>CM037877.1:295583027-296783027 GCA_021292165.1 Shinisaurus crocodilurus | reverse complement strand
CTCCCCCCCCACCCCCGCCACCAGTAATGGGCCTTGCATCTCCACTAATCTGTCTACTCTGCCTTTTTTTTCCTCCTCCAAAACCCAGGTATCTGGAGAGCTGCAACATCCCAAGCCGTGTGAAGCGAAAATGCGGCTCCTCCTCATATACCACGTCCTCAAATTCCGATGACGACAAACAGAAAGTGGGTGAAGAGGTGGTCTGTCCAAGCAAAGGTGACTTTGTTTCTTTACCTGTACTGGGTAGTGACCTCCACTCTCCTGCTTTCCACCCTTCCCACCCCTACCACCCAATACAGAAAAACAGACTGATGCTTTCCCCACTTCCTCTCCCTGCGCGACGTCAAGTTTGCTGGCTCTCATTTTGTCTGGAACCTGGATGTTGTTCTGCTGCTGAGGCTGTGTAGATAGCCTGGGGTTGGAGGGGGCATTGCAACTTGTTTGGGGTCTGTTCTAGGAAGCTGAACCTTCCCGCCTCCTTGTTGGAAGGGCTCTTGATGCTGGCGGTCAGCCAGACATGCTCTTTCAGGCTCCAGCTGAGCCAAATTCACTTGTGATATCGCCATGCTGATTGCCTCATGGGGAGGACCCTGTCAGGCCACACCTTGGCATCTTGATGTCCTTGCTGTGCCGGTCGGCGCTCTTGAGGGTCTCTGGATGCCTTGACCCCTCATGCTAATCCATCCTTGTCTCTTTGAACAGATGCACTGGAGGAAATGCTGCCGACCCCGGAGAGCCAGCCCAAGAGGGAAGAGCCTGGGACGGCAGCAGCTGCCGTGGTGGGAGGCCCACTTACTCCGCTGGCCTTGCCTAGCAAAGCCGAGAGCGTGCTCTCCGTGACCAGTCAGTGTAGCTTCAGCAGTACCATCGTCCACGTGGGAGACAAGAAGCCCCCCGAGTCGGGTATGGGAGGTGGATGCCGTGTTTTTCTGGGAAATTGGGAGGTGGTGGGGCTGCGGGTTGTGGGGGGGAGGAGCTTAGTGTTGGGGGAAGTTGGGGGAGGGGAGTTGGGGAAGATGGAAACTGGAGAATTCCATTCCCTGCTTCAGCTTGACGTGGCTCCCTTGCTTCCCAAAGGTTGGGGCTGGTAGAACAAAAAGAGGGTTCTCTCCACACAATGCATAATTGGCTCCTGGAATTCCTTGCTAAGCAGCCATTGCTTCACCCAGTGGCATCTGTCGCTGTAAAGCAGGACCAGGACGATTGATCTGTCAGAGACTATTGGCTATTTCAGATCAGAACCTCCGTGTTCGAAGGCACTCATATCCCCCTCCCCTGGCTATCGTCTCCTTGTCCTGCCAGGCCAGCTGTTGGCGAATATATGAGTGCTTGCTCAGACAATCGCGTGGACTTGACCCAGGAAGGCAGTCCTTCCATTCAGAGGGCCAGAAGTGGGAAACGCCAGCAGCTGGGGGGGGGGGGAATGTCCTCCGCCCAGTTGCCAGCCACAGACCCAATTGGGTGGGCACTTGAGGTGTAGTGAGCTTTTGGTACCTGCCTTTTGCAGCTGGGGTGGGTTTGCTCTCCCTTTTTCTTCCCTTCTTTGCCAGTAGCTCTTTTCACGGCAACCCTTTATTCTCCATTTCAAATAAGTTGGTGCGGGAGTGTGTAGCATTTCCAGGAGAGTAGCAGAAAGGCTTTCTTTGGGGAACCAAAAAGCCCCATAAGATTTCTGTAGGTGCAAGCAACATTTGGTGCAATTTGGCAACACGACCTTAGGTGGAATGCCCAGGGACCCTTCACATCCAGAGTTCAATACCTTATTAAGACTCCTGCACCTCCCACTGTGCTTCTCCCTCTGTCAGCATTGTTTTGACTTTGGTGTGAATCTTGCATGAGGTTGCTTGTCCTTGCGCTTCAGGCATAGCTGAAGAGATGAGAGAATCAGGTGTTGTCATTTCATCTTTACTTGCCTCAAGCGGGTTTTTTTCCTTCTAATTTTCTGTTCCCCCCCTCCCCCCCGCCTCTTTCAATAGCACAATAACATCCAGTAGGGTCCAGGAAGATTTCCAATGGATCTGGCTCCATTGTTCCCAACTTCTGTTCCTGTTTTTTCTTCTTCTCCCCACTTCATCCCATCCCATCTGGCTTTTCTGCACATTTGCAGGACATGTATATACAGGATTGGGCTTGGCGTTGTCACTGCTCCCATCCTCTTTTGCCCACATCTGACCCCTGAGTCACTTCGCCAGTTGGAATACTGCAGCTCGCCAGGTTGTGCTGATCCTGGTGCTTGATCCTGTCTTCCTTTTTTTAGCTTGCATGACAGGCAAGGCTGTAGGATTGAGCTGGAAGGGACAGCTCCAATATTAACCCTCTAGTCCCCCCATCCCCCCGTGGAAGATGGTGGCATTCTCCATGTCTGACCACGCTCCTTCTTTTGGGGGTCAGTGTTGCTTCTTCTCGCCTTCATGCTCAGAGCAGCCTTTGTTTCTCTGGATGACTCAGTTGATGCTCCCAGACTGACTTAACATCCAGCCCTTCCAACATTACTCTCTAGGGGGAACCATTCTGTGGATTTGCTTAGCTGCTAGAAATAACCCCTGGATGAGCATTTGGGCATACAAATTTACCATTTGGTGAGAGGTGGAAAATTTAAACCCTAAATATTACAGTGGCCGTTTCATAAATTAGCACAGACTTCTTTCTGGACTGAGACTCTGAACAAGAAGCACAGCTCAAATCAGAGCTCTTTATGAGACCAGCTGATGTCCAGCATGCAAGGTTCCAAGTTACACAGGGCTCTCCTTCAGGCACAGGTGTTCAAACTGAGATATATTTTCCTTAATAGTTGTATGTATAATTATATGTATATGTCATATCCATGTAGTTAGATAAAGTAGTTACCTGCTTCAGCTAGCTGGTAGTGCTGCATGGCATTTAAACCTTAGATTTAAACAGGAACTGTGACCTAACAAGCCTTTCCCCTCCCATAATGCAATTTTCTCCTCAATTTTTTTTGGAAACGTCAACTCTGGAAAATGGAACCTGTGGCTGCTTTTTCTTTTTCCTGTGCTGTTTGGAAGCAACAGGGAGAGGCTGGCAGCTGGATTCTGTGCTCTGCGGAACCTCCAGGGTCTGCTAGAGCTGGATTTACAGCATTCTTACATCCAGGAAGATTCTAATCCCCCTTCTCCCATTTGTTTCCTTAACTTAGCAACAAGTTCATACGAATAAGTTCATGCTGACTAATACAGCAGTGCCTGTGGCCAGGAGCTGGATTGGCTACTGTGGGGGATGTGCTTAGAACCCAGGCTGGGGCTGACTAAAAGAGGCGGGGGGGGGGGGCAAAGCTATTCCTGACATGCAGTGGAAGATATTGTGTGTGTGTTTTAAAGAAATGTGGGATATAAATGCTGAAAATTAAATTTTCTAGGAAAAAACCTGCTATCAGGAGACGGCAACTGCTGGGCTAACCTTGTCCCACTTTCCTTTTTTTGTCTCTTCTCCCCTTCCTTGCAGATATTGTAATGATGGATGAGGCGGCCCCCAGCACGACCCCGGACCGAGAGCAGCAGTATCGCAAGGTGGGGCTGACAAAAGAAGTGCTCTCTGTCCACACCCAGAAGGAGGAGCAGGCCTTCCTCACGCGCTTCAAGGACCTCAGCCAGCTGCACGTCTTCAACTCGCCCTCGGGGCAGGGCTGGCAGGAGCCGCACCACGCCGGACCCCGTGCCGAGCGAGGTAAACCTGGCCTGAGGCGACAGGCATGAGGGGTACAGTAGGTTGGGGGGGATTGAGTGAGGTACCAGGCCGGAAAAGGGCTTCCCTCATACTCATTC
Source organism: Shinisaurus crocodilurus (assembly GCA_021292165.1). Lineage (NCBI taxonomy): Eukaryota > Metazoa > Chordata > Lepidosauria > Squamata > Shinisauridae > Shinisaurus > Shinisaurus crocodilurus. The sequence goes on along the minus strand of CM037877.1, from coordinate 296,779,245 downwards.
TGTCTCCTGTTCCCTTTTGGTTCCTCAGGACACAAAGGTCCACGCCAGGGTGCCCGAGGTCCAGGTTGCCGTGGGCGGAGCAGGAAGTCTAAGGCCAAACGCATCAAGCAGCAGAACAAGTTGTCGGACAGCACCAGCTCCCCTCCCCAGCTTCTGTGCGCTCCGGGCTCTTCCTCTTGGCCTCCCTCGGGAAACTCCCAGACCAGCCTGCCCACCATGCCTTATCCAGCTGTCATGCCTACCTATCCTATTCCAGTCTTTCCCCCTCAAGCCACTGTACCCCCAGCCACGGAGTCCCCTCAGAACATGCTGCCTGCCCCCCAATTCCCCACGCCTCTCGTCACCCCGATAGTGGCTCTTGTCCTGCCCAACTATGTTTTCCCCCAGATGAGCAGCCCTCTCCCGCCGTCCTACTTCCCCGGAGGGCCTCTTTTCCCCTTCAGCCCGCAGCCTGGCAGCACGCCAGCCCCCGGGCCTGAGGTGGGCACGCAGGGGCTGTCTCGGTCCTCCACCCCGCACTCTATGAGCCAGCCTGAGCGGGCCGAGTCCCCGCTCTTCGAGTCGCGTTGCAGCTCCCCGCTCCAGCTCAACCTGCTGCAGATGGAAGAGATGCCCAAGCCTTGTGACCGCCAAGAAGTCGTCACCAGCAACCCAGCTGGGCCAGCGGGGGCCACCACAGACTGGGCTGGCATGAATGGCGGGCAAGGCTTGGCGAACGAGCTAAGCACTCAGAAAGAAACGTGTATGGTAAGCCCCACCATATGCCAAGCAATCCAGGGAAAAACCAAGCGCTGCCCCTGCTGTGTCACACAGCGAAGGATGCCCCTTCTTTGGAATGGGAGGCAGGCGGGGGGGGGGTAGCCTGACACCTTATCCTGCAAAGAAGTGGGTGCCTGGGAGCTCTCGCCGCTCTTTAATAGGTTGGAAAACTAGTTTGATCTTGTTCCACTTTCAGTTTTCTTGAATCTTTATCCATTAAACTTTCGAGGTGGGGGGGGGGTTGTTTGTGGAAATCATTTTGTCAAGGAAAGTCCTGAAAGGAGAAGGGAGAGTAGTGCACAAAGGACACAGAAATCAGGATGAGACCGAGCTATATAAGAATGTGGAGACTCAATGGCAAGGAAGTGGTCACGGACGGTTTCAGCTGCCCTTTCGCTCAGAATGCGGGCTCAGGACAAGCTTCCTGCCTCTTTCCAGGAGGCTTGCTCTGCAAACCTTTGAATGGAACAGATCCATTCAAACCTGGGAGGACCGTAAACTTGCCCCTTCCAAACTGGATGAGGCTCGGGAAGGAAATGAGAATCCCCAGATCTTGGCAGCCTTGGCCCCGGTGGCAGGCTCACTCCACCAGCCTCCTCTCTTCCTGCCACTTGGTGGATGAGAGGGATGGCTTGACTCCTGCAAGCAGGCTGTGGACCACTGCAAGCTCCATGAGAGCTCAGTGGCAAAGCACAGAGCCTAGTGGCCAGCCAGATGCTCCCAAATGTGGGCGCAAGGGGGGTGATGGCCACTCCATCGTTAAATAGTTTTTGTTCCCAGTGCTGTGTGGTCAGAGATGCACTCTCTCTGTCCCACCCTTTGCTGTTGTAGCTTATAGGGCCGTGAGCTTGAAAAGGCTGTGAGAAACCTCCTTGCACAGTGGCTGTGCTGAAGAGGGCAGCCACTGACTTGGGCCTGCGCTCATGCACTTCTCCCTGCCCGTCTCTCCCCTTGCAGGTGGAAGCACACGACTCCTCCAACAACGACGCTCTGTCCAGCTCCAGTGACCTCCTGGATCTGCTCTTACAGGAGGACTCGCGCTCCGGCACGGGGTCAGCTGCCTCTGGCAGTGGTTCGGCTGCCTCCGGCTTCATGGGCTCCGGCTCCAACGGGGGCAGCACCTCAGCCAGCGGCACCAGTAAGTCAACCTCCTTACATGGATGGCGTGAGCTTCCAGTGGCATCACGTGGCTTCGTGGTCATCCAGGCTCTGTTTCTGAAGGGCATGAACAAAAGAGGGAGGCATCTCGGGGCCAGTGGAGGGGTGCTGGGAGTGGTAGTCCAACCCATCTGGATGGTGCCAAGACTGAACGAGGGGTGTGAAGGCACCTGGTTCCCCTTTTTAGGGTTCCTGCAGATTCAACCACCTGCCGGAAGGGATCCATGGTAGTGCTGTTCAGCACATATCAAGGATGGGGTTCGAAAACCAGCAAGTGCCCTTGTAGGCCTGTTGCCAGGTTCCCAAGGTAGCTTACAATCAGTCCCTAAAAAAAATTATAAAGAAGAAGGTACAACTGAACACAGCTCTCCAATCAAATTGCTATGGTATGAAAGGCAGCCATACAGTCTAAATACCCGGGCAAATAAAAAAAAAATCTTCAACTGGCACTGGACAGGCAGAAGGCTCAGCACCAGTGGAGAATGCTCCATAAGTGGGGTGCCTCATCCGGAAAAGCCCTTTCTCCGGTCGCCCCCTGCTTAACCTCCAAAGGCAAGGGTGGCTGGAGAAGAGCCTCCAAAGTCCGGCGGGCTGCTTTGGGGAGAGGCGGTTCTTTAGCCTCCCGGTCCCAAGCCATTTGAGTTGTGTTTGCACGTGGACCACGGGAGCCGTTGAATAACTGTCGAGAGATGTGTTCCGTCTGGCCAGTCCTGGTTAACAATCCAGCACAGCCTTCCCCAACGTGGCGCCCTCCATGAGTGTTGGACTGCAACTCCCATCATTCCCATCTAGCCAGTGCCAAAGAAGTCTTCAAAGGCAGCCCCATGTACCATGCAATTGCATCAGGTTGCAATGGTCTAATCTGTCCTGGATATCCCCAGCATGTGGGTGGTGACACTGAGAGGGCAGTCTGCCTGGAGACTCCTTTTTGTCTTCACAAGTGTCTTCATTTAGTTTCTTTCCCATCCACTCAGCGAGCAGCAAGAGCAGCAACACCAGCAAATATTTTGGCAGCATCGACTCCTCGGAGAATGACCTGCGAGGCAAAAAGCGCTCCGAGGTAGAGGACAATGAGCACTTCATCAAGTATGTCCTGCAGGACCCCATCTGGCTGCTGATGGCCAACACCGATGACAAGGTCATGATGACCTACCAGCTCCCTGCCAGGTGAGGAGGCCAAAATGTTGCTGCAAGGCTTCTCCTAGACATGCCCCTTCTGGACCTCCCTGGGGATCTTCTCCTGCTCATTGTCTCTTGACTTGGAATCCCTTAATCCCAGCGGTGGGTTGCTCAATGGTGAGGGTTGCTACCAGCTGGTTAGAGTGTTGGACCGGGACTTGGGAGTTCCAGGTTCTAGTCCTCGCTTGGCCATGAAGCTCACCGGGTGACTTTGGGTCAGCACTGACTCTCGGCCTAACCTACCTCACAGGGTTGTTGTGAGGATAAAATGGAGAGGAGGAGGATTATATAAGCTGCCTTGGTCTTCTTGCAGGAAAAAAAGGCGGGCTATAAATATAATTAATAAGTAAATAAATAGTCCCAAGTTTCATTTGCAGTGCAGGTTGCTCACAGGGCCACTCTTGGAGGCTGGCTAACCAGTACTGTGCTAATTTAATTTGTGAACAACCTGAGCTGCGTTGCGAAGTGCATATCGGGAGAGGTTGAATTTAAAATGTGCAAACCAGAGTACAAGACCTGAAATGCAGCAAAGTTGAAGCATCTGCTGCTTTTGCTATTATAATTTAGGAATATGGTCTGAACAAATGCCAGTAAAAGTGCTAGTTTTTTGGCTTTACTGTCACTGATGGGTTGAATAGTTGGCAACTTGAAGGCCTAGAGGGGCAGAGTTTAACTCTCTCTCTTCTTCCAAAAACAGTCAGTGGGGCCATTTCTCTCGCTTCTGGCATCACAGCCAGGAAGGGTTCTCATTATTTTGACAAGATGTCTTGCCCTATGTCAGTTTCCCCTTTGCAACCATTCCTGACCCATTTGCCCACCTGTGCTCTGCAGGGACATGGAGACCTGTGCTGCAGGGAAGATCGGGAAAAGCTGAAGCAGATGCAGAAACGTCAGCCACGATTCACAGATGAACAGAAGAAGGAGTTGGCCGAAGTGCACCCTTGGGTCCAGAAGGGGATCCTGCCCAAAGCGATCAATATCACGGTAAGGAGTTGGGATGGTGTTTTTTGGATGAGAAGGCAGAACACTATAGAAACTGAAACCAGTCCGTATGTCATTCAAGGAGCATGGATGTTCTCTAAGAGCTTGTAAGTTAGTCTTTGCTCATGAGTATATTTGTAATGAAAGCAAGAGGGTCATGTTTTCTACATTGGTCTACATTTCTCATAATTGTGTCCATACTGATCCAGATAGATCATCCCAGGTTCCACCTAAATATTTCCTGACTGTTAGAGCAATGACAATGGAACCAACTACCTTTGGAGGTGATGGGCTCTCCCACTCTGGAGGCATTCAAGGTGCAGCTGGACAGCCATCTGTCAGGGATGCTTTGACCTGGATTCCTGCATTGAGCAGGGGGTTGGACTCGATGGCCTTATAGGTCCCTTCCAACTCTGCTTTTCTATGATTCCATGATCCTTTCCGAGATCTCTGATATCTGTAGGGGAAACTTTGACTTTTCAGACTGGACAGAGAGGACAGGGTGTCTCAACTTGGTGTGTGAGACAGAGAGCTGAGAAGATACCCTGAATTGTCAGTTGTCAGCCAATAATAAACAATAATAACCCACCATGTCTCTTTCTTCTCCTTTTTTGTTGCCCCAGGCCTGTGTGGACTGTGGAAGCAACCCAGCCTCTAAAGTAGCCCCTCTGTACGACGTTGAGATCCAGGACATGGACCTGAACGGAATGCTGGAGCCAATGGAGGAGGGCAACGGGGCACAGGTCTGCCTGCCATCCTTGCCCCCGGAAGTGGCCATGGAGGAGGAGGAGGCTGGAGTGGAGATGAGAGAGCAGCCTGCTGCGGGCTCAGGCAGCAGCGGAGGCCTCGGCTTCAGCACCCAGGCACTGAACTGTATCGATCCCTTTCCCGAAGTGGGGATTGCTTCTATTTGCCCCGAGCAGGGACGCTGCTGAGCAGTGGGACTCAGGGGCAGACACTTGCTGCAGCGCCTGCAGTGGCCGCAGCGCCGCCCCCTGTGGCCAGCGAGGGACTACAGGCCGAGCCTGCTCGAGTTGTGGGGCTTGCGGCCTGTGTGGCCACGGGGTCTGCAGGAGAGAACATTACGGAAGCACCTGCTTGGGTCAAGCGCGGACCCCAGGCTGGCCTGTCTCCAGGGATGCAGCACGTCCCGCTGACTTTTATCCACTTCAACTGGACCAGCCGCCCCAAACCTTACTTGCCTTACTGAGGATTTGGACCCAGACTGCCCGTGACGTTGGGGCAGGGGGACCCGAGTTTTTATGTATTTATTTTTGCAGAACTGTCATTTGTTGTTACCTTTTTCTTTTTTTTTACTGATCTGCAGCTGTGCTCTTTGGAGGGGCCTGCTTGCAGCACTGATAATAAAGAGAGAGAGAGAGAGTGAGGCTGGCCTACAGACTGTGACGTTGACACACCCTTTCTATGCCATCCCTTCCCCTTCCTTTTTGGTACCACTTCTACCTGGAGATCTCACCAGAGAAGGGACGCTTTTGTCTCGCTAGTCCTGAACATTCTTCAGTAGCTTCCCTAGGCAAGCTCTCAGCCTGGACCAGACCTGGAGGCCGTGGAGTGAGAGCCACAGGGGTTGTGTAGAGGGCCCTGAAACGTTCTCTCCCTGCCCAAGAGGCTGGTGCCTCTCCAAGGAAAGCCGCTGCACATGCCCCCCCACCCTTGCGCTCGTGTTGCCCGTGCTCCCTGTAACCTTGCCAGCCCTAGTCCCTGGGGGGAAGCACCTCGCGGTTACACAAGGAAGCCCTTTTAAAAGATGTTCTAACGAGAAGACCAAAATACCCAAGGAGCTTCTTTCTTCCTGTGACTGCAAAAGGAGCAACCTGTTTGGAGTACCTAACCTTCCACTATTTTATTCTGCCACCCTCACTCCCCTACTATTTATTGAACTATTTATATATCCCGCTTTTCAGAATTAAAAAGGGAAGGTCTGTGGGGCAGTTTGCCATTCAGGAATTTGCTCTCAATGGGTGCAGTTTTTGGTCATGTCTCTGAATATTTAGGTGTGAAGAACCATCCATTTCGCCTGCTTTTTGGGAACATCTCCCCAAAACCTCTCCCAGTGTCGCCCCTTGTCATGCACCCTGAATAGAAGCTGTGTTCACTGCGTCTTGTCATGTGGGTGCAGTCTTGCTTTCGGTTCTTAGTGCTTCAACCACCTTTGAAATTTTCAGTTTACATCAATGTGGCGTGCAGGACACCTTGCATCTAGGATGAAGGATGGAACCCCCAATCTAGCAGAGTCGGTCCGCTCATGGCAGACTCATTTCCGCCCTTTCTTGAAGTAACAATTTGCAGCAGTGCGTGTACTGCTTTTTCTATGCAGAGCTCGACGGCACATTAAGGAATTGGACAATCAGTGGGTCTGCCTTTTTAATCTGATGAATTAAATTAATCCTACCTATGGCAAAGCCTTGATGAAGTTGCCCCTTTCAAGGGGGCCAAAGAGGAGGCAGTGTTTCTAAACACAGAACTTGGAAACAAAGCCCCCCCATCCTTGTTGGAAGGCAAGGCTTGTCCCTATTTGCTTGGTCCTGTGGTTTGGTGCAGGGGACCAGCCCATTCAGTCAGCATGGCTAGGAGGGCCTGTCTCGTAGTGCTTGCCCCCCCCCATCATCCCCATATGGCTCCAATACATCTGGAGAGCACCACTGAGGAAGGCTGATGTTTAGGACTGCACTGTAGGCTATTTAAGGTTAATACCAGCAACTTTCATACCAGCGGTTCTTTCAAAAGTACTTTTAATAAAAGACATTCAATCAACCCTTCCCTTCTCACTCCCCTCTTCTCACTGTTAAGCAGGACATTTGTGTGTGTGAGTGTTTTAGGACCACTTGGTGGATTCAGAAGAACATGCACGGGGCAATCATTTTTCTGCAAACTATCTGGCAATGTTCCTTCTGTCTTGGGATGGCCTGCAGTGTGTAACAGGCTCTGAAGCTAACCCTAAATGGCACTTTTCATGGCCTGTGCAGCCTATTTGCTGTGAACTCCTGATGAGACGAATCCCCTCTGTTTGATTCCCAGTGTGTAGAGACCATAAAAGCTGCCAGTGACCCCGAGTTTGAGAAATGTTTGTCTGAATCCACCCCTTCATGTTTGCTTTGCTATGTCTTTTTCTTTAAACCCCCTTTGTCTTGCCGCTAAATCTTCCTCCGGACCGGATCTGAGCACCCCTGGGCATCCAAAAGTGGTTTGTGTGTGTGTTGTGATGGCTGACAAAAACCACTGGCACCTCATGCGAACCGTTTTTTTTTCCTTTCTGCCTACTTTTTCCTGGAGTAAGTATTGCGCTACCAAAGCCAGTGGACAGGGAAACACATACAATCCCTAGCATGTCTTTGACAGAGAAGCAAGCAAGCGTCCTGGAACAATGGCTACCTGCCCCAGTGATATGGCTCCCTGGAGGGTGCCCCTTTGACTTTTCAAATACGGACTGTGATTTGTTTTAATGATAATTAGATCATGTCAAGGATTGTGCACAATTTGAGCAAGGAACTCTTATTTACAGTAATTGGTCTGATACTTTTCAAAGTATATTTTCCCTTCACTTCCTCAGAGACAAATTTCTGGTGATGGACACTCAAAATCTCAAATTTTCCTTGCTAGAATTGACAGTTCTTACCAACACTGGCAGAGACTGCCTCTAGTGGGAGACAAGAAATATTTAGTTTTACCAAAAGAGAACCCTCCAATGTCTGGCTGAGCCAGAGGCTTTGTTTTTAAAGCTAAGCCTTCCGTTACATTTCTTGGGTTGGAGCTCCTAGCTTTAATTTCCCCTCGCCTTACTTGGGGTGGTGGAGGAGGAGGATCTATATCGGTACATATGCTTTGGAGCAAGTTGCTAGAGGGTTGAATTTATAACACTACTTTCCATTTTTGGTATGTCACCTTTTCCGGCTTCTGGAATTACCCTACTGGGATTTTAGCTTACCGCTTGGAAGACATTGTAAATAACCGGGCACCTCTTTAGTCACTTGCCATTGGATGAAGACATCTTTCCACCCACTGGAGAAAGTACATACCTAATCTAGGGTGGGGGTGTCTTGCACAGAGCTGTGACACTGGGAACCATAATTTGCCACCCCTTCTGTTCCCTGCAATGATTCCCAAAGAACACCCATTTTTGTAGGCACCATTGAGTGCTGGCAATAGGGTGCAACAGGGTGGGAAGGCCAAAAGAAATGCATGTTACGTGTGTGTGTGTCGATAGAGATTTTATTTTTGTACAAGACCACAGAGTTCCCTCTCCCCCCTCGCTTTTGAGGTGTGTGTGCGCGTGCGCACGCATATGTGGAAGTCTGCACTGTTCTCATTTGTGGTGCAATTTCTGTGAAACTGATTCTGTACCCAAATAAAAGTGCTTTTGTCTTTTTGCGCACTGTGTCCGGGGCATGTTTTGGAGAAGGGAAAATATGTGCGAACGAGAGGCCTGGAATGTGAGGGGGTCGGGAATAATATCCCAGTGCTTTTAGATTCTCTACTCGAGAGGAGTCCCTCTTTTTGCCACCTGGGGAATTCTCTCCCCTCCTCTTTGTTGTTAGTATGGATACCATTTATATGACACATTTTGGGGATCTTGACTGCTTAATGTGTAATGCACAAAAATGATGAAGTCCTTATTTATTTATTTATACTCCACCATTTTTCCTGCAAGGAACCCAAGGTGGCTTACATAATCCTCCTCCTCTCCATTTTATCCTCACAACAACCCTGTGAGGTAGGTTAGGCTGAGAGTCAGTGACTGGCCCAAAGTCACCCAGTGAGCTTCATGGCCGAGTGGGGACTAGAACCCGGATCTCCCGAGTCCCGGTCCAACACTGTCACCACTACGCCACATAGTATTAAGGCAGCTTCCTGAACGGAACGCTTGATCCATCTAGCCCAGTATTGTTGACACTTGACTGGCAGTGTCTCTCCAATGTGTCAGGCAGGAATAATATTTCCAGCCCTGTGTGGAAATTGAACCTTGGACCTTCTGCATGCAAAGCCAGGGGCTCTGCCACTAAGTGCAGCCCTTCCTGCAGTAATGCAGGAACATGTGGCTGCTAGTCGTCGTCTTCTCCCTCCCCACCATGCCATACATGCAGATTGCATCCAGAAAGAGGATCTTCATGGATTTGGGGAAATAATCTCTACCACAGCCTTCCCCAACCTAGTGCCCTCTATTATCATGAAGGAAACTTCTCAAAAATGAGGGAACTGGTGAAAAGGAAGTTGAAAGGGGTGTGTGTCAAATAACAGAAGCTCGGATAGAATGTATCCCTGCAGGTTTGGAAAGGTAGTACCACCAAGTCCAAGAGGTCACCCCACCACCAGCATGGTTAAGGAGTGGTGTCAAGGAAGCTATTTGGAGATGATAAGGCTTCATCAAGTCTTGCCTGCCCTGAATGCGGAAAACAAAAGGGAGCACAAGCTTGCACAAAGGAGATGCAAGCAGCCCATAAGATGCAAAAAAGCATTTTGAGCATATTGCCGACAGCATCAAGGCCAAAAATAAAGAATTCTTTAAATATATCGGAAGCAGGAAAAACCAGTTAGGGAGGGAGGCAGTTGGACCACTGGATGATAATGGAGTTAAAGGAATACTAAAGGAGATTGTGGAGAAGCTGAATGAATTCTTTTCATCTGCCTTCACTGCAGAAGATACAGGACAGATACCTGTGCCTGAACTAATGTTTTCGAGAGGGGAGTCTGAGGAATTGAGGCAAATAGTTGTGACAAAAGATGAAGTTCTCAACCTTATTGACAAATTGAAAGTCAATAAATCATTCATTCACCTGGCCTAGATGGTATCCATACAGTTCTTAACTCAAATATTAAATTGCTGATCTTCTATCAAAAATATGTAACATGTCTCTAAGATCAGCCTCTATAGAAGAGGGCTGGAGAATGGCAATGTAACACCAATTTTTAAAAAAAGGATCCAGGGGGATCCAGGAAATTACAGGCCGCTTAGCTTAACATCTGTTCCAGGTGAATTAGTTGAAAGTATTATTAAAGATAAAACCAGTAAGCATATAGAAGGACAAGCCCTGCTGAGGAAGAATCAACATGGCTTATTGTGGAGGACTGGGATCGGTCCTTTGCGCGGGTTCGGGGCGGAAGGGGTTAACCGTAACGAAGAGGACTCCTTCCGCGTGGCTTTGCAACACTTAAAAGGAAGCCGCAACTGAAATTGATGAGAACACAGAGAATGAATGAATTATGCTACTACACAGTTTATAGGTAAACAGTTTAATTGAGCATATCAGCACAACCAGGGAGCCGGAGCGGCAACCGACGCACTTCCAATTACAATTGCTAGAATGAGTAGCAGCAGTACAGTACAAGGTTTACCTGAGATGACCTTGGGTTCCTCGATAGCCACGTCTTGCCTAAGCAAGGCGAACTTACAACTTTGTTCACCGGGAGCACCCTGGGGTTGAGTCCTTGAAGCCTGGTGCCCACTGACCAACAACCATTTCCCGCCACAGACCCCTTCTTTATACCCTCCTCTCTTGGCTCCCCCCTCCCTCCTGCGCCTCATTCCCTCCTGGTTGATCAAAACAATTCTGGAATAACCTGTTTTCCTGGGTGCTTAGGGGTGCTTAAGAGTACTTGCCACCCTTTGAGACCACCAGGTACCTTGGCACCCCTCTTGTTGTTTGGGGATGCTTCACAGCTCATTTGGCTGCCAGGGGAGGGGAAGTTGCCATGGGGCATGCAGATGTGTCTCATTGTGAGCCTCATTGAAGTGCAGGTAAACAAGGTTGAAGCCTCGAAGGTGGATGCCTGAACTGCTACTGCCCCAGGCGGAGGCCCCAGTGGTTGAATGGGGTGTACGTGGACCTGACCTGGCTTTCTCTTCACACTTATGCAAAGTTAAGTTCTGTCTCACTAGCCTTTTAGAGTTCTGTGAAAAAGGACCAAAGCCAGTCCTTTGCATGGGTTCGGGCACCAAGGGGTTAACCCTCTACGCGCGGTTCGGAGCACCTAGGCAGAAACCACAACCAATTTTAACGCTAAAGAAGCAGTCTCATGAATGGAAGCTACTACACTGTTTATAGGTAAACAGAGTTTAATTGTGTGAAGAGAAAGCCATAGCCCCCCCCACACACACGTATATGCACACTGTGGAGAAAGCCAACCTAAGCCCCCTGCCTGACACACACACACTCACCAAGGAGGGGGGAAGGAGACCCGCGGGGGGGGAGACAGCCAGTCTCCACAGATGACAAAAGGGACAAACAACATCTGCATAGAATCACCCCAGGGGGGGAAGGCAGGAAGCATCCCCAGGTTTGTCAATGCTCTCGCATATCAGCCCCATCTACATAAGACTTGAATACCTCTCCAGAGCAGACACTTCGGCACCCCTAAGAAATGGCCACTCAACACCATAGGATGGGACCATTAAGCAAGTGGCTTCAAAGAGACCCCATCCCACGGGGGGAGGGCGTCACCCCACCTGACCCAAAAGGCCGCCCCTCAGGGAGGGTGTCAAGCCACCTGATCACGGAGGGAGGGGCTACCTGAAACACCAAGGTATAAAACACCCTGCGCAAGGGAACTGGGTTGTTGGACCTGATCAGCAATCTTGCCCCATGCCTGGGGTAAGGGAACGAAGGATCGGCAACCCCGGGTAGCCGCACCCGGCACACTCCAGCTAGCTGAAATCACTGGTCGCTTGGGTTGCCCGGACCCCCGGGAAACCAAGCTGAAATCACTTATAAGCCACTTGGGTAGACCGGGCCTCTGCCAGGAACCCAGCTAGCCGCTTGGGTTGACCGGGCCTCCGCCGGGAACCCAGCTAGCACTGTGCGGTTGACCGGGCCTCTGCCGGGACCCGAGCTAAACTAACTAGCCAAGAGCCCTGAAATCACGGTGTCCTCAAGACTTCTTGCTTGCTACTTTGTACTGTACTGATAAGCTGTATTGCTGGCGTGTGTCTGGGTTTGTGAAGGTAATGTTGTAAATAAACTTGTTTTCTAAAAGATACTTCTGTGGCTATAAGTTATCCCTTTGTTCTGGGCTAAGGGTGATAGTCACTGGGGATCTCGGAGAAGGCCGCCCCAGGACTCGCTACCCCCTTAGCATTGAACCCACGCAGAAGACCAGGTTGTCAGTCTTCCACTTGGTGGCAGAGGTGGGATAACTTATTAGCCCAGAACATCTCCCAGACCCAAAGTAGCAAGAGCCTGAGGATCACCATGGGCGACCCAGAGCCTGACGGAGCGACTGGGAGAGCCGAGCCACAGCGGCCCCTGCCCGCATCCCCCATCACCCCAGGGTTGGCGGCGCTGATCCGGCAGACGGAGCTGCAGAGGGAGCTGCTGGCGAGTCTGGCCCAGGGTGCCCGACCCAGGGGCCGCCCTATCCCAGTTCCGACAGATGGGAGAGAGGATGTGGAGACCGAGGACCCCGCTACTCTGGAGCCCCTGGAGCCCCTCGAGCTTCCCTCGGAATGGATGGGCCACGAGCGGGAGAGGATGGCCCACGAGCGCGAAATGATCCGGATGCAGATAGAGTTGGCCCAGCTGCAGCTCGAGGCGGGGAAAACTCCCCCGACTGTCCCCGCCGCTCCTCCCCCTCCGTCGTGGGACCGCAAGGCGTTCCCCTACTAGAAGCCAGGGCAGGATGTCCTGATGTTCTTCTCCATTTTTGAAATGGCGTGCCAGGAGCAGCGGGTCCCCGACAACTTGCGGTTGTCCGCCCTGCGAACCCAGGTCAGTGGGGACCTGGCCGACCTCCTCGGGGCGCATCTGCGGAAGACCCCGGCGAGCTACGAGGCGTTCAAGGCAGCGACCAGGCAACACTTCGCCCTCACCGGCGCCGAACATTGCTGTCAGAGATTTCGAGAGGGTAGACCTTCCCCCGGGACCACCCATGTGGCATGGGCAGCCCAGGTGATGCACGTCTGCGAATCCTGGGTGGAGGCTTCCCGGGCCTCCACCCTGAAGGAAGTTGTCGAACTGATCGCCATGGAGCAGTTCTTCACCACCCTTCCCCGAAGGAGCTGGCCGCTGTCGTGAGGGATCAGAAGCCCCGTACCTGTGAGGCGCCGGAGATCATGGCCGACGAGATGGGGCTATACCGGACGGCCCCATCCACCATGGGAAGTTCCGCGGCCGTGGCCGAGAAGAAATCGGAACCGGAGAAGAGCCTGCCCCGACGGCGCGAGGAGGCCCCTCGGATCAAGGGGAACCTCGGATCAAGGCGTGGTTCCACTGTAACGAGATGGGACACCTGCGGCGGGGTTGCCCCAAGCTCCAGCCCAAGGACCGGGATGCCCGTCCCTCGCCGGGGAAAATACGACGCGTCGCGGGTGCTGCAGCCGCTCAGGACGATGACAGCGACAACGATCGATGGTCGGTCCTCTCCCTCCATGCAAGCCTCCCCAAGGATCGCGGCGCAGAGGAGGATCTCCAAGAGTGGGATCTCTACCGTCCCGCACCCCGTGCATCGCTCTATCGCATCGCCTCCCCGGACCAGCTGAGATGGAGCCGCAAACAATTCTGCGAGTCCATCTATATCAACAATGTTTCCCGGATGGGGTATAGGGACACTGGGGCAGATGTAACGGCTCTGCCCCGGGACCGCGTAGAAAGGTCCCAACTTTTGTCAGGACGTACGTGTACGATCAAACCCTATAACTCCCCCGACATCACCGTCCCCATCGCCCGGGTCCGGATCAGGTACCAGGGGTGGGAAGGAGAGATGGACGTAATCATCCATCGCCAAAAGGAGTGGGGCATCATCATCGGGAACGACCTCGCGTTCCGGGTGGCCAAAGCTAAGATGGGGGTCGTCACCCGGGGGCTGGCAAGGAGAGGGGGGGCCGCCCGTAACCGCACCGGTCCCAAAGCCTAAGTCCGTACTCCCTCCACCAACCGGGGTGACCCCATCCCCTGCGGGGCACTCCGGGGAGAACCAGGCCATAGCGGAGCCCCCGAAGAACGAAGGGTTTGCCCAGATGGCTAAAGACTTTGGGACTCAAGCCCAATTCAAGGAAGCCCAGCGGCTGGACCCTTCCTTGCAGGAGTGTCGCGATCTGGCCAACCAAGACCCTGGGGTATCCCTTGCCACCGAAAGATTTGTCTGGGACAATAGAACTTTGTACCGGGAGTTCGAGCCAAAGGGGGGAGTGGCACCAGAGCGCAAGCAAAGGCAACTGGTGGTTCCCCAACGGTACCGCCGCGCCGTGCTGCACCTCGCCCACGATGTGGCATGGGGAGGACACCTGGGGCAGAAGCGGACCCAAGCTCGAATCACAGAGGGGTTCTACTGGCCCATGATCGCCTCCGACATTAAAGCTTACTGTCGGTCCTGCGATGTGTGCCAGCGGGTGGGACACAATCGCGATCACCCAAGAGCTCCCCTTCAGCCTTTCCCGGTGGTGGGGATCCCTTTTGAACGGATTGCTATGGACATAGTGGGTCCCCTGAACCCGCCCACCAAGACGGAGAAGAAGTTTGTACTGACGGTAGTAGACTTTGCCACCCACTATGCGGAGGCTTTTGCGCTAGCCTCCATCTCTGCAGCCAGCCTGGCTAAGACTCTGCTCTCCCTCTTTGCCCGCTTAAGAATGCTCTGCACGGTCGTGTCGGACTGCGGCACCGGGTTCATGTCTAAACTGTTCCAGAAAATGTAGGACCTGGGGGGGGTTGACCATGTAACTTCAGGTTTGTCAATGCTCTCGCATATCAGCCCCATCTACATAAGACTTGAATACCTCTCCAGAGCAGACTCTTCGGCACCGCTAAGAAATGGCCACTCAACACCATAGGATGGGACCATTAAGCAAGTGGCTTCAAAGGGACCCCATCCCACGGGGGGAGGGCATCACCCCACCTGACCCAAAAGGCCGCCCCTCAGGGAGGGTGTCAACCCACCTGATCACGGAGTGAGGGGCTACCTGAAACACCAAGGTATAAAACACCCTGCACAAGGGAACTGGGTTGTTGGACCTGATCAACAATCTTGCCCCATGCTTGGGGTAAGGGAACGAAGGGATCGGCAACCCTTGGTAGCCACACCCGACTCACTCCAGCTAGCTGAAATCACTGGTCGCTTGGGTTGACCGGACCCCCGAGAAACCAAGCTGAAATCACTCACAAGCCGCTTGGGTAGACTGGGCCTCCGCCGGGAACCCAGCTAAACTAACTAGCCAAGAGCCCTGAAATCACGGTGTCCTCAAGACTTCTTGCTTGCTACTTTGTACTGTACTGATAAGCTGTATTGCTGGCGTGTGTCTGGGTTTGTGAAGGTAATGTTGTAAATAAACTTGTTTTCTAAAAGATACTTCTGTGGCCATAAGTTATCCCTTTGTTCTGGGCTAAGGGTGATAGTCGCTGGGGATCTCAAAGAAGGCCACCCCAGGACTTGCTACCCCCTTAGCATTGAACCCACTCAGAAGACCAGCAGGTTGTCGGTCTTCCACTAAACTACTCTTCCTTTAACTATGGGGGTGGATGGGTTATGTTGAAGTTTTACCGAAATTTATTGAAACTAATTCTAAAAGACAAATGAATAACCATCGAGATATATTTAATCAGCTAACAGCTGTAGTCTTTGCCTGGCTGCATAAGGAGCTTCCAGAGACAGACAAAAGCAGTCCCTTCCTTAGAGTAGACGACTTTCAGACAAGTGCAAAGAAGCCCGATTTTTAAAGTTCTAGTGAAAGACCTTATGCAGTTTTAACCATCAGCTGAAACCGGGCTACTTAAAACAATCAAAAATCCCCTACATTACTCTGTCGATCATTTTGTGGGGCCAAGGTAGCAATAATGCCTTATATCAATTTAGTCCGAAGCTCCTTGTCAGATGTGTTACTTGACTCAATTAAAGAAGCGATTGCCGTAAAATTAACAGCCGAAAAATCTCCCTTTCTTCACCGCCAAGGTCCAGACCCTCCAGGCTATCTTATTCAAGATCTTCCATAACAATTTATTAAAAGGAGCATGTGCTATTTTCAGAGAAAAGCACAAGTTTACACATCTGCAGGCTGCAGGAGCAAGCAGAGGCTGAGTTCCCCCGTCTTTTGCAGAGCCGTCTTGTTTCCCCGGAGCGTGAAAACCAGGTCTCCGAAAGCCCACATTCTCCCCATCGATCCCGCTCGGAACGGGAGCGATCCGTGGAAGGGATTTTGATTAATTGGCTGTTTTGTGCAGATTAAGAAACACAAAGTTGCAAGGACCAGGAGCCGGGTCTGGCTGCCGAGAACCCTGCCTGAAACGCACCAATCAGCGCGCGGCTCCTCCCCTATAAATACCAGGCAGCGCCTCCGTCGCGTTTATTCAGCTGCTGCTGTAGTGACTTGATTTTGAAGGGAAACATTGTTTGTCTCGGCGCGATATAATGACCGAGGAGGCTCCAGCTGCGCCCGTCGCTGCGCTGCCGGCGGTGAAGGCCCCCGCCAAAAGAGCGAAGAAGGCGGCGGGCGGTCCGAAGTCCCGCAAGCCCTCCGGGCCCAGCGTGACGGAGCTGCTGACCCAGGCGGTGTCCGCCTCCAAGGAGCGCAGCGGGGTCTCGCTGGCCGCCCTGAAGAAGTCCCTGGCCGCCGCCGGCTACGATGTGGAGAAGAACAACAGCCGCATCAAGCTGGGCCTGAAGAGCCTGGTGACCAAGGGGACGCTGCTGCAGACCAAAGGCACGGGCGCCTCGGGCTCCTTCAAGCTCAACAAGAAGCAGGCGGAGGGCAAGGCGACGGCCGCGGCCAAGAAGAAGCAGCCGGCCGCAGCGAAAGCCAAGAAGCCTGCCGCCAAGAAGCCCGCCAGCGCCGCCAAGAAAGTGAAGAAGGCGGTGGGCGCCGCCGGGGCGAAGAAAAGCGTCAAGAAGGTGGCCAAGAAGCCCGCCTCGGCTGCAGGAGGGGCCAAGAAGGCGGCCAAGAGCCCCAAGAAGCCCAAAGCAGCAGCAGCGAAAGCCAAGAAGGCGGTCAAGAGCCCCGCAAAGGCAAGAGCGGCGAAGCCCAAAGCTAAACCGAAGACCCCCAAGGCCAAGGTAGCTAAGGCCAAGAAGGCGGCGCCCAAGAAGAAGTAAAAAAGCGAGCTCTTACGCGAGACACATTCCTTTAAACCCCAAAGGCTCTTTTAAGAGCCACCCACAAGCTCCAGAGAAGTGCTGACTCACGAATTATAGGGAATGTTAAAAGGGGGTTGTGATTGTGAGTAATGCGAGGCAAGTTTTTCCATATATATCGCATAGGCATTGGTTTCGTAGTAAGCAACAAGTGGTTTCATCCACTCGTTGCTTTTACTATGCAGGGTCTCCAGCATTTCACTTATGATTTTAACTTGTAAACCGCCCAGAGAGCTTCTGCTATTGGGCGGTATAAAAATGTATTAAAGTTAACTGCAGCTTTAGCTTCTACCCTGCCAGTTATTTCTGTGTAACCCAGTGGTTCTCAACCATGTTCTTGCCCCATGCCAGAATGTCATTCCTCCCTTCCAAGATTATAAAGTGTGATGTACATTTGTAGTCTGGTCCTAACCTCTCCCAACTAAATCTTATATTCTAGGTGGAATCTTAGCAGCAGTAAAAGTAGAAGTGCTACTACTGACTTTAATAGGATATTGCTTTTCACAAACAGGTCTGTTTGAAATATTTTTTCCAACCCACACGTGGGGATCCCGATACTGCCCCACAGGCATATGTACACGATAGCAAGATTTAGCTGTACATACAGCGTAGTCAACCGTTGCACTCCTAACCCTGAGAACCAGAGCATGTGCAATTGGGGAAGCCTCTAGTTTTACCTAAGGAAGGCTTAGAATATCAGCACTCTTTGTGGAGATGTTGTGGCTCTTAAAAGAGCCTTTGGGTTTGTGAAAGTAGGCGCTCCTGACGCCGTAATAGCTTAAGCCCTTTCTCCGCGGATGCGGCGAGCCAGCTGGATGTCCTTGGGCATGATGGTAACCCGCTTGGCGTGGATGGCGCACAGGTTGGTGTCTTCGAAAAGACCCACCAGGTAAGCCTCGCTGGCCTCCTGCAAGGCCATCACAGCCGAGCTCTGGAAGCGCAGGTCCGTCTTGAAGTCCTGGGCGATTTCTCGCACCAAGCGCTGGAAAGGCAGCTTGCGGATCAGCAGCTCAGTCGACTTCTGGTAGCGGCGGATCTCCCGGAGGGCAACTGTCCCAGGCCGGTAGCGGTGAGGCTTCTTCACGCCACCAGTAGCCGGCGCGCTCTTCCGAGCTGCCTTGGTAGCCAGCTGCTTGCGAGGCGCTTTCCCGCCAGTAGACTTACGCGCTGTCTGCTTGGTACGAGCCATTATACCACTTGGGAAAAGTCTCCGTAACTGAAGAACAGGAGAGTTTGCTGGGTATTTATAGACGGCTCTCACTGTCCTGATTGGCTGAAGGCTGTGAGGTGTCCGTTAGAAAGTTTGAATTTCCCAGGCAGAGCAACAATTGGCTAGATAATACCGCGCTTTGTCGAAGGCAGAGCGGCGGGGAGCCACATTTGGTTGTTTGAAGGAGCCCTCATTGGGTAGTTGCAAATGCGTGCTATTTGATTGGACAAAAATGAGACCGACTTAGCCTTTAGAACCTCAATGCAGCAGTAGCGCTGTAGTTTTCCTTCTGGTCGGATACTTGCCTATATAAATACTGGGAAGTCAGTTAGGTTGATTTTGTGTTTGTGGAAGTGAGAGAGTTAGTTGCTAAAATGTCTGGTCGTGGGAAGGGTGGCAAAGGCTTGGGCAAGGGAGGCGCCAAGAGGCATCGGAAGGTGCTTCGCGACAACATCCAAGGCATCACTAAGCCTGCTATCCGTCGCCTGGCTCGCCGCGGAGGCGTCAAGCGTATTTCGGGGCTCATCTATGAAGAGACCCGTGGCGTGCTGAAGGTGTTCTTGGAGAATGTCATCCGCGATGCCGTGACCTACACGGAGCATGCGAAGAGGAAGACGGTGACAGCCATGGACGTGGTGTACGCGCTGAAGCGCCAAGGCCGCACGTTGTACGGGTTCGGAGGCTAAATCGTCGCACCACCAGTGACGAGACTACTAAAAAGGCCCTTTTAAGGGCCACCCACAGTTTCATGAAAAGGGTTGTGTTTGCATGTAAAATTCCTTTGCGGTGGAACTGAGCATGAAAAGTGTTTTTAAGTTGCATTTTTGGGCCTTTCACCTCATTTCGATGCGTGAGTATTGCGGAGATGGGCTGGTCTGTGGGGTGCGGTGCTGGGGGAATTATCGTGCCAGAAGAAAGTTAGATTTAGGAATAAATTTCCATTGGGATCTGTGAAAAGGACCAAAGCCGGTCCTTTGCGCGGGTTCGGATACCAAGGGGTTAACTGGAGCGGGGTTAGCCCTTTACGCGTGGTCCGCGGCACCTAGGCAAAAGCTGCGGCCAATTTTAACGCTAGGACAGTGAAAGAAGCAGTCTTGTGAATGGGAGCCACTGCACTGTAAACAGTTTAATTGAGCGTATCAAAACCAGTGCTTTTTTTCTGGAGAAAAGGGTACCGGAACTCTTGGATTACATTTCCTCGGGAGTAGATGGCAATTAAATTGTAATGCAATTAATAGAAGAAAAGGTGCTGGAACTCGGTTCCGGTGAGTTCCACCAGAAAAAAAGCCCCGATCAAAACATACACAAGGTAGTACGCAAAGCACGCGCCTGCAATTGACATGGATAGAGCGAGTCTCAGCAGCTAGGCGAATTCAGCTAGTTTCACCGGGGCTGGATCCCGAGGTCAGACCGAAGCCCTGGACCTCCGCGCAGCTAGCTGCCCACCACCACCACCACCTTTTCCCGCCACAGGCCCCCTTTATTGGCTCCCTCCTGCGTCCCCCTCCCTTCGTGATTGCTTGAACTGAGTCAGGAATAGCCTGTTCGGGGATGCTTCACAATCACAGCCCATTTGGCTGCCAGGGGAGGGGAAGCTGCCCGGGGGTATGCAGATGTGTCCCATTGTGAGCCTCATTGAAGGGCAGGAAAACAAGTGCGGTGAACAAAGTTAAAGGTGGATACCTGAGCTGCTGCTGCTGCTCAAGTGGGGTGGTGTGCGTGTGCGTGTACCTGACCTGGCTTTCTCTTCACAGGAGCTCTAGTGTAGAATTTTTTTTTTAAATCCCACGCTTGTCACCTCATTGAACTCCGTGCGATTCGCTTCCTCGTAGAAACGTCCTGCAAGGAACCCAAGGCAGTTTTACACAATCCTATTTTATCCTCACAACCCTGAGTCGGTGACTGGCCCAAGGTCACCCAGTGAGTCCTCGTGGGGATTAGAACTTTGATTTCCCGAGTCCCAATCCAGCACTCTAACCACTATGCGACAGTGACTGGCTGTTAACTGTCTCGATACAGGAAGGACACCAGCTCTCTCGTGAAGGCGTGGGTGGCTCTGAAAAGAGCCTTTGGGTCGTGCGAAGGCCTGGGGGCCGCTGCCTGCCCTGGCGGCGTTACTTGGCTTGGCCTTGTGGCTCTCGGCCTTCTTGGGCAGCAGGACGGCCTGGATGTTGGGCAGGACGCCGCCCTGGGCGATGGTGACCTTGCCCAGCAGCTTGTTGAGCTCCTCGTCGTTGCGGATGGCGAGCTGCAAGTGGCGCGGGATGATGCGCGTCTTCTTGTTGTCGCGCGCCGCGTTGCCGGCCAGCTCCAGGATCTCTGCGGTCAGGTACTCCAGCACGGCCGCCATGTAGACGGGCGCGCCGGCCCCGACGCGCTCGGCGTAGTTGCCCTTGCGCAGCAGCCGGTGCACGCGGCCCACCGGGAACTGCAGGCCCGCCCGGGAGGAGCGAGTCTTCGCCTTGGCTCTGGCTTTGCCGCCCTGCTTTCCACGGCCAGACATCACGCTAGTTCTTTCTCTCAGAAACACGACTACAAAGAACAAAAATGGAGAATAGACAATACCAGCCCCAGTGCCGCTTATTTATTTACTCCTGCAGATTCTAATTCGTAATTCTGATTGGCTGAGTGATAGGCTGTGTACGTATTATCCAATGAGAGTGTGGTTTCTTCCAGCCAATTACAAAGTGCATTTTAAGTTATCAAGTAATGTATTTTTAGATCATCCAATGGAATTGTACCATTTGGAGGCTTCATATTTGCATGTCCGGCTTTTAGAAGCCACTCGTTGTGTTGTTGCTTTTGTGACTCAGAAAAATAGTAGCGAGCCTTCTTTGTCTTGTGTGGTTGATATTAGGATTAGGTTTCGATTCGATAATTTAAAAATCTTCATAATCTGATTGGTACGAAGCACGGCCTATGGGGTTATAGCTTTTGGAAAGAGGTCGGTACTCAGTCAGGGGCAAAAAAAAAAAAAAAAAAAAAGGGAACTTCCCCTTCCAGTTTTCCCTGTGGTCGGAATTACCATTATAAAAGAGGTCGCTGCCGCGCTTTCTGCCTTGTGGTGCTTGTGCTTGAGTAGTCTGTGGCTCAATTAGCAAGTATGTCTGGTCGTGGGAAGGGTGGCAAAGGCTTGGGCAAGGGAGGCGCCAAGAGGCATCGGAAGGTGCTTCGCGACAACATCCAAGGCATCACTAAGCCTGCTATCCGTCGCTTGGCTCGCCGCGGAGGCGTCAAGCGTATTTCGGGGCTCATCTATGAAGAGACCCGCGGCGTGCTGAAGGTGTTCTTGGAGAACGTCATCCGCGATGCCGTGACCTACACGGAGCATGCGAAGAGGAAGACGGTGACAGCCATGGACGTGGTGTACGCGCTGAAGCGCCAAGGCCGCACGTTGTACGGGTTCGGAGGCTAAATCGTCGCACCACCAGTGACGAGACTACTAAAAAGGCCCTTTTAAGGGCCACCCACAGTTTCATGAGAAAGGGCTGCGTTTGCGTGTTAAAATTTTAAAAAGCCTTGTTAAAACTTGGGGGGGGGGGAGATTGAGAAAGCTAATTAGAATTGCAGCAAAACCTTGTGGCACCTTTATTGCATAAGCATTTGGAGTTTACAGCTCACTTCGATACATGACATTATGGAGGCTTCCGGGTTTAAATAGGTAGGTACATGTTTGTGTGCTGGGGTGGGCGGGTTGCAAACCGGTCAGGTGAGACTAGATGCAAGAAGTGAAAAATCACATTGGTGGTCATTCAGGCTAGTTGTGGATAAAACAAAACGTCTTGGAAGTCACTAGTGCATGTATATAAACCTGCAATTCCACAATACTCTCATTAATCTGAACATGAAAAGTGCCCAGGGCATCTTGATATCTCCGTTGGGATCTGTAGCATACAAATCCTTAACACCCGCACTCTCCAACCTCTACATAAACTTGAGTAAGCTCCATTGAACTCAGTGGGATTTGTATGGCTTCGGTGGTTAATTCTCAACAGCAGCGACAGAGCAACCTCAAAAAGTCCCTTTGAAGGGCCAACCCACTTTTTCATGATAGAAAAACGTGCTAATACAGCCTCAGTCGGTCATCATGTACAATATTGCTTAATGTACCAACATGGGGTTGGGCTGATTTGTTTGATGGTTAACCTGCTTCCTTTCATGCAAGGAAATGAGCAATTCTGCTTTGTCTTTTTTCTCAACTGGCTGGATCACTAGGCTTTTGGAGGTACCAGTGCCAAATGCATATCGATACTGGTTTTCACATTCACATGACATTTTAGGGGACAGGCTTCACACTTTCAAATTTTATTTTACTAAGCTGCTAGAATAAGACAGGCTAAGAACATAAGGAGAGCCCTGCTGGATCAGGCCAAGGGTCCATCCAGTCCAGCATCCTGTTCACACAGTGGCCAACCAGCTGCCCACGGGATCCCACAAGCAGGACAGGAGTGCAACAGCACCCTCCCACCCAGGGCCGGTGCAAGGCAGTTTGGTGCCCTAGGCAAGATCAGATATTTAGCCCCCCCCCCACTTGAGCCCTCCCTCCCTCCAGCCCTATGCCCATTATGAAATAAAAGTCAATTGGCAAAACCTAAAAAATTTATTAACATAAACATTGACAAACATACATAAAAAACATGTTGATGTAGTACCAATTTGCTATATAGAAAAATTCCTAGTGAAGTGTGACAGAAACTACATTTAATGTTTAAAACTTCATTTTCCTTGCCTTTTTCTTGGCAAACTGGCAAACCATTTCTTTAATGTCTAAAGAAGATGCTAACTCAGATTCAATTGAAATGGTTGCCAAGCCAACCAGTCTTTCTTGGCACATTGTTGAACGCAGATAATTTTTTATTAATTTTAATTTGGAAAAACTTCTTTCTCGAGTCCAACCGCCTGCTCAATGCAGGAAACTAGAGGAGAGGTCTCCCATCCAAGTAATAACCAGGCTTGACACATACGATATAGCAAGCTGTAAATAATTATCTGGAAAGAGGAGAAGATGTCCTCAGGACCTGTGTGCATAGCTCAAGTTGTACCTCACTCAAAAGGAGCAAGCATATCCACAAAGTGGGCAAAAGAAAGGCAAATTCACCTTGTACTTGGCTAAAATGCGATGGGTCAAGTGGCTGTCCCTCGAGACTACTTTTGCCTCTGCCCATCCTGTCTGGAACAAAGAGGACAGCCCATTTCTCACTGTGCTCATGATGCTTGTTTTGTTCTTTCAAGTACAAAGAAAATAAAAAATAAAAAATAGCATATGTGGCGTGTGGTGAGAGTCTTGGACTGGGACTCGGGAGATCCAGGTTCCAGTCCCCGCTGGGCCATGAAACTCCCTGGGTGACTTTGGGCCAGTCACTGACTCTCAGCCTAACCTACCTCACAGGGTTGTTGTGAGGATAAAACAGAGAGGAGGAGGATTATTATGTAAGCCACGGGTTCTTTGCAGGAAGAAAGGCGGGGTATAAATATAATAAATAAATAAATAAATAAATAAATATGAAGGGGGAGGTAGACACACAAAATGTATGGCAATGGGGACAACGGAAAAAAGCCAAACTGATTTTCAAATAGAAAAAAGAGCACAAAACCAAACCCTTTTTTTTGTGCTAATGCAGATTCAACACAGGACTCATTTTTAATACAGCAGAAGTTGAAGGAGTAGAGAATTTGCTCCTACAAACACTGTGCTGCAGGCTAAATACAGCTAGGTACGTTTCTTCTGGTACTGCACACAGTTTCTTCTGGAACTATATAGAAAGTTCACATTTAGAAAGCTCCTCCAACTTTGGTGCGAAACAGAAAGAAATCCCTATGTCAGCCTCCCCCAACCTGGT
The DNA here is from genome assembly GCA_021292165.1 of Shinisaurus crocodilurus. Lineage (NCBI taxonomy): Eukaryota > Metazoa > Chordata > Lepidosauria > Squamata > Shinisauridae > Shinisaurus > Shinisaurus crocodilurus. The sequence continues at coordinate 296,755,047 of CM037877.1, read as the reverse complement.
GCTCCCCAGATGGGTTGGGCTGCAACTTCCATCATTCCCAACCAGCATCACCATGCTGGCTGAGAATGATGGGAACCGCAGTCCAACCCATCTGACCATCTGAAGGACTAGGTTAGGGAAGGCTGCTGTAAGTACACACATGACCAAACTGCTGGTGGTAGAGCACTCTCATCTGTCATCCTACCAAGCAGCCAGGAGGGTTTGACCACCCTTCAGGTGCCAATGTGTGGCCAGATGGCTGTCCATAGGAGCTTGCTTCCATTCTTACAGCTGATCAGTTCCAGACCCTGCTGGTCAGGATGCTGACAAAGGCCCAGTGCCAAAAGGTGGAGGAGGAGGAATGGGAGCAAGACAGCCCAATAGAGAGAAACAACCGAGCTAGAGATGGAGCCGCCAGCGTTCGTTTTCCTGCTCCCGACTCAAAGCTCCGGAGGATTTCCCCTGGCAAGAGCCCCCGGCAGGGTGCCTACTTTGTCCGGCAGCACGTCCAGGCAAGAAGGGAGATCTTCTTTCCAGCAGCATGTCCAGGCAGGGAAAGCCCCCTCTCTTCCCGGGCCCCCGGGGAGCTGCCACTGCCAGTCCAATGGCGGGCTTCAGCAGGGGCAGGCAAGCCAGGGCCCCCCAGGCGCTTTAAACTAGTGCTTCCACAGGATGCTGTAGTCCCTTAGAACAGCCTCCCCCAACCCAGTGCCCTCCAGTTGGGTTGGGCCGCAGCTTCTGGGCTGCTTGGGGATGATGGGGGTTGCAGTCCCACGCAGCCGAGGGGCACCAGGTCGGGGAAGGCCGGGCCAGGAGGTCCCCGAAAGCCTCGACCTCCCTCGGCCGCCGCAGGAGCGCCGCCCCGGGCCAGGACCTGAAAGGCCAGCCCCTTCCCACCGCCCGACGGAGGAGCTGCAAGGCCTCTACCCGGCGGCCCCACAGCAAGGCGGAGGAGGCGTGTGGTTCAGGACTCGGCTTGGCCGGCCAAGCGGACCGCCAGGTGGCCTCTGCACGCCCTGGGGCCGCCCCGCCCGGCCTGGGCCTGAGCGCGGTGGCCGCCGCACAGGGCGCGTGGGTGGGCAGCACGGGCGACGGGGGCACCGGCGCGGCCTCTCCTGGGCCGCCTGCAGCCCGTCCCGCGCCTGCAGCCCGTCCCGCCGCTCGGGGGAGCAGTGCGCATATCTACTGAATCCGGGTGGGAGGGCGCGGGCACACCGGGGAGACGATGCTTCCCTCCCTCCCTCCCTCCTTCCTACCTGGAGGCCCGGAGGGGTCTCGTGGCCTGATCATCGGCCTTGCGTAGCGCACAGCCCCCGGCGAGAAGAGGCAAGGCGATTCCAGCAGCCGGAGAGGGGAGGAGGTGCCTCGAGGAAGGAAAACGAACGCTGGCGGGTCCATCTCTAGCCGGGTTGTTTATCTCTATTGGGCTGTCTTGCTCCCATTCCTCCTCCTCCACCTTTTGGCACTGGGCCTTTGTCAGCATCCTGGCCAGTCGAGGGCGAGGAATCGCGGGATCATTTTTGCGCCCCCTTAGCCATGCGCCCTAGGCAGCCGCCTAGTCCGCCTAGTGATAGCGCTGGCCCTGCTCCCACCCATGTTCCCCAGCAACTGGAGAACACACAGACATCCTGCCTCTGATACCGGAGGAAGCATAGAGCCAATCAGGACTACTAGCCCTTGATAGCCTTCTTCTCCATAGTGGAAGACCAACAACCTGGTCTTCTGCGCAGGTTCAATGCTAAGGGGGTAGCGAGTCCTGGGGGCGGGCCTTCTCCGAGGTCCCCCAGCGACTATCACCCTTAGCCCAGAACAAAGGGATAACTTATAGCCACAAAAGTATCTTTTATAAAACAAGTTTATTTACAAAATTACCTTCACAAACCCAGACACACGCCAGCAATACAGCTTATCAGTACGGTACAAAGTAGCAAGCAAGAGGTCTCAAGGACACCGTGATTTCAGGGCTCTCAGCTAGTTAGTTCAGCTCGGGCTCCAGCGGAGGCCTGGTCAACCGCACGCTGCTAGCTGGGTTCCCGGCGGAGGTCCGGTCTACCCAAGCAGCTTGTGAGTGATTTCAGCTTGGTTTCCCGGGGTCTGGTCAACCCAAGCGGCCAGTGATTTCAGCTAGCTGGAGCGCGCCAGGTTCTGCTACCCGGGGTTGGTGATCCTTCGTTCCCTTACCCCAAGCATGGGGCAAGATTGCTGATCAGGTCCAACAACTCAGTTCCCTTGCGCAGGGTGTTTTATACCTTGGGTTTCAGGTAGCCCCTCCCTCTGCAATCAGGTGGGTGGCCAATCAGGTGGGTTGCCACCCTCCTCAGGTGGGCGGCCAATCAGGTGGGTTGCCACCCTCCTCAGGTGGGTGGCCAATCAGGTGGGTTGCCACCTTCCCCCGTGGGGTGGGGTCCCTTTGAAGCCACCTGCTTAATGGTCCCATCCTGTGGTGTTGAATGGCCCTTTCTTATGGGTGCCGAAGGGTCTGCTCTGGCAAGGTATTCAAGTCTTATGTAGATGGGGCTGATATACGAGAGCATTGACGAACCTGGGGATGCTTCCTGCCTTCCCCCCTGGGGTGATTCTATGCAGATGTTGTTTGTCCCCTTTGGTCTCTGTGGAGACTGGCTGTCTCCCCCCCCCCTGGGTCTCCTTCCCCCCTCCTTGGTGAGTGTGTGTGTCAGAAAGGGGTTTTAGGTTGGCTTTCTCCACATCTCCCCCCCGGGGAAAAGATGGCATTGGGGTCCCACACCCCAATTTCCCATCGACTTGCCCATCACCTGAGAAAGCCTGGGAGAGTGCATCAGCCAAGACATTGTACTTACCCTTGATGTGCTCTATTTCGAAGTCAAAGTCTTGCAACGCCAGACTCCACCGTAGGAGTTTTTGGTTGTTGCCCTTGACTCTATCTAACCAGCACAGGGGGGAATGGTCAGTCTGCAGGCGGAACCGTCTCCCCCAGAGGTAGGGGCGCAACTTGGTGATGGCCCACACCACGGCCAGGCACTCCTTCTCAATGGTGGCAAGACTACGTTCTCTGGGCAGGAGCTTCTTGCTCAGGTATGCAACGGGGCGCAGCCCTTCTCCCACCTTCTCCTGTACCAACACCGCCCCCATCCCGGCCTCAGAGGCATCCGTCTGTAGAACGAAGGGGGATTCAAAGTCTGGGGCTTGCAGAATGGGAGCTGCCGTGAGGCAGGCTTTTAACCCGTCGAAAGCGGTCTGGCAAGCCGCGGTCCACTGGACCCTGTTCAGTCGGGGCTTCTTACAAAGATCAGTCAGAGGGGCTGCTAGCTGACTGAAGTGTGGCACAAACTTCCGATAGTACCCTGCAAGTCCCAGAAAAGCCTGCACCTGTTTTTTGGTTGCGGGTTGGGGCCATTTCTGAACCGACTCGATCTTAGCTTCCATGGGTTTGATGCTCCCCCCTCCGACGCGATGTCCAAGGTACTCAACCTCCCCTAGCCCCACCTGGCACTTCTTTGCTTTCACTGTCAACCCAGCGTCCCGGATCCGCTGGAAGACCCGCCGGACATGCTGCAGATGCTGCTCCCAAGTGGAGCTAAAGATAGCTATGTCGTCCAGATAGGCACAGGCAAATTCTCCCAACCCATTCAGCATTCCATTCACCAGCCTCTGAAAGGTTGCTGGACCGTTCCGGACTCCGAAGGGAAGAGTGGTGAACTGGAATAAACCCAGGTGTGTGACAAAGGCAGACTTGAGAGCAGCATCCGCGTCCAGCGGAACTTGCCAGTAGCCCTTGGTGAGGTCTAGGGTGGTAATGTACTTGGCCCTCCCTAGTTTCTCCAGCAAGACATCCATGTTGGGGATGGGGTAGGGGTCAGGGACGGTCACCTTGTTGATTTTCCGATATTCCACACAGAACCGCACCCCCCCATCCTTTTTGGCCACCAGGACAATCGGGGAGGACCATGGGCTAGAACTAGGGACGATCACCCCTAGGTCTAACATGGCTTTGACCTCCTCAGCAATGACCTGAGCATGGGGTCCCACCGCCCGGTATGGCAGAGATTGCAGAGGGGGGCTGTCACCCGTTTGAATGGTGTGCTGGATGAGTGGGGTCCGCCCGGGGCGGTCTGAGAACATGGTCCCAAATTCATCCAGCACCCGCTTCATTTGCTCCCGCTGAGCCTCGGACAGGGCGGGTGACAGTGAGATTTCTTCCATTCCCCCACCATCCCCCCATTCTCCCAACAGATCCCCATCAGCGAAATCCTTATCATTATGTTCCTTCACACAGCCCAGTCCCACACCCCGGTCCACATACAATTTCAACATATTCACATGAAACACTTTACATTTTCCAGGAGTCCCAGCAAAGAGTATTTTGTAGTTGACTGGTCCAAGTTTCTCAACTACAGTCCCCGGACCCTCCCACTTAAGACACAGCTTGTCCGTTTTGAGGGTACGCAGAACCAGCACTTTATCACCCACCTCAAAAGTCCGGGCTACTGCGGTTTTATCATACAGCTCCTTTTGCCGCTGCTGGGCTGCCTTCAGATGCTGTTGGGCGGCTTCTCGAACGCTGTGGAGGGTGTCCCGTAGCCGCCGCAGAACAAAGTGTGAAACGGCACGGGCGAACTGCCGGCAGCCCCCTCCCATTCCTCCCGCAACAAAGCCAAGGGCCCCCGTAGTTCTCTGCCAAACATCAGTTCATTCGGGGAAAACCCGAGGCTTTCCTGCGGAGCATCTCAGTAGGCAAAGAGGAGGTAGGGTAGGGCTTGGTCCCAAGTTCCCGGGTGACGGCTAGCATACGCCCGGATCATTTTCCCCAAAGTCTGGTTGAAGCGTTCAACCAGTCCGTTGGTCTCGTGGTGGTAAGGCACCGAAGTTACATGGTCAACCCCCCCCAGGTCCCACATCTTCTGGAACAGTTTAGACATGAACCCGGTGCCGCAGTCCGACATGACCGTGCGGGGCATTCCTAAGCGGGCAAAGAGAGAGAGCAGAGTCTTAGCCAGGCTGGCTGCAGAGATGGAGGCTAGCGCAAAAGCCTCTGCGTAGTGGGTGGCAAAGTCCACTACCATCAGTACAAACTTTTTCCCTGTCTTGGTGGGAGGGTTCAGGGGACCCACTATGTTGGGGAACCACCAGTTGCCTTTGGTTGCGCCCCGGTGCCACTTCCCCCTTTGGCTCGAACTCCCGGTACAAAGTTCCATTGTCCCAGACAAATCTTTCCGTGGCAAGGGATACCCCGGGGTCTTGGTTGGCCAGAGCGCGACACTCTCGCAAGGACGGGTCCAGTCGCTGGGCTTCCTTGAATTGGGCTTGTGTCCCAAAGTCTTTAGCCATCTGAGCAAACCCTTCATTCTTCGGGGGCTCCGCTATGGCCTGGTTTTCCCCGGGGTGCCCCGCAGGGGATGGGGTCACCCCGGGTGGTGGAGGGGGCACGGGCTTAGGCTTTGGGACCGGTGTGGTTACGGGCGGCCCCCCTCGCCTGGCCTGTCCCCGGGTGACGAGCCCCATCTTAGCTTTGGCCACCCGGAACGCGAGGTCGTTCCCGATGATGATGCCCCACTCCTTTTGGCGATGGATGATTATGTCCATCTCTCCTTCCCACCCCTGGTACTTGATCCGGACCCGGGCGATGGGGACGGTGATGTCGGGGGAGTTATAGGGTTTGATCGTACACGTAAGTCCTGACAAAAGTTGGGACCTCTCTACGCGGTCCCGGGGCAGAGCCGTTACATCTGCCCCAGTGTCCCTATACCCCACCCTGGGAACATTATTGATATAGATGGACTCACAGAATTGCTTGCGGCTCCATCTCAGCTGGTCCGGGGAGGCGATGCGATACAGCGATGCACGGGGTTCAGGACGGTAGGAATCCCACTCCTGGAGTTCCTCCTCGGCACCGCGATCCTCGGGGATGCTTGCATGGAGGGAGAGGACCGACCGTCACTCGTCGTCGCTGTCGTCGTCCTGAGCGGCTGCAGCACCCGCGACGCGTCCTACTTTCCTCGGCGAGGAACGGGCATCCCGGTTCTTGGGTTAGAGCTTGGGGCAATTCCGCCGCAGGTGTCCCATCTCGTTACAGTGGAAGCATGCCCCAGACCGAGGGTTTTGGTTCCCCTTGGTCCGAGGGGCCTCCCTGCGCCATCGGGGCAGGCCCTTTTCCGGCTCCGGGTTCTTCTTGGCCACGGCCGCGGAACTTCCCTTGGTGGATGGGGCCGTCCGGTATAGCCCCATCTCGTCGGCCATGATCCCCGCCGCCTCACAGGTACGGGGCTTCTGATCCCTCACGACAGCGGCCAGCTCCTTCGGGATGGTGGCGAAGAACTGCTCCATGGCGAACAGCTCGACAATTTCCTTCAGGGTGGAGGCCCGGGAAGCCTCCACCCAGGACTCGCAGACGTGCATCACCTGGGCTGCCCATGCCACGTGGGTGGTCCCAGGGGAAGGTCTACCCTCTCGAAATCATCGCCGGCAATGTTCGGCAGAGAGGGCGAAGTGTTGCCTGAACGCTGCCTTGAACGCCTTGCGGTCCCACGACGGAGGGGGAGGAGCGGAGGGGACAGTCGGAGGAGTTTTCCCCGCCTCAAGCTGCATCTTGGCCAGCTCCATCTGCATCCGGATCATTTCACGCTCGTGGGCCATCCTCTCCCGCTCGTGTGCCATCCATTCCGAGGGAAGCTTGAGGGGCTCCAGGGGCTCCAGAGGAGCGGGGTCCTCGGTCACCACATCCTCTCTCCCATCGGTCGGAACTGGGATAGGGCGGCCCCTGGGTCGGGCACCCGGGGCCAGACTTGCCAGCAGCTCCCTCTGCAGCTCCGTCTGCCGGATCAGCGCCGCCAACCCCGGGGTGATGGGGGTTGCGGGCAGGGGCTGCCGTGGCTCAGCTCCCCCAGTTGCTCCGTCAGGTTCTGGGTCGCCCATGGTGATCCTCAGGCTCTTGCTACTTTGGGTCTGGGAGATATTCTGGGCTAATAAGTTATCCCACCGCTGCCACCAAGTGCAAGACCGACAACCTGGTCTTCTGCGCGGGTTCAATACTAAGGGGGTAGCAAGTCCTGGTGCGGGCCTTCTCCGAGGTCCCCAGCGACTATCACCCTTAGCCCAGAACAAAGGGATAACTTATAGCCACAAAAGTATCTTTTATAAAACAAGTTTATTTACAACATTACCTTCACCAACCCAGACCCACGCCAGCAATACAGCTTATCAGTACGGTACAAAGTAGTAAGCAAGAGGTCTCAAGGACACCGTGATTTCAGGGCTCTCAGCTAGTTAGTTCAGCTCGGGCTCCAGCAGAGGCCCGGTCAACCGCATGCTGCTAGCTGGATTCCCGGCGGAGGTCCGGTCTACCCAAGCGGCTAGCTGGGTTCCCGGCGGAGGTCCGGTCTACCCAAGCGGCTTGTGAGTGATTTCAGCTTGGTTGCCCGGGGGTCCGGTCAACCCAAGCGGCCAGTGATTTCAGCTTGGTTTCCCGGGGGTCCGGTCAACCCAAGCGGCCAGTGATTTCAGCTAGCTGGAGCACGCCGGGTGCTGCTACCCGGGGTTGCCGATCCCTTCGTTCCCTTACCCCAAGCATGGGGCAAGATTGCTGATCAGGTCCAACAACTCAGTTCCCTTGCGCAGGGTGTTTTATACCTTGGGTTTCAGGTGGCCCCTCCCTCTGCAATCAGGTGGGCGGCCAATCAGGTGGGTTGCCACCCTCCTCAGGTGGGCGGCCAATCAGGTGGGTTGCCACCCTCCTCAGGTGGGCGGCCAATCAGGTGGGTTGCCACCCTCCTCAGGTGGGTGGCCAATCAGGTGGGTTGCCACCTTCCCCCTGTGGGGTGGGGTCCCTTTGAAGCCACTTGCTTAATGGTCCCATCCTGTGGTGTTGAATGGTCCTTTCTTATGGGTGCCGAAGTGTCTGCTCTGGAGAGGTATTCAAGTCTTACGAGAGCATTGACGAACCTGGGGATGCTTCCTGCCTTCCCCCCTGGGGTGATTCTATGCAGATGTTGTTTGTCCCCTTTGGTCTCTGTGGAGACTGGCTGTCTCTCCCCCCTGGGTCTCTCTCCCCCCTGGGTCTCTTTCCCCCCTCCTTGGTGAGTGTGTGTGTGTCAGAAAGGGGTTTTAGGTTGGCTTTCTCCACAGCTCTTAATTGAAATGTCTCGATACAGGGAGACACCAGCTCTCTCGTGAAGGCGTGGGTGGCTCTGAAAAGAGCCTTTGGGTCGTGCGAAGGCCTGGGGGCCGCTGCCTGCCCTGGCGGCGTTACTTGGCCTTGGCCTTGTGGCTCTCGGCCTTCTTGGGCAGCAGGACGGCCTGGATGTTGGGCAGGACGCCGCCCTGGGCGATGGTGACCTTGCCCAGCAGCTTGTTGAGCTCCTCGTCGTTGCGGATGGCGAGCTGCAAGTGGCGCGGGATGATGCGCGTCTTCTTGTTGTCGCGCGCCGCGTTGCCGGCCAGCTCCAGGATCTCTGCGGTCAGGTACTCCAGCACGGCCGCCATGTAGACGGGCGCGCCGGCCCCGACGCGCTCAGGCGTAGTTGCCCTTGCGCAGCAGCCGGTGCACGCGGCCCACCGGGAACTGCAGGCCCGCCCGGGAGGAGCGAGTCTTCGCCTTGGCTCTGGCTTTGCCGCCCTGCTTTCCGCGGCCAGACATGGTCCCTCTGGCAGAGCTCAGCGCGCAGAAGAAAGCAAGCGACGAGCGACAGAGGAGCGAATGAATGAATGAATGAGGGAAGCCGCGTTCGCCTTTTTTTTAATTGTCGCCGCCGGATTCTGAGTGACGACACTGATTGGAGCAGAGTGAAGGGCACCCTCCAATGAAAACGCGGGCGTGTAACTCGAGCCAATCGGAACATGGATTGTGAAACTCACCAATAAGGATCATGCCAGAATGGGTGCTAGAAACATAAAAATGAAATTTACAGTTTTACGATTCTTGGTCGACTTTGGACGCCTTTCGGGGGTGGGGTGGGGGTGGGGGTGTCTCCCTCCCCGGAGGCGGAAGGGGCAGGTGCCCATAGAAAGCAATGGAGAAATCTTAACTTTTAACGTCGGTGTGATTGGACAAAATTTGTTCCCCTTCCAAGAAAGGTGGCCGCAAAGGCAGAGATTAATGCTCTCTGTAACTCTGATTTCACGTGGATTAAAAAAAAGGGAAAAGACCCATTTTAAAACGGTGTGTTGTTTTTGTTGTTATTAAAACCTAAAAGCATTTTTTTAAAAATAAAAAAATTACAGCACACAGAGCGAGCACACTCCTATGTAACATGCTTACTCAGAAGTAAATTCCATTGTGTTCAACGAAGCTTACTTCCAGGTAAACCTGCATAGGATTGCAGCCTTAAAAGCACAAGGGCTTCAACGTGCAATTGAACGTCGGAGTTGGGTTGTGAGAGTGAGACCAGCCTCGCCATCCCATCTGTAATAGGATTGAGCCCTCAGTCTTTAATGTGCCACAAGACTCTGTTTTTGCTGCAACCAACTGGGACTCGGGAAGAATCCGCGTTCGAGTTCCCACTGGACCATGATGAAACTCACTGGGGGTGACTTTGAGCCAGTCAATGACTCTCAGGCTAACCTACCTCACAGGGTTATTGTGGGGATAAAAAGCAGAGGAGGATAAAGTAAGCCACCACCTTGGGTTCCTTGAAAGAGGAAAAAAGGCAGGATATAACTGTAATAATCATAATAATAATACCATTTTAAAAATTGGTGGCTGTTGTAGCCACTGTCTCTTAGCCACGGGCACTCCCCCCTTCCGAGATCAGGATAATGAATAATTTAAAAAACATCCTTTTAAATTTGTCTTAAAAAAATAATTGTTTATGATTTTTGAGGGTTGGTTGTTGTTGTTTTACCATTTTACTCTGTCTTCAGTTGTTTATTATTTTTGTTTTCTGATATATATATATTTTAAACCGCCTTGGTTGGTTCCAGGAAGGTGGGATAGAAATGCAATGAATAAATACATAAACTAAGGACTCAGGAAGTTTTGCCCTCGCAGTGTTCTCCAACCTTGGGTCCCCAGATGTTTTTGTCCTACAACTCCCAGCATGCCCCAGCCAGCTATGCTGGCTGGGGCATGCTGGGAGTTGTAGGACAAAAACATCTGGGGACCCAAGGTTGGAGAACACAGCGTGAGTCTAGACAACTGAATGGAGTTTCCAGTCACAGTGATAGGGGAACTCGCCTACCTCTATGACTGGAAAGTCCAGCTGTGTTCTCCCTCAGTTCCTCTATTCACTTATTCTCAAGTTTCACAGGGTCGTCCGTCATCAGCAGCACCCACCCAGCTGTCTGCGTCTCCTGCTGGCCAAGAAGAAACCCAACACAAGCGGTCGTTTGCCATCGCGTTCATTACATCAGCACTTCCTTCTTTTTTTTCTTCTGACGGGAACTTTTCTTTCATTCTTGGCCGGTCTGATGACTTCAGCCGCTTCGGCGGAGTTTGAAAACTCGTCCGCGCGCCAATCTTCGCCCCGACGAGAGAGGCCTTTGCAGAAGAAGGAACCCGGGTCTTTAAAAACAAACAACAAACAAACAAACCCGGGAGACGAAACCCCGGTGCCGCGTTCCCTTCGAGGGGAGCTCGATCTTTTCCCGCAGACGAACCAGGAGGGGGGGGGGGGATTTCTGGCTGGAAGTCGTTCCTGGGCACCGTTCTTGCCACTTCCGAGGCCCCGAGAGAGATGCAGCGGTGAGTACCCAGCAATTGCCCTGCTCACGGTTTCTCCTACGGGATCCCCCCCTCCCCAGATCAAACCCCCCCCCCCCGAAGTGCTGGCTGACCCAGAAGGCAACCCGCTGAGAAGAGGAGCCATGTCGCTGCAAGCCAGATGGATCGAGGGCGCCGCCTCCTTCCAAGATTTTGACCGCACCGTCCAAGATCTCACCAGGCAGCTCTCAGGGAACCAGGCCAGGCGTGCCCCTGTCGCTCGAGGAGCCCAGGAAGCCCAGCGGCGGATCCGAAGACTCTATCACGCCGACAAAGCCAGAGCGCTGGCAGGAATCCTGGCCGGAGGAGGCCCCTCGCCGCCTTGCAGGATCGGGGCCCAAAAACTGCACGCCTACTTCACGAGAGTCTTCGACGGGGAGGGCCAAGGGGCTGGCGCCGCCGGGTCATCCGGCCTGCCTCAGCTTCCCAGGCCGGCGTCGCAGGCTGACCTGACGGGAGACTTCACCTCGCAAGAAGTCAGGCAGATGCTCAACAAAGTCAGCAGCAAGAAAAGGAGCAAGGATCGCCTCCTCCGAAGACTGTGGCAGCAAGACGACCGCGGCTGCCCCCTGCTGGTTGCCATCTTCAACCAGTGCCGGCGCCGCCGGCGTGTCCCCTCCGCCTGGAAGAAAACCACCACCATCCTCATTTTCAAGAGTGGTTCCCAGGAAGACCCGGCCAACTGGAGACCGATCTGCCTCTGCAGCAGCCTCTACAAGCTGTACGCCCGGTATGCCTTTAGCCCTCCGCAAAAGGACTTCCTTTCTTTCCGCCTGCAAAGTGCGCTCGACTGCGCTTGGCACGCTCCGCGGGAGTGCGCGGTGGCCAAGCTCGATCTGGCCAATGCCTTTGGCTCGATCCAGCACAGCCACATCTTTAAGGTACTCTCGGATTTGGGCATGCCGGAAGAATTCCTTGCTCTGGTCCGTGAGCTTTATACTGGGCGCACCACCAGCCGTGCGCACCAACGATGGGAACACCCGAGAGATCAATGTCCGCATAGGACTGCAGCAAGGATGTCCTCTGAGCCACATAATTTTCATCCTGGCATTGGAGCCGTTCATCAGGTACATTGCCCAGGGCCCAGGGGGCTTCAACCTGTACCACCAGAACGTCAATGTTCTGGCCTACATTGATGACCTGGTGCTACTTGCCGAGAACAAGGAAGCGCTCCAAGGCATGCTGGACCGGGCCTCCAGCGCCGCCCGCTGGATGGGCTTGCGCTTCAAGGCTGAGAAGTGCGTATCACTCCACGTCAACAGCGAGCGCCAGGTCCTGGCGTCTGAGTTCACCCTCCAGGAAGAGGCCCTGACTTCCCTCGCAGAAGGTGAGACTTTCCTGTATCTGGGAACACCCATATGCTTCCCCCCCTCATGCACGACAGACCGCCAACGCCAAGGCCTTTAGGGAGAAGATGAGAGAAGCTGACAAGATCAATTCGTCCCTGCTGTCCTACGGGCAGAAGAGGGATGCGCTCATTACGTCCCTGCTGCCCAAAATCTCATCCCTCCTGAGAGTGGCGCATGTTGAAAGGCAGGAACTTGAGGAGGCCAACCACACCATCACCAGAATGATGAAGAGTTGGTTGGACCGCCACACGGATGACACCCTCTGTATCCCCCCAAAGGATAGAGACCATGGGGTACTACAGATGGGAGAGCTGGCCGACATCACAGTGGTCAGCCATGCCTTCTGCATGTTGACCTGCCTGGACAACACAGTGGCAACGGTAGCATGCGGAACCCTCCAAGACACAGTCCAGAGGAAACAGAGAGGGGACAGAAATCCCACTTGCAAAGACCCGGTCGACTACCTAAACGACGATGACCTAAACGACGATAGCAGCGACCAAGACTTTCCCAGTCTCTGGAGTCGTGCCAGAAATGCCACTTGGCGCCTCAACAAACGCATTGGCTGCAAGTGGGCCTACGACCAACAACGTGGGTTTGACATGGAAACAGACCAAGGCCGCCGTAGTCGCAGCGTGCGGCAGTCCCAAGCGAAGGAAGGGGGAGCAGAGCGCATTCTTAAGAAAGCCATCAGTGAGTCGTATGCAAGCAAGCTTGAATGAAAGCAGGATCAGGACCACGTGACCAACGTCACCTCCTCGTGCAACTCCTGAGGTTACACGGGTCGGTGATTTGTGCACTGTGCTTGGCGGAGCGGTGTTGATACTGAATACGGAAACCACTACGAATGCTGCTGTTGCTGCGACCGTCCCAACGAACCCTCCTGCTTCTTGCTCTGCTGCCACCTGCCAGCCCTGCTCAATGGCATAGAATTACCAGCCATCGTGGCCACCATGCTTGTTGCGCTTTGCAAAGGTCAACCTTGGCTCCAAAAGGCGCTGTGTCTCCTTGAACCTCCCATGGGCCCAGATCAGGGAAACGCAGCTCAGACCGGACCAAGACGTGGGAGAAGAACGTCACAAGTCCATTCCACCACAATCCCTTTCGAGAACTGAACCAACCCTGTGTGTATGCAGAGGCCCAAGGTGGGGCGGGGGGCGGTGGGGATACACAAAATCATCGCTTCACTCCTTGCCCACAGAGGTCCTCCTGAATGTCTAGGAAAGGCTTCGGCCAACCTGGTGCCTTCCAGATGTGTTGTTGTGGGACTGCAAGCTCCATCCTTGGGAGTTGGAAAGGCTTTTTAATTGAGATACAGCCTTCTCCGGCTTGGTGCCAATGGCCATGCTGGCTGGGGATGATGGGAGTTGTAGTCTAGCACATCTAGAGGATGGCAGGTTGGGGGAAAGGTGGAGATAGAACAGAGGACTAATGCAGGGTGGGAGACATCCTAGAGCAGTGAAGGCGAACCCATGGCAGGCGTGCCACAACTGGCACGCAGGGACCAATCTGTGGGCACGTGAGAGAAGGGAGATCAGGCAGGGATCTCAGCGAGGATTCCCGAGGGGAGGGGCAGGAGAGCAAGCTTTAAATGAAGATTCCCGGAGGGGAGGGGAGGGGAGAGGCGAGGGCAGCTGCCACTTTAGCTTTAATGCTAGGTCGGCTCCTCTCCGCCTCTCTCTCACGCATGCGCTCTCACGCACACTCCTCTTCCTCCAGCGTTGCCTACCTCAAAGCCGATTCTTCAGGCCCAGTTGCTCTGAAAAGTCTCTCTCTCTCTCTCTCTCTCTCTCTCACTCTCACTCTCACTCTCACTCTCACTCTCACTCTCACTCTCACTCTCACTCTCACTCTCACTCTCACTCACACACACACGTTCAAGAAAGAAACAGAGACTGACCCACTGCCTCATTCAGACACAGCAGCCAAACAGGGACACACATACATAACAGCCAGTCCTGGCCCAGGACATTTTGCTGCCTGAAGAGGACTGGCAAATGCCTCGCATTTCTCACTGGATGATCTGGGCCAGTCACTACCTCTCAACCTAACCTACCTCACAGGATTGTTGTGAGGGTAAAAATGGAGAGATCATTTGTTCCTGGAGGAAAGGCAAAACAAATATGAGAGCCAGTGTAGTGGTAAGAGACCTGGGTGCTAGTCCCCACCTGTTCCTGTGTTTTTACTGTGTTTGAATGTATTAGTTTACTGTTTTTTTATCAAGTTTATTTGTGATTGTAAGCCACCTTGAGTGCATTTTAGCACTGTATTTTTTCCCCCAAGGCGTTTCTGGCGCCCCCTTTAGCCCTGCGCCCTAGGCAGCTGCCTAGTTGGCCTAATGGTGGCACCGGCTCTGGTAATGCCCAATTCCTCTTTCAGTGGTAACTAGTTCTGTGGTTTGTTCCTCAGGGAAGTCTGCCCCGCCCAGCTTCGAGCCTGATATTTTTTGGGCACCAGGTGAACACTTAAAAAAAAAAAATTCTAGACCTTGCAGCTCTGTTGATTTTAACTCTGCTGTTTGCTGGTATGCTGTTTTGTTGTCTTTTTGACTTCCTATTGTTTTATTGCTCTTGTTGCTGTGGATTTTAACTTTTGTTGTACCGCCTCCCCTCTTTTTCGAATTGAACAGAGGGCTATAGAGACCAAGAACAAATAAATTGTAGCATTCATTATTGCTACAAGATGTGGTAAAGACTGCGCTAGCTCGGATAACCCCCACGTATAGCTCATACAGGAAAGAACATATGTATTTTACACTTTGCATTATAGGCACACTTCTGGGTAACTGGTTTTTGGAGGTGTTTGGGGGGACTGTGTTTTACTGCTGTTTGCATTATTAAATTGTAATCTGAAGCATTCTGTAATAAAAAATGTGTAGGAAAAATCTCTTGGCATGACTGAGAGTCAATTAAATTTGCTCCTGATGAGAGAACGGGGCTGAAAGAGAGAGGGAGAGAGAGAGACTCTTATCTTTGTCTACAAGGGGATGAAGCAGCTTCATTCTCCACAAGCATGCATATGCCTTTTTGAATGACACCCTTTGAGACTGATTCATTGCAAGAGTCACAAGCCCTTCTGAAGACATCCTAACTGCAATTCGCCTGTTACTGCAAAAACATCCTGTGTCTGAAGGCACCAACTGTAGTTAGCTCAACGAAAAACAAAGCAACATCACCAGCACCCCACCACACACCTAAAACCCTAACTGGCTTTTTAAGAGCCACCCATTTCCTCCCTGAAAGTAAAAGAAAGACTGGCTGTTGTTCAAAGTGGTGCACTCTGATAAGCCAGCTGCTTTCCTGGCCATGCTGGCTAGGAATGATGGGTTTTGCGGTCCAGCACATCTGGAGGGCACCAGGTTGGAGAAGGTTGTGTTAAGCTATTTGTTTGGAGGATATTTCTGAGAGATATGCCTGGTCTGCAATACTATTCAAAGTAACAGCACAATTCTATGTATCCATGTCTACTTGGAAATAAGGATTGCACCCACTTACTTGAGAGTAAGCCCCACTGAACGGTGAACGCGGTGCGACTTATTTCTGAGCAGATGTGGATAGGATTGACTGGGGAGTTACAGAATTATGGAAGCTGGGTGACTTAACTTTAATCTTAAATTGTATAGATGTGCTCACTTTTCGGTGAGGATGAATGGGGTAAGCCCTTGGGGGCGAGGAACATTAGATCAGGTTAGCCCTAGATTTAAGATTTAATGTGAAGATTTTCTTTCCAGTTTTCACTCTGCCCACTTTGAATGTGCATACTTTCCCTTTTTTTCTTTTAGTACATGTCACGTTTGGAAGTGAAGTGGGCCCACCCAAAATTTATAGAGATGCAGTTTCACTACACATATAGAGTGCTTCTCAGCTATGCAGAAATATATTTATTTGTAAATTGAAAGAAAATGTGTAGGGGGAAAAAGACCCTCCAACAAAGACCTGTGCCTTCCAGGGGCTATGATAGCAAGTCCTGTATCAGCAAGCTTCACCCAAGGTTTGCAGAAGTACAGGACAAGGGTGTGTGTGTGTGTGTGTGTTTGTGTAACCCCAAACAGGGATGGTAGCTAGTGCTGAACACAAATCCTTTGGTGCTTTATAGCACAGACGTGAGAAGGTTTCAGGAAGGTGGCAAAGAAAAAAGTCATCATTTTCTCTTTCCCTGCTCCTGAAGCTACACAGCCCTGCCCTATTCTGGGCTGGTTGAAGCCCTGAACATGAGAGTACTCCTGCAAGGTGCTGAGGAGACCCTGCAACACCTGCCCATGTTCCCCAGCAACTTGCATACATAGGCATACTGCCTCTGATACTAGGAGGTAGCATATATAGCCATCAGGACTAGTAGCCATGGATAGCCTTCTCCTCTGTGAATTTGTCCATTCCCCTTTTAAAACCACCCAGATTGGTGGCCATCACTGCATCTTGTGGATTCCATAGTTTAACTGCGCTGTGTGAAGAAGTCCTTCCTTTGATCTGTCCTGAATCTCCCACCATTCAGCTTCATGGGGTGATCCCCACAGGGTTCTAGTATTATGAGAGAGGGAGAAAAACTTCTCCCTGACCACTTTCTCCACACTGTCCATAATTTTGTACACCTCTATAATACATGTCTCCCCTTATTGTATGTTACACATGTACCCACATGCGCACGCACAGACACACATCATGCACCCCCCTCATCAGCAATCCTGATAAAGATCGCTCTTGCCTTGCTGCTGCTACAAGTGAGGAAAGAGCTATCTGTATCATTTGCTGGGGAAGGGAATTAGGTGGCAGCGGGGGGATTGGGGCCACAATTCAGGTCTGGGGGTGGGGGTGGGGTACATGCAGCCCCTAGACCACAGGATATGCGCTCCTGGTGGAATGGCTAGCATCGGTACAGAACATGGAGCGATTTTTCGTGTGTGTGTGTGTGTGTATGATATAACTGAAAGAGAGTGTGTCTTGATCGGATAAGAAATTGAACTAATGTTCGCTTAAGAGGCATTCAGTACAATTTCAGAGTTGCAACTTGCGTCCTGTTTCCTAAGTATGACCAAGACAATATTCAAACAAAAAGGTTTCATTTTCACTGGCCAATTGAAGATCCTTGAATTGCTGTGTGCGAGTCGAGTGACACTGGAGGCCTAACAACTAGCCCATGTAACAAATGAAGCCGTGAATCCGAGAAAAGGCTTACCCTTGCCTCGAGCAAAAATGAAGAGAGGAGCCTGCACACTGCAGATCAAGAAATATCCCGACTGGATGCCTAGGAGCTGGAGTTAAGTTTGCACTCAAAAAGGGGCACAACGCAGAAGAAAGGCGAAGAAAAAGCAGATGTGTGCTGGATGTGGAAGAGATGTGTAGGGGGTGTTGGGCAGGCTTTAGCACCAGATGACTTGGGGGTTCCAGTAAAAAGGTAACATGGCCTTGTTTCATGTTATGCAGGAGACTTTTGCTTTCACATAGACACAAACACATTTATGTATGTATCGCTTATCTCGTAACCAATACAGTATAGAGCAAAAAGGTGCACTGAGGTCATCAAGCAATTTTATAGAGAGTAACGGAGGTGGCCCAAGATGTTGCACAAGGAGAGGAGCAGGAGCCAGCCACTGACTCTCAGCCTAGCCTACCTCACAGGGCTGTTGTTGGGAAGATAAAATGGAGGGGAGGAGGAGGATCATGTACTCTGCCTTGGGCTCCTTGGAAGAAAAAAAGGAGGGATATACATGTAAGATATTATTATTATTATTATTATTATTATTATTATTATTATTATTATTATTATTTACAGTATACTGCACATCAAGCAGATTTCGGAGGGGTGAACAATAAAAAGACAAAAACAGATAAAAGAAACAAAAACAACACATTGAAAACAAAGTAACAATTACATTGGTGGTTGGAGAGCAGAGAAGGCTTCCTAGAACAAGGAGGTCTTCAGCAGGCGCCGAAAGCAACACAATGTCGGAGCCGGCCTGACCTCCAGAGGCAGGGAGTTCCACAGAAATGGAGCCGCCGCACTGAAGGCCCTTCTCCTGGTGGACTCCAATCGGGCCAAAGGTCTATGAGAACCACCAGGAGCATGCCATCTGATGACCTTAGCGACTGGGCAGGTTGGTATTGGAGGAGGCAGAGGCACTCTCTCAGGTAACCTGGTCCCAAGTTGTTGTTTTGGGTTTTGTACAAAAGTACCAGAACCGTAAACCTGACCAGGGAGCGAATAGGCAGCCCGTGCAGTTCCTTCAGCAAAGGAGTTGCATGCTGAAAGGGGGCAGCTCCTGAAAATAGCTGAGCTGCTGCATTCTGCACTAGGTCCAGTTTACGGAGAGCAGGCTCAAGGGCAGCCCCATAAAGAGTGCATTTCAGTAATCCAGTCTTGAGGTTACTAAATAATAAATAAATAAATAAATACTATAAATAAATAAATAAATTGTGGAGAAAAAGCGTAAGAGTTTCCTGCACCACACACACACATACACACAAACCTCCACACGTGTAAACGAGTATAATCCCAGCTGGGGGCTGGGAAATGCAAAATGTACATAGTTTGTCTGATGGATCCTGATGCAGTGGAGTCTCCCATGTCTTTGATGGCTGGTGCCACAGGTATTTGCATGCAAATGCGGCAAAGAGCCACCCCTCCCCTGCCTGGCCCAGATGAAGTTCATCCTGACTGGCTAAACACACCTGGGCTACTGAAAGGAGGGGTGGGGGGAAGAATCTATACTGCTGCTGTGGCTTCTGGTTTCCGTTGTTGTCTGCACGCTTCACGCGGAGGAGGGCTTTTGCTAAGGCAAACCCTGAGAGGACCAACCCCTAGGCAAAGAAGAGTAAGTGCCGCCTAGGTATTTATATGGTAAAGGAACTAGTTTTTGTTATTTTGTAGCTCTACTTGTATGTACCGAAGTGTCTCCCCACCTTTCTCCCTCTTCCCTCATTCCCCACCTTTTATTGTAATCTGTTTACCTTAAATAAACTCTCCTGGTTTTACCCCACACGGTGTGTGTGGTTCCTCTGTGGTTCAGTGCTAAATCCAGTGTATAGACAAGGGCAAGGCCCTGAGAGAATCAGTGTCAAGACGGCAGAGCTAAGGCTGGCAGTTTTGCACCTTTGATCTCTGGTCTTGAGAAGAGGACCGGTTGGCAGTCCTCCTTCACATAAATAAATAAATAAATAAATAAGGACCATATATAGCACAAACCTCCCCAGCTTGTTGGAACCCTCCAGATGAGTTGGACTACAGTCCCATCACTCCACAATCAGCATGGCCAGGCTGGTGGGGATGATGGAAGTTGTAGTCCAGCACATCTGGAGGGTGCCGGGTTGGGACTGGCCGGCCTAGGATGTGGCATAAACTCTGACAAGTTGCCAGCTTTCTTCCGCGGTGAGTTCTCCAATCTCCATCCTCACCCTTTTGCTAGGAAACCACAAAACTCACCCACCGAACAAATCGCGCTGCCGCTCCCCAACTCTCCCCCCAGAAATCAGACGGCCTGCTGTGGCTGCTTCAAAAAGAGAAGTTTGCTTGCGAGAGAGCGTGTGGGAAACCACAAAGGGGGGACAACAACAGCGATGGTGTGGCAGACAGGACAGGAGGAGAAGAGCGGGCAAGGGTGAAATGCAGCAGAATAGCAGTAGAGGCGGCGGCGGCGGCGGTGATGGCGGGAAGAGGCTGCTGGCGGTGACTCCTATCTTGGCGGGGCTCCTAATCCATTGCAGGTTTTATTCAAAGCTTTATAGGAGCTAGCCATGTTGCAGAACTAGAACTCCACCCCCAAAATAGGTTCCACCACCACCATGGAGAACCATGGATATAAAGCTATAAAGCTCCAAATAAAAGCTGCAATGGATTAGGAGCCCCACCAAAATAGGACTCATCAGCTGCCAGCATGTACAGCACACCACTCTGAGTTGGTTGGGCAAAGGATGGGTTACAAATGTAGCACATAAAAATAAGTGGGAAATTGGGTGGGTGGGTGTCACATTTATCATATAAAGACCCCATCAGGTGAATGGGTTCCTCAGCTTCGAACGGTCGGAGACGTTACCAGAAGAAAGGCTGAAGGCCGCCAGAGAAGATACCAGGGGCGTCTGTCCTGGGAAGCAGACTAATATATGGAATGTGGATAAAGGGAGCTTGGAATGTGGAGGCGGTAGAGAATCCCGGACACCTGGCCAGATAGGCCCAATTAATATGTGGTTGATGATGATTGTGCACTCAGTGGGCCTTATTTCTGAGTAAACGTACATAGGATTGCACTGTAATTGATGAATCAATTACATTTATTTATTTATTATTTTATTTATTATATTTATACCCTGCCTTTTTTGCATAAAGTTAGCACATGATGCAAGAAGTGTTCCTTTGTGTGTGTGTGTGTGTGTGTGTGTTTGTGTATGAGAGAGAGAGGGAGGGAAGGAAGGAAAAAAGAGGGTGTCCTCTTTATGGTGGTGCTTGTTATCTGCTCTTTTTATAAAAACTTAAAATTACTGTTACTTATAATTAATTGGGACACTTCTTTAGTTGATTAGAACTTTGGTTTTAAAGATCAATCTTGTTGACAATTAATCAGTTAAATGTTGTATCTCTCTATCAAGATATATGATCCTCAGGATGATCCGATTTGTGCACTCTTATGAGTCGTATACTTGCACTCAACAGGAAACCGAAACCATTCCTCCCCCCCACCCCAGGAAATGCCCAACCTTGAATGCAGCCATAAGAGGTATGGTTAAGCATTTGATGTCCTATAGCGTGGGTTTTTCATGCAAGGCAGAATAGGTTGTTTGTTGAAGCCTGCACTGCCTGCAGTGAGTGATTGCCTGGCTTGGGATCAGCCTGTCTGCCGGTGGAAGGAGACATGCAAGAGCCAAGGGTGGCAGGAGGATAATATAAGCTGCCCTTGCTGAACTTCCCTCTTCTACATAGATATTGAAATTGTAGGAGCCCCTGTTCACTTTAGGCCTCTGGCCACCTTAACAAGAACACGGATGGGATGAATAGAACACTGCCCCATGGCTATTGTTACTAGCCTAACTTCAGAAATTATTTTGATTTTCAGGCAGCGCATAGACTTCAAGACTCGCTCTTGGGATTTGCTTATTAAGCAAATTTGCTTATTAAGACAAAACTCAAAGCCTGGAGAGTGGACAGGACCTCTTATCTCTCTCATCTCTTCTTCTCTCTCAAGTCTGTTTATTTCAAATTAGTTTGAAGCCTTTTCTTTGAATTAGCTGTTCTCCCTCTCTCTCTCTCTCTGTGTGTGTGTGTGTGTGTCCGTGTCCCGCAATCCAATCCAATCCAAGTTTTAAGGAGCAGCAGCAGAAATACTTCTCTGTTTAAGATGTAAAATCAGGGAGGGGAGGAGAAGGGAGGTTTACCAGAGTGGTTAAAAAACAACAACGCTGGATTGGATCCAGATTTTGTCATGCCTAGAATGGCCTTCTTCAACCACCATCCAGTATGACCAACTCCCATCATCCCTAATCATTGGCCATGCTGGCTAGGGATGCTGGGAGTTGTAGTGCAACACATCTTGAGGGCACCAGGTTGGGGAAGGTTGGGGTAAACCCATCGAAACCAATGGGGCTTATGTTGGTGACAAAGGGTGCAATCCTATGCATGTTTAGACAGGAAAACCCCCCGACACCTCCCAGGATGTCCCAGACAGCCATGCTGGCAGGGGCATACCCGGAGTTGTCAGTCTTCCCCCCCCCTAAACATGCATAGGCTTGCACTTTAAATCCTATTGGTTTCCATGGGTGTGCAATAAATACAACTAGTTTGGCTTACACTGGCTCAGCTTATCTGAACGTGGAAAGCTAAGCAGGGTCAGGCCTGGTTATTACTTGGATGGGAGACCCCTCCTCTAGTTCCCTCCATTGAGCAAGGGGTTGGCTTTGTAGGCCCCTTCCCACTCTGTGATCTATGAAATCTGGAGCCAGTTCACTGAGTTGAAAGCGTAACAAAAACTATATTCATGTGACCCGTCCTTGAGTGAGTAAAAATATAAAAGCAGCCCCCTGGAGTCACTTTGGTTTCGCACCTCAGACCTTAAACACACTCTCCATTACAAAGGCAAATCATGTTTTGGGGAGGGAATAACTACCACGCCTAACAGAGAACAAAGCCAAAAAAGCAATGATAAATCATAAGGCAAAGGATGGGTAGTAGGCATGAAATTGGGATGTCCTCCCCCCACCCCCCTTGACATAAGATAAAAAGCAAAGTTTGCATTGGCCGGGAATCGAACCCGGGCCTCCCGCGTGGCAGGCGAGAATTCTACCACTGAACCACCAATGCAAGAACTGGAAAAAGCTCTGCAGCAGTTTCTTTAATTATTGTAATTAACATCCTCTAAGTATAGTCTAGCTTTAGCATTGGAAGGGATACATGGGGCTGTCTAATAAAACCCTAGCGCCGCTTGCATTGGCGGTTCAGTGGGAGAATTCTCGCCTGCCACGCGGGAGGCCCGGGTTCGATTCCCGGCCAATACCAAACTCTTTTTGTTCCCCTTCTCCCCTTTGCACCCTCTTTGATTTCACTTGAACCTGCATTCCCGGGGGTTACTGGCAACTGCACCTCCAGAGAATAGGGCTTTCTCCTTCCTTATAACCCTCCACCCCAGCTTCCAATTCGCAGTAAAACCATTCGCCTCCCTTCTCATCCGGGCAGCGCCAACATCCCACGCGTGGTGTTTACTCAGAAGTAAAGCGCCATGGTGCCCGACGGGGCTTACTGCCACGTAAGTGTGTGCCGTGGACGGGATTGCATTGCATTGCATTGCATTGCAGGCAGCCGCCGCCGCCGCCTACTTTGCATCTGTTTCTTCACACGTCCCCACCTCTTCATTCACCGACCGCAGAATCTCACGTTTGCAAACCATGCGCTGATCTTTGCGCAAAGTATCCGATTTCTTTCATCGGGTCCGTCCGTCCGTTCCCCGTCCCCCCCCAATGGTGAGACACGGGTTGATTAAAATGTTCCTGTCCCCTTAAATAGATCGCCCGCCTCGCCTTTGACGATTTATTTGGAAACCAGCATTTGGGTTGCTTTTGCTGCATCATGCATCTCTCTGCCTCGACATGCATACAGTGCGGGTTAGCCAATAGTATTTTTGCCTTCTCTCTCTGTATGTGTGTGTTTGTGCAACGAGTATATGCGTGAGAGGGACAGATATGGGATGATGGGTCGTCTGAACGTGGTCTTTTTTTCTTTCTTTCTTCCTGCGAAGAGAAAGTGGCTGAAAGTGACCAGGTGCTGCTGGGGTATAACTTCCACCGCAATATATATATATATATATATATTTAAAGTAGTTATTTATTTAGTTTCATTTCATTTATAATTTTCATGTTAATATTTGCATTTACCTGGTTGTTTTAGCCTTACTGTCGTTTCTTAGTAGTTGTTAATTGGCTTTTTGAGTTTTGCTGAAGATCAACTCGATTTCAAACTGCAACATGGGATGGGAACCATAACTATGGGCTATATTTGCACTGACTTTTTTTTTGAATGTTTAAAAATAATGCCCCAAACATTTCCCACACTAAAAGATGAACTTCTGTCTTTTCCTCTCCTAAAACAAAACCAGCTGTAGAAGTACTAAATGGTGCTACTGCCCAAACCACAGCGATATGGCTTCAACATCACGCCCTGCCTTTTTGGGGAGGGGGGCTTTGTTTACCATCTGCCTGATGAGGAGTGCTGGAGAACTCAAAAGCTTGCACATTATTCCCTTTCCTTTGAGTTGGCCTAGTAAAGGGCATTTTGTGCCAGGGTGGTATAGTGGTTAGAGCAGGGCTCTCCAACCTTGGGTCCCCAGATGTTGCTGGACTACAGCTCCCAGAATCCCTTGCCATTAGCCATGCTGGCTGGGTATGCTGGGAGCTGCAGGCCAGCATCATCTGGGGACCCAAGGTTGGAGAGCCCTGCGTTAGAGTGTTGGACTGCGACTCACTCGGGAGATCCGGGTTCTAGTCCCCACTCAGCCATGAAGCTCACAGGGTGACTTTGGGCCAGTCACTGACTCTCAGCCTAACCTACCTTACAGGGTTGTTGTGAGGATAAAATGGGGAGGAGGATTATCTAAACCACTTTGGATTCTTTGCAAGAAAAAAAGGTGGAATATTAATATAATAAATATAAATATGCTACTCTAATATGGAAGCTACAATCTTGGATTTCTCTACTGTTTCCTAAGGGCAATTGTCCCTGTTACCCCTGCCTGGGAAGAAGCTGTCAAAAGGAACGAGGAAATTCAGCCTCCGGGCAAAAGAATCGCCTTGGTCTAAATTCCTTTTAAAGCCGGTTTTAATGAATGGGAGCCACGTGGGAACAGATAGAGGAAGAGAAAGGGCAGTGGGGCCCGGTGCGGCTCCACTTTGGGCCGGTTCACACGACACGGGAACCGCGGGGGGAGCACTGCTCCCCCGCGGTTCCCGTGTCGTGTGCACGCCGACTGGAGGTGCCCCCGCGGGACAGCCGCGGGCGGGACCCACAGAAAGTGACCACGGTCGGTAGCGGGGTAAGCCCCTACCGCGCGCGGTCACCGTGACGTCGGAACAGCGGGCGGCCGTCCCGCGGGGTCCCCACAGAGACGGCAGCCCAGAGCGGCCAGGAGCCACCGCCGCTCCAGCCTGCAGGGACAGACAGCCGCTCCGGGCATCCCGGGGCCCCACCCCCTAGTGCCGGGAGGCCTGCACTGCGGTGCGGGGACTACGGGGTCTGCCCACGCGGGCGGGGCGCCGGTCGTGTGCGGCGCCCCTCCGGACCCCGCGGTTCCTCCCCCGCCGGCAACCTGGGTCGTGTGAACCGGCCCTTTCTCTACTGCACATGCGTCGAGGCATTTCCGCCTGGGAGAGACGGGCGCGCATGCCCAGTGAGCCGAGGCTGCTGCTCTCTCCTGACTTCGCTCAGGCGCGATGGCCGCGGTGGAAGCGGGCAAAATGGCGTCACCCAAGAGCTCCCCTAAAGATGCTCAGGTGGGGTGGGAAGGGACTAATGTGGAAGGGGGGGGAGAGAAGGGAGGGCTGGGGGTTTCTTCCTACGGAGGCTGCTCCAGCAAAGCCCCACAGAGCAGCGTGAGGCGGAGTTCTGTGCTGCTCTGAAGCTTGCGCCGTTTGTCTAGCACCCGCAGATCCAAGGGCTGCGGACGGATTCTTCCTAGGAACGGGAGAGGCTATAGATCACCCTTCCCCGACATTTGGCGCCCTCCAGATGTGTTGGACTCCCAACTCCCATCATCCTCAGCCAACATGACTAGGGGTGTGCAGTGATGGGAGTTGTAGTCCAACCTGTATAAGGCACCACTTTGGGGATGGCTGATCTAAAGCCTTCCAGACACATCACCTTGTGAGAACTCAGCTCCTTTGTCTGTATTGTAGGAGGCGTCTAGGCTAGAAAGCTCAGGTTGAAAGGAATGAATGAATAAATAAAGTGTTACATCTACTGGCCTTAGGAGGAGTGGGGGAACTTCAACATCAGAGGAAGCACTCCAGATTTTCCCTGTTTTGGATTTTCAAGAGCTGTGGAGCATGTAGACGCTTAGTGAAAGAAGCCTGTTTGCTGGTGACACGATAATGAAACTCTTGTACGCTAGATGCCAACATTTCCTTTGCTCTCGTTGGACTGGACAGGTTATGGCCCAAATCCTGAAAGATATGGGGATTACTGAGTTTGAGCCACGCGTTATAAACCAGATGCTGGAGTTTGCATATAGTAAGTTTCCCTCTCTGTTGTTTCTTTTATGTATTTGGATGTCTAGCTTGCCCTCACACTGAGTGTTTGGATACTAGAGTTTATTGCATAGTTTATTGATGTGAGCATCTTGAGGAGGCAATAATTGTCTGAAAAGCGGGATAAGAATGCAATAAAAAATTAACAACAAATGCCCCTTTCAAAGGCTATTGGAAGTACAAAGCCCTTTTCCTTGATCGGGTTCATCCTGGCCACTGAATATTTATTTTTATTTATTTATTAATCGCCCATCTGGCCGGCCACCCTGGGCGATGTACAATTAAAACAATACAATAAAATATGATAATTAAAACAGTATAAAAAATTCTTTTAAAATCCTAACCCACCCCATATTCCCGCCTGAAATACCATGTTTTTAATGCACGGTGGAAGCTCATCATGGAGGGGGCATGGCGAAGGTCACTAGGGAGGGAGTTCCAGAACGTGGGGGCCGCCACAGAGAAGGCCCTCTTCCTAGTCCCCACCAGCCAGGCTGCTCTGGCTGATGGGATAAGGAGAAGGCCGTCTGTAGCAGACCTTGTTGAGCGGCCTACTTGATGTTGCTGGAGGCGCTCCAGCAACATGGAGGGTATCCTCCATGAATGGAGGATAAGGCTATCAATCGCTAGTCCTGATGGCTATATACTACCCAGAGTATCAGAGGCAGTATGCCTTTGTACACCAGTTGCTGGGGAACATGGGCGGGAAGGTGCTGTTGCGCTCATGTCCTGCTTGTCAGTTTCCCACAGGCAGCTGGTCGGCCACTGTGTGAACAGAATGCTGGACTAGATGGACCCTGGGTCTGATCCAGCATCAGGGCTCTTCTTATGTTCCTAATGTCGGCCTGGATAGAAAGGATCTTACAATGGGGTTCTTTCCTGCAAAACCATCAGACTTGGTGAGGGGTTTAGAGCAATGCCAGAGGTAGATAAATATTCTTTCCAGTTGTTGAGCTCAGATTAAAGTTGCAGTTATAAGGAACTAGAATCCTGCTGCTGAAGGTCTGGCAGCTTCAAATCAGTTGCTCAGCTATGAAGCTCACTTGGTGACCCAGTAACCATTTCTCAGCCTAACCTACCTTGCAGGTTTGTTGTGAAGTTAAAAGGAGGGTTAAATCAACACAACTGGAACTAAGAACTTCCTTCCCCAGTACTGACCATCCAGGGGTTTAAGATCAGCCAAGGAGGCTTTGCTTGTGATGCCCTAAAGCAGGGCTCTCCAACCTTGGGTCCCCAGATGTTGCTGGCCTACAGCTCCCAGCATACCCAGCCAGCATGGCTAATGGCAAGGGATTCTGGGAGCTGTAGTCCAGCAACATCTGGGGACCCAAGGTTGGAGAGCCCCGTCCTAGAGAAATATGGCCTGTGGTGGGACTACCACACGTGGCAGGCATGTTTTGGTGGTGGCACCCTGGCTATGGAACTCTTTTCGGGTAGATTTTCAGCTGTCCCCCATGCTGTTGTCATTTAGGTGCCACTTCGAGCATGTTTGGACAGAAAAAAAAGTCCGATAATTCCCAGCATTCCCCAGCCACCCATGCTGCTAAAAGGCTTTTTTGCCACACTGTGTGTGCAAAGGGTATTTGCTAGACAGAGCACCCCTTTCAGCCTGGACCCTTGTCAACCAGACCTCTGTCTTCTGTGGAGGTCTAGGACTTCAACAGACAGCACAGCCACCCTTCTGATCTCTTTGGATTTTGTTTCCTGCAAGGATATGTGACAACGATCTTGGAAGATGCCAAAATTTATTCCGGTCATGCAAAGAAGTCTAGTGTCGATGCAGACGACGTGAGGTTGGCTATCCAGTGCCGGACGGACCAGGCATTCACCTCTCCTCCTCCCAGAGATGTATGTTTTTAGATCTTTCCAAACATCGTGGAATGGCGGGGGAAGGGAAGAATTCTTATTATTTTTACAGGGCTATCCAGGAACATAGTTCTGTACAGACTAACATGAGCAGCCAGTTCCCTGCCCCAAGGAGATTGCAACAGCGGGGTGGTGGGTGATGATGAGGGGTGGGTGGACAGGGGCAACAAACAGAGGGTGGGAGAGAGAGGGGTGGGGGAAAGATCCCATGAATCTGATTGGTGGGAGATTCAGGACAGATAAAAAGGAACTTCTTTACACAGCACAGAGTTAAACTATGGAATTCACTTCCATAAGATCCAGTGATGGCCATTGATTTGGATGGTTTTAAAAGGCGATTGGGTAACTTTCATGGAGGAGACGTCTATCCATGGCTACTGGTCCTGATGGCTATATATGCTGTCTCCAGTATCAGAGGCAGTGTGCCTGTGTACCCCAGTTTCTGGGGGACATGGGCAGGAGGGTGCTGTTGAACACATGTCCTGCGTGTGGGCTTCCCATTGGGGCAGCTGGTTGGCCTCTGTGGGAACAGAATGCCAGATGAGATGGACCTTGGTCTGATCCAGCATCGTCAAGGCTCTTCTTATGCTCTAAAGATAGGGGAGGCTGTAGTACATAGGACTTAGGCTATGTTTAAGTTCAGATGGTGCCCATCATTGAGAGCCAGTGTGGCGTAGTGGTGAGAGTGTTGGGCTGGGACTTGGGAGATCCGGAGTCTAGTCCCTGCTCAGCCATGAAACTCACTGGGTGACTTTCGGCCAGTCACTGACTCTTAGCCTAGCCTACCTCACAGGATTTTTGTGAGGATAAAAGGGAGAGGAGGAGGACTATGTAAGCCGCGTTGGGTTCCTTGCAGGAAAAAAGGCGGGGTATAAGTATAATAAAATAAATAAATTGAGGAAGGATTTGAAAGGAAGAGAGTGGTGCTAATGACTTCTGGATGCCCTCGCCAAATGAGTCGAGGCAGGTGGCTACTAAGCGTGCGGCACCCACTTTTACCAGGCCAGAAATCTCGGTTGCTCAGTTCTTCCAGGAGCGTATAGAGGTGGAGATCAGGAGCACGCCAAGACTGAAATAGTTTAAAGCTTTATTTCCAAAGACAGCAGGTGTGGTGGGAAGCCACCCAAGCCCCGATAGGAAAATGTGGTAGAAACAATCAAAGATGGTTTTCTGATTATTCATACTTGGAAATGCACAACCACTGCTGGCCAGGCAGTGGCTTAACATGAAGATGGGTGGGGTGGGGGGAGACTCTGGGCATGTGCACGCCTGATCCAAGGTCCTGGTGTATCTCCCAACTCACTTCTGGGTTTCTGGGGTTCTTATTCTTAGCAGGAGGAGGGTAGCTTCGATCGGGCATGTCTTTAGTTGTTTTTCCAATTGTAAATGAGCAAACAGTACCCATCTGGAGCTGGAGTCGTTGTCCTCTAAGGCAGTGTTCTCCAACCTTGGGTCCCCAGATGTTTTTGGCCTACAACTCCCAGCATGCCCCAGCCAGTTGTAGGCCAAAAACATCTGGGGACCCAAGGTTGGAGAACACTGCCTTAGAGGACACTGCTCTAAGACAGCTTGGTGCCTCCTTGATATCTCTTTGCAAGGTCAACCTAGGCTGCGATATAGACCCGTTCCTTTAAATATTCACAGTAATATTCGCAATTTCTCTGAAATATTCACGTTCAGAGAAACAGAAAATTGGTCTGTGACAAAGAGAGGGCCTTTTCAGTGGTGGCACCCTGGTTGTAGAATGCCCTCCTCAGAGAGGCTTGCCTGGTGCCCACGTTGTGGTCTTTTCGACGCTAGGTGAAGACCTTTTTATTTTCTCAGACTTTTTAGTCCCTCACATGTTTTTAAGCATGTCATTGGGTGTTTTTTTTGTTTTTGTTTTTTTAAAGATCTGCACACTGCTGCTGCCTTTTACTCTGGTTTTATTCTGTTTTAAACTTTTAAAAGTTTCCTATTTTATCATGTTGTATTTTGCTGTGTTTAACTTTTGTGAACCACCCAGAATGCTTTGGCTATTGGGCGGTACAGAAATGCAGTAAATAAAACATAAATAAATGAGTAAAATCTCTCTCTCTCTCTCTTTTTAATAAAGTTTTTGCTAGATATTGCAAGACAAAAAAACCAAACGCCGTTGCCACTGATTAAACCATACTCTGGGCCGAGGTTGCCACCAGATAGATACTGCCTTACAGCCCCAAATTACAGACTGAAGTCTTTGCAGAAAAAGGTAAGGCGTCTACCAAAATTGGGCGGGTGCATGTGCGTGTCTCCTTAGTCCAGTGCTTCTCAATTATTTTCTGTCATGCCCCCCCCCTAGGAAGAAGAAAACATTTCGCGCCCCCCGCGCGACTGTAAATAGTATCATTTGTCTATAAAATTGTTATAAGTACACCTCTGCATAACACTGTATCCTTATTAACGTATAAGAGAATAAAAAAAGAAAGAAATGTGGATCAATTTACAACAAAGAATAGCTTTATTAACTGTAGCAGAAAAGATTTCAAGGAGCACAGGATTTAAAGGAACACAATATTAAAAAAAACTTTTAACTGAGGTCAAACGAGCCCCCCTTTACGGAGCCTCGCGCCCCCCCTGGGGGGCCCGCCCCACTATTTGAGAAGCACTGCCTTAGTCAAAGGAGTTGTGTGAATGCTCGCTTTTCTTGGCAGGGGAAGAAAATGTTATCGAGAGGTAAGTGCTAGTTGAAATCATGAGTTGCTTCCTTGTTCTTAATCTGCTGATTAGACTGAGGTGTTTGACTGGTCAGCTCAGTGCCAGCTCCAGGTTTCTGAGGATCCTTAGGCAAGATGCCCTCAACGGGCCCCCTCCCTCAGCGAGTCTCACTGCCATCGTCACCAGCTGCTTTTGCTCCTCATCCACTTGCTTGCTTGGCAGCCAGAGAGCCAGTGAGCCAGCAGGCCGTGGCATCTCCTCCTCTTCCCCAGCACTGTGGTCTGGGCCATGGCGAGAGGCAGGTGTACACATAGGTTGCAATGGTGAAGAGGAGCAGCAGCTTCTGGGGGCTCTTGTCAGTGCGCCCCGGCTGGAGTGTGGGCCCTCGGCATGTATCCATAGATTTCATAGATCATAGAGTTGGAAGGGGCCTACAAGGCTATCTAGTCCACCCCCCTGCTCAATGCAGGAAACTAGAGGAGGGGGGTCTCCCATCCAAGTAATAACCAGGCCTGACCCTGCTTAGCTTTCCACGCACAGACAAGCTGAGCCAGCGTAAGCCACAGGCCTGTATCCCACCATGCCTACCTTTGATTCCGGACTTGGTTTTAGTGATATTCTTAGCACAACATTCCAGAAAAGCTGGCAACAACACCCAAGGGCCAGCATTCTTGGGGAAGGAAAAAAAATAAGTGAATTCCTGCCCTGTTGGGATTATTTGTGCAATGCCTGTGCCATAGAAAGAGCGGGGGAGATACATCCAGGGCTGCCCAAGATCCAGAATTCTACGCACGCAAGGCGCAAGCAGAGAACTTGGCGATCTGCCTTCCATGCCCGGTATAACTCCACTCACTTGCTCGGGACTATCAGAAGTAAAATGATTAATGGCAAGATGAGCTAGTATATTGCAAACGGGAGGGATTCTTCTTAGCACAGAATGTGGTTTATCTCTCACAGAACTTGATTCATTCGTTTATTTACCGTATTTATAAATAAGACTTCTATCCCATTTAATATAATAAAATCTCTTAAGCAGTTTACATACAAATGACCAAAATAAATAAATAAATAAATCATAGTTATAATACATATATAATGCGATGTAACAACGAACAGGTAGAGCAGCAAGATAAATCAATAAAAAGAGACAGTTAAAACAAGAGCAGCATCACGATTAGTTAGAAGGCAGGGAAAGGTTGTAATAGTCAAAAGTGCTACAGTTACGGTGCTTGTTTTGGGGAGTGGACATGCTCATGCAAACACCCCCTTCCCCAGGAGTCTGATTCCTCCCCCACCCCAGGTCTTGTTGAATGTACGGCTCTCCTTTTCTTAAACTAGGCTGTCTGCTGAATGAGCGCTCCAGCCAAATCGTTGGTGTTTCTTCTTCTTCTTCTTCTTCTTCCCAGGTATCTTCCTCTGCTGGAAGGATCACCATGCCGCGGCTGAGCGTCGGCGCCGTCGCCAGCAGGCCCAGCACACCCACATTAGGCAAGCTGCAGCTGGGGGTTTCGATTTGGTTGGCGTCTCGGGCTGCTCCTCTAACCCCTTCTCCTGGTTTCGGCTCGTGAGCAGGGCGGTTAGTGCCCCCACCGGCAGCTGCCGTCCCCCCGTCCCCCCGAGATCGAGAGATGCTGCTTCATAGCTGCAGCCGCTTCTCTCTCCCCGCACGATGCTTTGTTGCAAAAGTCCATCCCTCCTGGCCGCCGCCTCCCTTTGACACAGCCTCCCCCAACCCGGTGCCCTCCAGACGTGCTGGAGGAGGCTGCCATGGGATATTTTGTGGTTCTGGATGTCCCCCTCTGCATCTGTTTGCATTGCCTCCTTCCCTTCTTCACCACTCCACTCCTGCATTACCTGGGGCTCTAATATACCTAGTGCTTCTCTTAAACTTACACCCGGTGATCTGAATTTCAGGAGCTCCTTCGGCACAAGCGATGTCTGTTTCGGCTAAAGTCGGGACTCCCGTGTCACTGGCAGGTCAGAGGTTCACTGTGCAGATCCCCACATCTCAGACATCGGTAAAATCAGGTGAGAGCAAGCAATCCATGGCAGATTCCGAATCCTGCGGGTGCAGATCAGGGGTGGGCAGCTTGTTTTGAGCTAGGAAACCCCACCGGCCCCAGCCAGCATGCCCAAATGGCAGGGGATTGTGGGGGTTGTCGTTCAAAGCATCTGGAGGACATCAGGTTGTCTCTCCCCCCCCGCCCCCGCCCCGGTGTAGATGCATGGAAGCCACACATCCTTGGAAGCACAGAGAAAAGCTGTACAGTAACGCCTTGGATTGCAAGTAACTTGGTTTGAGAGTGTTTTGCAAGACAAGCACATTTTTAAATATTTATTTAATTTTTTTGGACTTGATATACAAGCATCGTCTTGCAATACAAGTGCTGTAGTACGGCTTAAATTAAAAATCTCTGTACAAATTTTTTTTGGGGGGATTTTGTTTTGATATAAGAGTGTTTTGGATTACAAGTATGTTTCCGGAACGAATTATGCTCTCAATCCAAGGCATGACTGTACTTGGAAAAGCAGTAATGCAATCCTATGCAAGCTTAGACAGCATAGCTGGCTAGGGCATGCTGGGAGTTGTAGGCCTTCTTTCTGTCTAGACTTGCATAGGATTGCGCCTTTGATCAGTTCTGTTAGATTCCGCATTACTATAAAAAGGTCAAATAGTGGTATACCATAAGCTTGCACATGCAAGTTATTTATTGTTAAAGACCATGAGCACAATCCACCAACAGATTCTTGTGTGCTGCTTGCGCCTTCCTCACTGAGAGCTTACACAGGACCAAATGGGGCTCAACAAGATCCGCCATGGATGGCCTTCTCCTTGTCCCATCAGCCACAGCAGCCAGGTTGGAGGGGGCTAGGAAGAGGGCCTTTTCTGTGGCACCCCCAAACCGTGGAACTCTCTCCCCAGTGACCTCCGCCATGCCCCCTCCTTGATGAGCTTCCGCCGTTCATTAAAAACATGGCTTTTCAGGCGGGAATATGGGGTGGGTTAGGATTTTAACATTTTATACTGTTTTAAGTGTATTTTAATCTGTTTTGTTTCATTGTATGTTGTACATCGCCCAGAGTGGCTGGGTACCGGCTAGATGGGCGATCTAGAAATACAATAAATAAATAAAGTCATAAATTAGTATTTTACATTTATTTTTACCAGCTTGTAAGAAGTTTCTCATGTATTCTAATATCAAGGCAGTTTAATTTGGTTTTTTAAAAAATTAATCTGTTACTAAAGTATTCAGCTAAATACTTTAAAGGACTAAAGTAAATCTGTTACTGAAGTATTCAAGATAAACATTAGTTAATAGCAATATTTTTTCCTCCTTCCTTACCAAGCGACTCCTACTACCCCCACGGTTCAGAACGTGTTGATCAACCCTTCCCTGATCGGATCCAAGAACATCCTCATCACCACCAACATGGTGTCATCGCAGAGCGCCTCGGGCGAGTCGAACCCTTTGAAAAGGAAGCACGAGGAGGATGACGATTATGACAACTTGTGAGAGGGGGCTGCTGGCTGGGCGCCCTGGCCCTGATGTGCCTCTTTTCCCCTTTGGACTGAAATTGGTGTGTGCCTGTATAAGATGCATTTGTGGAAGGGGGCCACTGCATAAAGGCCACGTTAATGGTGGAATGTACCGGCTGTGGTGTCTTGCTCTTGAAATCTCACTCGCCACCGCTCCCTTCTCTCCTGAAACATGGGAGGGCACTGTGGAGAAATCAAACAGACTTCAGCTCTTGAAGGCTTACTAGCCACTTTGCCCCTGGGTAGAGGCTGGGCCATTGGTAAAGCAGCCTGGAGAAACAACAAGATGGGAGAAAGAGCTGTCCACCCGCCTCCTTGAGTGGGCTATTCCTCCATGATCTCCCTTAGAGCTAAACTAGATGAGTCCCAAATCCTGCAGTTCCTGGGCTGCACCATTTGAAACCACAGGCAGGGAACGAGTGTTTGAATTAGCCTAGAGGGGAGAAAGTTCCAGGTTATATAGCTTTTTTCGTCATATACTGTGGGTTGGTTGGCTCCAGATTTAGTCATTCTTAGACTTCAGTGGGCCTACTCTAGGTGTGACTCGGGATACAGCCACCATATCTAAAATGCTTAAGGCACAATCCTATGCAAGTTTAGATGGAAAAAAGGCCTAAACCAGCATGCCCCAGCCAGCTATGCTATGCTGGCAGCTGTCTGCCTTTTTTCTGTCTAAATTTGCATAGGATTGTGTCCTTAATGCAGAAGAACGAACATGGAAACGAATCAATTCCCCTATCTTTTGTCTGAAATAATCCAGCCCAGCCGTCCCATCAGGTGCCTTCTGTTTATCAGTTCTAACCCTTTCTGGACCAAGTCAGTATTGTGAGCAAGACGAAAAGATCAAATAGAAGCCACAGCTTAGAGGTCCTCTTCTGGCAGAGAGACACTGTGGAAACCTCTCTCTGGCAAGATAGCAGCTGGGTGGAGGGGCAGCATTTTCGTTGTGGGGAAGGATTATTGGAGACAGGGACTAGACCCATTAAATGCATTTAACATTACCATCTAGTTTGGCCCACAATATATGACCAGGAAGAGTGCGACAGGGCAAGGTGGGGAGTTGCCTTCCTTTGGGTGGGGGCAGACAGTGGTGGCAAAGCTGTGCCTGGAGGCAGTTTGGTTACACTTACCAAGCTGTGCCAAAGCTAGAAGGTGCCCCTCACCCTCTAGCCTTTTACGAAATATTCAGCAGGATAGCATCAGAATTACTCCTGGTTTTCAGCTTCTTAGATTTTGTGTTATCCAGTTGTGAAATGGTGGTTGTCTGATTTGTTTTGGTATACCTGATGCTGGAATGTATTTAGAAGGGGGAAAAATGCAGCTCCCCCATTTTGTGAATTATAACTTGTTACTTTCTCAATTGTCATATATGAAAGCTACTTTTCCCTTGAGAACTATGTTTGAATTAAAAAAAAAGTTTTCTTAAAGCTGGTTTACCGGTCCTGTTTAACTTGTTCAGGAAAGGCTAGTTTTTATGTGTGATGGGATAAAAATAAATAAATAAAATGAATACCAGTGGATGAAAAGCCAGCTCCTTCCCAAGGCAATGGGTAACTTGTAAAAAGGGAGAATAGAATGTTGCAATCCTACACACTTTCTTCTGAATAGGCATACTTAGGATTGCACTAATTCCCTTTTCTACAATGGGTGGAAGGTCTCCTCTGGGTTGCTCCCCCACTTGCTTTGATAATAGGATGATGCAAAACAGCCTGGTATACTTCCTGGGGGAGATGCCCTCCGAATTGCAGGACGTGGCAAAAGTAGGTTTGGAAAACACCCACCCTGCATTGCAGGAACTGTCATGTGACGACTGGGAGGCCTCTGGGACAGCTCCTCTGCCACCGCCTGCAATGAATCATCCCCCAATACTGTGCTATTTCCTGCGTGGGTGGAGAATATCTCAGCTTGTGTTCTTCATGCCCTGCTCTGGCCCTGAAGAGGCTGACAAATGGATTTTTTCCCCCTGTCTCCACTGATCATCTTCCCACCCTAACTAGCCAATCCAATGAAGGGGGGGGGGGGGGAGAGAAGGGTGGACAGAAAAAAAAAGCTGGCATCTCAAAGAAAATGGGTGGATGCAGGAAGGACTGGAACTGCTGAAGCCTTCCCCTGATGAAGGTGCCTCCCTCCTCCCTCACCACTAGCAGCCATTCCAGCAGGCTGAGTTGAAAGGAAGAGCAGAGCCTCTTCACCAGCCCTTCTGATTTTTTTCTCTCCTTTCCTCCCCATTCCTTGCGTGTTGCGTCTTTTTGGATTGCGAGGCTGCAGGCAGGGGACTGTCTTGTTTAATTGATTATATGTAAAGTACTCTGGGTCTTTTTGGGTGAGGAGCAGCATAAATATTTGCTACACAAAACTGCAGAAACCTCACGGCATCTGAAATTCAACATTTCCTTTATTAATCATAGAAGCACTATTAACATTAACCACCAGTTAACAATAAGCTGAGCCCTGCTGGTTATAGAAAAACGGTTCATTGCATTGTGCCCACTTCTGTTCTGTGTATATGAAAATGGTTTTTTCCACATAGAAAAATGCAGAGGTTGAGGAGAAATGTTTAGAGACTTGAAAGACTTACAGAGAAGAGTTAACATTTTTATGCAAGAACAGAAAAGAAAAAAAGGAGTAACAACCACAGGAGGGGAAGGTGTACAAAAATTACTAAAATTGAGATCACATTTGTACATTGAAAAGAGTGTGTCCATGGGGGCAGAATAGAGAGGATCAGGCTGTAGCTTTTCAATGCTGGACAGCAACGGGATCTACCATAGCCATTAATTCAATGACAAATTAACACGGGATATGCTTGAGATTTTAGATAGGACCCCCCCCCCCAGATAGTTACAGTGGTCCTTGGTAGAGTAAAAGTGCCATTCTCTCCCCCCCCCCTTAATTTTTCCCTTTTGTGTGATCATTGAATCTTCTGCAGTGCTACTGGAGATCCTAGAGTGCAGCCACTTAGAGCAGCAAAATGTCTTAGGTCAGCCATTAAGTCATATGGACATTTTCAAGTAGCTATTTCTGTTTTTTAGATGCTAGTCATTTGCTCTTGAGAATCCAGCCTCTTTAGCAGGGCGCTGGCTCTATGTTCATTACACTTTCTGAGACAGTCCCTAGGGGTGCCCTGAAAAGAGCTGTGTTGTTATGCTCCTCTCAGGCTCAGCCAGTTTCATGAAAAGAGATGCTGTGAGGGGTGTGTGTTCATGCAGAGCCATCAAGTGAGCACAGTAAGTACAATGATATTCTTCAAATTCATCTATTCAAAAATAAAAATAAAAATCTATACACTATAAAATTAACAGAACGCTTGGGCTTGCTTGTCTACAGGACCAAGTCAGGTCTACGCACTGCATTCATCAAAGTTTCTAGCCTTGCTAACCATCAGCAAAGTCCTCTTTAATCGGGGTGCAGCCCGAGAAGAAGCCGCTGGTACTGTTCAGCACTCGCTTCCTCCTCTTCTTCACAGCTGGCTGCGGATTCTCGCCGACCCCCAAGTTGCCCAGGGCAAAGAATGAGGTAGTGCTGTTCTTGGGAGGCAAGTTCTCTTGCTCAGTTTCCTCCAGGACCTAGTTGGGGGCGGGAAGAGGGGAGACAGCAGTCACACAAGCTGAGCTGCAACTTTGGTTTCACAATCTGTGGAGCCCACTCTGGCTTGGAAGAAGAGCCAGCGATGAATTAGTTTGCATGCACGTGCAGACGTTAGTGCAGCGATACTTCATCCGAAGCGGGAGGGGAGTGGGGATTTCCCCCACAGGCATCTGAAAAGGATTTAAGCCTTGTGTGCACGTGCATGGGAGGGACTGCGGGTAACCCGCTTCCTTAAAATGCAACTGTGCCTGTCTCGGGACTGGCCATTGCACTTCTACCCGACAGAATTCAAGATTGGAAAGAAATGCCAAATGACTACTGGGCAGGCAGCAGCGCAAAAACTCCGCCATGGAGGGGCACCAGTACATTTGCATGTTGTTAAAGAGTTGGCATGACAGAAGCTCAGTTGCATCTCTGTGGGTGTGAAACTGGTGGTGAAGAACCAACTGCACACAGGTGGCAGAGCGCAGCGTTTTCGTCCAGCCTCCTTTCCCCAGAAGCTGGGTGGAGGCAGTGACCGTTTACCAAACAGCAACTTACCAGGGTGTCTATGTAACCACTTGGTAAGCAGATCATGTGACTTGCCCTGCCAAGTGATGAGGGAGACGGCTCATTTGT
The DNA here is from genome assembly GCA_021292165.1 of Shinisaurus crocodilurus. Lineage (NCBI taxonomy): Eukaryota > Metazoa > Chordata > Lepidosauria > Squamata > Shinisauridae > Shinisaurus > Shinisaurus crocodilurus. The sequence goes on along the minus strand of CM037877.1, from coordinate 296,717,049 downwards.
CCATATAAGTGACCCCATAGCCCCAGGCATGAATGCATCGTTTCTCCCCATAGAAAGTGCTATACAATAAATCTCTTCTCCCCATGAAGCTTATTTCAGGTACACATTTTGTGAAAAAATCACAGCCGCTTGGGCTAACTTACCAAGTAGTAATTATTTACAGCCCGCCATTCTCAGCTACCACTTGGTAAACCGTTGACTCTACCTATCCATTTGTCGTCCCCCCCCCCCGACCCAAGCCAGATGACTGAGATCTCAACAATCATTTCACACAACCCCCCCCCCCCGATCCCTGCCCACCCCAAGACGAAAACCACAATCCGCTATTCAATTCCCCCTGCAGCTCTGCAATCCTCATACCTTCCTGGTAGGAGTGATAGCTGGAGGCTCGAAGAACGTGTCTCCTCCAGTCACCAGCGTGGGATCCTCAAGGCTGAAAGTGCTAGCGCTGTCCTTGGGATCTCCCAGTGGCTCATCGATCAGCGTCCCCTCCTAAGGGGGGAAAAGCAGGATTGTGCTCGATCCAACCCAATTCATGGCCATTTATTTTACTTATTTCAACACTTATCTACCGGCCACTCAACATAGTCCATGGGGCAGTTTACAAAATTTAAGGTCAGAACTCGAAAACCTAATCATCGAATAGATTTAAAAAAACCCACCACAGTACAAACTAAACGAACGAATAAAATGTGAATCTTAACAAGTATGGGCGACAGAGCCCTGCCAAGAGTCCAGCATTCTTTCTCGGGGGCTGCCCCACGACGCCAAAACGCCCTTCCCCTGGAGTCTCGCTAAGCCACCACAACCATGCAGCACTGCAGAAACCCTCTTTGGGCTGGACTTACCCTAGTAAGGGCTTAGGCATGTCATGTTTTTATCGGATTTAATGTTCAAATAAAGTCAGATTCAAAGAGACACGCCTAAAGCCCCAAACTCCAACCAGGGCAAGTCCATCCCAAAGAGAGTCCATCGATGTCTTTGGGAGATACAGGATACTCCTACAAACAAGAGAATCGGGGAGAACTCAAAGGTACTAAAACTTGCACAGGCCGGATCACAGCACGCAACAGGTTCTGCCCTGCAGAGAGGAGCAGACAGAGCAAGTAGCCCCAGATGACCAATGTGGAGGAGCGGGAGCACTCGCCCCAGAAGGCAAAGACTCACGGAACTGCCGTGGCTGACGAAGTGAGGGGTTATGCCACTTCCTCATACAGGTACACGGACAACCCATTCTTAAATATGAAATGGTTCTAAAAACACTACACATGGCAGAAAAAGCGCCTCTTCATCGTTCTTGCACAGGAGGGAGCGCCTCTAAAGAGAGCACCTCCTACGATATACACATGTACCAGCTAAGAACAAAGGTTTACATTTTTGTTCAGGACTTTTGATTAAGTCACATGGCAAATATGCAGAGTTCGATCAAGTGGACTTATTCGATTGATCAGCTAAGGTTTCTTTAAAGCACATTTCAAGAACTGCATCCCTCGGAGAGGCAGAGCGTCACCCTCAGCACCATAATCTGGAGTTCCACCAGCTCAGAGGCTTCGGGTAGAACCTGCCACCAGTTTTCCCTTGTAACTTTGCAACCCCTGCAGGAATGCAGTTGGGCAGGAGCTCCCCCTAATCTAATTGGTCTTGCCTGTCGGGAGGTGAGACAGGGAGGCTGTTCCAGGCCACCTGCTGCCCTGCAGAGGAAAAGAGAAGGGTAAAAGCTGCACTGCCAGGAGCGACTCACCAAGGCACAGTTGTCCCGGTTGCGACACTTCTCGGACTCGCAGCGGCAGTCCTCCGAGCAGGCCAGTTTTTGCTTCCGGCAGCCACACTGCTTGTTTCCACAGCGGCCTTTGCAGGTGCACTATGAAAGGAGAGCTCCATGAGAAGAACAAAATCGCACCCCCCCAAAAAAACTCTCCTGCAAAGAGCAGTAGTGCTGTACACTATCACCAAGGATTGCCTGCGCAGCGTGTCCATTTCTGGGACTCAACCAGTAAATACCCCAAATAAGTGGATTGTGCCACAGAATGAAGACCTGGAGCCAGGTGGCACAGAACCTGGTGGCACGCAGGAACCCAAGAGCCAGGAACTCGAATGAAAGCAGGGCAGGGGTGCTGGAGACAAACCTGAGACCGTCTCCTGAGGACTAACTTCTTCACACAGCACATAGAAGGAAGTCCTTCACACAGCGTAGAGTTAGGCTACGGAATTCACTTCCACAAGATGTAGGGATGGCCACCAATTTGGAGGGCTTTAAAAGGGGGTTGGACAAATCCAAGGAGGAGAAGGCCATCTATGGCTACTAGTTCTGATTGGCTCTATGCTTCCTCCAGGATCGGAGGCAGTGTGCCTATGCACACCAGTTGCTGGGGAACATGGGCGGGAGGGTGCTGTTGCACTCGTGTCCTGCTTGCGGGATCCCGTGGGTTGGCCACTGTGTGAACAGAATGCCGGACGAGATGGACTCCTGCGGGGGATCGAAGCCAAAGTATGTCGCGAAGACCCATGGACTCGCCAGGTGTGCTGTCTCCCCGGGGCACGGATTAAGGATGTGACAGAGCAGCTGCCGAGGCTCATGCAGCCCACCGACACATACCCCTTTCTTCTCTTCCACGTGGGTACAAATGATACTGCCAAGCGGAGTTACAAAGAAATCACGGCAGATTTTGAAGAGCTGGGAAGGGAACTCAAGAACTTTGGGGCCCAGATCGTTTTCTCATCCATCCTTCCAGTACTTGGAAGAGGCATAGAAAGGGAAAGAAAAATACTCCGAGTGAATGACTACGAAGGTGGTGCCGACATGAGGGATTTGGATTCTGGGACCACGGGCTACACTTCCTGGAAGATGGACTGCTGGCAAAGGATGGGTTGCACCTCACAAAGACTGGGAAGAATGTGTTTGGCCACAGCATGAGGAACTTAATCAGGAGGGCTTTAAACTGAATCCAACAGGGGAGGGAGACATAAACTCGGGGGTACCAATGGGAGAAGGCCTCTGTGCCACAACAGAGAGAACAGCTCCAGCGGTGCCCAATGATAGTCTACCACAAAATGTAGGGGGAAAGTCGGTCTATAAAGCACATAGTCTTCGGTGTCTCTATACTAATGCCCAGAGTATGGGCAACAAACAGGACGAATTTGAACTCTTGATACATGAGGACAGATACGACTTGATAGGGATAACTGAAACCTGGTGGGATGACTCCCATGGCTGGAATACAGCGATTGAAGGGTATAACTTGTTCAAAAGGAACAGAAGCAACAGAAAGGGCGGTGGAGTTGCGCTGTATGTTAAAGATACGTATCTCTGCACAGAGATACAGGAAGAGGAGCTTGGCAGCCCCATTGAGAGCATCTGGGTTAAAATAAAGGGGGCAAAGGATAAGATGAACATGGCAGTTGGAGTCCACTACCGACCACCCAATCAAGGAGAAGACGGGGATGAAACTTTTGAAAAGCAAATTGCAAATGTTTCAAGGAGGCACGATGTGGTAGTAATGGGAGACTTCAATTTCCCTGATATCTGTTGGGAGACTTATTCAGCCAAACATGGCCCCTCCAAGAAATTCCTGAGCTGTGCTGCTGATAACTTCCTCCTACAGAAAGTGGAGGAAGGAACTAGAGGATTGGCTGTCCTTGACCTGATTCCTAACCAACCGAGACGAGTTAGTGGATAAAGTGGCAGTTTCGGGAACTCTGGGGGAAAGTGACCATGTTATACTTGAGTTCTTAATTCGAAGGGGAGCAAAAACTGAGTGTAGCCAAACACGTACCCTGGATTTTAGGAAAGCCAATTTTAACAAACTCAGAACAATGATAAGTAAGGTCCCATGGCAAGCGACTCTAATGAGAAAAGGAGCCCAGGATGGGTGGGAGTTTTTAAATAAGGAAATTTTAAAGGCACAATTGCAAACAATTCCCACAAGGAAAAAAAGCAGAGGGCAACAGAAGAAGCCAATGTGGCTTCACAATAAACTCAAAGATGACCTGAAAACAAAAAAGGACACGTATAGGAAGTGGAAGGAAGGACAAGCTACAAGGCAAGAGTACAGGCAGGTAGCACAGAACTGCAGGAATAGTGTCAGGAAGGCTAAAGCTGAGAATGAGCTAAGGTTAGCGAGGGATGCTAAAAACAACAAGAAAGCTTTCTTCAGATACATGCACAGTAAAAGACAGAGGAAAGGAATGGTGGTTCAACTACACAATGAGGATGGCAAATTGATAACAGAAGACAAAGAAAAGGAAGAAGTGTTCAATTCCTACTTCGGCTTGGTCTTCTCCCAAAAGAGGGTCTATGACCCCCCCGGGCAAACCTGAAGTGCAGACTGAAGGGGCAATATTGCAGCTTGAGATTGATAGGCAAATGGTCAAGGAGCACCTGATTACTCTGAACGAGTTTAAATCTCCAGGGCCTGATGAGCTACATCCTAGAGTAATAAAGGAACTGGCAGAAGAACTCTCAGAACCACTGTCTATTATCTTTGAGAAATCATGGAGGACAGGTGAAGTGCCAGACGACTGGAGGAGGGCAAATGTTGTTCCCATCTTCAAAAAGGGCAAGAAGGAGGAACCTGGGAACTATAGGCCAGTCAGTCTGACATCAATCCCTGGGAAAATTTTGGAGATTATAAAGAAGTCAGTCTGCAAGCACCTTGTAAACAATGCAGTGATCACTAGAAGCCAGCATGGATTTGTCAAGAACAAATCCTGTCAGACTAATCTGACCTCATTTTTTGATTGGGTAACCTCCCTTGTGGACTGTGGGAATGCGGTGGACATCATATATCTGGACTTCAGCAAAGCTTTCGACAAAGTGCCTCATGATATCCTGATTAGCAAGCTAGCTAAAAGTGGCTAGATGGAACAACTATCAGGTGGATCCACAATTGGCTACAGAATCGGACTCAAAGAGTGCTTATCAATGGTTCCTTCTCAAACTGGGGAGAGGTAACGAGCGGGGTACCACAGGGCTCGGTCCTGGGACCAGTGCTCTTCAACATTTTTATTAATGACTTGGATGAGGAGGTACAGGGAATGCTTATCAGATTTGCAGATGACACAAAGTTGGGTGGAACAGCTAATACTCTGGAAGACAGAAACAAAATTCAAAGTGACCTCGATAGGCTGGAGCGCTGGGCCGAAAACAACAGAATGAAATTTAATAGGGATAAATGTCAAGTGCTGCACCTAGGGAGAGGAAACCAAATGCAGAGTTACAGAATGGGGGACACTTGGCTCAACAATACTACAAGTGAGAAGGATCTTGGAATTGTGGTAGATCACAAATTAAATATGAGCCAGCAATGTGATGTGGCTGCAAAGAAGGCAAATGCTATTTTGGGCTGCATTAATAGAAGTATAGCTTCCAAATCGCGTGAAGTGATAATTCCCCTCTATTCCCCTCTACTGGTTAGGCCTCATCTTGAGTACTGCGTCCAGTTCTGGGCACCAGCACCACACTTTAAGAAGGACGTAGACAAACTGGAGAGGGTTCAGAGGAGGGCAACAAGGATGATAAAGGGACTGGAAACAAGGCCCTATGAGGAGAGACTGAAAGAACTGGGCATGTTTAGCCTTCAGAAGAGGAGACTGAGGGGAGATATGATCGCACTCTTCCAGTACTTGAAGCGATGTCACACAGAGGAGGGCCAGGATCTCTTCTCGATCATCCCAGTTTGCAGGACACGGAATAATGGGCTCAAGTTACAGGAACCCAGATTCCACCTAAACATCAGGAAAAATGTCCTGACTGTCAGAGCAATAGGACAATGGAACCAACGACCTAGGGAGGTGGTGGGCTCTCCCACTCTGGAGGCATTCAAGGTGCAGCTGGACAGTCATCTGTCAGGGATGCTTTGACCTGGATTCCTGCATTGAGCAGGGGGTTGGACTCGATGGCCTTGTAGGCCCCTTCCAACTCTACTTTTCTATGATTCTATGACTCTGATCCAGCAGGGCTCCTCAATGTTCTTGTGACTTGGTACTCCAGAGCAGTGTTCTCCAACCTTGGGTCCCCAGATGTTTTTGGCCTACAACTCCCAGCATGCGTGGCTGGCTGGGGTATGCTGGGAGTTGTAGGCCAAAAACATCTGGGGACCCAAGGTTGGAGAACACTGCTCCAGAGGAAGGGGCAAGTGCAGTTTGCCGAGGGCCGGAGGCAATGATCCTGCAGGACCCCCTTGCTCCTTCCCTGGGACAGCAAGGTCTTCTGATTACTAACACACACATTGCTCAGTCTCCACGGAACCTTTCCCATTTCCCCACTGAATCCTGACAATCCGGCAAGTTCTGCAAGAAGAGGAGGAGGATTTGTGGCAGAAGTTCATTAGAGACGCCCGGACAAGTTTGGCTGAATGGCATTCAGTGCAGAAGTCCAGGAATTTCCAAACACAAAATGCCGTGGCGATCAGTGAGAGGGCTTTAAAAGTAAGAGGATGAGGCAAACTCATGGCAGAGGAGATCGAGGGCTATTAGCCTTGATAGATACATGGAACCTCCATGATCAGGAGCAGTCTACCTGTGAATACCAGTGGCTGGGGGAGGGGGCAAAGGCAGAAGAGGGCTGCTTGCTGCCTTCATGCCCTGCTTGTGGGCTCTTGGAGGCATCTGGCTGACCACTGTTGGAAACAGGATACTGAAACTAGGCACACCTCGGCTTAGTCCAAAGCAATGCTTGCATTTGTTTGCATTGCTCCTTCTGACCAGATTTCAGGGGGACTTATGGAATGCCAGTCTCTTCCCCACCACAATCATACCCCCAAACTGTTTTTCTTGATCCCTTTGGCGATTTTGGCCGGCATCCACTCGGTGTCTTCCATTTCTCCATCCGACTCATCCGATTCAGATGACAGGTCTTCCATCTCAGATGCAGGCCTTGCTGTTGTTTGCCTGCGGGGCTTCGGCTGAGGGGAAAAAATAAATATAAGAGAGTCACAGGAATTCATTGGGTCAGTGACTTTCAGGGTAATGAGTCTAGCTAGCCTAACGAGATGGGGAATGTAGGCAGAGAGAAGGCGCAACTTACTGAAGGCCAAAAATGTTAACAAAGGTGGGAATTTTGACTCACATCACATCTCCCAAATCCAAACTCAGCTCTCTAGCAGTGTAAAACCTTCCCAGTTTGGGCCTGCATTTTGTGATCAGGGATGAGCATGACCATTCTTTAGAAGTAATAAGATCACTAAGACGTAAAATGTTTTGATTGTTTTCTAGCTGTTACTCGACTTGAGGTTTGGGGCAACAGGATAGACTAACCATGCAAACTGTCTCCACGACATGCCCTGCCCCACAGAACACAACACACCTTGGGTGGAATGTAATCGAAGGGAGACTCTGGGGTATCTGTGAGTGCTGGCGGAACGTCACGGATCTTCTGGCCGCTGGCAGCTTGAAGAATCCTCAGTTTCTGTTAGGGAGGAAGACGGGCTGTGAGCTGCACTACGTGACAGGAGGAACGCCGGCTCCCCTGACGGTGCCGGCCACCCGCAGGCCTACCTGCTTGACAACGTCGAGCTCTTCGCAGAGCTCTTGGTGCTTCTCAAAGACCTCCTTCATCTTTGCCAGCTCTTCATCCTGTTCACAGAAGGGGGGGTTGAGTGCTGTTAAGATCTGAGATGGAGAAATCCCAGGCGCTGGGCTGCCCATGCACCTAGGATTTTTGCAATACCTGGCTCCTAAGGATGCAATGCCAGTGCATCTTAATCCAGCGCTGGTCTTGAGTTCCAGTGCTTGAGGTTACCAGTTTGTAGCCCATAGACTGCACCTGCTGCTTTAACAGCTGCAGGGCAGAAAGGAATGATGAAGGAACAGTGACTCCTACTCTGGTAGTTTTCCAGCCATCCTGTGTCCCAACCCCCCCCCCCGCCCCCCCGATTTCTGAGAAGCAGCTCTCTTGCGCCCTGCATTGCAGAGAAGAGCAGGAGGTGATGACGGAAAGGGGCAGTAGAATTGCCAAGATAAGTGCCCTTTTCTGTCTTCGCTCTAAATAGGGATTGAGGCCCCGGCCACAGCACCCCAACTGGCTGACACATTGCCTCCTCCCCCGAGAAAACCAAGCCATCTTCTCCAGTGAGAAATCATCAGTATACAAGGCTCTCCTTTGCTCTTGTAGGAGGACAGGCTCCCTCCCACTGGAATGGTTGCAAGTGACGCTGAAATACAGCTGCGTCCAGGGGCAGGACCCAGCACACTTTCACCTGGAACTTGAGGCGCTCCAGGAGTTCCTGCTCCCGTTCTGAAATGGAGGTCTCGAGCGGCTTCTCTGCTTCTTCTTTATGTTGTATCTGGCTGAGCAGATAGAGAACCTAAAAAGGGGGAAGGGGAAGAGACAACACTGTAGCACAGGCAAAGTTTGGAGAGAGGACCCATTTTGGGAATAAGCAACACCGTTAAGTCTTCGTTTCCACTAATGGGCACAAACTGAGCAGTTTTTTAAGTTATTTATTTATTTATTATATTTATACCCCGCCTTTTTTCCTGCAAGGAACCCAAGGCGGCTTACATAATCCTCCTCAGCTTTTAACGGCAGCTCATACCTTCTCTTGATGCTCCTGCTCCAGCTGGACTAGCCGACTCTCGTGGTCTACTTGCATTTCAGCCACCGCTTTCCGCTCTTCCAGGAGCATTTTATGCATGTCGGCGCAAGTGGACTTGCTCTGCTGAAGGCGGTTCTCCAGTTTCCCATCCTCTACTTTGGAGGAGACCAGCTTAAAACAAAAACAAAACAAAAAAACCCACCCAAAACAAAGGGCGATATTAAAAAAGTGTTCTGCTGAGGGATTTGCATTTTGCCAATGGGCGGTTTTGTTCAGCACACGAGGTATGAACCAACTCTGAATGCCGGCTTAAGGTACACTTAGCTGCCGAGAAACGGCGGAAACAAGCAGTAAAACCCCCAGTGTGTTGACCCTATCCTCTTAAGTCATGGAAACATAAGAAGCTGCTTTGTGCCGAGATCAGACCTTTGGTCCACCTAGCCCGGGATTGTCGACACTGACTGGCAGCAACGGCTCTCCCTGCAGGGATTCAGGCAGGATTCCTTCCCAGCCCTACCTGGAGATGCCGGGGATTGAACCCGAGACCTCCTGCATGCAAAGCAAAGGCTTTACCACTGAGCTGCGCCCCCTCCTTGAGTCCCAGGTTGCCACGCATCTGGGTCAAGCCGTCTAATGTAGCACTGCCCCGTCCTCCGCCAGCCCTTATTCTGAAGACTCCGGCCTCTAGTTCCATTTCAGAGCCATCTCCTTCTCTTCCCCATCCCGCTTCTCTGCTGTCACTCAGGCTTACTTCACCAATCAGGTACTTGATGGCACACTTGGCTTCCGGAATGGTGGCGATGCTTTCCCAGCGCTGCTTGGTGCGGTCTCCGGTGTCTGCGTCCAGCAGCTTCTGCTGCAGGTCAGCAATCTGGGCGCTCCTTTGGAGGAAGCAATCACATCAGTTCATAGGATATTTGTTAGCGGGACAGACCCATTTTGGGAATAAGGCTACTGCTTGCTCCCTGCTCGTTTGATGAGTTGAAGCGCAGGTGTGCGAGACGACGTTCCCTTTCTTTCTCGGCCAGTGTTCTCCAACCTTGGGTCCCCAGATGTTTTTGGCCTACAACTCCCAGCATGCCCCATCCAGCGTAGCTACGCTGGCTGGGGCATGCCGGGAGTTGGTAGGCCAAAAACATCTGGGGACCCAAGGTTGGAGAACACTGCTCTAGGCAGTTCCTATTGACTAGGGAAGGAGAGGATCTGGATTTCTGCCCTAGCAAGGTGAGGCAAAAATTAAGTGCCCTCTCCCAAATGTTCTCTTTTATTACGGAGGATACATAGAACAGCTAATAGTGGCTCAGCAGGCTTGCTGCATAGTTTTGAGCGTTTTTACAACCTTGAAGACCTGGGGTGAGGGACCCGTGGATTTTGGCAAGAATGCCAAGCTTCCTGAAAATAATTTTGAGTGCACAGAATGACAAAAAAAAAGAGTGGCCTTCCTCACTGGGTCTCCCGTGTATACATACATCACTACTGTCTGCTCCCTACATGTTTTAAAAATTCGAAGCATAGAGATGTGATTTGTCCTAGACAAACCCGATTCAGATCAACGGGTTCGGCACCCGAGCATGGGGTGGCTCAGTACTATTGGCAAAGGATCTCACAGCACACTTCCTGTCCATCCCCTCCCAACCATTCTTTGCTCCCCCTGCATCTTCCCCACAGGCCTCCGAGACAGTCCTTTGCTATCTCTTCCCCCCCCGCCCCCCCTTGAAATAGCCGCAGCAGAGCTTTCATGTAAGAGTTTTAGAACGAGCAGGTGAGTCCTATGCCGCAGCAGCGCATATCAAAAGTATGGGATTCCCTACCAAAAGATGCAGCAACGGCCACTGACTTAGACGGCTATGAAAGGGTCTAAAGAGCCCTGCTGGATCAGATTCTCGCTACGTTCTTATCACTACGTTCTTAGCTATGTGGCTTTGCTCTTCTGAAAGTCGGAACAACGCCGTACCTGAGCTCCATCTCGGTTTCCAGGCTCTCGATTTGCTTGGTGATGGAGTGATTTGTTTCCACAGTTTTGTGCGAGAATGTGCGCCTCTGGGAGGAGTGATGGGAAAGAAAAATAGGAAATAAGGACAGAAGCTCCCCGAAGGGACGAGGTCAGCCTCAGTTCAGAAGCGACACCTTAAATTAAGGAAAGCATCCGTGACAGTCTCTAGGGCAGTGCTTCTCAAATAGTGGGGCGGGCCCCCCTGGGGGGGCACGAGGCTCCGTAAAGGGGGGCTCGCCTGATTGGCCAAACCTGCCCGTGTGACTTTTAGACCCTTTAAATCTTTTCTGCTACAGTTAATAAAGCTATTCTTTGTTGTAAATTGATCCACATTTCTTTCTTTTTTTATTCTCTTATACGTTAATAAGGATACAGTGTTATGCAGAGGTGTACTTATAACAATTTTATAGACAAATGATACTATTTACAGTCGCGCGGGGGGGGGGCGAAATGTTTTCTTCTTCCTAGGGGGGGCATGACAGAAAATAATTGAGAAGCACTGCTCTAGGGAGACGGGTCTGTAACTTCCCCCTCTTGGCAAACTGAAAGATTAATCATAGTAGGGGAACAGAACTAGCCTCTGGAAGTCCTGCCTTCAGAGGTGGGTGGGAGGAGTCCCTCATCACAGGATGCCCCCCTCAAAGCAAGAAAAGCCTGGCCCTGGATTAGGACACAAGTTCCCCATCTCCTCAAGATCCAGTTTCTCTGCCTCGGGCTGCATCATAGCGTTGCTCACCTTATATTTTGAGGGAAGGTTCTCCCCAGCGTCTCGCTTCTCTTTAAGAGACGCAATCTCCTGCGCCAAGGTTTTTCGGTCCTCCAGAAGGTCATTGAGGTGGCGCCGAGCCTCTTCTATACTAATGAGGACTTCGACTTCATTCACAAGCCAGCTCTGGACAACAAGGAAACCCAGTTACAGCAAAGGGTCTTCGGGAGGCAGGCAGAGATGTTCCCCCATGACCTCCGAAGTCTGGGGTGCACCCGGAAAGAGCCCACATACTAACTTTGCCTCATCGTATTCCTCCTCTGCTCCTGTGTCTCCCCTCCCAGAATAAGCTGGGAATACCATTGCGAGTCTGTTTGCTACCTTGGCGGAAACAAGGTTAGAAATATGGTCACGTAACCCCACCTTCACCCGGGCAGCAATTCCTTCGATGCCGCGGTTTTGGTTCTCTTTCCGTTTATCAGCAGCGTCTCGCTGTTTCTGCAGAGCATCCTTCAAGCGTTTGTTAGCAGCGGCAGCCTACAAAAGTGGTGTAGAGGTTGGAGTAGGACCTTGAACACATCCCGGTTCAAACCCCTCGGCTAAGCCAGGAAGCTCATCAGGTGACCTTAGGACAGCCACTCTCTGTCTGTCTGTCTGATCTACAGCACAGGATTTTTTAAGGAGGATTCAGGACAGAAAGGTGGCGGGGGAAGAACCACGGACACCACCTTGGATGAAATGGTAACGAAATAATAATAAAATAAAATTATACTCCGAGAGGAGACTTTGACGTTCTGCCACCCATCCACAAGCAAGCGAGAAATCGCACTGACTTGGCATTTGGCATTCTTGTTTTAAAATAAAGGTTCTAAGCCAGCATAGACGAGGAGGAAAGCTGTAGGCAAGTACCTGGTCAGGGTTGAGAGAAAGAGCTCTTTTCCTCCACCTACTATTCCACTGATCTCCAAACTATGCAAGGCCTTCCTGCAAAGTTAGTGTTTAAAACCACCAATCTTGGAAGTACAGGAAGATTAGAAGCTGCTTTATGCAGAGTCAGACCCTGGGTCCATCTAGCCCAGTAATTTTTCCAGCCCTACCTGGAGATGCTGCCGGGGATCGAAGCTGGAACCTTCTGCATGCAGAGCAGGGCCCCCACCACAGCTACAACCCCACCCCCAAATTTTTTTTTAGCCAAGCACATACTACATAATGTAACCGATTCTATGCACAGAGTTGGGAATCCTTGACACAATCAAGAGGACAGAGGCCTTGATATATCATCCTACCTGACGCTGCTTTCTGATTTACAGAATCGCAGGATTCTAACCTTGGAATCCGTCCCCGTCTCTGCCCACAGCATTCCCAGACTTAGCCTGCCTAATCACTGTAGAATACACACACACACGTACGTACGTACATATTTAAAAACTGAGACTTTGGAAGGGGGAAGGGAAAGGAAGGCTGTCCATGACCGCTCACCTCCTCTGCTTTCCGCCGGAGAACAGTGGCTTGCTTCTGGAAGTCCTGCTCCAACTTGACAAGTTCATACTGCCTCTTGCGATCCTGAAAATTATTATTATTATTATTAATTTTATTTCTATACTGCCCCATAGCCAAAGCTCTCTGGGCGGTTTACAGCAATTCATTAAAACACATAATAAAATACAGATAACAATAAAAACATGCAATTTCATTACAAAGTGTAAAACCCAATTTAAAATGAGAGAAAAGCAGTAGTGCCTCCTTGCCTTTTCCAACGCCCTGCCTTCTTCGGCTTGGCTTTCAACAAGCGCGATAAAAGGTTCATGGCCAGCTGTGGTGATGAGCTGTTCCTGCCTGCACTCAAAACTTGGCAAGGCTTGTGATTCACTTTGATACAGAGGCATAAAATACAAATTATCAGTATTCCAAAGGCCTCAATCATTTGGAATGCTTTGAAATCAGAATCTGTGCAATCCAATTTCAAGTGATCACTGGAGAATATTCATGTTCAGATGATAATCAAACCCAGTATTTGCCTTTCATTGTCTACTGTACCATCTTTTCCTTGTGGCAAAATAAAAAAATAAAAATGAAGAGCAGCACCAAAGAGTAGAGTAAAGAGGAGGGGATCTCTCCTGTGCTATGAAAGAGTTTTACCAAAATTAACGAAATGCATTCCTGGTATAAACCTCTCGTTGCGAGGCGCTGTAAATTCAGCAGAAATAACCAACCTCCTTGTGCAAGGAGAGCCAGTTTGGTTCCTTACATTTCAAAGATGCAGTTCCATAGCTAAACTCACCCGTTCCTTCAGCTGGATAACTTCCTTGTCCTTCTGCTGCTTCCACTGCCTAAATTTCTCAGCATCATCTTTCATCTGACGTATGAGCTGAACACGTTGGGTTTTCATTGCCTATAAGAGGCACAAAACAAAAGAGGCAAGGGATGAGAACTTGCACAGCATACGCTCTGAACGAATGCCGGGATAGATTCCTAGAAGCACCGTCCTTGTGCAAATATGAAACATGCAGGGATACGAGCTCAAGTTTTGAGGACTTCAGGAAATCATCTCTGTTTCTGAAGGTTTTGGCGAGGACAGGGGAGTGTGAAGTCTTAAGAGCCCTCCAAATTCTTCAAGATACTTTTGTACAGCTTTCGGTAACCAATTATAGTCTCGAGTAATCTCATTAAAACTGAAACTGAGAAGTTTTAATGAGATGATCAGGTCTATTGGGAGCTAGGAATATTTCTAGCTCCCACGACTGAAGGAGCAAATGTGCAAACTTTCGTATTTTTTTTACACAACAATTAAGAAACATTCTGGCGGGAGAATCGGAATTCATTGCTTTCCTATTCTGTCAAGTTTTTTCTAAACTTGTACAGGGCTTTTTTTCTGGTGGAACTCACCGGAACTGAGTTCCAGCACCTTTTCTTCTATTAATTGCATTACAATTTAATCGCCATCTACTCCCGAGGAAATGTAATCCAAGAGTTCCGGTACCTTTTTCTCCAGAAAAAAAGCACTGCGCACAAGTGAGGCGCCAGTTATCCAGAAACACGAACCAATACCATGCCAATCCTGAAAAGCTCTGGCTGTTCCTCCCCCCATCCCCCGCCCCGTTATCTCTTTTGTTGAAACTCTGGCGTTATATACCCGGATCTCCTGGTTCAGTTTGCACACTGTCTGCTCGCTGGATTCTTTCATCTTCAGAAGCTTCGACTGCTCCTTCAGTTTCTTCTTCAGATCTGTCATTTCCCCTTCCAGCTCCTGAAGCCGTTTCCTACGGCGTTCGCTCAGCCTGGAAGGACATCGTAGCTCTGTAACTGCAAGCTCAGGAGGCCCACCAGATCAATGGCCTCTTCTCCTCCCTGTGGGCTGCTCCCCGCTCCCCCCAAATATGCGCCTCTTACTTTGCTTGACTGACATCCTTCTTGGTCATATGAAGTGCAAGGACCAGGTCTTCTTTCTCCTTCTGCAGTTTGGCAACCTCCCCTTCTAGGTCCTTGATGTTGGTCTTGATTTAAAAACACAGACATTTCTCAGCATCTCTTTCACCTGTACTCAAGTTTCAAAACAAGCTGCTAGAAAGCTGTAGCCAGAGGGAGTGCTATTTCCTTCCTGTGGGGCCCTTGTTTCTACTAGGGAAAGGGGTGGGTGGAGAGATTTGCCTCCCATGGCTTGCAAGGCACTTGATGTGGCAGCCCACTGTGTATAACTGTACATCCCTTTCTGGCCAGCGGCCATTACCTGGTACTGGCACTGTAAGGGCCCCAGCTGGCTGTCGTTCTGGGACATTTTCTTAGCCAGGGCCTCCTTCAGAGCCAGGGCTTTGTTGAGCTCCAGCAGCTCTTTCGACATCTGGGCCTGGTGGAGAGCGTGCTGCGTGGCAAATTCCTCAGGGGACCGTTGCACATCCAGGTCAGCTTCCGAAGCCTGGAAGAGAGAGGGTGAACTCTTAACATAACCACAAAACCACTGTCAATGCAGGAGAGCTCCGAAACACAGCAGTTACTCGGGAGGCGTTCACAGCGGCTACTTCTGCAGCATCTTCACTGGACCAAAGATAGCCTGGCATTAATTGCTACTTTACTGCGGTCTCCACAGAGCAGGGGTGTACAACCTTTTTGGCCCCAAGGGCTATGTGTGATGTGCACCTCCCTCCCCCCACGGATCCCGACCACTGCTGTTAGCAGTAGCAAGGAAAGGGTGCTCTGTAGGAGGATCCCTGGGGGAGGAAGTGGAGAATACAGGCAGCTCAGGGGAGGAGGGGAGTTTAGCAGCGACTGGGTCAGGGCACCCTTGGGTGGGGCACAGTAAGCGCCATGGAGGTCAGCATGCAGGCTGCAGGTTGCACACTCTTGCCCGAGTGTCTGAAGAGGGCAGCATGGATGGTTCCGGTGGGTAACTAGGGCATGCGCTGCCCCCGTCCCAAACCTCATTGATAGGCAAAAGGCAAGAAAAGCCTCCTTCATCCCTTGGTTAAGAGCGATCCCTGGTGCACAGTTAAAATGGATGAGAACGTTATTTTACTTGTTACATATTTCCAGCCTAAAAGGAGTCTGCCATCATTTCCCAGGGTCAGCTCCGCAACCACGACGACTAAAACACTCACAGTACAATCATATACCTGTCTACTCAGAAGTAAGCACCGTTGTGTCCAATGATACTAACTCCCAGGTAAGTAAGTATAGTATTGCCGCCTTAAGAAGTGAAGACCAGAAGTCTCAAAATTTAAGCTACCTCTTGCAGGTAGCAGGAAGACTGGAGACTCCTGCCTATATTACCCAGCCTTACCCATAGCTATTGATGGAGTTTGAAAAAACACAGCAACTTTGTTAACTGTAAAGGGGATGAATTCAACAGATGTGGCCTGTGTGATCCACTTGGGTAATGCTGGAAGTGGAACCAGTTGGATCTCTGCCTCACTGCAGAACTTGCTGTGCAGGCCTCTGTGCCTAATGGCTGCCAGAGTACTTCCAACAGCAAGATGTCACTCCCCACAAATCTTATACAACTACGTTTGTTATTTGTAAAGTTCCTTTAAGTTAAAATGTAGTGTACACTCCAACAGCCCTGTAAGGTGTGTTGCTATTATGTCCTTGCTGCAAATGGGGGACCAAGTCCAAGAGAAAACTAGTTATTAACGAGCGGGGTACCACAGGGCTCGGTCCTGGGCCCGGTGCTCTTCAACATTTTTATTAATGACTTGGATGAGGAGGTACAGGGAATGCTTATCAAATTTGCAGATGACACAAAGTTGGGTGGAATAGCTAATACTCTGGAAGACAAACAAAATTCAAAGTGATCTCGACAGGCTGGAGCGCTGGGCCGAAAACAACAGAATGAAATTTAATAGGGATAAATGCCAAGTGCTGCACCTAGGGAGAGGAAGCCAAATGCAGAGTTGCAGAATGGGGGACACTTGGCTCAACAATACTACAATTGAGAAGGATCTTGGAATTGTGGTAGATCACAAACTGAATATGAGCCAGCAATGCGATGTGGCTGCAAAGAAGGTAAATGCTATTTTGGGCTGCATTAATAGAAGGATAGCTTCCAAATCGCGTGAAGTGATAATTCCCCTTTACTCGGCACTGGTTAGGCCTCATCTTGAGGACTGCGTCCAGTTCTGGGCACCACACTTTAAGAAGGACGTAGACAAACTGGAGTGGGTTCAGAGGAGGGCAACAAGGATGATAAAGGGACTGGAAACAAGGCCCTATGAGGAGTGACTGAAAGAACTGGGCATGTTTAGCCTTCAGAAGAGGAGACTGAGGGGAGATATGATCGCACTCTTCCAGAGGAGGGCCAGGATCTCTTCTCAATCATCCCAGTTTGCAGGACACGGAATAATGGGCTCAAGTTACAGGAACCTAGATTCCACCTAAACATCAGGAAAAATGTCCTGTCAGAGCAGTAAGACAATGGAACCAACTACCTAGGGAGGTGGTGGGCTCTCCCAATCTGGAGGCATTCAAGGTGCAGATGGACAGCCATCTGTCAGGGATGCTTTGACCTGGATTCCTGCATTGAGCAGGGGGTTGGACTCGATGGCCTTGTAGGCCCCTTCCAACTCTAATTTTCTATGATTCTATGATTTTATTCTGGGGTTGCAGAGGTAAACAGAGGTAGGACTTGAACCCAGATCCTAACAGTCGCCAAGAGGCCTCTTACTTACAGCACTAGAATCCTGATCAGATGTGTCCATGTCAGCAACACCAGCAGCATTTTCATTCTGCGGAGGAAGCAAAGTTTAGCCTGGCATCCCAAGAAGTTCCAACAACCCGCGTTTTGCTCTTTGTAATTAGAAACCTCATGTATTCTGAATACCAGCAAGACCTGGCCCAGAATAAAAGATGTTGCTTTTGCCATTTTGAACCTCCAGGGGACAAATCAAAGGAGGCCCACAGTGCGCAATGTTCCGAGAGCCCCCCAAAACACATGGAAAGCCCGCAAAAGCAACGGATTCCATTAGCCACAGAAACACCCTCATTCTCCAAGAGAAGTCTTACTAGCAACTGGGTGATCACTTGCTGCAGATGGCGAACCGATTCCACGTGTTCTTTCAGTTCTTGGTCCTCCAGAGCCTCCAGCAGCTTCTGAAGATCGAGTTTCAAGCTGAAATTCAGTCACACAAGAATGCATTTGAAAGTCTGTGTCAGTTTTATGCCATGCCGATGCTTTATTTAAAAGATCTTATCCTGCCTGACTTACACAAATTTATTAGTTTCAAGCTGAAATTCAGTCACACAAGAATGCACTTGAAAGTCTGTGTCAGTTTTATGCCATGCAGATGTTTTATTTAAAAGATCTTATCCTGCCTGACTTACACACATTTATTTTGTGGAGAGAAAGCCAGAGCACACCTTGAACCCTGACACCTTGAAGCCTGGCACACTGATCCCTGACTTGTTTTCCTCGTTCCACTCGCCATCCGGCTGCATAATCCCCACCCAGGGCATAGGAGACACAGTTCTGGGCAGACGGAGGCACAATCCACACCTGCACAATAGGGCACATAACATTCCGGAGAGGGTGGGGGCGCAGTCTCAAAGAGCTGCAAAGTACCCCAGAGTGCTCCAAAACACCCAGGAGGAGTCAATACCAAGAGACACCACTGCCCCGCGGGGGCGGACCCAGCCCACCTGGTCAGCAGGGGCGGGGAGGGGGCGTAAAGGGTAGAAAAGGATGTGCCAAAGGACCAGAGGTTGTTGGGAACACAGTGCAGGCTGGCACACCTCAGGTCCCTGGCTCCGCTCCGGGTCAGGCAGCTTCCAACCCTGGGCAGTCGCGCTCAGCGACCGGCTATGCAGATCGCTACGCTAAGTCCGTAACTCAGATTCTCTGATGTAAGGTTACTTCTTCTTCTGTGATACGCTAAGCCTCTAGTGTCTGTAGATTGAAGCTTTCCGCTTCGGTAAGGTTACGACCTGCTATGTTTATAGTGTGAAATTCCTAGTAGTCTGTTAGTTCTGCTCCATTAGTTGTAGAGTAAATAAAGTCTATTCTTTGACCTAAGCACGGTTCTATGTCATTCATTAGGTAGCGGTTGTGTTCTAAAGGCACAGGAGCCGCAGAAAGGGCATTTTCTCAGTGCCAGTTAACCCGTTAAGTGCCGAACACGCGCCAAGGACCGGGTTTTTGGTCCTCCACATATTTATTCCCACCTCCCCTGTGGACTTTCTCCCTCCGACAGACAGAGCAATAAGGAGCAGCAGATGCAGCAATAGGTAGCTATCAGACAGATCATGCAGCAATGGTTTTCAGCTTTTGCTGCCAATTCTCACAGTTCCCAAGCAACACAGTCTCACTTCCCACATTTTAGATGGGAGTCAGAGGCACGCTGATTGCTCTACATTTCAAGCAGCTAAGCACGTGCAGAGCAGGTACTTACGCAGCATGTTGCCGAAGTTCCTCTAGCGTCATGTTGATCTTTTCATTCTGCTGCTCTGTCTACAGAAAGTGAGAAGCACGTTATGAATTACAATAGCGTTTCAGTTGTGTGTCAACAGCAGTGCGTGACAAAACCACCCAGAGCGCACCTCAAGGGCTGTTTTGTCTAGGAGGCAACCAAGTGGTGGATTTGGACCCAAGAGACTGCAGAGCAGCCTTCAATTCGCTCTACTAAACATCAAGGTCTGGCACTACAAAGCAAACAGAAGCATCTGCACCCTACAGGGTGTGTAATCTAAGAACAAAATGCCAAAGGAAAAGGTCTTGATATAAAACAGCACTGGTTAGGCCTCATCTTGAGTACTGTGTCCAGTTCTGGGCACCTCACTTTAAGAAGGACATAGACAAACTGGAGAGGGTTCAGAGGAGGGCAACAAGGATGATAAAGGGACTGGAAACAAGGCCCTATGAGGAGAGACTGAAAGAACTGGGCATGTTTAGCCTTCAGAAGAGGAGACTGAGGGGAGATATGATCGCACTCTTCCAGTATTTGAAGGGTTGTCACACAGAGGAGGGCAAAGATCTCTTCTCGTTCATCCCAGTTTGCAGGACACGGAATAATGGGCTCAAGTTACAGGAACCTAGATTCCACCTAAACATCAGGAAAAATTTCCTGACTGTCAGAGCAATAAGACAATGGAATCAACTACCTAGGGAGGTCGTGGGCTCTCCCACTCTGGAGGCATTCAAGGTGCAGCTGGACAGACATCTGTCAGAGATGCTTTGACCTAGATTCCTGCATTGAGCAGGGGGTTGGACTCGATGGCCTTGTAGGCCCCTTCCAACTCTACTTTTCTATGATTCTATGATAAGATAGAAGCCTGGTAACGCCGAGCGCATGAAAGCAAACTAGGAAATTTAATATTTTACCCTAAATCCACGCACAAGGCTAACACCTAAAACACACATGCCTCCTAAAAATTGGTTTAGAAATTACAGAAGAAGTTTGAGCCTGGCTTGCTGGCTGTGTTTTTGGCAACGGCATTGCCCCCTCTTGTTTTAGCCCTTATTGAAATAAAATTTATTATTATTATTATTATTATTGGCAGGAAGGAAGTCATGCCTAGGCCCAGAAAGACAAGTTTTTCCTATCTGTGTGGTCTTACCATAATGACCCTTTCCAGCATCTGGGCGATCTGGCCTGCTGCTTCACTCAGGCCACGGCTTAGCTTCTCATTCTCCTCCATGAGGGAGTGGTTTCTCTCCATCAGGGACTGCAAGTTATCCGAGGGCTTGCCACTAAAGTGAAGCAGGAATTATATGCATTAGCAGTCACCCTCCTCCACGTGAAAATTGATCAGTGATTCTAGAACAGAGAAGGAAGCTGGATTCCTGAAAGGAATGCAGTGCTACGGGAGATCTTTGGAAGCTGGAAATATGTTAGCGGATCTCTCTATTATTCTCCTAACTACAGCATACCCCACTCCTGATAATATATGCATGGCGGGACTGCTGCAGGGTCCACAATTGCCACTTGGCCACTGGCAAACACGATCTTTTAGCCGGGCAAGAGCCTCTGCCCTCCCCCAAAGCCTTAAAGGAGGAAGTGGGCTCTCCCTGAGCCTCAGACACACTGGGGGAGTAGCAAATCATCTCGCTGCTTTCCGAGTGTCTCCAAAGCAAGCACAACAAGGGCAAGACCCTCGCTCCTGTTCCCAGTCCAGGACAGGAAGCTGCCACCCTTGTCCCCAGTTGCACTGGGCCTTGGAACCATTGAATGCACCTCCAAAAACCAGCATGAGAACCCCCCCCCCCGTTCTTTCTGCTTAGAGAAGGTCTTAAAACATGTGCAAATTCCAGCTGTCTACCACAGCAGCTCTGGCCTATTCCTTTTTGCTTAGCACAGAGGATTATGCATATTTTATGAAGAAAGGCCCTGCATGGAGCATGGATAATTCGAGCCACACTCATAGGACAGCAATCAAGGCAGAGGACAGAATCAGATGCAGGCCACTGAAAAGGGCGGGCCAACTTATAAAGAGCCAAAGAGGGGAAGCCACCACGGCTCAAGAAGCGCACCTCAAGTGTGGGGTTTTAAGCATGCTTTTTTTTTTTTTTTTGAGAATGAGAACTTGAAAGAAAGCAAGACACAAATGAATACGAAGTAGCAGGCCAGAAAGAAGCAGGAGAAGCTTGAGAACGCGAACAGTGAGCAGTGTGGCGTCATCAGGACTGCGTTTCTAACCAGAGGTGGCTGTTATTTGGGTTCACGGGTTTAAGTAGATGTACACCCCACAGACCAAATTCAGTCAAGCAGCATTTGGATGCTTATTCTTGGCCTGTGGCAATATTTAAGATAAGCTCGTCCTATTTAGGTCTCCGTTTTCCAACAACATCCTCTCAGTATGAACAATGAAGGCCAAACAAAGCTTTTACACTCAGGTCTGCAACCTTGTAGAGAATTTTGCTGCAAATTTGGCTAGCTTAAGTATTGGTGCAATCAAGTTTAACGAAAGAAAGAAAAAAGAGAGTGTGACTTTAAAAAAAACAACCCCACTGAAGAGATAATAACAACATCATCATCAGGCGATCACTCGTGACCGAGTAAGATTTTCTTCCGGGATAAAAGGAGGAAATTCTAAAGAAGATTGTGTAGACTCTAGCGATGGGTCCGTAAGTGACTGTGGAGGCAAACCAAAAAACCACCCCTACCCCAAGACAGCAGGTGCTGTTGACTGGCATTTCTTACCCAATGGACACCGGAAGTGTCCCTCCATGGGCCTGTAGCAATAAGACCTGCAGCTCTTGGACCTGGGAGAGAGAAAGTGGTTACTTGTAACTTTGCATCTTGTCATTTCTACATGCCTAAGAAAATTAAGAGTGTGATTCTGTGGAAGCTTTTCAGTAAACATCAAGGGTACTTCATCACAAAAAGCATAGTTAAACTATGGAATTCACTTCCACAAGAGGTAGTGATGGCCACCAGTTTGGATGGCTTTAAAAGGGGATTGGACACAATCATGGAGGAGAAGGCTATCAATGGCTACTAGTCCTGATTGGCTATATGCTACCTCCAGTATCAGAGGCAGGATGCCTAGATACACCAGTTGCTGGGGAACATAGACGGGAGGGTGCTGTTGCATGTCCTGCTTGTGGGATCCTGTGGTCAGCTGGTTGGCCACTGTGTGAACAGAATACTCGACGAGATGGATCCTTGGTCTGATCCAGCAGGGCTCTTCTTATGTTCTTCTGGTAGTGATCACTGGAGGCATGCACAACCTGCTTCCCCCCACTCCACTCTAGTGGCATATAGACACAAAGCGTTGTGTACCTGCAGCCTTAGCCGGCTGATTTCTGCCGCCTGGGGGTCAATATTCACGATCGGTTTGTTCTTTATCTTTCTGGCCCTGTCGGCATAGCGAAGGGTGTTCAAAGTCTCTTCAAGGTTGGAATCCGCTGGGCTCACACAGGCAATCATAAGGGTATGGCTATTGCCTCCCAAGGAATCTGAAGGATGAAAGAGAAGCAGGAGCAAGAGCTTAGGCTAGGAAAAGAGAAACACCTCACGCTTTTGGAGCAGGTTTTTGGAGGCACAAATGACCTCCAGTGGGCTTTGCGTTCCACTCTTACCTTGCAAAAGCCGCGTTAGCTTGGAGTCCCTATAAGGGACAAAGTTGCCCTTCTTGGTCTCATCCCCAAGAGCGCTGATGACATTCCCCAGACAGAGGAGTCCTTTGTTGATGTTGATCCCTGCGTACGTACACACACACACACACACACACACACACACACAAACACACCAAACAGGCGGGAAGAGGGATAGAAGACCTCAGGTAAAACTTCTTGGCTTTTTATCAAGAAACAAAAGCATGGAGTGAAATCTTCACACACACACCCAAAGAAGCAACACTGGACATTCACAAAAAGCACTTTAGCCAAATGCTGGGAAGGCCATGTAAACAGTCTGGCATTTAGGCAGGCCTGAACAGCTACTTTCTTGGCTTACCATGAGTCAAAAACTCATTGACTCATTTATTATTTGATTTATAATCATTGATTATTCCCCTGCAAAAAGTAAGGATTTCTTAAACCCAAGAGATCGTTGTCTCCAGAAGTTCCACTATCAAGGCAATAAACGCACATTGCTATCTGAAATGAACTCCACTTACCTTCCCGTAGTCTATCACCTTCCGCTTTGGTCTTCTTCTGCCTTTCAGAACCAGCAAGGTCTACGAGATGCAGTTTAGAACGAAAGCTGGTGTTCCTAAACCAGAAACAGGAGTTTCACTCACAAGACAGTGAATGAAAAAGGTTGACACTATAACAATAGTAATTCAACAGGTAGCATTTCAAACATGCAAAGAGATCTCCTGACAGCTAGTTAGCAACTTTTTCAAGTCTTCCTTGAAGAAGTTGCTGTCTTCCTTGTCTTTCTACCTTCAAGTTGAGCCAGGGTGTTCTTCCCTTCCTGCAACATCCCTTCTCCCAAAGCAGTTCGGTCTAAAGGTGCTTAAACACCCACCCCCACAAACCAAAATCTTCTTTCATTGGGCCAAATCTCATCCTGTTAAAAGATCAGGGCTCTGAACTCCCTTGCTTACATGTCACTCTTGCTTTTCTGCTCAATGGACATGGTGAAGATTGCATGAGAGCGTGACGACTGCGTGTTCATAGCTGTGGCAGCCACCGTTCGGGAGTTGTTGCCCTGCTCCAGGCAGAAGACAGTTTCTTGGGCAGTAATCACCACATGTTCTGTTAGTCCCACAATCTGGAAAGAAGGGGGGGGGGAGATGCTTTTTCTTCCCTTGAGACTCACCCTTCCTTTACCGAACCTTTTAAAAATCCTCCCAGACTTATATTTTGTCCAAGTCTTTGGCGAGGTGTTTCTCTGTACAAATGTACGCAGGGCCAACTGGATTAATCCCATAGCTTTTTTAGTCTGCCTTCAGGCTCCAGGCATTAGTTAGGTTTACAGAAGTGCTGCTCCACACTAGTCATCATCTGGCTAAAGGAGTCAGTTACACAAATTGGCAAGCTTTGAGATAGAGACAGAAGGGAGTCCAGGTTAATTTAGCTGTTCAACAGGCCCTACACTGCAGGGAACCGAAGGGAAAGACAGCTAAGAGGAAAGCAAGACAGCTCAGCAGCCAACCTGTTACATCTGTTCTCCTCACTTCATGACCTTTTTGGGCCAAAAGGCAGGACACACATTTTTAAACAAGCTGGGGGATAGTAAGCTTGTGTGCATCCGGTACAGAACAAGGCGAGACCCAGTAGACACCACCAGCCTTACTTCTGTGACATGCTGAGCCTATTCCCTAAAAACAGCAAACAGAGAAATTCACCTTTATGCCTTCCTTGGGGTCTTCGCGGATGCTGATCTGAGAGGTCCGCTCTTTGGCTGGCGCCAAGAGGTCCAAGATGTCCTCATTGTAGATCTGAAGATATCAGAAGAGAAGTGTAGATCACAAAAATCCAAACAGAACAGAAGAGGCAGCACAGAAAGAATGAAACAAGGATAAAGGGTAGAGCTGAACTAAAAAAAATAAAAATCCAGCACAAAATGAAGGCTGCAATCTTATGCACACTCACTTGAGAGCAAGCCCCACTGAGCACAGTGAGATTTACTTTCAAGCTAAGAGGCACAGGATCAGTGCGGAAGCCTCCTCCAATTGCCATGGACTTTGACATTCCTGCCCTAAAACATCTAGAAGTGGTAGCTTTGCAAGGGGACCGAGAATGGGGATGCTGAGCTCCACTGCAATCTGCAGGCAGTTGGGGAAACTATAACTGTTCAGCATGACCAAAGCCAGTTTATGCGCCATGAGCGGAAAACTCAGAAACATTTCTTCAGCGACGGATTATGCTGAGATAAGAGCATACACTAAAGCTTTTAAGTGTAGCCCGAAAGCAGGGTTGGTACACGGGTCAGCTGTCTGCTTAACATAATCGCCTTTAAAAACTGCCTTAAAAAAATAATGCTGCTACTTTGCTTCAATTCAATTAATTGTTTACCATTTTTTCAGTGTAAGCTCGCTCAATGTTCCGAGATAAAAACCAAAGAGAATAACTGTTCAATGTTCAAATTGTCTGCATTTATAGAAACCTTACCTAACATTAAAATGTATTATTATGGATTTAAGCCCCCACCCCACAAAATTTCCTTGTTTCAGATTAACAGTTAACTAGCCTGTTTTGGTAATTAGGATGAGTGTCAAACCTGTCAACGATTAAGGGTGCAATCCTATGCAAGGTTAGAGAGAAAAAAGGCCTACAATCCCCAGCGTGCCCCAGCCGGCATAGCCAATGGTGAGGGATGGGTGCTCTCTAAACTTGTATAGGACTGTGCCTTAAAGTACTTTTGATGTTGTTCTAATAAAGGCAATGCTTTAAAAATACGTAACTAGCCTATGGACCAAATCTTCTTTGATTGGCTCAAATGGCCAAACCTACTCAGAGGCACCTAATCCCAGCATCAACCAAACTACTACCAATCATGGACCTATAGGAGGGGTGGGGAATGTTGCTGGACTACAACTCCCATCAGCCCTAGCCAGCATAGCCAATGGTGAGGGATGGGTGCTAGATTAGCAGTTTCCTGACCCAGTAGTGCAACTGCTCTTAAACCAGAGGAATACTGAAAGCGTAAACGGCTTCTACCTCTAAATAGGAAACTTTCAAGGAAAACTGCCACTCGGTCTTCTCATTCATTTCTTGGAAGAGAAGCTTTATCACTCGGGGGATGACTCCGACGGCGGGATCATTCCCTTGGTCAGCTGTGTAGGCCCCTCCCATGGAATATGTCTTCCCGGACCCTGTCTGCCCATAGGCCAAAACGGTAGCATTGTACCCTACATAATTGAGACCAAAAAAGCAAGTAAGCGTCATCTGCATGAGTGCAACTGCCCCTGAAAACTGTTTACATGAGTAAGGAGAAGCAAGTTGAGCATACCTGCTCTCACCTTGGGACTGATGTATCTAAAATGGATCAATTTGCATATTCCAGAACCTCAGTATTGGCACCTTGTTGAGGTATTGCTTAGACAATTTAGAGCACAATCCTATGCAAGTTTAGACAGAAAAAAGGCCTATAACTCCCAGCATGCACCAGCCAGGCTGGGGAATGCTGGGAGTTGTACGCCTTTTTTCTGTCTAAACTCACATAGGATTGTACCTTTATGATTTTATATTCCGAAGCTATCACTTGGAAGAAAGAAAGGCTACCTTTATTTTTTATTCCCTGTCACAACAACAAACTAGAAGCAAGAGATCTTCATAATCCCAAGGCATATGGGCTGAACGCACATGAAGCAGCAACCCTGCAGAAGGGGAACTAAGCAGGTTTGGGTTTAAATGCCGGGGTGGGTTACTGCCTGGGAGCCCCCTCGATATATGCTTTGAGTTCCATGATGGAAGAAAAATGGGATATAAAAGAAACAAGTAGGGTTGCAAATTAAAATTTATCGATCACTTAGATTAAAAAAAACTACAAAGGGCCCCCACATTGGGTAGTAGTTTTTTAAAAAGTTATTATTAATATAAGTACCGTATTTTTCGCTCCATAAGACGCACTTACCGTAGGGCACATTAAAAAAAGAATTTTTTTTTAAAATCAGCTGTTCCGTGGGGAATCAGCTGAGAGGTGGGGGCTTGCCCCGCCCCACCCAGGACCCCTCCGCTCTTCCCCGGACCAGCAAAGGAAAGTGGGGGGGGGAAAGTAATATATATATATATTTTAAAAAATCAGCTGTTCTGCGGGGAATCAGCTGAGAGGCGGGGGCTTGCCCCGCCCCACCCAGAAGTCCTCCGCTCTTCCCCGGACCAGCAAAAGAAAGTAAAAAAATATTTTTTTTAAACAATATTCGCTCCATAAGATGCACAGACATTTCCCCCTATTTTGGGGGGGAGGGAAAGTGCGTCTTATGGAGTGAAAAATACGGTAATTAAAAACGGCACTGTCTAAAGGAGGCATTCTTCTTTTTCTTTCATGTAGAAGGAAATACCTCTTCTTGGAAGATGCTTGCTAAAACACACATCTGCAACATCTAAAAACAAAGGAACTATTTGCACCAGAACTGTTGTTGTTTTTTAAACACAAAGGCAAATTTAATCAATAGAGTAGCTGATTAATTAAAATCTCTTTAATTCATGTTGGTATCCCTAGTAATAAATAAAACCAAACAAGTGTGCACCAAAGACCCCATTGGTCCAAACTGGTCCCTACTTATTCAGTTGATTATTCTACAGTCTTCCCCAACTGGGTGTCCTCCACCTGTGCTGGGGATGATGAGTTTTAGCCCAAAGCACCTGAAGAGCATCAGGTTGGGGAAGACTGAGCTATAGCTAATTTCAAGCAAGCAGGACCTCTTAAAACAGGGAAGACTTTTTATGGCACAAGTAAACTAAGCCATCAGTTTACTTGCCTCCAGGATACCACCCTCCTACTGGAAATGTCCCCCAAACGTTCCATCTCTACAGGCTCTCACCTTTGAAAATGCCCCTTACAAGGGGAGCAATGCAGGAACTGAACACCTCTTCTTGCTCAGCTGATGGGTCGAAAACGTAATCATAAGTAAATGGTTTGTCTTTGCCTAGAACTACCTGTGAGGAAGGAGGAGGAGGAGGAGTGAGGACCAATGTTTTGCCTGTTACATAAACAACTCTTCAGGTGTCTCATTTATAACAGTGTGAATTTCCCGTAACTACAAGGCTAGCTATGTTATTTCAGAGCAAGTTAAAGCACACAGAAGCTCCCCAGATGCAAAACGATCCTCACCTGCTGTTCTCCAGGGATAAAAGACAAACACATCTGGCAGCCCTCGGCAAGTTCTTTAGGAACAAGCGGGCGGCACCTCAGTGCCACCCTCACAGGGATTACCCTGGCATCTTCTTTTGACATTTTATATCACTATCTTCCTAAAAGAAATCAGAAAGTCACAGAACATTATTTCAAGGGAAAACACCACCAGCCACATTCTGTGGCAAGCAACAGCTTCAACGTGTCTGTCAATCAGCCATACAACTGGGAGAACATCATTGGCCTCAAAAATATTAGCTACCATGCCCAAGGAACCTTGGTGACAGCTAATAGGCTTTTCATTATATAAATAGATTAAAAAAACAAGCAAACCAGTATTGTGTATCTGAGCCTTCTTATTAGCAGCATTGAACTATATTAGAACAAAACAGCAAAATATCATTTAGAAGCCAAGGCTGCTATCACACACATAGGTACTTGTTTAGGAGTAAGTTTTTACTGAACTCAGTGGGCTTTAACATAAGAACAGACCAAGGGACCTTCCAGTCCAGCATTCTGTTCATGCAGTGGCCAGCCAGCTGCCTGTGAGAAACCCTCAAGCCTAACCTCCCTCACAGGGTTGTTGTGAAGATAAAATGGAGAGGAGGATTATGTAAGCCGCCTTGGGTTCCTTGCAGGAAAAAAGGCGGGGTATAAATATAATAAATACATAAATAAATGCGTCCAATCCCCTTATGACGCCCTCCAAATTGGTTGCCATCACTACATCTTGCAGTAGGGAATTCCACAGTTCATCTATTCGCTGTGCAAAGAAGTCCTTTATCTGTCCTGAATCTCCCACCAATCAGCTTCATGGGATGACCCTGTGTTCTAGTATAATGAGGGAGAAAAATGTCTCTCTATCCACTTTCTCCACACCTTGCATAATTACAGGGTGAACCAAGACTGTCATGGGTTGAAGGTCCCCTAACAGAGCATGGCTGGAGTGGGGAAGATGGCGTCACCTACCCAAGAATCGTGATATTTGTCTCTCTTCTCTATTTACATGGAACCTGTGGGGGTGACTGGCACTTTCTGCTCCCCCACTGACCCATCACCCCAACCTGATTTGGAAAGAAGAACTGCTGCTTCTTTCCAATATATGGTTTTAATAAGGGGTTAGATATATCCTGATCTATTTTTCCTAGTGCCAGTGTTACATTAGAGTCCCAACCTATACACCCTTGCTTGCAGCAACCAGCAGTATGCACACAACTATGTGTAAGGATCATTGCATGGTCACACAGGAATTGGGTGCGGTCACAGTGGGCAGAGAATAAAACCACTTGACAATCATAGGGAACGCTGACAGCCATCAATAGTCAGTTACACCTGCCAGTTATATACAATAGTCAGTTACATCTCATGACAATGGCTCCCACTGTTGGCTTAGATCAGGGGTGGAGAAAGTGTGGCCCTCCAGATGTTGTTGGGCTGCAACTCCCATCAGCCAATGGTGAGGGATGCTGGGAGATGCAGTTCAGCAACATCTGGAGGGCCACATGTTCCCCATCTCTGGCTTAAATAGACAAAATGCTTGGAGGATGGAAGGGGCAGGTATAAAAGTTTCCTTACAAGCTCATGGTAAGGGCAACCACAGGACTATGCATATAAATATTAATAACTATAAGATCTATAGTTCATTACAGTTCATTACAAAGTACTTCACATAAACATACATCATCTTGTTGCAATTCTACCCTGTAGATATTATTATGTCCATATTGCAGCTGAGGCCGAGAGAAATGAGGCTTGTCTAAGGCCACTTGACAAGTTCCTGGCAGAGGTGAGATTTAAATGGAAGACTTTCCAATTCACAGTTCAGTCTCCCAACCACCACGCCAGTTCCCTGCTATAAATTGTATTCTCCCTCTCAGTTTCTAAGAGGTCATCTTTTTTTGGCTGCCAAACAGCAACATTCACTAAGGGCGCAATCCTATGCATGCTTAGACAGAAAAAAAGTCCTACAACTCCCAGCATGGGGACCAGACCTAGAAAGAAATCTTAAAACAGTAGTAGTCTTCTTAGTGTTCATACAAGGAGGGATTCAGACTTGAGTTATGCTTGGAGTAGACCCATTCAAACCTAAGTCTGGACCCAGCCCTATAGAAAGATTAATAACACTTAGCAATGCAAACAAACACTGTCTTTTCTCTTGAGAGTCTTGCTTTTCGGTCTTCTTACCCCTGAATTAGTTTTGAGAGCCAAATAGCGGACAGTGCTGGCCCAGGACGTGAAAGACCCAGGTTCAAATCTTCACATGCAGCTGTGACACTTCCAGGGCTGGGAGCCTCCCAGCCTGAACCTACACCACAGGGTTGTTGTCAGGATAGAACGGCTCAAATCCCCACTCTAGCCCTGAAGCAAACCCGGCTAGTCAACATCTCCCTGGACTAAGCCTACCTCACATGGTTGCTGTCAGGATAAAACAGGGGAGGGGGAGCAGAGCAGGCTATAAAAGTAGTAATAAGTAATAATAATACATTGGTCTGTATCCAATTATAGTCAAGAGTAGATCCAGTGAAATGAATGGGACATGTTAGCCTAACATTGGGTACAAGCCATTAATATTAGTATCTTTCATATTATCATGAATAATGATGATATTAATGAATATATCTTTAATATTAGTATCACTGGAGAGCCAGTGTGGTGTAGTGGTTAGAGTGTTGTACTGTGGAGACCTAGGTCCGAGTCCCCACTCGGCCATGAAGCTCACTGGGTGACTTAGTTGTGAGGATAAAAATGGAGAGGATGACGACCATGTAAGCTACTTTGGGTTCCTTGCAAGAGGGAAAACGATGGGATAGCAATATAATAATAATAAATAAATAATAAAAGGGTTCTAGTCCCCACTCTGCCATGAAGCTCACTGGGTGACTTGGGCCAGTCACTGACTGCCTACCCTACCTCACAGGGTTGTTGCGAGGATAAAATGGAGAGGAGGACCACCATGTAAACTGCCTTGGATTCCTTGCGAGAGGAAAAACAGAGGGAAAGCAATGTAATAATAAATAAATGGTTCTAGCCCCAACTAAGCCAGAAAGTTACCTGGGCGACTTGGGGTCAACCACCGACTCTCAGCCTAACTTACCTCACAGGGCTGTTGTGAGAGGATCAAATGGAGGAGGATTATGTACACCGCCTTTGGTTCCGTGCAAGAGGGGGGAAAAGGCGGGGTATAAATGCAATAATAACAATAAAGTTGTTATTATTATTACTATATTAATTATAATAATAACGTCCCCCTCCCACGAACGGTGAGTTTTTAAATCCCTGAGGTTTTGGGGAGGCCCAGAACAGGATGGGGGGGGGAAGCACCGTGAGTCAGCCCCGCCCCCTCCGTGCCCCGCTCTTCAACCCCCCCCCCCGTGCGGCCAACCGACCGTTATCCTCTCAGCCCCGTCACTGACCCACCGATCGAGCGCCCGGCCAGCTTTCCCTCCCCGGCCCGCTTGCCGGTCAAGCGCCTCGCGCTGTCGTCGCCTCCGCCAATGCCGTCGCCGCCGCCGCCGCCGCCCCTTCTCCAACTTACAACTTTCAAATGCGGCGCGCCAATCCGGGCACTGGCGAAGAATGAGCCATAGAGACGTGGGGGGGGGGGGTGTCACGTCGGAGGTGACGTCACGACGCCCCCCCTACTGTCAGCATAGATATATGATAGATGTAGAGTCACATATGTGTAGGAATAGTGAGAGATGCCTTGTTCAGACTCACAGCCGGGGTCCGTCCACTGAATGAGAGCGGCAGAGGAAGGAGTTTTTCTCAGGCAGGGGAAAGGGGGTTTCACGCCAGCTGCCCAGGCAGCACGGCCAAGACTCAGAGATGAAAATAAAACTGCCCAGATCAAACTGCCCTTATACAAATCTATGGTGCGACCGCACTGGGAATACTGTGTACAGTTCTGGTCACCTCACCTTAAAAAAGGATATTGCAGAGTTGGAAAAAGTGCAGAAACGGGCAACTAAAATGGTCCAGGGGCTTTGAGCAACTCCCCTATGAGGAAAGGTTAGAGCAGCTGGGATTGTTTAGCTTAGAAAAAGGGCAAGTTAGGGGAGACACGATAGAGGTGTACAAAATTATGCAAGGTGTGAAGCATCTGCGCCTGCGAGAAACGTATGTAATCCGAGCGTATAAAAAGCCTTATTGCCGCTTTTGTTATCTGGAAATCAGCATTTGAACCCTGAGGCCACTGGTTCCCTTTGCTCTGCAGAATAAACATCCTCAAACCAAGACTAAGATCTTTGCCTGTTGTTGTGTTGATTGGGCTAGCACGCACCACGTTCTCTGAATCCGCAGGGTTTGGTTTTTGTTTGTGTTTTTTTGCAACAGGAGGTTCAGGAAGGAAGGACTTCTTCACACCAGAGTTAAACTATGGAATTCAATTCAACAAGATGTTGTGACGGCCACCAATTTAGATGGCTTTAAAAGGGGGTTGGACAAATTCATGGAGGAGAAGGCTGTCAATGGCTACTAGTTCTGATTGGCTATATGCTTCCTCCAGTATCAGAGGCAGTATGCCTGTGTACTCCAGTCCAGTTGCTGGGGAACATGGGCAGGAAGGTGCTGTTGTGGGATCCCGTGGGCAGCTGGTTGGCCACTGTGTGAACAGGATCCTGGACTATAGATGGACCCTTGGTCTGATCCATCACTGCTCTTCTTATGAACGGGGTTGTAGTTCAAAACAGCTGGAGTGAACTGGGCTTAGAGATCTTGGAGAAATCCACAAAACTCAAATGAGTTTGAATTTCTAAGTATCTGACCCGTGCATTTCGCTTTTCCCGACTCCTGCGGACCATTTTTAAAAAGTTTATGTAATTTTACACAAATTTAGTTGTAGAAAAATATGGGGGGGGGGGGAAACACATACACTAAAAATACACATTTCCCCCATAGGCTAAAGCGTCAAAAGACACATTTTTGGGGATTTGCGTATTTTGGGGTGATTTGTGCATTTTCAGGAGTGTGAATTTGCACAGCTCTGCTTTGTGCGAAATCCGATTCCGTCACAGCAGACGACGGAACAAAAGGCGCCTGACAATCTGCCAAACATAAGACGGCACAGATTTTACAACATCCATACATCCCTAGCTGGGCTGCCAACTCCTGTGCTATCTGACCCCCCCCCTTTCTTTCTATCTTTCTTTCTCTTCTTTTTCTTCTTCTTCAAACTGGATTCAACTTTTTCCAGATGTACCATCTCCAGGCCTTCTGCATGCACACTCCAAGCATGTGCGCTCTTCTTCCACTGGTTCTGAATTTGAGGTGAATTCAGACACCGCTCTTTTTGGAAGAGATTTCTCCCCAGGTTGGGGTGCGAGGTGCCAGCGGAGAATTAGCTATGCTGGCTGGGAATGATGGGAGTGGTAGTCCAACACACCTGGAGGGCACCAACCTGGGCAAAGTTGGTCCAAAACATATGGTTTCTCTATGGGCGAGGAGTGGCGTCGCTCTATACTTCTGCATCTCTACGGTACCCCCGCTGCTTCCTACACTTTTCTATTGGAAGTTAGAGCAGTTTACACGCCTCCTCCTATGTGTGACTCTCTAGGCTCCCGCCCGCCTTTCCTCGATGATCATGGAACAAAGAATCGTGGCCGCCTCGCTCCTTCTCCCGTGATTGGAGGGTCCGCTAATCACGTGACTAGCGTCGGTAGGGGGGCGAGCGAGCCGGAAGCATTGGCATGGTTACCGACCAAGTTGACCCGGCCTTCGCCTCGGTGGAGAGAGAAGCAGCCTTTAATTTAACTCAAATACACAAAAATTACGCTGCGACAATTAATCTAGTCTATTACTGCTCCTTCGCCGCGGCGGAGAGAGAAGCTGCCTTTCATTTAACCCAAACGAATTTAATCCAAGATGAAACTGCGACAATTAATGTAGTCTATTACTGCTCCTTTTACAATGTATCATTTTCTTTAAAAAAAAAAAACAAAAAAAAACAGCACTGGATTATAAATTGGGTCACGTTCACACGTGCCAATATATACACGTGTCATTAAGAGTTGGGACGACGCGCGTTACGTGCCTCGCTGCGCGTTTCGGCCTCTCCTTTCCCCCGCCTCCTTATTATTCCAACCAATCCAAGAGCCTTCTTGGCCAACTGGCAGCGAGCTTCACCTACTAGGAGTAGAGTACTGACGTCCTTCCTTTTGATTGGGAGGCGGGTGGGAAGGGCTTTCCCTGATTGGAGGAGGGACAGGCAGGTGGGCGGTGCTTGTGTGGCTCAGCCTAACCCTGCGAGCCCAGCTGAGCAGCGAAAGCAGAAAGGCCGGTTCTGCCAGCAAGTAAGTTACAGAGAGTAAAGGCAAGAAGTTCTGTGCGTCATGTCTACTCTCAAGTAGGCCCCCCTGAGCTCAAGGGGACTTACTCCCTGGGGATTAGGGCGGCACCCCTGACAATGCAAGCCTACCTGTGTCTACTCAGAAGTAAGTCCCATTGCAGTCAATGGGCCTAGACATGGCTAGGATTGCACTATGCACGTCTACTGGGAAGTAAGGTCCATGGAGTTCAGTGGGACTTACTCCCAGGTAAGTGTGTGCACCTGCTGCCTTTCCCATCCTGGTGCCCTGCAGATGCGTTGGACTCCAACTCCCAGCATCTGGGGCTGGCTGGGGGAATGCTGGGAGTTGTAGTCCATCGGATCTGGAGGGGACCAGGATGGGAAAGGCAGGTGTGCATAGGATTGCAGTCTTAGTTGCTAAGGCTTAGTGTGAAGGAGTGGCAAGGAAGTACGTGTGTGTGTGTGTGTGTGTCTGCTGCTAGCAGGAAGTGTATTGTTGCATTCCCAGGGAGGAAGAAGTGGCCTCTGGCCTCTTTCTGCTTGTGTTCAATGTAGGGTGGGAGAGGGAGAGGGAGAGGGGGCAGGCTGATGCCTGATGCTCTTAGTGGAGCCTGGTACATGCTTCAGGACGCCTTGGAACACACATGAGGTAGTTGAAAATTGTACAGAGGAGGAGGTGAAGCTGGGAGTGGAGATGTACAATTATCTGGTCTCTCTGGATATATAGATGGGAACATGCCCACCCAACACACACTTTCTCCTTACTGGCAGGGGAAAAAATTGAAATCTTTACAGTGCTTTGAGGCTGAGAGGATAATTCTGTGGGTTCTCTTTAATAATAAAGAAACTTTATTATTAAAGAGACTTTAATAATAAAAAAAACATGTGTAATAATTGCAATCATTGTATATTCTTCCCTGGTTTATCCTTTCTCTATTTTCATCTCCTTTCTTTGTTTCTTTTTCTAGACTGTAAGCTCCTTGTGGGCAGGGACATGCCGAACCTGTTCTTTGTAAAGTGCCGTGTACAGCGATGGCATTGTCTGTCAAAAATTATACTGTTCTGCCGAGCTTTTACTGATTCATGCTACTCTTTGATTTTAGATGGTTTCCCTTGTCTTATTGTAATATCTCTGTGTTATCAGTTGTGTTGTAGTGTGTGTGTGTGTGTGTGTGTGTGTGTGTTGTTTATGTAATTGTATTTTATTGTTCTTACGGTTTTATTGTAAACTGCCGTGACCACTCATTGAGTGGAGGGATGATCCAGAAATGCATTGCGTTGGATCCAGGATCTGCTTTCCGTGGACGGAAGGGCTCCGTACACAGAACGTGACTCAGTGCAATTTTGGGGGGGGGGATTCCCCCTGCACCATAGCTTACCCCATTCAGTAGGATCTGTGTAGCATCTTCTAGTGTCCGGATGGGGTGGTGGTGGGTGGTGTTTGCTTCCGCCAGCTCAGTTGCACGCACCTGACTCTGTATCCAACCTATTAAATAAAAAAATAAAAAGAAAGAACAATAATAAGAAAAGATGGGAAAGGCATAGGTTATC
Organism: Shinisaurus crocodilurus; assembly: GCA_021292165.1. Classification (NCBI taxonomy): domain Eukaryota; kingdom Metazoa; phylum Chordata; class Lepidosauria; order Squamata; family Shinisauridae; genus Shinisaurus; species Shinisaurus crocodilurus. Next base: position 296,681,312 of record CM037877.1, on the reverse strand, counting down.
AAATGTTGGGGTGTAGCAGAATCATGTGGCCCAGATGTAGGGCTTAGGTAAAAGGCATAAATAATTGCCTTTTATTATTATAAATAATAACTTTATAATTGATTCTGCCCGTTTTGTCTGAGAAATAAGGCCCAAGGTGAAATTGGGTTGCCAACCCCCTTAGCTGTTGCACTTTTAACAGACGCATGATGGTGTAGATTCAACTGGTGTAGCTTTTCCCACTACCGCAGCTCCGAACTGGGAGAGAGAGCTGCATTTGGGGGTGGTAGTGGTGGGAAACCAATCACCCAGGTGTTTAAAGTGTGAGAATTTACTTGCAGGAGAAAAGGTGGCAACCCTGGGACAAACATACAGTTACAAAAGAGACTCATATTTATGCAGCTGCGAATGGGAAATTACGTAATGTAGTCACATCTTTGCTGCCCTCAAATCACTTGCTGGGAAAAGGTTGGTCTGGGGGAGCATTTTTAAAGTTAATTTCCCCCCCCTGCCATGAGGAATATTTGAGAGTTACGTCTGCTTCCTTCTCTCCCATCCTAGGAAAAGTCATTGCCGCTTCCAGGGCTCTGCACCGACCTCCAAATGGATATTGGAGGGGGTGGCCGCATCTCGTATGATGACTATCCTGTGGTGTTCTTGCCTCCCTACGAGAGCCCGCCTGCCTGGATACCTCCTCATGAGGTACGTAGCTGCAGATCCCACGCTCTGCCGGTCCCAGCAGCTTGAGAATGTACAGTCCCGAGTTCTCGTTCACATCTTGCACAGTGCTGGTGTTCGCCGGTGGTAAGGTTTTAAAAAGAGATCTAAGGGTGCAATCCTATGCTTGTTTTGACAGAGAAAAATCCTACAACTCCTAGCATGCCCCAGCCAGCATAGCTGGCTGGGGCATGCTGGGAGATATAGGCCCTTTTTCTGTCTAAACGTGAAATAGGATTGTGCCCGAAGTAGCTTAAAATGCATACTTTCAGCAGTTCCTAATTTTCTTTACACGCTCTTCTCAAACATTACAAGAGCTATGCTGGATCAAACCAAAGGCCTCTCCAGCTTTCTGTTCCCACAGTGGCCAACCAGACGCCCCAATGGGAAGCCTACGAGCAGGATATGAGCACCCCTGCGCCTTCCTTCTCGTCCCCCCCCCCCCCCAGTAACTGGTGTACATAGGCACACTGCCTCAGATACTGGAGGTAGCATATAGCCATCAGGACTAGTAGCCACTGATAACCTTCTCCTCCATGAATTTGTCCAATCCCCTTTTAAAGCTGTCCAAGTTGGCAACCATCACTGCCTCTTGTGGTAGTGTATTGCACAGTTTAGCTATGTGCTGTGTGAAAGAAGGATTTCCTCCTTAAAGCAGAGTTTATTATAATTTATTTCATTTCTATACCATCCAATAGCCGAAGCTCACAACAGTTCATAAGAAGTACAAACCACAAATACAATAAAAACAGTATAACATTCTAATATACAAAATGTAAAACAGAATTTAAAACAATTTGAGCAGCTAAAACTATTTAAGTACAACTAGACTTACATAAATGCCCCCCCCCCATACCATTAAATGCTGTCAAATGTTTCAGAGAAGGGGACAGTCTTAACCTGGCACTGAAAAGGAAATAGGGATTACAGTGATCCCCACCCCCCATCCCAAAACAAGAAAGTTTGAAGTTTTCCAGAATAGAATTCACCTTGCCATTTTGTGTATGTTTTGGTTTCCCCTAGAGAATTTACCATTCCGATTACAACAATGAGCTGACCCAGTTCCTGCCTCGTACCATTGTGCTGAAGAAACCTCCGGGGGCTCAGGTGAGACTTGACCCACTCTCAAGGGTGCTGGGGGCAAAGGGGGGAACAGTATGATAACCCTAAGGCTACTGGGATTACAGCTTTGTTGACTGAATTCCTCCGCAGAAGTGATTACTATCATTCAAGGGAATTCTCTCCTTCCAGAGCTACCAAACTGGGATCAAAGCCCTTCAAGGAGCTACATTTTCAGTATCAATAACTTTGATCAGAGGGCATATTCTTCCTGCTGCATGCTGAACTAGTCGGCTGGACTGTTTCCTAGGAAGGCAGAGGTGGTTACTGGGCTATCATAGAGGCAGGTGGTCACCAGAAAACCTGAGTACTCCTCAAGAGGCACGGACTCTGTCTAGTGGGATGCAGTGGTGGTGGTGGTGGTGGTGGTGGTGGTGGTGAAGCTTGGGGCCAAGATATCTGAAGGACCGCCTCCTTCCATATGAACCTGCCCAGAATTTGAGATCTACATCAGAGGCACTGTTGCGTTTCCTACCACCAAGGGAGGCTAGACAAGGCTTTTTCTGTAGTGGCACCTTAGCTATGGAACTCCCTCCCAAGCGAGGTCAGGTTGGCTCCGTTCCCTATTCAGTTTTAGATGCACAGTAAAAACCTTTTTTTTTTTTTTGCTGGGCCTTTGGCTTTTAAAATCACATTTGTTTGTTTGTTTTAAAAAAAATGTTGTTGTACAGTAAAATCCAATAAATTTACATTTGAAGGCCCTGGTGGGCAGGAAAGTAATATATAAATAAATACTTTTAAGGCGGAATCCTATGCATGTTTCGGGAGAAAAAATTGCTCCCTTAATAAATAATAAAGCTTGGACTAAAAATGGTTTTCTCTTTCCTAAAGAATGAGTCAGGTTCCCATCTTGGGAAAAGCCTAGTCTGTTTTATCTTAGGGACACCGGGGAAAGATGGCCGATCCGGCACCTGCCAATCAATTTTGATTTGGGAAGAGAGACAGTGGTAAGCAACAGTGTCAGGGATATTTCTGAATCATGTGAGATTTTTCTAATGCGCCCCTTGCTTTACAAGCCTTATTTTTTATCTGTCTGGTCATTGGATAGTCCTCTCTATTTCATGGGCTCAGTGAGAGTTCCAGTAAAGATATAGTGGCAAGGTGGATTCCTGTCGTTCCAAGGTCTGCAGAGGAATTAATGGGATCAGGGAGAAGACAGTATTCAAAAACAACTTGGGTTACCTTCAGACTTAGCCGTACTTTGAGTAGACCCATTGACATAATGAATTAACTTAATCGTTATGAACATAAGTCCAATTGATCTCAGTGGGTCTAATAAGTATGACTAAAGGTGCATTCCTGTGTATGTTTAGACAGAAAAAAACTGTCTAATAGCTGGCTGGGCATCCTGGGAGTTGTGGGCCTTTTTTCTTTCTAAATATGCATAGGATTGTGCCCTAAGTCTGCAATCCTATATTCACTTACCCTGGGGAAAGTTTCATTGAATTCAGTGGGACTTGCTTCTGAGTAGACATGGATAGGATTGCACTGTAAGTCTAGATCCAACACATTATATGTTGAACAGCCAAATACCCATAATTCCTTCTCAGTGCCTTCATCCGTTCTTTTTCCTTCCTAGCTGGGCTTTAATATCAGAGGAGGAAAAGCATCCCAGTTGGGAATCTTCATCTCTAAGGTATGTTGATCTCTCATCCCTCCCTAGCTCCGCTATTTCCTTGGCAAGATAATTAATTATATTTATTGATGTTGCATTTATCAGATGACCTGCAGCTTGGTCATATGCATGTTTGTTTTTTTAAAAATCTGTCATTTAAATGACCAGAAAACAAACAACTCCAAAAACAAATACAACAAGAAATTACAAGAGATACGTTCCTATCTTATCTAATATGTCCACAGTGCTGATTCCAATGAAGTATAAACATGTCAGTTTATTTGCCATTTACTCGATTGATGAGATCCAGTTCTTCTCACCAGTCAGTTCCTACGCATGTTCACTCAGAAGCAAATGCTACTTAGTTCAATGAGGCTTACTCCCAAATAAACATGCATTGGATTGCTGCATTAAATGTAACATAAGGGCTCAAGACAAATAAGAATGCTTTGGATTTTTTAAAATTGTAATTTATTCCAGTGTAGCTGTTATGAGCACGTTACAGGTTTTAAAAATAAAATATAGGAAGGCATTCTGCCTCTTCCAGTCCCAATTTCCATTTCTGTACCTTAGCCCTAATCCCTTCACTTCTGCTATTCCATTATCCTGGGCATAGAGATCAATAGCTCAAGCCGTCACTTTTTGTCAGCAAGCACACACCCCCCCCCCCCCCCCCCGTCTCGAGTAAGTATCTATTACATGGAAGCTTTAGAAGTGGCAAAACAGGGCAGTGAGTTGTGTGAGCTTTGCAGTCCCTGGCCTTGGTTTGACCAACACTGTTGCCTCTCCTGTTTCCAGGTGATCCCAGATTCCGATGCACATCGAGCTGGGCTGCAGGAAGGAGACCAGGTCCTGGCAGTTAATGATGTGGACTTCCAGGATATTGAGCATAGCAAGGTGAGATGTCTTACCCATGGTGGGGGGTTTAGCTGTCTACCTGAAATGCAAAGTTGCACGAAGTATGCTCAAGGGACTTGTCGTTTGAAGGGACATGATGCTGTTGAAGCTAAGCAGGTTTGGGTATGGTCAGTGCCTGGACTGGGAGACTTCCTCAGAATTCAAGTGCATGCCACTTTCGGCTTCATCAAGGAAATGCAGGATTTAAATAAATAACACTGCCCAGTTTGATGCTCTTTGGAATCCAGCAATTCCCTTGTTTTCCCCCCAGGCTGTGGAGATCTTGAAAACCGCTCGGGAGATCATTATGAGAGTCCGATTCTTCCCTTACAGTAAGTTGGTTGCGGCTGCTCTTGGCAAAATCTGTGGACCTTTTGGGAAGTGAAATTTTACTGTGCGATTCGCAGTCTTCATTTTCACTTTGCCCTCACAAGAACCCTGTGGTGTGCAAGTTGATTTTGTTCCCATTTTTTACAAACATGGCAACTGAGGCTTCATGTAGGGATGCCCTAAATCCAGGACAGAGGAGAGAAAAAGAACATGTTATCTCTTAGCCAGATCTCCAGTTAATAATAATAACGAGCAAATCTGCTTTACAACCTGGTGCCCTCCAGATGTGTTGGACTGCAACCATTGGACATGCTGGCCGGGAATTATGGGTTTTGCATTCCAACCCATCTGAAGGGCACCAGGTTGTGGAAGTCTGATGTAGAGTTCAGTTGCACTTCCATGTAGAAGAAGAGCTGCTTCCAGAGGCATCTTGCATACCACTGTGCGAGAAAGAGGATGCTGGACATTTGTTCTGATCCAACAGGGCTCTTTTTATGTTCTGGAGTTCACTCTGTTTCTTCCTTTCCCTTCCAGATTACCAGAGGCAGAAGGAGAGAACTGTTCACTAGAAATCCTTTCCCAGCCACAACCTTTTTGCGGAGAGTTCAGCAACTTCCAGCCAGACTTTTTTTGTGTGTGTGTGTCTCTGTAAAATAAATGCAAGGCACCCTTTGCCATTCCTCTGTGAGCTCCTGCTTGGGGCCAGAAGTGGTGATTGTGGTACAGACTTTTCTTTACGGTAGAGACTAGAGTTGAGTGCCTGTATAGGAGGGCAGTTTTAATGTTTCTTTAATTTCTTCCGCTTCGTGCTTTGAAGTAAAGGACACGGAACTGGATGTGGGGCTTCAACCCATTCCCCGATCAGGAAATGGATATAGATCATCTGATGATGTCAACCCCCAAATGCATTCCCAGGCCTAGAGAGTTTTCACTCCACTGGATTGCTTCTTTCAGAGCAGTTTTCTTCCCCTACCCCCCCCCCCCAAAGGAGGAGGAACATCAAGCATTGGGTTTGAAAGGAGCACTTTGAAAGCTTTTTAAGCCATGCGTCTTTTAAGATATGAGGTGAGGCTATGGTGGTGGTTTGGGGCACACATCTGCCATATTGAGAATGAGATGCACTGAAACTTGTGCACTGTGTGTGTGTGCACAAAACGTCTCCATGGAGTATGCCTTTTTTCCTGGTCTCTGAAGGATCAAGTGTTTAGGAATCTGCATTGTTGCATGTCCTGGAACAGGGGTCCTCAAACTTCTTAAACAGGGGGCCAGTTCATTGTCCCGCAGAGTGTTGGGGGGCCGGACTATAGTTTGAAAAATATATGAACGAATGGATCAAGTAAAAAAAAAGGACCCGGGTCCTTTTTTTTTTACTTGATAGGGGTGAATTTTTTTCCCCTTAAATGGAAAGTTATTTTATTTATTTATTTATTTCATTTTTATACTGCCCAATAGCTGAAGCTCTCTGGGCCGGTTTACAGCAATTAACAAGACAGTCCCTGCCCGCAGGCTTACAATCTAAAAAGACATGACACACAAGGAAAAAGGAATGGGGAGGGAAGAAGAGGGAATATTAATGAATACTACTGGCAGGGCTGGTGGTATTTACATATATAGTTGCACAATTGTTTCATGCCTAACATGAATATACTTTTGTTTTTGCCATCACACAAATGAGCATACTCTTCTTCAATCCAAAGTAGCATTTTTGAAACATTAGAAATCTGACTTAGCTACATCAGCTCATACATAAGAGGTAAAACACCAACACTAATTTTTCCATATTATGGAAAAGAATTAAAAGAATTGGCACTTGAAGCAAAAGAGTTTTTAAAAAGTCTGGTTCCGCCAATCGGCTGGCGGGCCGGATAAAAAGGCAAGGTGGGCCGGATGTGGCCCGCGGGCCTTAGTTTTTGAAGACCCCTGTCTGGAATGTGGCCTTGGTAGCAGAATTAATAGCCTCCATTGAATCCTAGTTGAAGGTCGTTTTGATTTGTGAAGCAAGTTCCTAGTCCTCATGCATAAAAAGTGGGTTATCTTCTTCTAGAGATGTAAACACGGGTGTGTGTATGTGGGAGCAAGGCTGGCTGGGGAGTGCTGAGAGTTGTAGGACTTTTAATCTGTCTAAACCTGCATAGGATTGTGCCCTAACTCATGAGAATTAGAAACTTAGAAACTTTACAAACAAAGCAAACTGAAGTTTTTTTCAATGAGCATTCCCGCTCATGCCAAGCTGTGGATATATGTCGAACTCTAACCTGCCAAGGCACCCGTGGATTGTGACTTCTTTGTGTGGGCATAATTCTCCTGAGTCCTCTTGCAAAGCTATGTTTCTGTGGGAGGGGGAGGGGTAAAACATACAGCCATGGAATTGGTTTAAATTGTGTGAGCTGCGACTTGCTCATATACTGTGGCCTGAGATTGGTGGTAAAATCTATATTTAGGTTTCTGCTGATTTTATCAGGATGTCTTCTGTTGTACTTGCTTCTTCCACTGGAGGGTTGTTTTGTTTCAGGCTTTTTTGGGGGGGAGGGAGGTTAATTGGGGAAAAAACCCTCAGTCTTTAATAAAATAGTCACAATATAGTTGGTGTATTTTTCAACCGGGGTGGGGTGAAGAGGACTTCCATACTGTGGGCCTAGTCATCTTAGGGACCCCACGTTACCACCCCAACACCCCTTGATATGAATTCTGCCCTTTCTCTGTGAGTATTGCAAAAAAACCAACAACTCCTATGTCCCTGACGTTGTCTGCAAAGGAGAAAGAAAATTGGATGTCTCACTCAGAAATTGATGTTGGATCACTACAGCCAAATAAACGGAGCTTCCTTCTTCAGAGGTAGTATATCAGTTAAGTAATGGCTGACTGACACAAACAGCGGGAAGGCTATAACTTTCTTGTCCAGCTTGTAAGCTTTCGAGGAGCAACTGATTTGCCTGAATTATTTGAGAACTAGAGCAGAATAATTGGTCTGACTCAGCAAGGCAAATCTCTCTCTCTGAGCCCGAGAGAGAAGGCACACTCTTGTCCCGTCAAAGGAGAATGTTTCATGCCCAGATGTTTCCTTTTGCCCGTTTTTAATATTTTTGTTTGCTTGCATGCTGCATTTCTGTGGTGGAAGGTTGACGAAAGCACACCACGATAAGAAAACAAGGGATAGAAATAACAGAGAGTGCCTCAAAATACAGCACCGTGTTTCAAAGTAATTCCTGAACAATTTCAAAACATATCCACAAGTTCAAACAAAGTACAGAGCCAGCAGTGCAGTGCGCCTGTCAAAACATGTCATATGATAAATGAAGCATTTCAAATATCCTAGCTACTTTGAGCCAGACTTCTGGAGCCTAGTCCCCTCCAGATGCTTTGGAGTTCAGTTCCCATCAGCCTCAGCCAGCATGGCCAATGATTAGAAATGTTGGGTGTTGTAGTCCAAAATATCTGGAGGGCACCAGAATGGGGGGAAGCTGTTCTAAACCACCCCCAAAGTGCTGTTGCTGGATTACCAGAAGCAGGTCACTTTGGAACAGTTCCCCAGTCCAAGGGTCGTTGATCCAGTGCTCTCCAGCTGTTTTGGGCCATTGGCCATGCTGGCTGGGGCTGATGGGAACTGAACTCCAATGGGTTGTATCCAAGGCTAGTCTAACTTAAGTTCCATTCATTTCAATAGGTCTGCCTCTAAGGAGGACTAACATTGGACATAACCCCAGGTTGCCTACTTCTCCAGTATCCTACTGTAGCAAACCCGAAGTATGTATAATTACAACAATCGCATATTCTTCCCCTGTTTAACTGCCCTTACTCTGTTCGCAACATGCCTTGCGTTGTTCGTTTGTTTTTATTGTAAGCCCCGTGGGGCAGGGAGCTGTCAAACCTGTTCTTTTGTCAAGGGACCATGTCCCTGGATGGCGCTATGGAGAAATTGTGTGCCAGTGAGAGGTTCCTCAAAACAGTCGAGGATACTTCTGCGGCCGCATGATCCTAGTTCTCTTTTTCCAACCTGCTCCTTCACCTTTCCTGTGAAATGGGCGCGCTCCCAGCGCCGCAGATCCTGGGGAGGAGGAGGAGGAGGAGGAGGAGGAGGAGGAAGAAACTCAAAGCAATTAACTCTGAAAGTGCTACAGGATTCAAAGAGTGCCTGATCATTCCCTTTCGCCTGTATTTCCCCCCCATATTTCAATATCCTAACCTTGAGAGGGAAGAAAAGAAATAATGATCACCAGAAACTGAATGCATAAATTAATTTAGTACAAAATAAAAAAGATGAGAGCGCATTAGCGTGGCAGGTTCCATGGTGTAATGGTTAGCACTCTGGACTTTGAATCCAGCGATCCGAGTTCAAATCTCGGTGGAGCCTCGTTTTTCTTTTGCTTTTTTTTAGAGCGGTGCGCAGGGGTCCCCACGGTCTCCATCCGCTTCTCCAAATGCGCGACAGCCGGAAGACGAGGAGGCAGTTTGCAGAGTTGAGGCTCGGCTGGAGAAAGTTGCTCCACCGGCGGGCTCCCTCCACGCCCCACCCACGGAAGTAGCGGCCAGGGTCAGAAAAACCTCTTCGCTTAGGTGGGAGTCTGAAAGGTGGAGGGTGTCCCAAGTTTAAGGCGCAATCCTGTGCATGTTTTTAGACAGAAGAAAAAAGGACCTTTCGAGGCAACAATGGCAGTCTCTGATGTTGCTGAGATGGGGGGCAGTAGAAAGAAGCAGGCGGTGCTGCAAACTTGGTGCAGGATGTGCCTTGGAAGATGTGATGTAATCGTAAAGAAACCAGCGCTAGTTTTAGGCATGTGCAGAGTGCCTTCACGACGGTCTAATCACTCTTCCGCGGTTGTTCCTAAGGTTGCAGACGCAACGCCCTTCCGACGTTCATGTTCGAAGCGCACTTTGGAGAAAGACCGAGACATCTCATATATACGACGTTTTAAAAAGGCACCACCCAAATCACGGATCATGACCCGGCCTTTGATCACCAGGGTCGGGATTTGTATTATTAGAAAGCAGATGGCTAAGCCGCCAAAATGAATCCAGAAGAGAACATTAAAGATGAATCTGAGAGTCAAAAGTTTTGGAAAGCAGTTAAATGCAACTAAGAAAATGAATAGCTCTATATAAGCAGTCAAGACAAGTTTCCTGCATGGGAGCATTGGTGGTTCAGTGGTAGAATTCTCGCCTGCCACGCGGGAGGCCCGGGTTCGATTCCCGGCCAATGCAACATGACTTTTTAAACTTTGCTCTAGAACTCACGTCTTTTTTCCTTCGTCTTATTCTTACAAAATAAAATATTTCTGTGTTCAGAAAATGCGAACTTCCTGACAACGAAATATGTAACGGGAAAAACTGATAAAATTACACGGCGGAAAATGTATTACTCGTTGCATCAAAGTCATCGCTATCACTTGCCGAAATAGCTCAGTTGGGAGAGCGTTAGACTGAAGATCTAAAGGTCCCTGGTTCGATCCCGGGTTTCGGCAATAGTTTTCCCCCCCTCCCCATTCGTTCATGGCAGTCTCTTTATCAGTTGTGTAAAAGCTGCTATTAGGCCAATGTCTTAGTAGTAGCTCCATTTTGCTTGCTGAGAGTTGTAGGACTTTTTTCCTGTCTAAATATGCATGGGATTGCGCCCTAAGTGTAGCACACATATCGACTGTTTTAGCTGTTCAGAGATATTTTAATAAGTCAGCATCCATTTGTAGCATCTGATGAAGTGCCCACGAAAGCTCATTCTAATTCATCAAAATATCTGAACAACTAAAACAGGCAGTCGATATGTGTGCTACACTTGACCCTTGCAGGCTACTTTTTTTTTCAATTACAGAAAAAGGGAACAAACGTATGTAATTTTTTTTAGCAGCACTGCCAATCTCATATTTGTACGTCTGAAGAAACATTCAAGACCGGCATCAGTGCAGCAACGGAGAGAAAATGGACCAGAAAGAGTAACAAGCCGTCTTGGTTTTTTTTTTTTAAATTTAATTTTTCGGCAGGACCGCAAATCCCCCCCCCCCCACAGGTAAACTTGGCAAAGAGGAGAGTAAGAAATGTTGTTCCATATGACGAGGTGGCCGAGTGGTTAAGACGATGGACTGCTAATCCATTGTGCTCTGCACGCGTGGGTTCGAATCCCACCCTCGCCGGTCAAAAGCGTGTTATTTTAATTTAGAAACACATTACAAGCCGTCTTGGTGTTTTGTTTTGTTTTGAATTTAATTTTTCGACAGGACTGCAAATTTCCCCCCCCACAGGTAAACTTGGCAAAGAGGAGAGTAAGAAATGTTGTTCCATATGACGAGGTGGCCGAGTGGTTAAGGCGATGGACTGCTAATCCATTGTGCTCTGCACGCGTGGGTTCGAATCCCACCCTCGCCGGTTAAAAGCGTGTTATTTTAATTTAGAAACACATTACAAGCCGTCTTGGGTTTTGTTTTGTTTTTAATTTAATTTTTCGACAGGACTGCAAATTTCTCCCCACAGGTAAACTTGGCAAAGAGGAGAGTAAGAAATGTTGTTCCATATGACGAGGTGGCCGAGTGGTTAAGGCGATGGACTGCTAATCCATTGTGCTCTGCACGCGTGGGTTCGAATCCCACCCTCGCCGGTTAAAAGTGTGTTATTTTAATTTAGAAACACATTACAAGCCGTCTTGGTTGTTTTTTTTTTAATTTAATTTTTCGGCAGGACCGCAAATTTCCCCCCACAGGTAAACTTGGCAAAGAGGAGAGTAAGAAATGTTGTTCCATATGACGAGGTGGCCGAGTGGTTAAGGCGATGGACTGCTAATCCATTGTGCTCTGCACGCGTGGGTTCGAATCCCACCCTCGCCGGTCAAAAGCGTGTTATTTTAATTTAGAAACACATTACAAGCCGTCTTGGGTTTTGTTTTGTTTTTAATTTAATTTTTCGACAGGACTGCAAATTTCTCCCCACAGGTAAACTTGGCAAAGAGGAGAGTAAGAAATATTATTCCATATGACGAGGTGGCCGAGTGGTTAAGGCGATGGACTGCTAATCCATTGTGCTCTGCACGCGTGGGTTCGAATCCCACCCTCGCCGGTCAAAAGCGTGGTATTTTAATTTAGAAACACATTACAAGCCGTCTTGGGTTGTTTTTTTTTTTTAATTTAATTTTTCGACAGGACCGCAAATTTCCCCCCACAGGTAAACTTGGCAAAGAGGAGAGTAAGAAATATTATTCCATATGACAAGGTGGCCGAGTGGTTAAGGCGATGGACTGCTAATCCATTGTGCTCTGCACGCGTGGGTTCGAATCCCACCCTCGCCGGTCAAAAAGCGTATTTTAATTTAGAAACACATTTTAATGTTACAGACTATGCCAATAAATGGATTTAAACATAAAATATGTGGCGCTATTGCCATGTTTTTTGTTCGCCACTTGTTTCTTGACCCTGAATACAAAATCTGCGGTTTGGCAGCGGTGGGATTCGAACCCACGCCTCCGAAGAGACTGGAGCCTTAATCCAGCGCCTTAGACCGCTCGGCCACGCTACCCCTTAGAATTTTCTAGTATAAATATCTACTATAAAAAATAGATCAAGAATTTTAGCGAGACATTAGCAAAGTGGACTACCCCCAAACTCGGAATTTATTAGTTTTAGGGGAATAGTTTAGTGACCTCACTTCTTCCAGAGAATATTTGGGTGGCTCTTAAAAGAGCCGTTGTGTTAAAAAAAAAAAAGCTGTGCCAACGAAAACGCCTTCACTTCTTTTTAGGGGCGAGTTTCGCCTTGGAAGCTTTAGGCTTGGCTTTAGCTTTAGGCTTCAAAGTTTTGGTGGGACTCTTCGTTGTTTTCTTGGGTTTGGTGACTTTAGACTTTTTGGGACTCTTGGCCGCTTTCTTGGCCCCTCCTGCAGCCGAGGCGGGCTTCTTGGCTATCTTCTTGACGCTCTTCTTCGCCCCGGCGGCGCCCACCGCCTTCTTCACTTTCTTGGCGGCGCTGGCGGGCTTCTTGGCGGCGGGCTTCTTGGCTTTCGCTGCGGCCGGCTGCTTCTTCTTCTTGGTCGTAGTCGCCGCCTTGCCCTCCGCCTGCTTCTTGTTGAGCTTGAATGAGCCCGAGGCGCCCGTGCCTTTGGTCTGCAGCAGCGTCCCCTTGGTCACCAGGCTCTTCAGGCCCAGCTTGATGCGGCTGTTGTTCTTCTCCACATCGTAGCCGGCGGCGGCCAGGGACTTCTTCAGGGCGGCCAGCGAGACCCCGCTGCGCTCCTTGGAGGCGGACACCGCCTGGGTCAGCAGCTCCGTCACGCTGGGCCCGGAGGGTTTGCGGGACTTCGGAGCACCCGCCGCTTTCTTAGCTGCAGCCTTTGGAGCTGGCGCCGCAGGCACCGGCGCGACTTCGGTCATTTTCAAATGATGCTTCCTCTTCTCAGCAATCTGGAATCTGAACGCGAGCGGAAGGACAGAGGCTGGTATTTATAAGGGAGGAGCCGCGCGCTGATTGGTGCGTTTCAGGTAGGGTTCTCGGCAGCCAGACCCGGCTCCTGGTCCTTGCAAGTTTGTGTTTCTTAATCTGTACAAAACAGCCAATTAATCAAAATCCCTTCCACGGATCGCTCCGGTTGCGAGTGGGATCGATGCGGAGAATGTGGACTTTCGGGGTACTGGTTTTCACGCTCCGGGGAAGGAAGACGGCTCTGCAAAAGACGTGGGAACTCAGCCTCTGCTTGCTCCTGCAGCCTGCAGATGTGTAAACTTGTGCTTTTCTCTGAAAATAGCACATGCTCCTTTTAATAAATTGTTATGGAAGGTCTTGAATAAGATACCCTGGAGGGTCTGGACCTTGGCGGTGAAGAAAGGGAGATTTTTCGGCTGGTAATTTTACGGTAATCACTTCTTTAATTGAGTCAAGTAACACACCTGAGAATGAGCTTCTTACTTGTTTGTGAAAATTGATAAAGATATTGGGCATTGTTTTAGCCACGTATTTCTGGTTTTCTGGGAATGGAAAAAAATATGTTGGGAAAGAGACATAAACCTGTCAGAGAGTTTATGTGTGAAAACTGGCTTTTCACAAAATGTAAAGTGGTTTTCCTTCTAAAATATACAGGCTGAATTTCTGGATAGGTTGGACCGTTGATGTACAGAAATATATGTTTTTACATATTAATTTCTATACTGCCCGAGAGCCGAACCTGTCTGGGCATTTCACAATTAAGGTTGCCCAGGAAATACAGAAATATGATAATGTGGAGAAAGCCAACCTAAGCCCCCTGCCTGACACACACACACTCACCAAGGAGGGGGGAAGGAGACCCAGGGGGGGGGGGAGACAGCCAGTCTCCACAGATGCCAGAGGGGACAAACAACATCTGCATAGAATCACCCCAGGGGGGAAGGCAGGAAGCATCCCCAGGTTTGTCAATGCTCTCGCATATCAGCCCCATCTACATAAGACTTGAATACCTCTCCAGAGCAGACACTTCGGCACCCCTAGGAAATGGCCACTCAACACCATAGGATGGGACCATTAAGCAAGTGGCTTCAAAGGGACCCCATCCCACGGGGGGGGGGGGGGGGGGAGGCGTCACCCCACCTGACCCAAAAGGCCGCCCCTCAGGGAGGGTGTCAACCCACCTGATCACGGAGGGAGGGAGTGGAAGACCAACAACCTGGTCTTCTGCGTGGGTTCAATGCTAAGGGGGTAGCGAGTCCTGGGGCAGGCCTTCTCCGAGATCCCCAGCAACTATCACCCTTAGCCCCGAACAAAGGGATAACTTATAGCCACAGAAGTATCTTTTATAAAACAAGTTTATTTACAACATTACCTTCACCAACCCAGACACACGCCAGCAATACAGCTTATCAGTACGGTACAAAGTAGCAAGCAAGAGGTCTCAAGGTCACCGTGATTTTAGGGCTCTCAGCTAGTTAGTTCAGCTCGGGTCCCGGCAGGGGCCCAGTCAACCGCACGCGGCTAGCTGGGTTCCCGGCGGAGGCCCCGTCTACCCAAGCGGCTTGTGAGTGATTTCAGCTTGGTTTCCCGGGGGTCCGGTCAACCCAAGCGGCCAGTGATTCCAGCTAGCTGGAGCGTGCCGGGTGTGGCTACCCGGGTTTGCCGATCCTTCGTTCCCTTACCCCAGGCATGGGCAAGATTGCTGATCAGGTCCAACAACAAATTCCCTTGTGCAGGGTGTTTTATACCTTGGTGTTTCAGGTTGCCCCTCCCTCCGTGATCAGGTGGCTTGACACCCTCCCTGAGGGGAGGCCTTTTGGGTCAGTTGGGGTGATGCCTTCCCCCCGTGGGATGGGCTCCCTTTGAAGCCACTGGTGTTGAGTGGCCATTTCTTAGGGGTGCTGAAGTGTCTGCTCTGGCGAGGTATTCAAGTCTTATGTAGATGGGGCTGATATGCGAGAGCATTGACAAACCTGGTGATGCTTCCTGCCTTCCCCCCTGGGGTGATTCTATGCAGATGTTGTTTGTTCCCTTTGACATCTGTGGAGACTGGCTGTCTCCCCCCCCCCCTGGGTCTCCTTCCCCCCACCTTGGTGAGTGTGTGTGTGTGTGTCAGAAAGGGGTTTTAGGTTGGCTTTCTCCACAGGTCCCATCCTGTGGTGTTGAGTGGCCATTTCTTAGGGGTGCCGAAGTGTCTGCTCTGGGGAGGTATTCAAGTCTTATGTAGATGGGTCTGATATGCGAGAGCGTTGACAAACCTGGGGATGCTTCCAGCCTTCCTGCCTGGGGTGATTCTATGCAGATGTTGTTTGTCCCCTTGTCATCTGTGGAGGCTGGCTGTCTCCCCCCCCCCCCCCCGGTTCTCCTTCCCCCCTCCTTGGTGAGTGTGTGTGTGTCAGGCAGGGGGCTTAGGTTGGCTTTCTCCACAGTTTAAAATGAAATGAGAGGGTTAACCTCTCAGGTTCATTTTTTTAAAAAAAGGGAGCGTGTGGAGAGCTTTTGGGGGTTCCTGCATGCAGGAACACACACACGCACACGCCTCCTCATGTGTAACCAAGTGAGGCCAGTCAAGGGGGCTGGGAGGAAGCGAAAGGTACATAAAACCTAGGATGGGGCCTAGCACCCGGAGGTCTGGAGGAGCCAGGCTGAAAGCGTTCATATGCAGATGTAATTCAAATAGTTCGAGTCATGAGTTCCCCCTCCCTTGCCTGGCCAGGTGAAGTTCTTTCTGATTGGCTGAAGGCAGGAAAGCTACAGAAAGGGGGAGGGGGGAAGAGATATTTCCCAAAGCCTGTTTTAGTCTTGGTCTTTGTCCTGGATCGCGTGGCTACCGGCTACCCTGGCTATTGGGGATGGCGGCAAGCCAAAGAGAGACCCCAAGCCTTTGGGGGGGGCATCAGGATACGACCCCAGTTAGCTCCTGGTGAAATGAGCTGGATGAGGGCTCTAGTGAATGCATGCTCTTGTGGAGGGCTATTTATCTCGGACCTGCGGGTAGATAAAATAGTTCCCCCCGGGGCGGCAAGGCTGTGCTGGATCTAACCCTTGAAGAGAACACCCTCAGGTAACAGGTGTGTGCCTGAGAGATCTTAAGGAATCAGGTTTTATTGTTTTGTAGCTTTACTGTGTACCAAAGTGTCTCTCTATATTGTGTGCTTCTCTTATTTCCCTAATCTTGTTGTAAATTGCTACCAGAAATAAACCTTGTCATGGTTTACCCCACATGGGTTTTGTAGTGCTCTGTGAGTTCAGGATCTAAATCCAGGTTACAGAATTGAAGGCGAGTCCCTCAACAGAGATTCAGGTAGGATTGCAGACAACTGAGGCTGACAATTTGGTACCTTGAGATCTCTGAGGGTCTTGGTTCCTTTGGAGTAGGCAAGGGTGGGGGTGTGGCGGGCCAGCCAGCCCCCCCTTCCGGGCCACATGGTGGCAAGCGCTGGGATTCCTTTGCAAGTAGGAAAGGGTGGGAGTCTGGCGGGCCAGCCAGCCCCCCCCTTCCTCCACAATACCACACACACAAATTATAATGCCACACTGCAATAGCCGCAAAAACACAACGAAGTGTAATGAGCTCTGATTTTAGTGGCGATGTAGCACACCAATACGCTGCATCATGCAACAGGCCTGGCACATCATCATCATATCCATTTGAATAGACAAAAATGCATGGCTGACCGGTTACTTCCGTAGTAAAATGCAGTAAAATGCAGAAAGCAAAAATGCTTTCCTCCCCGCACCCCCATTAATATGTGTAGGTTGCAGTAGAATGAAAACTCTCTGATGAAAACGAATACCAGACCAGTAAGATTAAAGAACGTGCCAAAGTCATTTCCTAACCTACCTCACAAGGTTGTTGTGAGGATAAAATGGAGAGGAGGAGGAGGAGGATTATGTAAGCCGCCTTGGGTTTGGTGCAGGAAAAAAAGGTGGGGTATAAATAATAATAATAATAATAATAATAATAATAATAATAATAATAATAATAATAATAATTGCAGAGCGTTCCTATTCATGTTTACTCGGAAGTAAGTCCCACTAGTTTCAGCGGGCAATTGTGCAGAGGATTGCAGCCTGTAATTTGTGATATTCACATGCAAAATCGGTCACACAATTGCTGTTCTACAGGTTGGAGTCTTTAGGTAGACGTGACGTGACTTGAACAGGACCTACTGTATTTAGAAACGGTTTATCGAACGGAAGTAACCGGTCAGCCATGTCTGTTACTACTATATTATCAAGTAGCTTCAGCGGAAAACTTGCAGCAGCTATTTCCTCGTTAGTATAGTGGTAAGTATCCCCGCCTGTCACGCGGGAGACCGGGGTTCGATTCCCCGACGGGGAGAATGGATCTATTTTGAAAAAAAGGAAAGCTTTTACATTATATCCTTGGAATTGATACGTAACTTTATACAGCGTGAAACAATGTGCATCTCGTTCTGAAACAGCAACTTTAAAAGTTGCATTAAAATACGTACATGTACGTATACATCTGCAAACCAGCATAAGAGAACTTTTCTACGTGCAGTGGGGGAGACCGCTAAGGAGCAAGGCGTGGTAAAGGATTTATAAAAGTATCCCTACGGGGGATATTTTTCACTTTGTCTCGGGATTTTCTAGAACAAGGGTATGAAACCGACCGACAGTACATTCCGGGGACACAACATCACATAATGCGCAATTACTTTCTGAAATTTTCTCCAGGAGAATATGATGATGGCAATTGGTTTAGATGGCTTTAAAAAGGGATTAAAGGTGCAGTCCTATGCAAGTTTAGACAGGAAAAAACAGTCTACAACTCCCAGGAGCTGTAGGCCTTTTTTTCCCTGTCTAAATTTGCATAGGATTGCACCCTAAGAAATTATAGTGATCTATAGATTGGCATTAGCGAAATGGAAACTCGGTTTGTGTGCATACAATGTGCATATCTCTAAATGCACATTGCTGGAGCTGGGAGCAAACAGCAGAATAAGCTTGTTGCCCACTTAGAAGAAACAGGATGCTGGGAGAAAAAGGCATTATTTTTTTTCAGATTGGACATAGTTTTTCCTTACATTTATTTGCTTCGGGTTTACCACCTACGAATGTTCTCACCTCCCCTTTTCTACCTCCAATAAAAAGTATACCAGTTAAAATGCTTTAGTTAATGTGTTTCGGCAAATCCATTCTTTTCCTATACTCTGCCAGAATTATTTTTTTTTTAAAAAAAAAAACCCTGATATACAGGTGTTTCACAGACAGTATCTAAAATTTATTTTAGAAAACTCTGGCAGCGGTGGGATTCGAACCCACGCCTCCGGAGAGACTGGAGCCTTAATCCAGCGCCTTAGACCGCTCGGCCACGCTACCTACAATAATCTGGGTTTCCTTATTTTTATTTACTTTTTTATGCTTTTTGTTGATCCAGTTGTCACATGTTTGTGTGAAACTGCCCCTTTCTCCTAACTTTTGCTCTACCATCGCCTCACAGTACAATATTAGTTCAGAGGATACTGTGTTGTGATTGGATGAAATAAAGGGTGAGTTGGATATTGACCAATCGTGTTCCAGCGCGGGATATTTTTAAAAAAATCCTTTGTTTTCTCTAGCGGCAATTGAATTAAAACTATGATCATTTAGCCAGTGGTTCTTAACCTTTTTGGTGTCACACCTCCCTTGTGAAAAATCTTATGACCCATGCCTCCCATGTGTTAACGGCCCAAAATTTAGGCGAGTTTGCATTTTTTTAGTTTATGCTCGGTCTCTGGACTAAAGAAATGCATATTCAATTAAATGAACGACGTAGCTCCCAAGATTAGTAGAAAGAATATAAGGTTGGGCCAACCGCCAAGCTGCGCTGCTATGTACTAGTAAAATAAACAATATTATAGTTGAGGGGCTACTCACACCTCCCCTGGAGTCAGTCCTAAACCTCCCCTGGGGAGGCGTACCCCACAGGTTAAGAACCCCTGATTTAGACAGCACAGCCTAATGTACTGCATAGTAGCATATCAGCTAGGGTTGCAGCCTCGTGTTCCACCTCATGTAGATTTCACTGGGTTATTAAATCTTACGTGTTTGGAATCGGGGTGTTTAATTAAGGGGCTTTCATCTCTTACATATTCATGAACCATCTGCTCCACAAAAAAATGTTTTCTGGGAGAACTGCGCTTTACGAACAGGCTGTGAGATACTGGAGACTATGAGATATTGGGGCGTGGGGAGGGAGAAGTAGGCGAGCTCTAAGGAAAAGTCCGAGATATTGGTTCTGCAAATTACGTCCAATCCCTGTACAGCGCGGAAGATTCAAATAGAGCAAGTGATTGGTTGTTGTTTTCAGCCAATCAAAGTAGAGGAAGTAGAGTATAAATAATCCGCCCGTCGCCCTTCTCAGATAACTGTTGTCGGCTGTTTCCGTTGGAGGGGAGAGTTTTGTTCTTTTTTTGCATCGCTTCTCAAAGCTAGGAGATGGCTCGTACCAAGCAGACAGCGCGTAAGTCCACTGGCGGGAAGGCGCCTCGCAAGCAACTGGCTACCAAGGCAGCTCGGAAGAGCGCGCCGGCTACCGGTGGCGTGAAGAAGCCTCACCGCTACCGGCCTGGGACGGTTGCCCTCCGGGAGATCCGCCGCTACCAGAAGTCGACTGAGCTGCTGATCCGCAAGCTGCCTTTCCAGCGCTTGGTGCGAGAAATCGCCCAGGACTTCAAGACGGACCTGCGCTTCCAGAGCTCGGCTGTGATGGCCTTGCAGGAGGCCAGCGAGGCTTACCTGGTGGGCCTTTTCGAAGACACCAACCTGTGCGCCATCCACGCCAAGCGGGTTACCATCATGCCCAAGGACATCCAGCTGGCTCGCCGCATCCGCGGAGAGAGGGCTTAATATGCCAAAACTGTTACGAACCCAACGGCTCTTTTAAGAGCCACCACATATTCACAGAAGCGCTGGGAATCTTGCATTTTCTTTTGATTACAAGCTATTATGGAACAATTTCCAGAGTTTGTCTACAGCAAAAACAAGTGCTACAGCGAAGTGCCTTAACATACTATGTAAAAGGTTAGGCCATGATAGATGTGTCTTTTAAAATGTCAGTTTTACTACTTGGGTCATTTCTCCGCACACACTCCCAACAGTTTTGTGTTCTAGATAAATGTGGCAAACTCACAAAAGTCCCAACTGCGCAAAAAAAATAAGTTGTGCTTGGTGCAATAGGACAAGGAATTGGTAAATGCCTGGTCATCGGGGCAGGGCAGATTTTCTCCTGGAGTTGTATGGTGTGGCTATATTCGTTCTGGTAATGTAGAAACTAAAGCCAGCTTGTTTAGAATAAGTGAAATTGCGGGGGGGGGGAATGATTTTCTCTCACACCCATTACTTAGAAATTGGCAGCGGGAGCAGGCATATAAAATTGATTCAGGGGCCATCTCTAATCTAGAGCTAATTCTTGAGATATTCCTTCCATATATAAATCATTGGTCCTACTCTGTAGCCTATCATCCTGATTGATCCAATTCAGCCAAAAGTCTGCAAGATCCCGATATGCAGTTCAAAAAAAGTTGTGCTCTATGCTTATAAACTGGAGAGCTAACCGCTTTGTGAACTGGTGCACAGCCCTTTTGCTTTGAGGTAGCCCACTGCAAATGTTTGTTAACTTCTTGAGAATCGGCACTACTAGATTCTGTCCCTTGTGGAACAGATGTAGCTCTTTTTAATTAAGAGTAGGAGCTTCCAGGAGCTTGCCTATAGTTGCTGCAACTAAGTGTACAACTGAATTTTGCTTTCAATTGCTACAGCAGTTAATAACTTTATTCCCAAAATCTCACCAGTAGAAATATATTAATCCTTGAATTATGAAAATTCAGGATCTATTCTTGTATTAAAACTATAGCACCCTATAGTTAAGAGGACTGTACTTTTCATATGCCTTTAGAAACAGCAAATAAATTACTCACCCAACTTGGGGCAAGTAAAGGCCCTACAGAAACCACACACTCAATTAAATCCGTACAGATTGTGAAGTACATAACGCTCTTTTAAGAGAATGTGGGTGGCTCTTAAAAGAGCCTTTGGGTCTTGAACATCAGTTCTCTCAAGGGGAAATTACTTGGAGCTGGTGTACTTGGTCACAGCCTTGGTGCCTTCGGACACAGCGTGCTTGGCCAGCTCCCCAGGCAAGAGAAGGCGCACAGCGGTCTGGATCTCCCGGGAGGTGATGGTAGAGCGCTTGTTGTAGTGGGCCAAGCGGGACGCCTCGGCGGCGATGCGCTCGAAGATGTCGTTCACGAAGGAGTTCATGATGCTCATGGCCTTGGAAGAGATGCCCGTGTCCGGGTGGACCTGCTTCAGCACCTTGTAGACATAGATGGAGTAGCTCTCCTTCCTGCTCTTCTTGCGCTTCTTATCTCCCTTCTTCTGGGTCTTGGTGATGGCTTTCTTAGACCCCTTCTTGGGAATGGGCGCAGATTTGGCGGGCTCAGGCATCCTGAACAATCAGTTGTTAACTCCACAGAACAGAGAAAACTGATTTGGGACGAGCTGCGGCCTCTTCTATTTATACCAGCTTTATGCAACGGAGCTACTCAAGCCTCTTGCTTGCCTATTGGCTGTTGAAACATGCAAACAAGGGTTTTTCAAATGCTACATTTCTATTGGCTAGAAAAACCCATCTTCACTATTGGTTTAAGCGTTAAACCTCCTATTGGTTATATTTGGAAGTCACAATCTTATTGGTCACCGAGAAATTTGAATGGTTATCCAATCAAAATTGCCAATTTGAAGCCACAGATGGAATTAAACAATTGCAGGGAAGCATATTAGTCCATTAAAGAAAAAGGAAAAAGCGAGCATGAGGGAGAAATGCAGTCTCCAGTAATAAAGGCGCTATAGATAAGAGTACATGTTATCAGTTATTAGAGTAATTAGAAACCACCAGGATTCTTCTTCTTTTGAGAAATGGGATACTCTCAAAGGAAAAGGGTCCCCCGCTCTGCTAATAAAGTTGTCCACCGTTTCTTTCTTAGCGCGAGTCTTTCGAGTTTTCCGTATTACCACTGAAAAATAGAGAACTATACATTCTGGCGGGAAGCACTTCGCTTTGATCACTTTTCTGTTAAAAAAAGCCACTGTCGTTACAGCCCCGTCTTCTCACTCTTTTGTTTGTGGTATTAATCTGTATCTTTGCCCGCCAAACCCCTGTTCAACGTTTGATTTATTTTTAAGAGCCTTTTTCTGGGTTCTGCTCAAGGCCGAAAGGAGTGGAGATGGAAGGTGCCCCCCACCAGCCTCAAACGTGGCTTGTTGCTTTTTAAGAAAAACTCCCAATTTCCAGCTCGAAATTTGACATAGACTTCCGGTCCAAAATCGGCCCCGCTCACGCCCCCCAGAGACTCGCTTTGATATAAGAGTGTTTTGGATTACAAGCACGGTTCCGGAACGAATTATGCTCGCAATCCAAGGTATTGCTGTATAGGATCGCAGCCTAAGGGAGGGGCTTTGCCCTCTTCCCGAATTAACAGGGTTCCCAAAAACTCTTCAAGCATGCTTTGCAGGAAGGGGGCGGCGGGGCTTGAAAATGGATCACCAGGAATCAGAGGTACTGATGACATACGTTTGTTAGTCTTTAAGGTGCCACAAGTATCTTTCTTTTTATTTGGGTTTAATAATTCACCCTAACACGGCGGAAAACGAAAATTAGTGGAGATGCCGGGGATCGAACCCGGGGCCTCATACATGCAAAGCATGCGCTCTACCACTGAGCTACATCCCCAGCTCTAATTACCGGGGAAGACATACATCCTATTAAAGAGAACTCTCGGGGGGGGGGGAATCGCGCCTATAACTGGTTTATGTTCTGGGCTATTTCTGCTAATAAAATGTAACTACCAAATGACTGAAATCTCAGAAATAGGAGGGGGGGAAGCCCGCCCAAGCGGTGAAATTTCATTGACTTCCTTATCCCCCCCTTAAGTCAAGCTTTACGGGGCAGACCCAACTCCACGCACTTTGGACTTGAGGTTCTGGCAATTCATAACGCTCGAGTCATTAAGAGCTCTTTCTATGAGAAAGTGGGTGGCCCTTAAAAGGGCCTTTTCACGGTCGTTCCGAATACATCGAAAATTTAGCCGCCGAATCCGTAGAGGGTACGACCTTGGCGTTTCAGGGCATACACCACGTCCATGGCGGTCACGGTCTTCCTCTTTGCATGCTCGGTGTACGTTACGGCATCGCGGATCACGTTTTCCAAGAAAACTTTAAGCACACCGCGAGTCTCCTCATAGATGAGCCCGGAAATACGCTTCACTCCACCGCGGCGAGCCAGACGGCGGATAGCAGGCTTAGTAATCCCCTGGATATTATCGCGAAGTACCTTCCGATGCCTCTTGGCACCGCCTTTGCCCAGTCCCTTCCCTCCTTTTCCCCGACCAGACATCTTCACGCTCTAGACTCTTCAACAACCTTTTGAAAATAACAACGCGCCACCTACAGTTGAACTTTTATAGCACGGTATCCGACCAGAGGTAAAACTACAGTAGTATCTTTTCGCGCCTTTTCTTACCAAACAGTCAAACAGTTCTAAGGGCCTTCTTTAGACCGAAGAATAGCAGGAAAACTGACCAATCAGCGTACTCAACACCTAATTTCTTCCAGTAACAACACTTACCCCAGTTTCCTAGGCATGAACTGCTGGAAATTTATATTTATTCATTTTGAAAAATGAAATAAATTTGCATTACCTTGCACGCGAGGCGGTATACCACTTTGATATTTAAATTTTCTCAGTCCAACTGGGGTATTGGCACCAGAGTATTGGTTTATTTTATGGTATATTTTTAGCCTTTTATTTTAGTATTTTAAGGCAAAGCCCTCCCAAGGCGGCTTATATAAAACGTAAACAATATTATATACGTATTCAGAAAACACAACGTCACACAATTACAATAGAACAACCATTTAAGAGTGGTATAACCCAATAGCGGGTTTAAATTCCGCAATGCTATGAATACATCAAAGATTCCAAAATCCATAGTAGGGCAATACCTTTATGGAATAATGGATAGTCAGTTGGAAAGAAGCTATGGAAATTTATTTGTATATAAGTGGAAGACCGACAACCTTGTCTTCTGCGCGGGTTCAATGCTAGGGGGGTAGCGAGTCCTGGGGGCGGGCCTTCTCCGAGATCCCCAGCGACTATCACCCTTAGCCCCGAACAAAGGGATAACTTATAGCCACAAAAGTATCTTGCAGAAAACAAGTGTGGAGAAAGCCAACCTAAGCCCCCTGCCTGACACACACACACTCACCAAGGAGGGGGGAAGGAGACCCGGGGGGGGGGGGGAGACAGCCAGTCTCCACAGATGCCAAAGGGGACAAACAACATCTGCATAGAATCACCCCAGGGGGGAAGGCAGGAAGCATCCCCAGGTTCGTCAATGCTCTCGCATATCAGCCCCATCTACATAAGACTTGAATACCTCCCCAGAGCAGACACTTCGGCACCCATAAGAAAGGACCATTCAACACCACAAGATGGGACCATTAAGCAAGTGGCTTCAAAGGGGCCACAGGGGGAAGGCGTCACCCCACCTGACCCAAAAGGCCGCCCCTCAGGGAGGGTGGCAACCCACCTGATTGGCAACCCACCTGATTACGGAGGGAGGGGCTACCTGAAACCCAAGGTATAAAACACCCTGGGCAAGGTTACTGAGTTGTTGGACCTGATCAGCAATCTTGCCCCATGCTTGGGGTAAGGGAACGAAGGATCGGCAACCCCGGGTAGCAGAACCCGGCGCACTCCAGCTAGCTGAAATCACTGGCCGCTTGGGTTGACCGGACCCCCGGGAAACCAAGCTGAAATCACTGGCCACTTGGGTTGACCGGATCCCCGGGAAACCAAGCTGAAATCACTCACAAGCCGCTTGGGTAGACCGGACCTCTGCCGGGAACCCAGCTAGCCGCTTGGGTAGACCGGACCTCCGCCGGGAACCCAGCTAGCAGCGTGCGGTTGACCGGGCCTCTGCTGGAGCCCGAGCTGAACTAACTAGCTGAGAGCCCTGAAATCACGGTGTCCTTGAGACTTCTTGCTTGCTACTTTGTACCGTACTGATAAGCTGTATTGCTGGCGTGTGTCTGGGTTGGTGAAGGTAATTTTGTAAATAAACTTGTTTTATAAAAGATACTTTTGTGGCTATAAGTTATCCCTTTGTTCTGGGCTAAGGGTGATAGTCGCTGGGGACCTCGGAGAAGGCCCGCCCCAGGACTCGCTACCCCCTTAGCATTGAACCCGCGCAGAAGACCAGGTTGTCGGTCTTCCACTCTAAATCTGTGTAAAATTACTTAAAATGGGGGGAAAACCCCAAAAACCAAAAACCAAAAAACCCACAACCACTCGGTCTACAAGTCCGCACAAGTCAGGAAAAGCTGCTCGGCTGCGGAATCCGTGGGTCAGATTCTTAGAAATCCTAAGTCCTTTCAGTCCTCCACAGATTTCTCCAACATCCCTATAAAAAAGTGTGTTTTGCTGGTTTCTTCTTTTATTGTAATTTTGATTTTTAATTTTATTTTTTTATTATTATTGTGTACGCTGCTCATACAACTATTGTTATTGGGTGACTGATAAATGGGAATGGATGGGTGGGTGGATAAATAAATAAATAAATAAATACTAGCAGAGAAGAGGCAAAGCATGATATTAGGAAAGGTGGGGTTTAGTTTTTTAAAGGTTCCTGTCTTGATCACAAGCAGGAAACCAGGAGGTAAGAGGAGGTTTAGGCAGGGGAACCACCCACCCAGCTACTATAAGTAGTCAAAACGATGGCAGCCCTAAATCAGTCAGGCAGCTAGTAGAGTCGGACTGGAGTTTCAGGACCTTAGACAGCTCCAAGCTGACAATTTGCCTGGAGCATAAACTGAGCCCTTCTCTCCTTTGCAGGCCTGGATACCTCTCCTCTTTCACTTATATCCATTTTCTGGTCACTGCTGAAAGCCAGGGGCATGACCTAAACCAAACCATGCAAAGGGTGCTTAGCCAGAGGGTCTGGAACTATGCCCTCTCAGAAAACAGCTGCCTTCTGCTTAGTCAGACAAATTGTCCTCCTAGCCCAACGTTCTAGCACCTCTCCAGGGGCTCGGGCCTCTGCGACATTATTTAAAAGCTTCCTGCTAGCAGGTTCCACTCATTTTAATTCTTCCTGTTCAGCATGGGTTATGTGATGAATCATTCCTTATTTAGACAGGTTTTATTCCCTCCCCCCCTGCCAGGGGTGAAGAGAATAGTTGGTTTGGTAGATTCGGTTCAGCAATTTCCAGCGCATCAATCTCGGAGATGTCTGGAATCTCATAGTGGCCATTTCTAGAGTGGCTTGCCATTTCTTGCAACTATCTCCAGATTGGACTAAGAGGGCAAGGTGGTGGGTGGGCAGGCAGGTAGGAAGAAGTGGAGGAGGAGGGTGGTGAAGAGGAGGGGTTGGAGGGAAAGGCAACCAGATGTCTTGCATTGGCCCTGACAGGCTGAAAGTCCAGAAATCGAAAAAAAGGGACCCCAGCACTGAGTTGATGCTATGGAAAATCCCCTCTTTTCCTACCACACTGGAAGGAAGTACTGTACAGCGAGGTGTTGTTTTCGTGTGCCATGGTGATGGCTGAGGTGACGAGCAGAGCTGATGACTCACCACTCCAGCAAGGCCTCAAGAAGAATTCCCAGCATGCCTTGCAGCACCCGGCTGCCCTGCAGAAACTCATCTGACTGTTCCGAATTGCACAGTCACAAGCAATGGGGGTGATTGATTGCTGCAAACACACTGAAATCTTCTTCCCTGCAAACTTCCCCCCCCTAAGACAAGCTGTATCGTTTAGACTGAATAAATTAACTGTTGTAAAACCGCCCAGAGAGCTTCGGCTATTGGGTGGTATAAAAATGTATTAAATAAATAAAGCAACTTAAATTCTGCTACTCATGGGGAAAGATGAAGGTTTGCGCCACGCCGCCAACATCTTCTGGCCACTGAAAATCTCACTTGGGAACCCCATCACCACCGCCCTGTCCCTGCAGCATGGTGGCCCTGCCTTGGAAACACCATTTCATGAGCTTATTCTCTGATTTGGGTGTAGCTAGTGTGGTGCCTGACATCCCCAGACACCTTCATTGGCACCTGCTGAGGTGTCCTACCTCTCACACCATTGGCTTTTTAAAAAATTAACCATTTTTCCCCCCACTGGCAGCTGGGATTGCTTCAAAGCAACTTGGGGCACTCCATCTGCTGCCATCTTTACTTCACATTAATGGCTTTGGGCACATGTGGGCCTCAGGCTCAGAGACATTCTTAGGAAACGAAGATGGTGGACACCTGCAGGCTGATGTTTCCTTGGCAGTGTGCCCAGCCGTGAAGAAAAAGAAGGGGGTGGGGGAAGAATAAGGGACTTCTGTCACTTCTGACTGGTGAGTTGGGGGAGGGGGCAAAAGAGAGAAGTGGGGGTCTAGGCAGAGCAGTAGGGGGCTCGGAATGGCAGTGGTGAATCGGCAGGGGGTCGGGGAAGCCAGCCGGAAACCATCGAGGAGGGAGAGTGCAGCCCGAAGCTGGCAGGGGTCGGGAAGTCAGCTGGGGGCAACAGTGGGGGTTGGTTGGTTGGTTGGTTGGTTGGGGTGTGGACTTGCATGTCTGAATGAATGGGGGCTGAATATGTGTACAAAAGAGAGAAGGAGAGAGAAAATGTTGCGGGGGATTTTGGAGGGAAACTAAGAAAAAAGGTGGATGTGGGGTTTGTTTGTGTACTTGCAGTGAGGAGGAGAAGGGAGGAACTTTGTGTATGTGAATGTATGTATTGATGGACATTTGGTGTGTGTGTGTGTGTGTGTGTGTGTGTGAGAGAGAGAGAGAGAGAGAGAGAGAGAGAGAGAGAGAGAGAGCATGGTGGTGATTCAGCGTGAGAGACAAAAAGAGGTATGAGGCGTTACAAATTGGGTGGCAGAGTTTGGGGTGGGGAGAAAAAAGAGTTTGTCTTCTGTGAAATAGTTTTCTGATACTATGGATTTAAAGGAGTTGTTTAGTGTTCTGGGGCTCACACCCCCACCTCTCCCTTGTGGGCAGGTAACTTGTCCTTTGTGGCCAGCCACACCTCCCATGGCAGCCATTTTGTGGTGGTGCCCAGGGCAGTTTCTCAAATTGCCAGACGCGCCCACGGGCCAAAAAAAGGTTGCCTACCCCTGCTCTAACTGGATTGTCCCTGCCCTTGTGCTCCCTGAGGTCTCCAGCAGAGGCGGTGTTAAGGGGTGGCCCACTAGGGCTGGAGCCCCAAATCTTTCATTGGGAGTCCTGAATCTCCGGGAGGCCATCTGCACACCACCACCCCCAGTACTGGGGCTCTGATGATCTCTGCTGCATCTGATCCCCCTGGATGAGCTGGCTTTTGGCCCACATGGGCGTCACCTCTTGCTGCTCCCCATGTTGAATCTTTGTGCTGGAGGTTTTTTCTGAAATCAAATGCCCTCCTCTCCCCTGTCCAGACATCCCTTTTTTATATAAATAGGGGTGTCCTTAAGAGACAGTGTCCTTTACACAAACACACACGCACAGACTTAGCATATGTAAATTAGCATAAGCAAATTTGTGATTATTTTTTTTTTTTTTGGTCTTGTGGGCCTCCTGAGCCCCCAATCTTTTCAGGACCTAGCACCACCCCTGATTTTCCACCTGAAATCCTCTCCTTGGATGCTCAGTACCTTGTCAACATCAATGGGAAAACACATTACACACATCTGATTAGGTCCTGTGGTGCTGGAGGAGGCAGAATATAAATAAAGAAGAACCACAAAATCAGACCTGGAAGAAGCTGCCCATGAAGACAGATAAGCATGTAGTAGGAGAAATTTACCCAAAAATGCTTTTGAATTTTCATGCAAACTTTTTTTTAAAAAAAATGAATAAATCTCAAAGTTCAGGACAAAGTGAATTTAAGACTGGAGAGATTCTTATAGTTTGATACAAACCAAACTTAAGATTGGGAAAAAAATGAGAAAATGGAGAGAAACCAAAAGTGCCAGATTCATCCATTCCTGGTTGCAGTTGGATGAAGTCCAGATAGCTGCCCTCACTGATACATGAAACATGGGGTGCATCAGTCTGATGCTTTGACCTGGATCCCTGCATTGAGCAGACTCGACTCGATGGCCTTGTGTAGGCCCCTTCCAACTCTACTTTCCTATGATTCTATGATTTTAGTGCAGCGAGGTGGGGGGTGGAGAGGGAAGCTGTGTTTATTTTTGAAAAGGGGAGGGAGTGCAGAATGAGAGGGAGGTCAAAGCTGCGTGGAAGTTGCCGTCTCTAAGTAACTTCCGCCTCTTTCACAGATGTGGGGGAAGTGGGAGGGAGCTGCGGTTATCCAGTAGAGGCGAACAGGTATGCTCTCTCTCTCTCTCTCTTGCTCTTAACCCACATCCTGGCAGTGAAACAGCCTCCAAGGTGAAGGCCTACAAAGCTCTCAGGTTCCAGTTAAACCCCGCCACTCCACTACGCACCTTGTACAAAGAAAAATGTTAGAAATGCATCGTGGCTATTAATTCAGACCAAACTTGATCATCAGACGTATCCGCTCCACTGATTTAAACTGGCTTAAATGCCAATGTTGGCCGCAGCTTTGGTGGACCAGTAGCAGCAGCAGAGCACTGACCCCTGCCTCCAACCACCCCCATTCTTCCTTCCTGGGACATTCTGGGATGGAAGAATGGCAGCCAGAGGGGGTGTTCGGGGGCAGCCCACTAGGGCTGGAGCCCTGAATCTTTCAGTGTGGCGTAGTGTTAGAGCCAGTGTGGCGTAGTGGTGAGAGTGTTGGACTGGGACTCGGGAGATCCGGGTTCTAGTCCCCACTCGGCCATAAACTCACTGGGTGACTTTGGGCCAGTCACTGACTCTCAGCCTAACCTACCTCACAGGGTTGTTGTGAGGATAACATGGAGAGGAGGAGGAGGATTATGTAAGCCGCCTTGGGTTCCTTGCAGGAAAAAAGGCGGGGTATAAATATAAATATATAATATATATATTTTGGAGCCTCAAATCTCTAAGAGGCCATCTGCCCACCACCCTGCTGTCCAGGGGCCCTGATGATCTCTGTTGCATCTCATCCCCCTGGATGAGCTCTTTGCCCACATGTGTTTCACCTCCTGTTGCCCCCTCCCCTTGAATCTTTGTGCCTGAGGTTTCTTTCTGAAATCAAATGCCTTCCTCCTCTCCCCTGTCCATACATCCCTTTTTACAAATAGAGGTGTCCTTAGGAGACAGGCTCCTTTAAAGACTAACACAGAGAGAGACTTTCATGCAGGGCTCTCCAACCTTGGGTCCCCAGATGTTGCTGGCCTACAGCTCCCAGCATACCCAGCCAGCATGGCTAATGGCAAGGGATTCTGGGAGCAGTAGTCCAGCAACATCTGGGGACCCAAGGTTGGAGAGCCCTGCTTTAGAGCATATGTAAATTAGAATATGTAAATCAGATATCCACCCCCCTCCCCCACCCTATCACAGCTGGCATGGAAATAACTGCTCTCTGAGGTCGGAAAAGTGACCTCGGAGGAGGAGAAGGGGCTTTCTGGTGGGCGGAGAGGGGAGGAGACTGAAGGCTGATGTAAATGGCGGTCCGGAACTGGGCTGCTTCTGCCCTAGGCAGAAGTCTTGATGGTTATGGCTGGGTGGGGGCCGTACCTGACTTGGTTTATTTATTACTGACTTGGTTTATTTATTATTATTTATTATTGTGTTGTTGAGGAAATATTATAAGCTTCCTTGTGAGTGTTTGCTCTAAAAAGGCAGGGAATAAATAACTTAAATAGTAATAGTTCCACTCTCTTCTGTGCTGGTCAGACTGCAGCTTGACTATTGTGTCCAGTTCTGGGCACCACATTCTAAAAAGGATATACACAAACTGGAGTGTGTCCAGAGGAGGGTGACCAGGATGGTGAGGGGTCTGTAGACCACCTTCTGTGAGGAACAGTTGAAAAAGCTGGTCACATTTCATCTGGAGAAGCACAAGGGAGACACAAGGGGTAGTGGTCTTCAGATATCTGAAGAGTTGTGATGCAGAACATGGAGCAGACTTCTTCTTTGTTGCTCTCAAGTGCAGGCTGAGAACAAATGGACAGAAATTGCAGGGAAGCAATTGTCTAAACATTAGGACAAACTTCCCAGTGGCAAGAGCTGTTCAGCAGTAGAGTTGGGCTAGATAACCTCCACAGTACCTTCCAAGGCTATGATTCTATGAAATAACTAAATATTTAGTTGTTGTGAACCACCCAGAGAACATCGGCTGTTGGGTGGTATAGAAATGTAATAAATAAATGAAATTAATAACCAAACTATAAGGCACTTCTTTACCTCTACTATTAGTTCTGTCCTACAAGGTCAGGGCTGGCCTTAACAAGCGCAACATGAAGCAGTTGCTTCAGGCAGCAGGTCCAAGAGGAGGCACCATTTTCCTGCCCCCAGTGGCTGATCTCCTGCAGGAACATAGGAAGCTCAGCTATTTATTATTAATTAATTAAATGTATTTATATATCCCACCTTTCAGAACACATACAGGTGGCTTGCAAGTAACATGAAGAGACATCAATTAAATCACAGCAAATGATATTAAAATATAACAATGCATAAGGATCCTCTCCACAAGGGCAGTTGGTGACAGAAGGCCCTGTAGGGAGATGGGTAAATTCAGCTGGACCAGGTGCCCGAGGTGCTCTTTGCCTGCTTCCCTCTACCTTCTCCTCTCACCTGGCCAATGCTCTCTTCACTGTCTGGCATCAGCTCTCCGGGTTCCCAGGCAGATATAGGTCATTCTCTATCACCTGATAACTGACCCTTTAACCTGGGATTGCCAGGGGTTGAACCCGTGGATCTCTGCGAAGGTAAGTGCTCTGCTCCACCACTGATTTAAAGAAAAGAAAAGAAACAGAAGGCATGCCATTCCAGGGGGCATTGTTTTTAGTTAACATGGTAAATTAAAAAAGCAGAGAAGAGATAAGAGAAACCAGACAACCATGGTATTACGAAAGGTGAAGCATTATTTTGAAAACTAAATGAGGCAGAGAGTCAATGCTGGCCCAGTTTGTTGCTTGGTTATTA
The DNA here is from genome assembly GCA_021292165.1 of Shinisaurus crocodilurus. NCBI lineage: Eukaryota > Metazoa > Chordata > Lepidosauria > Squamata > Shinisauridae > Shinisaurus > Shinisaurus crocodilurus. Next base: position 296,649,186 of record CM037877.1, on the reverse strand, counting down.
TATTTCCTAGTTGTCAGAGTTTGGAGTCGAACCGTCCAGGAACACAGACTCACACAGTTCTGCATCTTGTGAACTTTGATCAATAACATTCCCCCTTCTGTCAAGGAGGCAGAACTTTACGCCATGAAAACATAGTTCCAGGGTTAGGTTGAAGGCACAAAGATTCAGGACTCATATAGAATGAGAGAGCAGGGTGTGGCCAAAAGGCAATGTAGTGGCGTGAGCGATCCTGCAGCAGCTGGCTCATGAATTACTTTGAGCTAGTCGGCCTTGCAGCAGCTGGCTCACGAATCACTTCGGGCATGTCGAGTCTCTTCTCCCCCCTCCACTGCAAATTCGAACCCAACTGAGTCATGAACAGCAAGATCCTTTGTGTTTCTAATGCTTTTGTTTGTGTTTCTTAATTGACTTAAGTCTTAATTGACCTGACTGAGGAAAACCCTCGCTACACTTATATGCTAAATTCCTTGCTAAATTCCTACTAACACCAGGGATGATTGTAATGCTGATTTGAACAGCAACAAAATCTCTGGCTGGCAATAGTCCTTACATTCCTACTTAGAAAAAGTATTTTGTTTTATAGACATGTTCTGGCTGGCAATAGTCCTTACATTCCTACTTAGAAAAAGTATTTTGTTTTATAGACATGTTCTGGCTGGCAATCTCTAGCCCAGTGTTCTCCAACCTTGGGTCCTGAGATGTTTTTGGCCTACAACTCCCAGCATGCCCCAGCCAGCATAGCTGGCTGGGGCATGCTGGGAGTTGTAGGCCAAAAACATCTGGGGACCCAAGGTTGGAGAACACTGCTCTAGCCAAACCCTCTGGCCAAAGGCTGTATCATCCAGCCTAACCAGCCCAGTTAATCTATGCAATCCAGTCCACAGCATGGACCAAACAGTCAGCAGATGCACTGCAGACAAATGCCATGGAAAGCAGGAGAGCAGGCAGGGATTAGGGACCCCCAAAGCATCCCCCAATTTGTCCTTTACCAACTGCTGCCAGCACCTCAGGACCCCCAAATACCTGTGGGGCATTCATTCCACAATCTTTTAAAAAGGAACCCCCATTTAGAGAGAGCTGATAATGTACCATTGTGGTCGAGTCGGAGTGTAAAATGAGTGCCCAGCATAGAAAAAATAGCAGCAACAGTCAGCAATTAAAAAAGAAGTCAGTTTTTAAAAACTGTTTGGAGATGGTATCTGACTCCAGTAAGATTAAACAAAATAGATAGTAATTGTGCTCCATTGTGTTGGAGAGGATGTCAGGAACTTGGAACTTATGGTCATATGTGGTGGAGTTGCAAAAGCGTATTGGATTTTTGGAATAAAATTTTTGTAGAAATTTCAGAAATTATTGGCATTAATTTGGAGGTCTGTCCAAAATTAGCATTGTTATCAATAACGGAGAAACTTCTGTGCTCACAAGAGAAAAAGGAATTAATTGTAAGTTTATTAGCGGCAGGGAGATTACTGATAGCAAGGAATTGGAAAGTTCAACACCAGTACTTAATAATAGATTGGTATAAAGAGGTTTGGGATATTGCTTTAAATGATAAACTAACATGTCGTATTAAATGTAAAAGGGGACAATTAAAGAAAAATAATTTTAAGGATATATGGGGACCATTTTTAGATTATGTTTAGTAAAGGGAAAGGGGAGTAAGCCATGTCATGATATGATGTATTTTTGGAATATAGATTAATAATGGATTATGTGGATAGAATTGGTTTTGGCCCCGGGGTGACGGGTGCACTTGGAGTTTATGATTTGTAGGTTTATGTTCTTTGTATGTGTGTTCATTTAAAAATATAAATAAAAATTAAAAAAAAGAAAAGAAAAGAAAAGAAGTCAGGTTTATTTCAGGTAATCAAGAGTTAAAAGGCAGATAAAGATGAGAAAAAATATCAGTACATTATTATTTATTTCTTGAAGACATTTCTTCCTCATTTTTCATTATTAAAAAAATGCAAAATGGGGTACAACAAGCAATATAACACAGTAAAATAACATGACATTGCCACTCCCCCCCCCAAAAAAAAAACCTGTAATCAAACAGGATAGAAGAGTAACAGATAAGATAAACAGTTTGCAGCAAAAGAAAAAAAGGAGGAAAATTCATTTCAAAACCTGGGTAAACCTGTTACGGAAACCTGGCTGGACGAGGCCGCTGCTCCAACTCTGGCGGCCTTGTGTCCGGCCGGTTTCTCGTATGCCCAGCAGCCAAGGGTTGGGGGACGGGGAGGGGGAGTGGCTGTTATCTACCGGGAGTCCTTGGTCCTCACCAGACTCCCTCTCCGGGAGACCAAGTTTATTGAGTGCATGTACTGGAGGTTGGGTCCAAAGGGCAGCCTGGGGATTCTGCTCGTGTACCGTCCACCCCGCTGCACGACAGACTCCCTGGCCGAGGTGCTGGAGGTGGTCTCCGATGTGCGTGTGTTGTCCCCCAGGCTAGTGGTGCTGGGGGACTTCAACGTGCATTCGGGGGCTTCCCTCACTGGGGCACCTCGGGACTTTATGGAGACCATGGCTTCCTGGGAGCTGCACCCTGTATTAACTGGACCTACCCATGTAGCCGGTCGTGCACTGGACTTGGTTTTTGTTTCCGGAGAGGGGGGAAATGATCTGGAGATCGGGGGTATATCCACCACCCCCTTGTCATGGTCAGATCACTATCTGGTGGGGTTGGATTTCTCGGTGCCACAACCCCTCTGCAGGGGTGAGGGACCTATTAGAATGGTCCGCCCCAGGCGTCTTATGGATCCGGATGGATTCCTGAACGCGCTTGGGGAATTGGAGCACACAAACGGTAGCTCGGTCGAGACCCTGGTGGATGACTGGAATGCTGCAATCACCAGGGCATTAGACCGAGTTGCCCCGAAGCGCCCTCTTTGCCTAAACAGAGCTCGCGCGGCGCCATGGTTCACTCCGTCGCTGCGAGCTCTGAAACAAGAGGTGAGAAGGCTAGAGCGCCGATGGCGAAATTCCCGCTCCGAAGACGATCGAACACGGGTTAGAGCTGCATCTTCAGCCTACCGGGTGGCGGTGAAGGCAGCAAAAAAGAATTTCTATGCTGCCTCCATTGCGTCTGCAGAGTGCTGCCCCAGGAGGCTGTTCCAAGTGGTCCGGAGTCTGGTCGGTCCAGTCGCTCCGGACCCACTGGAACAGTCAAAAGCCTCCTGTGAGGCTTTAGCGAAGCACTTCGCAGATAAAATCGATCGGATTAGGAGTGGGATATCGTACGTCGTGGACACAGGGAGTGAGCGGGAGGAGGCCAATGGCAGACCGGTTTTGTGGGATCGGTTTCGGCTTCTTCCTTCTGATGAAGTGGACAAGGTGCTTTCATCTGTGAGGCCGACCACCTGCTTGCTTGACCCTTGCCCATCCTGGCTCATCATGAGCTGCAGGGAGAGACTGGGTGAGGGGATCAAGGCGGTGGTGAATGCCTCCCTCGAGGAGGGAGTGATGCCATCAGCCCTCAAGGAGGCAGTAATAAGACCGCTTCTAAAGAAGCCCTCCTTGGATCCCCAGGATTTAAACAACTTTCGCCCAGTCTCCAATTTACCATTTCTGGGCAAGGTGATCGAGCGGGTGGTGGGTGCTCAGTTGAAGGCACACTTGGATGAAGCCGATTATTTGGATCCGTGCCAGTCGGGCTTCAGGTCTGGACATGGGACGGAGACGGCCTTGGTCGCCTTGGTGGATGATATGAGGAGGGCTTTGGATAGGGGCGAATGCTCCTTTCTAGTCCTCCTCGATCTCTCAGCGGCTTTTGATACCGTTGACCACGGTATCCTCCTGGACAGTCTGGAGGGGTTGGGCTTAGGAGGCACTGTATTGCAGTGGTTCCGGTCCTTCCTCTCTGGAAGGTATCAGAGGGTAGTTCTCGGGGAGGAGGCTTCGGACCCTCGGCTGCTCACTTGTGGAGTGCCGCAGGGTTCCATCCTCTCCCCGATGTTATTCAACATCTACCTCAAGCCGCTGGGAGCTATCATCAGGAGGTTTGGGGTGCAGTGTCATCAGTATGCGGATGACACGCAGCTCTACCTCTGTTTTAAGTCCTCACCGAGGTTGGCCGTTGAAACCCTGTCCAAGTGCCTGGAGTCAGTGGCTGGCTGGATGGGAAGGAATATGCTGAAGCTGAACCCCGACAAGACCGAGGTACTTCTGGTGGGGGACAAGGGAAGGTTAGGGGATGTTGACCTGGTGCTGAATGGGGTACATCTACCCCTGAAGGACCAGGTCCGCAGCTTGGGGGTCATTCTAGACTCCCAGCTGTCCATGGAGGCTCAGGTGGCAGCTGTGAGCCGGGCGGCGCTGTATCAACTCCATCTGATACGGCAGCTGCGCCCCTACCTTCCTAATCACCTGCTCCCATCAGTGGTTCATGCCTTGGTCTCCTCTCGCCTAGACTACTGTAATGCGCTCTACGTGGGGTTACCCTTGAAGATGGTCCGGAAGCTTCAGCTGGTACAGAACGCGGCGGCTCGCCTGATTAAGGGCAGCCGCCGGCGTGATCACATCACGCCAGTGCTTAAAGAGTTGCACTGGCTACCAGTTGCTTGCCGAGCCGAATTCAAGGTGTTGGTTTTGACCTTTAAAACCCTACACGGCTCCGGCCCAGCTTATCTCAAGGAGCGCCTCCAGCAACATCAAGTAGGCCGCTCAACAAGGTCTGCCACGGACGGCCTTCTCCTTATCCCATCAGCCAGAGCAGCCAGGCTGGTGGGGACTAGGAAGAGGGCCTTCTCTGTGGCGGCCCCCACATTATGGAACTCCCTCCCTAGTGACCTTCGCCATGCCCCCTCCGTGATGAGCTTCCGCCGTGCATTAAAAACATGGCTGTTCAGGCGGGAATATGGGGTGGGTTAGGTTTTTAATGAGAATTTTTTAATATTGTTTTAATTATTATATTTTATTGTGTTTTATTGTATTTTAATTGTACATCGCCCAGGGTGGCCGGGTGACCGGCCAGATGGGCGATTGATAAATGTAATAATAATAATAAATAAATAAATAAACAAATAGGTCTTTAGCTGGAGCTGAAAGTTTGTAAGACTTGGTGCCGCCCACATATGAGGAGGGAGGGAGTTCCAGAGTTGAACTGTCTGCATAAAAAAAAAAAAAAAGCCCTCTACACAAGAAAGAGATTATTCTAGCTAAGTACTACCCTGATCCCCATTGGTGGTGGTGGTGGGGAGGTTTCAGTTCTTAGTTGCCCCCCCAAAAAAATCTAAGTTCAAGCCATCTTGAAAGAAAAATGGTTGCTGGCCCACCTTGCAAACAAGGGATAAAGGAGAATGAGGGGGTTCTTCTTCCTTTTGCTCCCTGGAGCATTCCTATCCTAGAGGAGCAAACGAACTGTACCTGGGCATGAAGTCCCTCTTGAGATCTTCCTCTAGCAAGTGGACTAATTGAACAATTCCCACCCCTCCTATACCATAGCCAATTTTCCTGGAAAGGAGGGGGGGGGAGAATCTCAATAGGGAATAGGATTACTTTGGGACATCATCCTTGTGGCCACAGGAAGACAGACAATGCACTGGGTGTTCCCAGGAAAGTGGCAAAGTATCTCAGACATGGGTTTGGACAACACAATAACCCACACTCAAGGGTTGAGTATGGGCTGAATGTGGGTTGTCGTTGAACCGTGGGTTGCTGTTGAAACGTGGGTTATTATGTTGCTTGAACCTAGCTGTGCTAACAAACCATGGCTTGTTAACCACAAACAGCCCACAGTTCACAACCCAACAACAAACCATGGGTTCTCTTCATGGGTTGTTTGTGGTTAACAAACCATTGTTTATTTGCACAGTTGGGTTCAGACAATACAATAACCCACATTCCAACAACAACCCACGGTTCAATGACAACCCACACTCAACCCATACTCAACCCTTGAGTGTGGGACTGTGTGGGTTATCGTGTTGTCTGAACACAGTCATTATAAGAGTATTGTATACTAATGACCAGCAATCTACAGGAGAACAAAGGGAAGGAACTGGAATCTTTGTAAATCACCCAGAAAGCTTTGGCTATTGGGCGGTATACAAATGTACAAAATGAAACAAAATGAAATGAGAGGTGTCCACCCAGTGACAGGTTCCAAATTCACCCAGGGGAGAAAAAAAAATGTCTCTACATACATGCACACAAGTCTGAGTGAATGGCTGTTTTGAAACAAGGCTTTTGGATCAAAGTTTTAGAGCAGCCATCCATCCCCAACATGGCCAATCATCAGGGATGATGGGAGTTGAACTTCAAAACATCTGAAGGACACCAGGTTGGGGAAGGTTGCTTTAGAGATACACAGACTCTTAAGGAAAGAGCTGCTTACAGGTTCAGCAAGTGAGCCAAACTGTATATGCTGGAAGAGAAAGGAAAGGCTGGCATTTTTCTTCAATACCAAAAGAAGCTTCTGCCCCGCTCCCCACCCAGATGAAAATACCTGTCTAAATATTTAATCCCATTAAACATAAATAAAATATTTTCAATTAAATTAATTGAAAAGAGGCCCAGTAGTTTTCAACAGAACTTGCTAAGGATTCCAAGAGGTAAATGTTCTCACTAGGCTTAAATCCACCCTGAACTGGGGATGAACACATCTGCCAGTTTCTCTGTCTCCCACACTGAGATGTTTAAAATCTCAAGTCGTTTCCATCCTGAATATGAAGAAATTTGTGAATTTTGGTAATTTTGGTTATCAGAAACAAACGGAACACAATTCTCGCCCATCTGCACTAGCCAAATTCAATAGGTACAGCTGCTGCCAGCATGGAGAGACCATGATGATGTACCTGCCTCCCATGCAGCTGTTAAAGATGATAAGCTGGTCCCCCCCAAAAAAAAGAAAAAGAAAAAAGAGGTGGCAACCCTAATTCTAACCCATCCCAACCCTGAAGCAGCGGGATGTGCATTTCAGGGTTGGACTGGGAACATGACACACTCTTCCCTAAAGCCACTTTCATCTCCATGTTCCCTTGATTTTCCTTCTCCGTCCTTGGTTAGGCATGTGATATTCACGTACAGCTCCTTCTCCTCTTCCACTGGTGGCTTGGGCCCATTCTCCATCGTCAGTTGTGATGGGGGCTGCAGCAGAGCTGGAGCTGAGAAGGTCACGAGTGATGTCGGATCCCTTGGAAAGCAAAGGGAAAGTGAGGGCAACATAACCATGGATGGCTCAGGAACCTATCAAGTAGAAGCCTTTCCATCCTGGTTTTGGAGCATGTTGGCAATTGTTGATTGGTTTAGCTCTCATGGCATTTGGGTGCTGTTTATTTCTTTTATTGTTGTTGTGTTTTTAATCATGTTTCTTGTGGAGAAAGCCAACCTAAGCCCCCTGCCTGACACACACACACTCACCAAGGAGGGGGGAAGGAGACCCAGGGGTGGGGGGGGAGACAGCCAGTCTCCACAAATGCCAAAGGGGACAAACAACATCTGCACAGAATCACCCCAGGGGGGAAGGCAGGAAGCATCACCAGGTTTGTCAATGCTCTCGCATATCAGCCCCATCTACATAAGACTTGAATACCTCTCCAGAGCAGACACTTCGGCAGCCCTAAGAAATGGCCACTCAACACCGTAAGATGGGGCCATTAAGCAAGTGGCTTCAAAGGGACCCCACCCCACGGGGGAGGGCGTCACCCCACCTGACCCAAAAGGCCGCCCCTCAGGGAGGGTGTCAACCCACCTGATCACGGAGGGAGGGGCTACCTGAAACACCAAGGTATAAAACACCCTGCGCGGGGGAACTGGGTTGTTGGACCTGATCAGCAATCTTGCCCCATGCTTGGGGTAAGGGAACGAAGGATCGGCAACCCCAGGTAGCAGAACCTGGCGCGCTCCAGCTAGCTGAAATCACTGGCCGCTTGGGTTGACCGGACCCCCGGGAAACCAAGCTGAAATCACTGGCCGCTTGGGTAGACCGGGCCTCCGCCGGGAACCCAGCTAGCCGCTTGGGTAGACCGGGCCTCCGCCGGGAACCCAGCTAGCCGCTTGGGTAGACTGGGCCTCCGCCGGGAACCCAGCTAGCCGTGTGCGGTTGACCAGGCCTCTGCCGAGGCCCGAGCTGAACTAACTAGCTGAGAGCACTGAAATCACGGTGTCCTTGAGACTTCTTGCCTGTTACTTTGTACCATACTGATAAGCTGTATTGCTGGCGTGGGTCTGAGTTTGTGACGGTAATTTTGTAAATAAACTTGTTTTCTAAAAGATACTTTTGTGGCTATAAGTTATCCCTTTGTTCTGGGCTAAGGGTGAGGCGCTGGGGACCTCGGAGAAAGCCCGCCCCAGGACTCGCTACCCCCCTTAGCATTGAACCCGCGCAGAAGACCAGGTTGTCGGTCTTCCACTTTTAATGTATTTGTTTTTGCATGTTATGTTTTAATTAAGGGATTGTTTGTAATCTGTATTTTATTGTTAGCCACCTTGAGCACCATTTTTTTGGTGGAAAGGTGGGGTATAAATTAAACAAGCAAACAAACCAATCAATTTACTGGTATACTCTCAAGGAACCCAGGGGATTAGATACATATGAGAGGAAGGGCAAAAGAATTGCCAGAACCCCCAACAAATAGGAAGTGCCCTGCTTGATCCAATTAAGTGTTCTCATTCGGTTAAGTGTTCCCAGTTTTCTCATTTTAACAGCAGACAGAGAGATGCCCCTGGGAGCAAACCAGGAGGCCAGGAAGGTGACACCCATCCCCTTTTGTTTATTCTCGGCTTCTGGTAATTCAGAGGTAAAATGCTTCTAAGCATGGAAGGTCTACTTGACTGCCATGGTAAATAGACGTTGATGGATCTATCCTCTGTGAATGGCCACCAAAGCTAGCATCGATAACCACATCTTATTAGGACAATCGTGTAGTTGTTTCCATTTCCATAAATACAAAACTGGAGGGGGAGGGATCAATTACTACAATTTCTAACGTTTCTTGGAACTAGTCCTCATGATGCTTAAACTGCTTTAAATAGAAAGTGTGGGTGAATCATCCAATCCCCCTGCATGAATGGAGAGAAAATTACACATGCATGCATCTCTCACTAAAAATGACAAACCATGAATACCAAAGAATAAAATGACATTTTTAAAAACCCTGCAGTTGTTTTATTCCACTAGAACTAGTTATCATTACCTGTAATGAAGCTGAGAACCAGCACGTGACATTTCAAGATAGACCAAATCTGTTTCCTCCTTACTTCTTTTCAGGTACTGGAAATTTGATGCTTCCAAAGTGGAATAAAAGAGATAGAGAGAAAGACGAGAAGGAGTGAAAATGGGTTATTATTCTGTGGTATCATCCTTGTTATCAATTGTCTTGCCCAACCTTCTCCAACCTGGTGCCCTCCAGATGTTTTGGACTACAGCTCCTATCATCCCCAACTATGCAGGTTTGGGAAATTTGGCCTCTCCCCCACCCTGCCCAAACCAGGCCAGAGAAGGGTTGGTTTCTTGACAGACTGGTGCGCTGACTCCGGGCAAGTCCAGACCATTGCCCATTATTAATTTATTTCTTAAGATACTTTATGCCCCACTCTTCTGTTGCAATCTCAGTACACATGGCTGCTTACAATACAGACATTTCAAATAAATTTAATAGTGTCAATAAAACAGTACAACATTAAACAGGGATGCATTACTGCAGAGGGAATTTTTTTTAACATAGTTCAGTCCACTAAAACATAACTCCACCCAGCAGAGCACAAACCTGCTAGAACAAAAAATACCTTCAATAAATGAGGGGGAGTCAAGAGAGAGGGCTTAGGCAAAGCTCCTGAGGCAAGGAGTTCCACAGGTTGAGAGCAACCACAGAAATGGCCCTCACCCAAGCCCCAAGCGCAACCATGCTTCCACCACAGTCAGGAGGACCCAGTGAAGAGCCTCCCATGCAGATCTTAAGGCTTGTACCAGGCTAAGACATGAAAGGGAATGCCCACGATCCCCATCACATACCACGTTTCTTCCTCCCACAATAAAAAGCAAGTGGGACCATCAGGATCACAAGTGGGAGAGCCGAGAAAGCATATAGCACTGACGGAGCATATGCGTTTGGTGCCCAAACTGCAGAAAGAAAAGAAGGGGAGGGATTCTGGTGCCTGAACATTTCCTCTTCATGAAGGAACTGAACGCAATTTCTAAGAATGCAGAAACGTTCATTTTAGTATATAATTAACTGCCTTTTAAAGTACCGATTAAAAACACACACACGTTCTCAGCCTAAATGTTTGCTCAAAGGAAGAAAAAAAAAGATCTTGCATCACTTCCTGAAGTGGTTCAGATTTTCTGGGTCAGACTTTTCTGGACGAGTTCTGTAGGAAGGAAGTTGGAGCTGGGGAGCAACCACTAAAGAATGTCTTTGTCCCCCTCTCGCTCTCGTTCCCCTCCCCTTTCTTCTGTATGTGTGAGCTGGTTACAGTTACAGAGGGCTGTTCCCAGTTGACCATAGCAGGTGAGAAAGATACATAGGAAGAGATGGGGCAATGCTATTTAAGATACTTGAAGTGAAACGGAAACCAGAGTACTTTTACTACTTTGTAAATAAACCTTCTCCAACCTAGTACCCTCCAGATATGTTGGACTGCAACACCCATCATTCCTAGCCAGCATGTTGCAGTCCAGCACATTTGGAGGCCACCAGGTTGGAGAAGGCCACTCTAAAGTTTTACCCTTAATGGCTGCATTAAAATAATTTTACATAAATAGATAAATAATCTACCTGCTTACTAGAATTCAAACATCAAACACAAAAGGGTCAACCCACTGCTAAAGCAGAGTCTAACCACTAGATGCAGCTACCACCACCAAATGACTCACCTGTGAGGTACACCTTCTGGCTCCAGGGAGACATAACCCACCGGTTGCTCATTCTTTCCTCATATCTACAAGCCATCTCCCCAGTGTGGATGGGCCTGGCCTGTGAGATGCTTAAAGAGGCTTCTGGGGAGGTATTCCCAGGTTCTCTGGAGACCCTTGGAGAATCTTCATCGTTGGAGGTCATCTCGACCCCATCCCTGTAGAAATGGAACCTTTTCTCTGTGTTGTCCCCATTGGCCAAGCAAGTGATGAGCAGGGGGTCACCTTCCTTCACTACTCTGGATGGAGGATTCACCTTCAGCATTGGAGGAGGAGGGGGATCTGGAGGAGTCATCCACAGAGGGGGTTAGCAGGGCCCATGATATGACTGAGTGGTTATGCTTCCCTGTGGTGCCCTGGCTTTTAACAGGAAGCCATATCTAGCTCAGACCAAGAATTATGGGTCTGAAATGGGTATTATCTTTGTAAGGATAGAGAATTCCTATGTGTTGCAAGTTCCATGGTGAAATGTGGAGCTTAGAATGTCTGTTTTATAAACAGTGACCATACCAAACAGCATGCCTAAATAAAAAAATAATTTAAGCCACACACTGTTGATATTTTGCCCCAGTTGAGGAGTAGAGTCTGTGAGTGTGTGGCCAGTACAATCATTTGCTTGCAGTGCTGGATGCTGAGCTGGAGGAGCCAAGGAATATGGAAATGCCTACATAAAACCTCCAGCGATATTATAGACAGGCCCCACTCCTGTACTGATACAGCTCCCGTGCTGATATGCAGAAAGGTCTTAGGGCAGGAGAGCTGAGAAAGTGTAGCATAGCGGTGAGAGTGTTGGACTGGGACTCGGGAAATCCGGGTTCTAGTCCCCGCTCGGCCATGAAACTCACTGGGTGACTCTGGGCCAGTCACTGACTCTCAGCCTAACCTACCTCACAGGGTTGATGTTAGGATAAAATGGAGAGGTGGAGAAGGATTATGTAAGCCGCCTTGGGTTCCTTGCAGGAAAAAAGGCGGGGTATAAATATAATAAATAAATAAAAGGACATCCTATAGAGCAAGCAGGAAATGAGAAGGGGCCTCTCTTGTCAATTGTGAACTGCTGTATTCTTGCACCTTAAAATACCTCCAAAACAGAACCTCGAATGAATCCCTATTTATGAGTAACTCCATATCATGTATGAATAAACAGCCCACAATTGCAAATCCATTAAAACCTTGCTGGGGGAACCTTCGCATGGGAGGCACTGAATGTATTTACCAAGATATGCAAAAGTTCTGCATAGGACAAAAAGAATGTGAGATTTTTAGAAAATGTGAATGTGGAAGAAAGCAAAACTGACAGGCTCACCCATCTATTATACACTACTTCATTTTTTAAACTCTGTATCCATAAGCATTTGCTCACACACTCCTTCCTTCTTATCTGTACTTCTCCCCTCCCCCCCCCCCATGTCATTTTGTTCTCTCCCACACTGTCAATATATAAATTGAACCTTCTTTGGGGCAGGGACCTGTATTTGACTTTTTTTTAAAAAATGTTTCTCTGGAAGGCACCTTGATGTATACTGATGGCACTATATGGATAAATGAAGAGATAAATAATATAAGAAAAGAAGCATGTGAAAATGCAACTTTTTTTGAAAAGACTAAAAACAATACCTTGTTTTTTAGGACACATTTTTGAAATATGTTAGCATATTCTGCCCCATGTTCTTTCTTTGGCCAAATCATCCAAATTTCAGCTCATCCTCCCAGAGGCCCTTCCAAGAGACATGCATGGAAAAAGGGGGCTCACCCATCACGGTAATCCTGATGGAGATGCTATCCGGCGATGGAATCTGCTTTTGGGATTCCACAACAGAGTACCTGCAGGAGTACTCTCCGCTGTCTTGTGCAGAGAAGTGCAGCAAGTATGTGAAGGAGGAGTCCGCAGAGGGTGGAAGGTGAAGGATATACAGCAGCCATTTCTGATTGGTAAACCCAACGCTTGACATGTTTTGGTTTTCAGGAGCTGAGCACGTGAGGTTGACGGTTTCCCCGCTTCTGTAGATGTCTTGTTTTGGGGACACAGAGAAGTGTGGTGGGCTTGGAGGGGGATGTCCTGAGAAGCAAAGCAGAAGCTCACAGAGAATGGGTGAGTTGGGAAAAGTAAAGCTTTATTAGCAAAACTATTAATTTCCCCAAAAATGTAGGTCAGACTCACACAGCTCAGTCTTATTGGAACAACAATATTCCCTCTCCCCAGGTCAGTGCTTCTCAATTATTTTCTGTCATGCCCCCCCTAGGAAGAAGAAAACATTTCGCGCCCCCCGCGCGACTGTAAATAGTATCATTTGTCTATAAAATTGTTATAAGTACACCTCTGCATAACACTGTATCCTTATTAACGTATAAGAGAATAAAAAAAGAAAGAAATGTGGATCAATTTACAACAAAGAATAGCTTTATTAACTGTAGCAGAAAAGATTTAAAGGAGCACAGGATTTAAAGGAACACAATATTAAAAAAAACCTTTTAACTGAGGTCAACGAGCCCCCCTTTACGGAGCCTCGCGCGCCCCCTGGGGGGCCCGCCCCACTATTTGAGAAGCACTGCCCCAGGTAATCCTGGTTATGTGTAGTTCTGGGTGGTGTCGGGACCCCACCTTGAACAGAAGAGCCTCAGCACCTCACCGATCTACAACTCTTACAGGAAGCCTTGACAGTTAAACTGTTAGATATTGGTGGTTTTAGTGTAAGTAAGGCTTAATAATTAAATAAATAAATAAATAAATAAATAAATAATCCTCAACAAGACCCTTCTCTCACACCTCTCTCGATTTATATTGGCGTGAGGTTCTGCCAGAAGCCATCTTATAAGGTCCAGGTTGAGACGGTGCAGTTTTGGAATTTGGATGACTGTTGAATAGTAGATTCCTCTCACCCCAGGGACACAGATTGTCTCTGCGTGAAGCAGTTTTATCTGGCAAATTCCAGAGTGCAACCCCTTCTGGAATCAGAAGAAAGCACCGTCTTCTAACTTCTTAAGGACTTCTAGATTTGTCATGGCATGAACTTGTAAGCACCAGAACCCATCATTTCATCATTTCATCATTTTCACTGATACACACAGCAGATAAAGTGGGTTCTTCTGGTCCATGGATGCTGATGCCACATTAAACATGTTAGTCTTTTCGAGTGCTACAAGGCTCCTTATTTAGTTTCACTTCATCCCCCACAAAATCATCCCAACGTGATTCCTAAGTGAAAAAGTACTGAGTGGTGGTGATTTGAAAACTAATGTTCAAAACCCATACTACACTTATTTCCTTCACATCCATTTACTGGATTATTTTATGCTTCTGATTCAAGATCCTACTGCAGAGACTCATGTGGCTGTGAATGTACTTTGTTTATATTATTTGACTTGATTGTAAGACAGCCACTTCTTTAGTTTCTTCTATGTAAAGTTGAGTCAATGAAACTTTATAAGATCATTCAAATCTAATCAGAGTTTTACACTGGGGGGGCAGTGGGTCAAAAAATGCAAAGCGCTCTAGATCTGTGGCTCAAGACAGTGCCCCTCCTTGCAATAGGCCTATACCCTGTTTTTCCCATGGCATGTCCTCCTGGCAACACAGAGGTGCCTCCATCTAGAATCAGCCTTCAGACTTTGAGTACCTGCATCTAGGGATGTCAGAGAAATCTGGCACAGATTCAAATGAGTTTGGATTATTATCCATCCAAGCTGCAGAGTCTGCAGCGGAGCAGCTTAGCCTTTTCCCGAGTCGTGCAGATTCCACGGACTTATGGACCAGTTTATTACTTTTGGGGGGATTCGCGGAAGTATTGCGCACTTGTGCAAATGGAATGAAATTCTCATATATCCCTAAAAAAAAATAAATCCAATTCCATCAGTGAGTGGACAATGGAATAAAAAGACACCCAGCAGTCCACAGAACACAGACAGAATGGATTTAACAAAACACGTACATGACCTGCATGTGAGGTGGAAAGCAGGCTCGTGCTTTTTTTATTACTACCAAGAAAATGTAAAATTCATTTTAAAAAAACCAAAAAATCAGCAGCCCACTCTATGGTCCCCTTAATCGGGTCCATAATTTCCCATGAGCTCATAGTGCCTGTCCCTCCTTTCTGCCTACAGGGGTCCTTGACAGCAGGAGTTTTGTATTCAGATCAGAAATAAAGGCAAGGAATGACCTTTGAGCAACAAGGGAATCCAGTATTTTGGGGTTCCTCTTAGCTCGGGGCCTGGATGCAATGAATCTGCTGCGACCAAGAATGCTCCCTTATTCCTGGCAAGATTCCTCTTGCTCCCTCTCTGCCTTTAGCAATTGATAACAAGCAAGAATCTGGCTGGGGAAGGTAGTCTTATCAGTATACTCTGGAAACCTTCAGCTGTTGGATTTCTGCCTGTTGCGGAGCTATTGAACGCACGACTGTGCCAGACGATTAAAAAGGGAACTCCTGGCCTCTAAAACTGGCTGAAATCAATAATATTTTAGCAAGAACAGAAGTCAGCTTTACCTGCATAGGCTGATTGCCAGAGGAGTTGGAGTTGGAGCGAGACTGGAAGAGAAAACAAAAACAGAAGGAAAAAGCAGTGAAAAATCGGAGAGGGGAGAGAGAGAGATGGATGGGTGTTGAGATTCCCACCTGAGATGGGCAGACAGAAGAGGAAGGCCACAAACCTGCCACCAAAGCAACAGGCTCCATGCTCAGACAAGGTCCCTTGACGGTCATGGCTGAGTTTTCAGGTCCACCACCATCCTGCTGCTGCCCTTCCAAAGAAAGATCACAAACGGTATCTCCTCCTCAACTCTGTTATCTCACAACACAAAGATCACAGCAGGAAGCACATCTCTCCCACACACCCTGCAGCCACATCCCTCGCCAAGCTCACCACACCACGCAGCTCATGGGGGGGTCTTGCTGTTATGATGATAGGTGTTATTTAAAACTGTCAAGGGCAGCTAACCACATCCATCTTACTCTGGTTTCTCCTATCCTCCCTCGCCACTAACGCCTCTTCGGAAACCAAAGAGTGGCAATGTGGGGGCAGGAGGTGAGAAAGCGGAGGAACAAAGCAAGTGTGTGCAGCTGACATGAAAAGCTGAACTCTCCATAACCTCCGTGCATTGTGCACCACGATGTGCACCTTGGTAGGTACGGACAGGAAACTCTGTTTCAGTAGGGTTGGGAGAGAGCAGAGGAGGTTGTCAGAAGCAGCTCCAGCACCCACAGCACCGACCAAGGAAGGGGTTTCCATGGATCAGTGTTCTCCAACCTTGGGTCCCCAGATGTTTTTTGGCCTACAACTCCCAGCATGCCCCAGCCAGCGTAGCTGGCTGGGGCATGCTGGGAGTTGTAGGCCAAAAAACATCTGGGGACCCAAGGTTGGAGAACACTGATCCATGGATCAACCTTCCACTTCTACAAATTCAACCACATAGACCATCCATTGTGTTGACTGCTGGATTCAGACTTCACACAGCTTCAGGTAACATAATGGGTTTATTATTAACAGTGCTCTCACTCTCTCTTTCTCTTTGACAGGGCTTTTCATGCAGGCCTGCATTCTGGGTGCCTTCTGCATCCTGGCCCCAGGGCCCACTGAAGCCCCAAGGAGGAGAGCAGGAGCAGCAGCAGGGCAGGAACCTCTGGGAGCAGGAGGGGATGCATCGTAACAACATCTGCCTCCCGTGCGACCTCCCATTGCTGCTGCCTCGAAGAGGACGCCAGTCAAGCCAGCAGAGGGAATTGATGACGCTGACATTGCCAGCCCGGCAACTTCTGGAGGATGGGAGATACATCCTGACCCTGGGCCTGATGTGAGCTGACTTCAGCAGGACTGACGCCGAAAGGGGGCAATGCCAAAGGCACCCCTTTGGATGTTGCATGGTGGATGAGGATGAGTTGTTGCTTTCAGCCCACTGGAAGAGGATGTTCTGGAATGACAAACTGGTGAGAGGAGGGGAGCTAAGGAAAGGCTCTGTTTGCCCAGAGGACAACCAGGGGGGCTGGCTGGACAGTCTGTACATGAAAGGAACATGTTGAAACTCAATCCCGACAAGACCGAGGTACTTCTGGTGGGAGACGAGGGGAGGTTGTTAGGGGATGTTGACCTGGTGCTGAATGGGGTACATCTACCCCTGAAGGACCAGGTCTGCAGCTTGGGGGTCATTCTAGACTCCCAGCTGTCCATGGAGGCTCAGGTGGCAGCTGTGAGCCGGGCGGCGCTGTATCAGCTCCATCTGATACGGCAGTTGCGCCTCTACCTTCCTAATCATCTGCTCCTATCAGTGGTTCATGCCTTGGTCTCCTCTCGCCTAGACTACTGTAATGCGCTCTACGTGGGGTTACCCTGGAAGACAGTTCAGAAGCTTCAGCTGGTTAAGGGCAGCTGCCAGCGTGATCACATCACGCCAGTGCTTAAGGAGTTGCACTGGCTACCAGTTGCTTGCCGAGCCGAATTCAAGGTGTTGGTTTTGACCTTTAAAACCCTACATGGCTCCGGCCCAGGTTATCTCAAGGAGCACCTCCAGCAGCATCAAGTAGGCCACTCAACAAGGTCTGCCATGGCCTTCTCCTTATCCCATGATCAGCCAGAGCAGCAAGGCTGGTGGGGACTAGGAAGAGGGCCTTCTCTGTGGAGGCCCCCAAGTTATGGAACTCCCTCCCTAGTGACCTTCGCCATGCCCCCTCTGTGATGAGCTTCCTCCATGCATTAAAAACGTGGTTTTTCAGGCGGGAATATGGGGTGGGTTAGGATTTTAAAATAATTTTTATATTGTTTTAATTGTCATGTTTTATTGTATTGTTTTAATTGTACATTGCCCAGGGTGGCCTGGTGACCAGCCAGATGGGCAATTAACAAATGTAATAAAATAAATAAAATAAATAAATAAAGGCCACCAGCCAGAACATTTGGGATTTGAAAACTCTCACTGGAAGCTTCAGGGCAGCCCTGTTACGGCCCAGATATTGATCACTCTCTGGTCTCTCCACTATGAGTTTGCCACTGCTTACATCGGCCTTCCTCAGTCTGGTGCCCTCCAGATGTGTTGGACTACCTCGTTTCGATAATATATGCATTTTTGTATGCATTTTTTTAAAATGGAGAACTCCACTGCAAATTTCAGAGAAGTGCAAATTTTGAAGAATTACTGTGTTTCAGTTTGCATATTGGTCCAAAAATGCAAAATTAGGTAAATTCACATTAAAATGCAAACTGAGTGACCTTTCCCCCATCCTTGTATCAGCATCCTTCCACCAGGGCAGTGGGTGGTAGATGGCTCCTGATTGGCCAAGGACAGCCGGGCTACCAAAAGGAGGGGCAGGGAGAGAATCGATACTGCCATCCGTGGCTTCTGGGTTTGGTTGTTGTTCTGGACTGAAAGAGCGCGGAGTAGGGCTTTTGCTGAGGCAGGCCCTAAGAAGACCAAACACACACACACACCCGGCAAAGAGTAAGTGCCTGGGTGTTTCTAGTAAGGAACTAGTTTTGTTATTTTGTAGCTCTACTTGTGCATACCAAGGCATTTCCCCCTTCCCTCATTTCTTTTCCCACCTTTTATTGTAATCGGTTTATGTGGAGAAAGACTGCAACTGTCCTTCTTGGCGGGTTCGGCCACTCAGGGGTTAACCCGGACTCGGGTAGCCCTCTATCAGCGGTTCGCAGCTCTCTGGCAGAAGCCGCGACCAATTATAACGCAGGCAAAGCGAGGAGACCGAGTTTTGAATGGACGCTACTACACTGTTATGGGTAAACAGAGCTTAATGGAGCATAACAGAACATATACAAAGCGCCACGCTAACCACACACCTACAATTGAGCTGGTAGCGAGCCGCAAAAGCAATACAGACAGTCGTACCTGGAAATGCCTTGTTCCTAGAAAGCCGCTTAACTCCAAAAGGGCTGTTCTCTGTTAGCGTTGTTCACTGGGAGCTCCCCCAGGGTTGAAGGTGGTTTGACCTGAGCCGTGGACCTTGCAGCTTGCTGCCTCACGACCAACAACCCTTTTTCCCGCCACTGACCCTGGGCTTTATACCCTCTGTTGGGGCCCCTCCTTCTTGTCGTGCCCCCTCCTGGCACGACTGGCTTTTCTTGTTTGCCCGGCACCTAGGAGTCTTTGGCTGTTCTTTTCTTCTATCCAACACCTGGGAATGAATATTCCACAGCTCCTTCGGCTGCCAGACCAGGGACTTGCCAGGGGGCATGTTAATGACTCCTATTGTGATTCTTGGGTGTCTGATGCTATCTTGCGGTATGTGTGCATATACGTGTGGGGCTATGGCTTTCTCTTCACAACACTCCTCTTGTCCTTAGACCGAGAGAAGAAAGGGGGAAGGGAGGCTGGCGGCTGGGCTGCACTGAAAGGGGCTGTGCGAAGGTGATTCTCTATGCCTGCGTACAACAGACGCCGCTACCAGGCCGCTGGGCATTCAACCTGCATGGGGGTGGTGGGAGGCAAGTCTGGGACATAGGTCAGGCCAAGCGGGGCCATTCCATCTTCAGTAGGATTGTGGGAGGACTTTTTGCCTTCACTCCTTCACAGTCTATGGAGGGAAATTGTGCAAATTAGGAAATGGGTGCACAACTGGGGAAATGTGTTGAACTTTCACGTTCGATTGCTACTCAATCATGCAATTTTCCCTTTCATGCAGAGTGACCCATTGCACATGAGCGACCCATTGCACATGTGAATGTGAATCGGGCAAGAGAGAAGCAGCAAGATGATGTTCGGACTCGGAGAATCCTTGCGATCTCGAACATGGCTCGTTCTCCCAGCGCTAAAATTTGTGGGTTTGTGGCAGTTCCTTCTCCTTTGCCTCTGTCATCACTTTTTTTGTTTTGTTGCCAGACATGCGAAAGGAGGGGGGACATGTAGTGGGCTGCCTTTGCCTGATGGGGCTCAAACTCCCATCTCATGCTTCCTACCCCCCAGGGCCGGTGCTACCATTAGGCCAACTAGGCAGCTGCCTAGGGCGCAGGGCTAAAGGGGGCGCCAGAAATGCCTTGGGGAAAAAATACAGTGCTCTCAAGTGGGAAGGGGGGCGCTAAATATCTGATCTTGCCTAGGGCACCAAACTGCCTTGCACCGGTCCTGCTACCCCCATGCGTCTCTCCCACCTTCACTACGGCAGGTCTCTCCTCTCTGGCCTTCCATTGTCTCACCTTGGCCCCCTCACCTCTGCCCAGCACTCTGCTTCCAGAGTTATTCACCTTTCTAATTGCTCTGATCGCAGGATGCCCCTCCTTAGATCCCTACACTGGCTTCTTCTCTGCTACTCCTAAATTCACTCTTCAGGGCAGGACTTGGGGACAGAGATGTCCAGGCACCCACTCAACAGAATGAGCAGGATAGCCCCCAGAAGAATTGTGTCCATTCCTGGACAGGGATAGCTTAACTGCTGTGACCTATGCATTGGTATCTTCAAGGCTGGACTGCTGCC
This sequence comes from Shinisaurus crocodilurus, assembly GCA_021292165.1. Lineage (NCBI taxonomy): Eukaryota > Metazoa > Chordata > Lepidosauria > Squamata > Shinisauridae > Shinisaurus > Shinisaurus crocodilurus. The sequence continues at coordinate 296,628,921 of CM037877.1, read as the reverse complement.
ATGGTCTCTATGTGGGGCTGCCCTTTAGACTGGCTCAGAAGAGGCAGCTAGTGCAGATTAATGCTGCAACAAGGCTGTTAAATGGAGGGCCTTGCCATGCGCACATAACACCCTGTGCTGAAAGAGCTGCACTACTGGCTGCCAGATTTCTACTGAGCCTGGTTCAGGTTATTCCTATTGACATATAAAGCCCTAAACAACTTAGGGCCAGGTTACCTGAAAGATCGTCTCCCCCTTTATAGACCCGTTAGACCACTCCGATCTTCAGGAGAGACCCTGCTGCCCGTGCCATGCATGCCCTGCAGAGTCATGTTCCCCATCATGACTGGACAGACATCTGTCAGAGATGCTTTGACCTAGATTCCTGCATTGAGCAGGGGGTTGGACTCGATGGCCTTGTAGGCCCCTTCCAACTCTACTTTTCTATGATTCTATGATTCTATGATCAACTGGTATTCAGAGGCCGACTGCCACTGGCACTGCAGTTACTATGAATCCATCATGCATATTAGTCACTGATAGTGTTTCCTACATTACTTTGATGTCCATCACTACATCTTGTTTTTCAATCTGTTGTGTTCTTTTTTTTAATCTAACTTCTACAATCTTGCATCTTGTGAAATCATAACATTTTCCTGAAGCATTATCCCAATTTCTAGCTTTGTGTGATGAGAGTTTAAAGCTATGTTTATGTTATGTTCTTGGGTATAGCATAGTATCACTCTATGGACTTACTGCTAGACATCAAATAACAACAGCTTTATTTATTTATTTATTTATTATATTTATGAATCGCCCATCTGGCCAGACATCCGGCCACTCTGAGCGATGTACAGTCCAATAAAATACAAGAGGGGACACACGGACACACACACACACAGAGTATAAAACACAATTAAAAACAGTACAAAACTTAAAAATCCTAACCCACCCCATATTCCCACCTGAAAAGCCACGTTTTTCATGCCCGGCGGAAGCTAATCAAGGAAGGGGCATGGCGGAGGTCACTGGGGAGAGAGTTCCATAAACTGGGGGCTGCCACAGAAAAGGCCCTCCTCCTAGTCCCCACCAGCCTGGTTTCTCTGGCTGATGGGACAGGGAGAAGGCCGTCCGTGGCAGATCTTGTCAAGCGGCCTACTTGATGTTGCTGGAGGCCATCCTGGACCCAGAAATGATTTGTATTATTTGGGTTTATTATTGTTAAATATTTGTGATGAAGGAATGCCAGAGATTGCAGTATATTAACAGTAACTCTTTTAGGAAGCAGTCCTGTGGCCCCTGTCTGAGGGGCCATAGGATACTGGCAATTCCTCCCTCTGAGGGGAAGTGCACACAAAAATGCATATCCATGAAAATATAATCAAAACACATTATATCAGGAAAATTACTTGCAAAAATCTCATTAGGCAAATTGTGTGGTAAAATGATGCATATCTTAGGAGAAGAGAAATGCACATAAAAAGGTGTATGAATTTTCATGAGAGCTTTGTAGAAAGAAAGTCTCAGTTCAGGATGAACTGAAGTTAAAATTAGAACATTGACAAACTGAGAGAAACTGAAATTGACAGAATTGTCCATCCCTAGTTGGCATCATGGGACACAGTCACCCACCCTTAACCCCAAAGTCACTTTCTCCTCTGAAGTCCATTTATTTTCCTCTCTGTTGCTGGGTTGAAAAGAAACTTCCTCGTACAACACATCCTCCTCTTCCACCATCTTGTCTCCATTGTTCTCCACCATCAGGCTAAGGGAGTTGCAGCAGCACAGTTGGAGGTGATGAGGGCATAGCCGACATCTGAGACGTGAGAAAATTGGAGCTGTCGGGAGTGATGTTGCCTAGGCATTAAACCTAGTGAGGTCCAGGACCCCATGGAGAAGTAGAGGGCCTTTTTCAGTTCTTGGGGAGCAGGTCTACAAATATCAAGTCTCAAGGCATAGCCTCAAGTAACCTTGCCATTTGTATTTATAATCAGACGCCCCACTTGTAAGGAATCCTGTTTCTAATACACACAATTGTTTTATTTTGCTGCTCTGTTGATGGGTTGAAACAGAATTTCACTATACAACACTCCATTTTCTTCAGCCAGTGGGCATCTGTTCTCCGTCACTGGTTGAGAAGGCGTCGGAGCAGAGGAGAAGGTGATGGGGGCATAGGTAACATCTGGGCCCTGGGAAAACAGAGAGAAGCTGAGGTGCCATTGCACAGGCATTCAAGTGTGTGTGTGTGTGTGTGTGAGAGAGAGAGAGAGAGAGAGAGAGAGAGAGAGTGCAGGAGGAGTCTGTTGAGAACAAGCTATTTCTCTATCAGTTTGCAGCATGGTTACGAACCTAAAGGGTTTCAGCTCTCATGGCTCAACCTCAAAGGACCCTGGGAACCTTTTTTTCATATAAGTTGACAGGCAAAAGAATCGCCAGCACCCTGGGGAAAGTAAGAACTGCCCTTCTGGATCAGATCAAGAGCTGATCTAGTCCAGTTTTCTATTTTGTGCAGGAGCACAACAGGAGAGAGGCTCCAGCTGTTTTTGGGACTGTGAAAAGGCAAGCAGGCTCCCAGAGAGCGAGCGAACAGAGCGAGCGAACAGGGAGAGGAAACAGGAGTTTGGCAGCGGAGTTCGGCAGCGGAGGTCAAGGGGGAGGTCCCTAAAAAAAATAAAAATAAATAAATAAATAAATAAAAATAAAAACATATATATATATATATATTCTAGGAAGACAGAAACAGAGCACTATGGAAGGAAAGGACTCAGCAGTGGTGGTGACCTGCAAGGGGTGTGCAATGTTTGTTTTCCTGCCGGAGATCGACATGGCCTACACGTGCAACAAGTGCAAGCTGGTCACGCTGTTGGAAGAAAAGGTCAGAGGACTGGAGCAGCAAGTGTCAACCCTCAGGAGCATAAGAGAAAGCGAGGAGTTCTTAGACAGAACGGTGGATCTACAGCACCAAAGCACAGTACAGGAGCCAGAAGGGCAACGGCAGGATGAGGCGGAGTCGGAGACTGCAGAGGCAAGGGAAAAGAACGCAGGGGGAACTCCCTGGAAAAGGGTGACTGTTAGGAGCAGAAGATCTACAAGACACTCTGCGCCTGTGGAAGCAGTGGAGCTATGGAACCGCTTCCATGTACTTGAGGACGAGAGCAGAGGACAGCCTGCAGAGGACGGATTACCGGGCACCCAACGTGACAGCGAGCAAGAGGCTGAGGGTCAGTCAAGTGGAGGCAATCAAACCAAGGCCTACAGCAAGAGGAAGAGAAGAGTACTCGTAGTGGGAGACTCCCTCCTGCGGGGGATCGAAGCCAAAGTATGTCGCGAAGACCCATGGACTCGCCAGGTGTGCTGTCTCCCTGGGGCACGGATTAAGGATGTGACAGAGCAGCTGCCGAGGCTCATGCAGCCCACCGACACATACCCCTTTCTTCTCTTCCACGTGGGTACAAATGATACTGCCAAGCGGAGTTACAAAGAAATCACGGCAGACTTTGAAGAGCTGGGAAGGGAACTCAAGAACTTCGGGGCCCAGATAGTTTTCTCATCCATCCTTCCAGTACTTGGAAGAGGCATAGAAAGGGAAAGAAAAATACTCCGAGTGAATGACTGGCTACGAAGGTGGAGCCGACGTGAGGGATTTGGATTCTGGGACCACGGGCTACGCTTCCTGGAAGATGGACTGCTGGCAAAGGATGGGTTGCACCTCACAAGGACTGGGAAGAATGTGTTTGGCCACAGCATGAGGAACTTAATCAGGAGGGCTTTAAACTGAATCCAACAGGGGAGGGAGACATAAACTCGGGGGTACCAATGGAAGAAGGCCTCTATGCCACAATGGCGAGAACAGCTCCAGCGGTGCCCATTGATAGTCTACCACAAAATGTAGGGGGAAAGTCGGACTATAAAGCACATAGTCTTCAATGTCTCTATACTAATGCCCGGAGTATGGGCAATAAACAAGACGAACTTGAACTCTTGATACATGAGGGCAAGTACGACTTGATAGGGATAACTGAAACCTGGTGGGATGACTCCCATGACTGGAATACAGCAATTGAAGGGTATAACTTGTTCAAAAGGAACAGAAGCAACAGAAAGGGAGGTGGAGTTGCACTGTATGTTAAAAATACGTATCTCTGCACAGAGATACAGGAAGAGGAGCTTGGCAGCCCCATTGAGAGCATCTGGGTTAAAATAAAGGGGGCAAAGAATAAAACGAACATGGCGGTTGGAGTCTACTACCGACCACCCAATCAAGGAGAAGACGAGGATGGAACTTTTGAAAAGCAAATTGCCATTGTTTCAAGGAGGCACGATGTGGTAGTAATGGGGGACTTCAATTTCCCTGATATCTGTTGGGAGACTTATTCAGCCAAACATGGCCCCTCCAAGAAATTCCTGAGCTGTGCTGCTGATAACTTCCTCCTACAGAAAGTGGAGGAAGGAACTAGAGGATCGGCTATCCTTGACCTGATTCTAACCAACAGAGACGAGTTAGTGGATAAAGTGGCAGTTTCGGGAACTCTGGGGGAAAGTGACCATGTTATACTTGAGTTCTTGATTCTAACAGAAGCAAAAGCTGAGTGTAGCCAAACACGTACCCTGGATTTTAGGAAAGCCAATTTTAACAAACTCAGAACAATGATTAGTAAGATCCCATGGCATGTGACTCTCACGAGAAAGGGAGCCCAGGAGGGGTGGGAGTTTTTAAAAAAGGAAATTTTAAAGGCACAATTGCAAACAATTCCCACAAGGAAAAAAGGCAGAGGGCAACAGAAGAAGCCAATGTGGCTTCACAATAAACTCAAAGATGACCTGAAAACAAAAAAGGACACGTATAGGAAGTGGAAGGAAGGACAGGCTACAAGGGAAGAGTACAGGCAGGTAGCACAGAACTGCAGGAATAGTGTCAGGAAGGCTAAAGCTGAGAATGAGCTAAGGTTAGCGAGGAATGCTAAAAGCAACAAAAAGCTTTCTTCAGATACATGCACAGTAAAAGACAGAAGAAAGAACTGGTGGTTCAACTACGCAATGAGGATGGCAAATTGATAACAGAAGACAAAGAAAAGGCAGAAGTGTTCAATTCCTACTTCGGCTCGGTCTTCTCCCAAAAGAGGGTCTATGACCCCCCTGGCAAACCTGAAGTGCAGACTGAAGGGGCAGAATTGCAGCTTGAGATTGATAGGCAAATGGTCAAGGAGCACCTGATTACTCTGAACGAGTTTAAATCTCCAGGGCCTGATGAGCTGCATCCTAGAGTAATAAAGGAACTGGCAGAAGAACTCTCAGAACCACTGTCTATTATCTTTGAGAAATCATGGAGGACAGGTGAAGTGCCAGACGACTGGAGGAGGGCAAATGTTGTTCCCATCTTCAAAAAGGGCAAGAAGGAGGAACCTGGGAACTATAGGCCAGTCAGTCTGACATCAATCCCCGGGAAGATTTTTGAGCAGATTATAAAGAAGTCAGTCTGCAAGCACCTTGAAAACAATGCAGTAATTACTAGAAGCCAGCATGGATTTGTCAAGAACAAATCCTGTCAGACTAATCTGATCTCATTTTTTGATCGGGTAACCTCCCTTGTGGACTGTGGGAATGCTGTGGACATTATATACCTGGACTTCAGCAAAGCTTTCGACAAAGTGCCTCATGATATCCTGATTAGTAAGCTAGCTAAGAGTGGGCTAGATGGAACAACTATCAGGTGGATCCACAATTGGCTAAAGAATCGGACTCAAAGAGTGCTTATCAATGGTTCCTTCTCAAACTGGGGAGAGGTAACGAGCGGGGTACCACAGGGCTCGGTCCTGGGCCCGGTGCTCTTCAACATTTTTATTAATGACTTGGATGAGGAGGTACAGGGAATGCTTATCAAATTTGCAGATGACACAAAGTTGGGTGGAACAGCTAATACTCTGGAAGACAGAAACAAAATCCAAAGTGACCTCGATAGGCTGGAGCGCTGGGCCGAAAACAACAGAATGAAATTTAATAGGGATAAATGCCAAGTGCTGCACCTAGGGAGAGGAAACCAAATGCAGAGTTACAGAATGGGGGACACTTGGCTCAACAATACTACAAGTGAGAAGGATCTTGGAATTGTGGTAGATCACAAACTGAATATGAGCCAGCAATGCGATGTGGCTGCAAAGAAGGCAAATGCAATTTTGGGCTGTATTAATAGAAGTATAGCTTCCAAATCGCGGGAAGTGATGATTCCCCTTTACTCGGCACTGGTTAGGCCTCATCTTGAGTACTGCGTCCAGTTCTGGGCACCTCACTTTAAGAAGGACATAGACAAACTGGAGAGGGTTCAGAGGAGGGCAACAAGGATGATAAAGGGACTGGAAACAAGGCCCTATGAGGAGAGACTGAAAGAACTGGGCATGTTTAGCCTTCAGAAGAGGAGACTGAGGGGAGATATGATCGCACTCTTCCAGTATTTGAAGGGATGTCACACAGAGGAGGGCAAAGATCTCTTCTCGGTCATCCCAGTTTGCAGGACACGGAATAATGGGCTCAAGTTACAGGAACCTAGATTCCACCTAAACATCAGGAAAAATTTCCTGACTGTCAGAGCAATAAGACAATGGAATCAACTACCTAGGGAGGTTGTGGGCTCTCCCACTCTGGAGGCATTCAAGGTGCAGCTGGACAGACATCTGTCAGAGATCCTTTGACCTAGATTCCTGCATTGAGCAGGGGGTTGGACTCGATGGCCTTGTAGGCCCCTTCCAACTGTATGATCTATGAATCTATAAGTCTGTTATCAGTGATTAGTCATGAGAGCTATGTAAATGGGTCTTCCATCTACAAAGGATGCTTCCTGGGATAAACAAAAGGGGGGTGATTATCCTGTGAGCTCCTCAGGGGCATTTGTCTGTCTGTCTGGAGTTAAAAATCATAGAATCATAGAATCATAGAAAAGTAGAGTTGGAAGGGGCCTACAAGGCCATCGAGTCCAACCCCCTGCTCAATGCAGGAAACTAGAGGAGGGGTCTCCCATCCAAGGAATAACCAGGCCAGACCCTGCTTAGCTTTCCACACTCAGACAAGCTGAGCCAGCATGAGCCACAGGCCTCATCTTCTGTGAATTTACCTAGTCCCTGGTTTCTTGTTTTTCACGCCATCTAACCTAGTGACCATGAACTTGCAGTAGCATATTCCACTATTTATTTATTTATTTATTATATTTATGAATCGCCCATCTGGCCAGACTATGAGGATTATCGTTATCCATCCATCCACCCACAGATTTCTATCTGTAAAATTGGCATGGAGAGACATCAACTACAATTTCAAAGGTTCCTTGAAGAAAGTCATGATGGTTAAACTGGTTTATATCTGTACTATGGACAAATCTCCCAAGCACGCCATGGCTGGATGGGAAATCACTACCTTGACCTGTAAGGCTGCTACTGCAGCTGCTTCCTGGGACTCCAGCGTTACAAGATCATCACTTTCCTCCTTTCTTTCTCCCAGCTCAGATTCCTGCCAAGATTTTGATCCTTAAGAAATGGAAATACAAGGAAAAGAAAGAAAGAAAACAAGACATGAAATTCTAATGTTCATCAGCATCCTTGTAGTCAGTTGCTTTGCAAATACAGCTCAATCCAGGGAAGAGGGTACACAGTTTCCAGAAAGACCGGATTCCTGGCAACCCCCTTGTTTAAATCCACTGCCCATTACCAATCTCCACTCAAGTCAGGTAAGGAAAAGTGATTCCTGCAAGTCCCATCACATACCGCTCATCTTTCTCCTGCAATAGAAAGCAAGTGGGATCATCGGTGGAATAGTCAAGCATGCATATCTCAGCAGCGCTGTACATGAATCTTGAGTCTGAACTGATGAGAGAAAAAAGCAGGGGGGGGCTGTTTATTGGGGGAGATTTCCTAGCCTGCCCTGTTCTTGAAGGTTTAGACCAAGAAGCTAACAATATTTTAAATTATTTATTTATTTATCTATTTCTGGCTCGCATTTCTGTCCTGCCCTTCAGCCAAAAAGGCTCCTTGACAAGGCAGCTTACAAAAATAAGAAATAAGTCAGTCCCAGCCCAAAGGTTACAACCTCAAAGACATGACACAAAAGGAAAGGGGAAGGAGGAGGGAAAAAGCAAATTCAGATATTAGCTTCTTAAATTAAGTAATATTTTCTAAAAATCCAAAGTAACAATTAAAAAACAGATCCTCTGTCTCTAATCCCATGTCCAAATGAAAAGGGGTCTTCTTGCATCCTTTTCAGAAGGTAATTGGGGTCAAACTTTTATGGACAAGTTCCATGAGTTGGAAGTCTGAGAGCTGGGATACTGACACCAGGCCAGTATCCCTACCTTCCTCAGTTTCTTCCCCATGTGAGTTGACCATGTGAAAGGCAATCTCAGAGGCATCTCCCAGTCCCAAGCGACCATGGAAAATGATAACAGACATGAGAGGATATGGCATTTAAGGAACACTGGGGGAAGCACGTTTTTTTTTACTGATCTCCACTCTATCTTCTTAGAGTTCAATGAAAACATATAGGCAGGTTATCCCTCTGCTAAAGTATGATCTAACCATTGAGTATTGCCCCCACTCCAGAGTGACTCACCTGTGATGTTCACCTTCTGGCTCCAGGGAGACATGATCCACTGGCTGCTCACTTTTTCCTCATAACTGCAAGCAAATTCCCCAGTGTGATTAGATTTGGCCTGTAGGATGCTTACAGAGGCATTTGGGGAGGTATCTCCAGGTTCTCTGGAGCTCTCTAGGGGGCCATCATTGCTGGAGGCCATCTCAACCCCATCCTTGTAGAAATGGAACCTTTTCTGAGTGCTCTTTCCACTGGTTGAGCAAATGAAGAGAAGACGGTCGTTTTCATTCACCATCCCAGACGGAGGATCCACTTTCAGTACTGGAGGAGGAGGAGGATCTGGAGGAGTCATCCACAAAGGAGAGGGGATTAGCTCAGAAGTGTTGACTGGCCAAGTGACTCAGAGTCTGTGGCCAAGTCAACTAAGTCTAGGGTTCACATAGCTTTTTACTGGAAGCCATATTTGGGTCAGAGAGCTCTATAGAGACTTGTGGGTCTGAGATTGTGTATTAGCCCAGGGCTTGGTCCAGCCAAGGAACCTCACTTTAGATTCAAGGATAATCAGGAAGAAATAAAACCACTTGTGTGAAAGATAACATATAGCTTACTGACTACAATGATGAAATATGGATTCAGATTACCAATAAACAAGCAAAGAAACAGCTCTCACACACACCTCTCCAGTTACAGGGCTTACTAATACAATGGGGCACTCGGTAGGTTGTTGGACTCTTGCATGCTCCTCATCTCAAGCCAAAAGCCAAAGTGCAAACTAACAAGCTAAGAATTTAATAGATGTCTCCCTAAATTCCAGAGCCTGCCAGAGCCTGCTGGAAGCTGTAAAAAGTGGCCAGTAGGAAAAAGGAGGAAGGGTGAGAGAAGTCCCAGTTGTCCCAATTAACTTCAGCAGAAGGGTGTCTAAACATCCTTGCCTCAAGTGGCTGGTAGCTGAGGCCCCTTCCTACCCTGCAGCCTGCAGGTTTCTCACAGGAAGTAAACTTGTGGAGGAAGAGGGGGGGCTGGCTGACCCGCCAGACTCCCACCCTTTCCTACTTGCAAAGGAATCCCAGCGCTTGCCACCATGTGGCCCGGAAGGGGGGGCTGGCTGGCCCGCCAGACTCCCACCCTTTCCTACTTCAAAGGAACCAAGACCCTCAGAGATCTCAAGGTACCAGATTGCCAGCCTCAGCTGTCTGCAATCCTACTTGAATCTCTGTTGAGGGACTCGCCTTCAATTCTGTAACCTGGATTTAGGTACTGAACTCACAGAGCACTACAAAACCCATTTGGGGTGAAACCATGACAAGGTTTATTCTGGTAGCAATTTACAACAAGATTAGGGAAATGAGAGAAGCACACAAAATAAAGAGAGAGACACTTTAGTACACAGTAAAGCTGCAAAACAATAAAACCTGATTCCTTAAGATCTCTCAGGCACACACCTGTTACCTGAGGGTGTTCTCTTCAAGGGTTAGATCCAGCACAGCCTTGCCGCCCGAGGAGAACTACTCCATCTACCCGCAGGTCTGAGATGGGTAAAACTCCCACAAGGCTTGCCTTTCACCAGAGCCCTCATCCAGCTCATTTCACCAGGAGCTAACTGGGGTCGGATTCTGATGCCCCCCCCCAAGGCTTGGGGACTCTCTTTGGCTTGCCACCATCCCCAATAGCCAGGGTAGCCGGTAGCCACGCGATCCAGGACAAAGACCAAAACTAAAAAAGGCTTTGGGAAATATCTCTTCCCCCCCTCCCCCTTTCTGTAGCTTTCCTGCCTTCAGCCAATCAGAAAGAACTTCACCTGGCCAGGCAAGGGAGGGGGAACTCATGACTCGAACTATTTGAATTACATCTGCATATGAACGCTTTCAGCCTGGCTCCTCCAGACCTCCGGGCGCCAGGCCCCATCCTAGGTTTTATGTACCTTTCGCTTCCTCCCAGCCCCCTTGACTGGCCTCACTTGGTTACACATGAGGAGGCGTGTGCATGTGTGTGTATGTAGGAACCCCAAAAGCTCCACAAAACTAAACAAATGTCCATTGCTTTTATGGCTACACTAAAGGTCTGTGCTGGACACAGTGAACAGTTCATTTTAACTCCTCATTGCAATGTCTTCCAGTTATTGATCCCAAAATCCCAATACAGGTCGGTATTGTGTTTTATTGATTGCAGTCATGGAACCTGGAAATGTTCTTTTGTGCTTCTGGAAATTGAGCAAGGGACATTCTCAACCAATCCGTGCACCACCTCTAGGGGTGGGTGATCCTCTGAGACCCGACCCATTTCCAGCTCGATGGATGCCGCTGCTGCACCCACCAAACCGGGCCAAAAGTGGGCATGCGCCACGCCACTTGCCAGACTTCCGGGTTCCCAGAGGGCCGCTGTTTACGCAGAAAATGCTGTAAGATACATCAAAAGCAGCTGCAATTTGCACAAATTATGCAAAATGTGGCCCCTTTGGGCGCACCTTAAAGCATTTTCTACATAAACAGTGACACGCTGGAAACTCAGAAGCTGCTTCCCCAGATCGACTCGGGAGAACACAAGTTGAGCCGGGGAAGATGTAGGTGGGACAGATTTCAGGGGGGATCGAGCCCGGCTAGTCGGCCTCATTTCCACCCCCCAAACGAAATCCTAAGAAAGTCAGGAACTTGAGATCTTGCAATATTATCAACATGTTCCCACACCAGCTCTTTTCTCTTTTAATTTTCACACATGCACATGCATGCGCACGTGCGTGCACACGCACACACACACACACACACACACGTACACGCACACACACACACACACACACGCGCACGCACGCACGCACGCGCACACACACACACACATATATATATATATATATATGATTCTAAATCATCCTCCAATGTTTTTTTGATACTTTTGTGGTGACTTTTTAATTTAAAGGACACACACAACAAAATGTAATTACAGCAATGGTCTGTACTCTGTGATCAAACAAAGCACTAATGCAGACTCAAAAGGGGTTGTGTCCAAGTGGAAGTTTCCTGCTTACAGGTCCTACCCTTTTATGATGACCTGTAACTGGCAGCTGGGGGAATAATGATAATTTGCCCCTTAATGTCCCTGTATGAATGGGGGCTTTAATTATCTATTCCCCCCCAATTATTTCTTCTTTTTCCTTTATTCAGATCCTGCCTGTCCCTTTTGTTTGGGTTTCTCCCCCCCCCCCATTTTTATAAAGCAAAAGATTCTTAGTTTGCTCTATAAAAAATGCAAACAAAAAGTAATTGAAAGGAAGAAGTACTAGTAGTTTCCTTTTTGGCCTAAAAGCTATTCAGGCATTATAAAACTGTAAGCAAGGAGGGAACATGCTAACACCCTGGACACTGAACTGGAAAGTCAGAAGGGAGGCAGAGAGTTACAGTCCTCCGTGTGATCGGGAACCCTGCACAATCGTGGAGCCTGATCAGGTGGAAATCTGTGACCGTGTTCAGCTGTCTGAACATGGTTACAGTCTCTCTTCACGCTTTCTGCTTCAACCCAGGAATGGCAAGGGTGGGGTGGGGTGGGGTGGGCCAGCTCATGCATTCCCAACGTCCCCGCCATGCTTCAAGTGTTATATAATGCCTGAATCGGGCTCCTTTCCCTTAGTTCAGCGAAATAGTTGCTTCCTGATCATTTTCTGTGGAGGAAGAGGGGGGGCTGGCTGGCCCGCCAGACTCCCACCCTTTCCTCCCTGCAAAAGGAACCAAGACCCCCAGAGATCTCAAGGTACCAGGTTGCCAGCCTCAGCTGTCTCTGCAATCCTACTTGAATCTCTGCCTTTAATTCTGTAACCTGGATTTAGATACTGAACCAACAGAGTACTACAAAACCCATGTGGGGTGAAACCACGACAAGGTTTATTTCTGGTAGCATCTTACAACAAGATTAGGGAAATGAGAGAAGCACACAAAATAGAGAAACACTTTAGTACACAGTAAAGCTATAAAACAATAAAGACCTGATTCCTTAAAATCTCTCAAGCACACACCTGTTACCTGAGGGTGTCTTCTTCAAAGGGTTAGATCCAGCACAGCCTTGCTGCCCGATGGAGAATTACCACACCTACCCGAAGGTCCAAGATGGGTAAACTCCTACAAGGCTTGCCTCTCTAGACCCTCCAAACCAGCCAATTTTACCAGAGGCTGTCTGGGGTCGGTTCTTGAGGGGGGGGGGGCCTAAAGGCTCGGGCCCCTTGCTGGCCTGGCATGGCTCCAACCGCCAGGCAGGCACCCAAAAGACTGACCAGGAACAAAGGCTTCCACGTGGGGAAAAAGCTCATCCCCCTCCCCTTTTCTGTAGCCTTCTTTCTTCAGCCAATCAATTTGAATTTCACCTGGCCATGCAGGGGGAAAGGGAACTGTGAGTCATGGCTTGAACTATCTGCATGTGAATGCCTTCAGCCTGGCTCCTCCAGACGCCAGGCCCCATCTCATGTTCCATCACCTTTTGCTTCCTCCCAGCCCCCACCTGGTTTACTCATGAGGAGGCGTGTGTGTGTGTGTGTGTGTGTGTGTGTGTGTGTGTGTGTGTGTGTGTGTTTGTTTGTTCCTGCATGCATGCATGCAGGAACCCTAAAAACTCTTTTCTCTACACGCTAACTATGCACACCCCACCCCAGCCGGTTCACACATGAGGTGTGTGTGTGTGTACCCCCAAAGGCTCGTTTCTCCACATTTTCACATTCCAAGCAGCCTTAATCCCCAGCCCCACCCGTTGCAGGATATGAAGTGCATTTCCCGCCACGTATGGTGGCCATCGGTGGTGAGACTATTTTGATCTCCACCAATCTCAAACAGCAGCTCGCTCACCTGCCATGGCCACAGAGATGATGTTGCTTTGCAGGGACTGGATTTCATGCCCTTCACGGAGCATCCAGCCGTAAGCACAGCTGTAAGCCCCAGCAGTATCTTCACCCATGAGCAATACTTCCCGGGGAGCCTTCCCTTTACGGGGCAGCAGCTCGGGGATCTGTCCTTCCTGCGCCTTGTAGAATGTGTATCCTGTCACTTTCTGACCCTCTGGAGCTGAGCATTTCAGGGTCACCTCTTCTCCCCGGATGTAAACAGAGTGTTGGGGATCCAGGGAAAGAGTTGCAGGGGGTGGGGAATCTTGTATTCCAGGGAAGGAGGAGGAGGAGGAGGAGGAGGAGGAGGAGGAGGGAGAGAAAACAGTCCAGTCAGGTAGAGAATAAACTCATGAAACACTGCTTAGATTATTACTCTTGGCTCCTCACCTGGATTAATTGTGGGGAGCCATGACAGGGAAAATGGTTTAGGTTTATTTTTGGATTGTAGACATGAAACAGAAGTCACACTTTTCTTAGAACAGAAGCAGGAATCCACCTGGGAATCCCAACTTTGGCTTCCCTTGCTTTAATGCACTCCCGTGGCCTCAAGGGAACCACAGAATCTTGTGCGTACCCTTTCCATGCCATGGTAACATCCCAATAAGGCAGGCTTCGGTGTACGTAATTCATTTGCAACAAGAATGTTCCTTACCAGTGATGGAAAACACAACCTGGTTACTCATTGAGGACCATTGCCGCGTGCTGTTTCCTCTCCAGTAAGCACAAGCAAAAGATTCCCTTGAGTTCCAATGTGTTGTGGAGACCTCCAAGGTATTTTCTTCCTGTTCTCTATAATGGGTCCATTGGCCAGCTTCTTTCAGTTTAGAGAAAAAGTACCAGTCTCCCTTCTGTCCTCTTGGGAGGGAACATTTCAAACAGATCTGCTGTCCCCGAGCAAAGAGGCTGTATGGAGGGGACCAAGACAGCCTAGGGTCTAATAATGCCTTGGAACCTGAGAGAGGAGGAAAGGTGATGCCATTTAGCCAATCCCTTTCTGACCTCTTCCTGGGATAAATGTTAACTGAGACATGGCACCAGTTTTCTGGGGCCATATTCAGCACTAGACTAGACAGTACAGGCAGCAGCAGGAAATTTGACAAGCTAAAGTTTAGTTCACAGCCCAGCTGAATCTGGGGGGCCGAGTCTTACCCTGTTGCTCATGTTTTGTCTGGTCTTTCCGTAGACACACATTTCTGGAGAGGGGGAATGTGTGCATTTTAGAAAAGTTGAGGTAAAATGCTTAGAACTTTGGACTGCTTGAACAAACCATTCATGGAGCATTCAGAGATATCCAATACCACCACCCGCCACAGAAGAGCAGAATCTCATTCTTCCCTCTACTCATTGTATTCCCCATGGTTTTCTCTTGGAGAAATGTTGCTTCCTAAAGCACAGCTGCCACGCAGAAGGCTGTTCCTCTCCTTCACAGATCTTGCTCTTGATCAGACAGTTATTAGATCTTTTGGGGGTTTTTTTTAAAAAAAAGGTGAACTGCTACAATCCTGCATTCTGTGTTTAGGAAAACAGGATTGTCCTAAAATGATCCCAGCGTCTACCTCTATCTAATAAAAGTTTTCAAGCTTTATTCTTATATGCATCTTATCTTAGGACTTGGAACAAGGGGATGGGCAAATGAGCGATTTTCGAGGTCACTAGGGATGTCACCGTGTCGCTGAACGGTTCATGAAAAAAAAAGTAACATCCCTACGTAGTAGGGATTCTCCGAACATCGTCTTATTGCTCACATCTTGCGCTGATTCCCATTTGTGATCACTGCTCACTTTTTTTAGAGATGTGTGCGGAGCTCGACCGGTGGGGTGGAAGTCCAGCAAACTTGCCGGGCTCGAACCCCCAAGCTCCACTTGCCCTACCTGTTTCCCCGGCTCTACTCGCATTCTCACAAGCTGAGCCAGGGAAGCAACTTCCGGGTTCCTGGCGCTACATTGTTTACGTAGAAAACGGCGCAAGCGACATTAAAAACGGCCACGTTTCACACAAGTTACGCAAGTTGCAGCCGCTTTTAACGTATCTTACACCAATTTCTACATAAACAACATAGTGCTGGGAGCCCGGAAGTCCAGCGAGTGCCTCAGCTGGTGCTCGCTTTCAACCCGGCTCAGCTCGCGTGGCGGCAGCACTCACTGAGTGCGCCACAAGCCGAGTGCTGGGTGGATTGCCCACTCCTACTCACTTTGCCTGAAAGGGAATCTTGCACAAAAATCAAGCAGCAACAGAACAGAAGATTTGTGCGAATCTCCCAAAATTTGCTCAAACTTCCCACATGAATTTTAAAGCGGGTCTGATTCAGTCTGCTAAGGAAATTTGTGAGAAGTTAGGAAATTTGCTCAAATCGAACTGTGAATGAGAAACAAGGCAATGCAAGCACGTGTCTGATAAGCTGCGCATATTTTTGGTGGACATGTGCTTGTGCTCACGCTCACATTCGGAGCTTCGAACACGGCATGTTTGAATGCTTGGCAAGCAGAAACAGGATTCTCCTGTATCCCAACGTAAGAACACGATTACTGCAGTGACTTACAGGGATGGGGACTCGGACTCGAGGGCTCGACTCGTGAGTCGGACTGAGTCCCCCCTCTGACTCGAGTCGCACTCGAGTCCCAATATTTTTAATGGGACTCGAGACTCGACTCGGGACTCGAGACCAAGGACTCGTCAACATCCCTGCTTGATGCCACCTGCAGGTGCTGTCTGGACCTAGTTGCAGTAACAATCCAAGTTTATTTTTTAAAATCATTTTCCTAAAATGCAACCTTTCAGACATTTTGGGTTTGGCTGCCTCTGCCTGCCTGTTTGGGGTTCCCTGCCTCCTCTGCCTGCCTGGTCTCTTCTTAACCAGTTCCACAGTTTGAATTGTCCAAGACAAAGGCCTCTGCCTGTCTGTTTTGGGGTTCCCTGCCTGGTTATTTTGGGTTTGTCTGCCTGGTCTGTTCTTGTCAAAATCAGTGGCAGAGTTTTGAGATAAAAAGGCACACTTGTGCCT
The DNA here is from genome assembly GCA_021292165.1 of Shinisaurus crocodilurus. Taxonomy (NCBI): domain Eukaryota; kingdom Metazoa; phylum Chordata; class Lepidosauria; order Squamata; family Shinisauridae; genus Shinisaurus; species Shinisaurus crocodilurus. The sequence goes on along the minus strand of CM037877.1, from coordinate 296,612,509 downwards.
AGAATTTATTTAAGCCACACATCTGAAGTAGCGTTATTTTGTTGGGGGAAAAAACCCCATTGATTTTAATAGGGACTCGTGGAGTCAGCTTTGGGAGTGACTTGGGACTCGTGAGTCACCATTTTGGACCAAGGACTTGGACTCGGACTCGAGACTCGGGTCCAAAGACTCGTGACTCGACTCGTGACTCGAGACCAAGGACTCTTCAACATCCCTGGTGACTTATTGCTAGAGATGAAGTAACAACAACTGAAGGAAGCCAGCCGAGACTCGGGAACTCTTTCTCTTACTTAGGTTTACCATCATGGCATCATTCATTGCTTGGCTACTGACTTCAGAGATGAATTAATTTTCTTCTTACCTGCAATGCACACCATCCACAAAAGGACTGAGGCTGAGGCTGAAAGGGGGAGAAAAAAGAGTGTGAGCTTAAATAATAATAATAATGTGGAGAAAGCCAACCTAAAACCCCTTTCTGACACACACACACACACCAAGGAGGGGGGAAGGAGACCCGGGGGGGGGGGGGAGACAGCCAGTCTCCACAGAGACCAAAGGGGACAAACAACATCTGCATAGAATCACCCCAGGGGGGAAGACAGGAAGCATCCCCAGGTTCGTCAATGCTCTCGCATATCAGCCCCATCTACATAAGACTTGAATACCTCGCCAGAGCAGACACTTCAGCACCCCTAAGAAAGGACCATTCAACACCACAGGATGGGACCATTAAGCAAGTGGCTTCAAAGGGACCCCACCCCACAGGGGGAAGGCGTCACCCCACCTGACCCAAAAGGCCGCCCCTCAGGGAGGGTGTCAACCCACCTGATCACAGAGGGAGGGGCTACCTGAAACACCAAGGTATAAAACACCCTGCGCAAGGGAACTGAGTTGTTGGACCTGATCAGCAATCTTGCCCCATGCTTGGGGTAAGGGAACGAAGGGATCGGCAACCCCGGGTAGCAGCACCCGGCGTGCTCCAGCTAGCTGAAATCACTGGCTGCTTGGGTTGAACGGACCCCCGGGAAACCAAGCTGAAATCACTGGCCGCTTGGGTTGACTGGACCCCCGGGAAACCAAGCTGAAATCACTCACAAGCCGCTTGGGTAGACCGGACCTCCGCCGGGAACCCAGCTAGCAGCATGCGGTTGACCGGGCCTCTGCTGGAGCCCGAGCTGAACTAACTAGCTGAGAGCCCTGAAATCACGGTGTCCTTGAGACCTCTTGCTTGCTACTTTGTACCGTACTGATAAGCTGTATTGCTGGCGTGTGTCTGGGTTTGTGAAGGTAATTTTGTAAATAAACTTGTTTTATAAAAGATACTTTTGTGGCTATAAGTTATCCCTTTGTTCTGGGCTAAGGGTGATAGTCGCTGGGGACCTCGGAGAAGGCCCGCCCCAGGACTCGCTACCCCCTTAGTATTGAACCCACGCAGAAGACCAGGTTGTCGGTCTTCCACTAATAATAATAATAATAATAATAATAATAATAATAATAATAATATGCTTAGATGTCTGTAAAATCTGGACCAGGGCAGTTTCAGGTTTCTGCTTTCACAACCCCTCCGCTGCCCCTCCCACTGCACACTTTATGACTGAGACACCAGCACTATCGTATGTGATGCAGCTCTAAAATCTATTTCAGGATTGCCCTACTGGAAGGAAAACACAAGACGATGTAGTTTCTCTTTCTTGTTCACTTTCACTTTCGTCATACCAGTGAGACAGTTGAATGAATCCTTTGCTGCCTGGAAAACCATATCAAGGAAGCTACTTGGGTTGCTGATGAGCCAGAGAGACGAAGGGGAGGGCTCTGATTTTCAGCAGGGGAGGAGGAAAAGGGAACCGCAGGCCATTCCCCCAGCAGTCCTGAACTTACACTTGGAAGGAAGGAACAGGAAGTAAACTGGACCAAGCAAACAAATAGGAAGATCTTTTGAGAAGGAGAATGAACAATAAAACACATGGAGGGAAAGGGAAAGGCTGCTGAAAGGAAAACAAAGGAAGGTGAAGAGGAAAAAAATGAAACTATGACCTGCTGTTTCATGTGACACGGCAGCCAATGGGTTATCATGTATGAGTGAGAAAGAGCAGATGTGCTGCCTGCAGTGTGCCCACCACTTCTGCTTTTGCTCAGCAACCCATGATCGGCTCTGTGGCTTGTTGTCGGGTTAAGTGCTGGGTTGTTTAGCCTCTAAGCAACCCACCGCTCTGGGTTCGGATGACATGCTAAACAAGCTATAACGGAGTCGATCGTGGATTGCTAAGGCATACCGGAAGTGGCAGGTGCACTGCAGGCAACATGTCCATTTTCTCCTGCTCATGCACGGCAGCCCATGGGATGTTTAACTGGCCCAGTGAGAGCTTGACAAGATCAATATGAAGAAGGAAGTTCAGAAGGGAAATGGATGGCAATGAGGCGCAGGTTGTGGAGAGGAGGTTCTTTCTCTGGATCGACAGGAGTGAAATCCACTGTCACTCACTAGCATGGAACGAGACCTGACCCAGCCAGCAGTGGTAGCCTGAAAACTGGACAGAAGGAAATGAAAGGTGGGGGGGGGGGAGAGAGAGAACATCTGCTTGCTCTGTTTTCCTTATTCCTGACTGCAGCTACAACAAGCTGAACAAAGTGAGAGATTGACTAGACCAGATCTCAAGCAGCTTCTGGCCTGGTCAGCTCTGACTTCGAAGAGGAACTGCAGCTGTTCCTGATCAGGGCCCTCTCCAGCAGGTACCCGAAGAATTGCAGGAAAAGGCAGACATAATTATGGCTGGTCGTGCTTCTAGAGCCTTGTTCTTATTATGGTTACTGGTATTTCTTTCATTTCTATATTGCCTGATAGCCAAAGCTCTATGGGTGGTTCACAAAACAAAAGCATATCACAATACAAGACAATAAAAACATAATATAAAATCTCTAACGCACAACATTTGAAACAATTTAAATAGCTGAGACATTTACAATAAGATACTGGACCTGATAGAAACAACTGACATAAATGTCCCATCATATGCCATCAAATGCCAGGAAGGAAGCAGACAACAGTCTTAACCTGGTTCCAAAAACATGACATTGTTGGTGCCAGGCGGACCTCAGTGGGGAGAGCATTCCGTAATCAGGGGGCTACCACTGAGACGGCCCTCTGCCTTGTGGCCACATTCCAAGCTTCCCTCAGAGGAAGCGCTCAGAAGAGGCCTTCCACCAGGTGTTGTGGTCCTGAGCCATGTAAGGCTTTATAAGTTAAAACCAGCACCTTGAATCGGGCTTGGAAACATAGCATCCAATGCAAACGTGCCAGAATTGGTGTTATATACTCACACCTTTTGGTCAAAGTTATTAATCTGGCTGTGACGTTTTGCACAAGCTACAGCTTCTGAGCAGTCTTCAAGGTCAGCCCCACATACAACACATTGTAGTAATCTAAGTTGGAGGTTACCAGAGCTTAGATGACTGAAGACACATTTATTTATTTATTTATTTATTTATTTATTATATTTATGAATCGCCCATCTGCCCAGACATCCGGCCACTCTGAGTGATGTACAATCCAATAAAATATAAGGGGGGGGGGAGAGACACACACACACAGTATAAAACACAATTAAAAACAGTACAAAACTTTAAAATCCTAACCCACCCCATATTCCCGCCTAAAAAGCCACGTTTTTAATGCCCGGCAGAAGCTAATCAAGAAAGGGGTATGGCGGAGGTCACTGGGGAGAGAGTTCCATAAATTGGGGGCTGCCACAGAAAAGGCCCTCCTCCTAGTCCCCACCAGCCTGGCTTCTCTGGCTGATGGGACAGGGAGAAGGCCGTCCACGGCAGATCTTGTTGAGCGGCCTACTTGATGTTGCTGGAGGTGCTCCTTGAGATAAACTGGACCAGAGCAGTACAGTGTTTTAAAGGTCAACGCCAACACCTTGAATTCGGCTCGGCAAACAACTGGTAGCCAGTGCAACTCTTTGAGCACTGGAGCTACCAGCTAATAAAATAATAAAAGGCTATTGTTGTTAATAAAAAAATTGAAGAGCTATGAAAACCTCCAAAACTGTTTTGAGCAGTGAACATGGTGGATTAAAAGAAAAGAAAAGAAGCAATTAAGGTTGCAATCCTATAGATGCTCATCTGGGTGTAAGCCCATTCAACTTAATGAGACTTACTTCTGGGTGGTTATGTATAGGATTGCACTATAAACATACATATATATTCCACAGAAAGAGAACTGCAGTATTCAGGCGAAATCTCTCTGGAAAGGTATTGTGTGTACGCCCTCATTTATACACAGCTGCAAAGTGAATGCAGACAGAGTGCAATCTGGAATGAAATAGATGCAGAGGGAAGCTCAAGGAGGTGGAAAAGCACAGAGGGACAACCAATATATTCCAAGATGTAACTTTTGCCTGGGTCTTGGAAACAGGAGCATGTTATCTGGAAAGAATGGCAAGGAAACTCCCTTGAGCAACAATGGAATCTGTTATTTCATCCAGCTGGGAGCCTGGATGCAGCTGACCTGCTGTTTCCAGTACTGTTGTTGCCTTACTGCTGTCTGTCAAAGATCCTCTTTCTGCCTTCAGCAGCTGGATAACTAGCAGGAGTAGGTTATCCTTATGTGACCCTTCACCCATTTCATTGGTGCTTCTTACTCAGCTGTTAAATGCACAGGGGCCATGCCATGCACTAATTTAACAAGTGACATAGTACCCCACTGTACTTGATAGAAGACTGGCCCAAATTAGTAAAGTTTAAGCAAGAACAGAACTCAGATTTACTTGTCCGGGGTTGATCAGCTGAGAAGGAGGAAGAAATATGGGAAGCAAAGGTGGAGGAAAACAACAATGCTGTGCTGGGGTGCAGGACAGAAGATGGACCCTGAGATTCAGATCTGAGATGGGTGGAGAGAAGAGAGAGGGACCAAACCTGTCATCAACGCCATGGCCATGGAGTCCATCTCTTCAGTCAAGATCCCTTGGAGGTTGCACAGCTGGTTCTCTCAGCTCCACCACTGTCCTGCTTTCTTTCCCAAGAGATAGTACAGTGCTGCACCGACTACCAACTCAATCTTATCTCAGCAAAAACCAAGACAGGAACTGCATCTTCACCCCCTTCCCCTCACCCACTGTCAGCACATCACACGTACGCCCCCCACATAGCTCAAGCACACACCAAAGGGTTTTATTTCAAAGCCTTATTTTAACCTCATCCGGCCTTGCTCTGCCTTCTGCTGTCTCCTTGCTTCCAAACAAAGCACTTCAGAAAGCCAAAGAGCAGCCATAAGAGGCAGGAGGTGAGAAACAAAAGAAGAAAGCAATTGTGCTTGTTGGGCATCATAATTGGGGTCCTCCTCAGGAGATATGGAAGAATGTTCTTCATAAACCTTAAAGCAGGGGTCCTCAAACTTTTTAAACAGGGGGCCAGTTCATTGTCCCTCAGACTGTTGGGGGGCCGGACTATCATTTGAAAAAAAATATGAACGAATGGATCAATTAAAAAAAAAGGACCCGGGTCCTTTTTTTTTAATTGATAGGGGTGAATTTTTTCCCCCTTAAATGGAAAGTTATTTTATTTATTTATTTATTTATTTATTTATTTATTTCATTTTTATACCGCCCAATAGCCAAAGCTCTCTGGGCGGTTTACAGCAATTAACAAGACAGTCCCTGCCCGCAGGCTTACAATCTAAAAAGACACGACACACAAGGAAAAAGGGATGGGGAGGGAAGAAGAGGGAATATTAATGAATACTCCTGGCAGGGCTGGTGGTATTTACATATATAGTTGCACAATTGTTTCATGCCTAACACGAATATACTTTTGTTTTTGCCATCACACAAATGAGCATACTCTGCTTCAATCCAAAGTAGCATTTTTGAAACATTAGAAATCTGACTTAGCTACATCAGCTCATACATAAGAGGTAAAACACCACCACTAATTTTTCCATATTATGGAAAAGAATTAAAAGAATCAGTGCTTGAAGCGAAAGAGTTAAAAAAAAAAGTATGCTTCCACCAATTGGCCGGTGGGCTGGATAAAAAGGCAAGGCAGGCCGGATGTGGCCCGCGGGCTTTAGTTTGAAGACCCCTGCCTTAAAGAGAAAAGAGATCATCTTCATCAGAGCCAAACCTCATCCCAAGGCAGGGTCTTCATCAGAGCCAAACCTCATCCCAAGGCAGTGTTTCAATTTATGCATTTATTTATTTTATTTAACACTTTTCTCTTCTTAGCCACCTTGAAAGACTGCAAGCTTCCCATGGTGGCAAATTCTCTTTTTTGGATGTGTGGTTATTATATGCATCATGCATGGAGGCGTGTGGAGCACTGAACACACGGGGTGAGGGGGGAGTGGTCTTCAGCATAGTAATTTCACTCCTGAAGTTGGCCAGGAAATGTCTGTCAGAAGGTGCTGAAAAGAAGAATCGCTTGCTCTGTGCAAAAAGCATGATGGGAAACTCTTGAGGCCTCACTAGTGGTGGTCTGCACCTCTCGGCCACCACAGTGCAACACTGCAGAGTTCTTTTCGTGTCTCTCAGTCACCACACACTTCCTGTCACTGAGGCCTATCGGGCTGTGCGAAGCATATATTAATGACATACCTCTGCTTCAGCCAGTTGTTTCAGACTCAGCCAGTGCTGCATGACCCAGTATTATTTCCTCCCCTCTGTGCTGTTGGGTGAGTATCCCCTTCCGTTGGTTGGCCGCGGCTCCTTGTTCCATCTGCAGAGCTTTCAGAGTCCCTCTTCTTTGCTCTTCTAGCTTCTCTCCCAATGGATATTTTGGATGGCGTCCCTTGCAGGTGAGAAGAAAAGGAGTTTGTGTCTGCCTGGCATTATGTGCCCACTGTTAGGATGGTGCTCACTATGTGGTGTGGTTTGTCACTCAGAAAATGAGAATTTGTTTCCTGACAAGGCAGGAGACCGAGGTCGCTGCAGCTGCTCCTCCCCATTCCTCATCGGATACTTTCATCTGTCTTTTTAATCCTTTGAATATTCTACTGAATTCTTCTAACCAAGGTTTCTTAATGTGTCACCATTGCCCTAGCCCCTTGGGGACATTTACATTGCTTTTAGAAAGTGGTTAATGTGTGTAGTGCAGCTGTGCCTTTGGAGTAGAGTAGCGCAGAAGTGGGACCTGCTGCAACAAAATGTTGCAATGTGGACTGCAGCTCTTCACGGTTCCAGCCAGCCAGCCAGGCGCGTGACACCTTCCGGGATACACTAAACAAACACTCACCCCAGTTGAACAGTTCACAACTATATTGTCAACCCTGTGTAATAATATGACTTATCTGTATGTTTGCAAGCAGACCGTACAAGGTATGCAGCATTTGTTTCCCAGGCATGAATTGTGTTGTTTTAAGCCTGATGACTAGGGTTGGCTGAAAGGGCACGTACAGCGTATAGAAATCAAAGGAATTTGGGAGTCGTTCGTTTCTTTTTTCTTTTCTTTTTAAAATAAATTTTATTTAGTTATTATAAACTACATACAAAACTATAAAACACAAACATACAACTAAAATAAATCATAAGGTGCACCCCCCCAACCGCCTAGGGACCAACTAATATACATCCATCCCCTTAATCAATTAAATTCCACATTCCAAAAATACAATGTGTCCTGACAAGGCATACTCCCCTTCCTTTTTATTAATACATAGTCTAATAATTGATTCCATATATCCATAAAATTATTCTTCTTTAACTGTCCCTTTTTGCATTTGATACTACACAAGTTAGTTTATCATTTAGGGCTATATCCCAAACTGGGAGTCGTTCATTTCATCCTCGGACACTGTGAAGGACTTGTAAGGATGTATGGATGTTGTTAAATCCATTCCGTCTGTGTTTTGCGGATTGTCTCAGGCATCTTTCGTTCCCTTATCTGACCATTGATGGAGTCAGACTGCTTTTTATGAGAATTTCATTCGACTTGAGCTAATGTGGATTAGTGCAAATGGACATTACTGCATTAGTGCTAATGCCAATCAGTGCAACCAACCACCCCCACCCCCACCCCCGCCGCCGCAAAAGTATACGGCTTGGGATTGCAATATGTGACAGAACGCCTCTCCCAACCTGATGCTACTCAGACTCAGATACTACGGTGAACATCTGAGGCCTTCCTCTGAGTGCCACCTCTGAGGGAAGCTCAGAGGGTGGCAACAAGGGAAGAGGGCCTTCTCCGTGGTGGCCCCACCCATTGATGGAATGATCTCCCCACTGAAGCCCACCTGGTGCCATTTCAGTTTCAGGTTAAGACGACCCAATTCTCCCAGGCATTTAATGGCAATTAAGTGTATGTAATGGCACGATGGGGATTTATGTCAGCTGTTTTTAGCAGGTCTAGTGTTGGGGGCCCAATCCTGCAATCACACATTCTACTCTTCAGAAATCATATGGCTGATGAAATTTTGCTATAGGCTCTAGAAATTGTTTCACATCAATCCCACATAAAAGCATAAGGCAGAGAAAGAGGCAGAGAAACTAGGAGGAGGAAAACGAAGAGGAGGAGGAGGAAGGCCACAGTCCTAGAGGAAAGAAAGAGTTAGAGCTGCTAGAACTGGAGAACTGGTTGAGAGAATGCTGGACCTATGACAATGAGATATTGCTTGGATGAGAGACCTGGATAAAATAGGGACACAGTCTACTTGGGAATGCTGGATGTGTTTATCCCTGGTGGATTACCCTATTGATAATTTGTTTTGTCTCTATGTGCATCCATCCATATTTTAAAACTTTTTCCTAATGACAATTTTATTCAGTAAAATGTTGAACTCTCTTGTTATAAACTTTATGGTGCCTTTTCTTTTTGGGTTACCCACGCCACATCTAATAGCTGCTCCTACATTTCCAAAGGTAGATACCTGAGACCCAGGAAGTTTCAAGGCTGGTTTGCTGGAGGCAGCCAGGAAAAAAAAAAAAGATTTCCAGTCCACCTGGAAAAGGCCACAGGAAGGGAAGAGCAAAAGGAGTGCGGGAACAGTATCGTGCCTGTTTTCCCTTCTACTCACAGAACAAGGTGTCACTGCTCCATGGCATGCCCCGGGGGCCATGCACATGAGCACACATATGCAGGCTTCCCCCACCCTCCAGAACCTCAGGCACAGGATGGAAGGGTTCAATCATCCCCCCCCCTAAACACTGTGATCTAGGGACAGGATCCGAATGGGGGTGACTGTGGGGCGGGAAAGGCTTTCACAAAGATGCTGTTTCCCTGCTGTGATTTGCAGTGAGAAAACAGCAGTCTTGGCTGCATGAACATTGCTGTAGGGTGGGGGAGGTGAAAGTCTGCCCCCCCCCCTCCAGCAATCCACACTGAGATCACTGTCCCAATGCTGCTATCATCATCAGGCGATCACTCGTGACCGAGTAAGATTGTCTTCCGGGATAAAAGGAGGAAATTCTAAAGAAGATTGTGTAGACTCTAGCGATGGGTCCGTAAGTGACTGTGGAGGCCAATTCTAGATCCACACAGCTTCCCACAGTGAGGACACAGGTTACCAGATAGAAGATGGTCCTGTAAAGGATTCATTTGACGTGCTTTTCGCTTAGCACGTTTCTCCCTTTCACCTTGCACTCGGGCTTCTTCAAAGTCCATGGAACCTTTATGAAAGGCCAACCTCCATTTAGATCATTCATGGGCCAGAGCTTCCCAGTTTTCGATGTTTATATTGCATTTTTTTAGATTAGCCTTATGAACATCTTTAAAACCTCTTTTCCGCACAGCCCGACAGACACCTGATCAGCTGGGCTGCAGGGAAAAGCAGGTGTGGCTCCGCCAGCCTTGTGGGCCACATGTAGAGTGGCCAAGGGCCACATGTGTCTTGCAGGGTGGGGTGGCCCACATGTGAGAGAGAGCAGATGCACTGCAGGAAGGCACCTCCTGACAGAACTCCTCAAGCAAGCACACGGGCTGGAGAGGAAACTCAAATATTATCTTTTCTAGATTTAAGAAATGAAGATGCTTTGAAGATGTTTCTTGTTGCAAATTCTACCCTAAATCTTTGATCATAATAAAATGTAAATGTAAACATTCAACAAATTTATTGACCATAAGCCACACAAATTTCATTTGACCCCTTGTCTGAAGCCCAACATCAGCTCACATAGAAGCAACGGGCTGTGCATTGCAAGGTTGGGTTAGCAGCGTGGCGTGGGATGCACATCCAAAGCATTTTTCTGTTCCACAATCTCTTTATATTGCTGCTCTGTGGATGGGTCTAGAGAGAATCTCGCTGTACACAACCCCCTTCTCTTCCCGTCTCTTTTCTCTCACTGGTCGAGGAGTCCGAGCAGAGGAAATGGTGAGATAGGCGTAGGTGACGTCTGAGCCCTGAGAAAGAAGAGGGAATCCAATGGCGGCATTAAACTATTGGTGGCTCACGAGCCCATTCAGAAAGAGGCAGTTTTCAGCTTTGTTTTGGATCATAGTGTACCTTAAGGAACCCTTAATGTGAGATGAAGAGAATTGCCAGCACCCTCAAAAAAGTAAGAAAGACCATCCTGGGTCAGATCAACCCACCGCTTTGATTATCCCCACCATCTGGTGCTTCGGAGGTAGACTACATCTGTACACGGAAGGTCTATTTAACTCTCATGACTTACACTTCTTGACAGAGCCCTCTTCAGGAATTTGTCTAACAATCAAAAAGTCATCTAAGCTAGGGACAACTGCCACATCTTGCAGCTGTGAATTCAAGAAGGATGTCAGATATTCCCTTCCATTTCAATAACTACAATTTTCATCAGTCCATAATTTCTAAGGGAGTTGTGGACACCGGAATGGTTTAAATCTCTCATGTGGCTGGCTCTCTCCCAAGCACAGTCATGGATGGACTGAAAATCAACCACAAATCTCACTTGTTACCTGTGAGGCTGCCATCATTTGGGACTCCAACATTCCAAGATTGTCAAACTCTGTTTCATCCTTGTGTTCTCCTCGCTCAGATTCCTGCCTATGTTTTGGAGCTGCTACATTGCAAATAAAGGGGGGGGGGAGTAAGAAAACAAGGAGTGGAAATGTATTACTTTATTACTTTTGCTATAGGTAGTCATACAAAACTCAACTCATTTCTTTGCTCAGAAGCGGAGGTCTCCTGGCAACTCTCTCTTTTGAAGCAAAATTAGCCACTGTCTCACAGGGCTGAACTAAACAAAAAAGGTAGGTACTGCTGATTCTTTCTTTCTTTATTACCTGAAAGTCAATATGTGGGGCTTCAGTCCAGATTGGGACCATTGTACACAGGTAGGAGAAGGTGAAACCTTTCTCCCGGGAGTCCCAGCTACTTTCCCCACTCCTAAATTCACCTTCTCCCTCCCCCCAATGGGAAACTAATAAAAAAAAGAGAAAACCCTCTATTGGGGTCAATGGAAGTTGTTTATTTTTAGCCCCTGCAACGAGGGTGCACATTTAGAGGTGGAAGAAGCTGGGTGGAAAGGTTTAAACTTTCCCAAGTTGCATGTGGTGGTCCTGATCTGTATCGGAGACCCGCACACGTACTTGCAGGCTAAAAAGAAAGTGAGGACCAGCTCCACAGTATATATTTAATGTGGCGTGTAGTTCAGCCATGAGCAACCTTCTCCCAGGGTGTGTAGTGAACAAAGATGCCCACAAGCCCCATCACGTACCAGTCTTCCTCCTCCTGCTGCAGTAGAAAGTGAGAGGAACCACCAGGATCACAAATGGGATGGCCACGTACGCATATGCCAGCAAAGGCTCAAGTGAACTTGCTGCATGGACTGAGAAAAGAAAAGGAGGGGTGGGATTCTGTGTTATTTATTAGAAGTTTTAATGAGGAATTGTAATGAAATTCCCCCCTCCATCTGCAATTTCCCAACCCTTTTGTAGGCACCTCATCTGTGGGGGCATTTTGGTGATTTTTCAGGGGGGCAGTTAAGCAGGTTGGGAAGCACTTAGCACCCCTAGCAGGTTTTGTCATTCTGGGGGTGGGGGTGGAAAGAGTATTGGTGCTGCCAAGATGGGGGGCAGCAGGGATGCTCCTAAAGAGAAGTGCTGGCTGGGGGCCACCATGTTCCTCTTTCCCAAATGCCCCCAGAACAGTTCTACATATGGAACATTTGGGGAAGGGGGGTGACAGAAGAAACCATTGCTCTTTGGTTTCTCCAGGGGGGAAGAATAGCCACCAGCACTGAGACCCCAAAACCTCTAAAGAATTTCCCCCTTCCACCAGCCCCACTGAAATCCACCCCCAGTTCTGAGCTGACAGTTCTCATTTGAGGCTGAGCCCAATTTTTAAACTGCCCTGTTTTTAGGTATGTTGGAATCCTCAAAACCCAAAAACCCGAGCTTTCCAAAGTTCTCTGAAATCCATGTTGAAGCTTGTTATGACCAGAGCCTGCTTCAGATTGCAAGCTTCGGGAGTTTTTTCTTGTTGCATGAAAATCCATGCGTATTCTCATGCATATTTTTCCAAATATGCACATCAATTGTGTGCATCTTTGAAATGGATGCATTCTTATCCCTTTGACTAAATCTATTTGTATGAATTTTACAAAAGTATGCATTTTTTCATACACAATTTTCAAAGGTACGCATGCTCACAAACAATTTTTCGGGAGTCTGCAAATCACATTGGAAGCTTGGAAATGTATGGAATTCAACCACAGATTATGTCCGAGTCTGTGTTCAGTCCAGAAGGTGTAAACTTGGTAAATCCTGATCAAAAATGAGTGAAACAAATTTCTCATACATCCCAACCTGTTCTTGAAAGCTAGTGCAGCCAGCAAAGAAATCTCTTCAGTTTCTCCAGTGGAGAATCACAGCCACCAGCACTGACACACACACACACCCAAAAAAACCTCTAAAGGATTTCCTCCTTCTGCCAGCCCCACTGAAATCCACCCCCAGTTTTGAACTGATAGTTCTCATTTGAGGCTGAGACCTATTTTTGAAATGCCCTGTTCTTAGGGCTGTGTGAATCTGCAAAAAACCAGCTTTCCAAGTTCTCTGAAATCCATGTCAAAGCTTGTTGTGACCCGAGTCTGCATTCTCTGAGCCTGGATACTACGCAGATGCCGCTACCAGGCTGATGGGCATTCAACCAGGGTGATGTGGGGGGGGGGGGCAAAATTGGGACATAGCTCAGGCCAGGGAGGTCCCTTTCATCATCATCATCTTTGTCCACAAGGCAAACTGGCCACATGGAAGGACACACCAGAGGTTGCTTTCAGCTGAGGATATGGGTTGAAAAGAGGCACAGGAAGTAAAGGAGATGGGGTCTGAGGTATGCGGGGAAAACCCATTTTTTCCAAACTTCATCTCTGAGACCTCCAGCTGTAAGAGTTCAAAGAAAAAACTTTGCACAAAAAGCTCCTCCTACTAACACGGGCTCTTGACACTAGGTGCTTCCACCATCCCAAAATGACTCACCAGTGATGTTCACCTCCAGGCTCTGGGGAGACCTGTTCCACGAGATGTTCATATTTTCCTCATAACTGCAAGCAAATTGCCCAGTGTGGTTGTGCTTGGCTTGTGGGATGCTTACAGACGCATTTGCGGAGAAATCTCCATGTTCATTGGAGCTCCTCACTCCATTGGTGGAGGGCATCTCAACCCCATCCTTGTAGAAATGGAACCTTTTCTCGGTGCTGCTGTTCTCATTGGCCAAGCAAGTGATGAGCAGGGGGTCCCCTTCATTCACTCCTCCAGACGGTGGATGCACTTTCAGCACCGGAGGAGGGGGCGGATCTAGGGGAGTCATCCATAAAAGAGAGGTGATTAGCATGGATGTGTGGAGTGGCCGAGCAGTTCAGAGCCTGTGGTTCACTGGGCTTTTCACAGGAAGCCGTTATGTAGTCAACTAGGCTGACTAGCATTACCCAGAGGACCTTTTCTTCTGCTGCTCCCAGATTATGGAATGGCCTGCCGGAGGAGATACGTCAACTTGTCAGTCTTTTGGACTTTAAAAAAGCCATAAAGACTGAACTCTTCCGGCAGGCCTATCCGGCGGAATTTTAGGATGTTTGAAAGATGTTTTTAAGATGTTTTAAAGATGTTTTTAAGATGTTTTAAAGATGTTTTTAAGATGTTTTAAGATGTTTTTGGGATGTTTTAAGATGTTTAATAGTATATATTGTGTTGTTTTAGTTTAGGTATTTTATATTTTCTGTTGTTCCCCGCCTCGATCTAGATGGAGAGGCGGGTAATAAATAAAATATTATTATTATTATTATTATTATTATTATTATTATTATTATTATTAGAGAGAGTTGTGGATCAGAGGTGAGTATCCTCTTTGGAGGAACTGAGAGTTGCTAGTCTTGAGAGCCTGCTTCATGATAAGTTCTTGTGCCTTTCCTCAAAAGGGAGGGAATTAGGATGGGAGTGTGGAGCAGAACTTACCCTGAAATACTGTTTTATGGATCTAGAATTTGAGCAGGGAGATTAGAAATCCACTTTAAATCTCAACCATGCCAGAGTAACTGTAAAAGTTCATCTAAGGTGGGGTGAGTGGGGTTATACCACTGAAGCAGAAGGATTTAAACACATACAGTCCATATTTTTAACACCAAGCGAACATTGGTCGTAAACCTTGCAAAAGAAAACACTTAAATCAATATCTCTGGAAGCCTACATTTTGGAGGCAGATGTGGCTGGTGTTCCTATAGCATGTGAAACTGAGCACCAAACTAGACATGCCGCTAAACACCTAGACCAGGCTCTCCAACCTGAGGTCCCCAGATGTTGCTGGACTACAGCTCCCAGAATCCCTTGCCATTAGCCATGCTGGCTGGGTAATCTGGGAGCTGTAGTCCAGCAACATCTGGGGACCCAAGGTTGGAGAGCCCTGACCTAGACTGAAGTGCCTCAGTCAGTTTATATTTCACTGATAATAGCTGCTGCTGCGGATGTGTGTGACTTTCATTGGGACGGTGGCTCGTGGGGAGGGTGGCTGGACCTTTCCCCTCTTCTGCCACACTCTGGATTAGAATAGCACCAATGGGTGGCCGGGTGGCCGCCCAGATGGACGATTAACAAATATAATAAATAATAAATAAATGGGGCTAGCTAGCAGTCATGGGGGTATTGTCATAGGGAGTGCAGCAGGGGAGGACACTTATGTGAGGGCACTAAATAAATAGCATCCCCCACATGTACACACCCAAATTTGACACAACTGACACGAAAGCACACCTGTCACTGAGATCCTGATAGGACGGCTCCTTTCTGAAACCACATTTCTCTTAGATTCACTCTCCAAGTATTGGCAGCTGTATAATCCAGAGCTCTCCCTTGTGGCTGTGAGGGTTAGCCAGGCACTCCCGTTTTGACGAAGAGACTTTTTTTCAGAGCTCTGATTCTCTCTGAGATAGAAAAACTCATACTGCATCCCCTGAGCATCCCTGGGAGCTGAGCACTGGAGGGTGACCTTCTCCCCTCGAAGGTACAGAGGTCCCAAAGGATCCGCAGAGAGGCTGGGAGCTGGAGGAGGATCTAAGAGGAACCAAGAGGGGGAAAGAGAAGAATGTAAGGAGGGTCTCATGGGGGTCACATAAACCTCCCTTTTATCTCCTCTCTTTAGAGGCACAATTTTCCTTTTTCCAACCTGAAAAACTTTATAATCCGGGGAGTTGTACCCCAACATGTCTGGAGGGCACCAGGTTGGCAAAGTCTGGATTAGAGGGACTTCTGCTACCCATTTTCTCCTCCATGGTAGAAATCAAAGACTCTCCAAGCATGTTGAGCGCACAATCAGTTCGTTCTTTGTCTCATCCCCTTGGGGTTCAGTTCTGAGAGTAACTGAGTTTAGAGAGGAGCACCGTGGTCAGACTGCCAGGTCCAACAGGGACACATTTTCAGTACCTACTTTTGTTAATCCTATCTTTTTTCCTTGTCATTTTGGGCCAGCCTTAGATACAACATAACAAAAAATGAGTTACGGTAGATGGATGTAAAACCATCTGTTGCAATTTCTTGATGTTACACAGACAGAGTAGAATTATGTTTATCCTGTGTGGTTATGTTACACATGTTACTTGTATGATGTTTTCAGTACTTTTATTAACTTTTGAGCCACCGTGCATTTGACTTCAGAAAAAGAAAAAAAGGGGATATCAATAATTGAATAAATAAATATGTCCGCTGTACACATAGGGCCTTCCTATGTATTATTTAGGAATGCAGAATGATCTGTGCACTTTCCATTTAACCCAGATAGGGGTGTTCCTCCTACCTTGGGCGGGGTGCTCGCCTCGCCTTGCCTTTTCTCGGTGAGCAGCCCCCCCCCCCGAAGGCCCAAATCTCGGTGCCACTCAAGCCACCGCGCCGGCAGCACGGAGTCCCGTTGCATCATTTCCGACTGCCCGGAAGACGTGACGCAACGGGACCCTGTGCCGCGTTTTTGGCGTAAAAACCAGGGTAACATAGCTTGAAATGGCCGCGAATAGCAAATCTTTCTGCACATGATGTATAATTTTGTAAACCTCAGTCATGTTCCCACCCCTTATTCACTTTCCCCCCCCCCAAACCTAAACAATCCCAGATGTCATAACCTCTCCCCGTTGGGAGTTACTCCAGCCCCTGGATCATTTTGGTAGCCCTTTTCTGTAATTATTATTCCACCTCCACAAAATCCTATTTGAGGTGTGGTGACCAGAAGTGTACACAAGATTCCAAGTGTGGCTGCATGATAAATATGTACAGTATGAGGGAGGGGAGTATTATACAGGAATGTTGAAGAGTCCTTGGTCTCGAGTCGAGTCACGAGTCTTTGGACCCGAGTCTTGAGTCCGAGTCCGAGTCCTTGGTCCAAAATGATAACTCACGAGTCATGAGTCACAAGTCACTCCCAAAGCTGACTCCACGAGTCCCTATTAAAATCAGTTGGGGGTTTTCCCAACAAAATAAGGCTATTTCAAATGTGTGGCTTAAATCAATTCTAGGCACAATTGTGCCTTTTTATTTCAAAACTCTGCAACTGATTTTGGCAAGAACAGACCAGGCAGACAAACCCAAAATAACCAGACAGGCAGAGGAGGCAGGGAACCCCAAAGTAGGCAGTCAGAGGCCTTTGTCTTGGACAATTCAAACTGTGGAACTAGTTAAGAAGAGACCAGGCAGGCAGAGGAGGCTGGGAACCCCAAACAGGCAGGCAGAGGTAGCCAAACCCAAAATGTCTGAAAGGTTGCATTTTAGGAAAATGATTTTTAAAAATAAACTTGCTGTACTTCCTAAAACCTATCCATGTTGCATTTGAGGAACACGATTTTGGAACACGAGTCCTTGGTCTCGAGTCCCGAGTCGAGTCTCGAGTCCCATTAAAAATATTGGGACTCGAGTCTGACTCGAGTCAGAGGGGGGACTCAGTCTGACTCATGAGTCGAGTCCTGGAGTGGAGTCCGAGTCCCCATCCCTGGTATTATATTGTCAGTTTTATTATCAATTCTTTTTCCAATGATCCCCAACGTGGAATTGGCTGTTTTTGCAGCAGCCGCATTCTGGGCCAACATTTTCATCTAGCTGTCCACCACAAGCCGAAGATCTCTTTCTTGATCAGTCACCACCGGCTTGGATTCCAGCAGTTACGTATATGAAGTTAGGACTTTTTGCCCAAGGTGCATTACTCTACACTTAGAATCACAGAATAGTAGAGTTGGAAGGGGCCTATAAGGCCATCGAGTCCAACCCCCTGCACAATGCAGGAGAACAGATGTGGGCAGCCCAGGCAGTCACCCATCCAAGCACTGACCCGGCTCATACCTGCTTACCTTCAGCATGTGGCCTGCGTTATGTGCTCTCAAATAGCTGACTTGTTTACATCGAACAGCATTTGAGAGATCCTTTTGGAGCTATTTGCAAATTGCAATCCCTTCTTGTTTTAACCAAAATTAATAATTTGGTTTCATCAGCAAACTTTGCCATCTCACTGCTCATTCCTAATTCCAGATAATTTATGAACAAGTTAAAAATGGTTTCCATAAATGGGTCCATTATTAACACTTGTAGGGTGTCTGAAATCTGTAAGAGATGTTCTAGTACAGTCCACACTCGAATTATCCTCATCAAAGGCAAGTTTCCAAGTAGGAATGAGTGAACGTGTCGCTTTCATTTTCTCAGATATCTTTAGATCTCAAGTATTTTCTTTCCCAAATATGATTTTTGCAAACAGTCATAATTTCTTTTCAAAAATGAATGGAAACAAAATCCTCACCCATTTGCACCAGCCAAATTCAGTAGGTGCAGCCATTCCCAGCATGGAGGGGAGAATGCTGTACCTGCCTGCCATATAGCTGTTCAAGATGAGGAGCTTCTACCACAAAAAAGAGGTGGCAACCCTAATTCAGGACTAAAATGGTTGAATACACCGGGACTCAAAGCCAGACTTTTAAGAGCAAAGCACTCAAAGCCATGGGCCTGAGTGGATGAATCTCACAGTTTAGGTTTCTCCCACATTCATTTTCTTTCATCTCAGGTTGTTTTGTCCTGAATATGGACAACTTTGTAAATTTTGGTAAATCCTTACCCCAACTAAACTGAAATGAAATTCTTACCCATCCGTATATCCAAGGTCAGTTGAAATAATACCCCTGTGTCTTCTCCAGCCCATACAAAAAACCTATATCATTACAGCCACATTAGTTGGGAACTGAACTCTGATTAGGTGCTGGAATGCATCCGTTAGAGAAGGGGGTCAGAACCTCTTTCACCCCATGAGCCAAATTCAGTTTGGGAGAAACTCTCGAGGGCTGCATTTGTTGGGTGCCTAGCTCCTGGCTCTCTTTGCAGTCAAGCTGTCAAGTCATATTTCTAGTCAATTACCTTTATTTTGCATACTGCAAGCAAGCAAGCAAGCAAGCATTGCCTTGGGATACAGACAGTATCCTCTTGCAGACAAAAGAGATAAAAGTTCTAGGCAGGCTTTCCATGAAACAGAACCTCACAAGCTGCAGTTACCTCCCTGGGTTAGAGCACCATGAAAGAAAGTTGTCACAAAACTGACACTGTTTATATGGGATGCCCTTCTCAAGCTGAGCAGGCTACAAATTCCTGCCCTGCCCTCACGGTGGGCCTTTCCATGGGGTCACCTCCCTGGCTGCAAGTCTCTCTGAGCACCACCTGAGTGAGACCTGACCCTGCATTGCCCCTCCCTTTTCATCTGATGCCTAACTCTCAGGTCTTGTATTCTCACACGGTCCTCCTCTTTGTGAAGAGCCTGCATTCCCGAGGCTGCAGAGGGCCCAGCTTGGCTGTCCCTCGAAAGATTAGACTGCAGCTGGGTTTCCTCCCCGGTGTGTCTGCTATTCTTGACAGTCTCCCGGTCCCACACGATTGACGCCTTGACAACACCTTCCACCTCCTCCTCCCCGCCTGACACAGCATCAGTTGCCATGTCTTCTTGGGCTCGTCTGCACTGCAGAGGCCCAGTCCCTGCAGCGTTCCAGTGGTAGGTGGCATTGAGGGCCAATGGGGCCAGGCCAAAGGCAAAAGGGGCGGGATCAAAATACAAAAACGAAATTAAATACAGTAATGCCTTGGATTGCAAGTAACTTGGTTTGAGAGCGTTTTGCAAGACAAGCAAATTTTTAAATATTTATTTATTTATTTATTTTTACTTGATATACAAGCGATGTCTTGCAAGACAAGAACTGTAGTACGGCTTAAATTAAAAATCTCTGTACAAATTTGGGGGGGGGGGATTTCATTTTGATATAAGAGAGTTTTGGATTACAAGCACGTTTCCGGAACGAAATATGCTCTCAATCCAAGGCATGACTGTACCATCATATGTAGATGAAAGCTCTAGTAAGAAAGCTTTGGAAGAGGCATCCTAACCTTTAAAATGGGGAGGGGGTAACTGCACCAAAACCGGGAAACCACCACCAAACCACAGGTGGTTGGGGGGGAAGGGGTGGGGCTGGGGAAGGGGGTGGGGCCACCTGGGGAAACCTGGGGGGCCAGTTTGGGACTCATAGAATTATAGAATGGTAGAGTTGGAAGGGGCCTATGCGGCCATTGAGTCCAACCCGCTGCTCAATGCAGGAATACCAAAGGCCCAATCTCCCCCCCTCCCACCACCCGGCTGAGGTTCCCCACTTTGTGTTAGAGACTCCTCCACAAACCTCCCTTTGCAAAAGAGAAGTAGTTTCCAAAGTTCCCTGGAGAGAGGGAGTGCAGTGCATATTGAACCACTTTCAGTCATATTATCTTCCTGAACAATAAGAAAAGCAGTAGCATCATGATGGGACAGTGAAAGTAATTTCATTGTTTTCTTTTCTCTTTTCGTAAGTTTCAATTTCCAAAAAAAAAAGAAGGCGAGTTTCCTATGAAAGATTACTCTCCTGTAAGGGGTGTGAATTCCTTTGTTTCCCGGGTCTGCATAAGGAGAGAAGCAGCTGCAGCAAACTTCAGCAAAAACCATTGATTTAGAAAAGCTCCCTTGGAGAACCGTGGTTCTGAGAGGCATGCATCTCCACTTCAGATCTAACATGATGGGCTGCAGGCTCATGACTTCCCCGAGGATCTGTGAGTATTGCCATTTTGTGACAGTGCTGAGGCCCAACATTTGAGGCTCAGGGGCCAATTTCCTCCACCACCAGCCGGAGCCCACCAGGGGCTTCGCCCACCCCACTGCCAAAATCACTGATACTGCACTGGCATATTTAGGAAAGGTGGCAGTGACCAAAAAGCCTAATTTTTCATTTAAAAGTAGGCATGCAGCCAGGAATGGGTGTGTTGTTGTAATGCAAAATTCAAATCAGCAGGATTTCTTAAGGGGAGGCCACGACCGTCATATAAGTTCAGGTTTGCATTTTGAATGTAGACAGGACACACACTTTTCCTAGAAGAGAATGGAGCACTGAACCCGGAATCAACACGCCTGAATATTTGGTGTTTTAGCCTGTGTTGAGCTGCCTTGGAAGAGCTGACCCCAAAAAGGCGGTATATAAATAATGAAATAAAAGAAACTCTCAGCTTCTCCTGCTATGCTACTCTCCCTTGGCTACTAGGAAACCATAGAATTCTGGTACAGACCCTTTTTGCACTTTGGTAACATCAAGATGAGGCTAGCCTTGTGTGTGTGTGTGTGTGTGTGTGTGTGTGTGAGTGTGATTTATTTGAAACAAGAAGGATCCTTACCAGTAATGGAGAACACAGCCTGGTTACTCCTTTCAGAACAGGACCGTCTCCCCTGACTGTTTTTTGCCCAGTAACAGCACACAAATGTTTCCTTTGCCTCCAGGCCGCGTAATGTGGAGACCTCCAAGGTATTTTGCTCCTGCTGTGCAATTACGGACCACTGACCACCTTCTTTCAATTTATGGAATAAGAAGCACTCTGTCCTCTGTCCTTCTGGGAGGGAGCATGTCAAATGGATCCGCTCCCCTCGTACAAGGATGCTGTCTGGAGGGGACCAGGATAGAGTGGGGGCTGGTGGGCGCTGAATCGCAGAAGTGGAAGCTGAGACAACACAGGAGATTTAACGGGAAACACAGTTAAGCAGCTCCACCTCCCAAGAATTTAGGAAATGGTCGCACTACAGACTTAACCTGAAGCAACAAAATGGCCTCTTCTCAGGTACCCCTGGGTTTGTATCATTCTGGTTGGAGGCAAAGCCAGATCTTTCACTAGACAATTGCCAGCACCTCACCAAACTACAGTAGTTCTCGTGGCTTAAACTGATAGAATAAGCTTACACCATTGCCAGTTCGCAATAAGTGATATAACTTCTCCCACTCCTATCTACACCACAATTTATACTTTTTGTCAGCCAGATTAAGCTTCTTTCCATGAGGCTGCCTCCAACAAGCGGGGCCAAGAGGACAGAACTTTGAAATCCGGGTGACAATTGAATGCATTCCCCACACACGTGCACACAAACCCTGAGAGCTCAGCCTGAAGGTATGAGGCCATTTTGTCTAACAAGTTCCATGTTGCTCAGCTACAACAGACACACGGATGAGGTTCACAAAAACTTAAAGACTAACATATTTGTCATGGCAGAAGCTTTCACAGACTGGAGCCCACCTTCTCAGATGAGTTTGATTATTATTGTTGTACTTTACATTGTCTTATTGTGTGGAGAAAGCCAACCTAAAACCCCTTTCTGACACACACACACTCACCAAGGTGGGGGGAAGGAGACCCAGGGGGGGGGGGGGGAGACAGCCAGTCTCCACAGAGACCAAAGGGGACAAACAACATCTGCATAGAATCACCCCAGGGGGGAAGGCAGGAAGCATCCCCAGGTTCGTCAATGCTCTCGTATATCAGCCCCATCTACATAAGACTTGAATACCTTGCCAGAGCAGACACTTCGGCACCCATAAGAAAGGACCATTCAACACCACAGGATGGGACCATTAAGCAAGTGGCTTCAAAGGGACCCCACCCCACAGGGGGAAGGCGTCACCCCACCTGACCCAAAAGGCCGCCCCTCAGGGAGGGTGGCAACCCACCTGATTGGCCACCCACCTGATTACGGAGGAAGGGGCTACCTGAAACCCAAGGTATAAAACACCCTGCGCAAGGGAACTGAGTTGTTGGACCTGATCAGCAATCTTGCCCCATGCTTGGGGTAAGGGAACAAAGGGATCGGCAACCCCGGGTAGCTAGCAGCACCCGGCGTGCTCCAGCTAGCTGAAATCACTGGCCGCTTGGGTTGACCGGACCCCCGGGAAACCAAGCTGAAATCACTGGCCGCTTGGGTTGACCGGACCCCCGGGAAACCAAGCTGAAATCACTCACAAGCCGCTTGGGTAGACCGGACCTCCGCCGGGAACCCAGCTAGCCACTTGGGTAGACCGGACCTCCGCCGGGAACCCAGCTAGCAGCATGCGGTTGACCGGGCCTCTGCTGGAGCCCGAGCTGAACTAACTAGCTGAGAGCCCTGAAATCACGGTGTCCTTGAGACTTCTTGCTTGCTACTTTGTACCGTACTGATAAGCTGTATTGCTGGCGTGTGTCTGGGTTTGTGAAGGTGATTTTGTAAATAAACTTGTTTTATAAAAGATACTTTTGTGGCTATAAGTTAGCCCTTTGTTCTGGGCTAAGGGTGATAGTCGCTGGGGACCTCGGAGAAGGCCCGCCCTAGGACTCGCTACCCCCTTAGCATTGAACCCGCGCAGAAGACCAGGCTGTCGGTCTTCCACTTATTGTTATCACAGAATCTTATTGTTGTTTTACTGGTACTAGTTTTATTAACATTGTAAGCTGCTCTGTGCTCCATTTGGAGGAAGGGTGGGGTATGAGAACTTTAAATTAGGACCCCAGGCAGCAAAGTACTCCCACCAGAAGAGGACAATGGGTGAAGTCTCCCAAGGCCAGGGGTCCTTTGCAATCAGACCTCAGTCTGAAACATTCCCCTTAATCCGCTCCAGAGTTTCTCCTCAGTTCATATCCCCTGTGCCTCTTTTATGCCAGAGGTACACATACACACACACTCACACACACACACACACACACACACACACACACACACACACACATATATATATATATATATATATATATATATATTCTGCAGCTGGGTTATATTATTATTAAGAAAGAAAGACAAGGGATGGCCCTTGATCAATAAGAAAAGCTGCTATTTGGGGTTCCCCTCTCAGCCAGGAGTCTAGCTGTAAGGAATCTGTTGATTCTATGTTTGCCTCCATATTTCCGCAAAGGTTCATGTCCCTGCCTTTAGCATAAGGTTAAAAGCAGGAATCCTGCAGGGAAAGGTGCCCCGCCCCTGTAGCTTCATCTCCACTCTGTGAAAACTTTGCCTGTTGGACTGGTGTCCATTAAACACATTGTAAATACGCAGGAGATATGCCAAACAGAAAAGCAACAACAACAAAAGATGATATTCCTGTAGATACACACCCCTAAAAGACTGGCCCAAATCAGCAAAAATCACACAAGATCAGAAGTCCATGTACCTGCATTGGCTGACTGCCAGAGAAGTATCCGGAGCAAAACTGGAAATTAAGAAAAATGGAGACAAGCAGTGAGAAATCCAGTGGGGGAGGGGGAGAGGATGACTTTCCCATCCAATGTTGGCAGAGAGAAGAAAGAGGCCCCAAACCTGTCACCAAGGCAGTGAACTCCATGCTCCATGAGGATCCCTTTACAGTCACGCACCGCCGTCCTGCTTTTTCTCCCAAGAGAGATGAAAAACCAGCCTTGTAGAACTCAGTCCTCTCACAGCAAAGAACAAGGCAGGAAGTGCATCATCACCCCCTTCCCTACCAGCACATGGCACCCACACCTCCAGCAATGCACACAGCTCAGCTCCAAGGCCTTGACCACACCAAAACCTGTATTAAACGCTATCAAGGGCAGCTCACCGCATCCGGCTTTGCTCTGCATTCTCCTGTCCCTTCTTCTAACCAACGCGCTAAAGAATAGCAAAGAGCAGCAAAGTGCGGCCAGAGGTGAGAAACAAGAACTCAGCAAGTGTGCTCATTGTGCCGCCTCATTTGAGTCTCAGCCTGGAACATTCTTCATCAACTCCACACCCCCCTCCCCATAAACCAGATTGGGGGGGTCCCCCACTTCCACATACTAAAGTGCACAGCCCATGTGCTGCCTGTTGAAAGTCAGCTCCAGGATCCAGGATCCGCGTATGTGCTGGTAACGTAATGGGTTTGGTAACAGGATTCTACACAGCAGCAGGACCGGTGCAAGGCACTTTGGTGCCCTAGGCAAGATCAGATATTTAGTGCCCCCCCTTCCCACTTGAGAGTGCTGTATTATTTTTTTTTCAAGGCGTTTCTGGCGCCACCTTTAGCCCTGCGCTCTAGGCAGCTGCCTAGCTGGCCTAACAGTAGCACCGGCCCTGCACAGCAGCTCCCTGTCAGTTCTGTAAATACTCTTCTGTTCTGTTGTACTTATTCCATGAGAAGAAGATGGGGATGGGGAAGCTCGAGGCGGGCTGTACTGAAAGGAGGCCGCGGGAAAGATACCACTCTGTGCCAGGATTCAACACAGATGCCCCTACCAGACTGCTGGGCATTCAGTCAGGGTGGGGGTAAAAAACTGGGGCATATGAAAGCCAAGGCGGGCCCTTCCATTCCATCTTCATCAGTAGGGATGGAGACATCGGTCAACTTCCGATTCTCCTTTTCCCAGTCTCAAGTTCGTTTCTTTCCAGGCATCTATACATTTTAAGTTTTCATGACAATTCAAATCATTTTGATGTATCACATTTCTCCTGATACATCCATTTTTGTATGCAGTTTTGCCTAATGTACTCAGTTCTGTGGGTAATATTTCATTTTATGCTGTATTTTGAATGTATTAATTTTTGTTTGTGAAGGCGCGTGAGGAAAAACAGAGTGCCTCGCGTCTGTGAGATGGAAGATTTAAAATCCTATTCCTGTGTGCAGACGCCCATTAATCCACACACAGAAGTTCAGATCCTTCTCCCCCTCTCCCTGCGCAGCTTTCCAGCGTTTCGGTTGACAGCCAGCTCCCTGTAATCTGACACCAGCCCAGCTTCCTCCGTTTGCAGATTACTTCAAGTAGCAAGGAAATAACTCTGTAAACTCCACAGGTCTATTTAGCTACCTGTTTATTTGAATAGCAAAGTATATGCTACAGAGTATACATTTCCTAGTTACAGTCCATGTGCAGAGTACAATGCATAGCAAGCATTTAATCCAGTGGAGCAAGTTGAGGTTTACTCCACTCAACAAAGACGTTACATGATTGCATTAGTCCAGCAAGCACTAGTCAGAAGACAAGAGAGAAAGAGAGAAGTTCAGCATCTCTCTAAAATGGCTTCAGACAGAAAAACAACAAGTCAGTACGTCACCAGAACATACAAACCATGTGACAGGCTCATACTGTTTCCCATACACTCTAGTAACCCCTGCGAAAGCACGAGATTCATAGAAAGACATAACAAACTTGTTTACCAGCCATTCTGTTCCTTCCATGGGTAAACAATGTGCCACAGCTGGTGAATGTGATACATGTCACAACAGTTTGCACTTTTCACTAAGATTCAGCCAGCTGTTAATGTAAGCCTCACAACTCCTTTTTTCCAGTTCCTATTTTTAACTATTATTAGCAATTCTGATTGGATGATGTAAAAAACACTGGACAAATATGAGTGATGCCTCAATCTCAATAAGAAGTCAACTTCTATTATTTATCAGCAAAATCCATAGCCTTTTAAAATCTAGACTCACACCCTGCCCAGCTTCCAGGTTGAGTTGGAGTTTTCACTTGAACTTTGGCTAGAGGGGAAATGTACCACGCGTGCCTGCAAGTCAATGGTGGGGACAAGGCTTCTAATTTCAGAAACATACAAAACAATGTGTTTTTCTTTTGAATTGAAAAGAACATGTGGGAGAAGATATGATATGCATGTATATACAATTGTTACATCACCATTTTGGAACTCAAAACATAAGTGGGTGCAATCCTTTATGGAGACAGGAAAAAAAAGCCCTGCAACTCCCAACATTTCCCTGGTTTGGGAATGCTGGGAGTTGTAGGATTTTTTTCTGCCAAAACATGCAGAGGATTTCACCCTAAATATGTTACAAGGATGAAACAAGGAACCAAAAATTGGTATGACCCTTTACATAAACTACTTGTATATAGACATACACATATTCTTCCTGAAGTGTATTATGAAGAGAAGGCCACACAGAGGATGCAAAAGCAACAACAGCTTTAATAAATAAGGCTTACTTAGAACAGGCCATGCAGCATACAGCTGCAGGCAAGGCTACACAAGAAACTGAAAGCACAGTGACAGAGTCCTGACTCCGGCACAGCCTGGTATGGCAAGCCAGGAGGGCCAATACTCAACCCTACCCTTTTACTTCTTGTTGCCTTGACACTACAAATATCAGATTGCAATATACGTAGTTACCATCTCCTAATACTTCAAATGGATGGTGCACTGAGGGGTTATGTTAGGATATTGATCTGTCTGATTCCACACAGATTTCTGCAATTCCAGTAACATTGCTGAGTGAAAATCCCTGTCCCATTTTTTGATATAACTTGGTTGACATTTCCTAATTTTTAATAAAATATAATAAATATGGGATGATGATATATTTGGTTTATTCACTGTAATTTGTTTTAGCTGGGTCAAAAGTTTAATTTTACCACCTTTTCTAATCCAATGATATAAAAATGTCTGATTTAAAGATACAAAAAGAAGAAAATGATGATGATGATGATGATGATGATGATGATGATGATGATGATGATGATGATGATGATGGAGGAGGAGGAAGAGGAGCATCCCATCTCCTTCTGAAGTTGTGGATATGGCTTAACATATCCATGATGCATCCAATGTCTTTATTGACCAACTCCATGTTTAATCCAATGCAAAAGAGATCTAGTCTGTCCATCCATATTGAAATGGAGGTTAAAAGAATCAGAATCAGAATTCTTTATTTGCATCAGCCACCGGCTTTAGCATGAAGTAAAATATATAGAAATAGAGAACAAAATTATACTTGACTAAAATTACCTTTTGTTGCATTCTTAAAATTTGCATTGAACAAAAATGCCATGATTAATACATAAATACATAGTCCTTCAGACATAAATAGAATCAATAAAACAACAGATAGACGTCTGCTCAGTCAAGAATAATTAGGTCTCTAATAAGGTCTCCTCTGAACCCTCTCCAGCTTGTCTACGTCCTTCTTAAAGTGTGGTGCCCAGAACTGGATGCAGTACTCAAGATGGGGCCTAACCAGTGCTGAGTAAAGGGGAATTATCACTTCACGCGATTTGGAAGCTATACTTCTATTAATGCAGCCCAAAATAGCATTTGCCTTCTTTGCAGCCACATGGCATTGCTGGCTCATATTCATTTTGTGATCTACCACAATTCCAAGATCCTTCTCACTTGTAGTATTGTTGAGCCAAGTGTCCCCCATTCTGTAACTGTGCATTTGGTTTCCTCTCCCTAGGTGCAGCACTTGGCGTTTATCCCTATTAAATTTCATCCTGTTGTTTACGGCCCAGCGCTCCAGCCTATCGAGATCACTTTGAATTTTGTTTCTGTCTTCCAGAGTATTAGCTGTTCCACCCAACTTTGTGTCATCTGCAAATTTGATAAGCATTCCCTGCACCTCCTCATCCAAGTCATTAATAAAAAATGTTGAAGAGCACCGGGCCCAGGACCGAGCCCTGTGGTACCCCACTCGTTATCTCTCCCCAGTTTGAGAAGGAACCATTGATAAGCACTCTTTGAGTCCGATTCTGTAGCCAATTGTGGATCCACCTGATAGTTGTTCCATCTAGCCCACTCTTAGCTAGCTTACTAATCAGGATATCATGAGGCACTTTGTCAAAAGCTTTGCTGAAGTCCAGATATATGATGTCCACAGCATTCCCACAGTCCACAAGGGAGGTTACCCGATCAAAAAATGAGATCAGATTAGTCTGGCAGGATTTGTTCTTGACAAATCCATGCTGGCTTCTAGTAATCACTGCATTGTTTTCAAGGTGCTTGCAGACTGACTTCTTTATAATCTGCTCCAAAATTTCCCCAGGGATTGATGTTAGACTGACTGGTCTATAGTTCCCCCAGGTTCCTCCTTCTTGCCCTTTTTGAAGTTAGGAACAACTGTGCTTACTCCCACCTTATTTTGTCTTTTTTTTAGGGAATAGCCACACAGGAGTGCATTAACTGGTTGCTGCTGATGAAATTTGTTGCCATCAAAATGTCTCCTCCTGGGCTCCTTCACCCTAATCCAATTTAGCTTTAAAAACAAACACAAGAATCAGTAGAATGTCTGGGACTGCTAATTTTCCTTCCCTCTTAAAGTTCCATAGTGCTTTTAAGTCAATCCTACCTCTTCCATTTCCCCAAGGAAAACTAAGAAATAGTGGTTGTCATACTTTCATTTTAGATTCTAAAGTAGCATCTGATACGTTTTAAGTTGTTGTTGTTGTTAGTGGAAGGGTTTTCATCTGAACCAAAAAAGAGAGGGTCAGTTTTGACCACCTAACAAGCTCTGCTTAAATTTTCTCTTTCTTTCTCTTTCTCTTTCAATTTAGCTTATTTAAGTCTTTGGGGTTACAAGAAAACCAAATCTCTGATTGATGGACAGGCAGGTTTATTTTTTAACTATCCAGGCCATTAAATGATGGATCTGTTCAATTTATTCCTGGGTCAGTAAGAAAATTAAAAGTTCTGTTTTCACAAGGTCAATTTTATGCTAAATCTCCAGTAGTTTTAAGGACTTCCATTAATAGCTCCTGTGCTTCCCAAACTGTTAAGGCTAAATCTTCTGGAAACAACAAGCTGATTTTAGCTTCCTGGTTCTCTAGGTTAACCTGCTTGTGCTATCTGTGGTTGCTGTCTGCTGCTGTGGCGGAATGGATATGGAGCTGTTCTGAGATTTTTGCATTGTGGGTTGAGATGTATAAGAATTTCGTTTTTGCTAGCAGTGGAAGACCGACAACCTGGTCTTCTGCGCGGGTTCAATGCTAAGGGGGTAGCGAGTCCTGGGGCGGCCTTCTCCGAGATCCCCAGCGACTATCACCCTTAGCCCAGAACAAAGGGATAACTTATAGCCACAGAAGTATCTTTTAGAAAACAAGTTTATTTACAACATTACCTTCACAAACCCAGACCCACGCCAGCAATACAGCTTATCAGTACGGTACAAAGTAGCAAGCAAGAAGTCTTAAGGACAGCGTGATTTCAGGGCTCTCAGCTAGTTAGTTCAGCTTGGGTCCCGGCAGAGGCCCGGTCAACCGCCCGCTGCTAGCTGGGTTCCCGGCAGAGGCCCGGTCTACCCAAGTGGCTAGCTGGGTTCCCGGCGGAGGCCCGGTCTACCCAAGCGGCTAGCTGGGTTCCCGGCGGAGGCCCGGTCTACCCAAGCAGCTTGTGAGTGATTTCAGCTTGGTTTCCCAGGGGTCCGGTCAACCCAAGCGACCAGTGATTTCAGCTAGCTGGAGCGTGCCGGGTGCGGCTACCCGGGGTTGCCGATCCTTCGTTCCCTTACCCCAGGCATGGGGCAAGATTGCTGATCAGGTCCAACAACCCAGTTCCCTTGCGCAGGATGTTTTATACCTTGGTGTTTCAGGTAGCCCCTCCCTCCGTGATCAGGTGGGTTGACACCCTCCCTGAGGGGCGGCCTTTTGGGTCAGGTGGGGTGACGCCCTCCCTCCGTGGGGTGGGGTCCCTTTGAAGCCACTTGCTTAATGGTCCCATCCTATGGTGTTCTGTGGCCATTTCTTAGGGGTGCCGAAGTGTCTGCTCTGGGGAGGTATTCAAGTCTTATGTAGATGTGTCTGATATGCGAGAGCATTGACAAACCTGGGGATGCTTCCTGCCCTCCCCCCTGGGGTGATTCTATGCAGATGTTGTTTGTCCCCTTTGGCATCTGTGGAGACTGGCTGTCTCCCCCCCCTGGGTCTCCTTCCCCCCTCCTTGGTGAGTGTGTTTGTGTCAGGCAGGGGGCTTAGGTTGGCTTTCTCCACACTAGCAAAACATGCAAGCAAGCATGCCCTGTTCGAACCCCTGAAACATGGCTTTTCAGGCAGGAATATGGGGTGGGTTAGGATTTTTTTAAAAAAACATTTTAATACTGTTTTGTTATGTTGTGTTATTATTGTATTGTTTTAGCTGTACATTGCCCAGGGTGGCTGGGTGGCCAGCCAGATGGACGATTCATAAATGTAATAACAAATAAATAAATAAATAAATGAAGTTTAATAACACATTTTAACTGTTTTGTTGATAAATGTAAACTAATCTATTTCGTTGTCTCCTTTTATAGAGCCCCTGAAGAAGGCCCAGAAATATACGGTACAGGCCCATAATGTGCTGGGCTGCTCCAAGGAATTAAACCCTTTTTTTTTTTTTACATCTTGGGACTTTGTCGCTGCTTTTCACCATGTGCTTCATTTCCCTTCATTCACAACTCCAGATGGTGGGTCCACTTTCAGCACTGGAGGAGGAGGGGTATCTAGAGGAGCCATCCGCAAAGGAGAGAGGATTAGCCTGGGAGTATGGAGTGGCCAAGTCGAGCGGTTCAGGGTCTGTGGGTCACTGGGCTTTTCACAGGAAGCCAATATCGAGTCCAGATAGCTCTATGGAGAGTTGTGCATCGGAGGTGAGTATCATCTTTGGAGGAACTGAGAGTTCCTAGTGTTGAGATCCTGCTTCATGGTCAGTTACGGTGCCTTCCCACAAAAGGGAGGGGATTAGCATGGGAGTGTGGAGTGGAACTTACCCGGAAAGAATGTTTTACGGATCTGGTATTTGAGCAGTGCCAGCTTAGCAGTCTTTTCCCCACAGCCCAGCTGATGCCTGATTTACTGGGCTGTGGGGAAAAGTGGGTGTGGCTCCTCCAGCATTGTGGGGCACATGGAGAGTGGTTCAGGGTCACATGTGGCTTGCATGGTGGGGGTTCGTTGCCCACATCTGAGAGAGCAGGTGAACTGCAGGAAGGCACCTCCTGAGAGAGCTCTTCAACTGAGCAAGGCAAGCCACTGGCTGGAGAGGAAAATCAGATATAAGTTTTTCTTGCTTGAAGAAAAGAAGATGCTTTTTTCCCCATAATTTTTTTATTTTTAAAAACCACAA
Source organism: Shinisaurus crocodilurus (assembly GCA_021292165.1). Taxonomy (NCBI): domain Eukaryota; kingdom Metazoa; phylum Chordata; class Lepidosauria; order Squamata; family Shinisauridae; genus Shinisaurus; species Shinisaurus crocodilurus. Next base: position 296,580,987 of record CM037877.1, on the reverse strand, counting down.
AAAAATAAAAGACAAACAAAACACCACAAAAACTAAACTAAAATGGACTTCTTCCGATTTTTCCCCAACAAAGTATAAGACTCACTACTTCAAATCTTTCAAGCATTTATAAGTTTAAAAACCCCTTAAATTTATTCACTTCTAACAACAAGCATTTCTCTTACTTTATGATTATACCTAAAAAGTAAAAAAGAAAAGAAACTTAAAATAAAAGCTTCTCTTTTCTATTTTCTTCCTTCTATTCTTGTAGAGATAAACTAATATAAACTTTTCTAATCTTTCTTAATTCATAACATGCATATAACCATCTCTATCAATTCCAATATTCAGTAATCATTCTTGTTATTTGCCATTTTTCCTTTAATTCATAACATAGATCAAACCAAATCCATCAGCTCCAATAAACAGCGACCCTCATAAGATAGATTGTGGAGAAAGCCTACCTACACACACACACACACACACACACACACACACACACACACCGCCCCCCCCCTTAGCAGCCACACCTAGTCTTTCCTTGGCAACCCCCGTCTGTATAATCCTCACCGGGCGGGGGGCCAGAGATGTAGACCTGGCAGACAGGTAATATGTGACTCCATCTGCATAGTTCCAGTGGGACATCAGTTGAATTCACAAGAAGGAGCTTGGACCATCAAGAAACAAAGGGCAGTCTCAAAGAGCTGCAAAGTATTCCCCATACCCAAAGCCTGGGAGTATGCCTGGTGCCACCTTTTCCCAGGCAAGGATAAGCCCACCTGATCACAAGGGGCAGGGGTAAGCCCCCACCTGATCACCTTTTCCCGGGCAGGAATAAGCCCACCTGATCGCCAAGGGGCGGGAGAGGGGAGGAAGGGGGTAGAAAACCCCTCTACCAACCCCAACTCGGTTGTTGGGAACACGGGTGCGCTGACAGTAACCACGTCCAGGTCCTGCTGGGGCAAGCCGTTCTCATCCCGGAGCCAGGCGGGCTCGGATCCAAGCTAGCAGCGAGACGACGCAAAACCCTTTGGACTAAGGTAAACGCTTTGCTGTAGTATGCTAGCCTGGGAGCCCATCCATTCATAAAGTCTGAGGTCACGCTCAGGTCTTGTTGATGTTATAGTATTCCTAGAAGTCTATTAGTTCCGCTCCATTTAACCTATGGTAAATAAAAAAGCCTATTCTTGGTACAGACAGCCTCCTGTGCTTCCTTTATGCCCCGTATGAGATCTAGTCAATTTCACTTGCTTTAACAGGCTATATCTCAGCAGCGGTTAACCCGTTAAGTGCCGAACTCACGCCAAAGACCCAGTGGATGGTCTTTCACATAGATTAAACCGTTTCTGACTGTCCCAGTAATCAGCACCCAATCTTCTTATTAAAGTCATCCATTTGTCCTCCCTCTGTCAAAAACAAACTTTTTATATTTGGACATGGGGGGGGGGGGGACACAGTCTCCCTTCTTGGAAATCCCAATAAGCAACTCCTTCCATATGCCACTAGGCACATCAACCTCCAGTCCAATGAAGAAATATTGCTGATGGACTTGATCTGCTAATTTCTTATTAACCAGCTGATCCAATTCTCTCTGTTCCAGCAAGGCCATATCTCTTTCTCTAGTACTCTCTTTGTTTTGTGACCTGGAAATTGGTTTGGCTCTCACGGTGTACCTTGAGGAACCCTTAATATGAGGTGATGGGCAAGAGAATTGCAAGCACCCTCCAAAAACTTTAGTAAGGAAGACCTTACTGGGTCAGATCAGCTGCCTCGTTTTGACTCTCCCCACCATCTGGTGCTTCAGGGGCAGACTATATCTGTACAGGGAAGGTCTATTTAACTCTCATGACTTATACTCCTTGACTTGGGCCTCTACAGGAATTTGTCTCACTTTCAGAGAGTCACCGAGGAGAGCAATCCTATGGCCCCTAGACAACATTTGAGGGCCATAGGATAATTAAGATTCCAGGATCCATGGTCGGAACCAGACCTTGACCTCAGGGCTGAGGATCCGTGCTCCAATCCTCTTCTCCCCCCACCCAAAAAATGGCCAGCATGGAAAGCACCATCCAGGCTGCCCTTCTGAGGTTGGGAAATTGACCTCACGGGGGGGGGGAGAGGAGAGGAGACTGAGGCTACAGAATATGAGGTCAAATTCCCTCCCCCTCCTAAGCACCTCATCTAGACAACTGAGATGAACCAGGAGGTGAAGGGAGGTGGAGATGGGACCCGGCGCTGCTGGCACTGCTGGCGCTGCTGCTGGCGCGGTGCAGAGAGCGGGAGGAGAATCGCTCCGCACCGCAGAGAATCCGAGCATCGGGGGGGCTGCTCACCAAGGAGAGGCGAGATGCCCCCCCAAAGGTATGAATTACACCACTACTCAAAAGCTCCTCAGACAGATAGCCGAAATCGGCAATCTAGCTGAAATGCAGAGCAGGAGGAACAAGGAGGCAAAGATTGCCTCCGCCACTCCTCAGGCTTTGCACTTGGATGCTTATAAGCCTCCAAGTTCTGGCAGGTTACAAGCATCATCAAGTGTGCAATTGTAGTAGAAGTGCGCCCTAATTAAGAGACCATCTCCACACCTCACACCTATGAATTCAAGAAGGACAGTGTGAGATACACCCTTCCATTTCCATAACGACAATTTCCATAAGTCTATAATTTCTAAGGGAGTCACGGACATTGAAATGATTTAAATCTCTAAGTAGCTGGCTCACTGCCAAGCACAGGCATGGATGGACTGAAAATCACACACGAATCTCACTAGTTACCTGTAAGGTGACTGTTTGAGGCTCCACATTCCAAGATTGCCTAACTCTCTTTCATCCTTCTGTTCTCCTGGCTCAGTTTCTTGCCTACGTTTTGATGCTTCCACATCGTAAATAAAGATGGAAAGAGAAATTAAACAAGGAGTGGAAATGTATTATTTTTCTATAGGTGGTCTTGCAAAACTCAACTCACATAAATTATTTATTCACTTGTTTATTTGTTATATTTTTAAATCCAGGACTTTACACGTTGGCAAATGGGCAAGAAGGAAATTCCCACCCAGAGAGATCCACACTCAGACACTGTTGAAGAAGATAATGCCACAATGGCACATTTATGGAGGACTTACACAGATTCAAATCAATGCACAAGTTGATGTTGGGAGAATTAGATGAGTGTTGTGTGTAGAACTCCAGTGGTCTCATTCCATTTCTTCTCATGTTGTAAGAGCTACACTAACGGAGCTTAGATTGGAAGCAAACAGTATCTGTGATGCTTTATCAGGAAGGTTCCACTACCCCCTCCCACAACCAGGCAATCTGTAGCCCAACCAATGGATTCAAGATGCCCCTACCAGATTGCTGGGCATTCAGCCGGGGTGGGGGTAAAACTGGGGCATATGAAACACCAAGGCACCCGGCGGGACCTTCCATCTTCATCAGGAGGGATGGAGACATCAGTCAATTTCAGATTCTCCTTTTCCCAAGCTTAGGTTTTGTTCTTCCCAGACTTTTAAGATCTCTATACATTTTAAGTCTGCATGAAAATTCATATCATTTTGATGTATCACATTTCTCCTGATACATCCATTTTTGTAGGCAGTCAGTTTTGCCTAATGTACTCAATTCTGTGAGTAATGTTCCATCTTATGATGTATTTTGAATGTATTAATTATTATTTTATTTTATTTGCACTTTCCACTAAGAAACGTATTTTTGTAGGGAGTTTTTGAGTGGAGAACTGCACTGCAAAATTTGGAGGATTGCGAATTTAGAAGGATGAGTCAATTTTATTTTGTGCCCTGTTTCAAACTTGCAAAATCAGGCTGTTCAAATTAAAATGTGAGCTGGAACTGATCGAATTTCTCCCCTGCCAGTAATCACCAGCAAATGTAAGAATCAGCCAGTGCATAATGTAAGCCTCCCAACTCCTTTTTTCCAATTGCTATTTTGAACTGTTATTTATTTTATTTTATTTAGTATATTTGTTTACCGCCCATCAGCCAAAAGTCTCCCTGGGTGGTTTACAAAGAGAAACAGGATAAAAACAGTCATCTTAAAAACAAAAGAACATAAAATAAAATGGACAGCAAATATAAAATCACATAATTTTATTAGCAATTGCTGTTATTAGCAATTCTGATTGGATGATGTAAAAAACACTGGACAAATATGAGTGATGCCTCAATCTAACCAATAAGAAGTCAACTTCTCTTATTTATCAGCAAAATCCATAGCCTTTTTAAATCTAGACTCACACTCTGCCCAGCTTCCAGGTTGAGTTGGAGTTTTCAGTTCAACTTTGACTAAAGGAAAAATGCACCCTGTGTGCCCGCAAGTCAATGGTAGGCACAAGGCTTCTAATTTCAGAAACATACAAAACAATGTGTTTTTCTTTTGAATTGAAAAGAACATGTGGGAGAAGATATGATATTCATATATACAATTGTTACATCATCATTTTGGAACTCAAAAGATAACTGGTGCAATCCTATGCATATGGAGACAGAAAAAAAGTCCTGCAACTCCCAACATTTCCCTGGTTTGGGAATGCTGGGAGTTGTAGGATTTTTTTCTGCCAAAACATGTAGAGGATTTCACCCTAAATACGTTTCAAGGATAAACCAAGGAACCAAAAAATGTTATAAACTACTTTACATAAACAACTTGTATATAGACATGCACATATTCTCCTGAAGTATATCATGAAGAGAAGGCCACACAGAGGATGCTAATGCAACAACAGCTTTAATAAATAAGGCTTACTGAGAACAGGCCATGCAGCATACAGCTGCAGGCAAGGCTACAGAAGAAACTGAAAGCATAGTGACAGAGTCCTGACTCCGGTACACCCTGGTATGGCAAGTCAGGAGGGCCAATACTCAACACTACCCTTTTACTTCTTGTTGTCTTGACACTACAAATATCAGATTGCAATACATTTACCATCTCCTAATACTTCATATGGATGGTGCACTGGGCAGGCTATGTTAGGATATTGATCTGTCTGGTTCCACACAAATTTCTGCAATTCCATTCCAGTAACGTTGCTGATTGAAAATCCCTATCCCATTTTTTGATATTTCTTGGTTGACACTTGTGAAGGATTGAGGCCTATCCAGGCTTGAGTTAGGTTGAAGCCTGAAGGCCCAAATATCTCCTGATGGGAGGGGGCATTCATGAGTTTCATTTCCCCCCTAATGGAGTTAAGTTTCATTTCCCCCCTAATGGAGTTAAGTTTCATTTCCCCCCTAATGGAGTTAAGTTTCATTTCCCCAGTTTTAGGTTATGTGTTTGTAGCCTCCTAGTTATGTGGGAGGGTATATAAGGAGGTGTGGAAAAGCTTCAGAAGAGAGCAGAGAGAAATTGGAGAGAGAGAACAGAGAAGCCACAGAGACAGAGTGGGACTGAAAAATCACAGAAAACTGCGGAACAGCCAGAACTAGGCTGGAAGGGAGTCTCTACTGAAGTCTACAGGTGCAAGTGTAGCTAGGTTAGAGGAAACTGTGGTATTATTTCTTTTATTTCCATTATACATGCTTTTTGAAATCTTACAGCTCTATTTGTGTAAATACCCTCAGTTAATGTGAATTTACTTTACCAAGTTTAGCAAAGTAAATAGTTATGGTTAAACTCAGATTGGCGGCATTCATTGGGGGGGGAAGCTCTGTGAAATCGCCGAGCTCGACCCCCCCCCCGAGCCCCAACACGGCTTACCTACCCTCTGCTCGACACATGCCATGAATTCCTGGAAACTGGAAGTGACGCAATGGGGGACGGGTCCCTGGCACTGTGCTTTTAACATAAATACCAGGGCAGCCCACCTAAAAACGGCCACAATTTGCTATTTGCAGCCATTTTAAGGTAGTTTACCCTGGTATTTACATTAAAAACACAGCGCCAGGGACCCAGAAGCGACACGATGATGATGGGTCCCCGTCGCGTCACTTCCAGTTCCCCGGAATTTTCGGAGAGTGTGGCAAGTGCAGACCGAGCGGGCAGGGTGTTCACCGAGCACCCTGCGATCAGCGGGTATGTGCATTATACATCCCTGGTAGGGATGTATGAGAATTTTGCTTCACTTGGCAAATCACTCAAAAATGCTCCGTTCACAATCCCGAAAGTAAACGCTAACGGGAGCACATTTTCTCCAAAATTGTTGGCAAGTTCCCAAACTTGCGCTTACATTCACAAACTGTGCTTGAAAAATTGCACAATTTTCTCAATATGTGCAATTTTCTGCAACTGCAGAACCTTCTTGAAAGGCACCCCTTTCACAAAATGCACAAGTTCCTCAAAATGTACACATTTTGAAAAATGCACAACTTTCTTGAAATGCACAACTTTCTCAAAACGCACAAATTTCGGTATTTTTTGCACAATTTTCATGTTCAATCGCTGTTTGTTTAGTGCAATTTTCCCACTCACACAAAATGAACAGGGATCACAAATGGGAGCACACATCGAGGACAGACGAACAGCGAGCTGATGTCTGGAGAATCTTGGTGAGCAGGAAGATCGCTCATTCACCCATCCCAAGCTTCATGTCCAAGAATTTATGAGAGAGCCACACATCTTTTAAAAACTACTCTTTTTTTGGTGCCAAGAATAACGGCGTTGGAACCTTTGGACAAGATGACATCCAGCTATGCTGGCTGGGGCATGCTGGGAGTTATAGGCCTTTTTTCTGTCTAAAAATGCATAGGATTGTGCCTTAAAATTCCAATCTGCACATTAGTCCAGGAGATGTGGAGCAGATTAGTTTGTATCAAAATACTTAAAGATCTAATGGCTCAAGCATCACGCATCAACCTGCACTTTTCCTCCCCACTCCCCCCATGAGGAACTGGGCTTTTACCAGCAGGGGAAGGCCCCAGGCAAAATGAAGATCATGAAAGATAATTAAAAATCAAATGTAAAATTGACTGATACACTGCCTGTGTTTGCCACTGCTGTGGGCGCAGGTGTTGCAGGATTGGAAGAAGGAAGATGGTGCTGCATGAAGTGTTGTGTGTAGAACTCCAGTGGTCTCATTCCATTTCTTCTCATTTTGTAAGAGCTACACTAACGGAGCTTAGATTGGAAGCAAACAGTATCTGTGATGCTTTATCAAGAAGGTTCCACTGCCCCCTCCCACAACCAGGCAATCTGTAGCCCAACCAATGTGGGCCAATGTGGACTCCCACCACCCACCCACTCTGCTCAGCCCAGGAAATGCTGTCCACTCATGCCCCAGGCAGAGAGCAGATGCAATTTAAGCAAGTAAGCAAAGTCACGTGCTGGAGGGAAACAGAAAATAATGAATAATATCTATTTTAAAATATATATATTTATTTGTTTTTATTTTCCAATATACGTATATTGTTTTTCAACCAAAAAGGTTCTCAAAGAGGTCCACATTAATATAATCAGATTTATAGGCAGGTGGTATTTCCACCTTTGCAGTAAAAGACGCAGAATGTCAGATGCCATCGATGTTACCAAGCAACAATATCCTATGAGTCCTGGCTCTGCTCTCCTTTTAAGTGGTGGCGACTGGGTGGTGACAGATGAGCTCAAGAATGGTCCACCCGGTGCTCCTGCTTCCACTCCAGCTGCTGCTGCTCTGAGCAGATGGTATTAGCAGCTTGCAGTTCTTTGGACTTTTCTGAGATGCTTCCACCCCATTCCTCTCCCACTCCAGTTTGCAGATTCCACTGTAAATCTTTAATCGCATTAGCAATTAAACTCAAAACATTTAATCACATGTACTGAAAAGAAGCTGCATTGTTTTAATGAGAACATAAGAAGAGCCATGCTGGATCAGACCAAGGGCCTATCTAGTCCAGCATTCTGCTCACAGAGTGGCCAACAAGATGTCCCAATGGAAAGCAGACAAGTAGGACATCAGTGCATTCAGTGCAAATGGAATTTAAATGGATCATGCTAACGATCTCAACAGAAATGTGCCAGTGGAGGACACTAGCCTGCCCAGAAGTCCTTCTACTCCATGATCTTTTTATTCTGCTGCTCTGTCAATGGATGGAAACAGAACCTCACTGTACACCACACTCTCCGTTTCCACCAACTGAAGTATGTTCTCTCTCACCGATCCCAAGGGAGCTGCAGCAGGAGGGAAGGTGATGAGGGCATAGGTGACATCTGAGCCCTGTAAAAGAAGGAGGAGATTGAGGGAGCTTTTCTCAGGAATTAAACCACGAGTCAGTGAGGAGCCTGTTGAGAAGAAGGCTCTTGTCCCAATTTTTGGAGCTGGTTTACAGGCCTAAAAGGGTCCAGCTCTTACGGTGTGCCTTAAAGGAACTCTGGGAATTGGGTTATTATGAGACGAAGGTTGAAACACTTGGAACTTTGCGAATTAGGTTAAGAAACAATGGTCAAAACAATAGGCAGCACTCTCCAAAAAGTACAAACTGCCCCACTGGATCAGATCAAGATTTCATCTAGCCCAGTTTTCTGTTTCTAGCATAAGCAGCAAGGTGGATGTCCCTGGGAAGCTCAAAAGCATGGCATGGAGATGGTCAACATCCCCTTTTACCTATCCACCACATGTGGGGATTCAGGGGCATGTTTCTTCTTTACATAGATCTGCCATTTCATTGCCATTGATAATAGCTCTTGATTGATCTTTTCTGCATAAATTTTCTATTCTTTTTGTTAAAGCATCTTCGCCAGTGGCCATTATCACATCTCATAGGAGCAAAATCCATTAAGATAGTTTTCTCCTTTTCCAGGGCTATATGGATGGACCAGTAATTACACACGAAGCTGACTCGTTCTTACCGGTCCCTGCAAGCCTGTTGCTGCTCGGGGATCCTGCATTTCCTCCTTTAGTTCTCCTGGCTCAGATTCTTGCTGACTTTTCGTTGCTTCCAAAGTGGAAACAAAGAAGAGAGGAAAGAGTATAATAATAATTTTAAAAAAGCATTACCCTGCGAACTCAAATCCAGGCCACAGGGTGTAGTTTCTGTTTCCACAGACCTCAACCCTGGCAATCCTATCTGTTTAAAAACAAGATTAAATACTGGCCATATTAGTCACCCCCTCTTAGGCTACGAAGTGAATGGAGATGCCCACAAGCCCCATCACATACCCTTCTTCTTCCTCCAGCAAAAGAAAGTGAGTGCGGCCATCATGATCAGAAGTGGAATAGCCAAGCATGCGTATACCAGTGACGGTTTAGGTGAAACTGAGGAAAGGAAAAGGTTGGGATTGGTGTACTTTGGTTTTTCACCTGCCTTGTTCTCGAAGGCTCAAGGCAGGTAGGTAATATCACTTCACGTTAAGTCCTAAAAAATCTTAAAGCTATTCCTTAGGATAACCAGTATCCTCTGCCTCGAAAGTCCTGCACTAATACTTTCTCAACCCCCAGCAGTTAATCAGTATCAGACTCTTCCAGACATGTCCAACTAGGGGAAGGAAGTCTGATTGCTGGGGAGCAGTCACAAAAGAACACCTCTCTCTCTCTCCATTCCCACCCCATATGAGCTGCTCACATGAAAGGGATGACCAGCAGAGGCTGCTCTCAGCTGAGCATAGAGGCTGAGATAGGAATTGGAAGGAAAGAAGATGGCATTTCAGGCGCACTGGGGGCAAACCAGATGTTTTCCCCAGCTTTCTTCTGTGGTACACACAGCTGTAGCCACTTACTTCAATCAACATACACAAAAGGTATATGCTACTTCTATAGTGATCTCTCGTCATTCCAAAATGACTCACCTGCGATGTTCACCTTCTGGCTCCAGGGAGACATGATCCACTGGCCCCTCACTTTTTCCTCATAGCTGCAAGCAAATTCTGCACTGTGGTTGCGCTTGGCTTGGAGGATGCTTGCAGAGGCATTTGTGGAGGTATTTCTGAGTTCCCTGGAGCTCCTCAGAGACTCTTCACTGTTGGAGGTCATCTCAACCCCATCCTTGTAGAAATGGAACCTTTTCTTAGTAGAACTTGCATTGACCAAGCAAGTGATGAGCAGGAGGTCACCTTCCTTCAGCACTCCAGATGATGGATCCACTTTGAGTAGTGGTGGTGGAGGAGGATCTGGAGACAGCCACAAAGGGGAGCAAGAAATGGCTAAGTGACTAAAGGTCTCAGTGTCACTGTCTTTTAACAGGAAACCATAAAATCTGAAAACATTCCGCTGTGGTGTGTCTGTGTGCGCAGATGTGTTCACAAAAATTTGTCTGTGCATATGCATGCTTGTGGCCTACGACCCAGCATGGCATGCAGCTTATATGGGGCCAAAAAAAGTATGACACTCCTGGACTAGAGTTTCATAGTCATGCGTCTGAGCTGCAAGCATAGAGCAGTTCATCACCCAAGTAGTTGCAGCTCTATCCTTCTTCCCCTCTAACTCAAAGTGGATCCATCATCTGGAGTGCTGAAGGAAGGTGACCTCCTGCTCATCACTTGCTTGGTCAATGCAAGTTCTACTAAGAAAAGGTTCCATTTCTACAAGGATGTTCTTAGCCCTCTGCCCCACAGCTTGGAGCTATCAATACCTGTGAGGGTTTCCTCTAGTTCCCTCCTTTTCCCTCTGCTCCTCCAGCTCAGTCTCCCTAATTGGAGGCATATCATATGATCCAGGACCCCAAACCTTCATCCTCTCAGAGGATCAACACCCCTTGCCCTCTGAGGAGACTCCAGGGAAACAACTCAGCCACCGAGAGATGACACAAGGTTTCTGTGGAGAAAGCCAACCTAAAACCCCTGTCTGACACACACACACTCACCAAGGAGGGGGGAAGGAGACCCAGGGGGGGGGAGACAGCCAGTCTCCACAGAGACCAAAGGGGACAAACAACATCTGCATAGAATCACCCCAGGGGGGAAGGCAGGAAGCATTCCCAGGTTCGTCAATGCTCTCGTATATCAGCCCCATCTACATAAGACTTGAATGCCTTGCCAGAGCAGACACTTCGGCACCCATAAGAAAGGGCCATTCAACACCACAAGATGGGACCATTAAGCAAGTGGCTTCAAAGGGACCCCACCCCACAGGGGGAAGGTGGCAACCCACCTGATTGGCCACCCACCTGAGGAGGGTGGCAACCCACCTGATTGGCCGCCCACCTGAGGAGGGTGCCAACCCACCTGATTGGCCGCCCACCTGAGGAGGGTGGCAACCCACCTGATTGGCCGCCCACCTGAGGAGGGTGGCAACCCACCTGATTGGCCACCCACCTGATTGCAGAGGGAGGGGCTACCTGAAACCCAAGGTATAAAACACCCTGCGCAAGGGAACTGAGTTGTTGGACCTGATCAGCAATCTTGCCCCATGCTTGGGGTAAGGGAACAAAGGGATCGGCAACCCCGGGTAGCAGCACCCGGCGTGCTCCAGCTAGCTGAAATCACTGGCCGCTTGGGTTGACCGTACCCCCGGGAAACCAAGCTGAAATCACTGGCCGCTTGGGTTGACCGGACCCCCGGGAAACCAAGCTGAAATCACTCACAAGCCGCTTGGGTAGACCAGACCTCCGCTGGGAACCCAGCTAGCCGCTTGGGTAGACCGGACCTCCGCCGGGAACCCAGCTAGCAGCGTGCGGTTGACCGGGCCTCTGCTGGAGCCCGAGCTGAACTAACTAGCTGAGAGCCCTGAGATCACGGTGCCCTTGAGACTTCTTGCTTGCTACTTTGTACCGTACTGATAAGCTGTATTGCTGGCGTGTGTCTGGGTTTGTGAAGGTGATTTTGTAAATAAACTTGTTTTATAAAAGATACTTTTGTGGCTATAAGTTATCCCTTTGTTCCGGGCTAAGGGTGATAGTCGCTGGGGGACCTCGGAGAAGGCCCGCCCCCAGGACTCGCTACCCCCTTAGCATTGAACCCACGCAGAAGACCAGGTTGTCGGTCTTCCACTGTTTCCACCTCCCCAGGACCCAGTTCACCAGGAAGATCCCAAGGGAAGGCTCCCCTGTGTCCAGAGGAGACGGTATTACCAGCCTCAGACTCTGAGGATTCAGACCATGAGGACACTTGCATGTCCCAGCCACTCCCACATCGTCGCATCTTGACACTGAAAAAACAGGCCAGGCTCCTTTAGAAGACCAAGCCTCAGCCAGTTTGGAGCAGGGGTGTTGAAGAGTCCTTGGTGTCGAGTCACGAGTCGAGTCACGAGTCTTTGGACCCGAGTCTCGAGTCCGAGTCCGAGTCCTTGGTCCAAAATGGTGACTCACGAGTCACGAGTCCTGAGTCACTCCCAAAACTGACTCCACGAGTCCCTATTAAAATCAATGGGGTTTCCCCCCAACAAAATAAGGCTACTTCAGATGTGTGGCTTAAATAAATTCTAGGCACAAGTGTGCCTTTTTATTTCAAAACTCTGCAACTGATTTTGGCAAGAACAGACCAGGCAGACAAACCCAAATTAACCAGGCAGGCAGAGGAGGCAGGGAACCCCAAATCAGGCAGGCAGAGGCCTTTGTCTTGGACAATTCAACTGTTGAACAGGTCAAGAAGAGACCAGGCAGGCAGAGGAGGCTGGGAACCCCAAACAGACAGGCAGAGGCAGCCAAACCCAAAATGTCTGACCCTAACCCAACCCCAACCCCCCACAACACATCAATCAAAATAAATCTCAACACATCGTTGGGGCTGCGCTCCTGGTAGCTGTCCATAGTGGCCGAGCAGCGGCGCGCCTCGCTTCCATGCGCTCTTCACCGGTGATCGCGCTCCTTCTGGCACAGCCAGAAGACTCGTCAACAGCCCAGGGATGTTGACGAGTCCTTGGTCTCGAGTCCCGAGTCGAGTCTCGAATCCCATTAAAAATATTGGGACTTGAGTCCGAGTCGAGTCAGAGGGGGGACTCAGTCCGACTCACGAGTCAAGTCCTCGAGTCCGAGTCCCCATCCCTGGTTTGGAGATGGGGCCAACCTGCCTAATGCCTGTCGCTCTCCTAATTATGCCTCAGTCATTCTCTGTTTCTTGATGGAGAAAAATACAAACAACCCCAGTCTAGGATCCAGCCCAAGCACCAATCAGGGCTTTCTGTGGTGCTGCTGATCAATTTCCGTCTTGCTTCCTGAGAAACCTGCTGACTGCTCAAGATCTGATCCATAGCAGAACCCTGAAATCCAAGATGCATCACTGAGCATCATCACCAGAAGCTGCAGTGTGAAATGGGGCACTTTAGTGACCAGGAAGGTTCCAGCAGGGAGCCTTCCCCAACCAGCTCCACACTTGCGGGATCTTTAATCCACTTACACCCCCAACCTGAAGAAGTCATGGGAAAGGGCACTGGCTCCTTAAAAACTGCATGGTGGGGATTCAGGACAGATAAAAGGAAGTATGATTCACACAGTGTGCAGAGATGGTCACCAAGTTAGTCAGCTTTAAAAGGAGATTAGACAAATTCGTGGAGGATAATGCGATCAATGGCTGCAGGGGGACATGAGTGGGAAGGTAGTAATTTGCTCAGGCCCTGAGTCTGGCTTCCCATTGGGACATCATGCTGGCCACTGTGGGAACAGAATGCTGGCCTGGATAGGCATCTCCTTCAATCCAACATGGCTTCTCTTATGTGCTTGTGCTTTTCTTCAATTTCCTGGAGATGCATGCAATTACATTTGGCAGATCCACACAGTGGTTAATATAATACTCGGCATTATCCACTTCTCTCCTTCACCATGCTGAAGATCCTAGATTCCACCTAAACATCAGGAAAAATTTCCTGAGTGTCAGAGCAATAAGACACTGGAACCAACTACCTCGGGAGGTGGTGAGCTCTCCCACTCTGGAGGCATTCAAGGTGCAGCTGGACGGCCATCTGTCAGGGATGCTTTGACCTGGATTCCTGCACTGAGCAGGGGGTTGGACTCGATGGCCTTGTAGGCCCCTTCCAACTCTACTTTTCTATGCTTCTATGATCCTCTTACAATATTCGCTCCTATAATATTCTTACAGCACAATCCTATGCATGTTTAGACAGAAAAAAGGGCTGGAACTCCAAGCATGGCTGGCTGGGGCATGCTGGGAGTTGTAGGCCTTTTTTCTGTCTAAACATGCATACGATTGTGCCCTTATGTTTTTTACTCACTCACCTCTCACAGCTACTAGAATTATGTTGCTTTGCTGGGACTGGATTTCATTCCCTTCCTGTAAAATGCTCCAGTATGTGCAGCTGTACTCCCCGGTATCTTCACCCACATGGAATCGTTCATTGGCCTCCCTCCTTTTATGGGGCAGTTGCTCGGGGGGCTGACCTTGTCGTTCCTTGTAGAATGTGTATCTTGCCACTTTCCACCCCTCTGGAGCTGAACATTTCAGGGTCACCTCTTCTTCTCCTCGAACGTAAACAGAGTGTTGAGGATCCAAGGATAGAGTTGCAGCTGGCGGAGACTCTGAGGTTCCAGGGAAGAAGGAGAGGGAGAGAAAACAATCCACTCATTCGGGAAATACACTCATGAAGCTTCAGTTAATGTACCCTCCTCAACCCGTCCCCTCACAGAACTGAAATCTCAAAACTTTTTGTGAGGGAGCCATGACAATCAAGCTGCTTCAAGTTTACATTTTGAATCCAGCCATGCCATAGAAATGCACTTTTCATAGAACAGAACTAAGCACTGAACCCTGGAATCCCAACACTCAGCTCCACCTGCTGTACCACACTCCCTGGGATCCTAGAACCCTCTGAATTCTGGTCCACACCCATTCCATACATTGGTAACATGCAGCTTTGGCCAGTCTTATGTGTGTGCGATGCATTTACAATGAGAACAATCCTTACCAGTGAGTGAAAAAACAACTTGGTTACTTTTCTCAGAATTCAAAGTGCTTCTTGAACTATTTCCTCCCAAGTACAGGCAAGCAAATGTTTCCTTTGATGTCAGATTATTTGTGGAGACCTCCAAGGTATTTTCCTTCTGGTCTTCATACTGGATCAATTGACCAACTGATTTTTTTTTATAAAAAGAGAACCTGTCTGCCCTCCACCCTTCTGGGGGGGAGCATTTCAACCAGATCCATTCACTCTGGCCAAACTTGCTGTATGGAAAGGACAAGGTCAGCCAAGGTGCTGGTGGGCGTAGAACTGTCTGGGAACCTGAGAAAGGAAAAGTGAGGCCATTTAGATCCTTCCCTCTGATCTCCTCCTGGAACCAAATGGGTAACTGATCTCTTGCCCTTTTTCCTCCTGAGCTATTCAACTCAAGTATTTTCACCTTCGCACAGAAACCGGGTGTCCGCAGTTTCCAGTGCTAGTGTCAGAGAGGCACAGAGAGATATTCTGGGGCAATATCCAGTACAAGGAATTATCAGTGATGAGGAAAGTGAGGCCTCAGGGGGAAAGTGGAGGTTTCGATCCCTGACATGGGAATGTTTAGTTCATGATCCAATTCAATTTGTGGACTCCACTTTTACCCTGTAGCTCATTGTCCATGTTCTCTTTCTCTAGCATATATAGTATTGGGGCGAAGAAATATGTGTATTTTGGAGAGGATGGGAAGAAATGGTTAGATCTTAGGAATTCCTGGCTAATCTTTCATGGAGCATTTATATATTTCCTCCAACAAAAGAGCAGACCCTCACTTTGCAATCCATTCATCAGTTGGCCAGTGTTTTCTCAATGTGATATCAGGGTGGGGCCTCGGGGAACATGTCCAAGCCCCCCCCCCCCACAGAATGAGCAGGAGGACCCTCAAATATAGTGGGGCCTGCTTACCATATTTTGAAGGGAATTAATACTGTATATATATATTACCATCTAAAGAGTTTCCCCTTCCTATCAGACAATTAAGCCAAAGTCTAAAATTACCTAACTGCACCACTTGGTTTTATTTTGGAGACCTTCTCATCTCTAAATACAGATTGGAGGGTTGGAGGCAGAAGTACGTCCCTCTCCTTTAGGAAGTGAATCTCATACTTTGTCAGGAAGCTAAGAACATAAGACGAGCCATCCTGGAACAGACCAAAGGAGTCTCTGTTCTCATCCTGTTCCTACAAGGGCCAACCGGAAGGACATGATTGCAATAGCACCATCATGCTGGTGTTTCCCTGCAGCTGGTAGGCATAATAGAGGTGTACTGGAGGCATACTGGAGCCATTGATAACCATGAATTTGGTGGCCACTACTATTCAGTCTTTTGGGCTTCTTTTTGGTCTCCTTACTACCATCTTGCATTCTGTGTAATCAGAATTTTCCTTAAAATATCCCAGTTTCTAACTTTACCCAGTAAAACTTTAAGATTTATTTTGTCTAGCTGGGGTGGGTGGGGGTGGGGGGCTTAGCAAAGTATCACTCCAGGGACTTGCTGCTAGAAACGAAATAACAACAGCTGTAGGAAGCCAGCCTGGAGTTCAGTATAATTCAGATTATTTGAATTCATTATTTTTAACTACTCGTGTTTAATTAATGCCAGAGTCTGCTGTATATTAACAACCACTATTTTCTTATCTACAAGAAAAGCAGTCCTACAAGAAAAGCAGTCTACTAGAGAGCAGTCCTAGCAAACTCACTCAGGCAGGCTTTTTTCCCTGTGCTTCAGTTCTTCTGTTTTTAAGTTTCACTTTCATGGGCCAGACCGTAAATGTCTTGGCTCTCCTTAATCTCTGCTGATTAAGTCCAACCTGGCTGCTGTGGCTACAGGGATGAATGAATGTTCTTGTTACCTGCAATGGGCACCATCCAGGAAAGTGCTGAGAAGAATGTGACTGAAAGAGGAAAGAGAGAGCAGGCGTAAGAAACAGTGAAAGCTCAGATCTGAATGAGGACAGTTTCAGCTCTCATAACCCAACTTGCTGGTGGGAAGACAGGGAGGAAGGGATGATGGAAGGAAATTAATAGAATGATCTTTGACAGGAAGAATGAGTAGCAAAACACGTGGATGGAGAGGGAAAGGCTGGCATAAAAGAAAAGTGAAAGGCTGTGAAGAGAAAGAAATGGAATAGAGAGAGCTTGACAAGCCAAATACAAAAGGCTTAAACCAGTGTTCTCCAACCTTGGGTCCCCAGATGTTTTTGGCCTACAACTCCCAGCATACCCCAGCCAGCTACGCTGGCTGGGGCATGCTGGGAGTTGTAGCCCAAAAACATCTGGGGACCCAAGGTTGGAGAACCCTGCACTAGACGCTGCAAGTTGTTGCAAGTGCCAGAGGGTTCTCCATCCCTGTGCATGACTTCTTTAATTCAAGGAGTTGTTCCTAATTCAGTAATTCTAAATCTGAATGCAAAAAAGGACCATCCTTGGAATATGCATCAGGAGGAAATCTTTCCACCCAGAGCTGCCTCCATCCAAAACCATTTCAAACTTCAAGGACTTGTGTCTGGGGTCAAAATAAAGTGTCACTGTGGAGCTTTTGGGGGTTCACACACACACACACACACACACACACACACCCCTCGTGTGTGACCCGGCTGGGGTGGGTGGGGTGTGCATAGTTAGCGTGTGGAGAAAGGGGCCTTTGGGGGTTCCTGCATGCATGCGCACACACACACACACACACATTCCTCCTCATGTGTAAACCAAGTGGGGGCTGGGAGGAAACGAAAGCCTCGGATGTAATGGGTGGCGCCTAGACGCCTGGAGAAGATGGCCTGGGCTTTCATATGTAGATGGTTCGAGCCATAAGTCATGAGTTCCCTTCCCCCTGCCTGGCCAGGTGAAGTTCAATTTGATTGGCTGAAGGCAGGAAAGCTACAGAAAGGGGGAGGGGGAAGAGCTATTTCCCCACGTGTAGCCTGTGTGTCTTTGTCTTAGTCTTTGGTAGCATGCCTGCTCGGTGGTGGGAGCCATGGCGGCGCGCCAAAGAGGGGCCCAAGCCTTTAGGGGCCCCCCCTCAGGAACCGACCCCAGGCAGCTCCTGGTGAAATTAGCTGGTTTGAGGGCTCTAGTAAAGGCAAGCCTTGTGGGAGTTTTACCCATCTCTGACCTGAGGGTAGATGGAGTAGTTCCTCCTCGGGCGGCAGGGCTGTGCTGGATCTAACCCTGGAAGAAGATTGACCCTCAGGTAACAGGTGTGTGCCTGAGAGATATTAAGGAATCAGGTTTTATTGTTTTGCAGCTTTACTGTGTACTAAAGTGTCTCTCTTTATTTTGTGTGCTTCTCTCATTTCCCTAATCTTGTTGTAAAATGCTACCAGAATAAACCTGTTTGGTTTTACCCCACATAGTGTTTGTGGATTGCTCTGTGAGTTCAGTATCTAAATCCAGGTTACAGAATTGAAGGCGAGTCCCTGAACAGATTGCAGACAGCTGAGGCTGGCAATCTGGTACCTTGAGATCTCAGGGGGTCTTGGTTCCTTTGGAGTAGGAAAGGGTGGGGGTGTGGTGGGCCAGCCAGCCCCCCCTTCCTCCACAGTCACACTCTCTATTATTAATGAGAAAAGTTGAAATTCATTTGAATAATAAAAAATGGCACTCCACCTTCCAGGCTTCATAACCCATCCTAGAGTTTCCCATCACTTCAAGCCACCTGGGCCTCTCTCTTCTGCCCAGAAGGACATTTTGCCTGGGTCTTCAGCAACAGGAGTATTTTATTTGGGGGGGGGGAGAGACCACAAAAGGCCCTTGAGCACCCAGGGAATCTGGTATTCAGGGGTTCATCTCAGCTGACATCCTGGATGCCATTGATCTGCTGCTTCTAGAAAAGTTCCTCTCTCTGCTTTCAGCAGCTCGGTGACAAGCAGGGATCCAGCAGGGGAACATTGTCTTACCCCCCATGCTGCGGACAAATCACCCATTTGATTTCTGCTTCTTACTCAACTGTTATATGCAGGTAAGCCTCGCCAAATAATAATTCAAAAAGTGACAACTCCCCGCTGTCATCATCATCAGGCGATCACTCGTGACCGAGTAAGATTGTCTTCCGGGATAAAAGGAGGAAATTCTAAAGAAGATTGTGTAGACTCTAGCGATGGGTTCGTAAGTGACTGTGGAGGCCAATTCTAGATCCACACAGCTTCCCACAGTGAGGACACAGGTTACCAGATAGAAGATGGTCCTGTAAAGGATTCATTTGACGTGTTTTTCGCTTAGCACGTTTCTCCCTTTCACCTTGCACTCGGGCTTCTTCAAAGTCCATGGAACCTTTGTGAAAGGCCAACCTCCATTTAGATCGTTCATGGGCCAGAGCTTCCCAGTTTTTGATGTTTATATTGCATTTTTTTAGATTAGCCTTATGAACATCTTTAAACCTCTTATATTGACCACCGATATTCCGCTTTCCATCCTTGAGTTGGGAGTAAAGTAACTGCTTTGGGAGACGGCAGTCAGGCATTCGAACAACATGACCGGTCCACTGAAGCTGGCGTTGAAGGATCATTTTTTCAATGCTAGTAGTCTTTGCTTCTTCCAGTACACTGACATTTGTTCGCCTGTCTTCCCAAGTAATTCGCAGGATTTTCCGTAGGCAACGTTGATGAAACCTTTCAAGGAGGTGGAAGTGACGTTTATAGATAGTCCATGTTTCGCAGGCATACAATAAAGTTGGTAATACAATGGCTTCATAAACCAGTGTTTTGGTCTTCTTACAAATATCCCGATCCTCGAACACTCTATGTTTCATTCGAGAAAATGCGGCACTTGCAGAGCTCAAACGATGCTGGATTTCAAGACTGGCCCAAATCAGTAACATTCAAGCATGCTTGGCTGCACAGGATGGTTGGCTGAGAAGGATCCAGATAATAAAAGAACGGGGGAGAAAAGCAGCGAGATATTGGGGTGCATGAGGAGAGATGGACAGAGAGTTTCAGATCTGAGATGGGCATGGGCAGAGAGAAGAGAGGAAGCAAACATGTGACCAAAGCTGCTAACTCCATCCTCGCACGAGATCCTTTGAAGATCCACCACTGTCCCGCTTGCTTTCTGAAGAGAGAGTGTGGTATTGCACTCTTTCTTCACACTTACATCTCACAGCAAACAACAAGACAGAAAGTTCAGCATCATCACCCCTCCCCCCCCCAGCACATATCACCCACACCTCCAGCCAAGCACACAGAGCAAGGTGCCACACACACCGAAGGCTGTATTTAAACGTGTCAAGAGCAGCTCACCACATCCATCCTTGCTCTGCCTTCTCCTGTCCTCTCTTCTAACCGAAGCAATTACAAATAGCAAAGAGCAGCAATTTGGGCCCAGAGGCAAGCAAACAGGAACTAAGCAACTGTGCTCATCACTGTGCACCATAATTGGGGTCTCAGCATGGAACATTCTTCCTAGGCCTAAGAGACCCCCGAGGAGGTCATCTTCATCCCTTCCAATGCCCCTCCCCACAAACCAGGGTCTTTCCATCAGGGAGCCAAGCGAGAACCTGCATCCAGGAAGGCAACACTGCCCTGAAGCCTGAGCACAAGTTATACAGCCTGATCACGTTTCACTGAATAAGAAGTTGATTTTTGTGATTAACCAGCAAAATATAGTTTGGGTGGTTACAGAATCTGCCCCACACTGCTTCCCCCCTGGGTTTTGCACTCTTGTTTTTCCAACACAGGTTCTGGGATCAGAACATGGCATGGTGGTAATCATGGTATCAGCTTAGGGGTGGGTGGTGACAGCCCCCCCCCCGCCTCTGCATGGTCAATCTTGGAATCTTCTTGTCTGGATCCTCTCTCTAAATGGATGGCTTTAGGTTCTCGGCACATTAAAATGGATAGGGCTCCTCCCACAGTTATGCTTGTTAGAGATGTGTGACATATACCCTCACATCAACTACATTTTGATTCAATTTTCTCATGCTAGTTTGACTCTATGGGGAAACCCAGATTTAAAAATTGGTAAGAAAATGTTTTTGTGGGGGACTTGGATGGAGAAGTTGATTTTTATTCGGACCAACTGGTGGGTGCTGATGACTAGCTTTTGTCATTCCCGGCTTTGCGTGACAAATACAACTTGACTGCTATGGCTGAATGGAAATACTTGCAATTGCAACATTTTTTAGAATCTGGGTCTGGCCATGCCGCTTTTACAGCTTCAGAGTTTCCTTCACTTTTGGAAACACTTATTGGGGTTGATCAGTCTCAACCCATGACCCATGTTTATAAATATTTATTATTACCCCATGTAAATGGCACTATATGAATAATAATACTAAAATTGCTATTAGCATGTGGTAGAGGGTTGTTGTTTTTTTAAGTAATAAGACAATGACAGTTCATTCAATTCTTCCAGTGGAAGACCGACAACCTGGTCTTCTGCGCGGGTTCAGTGCTAAGGGGGTAGCGAGTCCTGGGGCGGGCCTTCTCCGAGGTCCCCAGCGTCTCACCCTTAGCCCAGAACAAAGGGATAACTTATAGCCACAAAAGTATCTTTTAGAAAACAAGTTTATTTACAAAATTACCTTCACAAACCCAGACCCACGCCAGCAATACAGCTTATCAGTACGGTACAAAGTAGCAAGTAAGAAGTCTCAAGGTCACCGTGATTTCAGGGCTCTCAGCTAGTTAGTTCAGCTCAGGTCCCGGCAGAGGCCCGGTCAACCGCACGCGGCTAGCTGGGTTCCCGGCGGAGGTCCGGTCTACCCAAGCGGCTTGTGAGTGATTTCAGCTTGGTTTCCCGGGGGTCCGGTCAACCCAAGCGGCCAGTGATTCCAGCTAGCTGGAGCGCGCCAGGTGCTGCTACCCGGGGTTGCCGATCTTTCGTTCCCTTACCCCAGGCATGGCAAGATTGCAGCTCAGGTTCTCTTGCGCAGGGTGTTTTATACCTTGGTGTTTCAGGTAGCCCCTCCCTCTGTGATCAGGTGGGTTGACACCCTCCCTGAGGGGCGGCCTTTTGGGTCAGGTGGGGTGACGCCCTCCCCCCATGGGGTGGGGTCCCTTTGAAGCCCCTTGCTTAATGGTCCCATCCTATGGTGTTGAGTGGCCATTTCTTAGGGGTGCCGAAGCGTCTGCTCTGGCGAGGCATTCAAGCCTTATGTAGATGGGGCTGATATGCGAGAGCATTGACAAACCTGGTGATGCTTCCTGCCTTCCCCCCTGGGGTGATTCTATGTAGATGTTGTTTGTCCCCTTTGGCATCTGTGGAGACTGGCTGTCTCCCCCCCCCCGGATCTCCTTCCCCCCTCCTTGGTGAGTGTGTGTGTGTCAGGCAGGGGGCTTAGGTTGGCTTTCTGCACACTTCCATACTTCCACACACACCCCATAACAATTAATGTTGCCTCTTCTATGTCTCTAGAGTACAAATATTATCAGAGTACAATTACTATGTGAATCACTTTGGGACTGGTAGCTGATGCTGAAGGAGAATTATGACCCCAGGCAGCTAATTACTCCCACTGGAAAGGGACAACTGGTAACGCCTCCTAAAAAGTAGTACATTTACACAACAGAATCAGACCTAGGTCTGAAACATTTCCCTTAATCCAGTCCAGAATTCCTCCTCAGTTCATATATCTCCTGTGCCTCTTTTCTGCCAGATATACTTCCCCCCCCCCCAGCACCGGGGTTACTTTATTTAGAAAGAAAGATGAGGAATGGGCAATCAAGCAACAAAAGAATTGCTATTTTGAGGTTCTCATCTCAGCTGGGGCCTGCCTTATTTCTGGGAGGGTTCCTCTCTCTGCTCTTAGCACTAGAACAACAGGCAGGAATCCTGCAGGGGAAGGTACCGTACTTCTCTTGTTGCCTCATCTCCACTCTGTGGAACCTTTGCTTGTTGAAATTGTGCCTGCTGTTACACACCTGTAAATTGCACAGGAGATGTGCAAAGCAACACCAAAAGATGACATACCCCTAGCTTTTCCCCTAGAAGGACTGGCCCAACTCAGCAAAATTAAAGCAAAATCAGGAGGAATCAATTTACCTGGATGGGCCGACTGCCAGAGAAGTATCCGGAGCAGAACTGGAAATGAAGAACAACGGAGAAAAGTGGTGAGAAATATGGGCGGGGAGAGAAAGATGGTGACTTTCCCATCTAAGGTTGGCAGAGAGAAGAAAGAGGGCCCAAACCTGTCACCAGCGCAACGAACTCCATGCTCGATAAGGTCAAACGGTTGGCTCCTCAGCTGCTCCACTTCTGTCGTGCTTTTTTGTCCCAAGAGAAATGAAAAATGAGCCCTGCTGAACTCTATCCTCTCGCAGCAAAGATCAAGGCAGGAACTGCATCATCATCACCCCCTTCCCCCCCCCCCCCAGCACATAGCACCCCCGCCCCCAGCAAAGCACACAGCTCTACTCCTAGGCCTTGGCCACACCAAAGGCTGAATTAAAAGCGATCAAGGGCAGCTCATCGCATCCAGCTTTGCGCTCCCTCCTCCTGTGCTTCCTTCTAACCAAAGCACTTAAGAATAGCAAAGTGCAGCAAGTTGCAGCCAGAGGTGACAAAACAGGAACTAAGCAAGGGTGCTCCTCATAGTGCATCCCAATTTGAGTCTCAGGCTGGAACATTCTTCATCAGCTCCACGCACCTCCCATATCCTCCCAGATGAGACGGTGGGGTGGGGTCTTTCAAACATCAGTCCCCACCTCCAGACTCTCAAGTTCATCAGCCATGTGCTGTCCGTTGAAAGTCAGCTACAGAATCCAGGCTCCGCATATGTGCTGGTAACACGATGGGTTTAGTAACAGAATTCCACGCAGCTCCCTGTCAGTTCCGTAAATGCAATCCTGTTGTTCCTTGACCAAAAGAAGGAATGGGAGGAAGGAGGCTAGAGCCTGGGCTGTGCTAAAGGAGACAGTGCAAAGGATACAACTCTGTGCCTGGATACAACAACACAGATGTCCCGACCAGGCTGCTGGGCACTCAACCAGGGCGGGGGTGGGAGGGCAAAACTGGGACATAGCTTCAGCTATTGGGCAGTATAGAAATGTAATAAATAAATAAAATATATAAAATGAAGCATAAGTTAGGCCAGGGAGGGCCCGAATATACCCATTTTTTGCATGTAATGTTCCATCTTATAATGCATTTTGAATGTGTGCATTTTTATGTGCACTTTCCACTAAGATACATATTTTTGTAGGCATTTTCGATTGGAGAACTGCACTGCAAAATTTGGGGAAGTGCTAATTTGGCAGGAGGAGTCAGTTTGGGTTTGCGCCTTGTTTCAAATTTGCAAAATTAGGTCGGTTCAAATTAATATGTGAACTGGAACTGATCGAATTTCTCCCCTACCGTTAATCACCAGCAAATGTGAGAATAAGTCAGCACATAATTTAAGCGTCCCAATTTCTTTTTGCAATTGCTATTTTTAATTGTTATTAGCAATTCTGATTGGATGATGGAAAACAACTGGACCAATGAGAGAGATGTCTCAATCTCACCAATAAGAAGATGGCAAAATCCATAGTCGTAGTGGTGAGAGTGTTGGACTGGGACTCGGGAGATCCAGGTTCTAGTCCCCGCTCGGCAATGAAACTCACTGGGTGACTTTGGGCCAGTCACTGACTCTCAGCCTAACCTACCTCACAGGGTTGTTGTGAGGATAAAATGGAGAGGAGGAGGAGGATTATGTAAGCCGCCTTGGGTTCCTTGTAGGAAAAAAGGTGGGGTATAAATGTAATAAATAATAAATATAAAAATAAACTCACACCCTGCCCAGCTTACAGGTTGGGTTGAAGTTTTCACTTGATTCTTTGCTAGAGGGAAGATGCACCAAGTGTACATGCAAGTCAGTGGTGGGGTCAAGGCTTGTAATTTCAGAAATATACAAAACAATGTGTTTTTCTTTTGAATTGAAAAGAACATGAGGGAGAAGATATGAAATACATGCATACATACCATCTTTACATCAGCATTTTGTAACTCAAAAGATAACTGGGCACAATCCCATGCATACTGAGGCAGAAGAAAGTCCTACAACTCCCAGCATTCCCCAGCCAGCCATGCTAGGAGGTGTAGGACTTTTTTCTGCCTAAACATTCATAAGATTTCACCCTAAATATGTTACAAGGATAAACCAAGGAACCAACAAATGTTATAAACTACTTTACATAAACTACAGGCCTGTGGCTCACGCTGGCTCAGCTTGTCTGAGCGTGGAAAGCTAAGCAGGGTCAGGCCTGGTTATTACTTGGATGGGAGACCCCTCCTCTAGTTTCCTGCATTGAGCAGGGGGTTGGACTCGATGGCCTTGTAGGCTCCTTCCAACTCTATGATCTATGAAATCTACTTGTATACAGATGCACATATTCCTCCTGAAGTGTATCATGAAGAGAAGGCCACACAGAGGATGGAACAACAACAAGAAGAAGAGCTGTAATAAGTAAGGCTTACTGAGAAAAAGGCCATGCAGCATACAGCTGCAGGCAAGGCTAAACAAGAAACTGAAAGCACAGTGACTGAGTGCCGACTTGGGCACTTCCTGGTATAGCCAGCCAGGAGGGCCAATACTCAATGCTACGCTTTTACTACTTGGTGACTTGCCACTCCAAATATCAAACTGAAATATATTTACCATCTCCTGTGGCTTCATATGGATGGTGCACTGGGGGTCTATGTTAAGATACTGATCTATCTGGTTCCACAGAAATTTCTGCAATTCCAGTAATGTTGCTGATTGAAAATCCCTGTCCTATTTTTTGAAATAGTGTGGTTGACACTTCCAGATATTTAATAAAAAATAATAATAATTGGATAATGACTTATTTGTTTTATTCACTGAAATCTGTTCTAGTTGGTCAAAATCCAATGTCTAAATTTACCACCTTCTTTTCTAATCCAATGATATATAAAAATGTCTAATTTAAAGATACAAAAAGGAAGAAGAATCCATCCATCCCATCTCCTTCTGAAGTTGTGTGCATGAGTTAGCATATCCATGTTGTATCCAATGTCTTTATTGACCAACTCCATGTTTAATGCAGCATGAAAGGGATCTAGTTTGTCCATCCTTATAGAAATGGAGGCTAAAAAGAACAAAAGAGATTGGTGATTTATCTGGGCACAATATTTGCCTATCTCTGCCCCATGTCCTCAGAGTTACCGTACATTCCAGCCTATTTTGTCTGTTTTTAGGGCATAGCCACAGGAGTGCATTAACTGGTTGTTGCTGAAATGTTTTCTCCATCAGAATGTCTCATCAGGAATCCTTCAAACCAGTCCAATTGAAACAATTAGTGTTAAAAACAAACAAACACTAGAATGTCTGGGACGACTGCTAATATCCTTTCCTTCTCAAACATCCACCTTATAAAATCAATCCTGCCTTTTTAATTTCCTCAACGGAAACTATTAAATACTGGTTGTCATACTTCTATGTTAGGCTGTAAAGTAACATTATCATCATCATCATCCATCACTATTAATGGAAGGGTATTCATCTGAACCAAAAAATATTTAATTTTGACCACCTATTCAGCTCTGCTTAAATTTTCTCTTTCTTTCATTATCGATCTCTTTCAATTTGGAAGAATGGACTAAGATGAACTGAAGTAACCTTTGGTACTGGAGGGCAAGACATGCTGAATCATGAGTCTGGTGACTAGTTATGGTGAAGATAAAGATTTAATTAAAAATTAACAGGGTATTCCTGTCTTGATTGGCTTAAGTGATGTATATACATGGAAAAGAAGGACAGCAGGCTAAATAAATAATCAGGAGATGATGAGATTTACAGGACTAAGGAAAAGAAGAGATAGATGGAGTGAAATACATTAAGAAATAGTTTGATGAATTCCCAGTCAAAAAGAAATGTCAAACTAGGCAACAAAACATAATAGAACAATGAGGGATTAGTTATGGACATGTAATAAATTTTACTCACTCATCTTAGAACCCCTGCTTTCTCCATAAGAGAAACTAGAAATTAAAAATCAAAATTAAATTAAATTTAAAAGGTATAAGAATGCTTGTTGTCAATATGTGATTTAGCTCTTTCAGAGCTCACCCTTTGCCTGCAACATGACACCACAACAGGAATCAACCTCACTGAATGCAGCAATGAAAACAAGTATAGCTTACACCCCAAGTTCTTGACCCCTTTTTATTACATCCATAATTTTACCTTTCAAATACTAAGTTACTACTAAAAACTACTATTATAACAAATCCTTATTTTATTTTAACAGTTCCAAGTTCTTCAGAGATCATCTTTCTAATATAATCTTTCCCAAAGATACCAATCAAGCTCATTTCCCCAAAAAACAAGCCACCACATATTTCCCCCTTAAATCAATATCTAACACCCCAAATTTTTAAACCCATTTCAACATCCCTTCCATTGCTCATTAATCGCTTTCAACAAAGACCAGTACATTTTACCAATAACACTTTACCTTTCAAGTTCTAATTTACTACCAAAACAAATCATTATTTTTTTCTAAGCATTCCTACATCTTCAAAAATCATCTTTCTAATAAAGTCCTTCCCACTAACATTTATAAGTAAGTATGCCCTTATAAGCTTCTCTTTATGGCCTATCTTATTTTACCATTATAAAAAGGGATTCTCTCTCATTCTCTTTTTCTTCCAAACTAAAGAGATTCTCTCTCTTTCTTCTTCATCTTCTTCTTCTTCTTAAAGAGATCTATCTCACAAATCCCTTTGGGTTCACAACCATGATTTTTCTATTGGGATCCCTCTCACCAATCCCTTACAAGTATTCTCCCATTTGGATCGCTCTCACAGATCCATTTGGTGTTAAAAACCACCTTAATTCTTCCATTCAAACCTCTCTCAAAAGTCCCTTATAATTTCAGCCACTGGCCTCTCTACATTTATAAAAAGCAAATAAACAAATAATAAGCCAGCAACCAAACCCCCTCCCTCCTCTCCAATAATCCACAAGCATCATAACGTATATTCAGCCATTTCTGTCAATTCCAATAATACTAATCCAGAATCGGAACTCTTAGTAACCACCCACTCATTTCCCACGGTCAAACACAGTGATTCTGTATCCCATAATAATGGGAAAAAACTGCCTCTTTTCTTAAGAATTTCCATAATCAGCTCCTTCAGAACAAGCCAGACCATGTTTAATGAGACAGCATTTTTTCCCAGTTCAATAGAAATATATTTCTTGTAGCCTTGATTTTCTCCCTCGTTAGCAAGGTATTTCTTCTGAACTTGAGTTGTTATTTTCTGATTCTCCACTCCTTTCTTCTTAATCTTAATTGCAGCACTCTGTCTGTTGAGAATTTCACTTTTAAACTCCTGGCACATTTCCATCTTATCTGTTCTTTGTTCTTCTAAATGTGATGTTTGCAAATCAAAGTCTTTGCCACCAGTTGCTACATTGGAGTGTACATTTTCAATTTTCTGTAAAATTCGCAGACAGTTCTAAATGCTGCAGCTTGTCAAGAATTTTTTTCTCGAATGCATCAAATTTATTCATCATTTCTCCAACCATCTTAAGCCACAAATCCCATGTGGCCATCTTGGCTCTTTGTTTCCAGGACCCGTCCCTAAACAACAAATACCATTCTCACACTGTGGAAATTTCTCACACAGCTCCTTCTCTTATAAACTTTCCCAAGATAAAGAGTAAGAAAATTTAAGGTACCTCTTTCTTTCCTATTTCAGCACTTGTTTATTGATCTTCTCATTGTGAGGCTTTAAGCCATATTTCTTTTATATTCTCCTGAAAAAAGATAGAGTTGTGGTAGGAAGTTTGTTTATCCTTCACTGTAGATAAAAATCTCTCTCCATTACTGTGGAGGAAGAGGGGGGGCTGGCTGACCCGCCAGACTCCCACCCTTTCCTACTCCAAAGGAAACCCAGCACTTGCCACCATGTGGCCCGGAAGGGGGGGCTGGCTGACCCGCCACCACCCCACCCTTGCCTACTGGCAAAGGAACCAAGACCCTCGATCTCAAGATACCAGACTGCCAGCCTCAGCTGTCTGCAATCCTACTTGGATCTCTGTTTAGGGACTCGCCTTCATATTTCTGTAACCTGGATTTAGATACTGAACTCACAGAGCACTACAAAACCCATGTGGGGTAAAACCAAACAAGGTTTATTTCTGGTAGCAATTTACAACAAGATTAGGGAACTAAGAGAAGCACACAATATAGAGAGACACTTTGGTACATCATCATCATCATCATCATCATCATCATCATCATCATCATCATCAGGCGATCACTCGTGACCGAGTAAGATTGTCTTCCGGGATAAAAGGAGGAAATTCTAAAGAAGATTGTGTAGACTCTAGCGATGGGTCCGTAAGTGACTGTGGAGGCCAATTCTAGATCCACACAGCTTCCCACAGTGAGGACACAGGTTACCAGATAGAAGATGGTCCTGTAAAGGATTCATTTGACGTGCTTTTCGCTTAGCACGTTTCTCCCTTTCACCTTGCACTCGGGCTTCTTCAAAGTCCATGGAACCTTTGTGAAAGGCCAACCTCCATTTAGATCGTTCATGGGCCAGAGCTTCCCAGTTTTCGATGTTTATATTGCATTTTTTTAGATTAGCCTTATGAACATCTTTAAACCTCTTATATTGACCACCGATATTCCGCTTTCCATCCTTGAGTTGGGAGTAAAGTAACTGCTTTGGGAGACGGCAGTCAGGCATTCGAACAACATGACCGGTCCACTGAAGTTGGCGTTGAAGGATCATTTTTTCAATGCTAGTAGTCTTTGCTTCTTCCAGTACACTGACATTTGTTCGCCTATCTTCCCAAGTAATTTGCAGGATTTTCCGGAGGCAACGTTGATGAAACCTTTCAAGGAGGTGGAAGTGACGTTTATAGATAGTCCATGTTTCGCAGGCATACAATAAAGTTGGTAATACAATGGCTTCATAAACCAGTGTTTTGGTCTTCTTACAAATATCCCGATCCTCGAACACTCTATGTTTCATTCGAGAAAATGCGGCACTTGCGGAGCTCAGACGATGCTGGATTTCACTGTCGATGTTAGCTGTAACAGAAAGATAGCTGCCAAGATAGAGAAAATGATCGACATTTTCCAGTATTGTCCCGCCAAGCTGGATAGATGGCATCACCAAAGGATTGGCTTGCACTTGCTGATGAAGCACTTTGGTTTTTTTGATGTTAAGTGAGAGACCAAGTTTTTCGTATGCTTCTGCAAAAGCATTTAGGATAGTTTGGAGATCATCCTCTGAATGTGCGGAGACCACATTATCATCAGCATACTGAAGTTCCACAACGGAGGTTGTAATTACCTTACTTTTTGCTTTCAGCCTGCTGAGATTAAAAAGCTTTCCATCTGTTCGATATATAATTCCCACACCGGTGGGAAGTTTCCCCTCGACAAGATGTAAAACCATGGCGATGAAAATGGCAAATAATGTTGGGGCGATAACACATCCCTGTTTAACACCTGATCCCACTTTAAATGGAGCACCATGAGAGCCGTTGTTGTCCAAAACGGTTGCCGTCATGTTGTCATGGAGAAGTCGCAAGATATTCACAAATTTATTGGGGCATCCAATTTTCATAAGGATAGTCCAGAGAGCTGTACGGTCTACAGTATCAAAGGCCTTAGCCAAATCGATAAATGTCATATAAAGGGGTTGATTTTGCTCCCGGCATTTTTCTTGGAGCTGACGTGCAGAGGGTGTTCGCTTCAAGGGTTAGATCTAGCACAGTCCTGCCTTTCTAGAGCCCTCCAACCAGCTAATTTTACCAGGGGCTGCCTGGGGTCGGTTCCTGAGGGGGGGCCCCCCTAAGGGCTCGGGCCCCTCGCTGGCGCGCTGCCATGCCGGGCACGCTACCAAAAGGACTGACCAAGAACAAAGGCTACACCTGGGGAAATAGCTCTTCCCCCTCCTCTTTTCTGTAACCTTCTTGCTTCAGCCAATCAATTTGAACTTCACCTGGCCAGGCAGGGGGGAGGGAACTGGCCAGGCAGGGGGAAGGGAACTCCTGAGTCATGGCTTGAACTATGCATATGAATGCCCTCAGCCTGGCTCCTCCAGACCTCTAGACGCCAGGCCCCATCTCATGTTCCATGCACCCTTTGCTTCTTCCCAGCCCCCACCTGGTTTACTCATGAGGAGGCGTGTGTGTGTGTGTGTGTGTGTGTGTGTGTGTGTGTGTTTGTTCCTGCATGCATGCATGCAGGAACCCTAAAAACTCTTTTCTCTACATGCTAACTATGCACACCCCACCCCAGCCGGTTCACACCTGAAGTGTGTGTGTGTACCCCCAAAGGCTTGTTTCTCCACAGTTACAAATTGGCATCATAAATCTTAAAAGAAATGAAGAGTTCGCGAGCTTAGGTCAGGTGACCTTTCGAGGTCTCCAGCCATGGCATCAAGCAGAAGTTGTAAATCCTTAACTCCGAGTCTTCCCCCAGTCAAAATTGACAAAACGACAATTAAAACTGCAACAGACAACTCTAAGGAGTAAATAAGGCTTATCTCTCGTCATTCCCATTAATTCAAGGGGAAAATAGGTGGTGGTTTGTTCTTCGATAAATGTAGTAAAGGGGAAGAAATAGGGAATTGTATTAAATAGAACTAGAAATGTTTTAGATTGGTAGAAGAAGTAGAATTAACATATATGCTTATTGTTAATATTTTTTTCATTTTTTATTAATTTGTGAGGTGGATGAATAAGAAGAAAATGTTTGACAATAGAAAAAAGAGAAATCTATTTGTAAACCACAGAGTAGTGTATATAAGATTGCTTATACTTTGTTGTGGGAAAAATCGGAAGTTCATCTTAGTTTTGTGTTGCTTTTGTGATATTTGTGTTTTATTTTTCTTTTGAAAATAAAAAAGTTTGAAAAAAGAAAACAGTATAGCTTATGGGTTCTACTCTCTTTCCTCCTTGTTAGAATGGGCTCTTGTTCCCCTATGCTATTGCATTCATTTGGCTAACAGACACAAGGTCTTTCCTCTCTTTTAGACATAGGAAGTGTGAATTGGTTTATGGTTGCTGCCTTGCTGCTACTTGAGTGTAACTTGAACACAAGGGAATCATGATTAAGGAGTCCGTATTTTTTCTGTCTTTCATGTAATAGAAGTAATCTTTGTATTGCCAACTGTGTTAGTGTGTTTTAGTATAGGGGATTAGGGGTAATACACACACACTCGGGGCAATGTTATAACTCCAGAAAAGGGTCTTGCACCTCTCAGGGAAGTGTGCGGTTGAGACACGCGGGCGGTAGTGCACATGAGTACCAATCCCAACATCATCATCATCATCAGGCGATCACTCATGACCGAGTAAGATTGTCTTCCAGGATAAAAAATTTACAAAAAGAAAATTTTAAAAGGAGGAAATTCTAAAGAAAATTGTGTAGACTCTAGCGATGGGTCCGTAAGTAACTGTGGAGTAGGCGAGGGGCCGAGCCTTGCGGCGGCTGGCAACTCAATCCAGGCTCAGCCCTCCGCGGCAGTGGCGGCAGCCCGATCTCGCTGTTCAGAGCAGTGCAGAGTGTTCTCCGCACTGCTTGAGCTGCCGCTGCCACCACTGCCGCCGCTGCTGCCGCCACCGGAGGATCCACCCGCCCCGGCCCCCCGCCACCACCGCTAGACCCCACCACCACCACCCGCCACCGCAGAACCCACCACCACCACCCTGCCACCCCCCTGCCACCCCCCGCCACCTACCTGGTCCTGTGTGGCTCCTCCTCCGCCGCCGCCGCCGCCGCCACTGCCGGAGCCACTGCTCTGGTGCGCTGGAGCCCCGCCCGCGCTCTGTTTTGGCGGGGGGAACCAGGGCAACAGGGCTGTTGCCCTGGTTTCCCCCGCCAAAAAAAGAGCACGGGGGTGGAGCAGGGTCCTGTCGCGTCACTTCCTGTGCCGGAAGTGACACGACGGGACCCAGCAGACAGGGGGAAGACAGGCTCTCTGCTCTGCGGAGAGCCTTTGGTAAGTCCGTGCAGGTGGCCAAGCAGCCCGTTGGACACGAGCAGGCCCAGTTCAGGCCTTGCTCCTGTCCGACGGGCTGCTCGGCTACATCCCTACGTGTGGAGGCCAATTCTAGATCCACACAGCTTCCCACAGTGAGGACACAGGTTACCAGATGGAAGATGGTCCTGTAAAGGACCCCAATTGTAGCAGTAGTATTGCAGCTACTCACTCAGAGAGGGTGGGTGATGCTAGAGGCCAATAAGGTTTCACCTGGTCATATAAAGCCTGACACACACACACACACACACACACACACACACACTAGCAATCCTCAGGCACATCAGTGTCCCAATGCTGATAACAGCAGTGCCGAATTCGTAGTCTTTTCCCCACAGCCCAGCCAATGCCTGATTTGCTGAACTATGGGGAAAAGTTGCTGCGGCTCCCCCAGCTTTGCAGGCCATATGGAGAGTGGTCAAGGGCCACATGGGGCTTGGAGCTGGGAGTTGCCCACGTGAGAGATAGCAGATGCACTGCAGGAAGGCATCTCTGGAGAGAACTCCCCCAGCAAACGAGACAAGACAAGGGCTGGACGCTGGAGAGGAAAATCAGATATTAGCTTTTCTTGATTTAAGAAAGGAAGATGCTTTAGAGATGCTTCTGCCCCCTCCTCCACCCCCTCTTTGGAAATTATAACCTAAACCTTTGCTCATATTAAAATTTTAATATAAAGATTCATCAAATTTATTGACAATAAGCCACATTGATTTTACTCTGGACCCTGTTCTGAATCCCAGCATAAGCTCACGCAGAAGCAACAGGCTGTGCATTTCATCATCATGGTTAGGTTAGCAACGTGGGACAGACACACCCGGAGTATTTTTCTGTTCCACAGTCTCTTTATTTTGCTGCTATGTTCATAGGTCGAGAGAGAATCTCACTGTATGCAACCTCCTTCTCTTCCCATCTCTTTTCTATCACTGGTCCAGAAGGAGTCACGGCAGAGGAAATGGTGATGAGGGCGTAGGTGACGTCTGCCCCCTGGGGAAGAAGAGCCAATGAGGCATTAAACCGTGTATCGCTCAGCAGCTTAAATGAAAGGAAGATTTTTCAGCTTTGTTTTAGAGCATATTACAAAAGGAAATCGGTTTGGCTCTCGTGGTGTACCTTAAGGAACCCTCAATATGAAACGCAACTTCAACCTCAGTGCTAGGGATCCGTGCTCCAATCCCTCTCCCCGTGACCCTCGCAGCGGGCACAGAGAGAACCACGCTGGCTGCCTCTTTGAGGTCGGGAAATTGACCTCAGAGAGGGGGAAAGGTGGCATTCTGAGGCTGGGTGAGGAAGGGAGGATATGAGATATCCTGACAGTGCTCCAGCCCCCCCCACCTCCCCCTCAAAAGCTCCTCAGCCAGATAGCCAAAATTTGGCAATCTAGCTGAAATGCAGAGCAGGAGGAACAGGGAGGCGAAGATTGCCTCTGCCACTTCTCAGGCTTTGCACTGGATGCTCATAACTTCAGCCTCCAAGTTCCGGCAGGTTACAAGCATCAAGTGTGCAATTGCAGAAGTGCGCCCTAATTAAGGGACCATCTCCACACCTCACACTTATGAATTCAAGAAGGGCAGTGAGATACACCCTTCCATTTCCATAATGACAATTTCCATAAGTCTATCATCTCTAAGGGAATCACGGACATTGAAATGGTTTAAATCTCTAATGAAGCTGGCTGTCTCTGCCAAGCACAAGCATGGATGGACTGAAAATCATGCATGAATCTCACAAGTTACCTGTCAGGCGGCTGCTTGGGGATTCAAATCCCAGGATTGTCTAACTCTGTTTCATCTTTCTGTTCTCCTGGCTCAGATTCTTGCCTATGTTTTGATGCTTCCACATTGCAAATAAAGATGAAAAGAAAAATTAAACAAGGTACAAGGAGTGGAAATGTATTACTTTCGTAGTCTTGCAAAATTCAACTCAAATATATTATTTGTTCATTTGTTTATGTAGTATTTTTTTTTTAATCCAGGTCTTTACACGTTTGCAAATACAGCCTCTATGACTGAGAAGGAAATTCCCACCCAAAGAGAGTGACACTCAGAATCTGTTGAGGAGGATAATGCCACCAGTGGCACATCTATTGAGGCTTACAGAGATTCAAATGCACAAGCTGATGTTGGGCGAATTAGTTGGGCAAATGGATTTGTTAGCACTTACACCAGTTGGAGAAGCTCCAGCCTTCACCGAGTTATGCCTTGATGGGAAAATTAGTTGCATTCTTGGCAAAGCTGAGCTCCAGGCCTAAAAACAGTTTTCAAGACCATGGGAAGGAGTCCTCCCAAGGCTTGAAGCATACAGACACACACACCACACACAAAGAGGGCGAAGAGTGGGTGGAAGCTACAATTTGTACTAAGGACCTTCATACCTTTTCTCAGGCTGAAACCCTTTCCTGCAGACAAGAACTAGTGAGCATTGCTACTTCTGGTCTCAGGTGAAGAGGAAGAAGGAAAACAGGAAGCCTTGACTATGGGAGGCAAAGGCACCCAGTGAGGGCCCCCTGATCTGGCAAGCAAAGAGCCTCATGATTTTCAGCATGAGGCTAGTCTTTCATGTGATTTCATGGAGCCTGTTCTCTTGGAGGTGGGAGACTCTGGCTGCCCAAACCTGAGGGATCTTATACAGTTCAGAGAAAGGCTGTGACATCACAACTCTGATGAAGCAGACCATGCTCACAAGCACTGGAAAAAGGTGGTACTTGCTATGGGATCAAGACTGAGCTGGCCCTTCATCCCGTATAACAAAAGAGGGTGCTTGTTGGGGATGATGGCTGTTCTTGCTGGAAACAAAGGTCCTACTTGGTCCTTCTTACCAACTCCCTTCTGTTAACAAAAATATGACCTTCCACACTAATGACTGCCTTAACTACATGCGTCATGGCTGGAGTGCAGCAATAGGAGCATATATATTGCAGGTAGTTGACCAGGAACTTTACTAGATATCACACTTGCTATCCAGCACATTCATGTTATGCTCCATTTTCAGGGCCGGCGCTACCGCTAGGCCAACTAGGCTGTTGCCTAGGGCGCGTAGCGGAAGAGGGCGCAGAACGCTGCGCTCCTCTTCGCTGCCGGCGCGCTCCTGCCCTGCCCGCCCGCCCGCCTCTCCGAGAAAGCCAGGTCAGGGATTGCGCCCGGAGTAGTGGTGGGGCCGAGCCTGGGCGCCTCCCCCCCACCTTGCCTCGCCTCCGCGCCGCCTCCCCCCACCTCGCGCCGCCTCCCCCCACCTCGCGCCGCCTCCCCCCACCTCGCCTCGCTTCTGCGCCGCCTCCCCCCCCACTTCGCCCCGCGCCGCCTCGCGCCGCCTCCCCCCCGCCTCGCTTTGCCTCGCCTCGCCTCTACTCCGCGCTGCCTCCCCCCCCCCAACACCTACCTTCTCCGCGCTGTTTCCGGAGCCCCGCCCGCGCTCTGTTTTGGCGGGAAGAACCAGGGCAACAGGGCTTAAACAGCCCTGTTGCTCTGGTTTCCCCCGGCCAAAAACAGAGCGCGGGGGTCCCTTTTCGGAGGAGGCGTGGGAAGGTAGGTGGGGGGCGGCAGCGGCAGCGGCAGCGTGCGGGGAGGGGTGTCCAGTGGCGGCGGGGGGGGGGCGGGAGGTTGCAGAGCAGGGCTGCTTTCCGCCCCCCCCCCACGGTACTAGAGGGGGGGCGCTAAATATAATGTAGCCTAGGGCGCCAAACTGCCCTGCACCGGTCCTGTCCATTTTTGCCCCCATCTTTTCCTTTGGAGAATCAATGCATTTTAGGAAGTCCATTAGAAACTGAATTGCTTGATCTATTATTCTTACCGGATCACTCCCAGCACCGTTTCATTGCCTTTCTCCCACCTTTGCTGAAGATCATAGAAAAGTAGTGTTGGAAGGGGCCTACAAGGCCATCGAGTCCAACCCCCTGCTCATGGGGGATGAAGATGCCTGGCTTATTAGCTGTGTCTCAAAATGGAGTCAGTAGTGTTCACTCAAAAGAGAGCTAATTCATAACAGGGCTTAAAAAGAGAGAAAACCCCTCCCTTGTTGTTAATTGAGGTGGGGGGTTCCTCCTTTTTAGCCCCCGCAATTAGGGTGCAAATTTAGAGGTGGAAGTAGCTGGGTGGGAAGGTTTAAACTTTCCCAAGTTGTATGTGGTGGTCCTGATCTGTATCACAGCCCTGCGCACTTACTTGCAGGTAAAAAAGAAAGTGAGGATCACCTCCACACTATATACATGTTTACCCTCTCGTGTAGTTCAGCCATGAGCAACCTCCTCCCAGGGTGTGTAGGAAACAAAGAGGCCCCCAAGCCCCATCACGTACCAGTCTTCTTCTTGCTGCTGCAGCAGAAAGTGAGTGGGATCATCAGGATCGCAAATGGGAGAGCCCAGCGTGCATACAACAGCAATGGTGCAGGTGAATTTGGTGGTACACAAACTGAGAACAGGGGGGGAAAAGGGTTAGATAAGATAATCTGTGTTGTGCATTTGGAGTGTTAATGTAGAGTTGTCATTAAATTCCCCACCCAAATTTCCCATCCTTTTTGTAGGCAGCTTATCTCTGGGTACATTTGGGTGATTGGGGGGGGGGGCTTTTTAACCAGGTTGGGAGGGACTTACTAGTGGCAGGTGGCAGCAGTTCCAGCAGGTTTTTCATTTGTGGGGGGGGGGGAAGAATATTTCTGCTGCCAAGACGGTGTGGCAGCAGAGATGCTCCTAAGGACGAGTGCTGGCTGGGGGCCACCATGTTCTCTCCTTTCCCAAATGCCCCCAGAACAATTCTACATCTGGAGTATGGTTTGTTACACGAACCTCTCTGGCGCTCAAAGTACTCCGCGGCTCGCCCCTCCGCACCACCGGCGGCCCGATCTCGCTCTTCTGAGCGGCACGGAGCATTCTCCGTGCCGCTCGAGCCGCCGCCGCCGCTCGAGCCTCTGTCCCCCGGGCGGCGCGGGCGGCGCGGGCGGCGCGGGCGGCGCGGGCGGCGCGGGCGGCGCGGGCAGCTCTCCGTGCAGAGCCGAGCCAAGGAGCCACCGGGACGCCCGCAAGTGCGGGCGCAAGCGGGGCCGAGTTCGGTTCCACTCGCGCCCGCGCGAGCCACCAGTTACATCCCTAATCTGGAGCATATGGGGCAGGGAGATGACAGCCTACCATTATTCTTTCATTTCTCCAGGGGAGAAATCACAGCCACCAGCACTGAGCCCCCAAAGCCTCTGAAGAATTTCCCCCTTTCCCCACTGAAATCCACCCCCAGTTCTGAGCTGAAAGTTCTCCTTTGAGGCTGATCCCTATTTTTGGACTGCCCCCTTCTTAAGGATGTGCAAATCAGCAAAACCCGAGCTTCCAAAGTTCCCTGAATTCCATCTTGAAGTCCATTCCAACCCAAGGCTACATCAGATTGTGAGCTTTGTTTTTTTATCTTTTTCCTTGAGAATCCATCCATGTGTATTTTTGTGTGTATATTTCCAAATGTGTACACATCAGTTGTGTGCATCTTTGAAATGTATGCATTTTTATTCCTTTGACTAAATGTAGTTGTATGCATTTTACAAAAGTATGAATTTTTGTCATGCACATTTTTCATACGTACACAAGCTGTCAAACAATTTGGGGGGGGTGGTCTGGGAATCATATTGCAAGCTTGGAAATGTCAGGACTTCAACCACAGTCCGAGTCTGTGTTCAGTCCATAAGGTGTGTGAATGAATGAATGAATGAATGAATGAATGAATGAATGAATGAATGAACGAACTTTTATTATGGTCACAGACCAATCAGACTTTTGATACCAAAGAACAAATAAAGGAATTAAAACAGTTAGATAAAACAAATGGGTTTTTTAAAAGGTCCAACAGATTCCACCCCCCCTAATTTGCATTGCAATAAAAAAATAAATTTGCAACCTTCTCAGTAATATCATCCCTTAAACAGAACAGAACCATATCTTCAGAAGATCGTCCCAGGAGAGGTCTAAGCAGAGGGAAAATCAGCTCTGCAGTCCCTGTACAACTTACAGTACAGAAGGACATGAACAACAGACTCTATTGCCCCAGTTCCACACAAACACAGACGATCATTGATTGGGATCTTGTTAAATTGTCCACTTAACAGTGCAGAGGGCAACACATTGAAGTGAGCAAGCATAAATGCTCCCCTGTATTTAGGAACAGTTAGTCTATATACAGATACATATGAAGCTCTAAGAATTCCATATTTTAGATTGCTTAAAAATAAGGGGGAGCAAGATGTATCAGCCTCAGTTCTCAGGTACTGCTGAACTAAATCTATTAATCTCTGTATAACAGAGAGTTGTGCCTTCCTTAAACTATAGTTCCCCAGAACCTCAGGAGAAAAACCCAGCATAAAAATCCTCTTCTCCATTTCCCTCATCCACCAAGTGACAAAAGAGTCTGAGAGCAATAAGCAGATATAGCTATCAGGAGCTGCAGAAAAATGCAGACAAGGACACCATTTCAGGGCATTTATCTAAGCCTGGCATTCAACTGATTGAATACCCGCTTCCATAGATAGCTGCCTTCCCCACACAGGGAGGTAGCCCCAGAATCTTCCTAAGGAAACTAGACTGAACTCTTTCCACCTGAGAGTTAAACCCAGAGATCCAGTTTGGAATGCCGAATATAAGTTGGGCCAAAGACTTGGTGCCAGACCATTTAAAAATAGGTTGAAATGTAAGGGGGGGCAGAATACAGCCCTGTCTAACACCCCTAGTAACAGAAATGGGGTTTGAGACTTGTCCCCGCTGCCCACATCTTGCTTGGCTGGACGTTTGATTGTATAAACATCTAATGAGAAATAGTAGCAGGCGTTTGTCTATGGAGGTTTGGTGTAACTTGGATCATGGTAATTTTCATGGGGCCAGGTCAGAAGCTGACTTAAGGTCAATAAACTGGGCAGAAAAAACTCTAACTCTTCCTCCCCCATGATCTTGTTATCTTCTATTCAGGATAAGGAGCTTGCATTTTAAAAACCCTGCATAAAGTTTTCCAGTAACTGATAGAAGACTGATGGGATGATAACTTGTTGCTGGATTTGTTCTATCCCCTCTTTTGAAGACAGGGACTATAATTTCTTTGCTCCTGGTGTCAGGGATATTTCCAGTTCTATTAATGAAAGTAAAGAGAACTGAGAGTAAGGGAGTCCCACCATTCAGGGTTAGATTTTAACAAATTGGGAGGTATAGAATCTGGACCTGGTTTTTTCCCGCATTTAAGCTGGGCAATCAAATCAGCAATTTCACCAGATGTTACAGGTTGCCACTCTGGGCCGTTAAAAAGTGGTTGAGTATTATGCAAGGAAAAATCCTCTGGATCATGAAAAATTTCAGAGAAATTGTTTTCCCAAACATGTGAGGGGATACAGCAAGCAGGGGGTACCTGATAATCCCTCAAAGCTCCAGTCACTATCCACCAGAATGATTTAGTGCCCTTTATTAAGGTGGCATGTATAAATAAATTCAATTCCTCAGATGTAGCTAGAATATTTTGATACAACTGAACACAGGCAGCGGAATATAAAAAAGAAGCAAATTTGCCCTCCATCCTGTTTGTGCATTTTTGATCATTCTGCCACAAGATAACTAAGGAGCATCCAGAAGTGAGGGTCCTAGAGGCAGTCGCATCCTTGACAAAAAATTAATAGATGTAACTAATGAATAGTGATCACTATCTGTACCACTGTCAAGATAAATTTTTTGGACCCTCTCTCTAAGTGACTGTGAGACCAAGACATAATCTGCAACACTGCTCCCTGACGCAGAACTAAAAGTAAACTCTCCTATCCTATCACCTGGCATACTTCCACTTAGAATAACTTCATTCTGACAACTAGCTAGAAGAGGCAAGCTTATGCCAGCAAAGTTGATGCACGCTGTCAAACAATTTTGGGGGGTGGGGGTGGGGTGTCTGCGAATCACATTGCAAGCATGGAAATGTACGGAATTCGACCACAGATTAAGTCCGAGTCTGTGTTCAGTCCAGAAGCTGAGAACTGGGTAAATCCTAATAAAAAATGATCTGAAATTAATTGCTCATACATCCCAACCTGTTCTTGAAAGCTAGTGCAAAGGTAATTCTCTGTGCCTGGATACAACCAAGATGCCGCTACCAGGTGCTGATGGGCATTCAGCTAGGGTGATGGGGGGGGGCAAAATTGGGACATAGGTCAGGCCAGGGGGGCCCTTTTCTTCTTCTTCATCATCATCATCATCATCATCATCATCATCATCATCATCCTTGTCCACAAGGCAAACTGGCCACATTAGAAGGACACATCAGAGGCTGCTCTCAGCTGAGGATACAGGTTGAAAAGAGGCAGAGGAAGTAAAGGAGATGGTGTAGAGGTATGCTGGGAAAGCCCAAAGTTTTTTCCAACCTAATCTGTGGCACCCTCAGCTGGACCCTCTTAAGAGTTCAAAGAAGATACCCAAAAAGTTCTCCTACTACTAACCTGGGCTCAAGCCACTAGGGGTTTCCACCATCCTAAAATGACTCACCTCTGATGTTCACCTCCAGGCTCCAGGGAGACCTGATCCACAAGACATTAACTTTTTCCTCATAACTGCATGCAAATCGCCCAGTGTGGTGGGTCTTGGCCTGTGGGATGCTGAGAGAGGCATTTGGGGAGACGTCTCCAGATTCACTGGAGTTCCTCAGAGACACTCCATTGATGGAGGTCATCTCAACCTCATTCTTGTAGAAATGGAACCTTTTCTCATTTTTCTTCTCATTGGCCAAGCAAGTGATGATCAGGGGATCCCCTTCATTCAGCACTCCAGACGGCGGATCTACATTCATCACCGGAGAAGGAGGGGGATCTACAGGTGTTATCCACAATGAAGAGTGGATTTACACACATACAATCCATGTTTTTAACTTCAAGCTAACTAACCATTAACCTTACCAAATAAAATCAAGTAGGCCGCTCAACAAGGTCTGCCACGGACGGCCTTCTCCTTATCCCATCAGCCAGAGCAGCCAGGCTGGTGGGGACTAGGAAGAGGGCCTTCTCTGTGACGGCCCCCACATTATGGAACTCCCTCCCTAGTGACCTTCGCCATGCCCCCTCCGTGATGAGCTTCCTCCGTGCATTAAAAACATGGCTGTTCAGGTGGGAATATGGGGTGGGTTAGGTTTTTAATGAGAATTTTTTATATTGTTTTAATTATTATATTTTATTGTGTTTTATTGTATTTTAATTGTACATCGCCCAGGGTGGCCGGGTGACCGGCCAGATGGGCGATTGATAAATATAATAAATAAATAAATAAATAAAATAAAATACTTAAATCAAATACTCTAACAGCCAAAGTTTTGAAGGTAGATGCAGCTGTTCCTAGACCTTGTGAGACTGAGGACCAAATGAGACATGTTGCTAAACGCCTTGACTGAAGGTTATTAATAAATGTCATGGCAGGGATTTTCATCGAGACTCTGGTTCAGGGGGAGGGGATAGGCCCTTTCTTCCCCCACCATACTCAGGACAAAAATAGCAGCAGTGGGGCTAACAGCAGGTATGGGGGGAGGATTTACATAGGGACTGCAGCAGGGGAGGACCCTTATGTGAGGGCACTAAATAAATAGCATCCCCCACATGTACACACCCAAATTTGACACAACTGACACGAAAGCACACCTGTCACTGAGATCCTGATAGGACGGCTCCTTTGTGAAAAGACATTTCTCTTAGATTCACTCTTCAAGTATTGGCAGCTGTATAATCCAGAGCTCTCCCTTGTGGCTGTGAGGGTTAGCCAGGCACTCCCATTTTGAGAAGGATTTTCAGAGATCTGATCCTCTCTGAGATGCAAAAACTGATACTGCATCCCTTGAGCAACCCTGGGAGCTGTGCACTGGAGAGTAACCTTCTCTCCTCGAAGATACAGAGGTCCTAAAGGATCTGGGAAGAGACTGGGAGCTGGAGGAGGGTCTGTGAAGCACCAAGAGGAAAAAAGAGAAGAATGTAAGGAGGGTTGAATGGGGGTCACATAAACATCCATATTATTTCCACTCTTTAGAGGCACTATTTTCCTTTTTACAAAGCCCTTCCAACCTGAAAAGCTATTTATACTCCTGATAGTTGTACCCCACCATGTCTGGAGGGCACCAGGTTGGAGAAGACTGGATTATGGGGACTTTTGTTTCCCCTTTCAGTTTGTTCCATCTCATCATCTTGGGGTTTAGTTCTGAGTAACCACACTTAGAGAGGAGCATCATGGTTCTGAAATAAGGACACATTTTTAAATCCTACATTTTTAATCCTATATTGTTTCCTTTTCATTTTGTGCTAGCCCTCGATATAACATAACAAGAATGAATGGATGGATGAATGTGTTAAACCAGTTAAACTGA
Source organism: Shinisaurus crocodilurus (assembly GCA_021292165.1). NCBI lineage: Eukaryota > Metazoa > Chordata > Lepidosauria > Squamata > Shinisauridae > Shinisaurus > Shinisaurus crocodilurus. The sequence continues at coordinate 296,537,992 of CM037877.1, read as the reverse complement.
TGTAAAATGATATGTGGTACCTTGTTGATGCTATGGAGTAGTGTGTGTGTGTGTGTGTGTATACACACACACACACACACAGAGAGAGAGAGACTGTGTAGTTCTTCTATTTTGTAGTGTGTATTACTTGTGTTGTATGATGTTTTCAGTACTTTTAGCTTGTATGTCCCTTTGCATTTATCTTCAGAGAAAGAGGGATATCAATCATGGAATAAATAAATACATTCAGTGTATCCAAAGATCCTTCCTATGTTGTATTTAGAAACAGATAATTAACTGTGCACTATCCCTTCATGTGCAAACCAGACTCATCCCTCCCCTTTCTTCTCTTGGGCTTGCAGAAACCCTGCAGCAAGCCTGCACTGAGATCCCTGCACAAGAGCTGTAAATAACCCATAAGAAAATAGGAAGAGGAGCTGTGAGAATCAGACAGAAGGTTTATCTAGTCCTTCATTCTGTTCACACCGAGGCTAACCAGCTGCCGCTGGGAAGTCCACAGGTGGGACACATGAGCAACTGGTATACAGAGGCATGCTGGAGGTAATATATAGCCATAATAACTAGTAGCCATTGACAGCCTTCTCCTCCACAAATTTGTCTAATCCCCTTTTAAAACTGTCCAAGCTGGGAGCCATCACACAACATCTTGTGGTAGCAATTTCCATAGTTTAGCACTGCACCGTGTGAAGAACTGTCGAGGTTCCACCTGTACCAGGCCACCTTGATCAGCTCCTTAAAAATATCTGCCTCTTTAAGAGCCCCTCCTGTATCAGGATGCCAATTCTCTGCCTTTTTTCCTTCTCTTCCCACTACGTGGGATTAGGCTTTAGGCGTGGTGCAAAAGACACTCCAAACAACTGACTGGTAACAATAACTGTTTACTTTAGTAAATTTGGTATAGATTCACAATAACTTAAGGTAATTACACAAATAGAGCTGTATACTTTCAAAAAGTAGGAATAATAGAAATAAAAGAAATAATAACGCAGTTCTCTCTCTAACCTAGGTACTCTTTCACCTAACCTTAATTGAGATTTCTTCTCAGCCTAGCCCTGGCTGTTCTGCATTCTTCAGTGATATTCAGACTCTGCTTGCTTGTCTGTCTGTCTGTCTGTCTGTTTGTCTCTGCTTCTTCTCTCCTTTCCACACTCTTCTCTCTCCCCAGCTTCTCTCTCTGCAGCTTCTCTCTCCTTTATATACACTCTCACAGAACTAGAAGGTTACAATCATGTGACCTGAAACTGGGGAAATGAAACTTAACTCCATTAGGGGGAAAAGGAGACTTCTCTCACTGAAAAGGAAACTTTAACTCCATGAGGGGAAAATGAAACTCACGAATTCCCCCCTCCCATCAGGAGATGTTTGGGCCTACAGGCTTCAACCTAACTCAAGCCTGTGTAGGCCTCAATCCTTCACAAGAAGTACTTCCTTAGATCTGCTCGAAATCACCCACATTCTAGTATTGCGAGAGAGGGAGAAAAACGTTTCCCTATCCACTTGCTCTACAACATGCATAGTTTTGTACACCACCACATTCATTACTTACTCGCCTTCCGCCCACCCAAGTTAAACAGTCCCAGCCATTCTAACCTGTCCTCACAGGGGAGTTGCTCCAGCCCCTGGATCATTTTGGTAGCCCTTTTCTGTACTTTTTCAAGGTCCACAATATCCTTTTTGAGGTGTGGTGACCAGAACTGTACACAGTATTCCAAGTGTGGTCGCACCATTGATTTGTATAAGGGCATTAAGATATGGGCAGTTTTATTTTCAGTTCCTTTTCCAATGATCCCCAACATGGAATTTGCAATTTTTGCAGCATCTGCATACTGGGCCAACATTTTCATAGAACTGTCCATCACAACCCCAAGATCTCTTTCTTGATCAGTCACCACCACCAGTTGGATTCCATCATATATATGGAATCACTGGGTGACTTTGGGCCAGTCACTGACTCTCAGCCTGACCTACCTCGCAGGGTTGTTGTGAGGATAAAATGGGGAGGAGGAGGAGGAAGATTATGTAAGTCCTAGGGTTGTGTGAGAATTTTTCAGGAAACGTTCAGCAAGAGCAAACTCGCCTTGTCCGGGCTCACCCGAGTCTGTTCGCGAACATTCTCCTTTTTAGCTCTGTTCGCGCACCGTTCATGAATGCAAAAAAACCAGAACGGTGACATCCTTATGTAAGCCGCCTTGGGTTCCTTGCAGGAAAAAAGGCGGGGTATAAATATAATAAATATAATAAATAAATAAATAAATAAATAAATAAATTTGCCCAGCCTACACTCGTTTACATCGAACAGCATTTGAAAGATCCTCTTGGAGCTCTTTGGAATCTCTTCTTGTTTTTGATGGCGCGTGAGTGACAGCAGAGCCCCATGTGTGCGAGATGGGAAATTAAAAATCCTGTTCTCGTGTGTAGATGCCCATAAATCCACACACAGAAATCCAGATCTTTCTCCCCCTCTCTCTGCGCAGCGTGCAGCGTTTCGGTTGCAAACAGCCAGCCAGCTCCTGTAATCCGACTCCAGCTGCCAGCTCCCCCGTTTGCAGATAGCAAGGAAAAAACTCTGTAACTCCACAGGTCTATTCTACCTGTTTATTTACTTAGCAAAGTAATATTCTACAGAGTATACATTTCCTAGTTACAGTCCATGTGCAGAGTACAATGCATAGCAAGCATTTATTCCAGTGGAGCAAGTTGAGCTTTACTCCACCTCAGCAAAGACGTTACATTGTTGCATAAGTCCAGCAAGCAATAATCAGAAGAAAAGAGTGAACAGAGAGAACAGTCCTGCTCCTCTCTAAAAATGGCTGCAGACAGAAAAACAAGTCAGTACGTCACCAGAACACATAAACCATGTGACTAGCTCATACTGTTTCCCAGGCCTAACTTTCCCATGAGAAATAACACGGGAAAGTAGGAAGACACAACATTCTTGTTTACCGCCATTCTGTTCCTTCCATGATGTAAACAATGTGCTTCAGCTTGTGAATGTGATACATATCACAACAGTTTTAACCTCCCTAAATCCTTTGGCAGGATGGCAGTGACAAACAGCCACTTTTTCCATTTAAAAGTAGCAGTGTGGGGAATGGGTATCTTGTTTTAATGCTAAATCATGCTCCGGGCAGGGCCGGATTAAGAGCATTATGGGCCTGGTGCTGAGGATTTTGGTGGGCCTTTTTATGGAAATAAATAAAATGAAGACGCAATTTTATATTAAAACAAATTAAATATTTTAATTACCATTAAAGTGCCAAAACAGAAACATATTGAAAATATTTCTTTTTTTGTAAACAATAAGCTTGTTAACTCAATAAAACCGTTCATCACATATTGTTGATGATAAGTACCTCCACGTTTTTTAACCTCTAGGGCAGTCTTCCCCAACCGGGACCCTTCCAAATGTTTGGGGCCCCAGCTCCCATCTTCCCCAGCCACTGGCCATGCTGCCTGAGGCAAATGAGAACTGTAGTCCAAAATATCCAAGAGGGATATTTGGTGAACTCTGTTCTCTGGGGGTTTTCAAAATAAAACTTAAAATGCCACACAATTCCCCATGAAAGCGCACGTGCACACACACACACACACACACACAGTATTAGCCAAGCAGGTGACATTTTGCAGGCGGCAGGAGGATCAACACCCCCAAAAGGCAGACACCCACACCCACAAACACACAGCCCTCTCTTACATTCAGTTTGGCTCACAAAAGAGGGAAAGCCCTTTTACAGAAAAAAAGGAGAAGGAGAAGGAGAACTTGCAGATCAAAAGATTCAAACTTTTGAACCTTATCTGTGCAGAGGAGGGCCATCAGGACCAGCGGCAGGTAAAGACCATCCCAGAGGTTTGTCCCATAGCAAGCAGAAGTCATGGTGGAGATTTTGGAGGCGGGTGGGCAGAGAGGGGTCGCTTGACGGAGCAAAAACTCAAAAACTCCTGCAGCTCATCAGTAAGGGTCTTCCCAATTTCCCCCAAATTATTTATTAAAAAAAAAAAAAGCAGCCACAACAAAAAGCCAGGAAGCTTTGCTTGACCAAGAATAATTGTGTTGTTGCTTTGTTTTTGTTTTTTTTGTTAAACTAGCATTTGAACAATTGAGCTGGGAATCAGAAAGATCTTTTGCTCGAGGCTGGAGAGAGAGGTCCCTTCTAAATCTGAATATTACAGACCCTAGCAAGCCCCCCATGTGCTAGAAGTTCTCACAAAGAAATGTAGTAACAGCAGGGATGTTGAAGAGTCCTTGGACTCGAGTCTCGAGTCCGAGTCCGAGTCCTTGGTCCAAAATGGTGACTCACGAGTCCCGAGTCCCGAGTCACTCCCAAAACTGACTCCACGAGTCCCTATTAAAATCAATGGGGTTTTCCCCCAACAAAATAAGGCTACTTCAGATGTGTGGCTTAAATAAATTCTAGGCACAAGTGTGCCTTTTTATTTCAAAACTCTGCAACTGATTTTGGCAAGAACAGGCCAGGCAGACAAACCCAAAATAACCAGGCATGCAGAGGAGGCGGGGAACCCCAAAGCAGGCAGGCAGAGGCCTTTGTCTTGGACAATTCAACTGTTGAACTGGTCAAGAAGAGACCAGGCAGGCAGAGGAGGCTGGGAACCCCAAACAGGCAGGCAGAGGCAGCCAAAACCGAAATGTCTGACCCTAACCCCCCACAACAACACATCAATCAAAATAAATCTCAACACATTGTTGGGGCTGCGCTCCTGATAGCTGTCCATAGTGGCCGAGCAGTGGCACGCCTCGCTTCCATGCGCTCTTCACCGGTGATCGCGCTCCTCTCCACTCCTTCTGGCACAGCCCAGGGATGTTGAAGAGTCCTTGGCCTCGAGTCCCGAGTCGAGTCTCGAGTCCCATTAAAAATATTGGGACTCGAGTCCGAGTCGAGTCAGAGGGGGGACTCAGTCCGACTCACGAGTCGAGTCCTCGAGTCCGAGTCCCCATCCCTGAGTAACAGTGATTGAAATGCAAAGATATTGAAATGCTAATTTGAGAACAACAGTTCTTGCTAGGTCTTGCCTCAAGCCTGTAATGCAGATGTGCTTAGAACACCTTTCTAATCTTGAAAAAATCATTAATTATGCTGAATGATATGCTGGGATTTGCATTTGTTTTAAATGAAGAATGCTGCTTTTGTGCGGCAGCACACTGCCAAAATTCAGGGGTGCAAAAAAGGACAGAGCGCATATACAGGCCACAAGCTGCATGTTGCCCACCTCAGGCCTACAGTTAGAGGTCCTTCATCCCCTCACAAAATTCAGATCACCAGGATTTCTTGAGTGATAGTACAAGTTCAGGTTTGCATTTGGAGTGTAGACAAGACACACACTTTTCATAGAACAGGACTGAGCACTGAACCCAGCATCCCAACAGCCTTTAACATTTGGTGTTTTAGTCTGTTCTGAGCTGCCTTGAAAGAGCTAACTCCAAAGGGCGGCATAAAAATGATGAAATAAAAGAAACTCTCACTTTTCCTGCTATGCTGCACTCCCTTGGTTACTAGGAAACCATAGGATTCTGGTTCTTACCATTTTCACACTTTGGTAACATCCAGATAAGGCTAGCCATGTGTGTGTGTGTGTGCATGCGTGCGTGAGTGCGCACGTGCACACATGAAATTTATTTGGAATAAGAAGGATCCTTACCAGTGACAGAGAACACAGCCTGGTTACTCCTTTGAGAACGGGATGCTCTCCCTTGACTGTTTTTTGACCAGTAATAGCATACAAATCTTTCCTTTGCCTCCAGACGTAATGTAGAAACTGCCAACATATTTTGCTCCTGTCGTACAATTTCGGACCATTGACCATCTTCCTTCAATTTATGGAATAAGAAGAACTCTGTCCTCTGTCCTTCTGGGAGGGAGCATGTCAAATGGATCTTCTCCCCTCGTACAAGGATGCTGTCTGGAGGGGACCAGGATAGAGTGGGGGCTGGTGGGGGCTGAATCGCAGAAGTGGAAGCTGAGACAACGCAGGAGATTTAACGGGAAACACAGTTAAGCAGCTCCACGTCCCAAGAATTTAGGAAATCGTCACACTTCAGACTTAAACTGAATCAACATAATTTCCTCTTCCCAGGTACCCCTGGGTTTGTTTCATTCTGGGTGGAGGCTAAGGCAGATCTTTTACTAGACAATTGCCAGCTCTTCACCAAAGTACAGTAGTTCTCTTGACTTAAACGGATGGGATAAGTTTACACTATTGCAAGTATGGTATAAGTGATATAACTTCTCCCACTCCTATCTACACCACAATTTATACTTTTTGTCAGTGAGATTAAGTTTCTTTCCATGAGGCTGCCTCCAACAAGTGGGGCCAAGAGGACAAAACTTTGAAATCTGGATGACAATTGAATGCATTTCCCACACACATGCCCACAAACCCTGAGAGCTCAGCCTGAAGGTATGAGGCCATTTTATCTAACAAGTTCCATGTTGCTCAGCTACAACAGACACATGGATGAGGTTAGCGAAAACTTAAAGACTAACATATTTATCATGCCAGAAGCTTTCACGGACTGGATCCCACCTCCTCAGATGAGCATGAATATTGTTGCGTTTTACTGGTACAAGTTGTATTGTAAGCTGCTCTGTGCTCTGTTTGGAGGAAGGGTAGTGTATAAGAACTTTAAATTATGATCCCAGGCAGATAACTACCCCCACCAGAAGGGGACAATGGGAAAAGTCTCCTAAAAACTTGGACCTTTACACAAGGGAATCTGATCTGAGTCTGAAACATTCCCTTTAATTTGGTCCAGAGTTCCTCATTAGTTCATATCTCCTGTGCCTCTTTTCTGCTGGAGGTACATTTTGTCTGGGTCTTCAGCGGCTGGGTTATTTTATTTAAAAAGAAAGACAAGGAATGACCCTTGAGCAATATGAATGCTGCTGTTTTGAGGTTCCCCTCTCAGCCTTGAGCCTGGATGCAAGTAATTTGTTGATTCTACGTTTGCTGCCTCATTTCTGGGAAGGTTCCTCTCTGCCTTTAGCACCAGAAGGACCTTCCCCCGGATCACGCGCAGCTGTGGGCGGGGAGAAATTTTGCGGACGTGGGGGGAAGTGAGGCGAGACATACATACCTGTTGACGCAGGTATACAGTCAGCAAGGGGGGCGGGGCTGCAGAAGCCAATATTAGGCCTCGCAGCCCGCCCCCACACCCTCTTTGTTTTCCTGCAGCTCCCTCCCTCCCACCCTGCATACAGTATGGGCTCCTCCAGTCGCTGTTAAGGGGCCGAGTAGGAATTTTGGCTCATCCTTGTTAGAAGGGTGAGCGCGTTTCGCCTACTCCATACTGCTGCAGGGTTGGGAGTACGTGTATTTAGTGTATAGCTAGTCAAATGGTCACATTTAGTTAGTTGGCAGGTAAGTGCGGGTTAGGGGATTGATAGGGTGAGGTGAGCATACCTGGCACCATTTAGGTGACAGGCGGTTCCAGGATGCCTCAGGTTGATGGGTCCGTAGGCTCAGATAGCTGGGGATCAGGAACGCCTGTGAGGCCTTTGTTATCGCCAAGCTTGTTGTCGTGAGACTCCGAGAGGAGGCGATGCAACAAAGGCTCCCATCACTGTAAAGTGGAAAATGGGGCAGCGGCGGATTCATCGCCACCTCCCGGTTTTGGATGCTCCGCCCACTTGCACGATTGAGCGGCCTAGGAGGCCGAGTAGAATAACCCGCACTCCATCCCTTTGCAGTTCATTGTATGTAAATAAACGTGGCCCAGTTAAAGACCAGCTAAGCGTCTCGACTCGTCATTTCCCCCCTTACGTTCGCAATAACAAGTGGGCATCTTGCAGGGAAAGTTGCCTGTTGCTTTTTCTCAACTCTGTGCAAAGCTTCTCCTGTTGGACTTGCGTCTATTACACACATGTGCCAATTTCACAGATGTGCCAAGTAAAAAGCAACAGCAACAAAAGATGATATCCCACTAGATACACCCCTAAAATGCCTGGATGGAGAGGTGGGTAATAAATAAATTATTATTATTATTATTATTATTATTATTATTATTATTATTATTATAAAAAGACTGGCCAAAATCAGCAACATTAACACAAAATCGGAAGTCCATTTACCTGCGTAGGCGGACTGCCAGAGAAGTATCCAGAGCAAAACTGGAAATTAAGAACAAGGGAGAAAAGCAGTGAGACATCCGGAAGGGAAGAAAAAGATGGCGAATGTCCCATCTGAGGTTGGCAGAGAGAAGAAAGAGGCCCCAAACCTGTCACCAACACCGTGAACTCCATGCTCAATAGGGATCCCTGTACGGTCACACGGCTGGTTCCTCAGCTCCACCACCGTCTGGCTTTTTGTCCCGAGAGATTAAAAAACAGCTCTGTCTGTAGAACTCACTACTCTCGCAGCAAAGAACAAGACAAGAACTGCGTCATCACCCCCTTCCTCCCCCCCCCCCAGCACATAGCACCTCTCCACCCCCCAGCCAAGCACCCAGCTCTGCTCACAGGCCTTGGCCAAACCAAAAGATCTATTAAAGATTATCATGGACAGCTCACCACATTCAACTTTGCTCTGCCTTCTCCTGTCCTCTCTTCTAACCAAAGCGCTAACGAATAGCAAAGAGCTGCAATATGAGGCCAGAGGTGAGAAACAGCCAGGAACTGAGCAGGGTGCTCATTGTGCCTCATTTGAGTATCAGCCTGGAACATTCTTCATCAACTCCACAACCCTCCCTATATCCTAAATGGGGGTGGTGGTATCCCATAACTCAGTCCCCACCTCCAGAAACTGTCTCTTAAGAACATGGGGAACTGCCTTATACTGAGTCAGACCATTGGTCCATTTAGCCCAGTATTGTCAACACTGACTGACAGTGGCTTTCCAGGGTTTCAGGCAAGATTCTTCCCAAGCCCTACCTGGAGGCTGAGTATTGAACCTGGGACCTTGTGCATGCAATGTTGTGATATGTATCACTTCACCAGCTGTAGCACACTGTTTACACATGGAAAGAACAGAATGGCTGTAAACAAGTTTATTATGTCTTTCTGGGTTCTCGTGTTTTTCGCATGGGAAGCCTAGACCGTGGGAGCATTATGAGCTAGTCACATGGTTTGTATGTTCTGATGACGTGCTAACTTGTTTTCTGTCTGAAGCCATCTTAGAGAGAGGCAGGACTGCTTTCTCTCTTCTTCTTTGTTCTTCTTGCTGGGCTTTTGTTACTGCAACAATGTAACGCCTTTGCTGAGGTGGAGTGAAGCTCAACTTACTCCACTGGATGTAATGCTTGCTATGCATTTATACTCTGCGCATGGACTGTAACTAGGAAATGTATACTCTGTAGAACTTTACTTGCTAAGTGAATAAACAGGTAGAATTAGACCTGTGGTGTTACAGAGTGTTTCCTGACTCCATGGATTAATCTGCAAACGGGGAAGCCGGAAGCAAGTTGGATTACAGGCAGGCTGGGCTGGCATCTTCACAACACGCTGCATGCTGCGAAAAGCAGGGAGCTGAGATCTGGAAGATCTGTGTGTTGAATAACAGGCCTCTGCTAGCACACAGACAGGATTTTAAATCTCCCATGCGCACACGCACTCTGCTGCTCACGCACACACGCACCAACATGCAAAGCACGTGCTCTGGCACACTAAGCTCTGGTCCCTCCCTGCAGTACCTGGTATTCCAAGGCGGTCATCCATCCAAGTACTAACCAGGCCTGACCCTGCTTAGCTTCTGAGATCAGATGAGATTGGGCTGTTCAGGGCTGTTCAGATGTTGAATGTCAAGTACAGAATCCAGGCTCCACATATGTACTGCTAATGTAATGGGTTTGGTAACAGGATTCTACACAGCACCCTGTCAGTTTGGTAAATACACTTCTGTGTAACCCCACTTGATACCTTCCTCCAGTTTGATGAGGAACCATTGACGAGCTCTCTTTGAGTATGGTTCTCCATTCAGCGGTGGAGACTTTCTCTTTCAATTTAGGTCAAGTCTTCTGCCTTCAAGAAAAGCAAATCCCCAAATGATGGATAGGTTTATTTTTTAACTGTGGAGCCCATTCAATCTTAGATCTGGTGAATTTCTTCCTGGATCAGGGAGACGGTTAAATGTTCAATTCATCTTGTAACCAGACAACTTGCTTGCTAATGTCCCCATAATTTTAAGGACCTCTGTTAATAACTCTTGCAGTTAAAGAACTGTCAGAACTAAATCATCTACAAATAAACTTATTTTAGCTTGATGGCCTTCTAGGTTTTGCTACACATGATGTGTGTGGTTGCTGCCTGCTGCTGTGGCTGAGTGGTTACGGAGTTGCTCCGAGATGTATGCATTGTGGGTTTGTGGCACTTCTTCCTTTTTCCCCCTGTCATGACTGCTTTTTCTTTTCTTTTGTTTGCCAGACATGCAAAGGGTGAGGGGTGCATGTTGCCCACATTTCTCTGATGGGGCTCAAACTCCCATCTCCCGCTTCCCAACCCCACACATCGCTCTCACTCAATACTGAAGAGGTCTCCTCTCTGGTCTTCAATTTTTTCTCACTATGCCCCCCTTGCCTCTGTCCAGGACTCTCCTAGTAAAATTATTCACCTCTCTCATTACTTTGATCACAGGGTACCGCTCCTTAACTCCCAAGACTGGCTTATTGACTTGACTTCTCCCAGATGCTGCATGAACTTTCCATCCTTACCTCCAAACCCTTTCATGATGGCCTTATCCACTGTCTTATCTCTTGACAGGTTCCTGCCTGTGACCTTTGCTTGCGCAGTGCCAGCACCATGAGCCATCTGAAGGGCTCCTACTCACTCAAACGACTCTGCCCTTTCTCCTGTTCTGCCAGCGATGCACGGAACTGCCACCATCAATACCTCCATAAGGCCAGCCCTAGTTGTCCTTCCTTCTCAAATCCCTCCTCCAAACCCAATTGTTTCCATGCAATCTTTGGCACTTCTCCTAACTTAGTCCCCAGACGCTACTGTAGCAAGTGTAACTGCAATAATTGCAAATCCTTCCCACTTATGCCTGCCTCCATTTCCCTCCTCTTCTTCTGTTGTCTCCCATGCATCTACTTACTTGAGTGTACGCACCTTGGGGCAGAGACCTCTCTTTCGTTCTTTGTGAAGTGACATGTACACAGATGGCGGAAGATAAAGCCATCAATCATAAATATAACAGCGGTCTGTTTGTCAGGCAGGCATGAAAGGCCTTCCCTCTGTGTTGCTCCCAAAGTATGGAAAGTACTCCCTGAAGAATTATGATTGCTGTGAGAAAGTTCTGGAGCCGAAGGAAGCTCTCTCTCTGGATATGAACTCTCTACCTATTTGGACCCTGCCCCTTCTTTTTTCAGTGACCTGCTATACGTTTGCTGAAGTGTGTAACTGTTAAGCTTTTGCTGTGGTAAAATAAAAGTAGTCTCCCTGTAATAAAAGTAGTCTCACTGATTTGCTTCAGAGTTTGCTACATCAGATTGGCAGAGTCCGAGTTTGCAGGCCTGAGATCCTGATTCCTGACAATCTCCCCCCCCCCCCCACCTTCTCTTGGCCTTTAGAAAGGGTGCAAAGATGCATCTTTTCAACTTCGCCTTTTAAAATGCATAGTTTTCCATGTTCCTGTTTTCATTGTTTGAAGGCTTTATTGTTTTAACTTGTTGTACACCTCCTTGCTGGCTTTTTAGCAGATAAGGTGGTATAGAAATATTAATAATAAAAACATAAATAATTTTCAATCCTGATTCACAGTGAGCATACAAAGGCTGAATCCATTTGCAGCACCAACTTGAAAATCAGATGTTAACAGTCTTCCCTGCATTTTTCTTTACCACTTCCACCCAATAGCCTGTCCATTAACAGCTGTATTGTAGTTCCACCATATTTTATGCTTCTGAGAAAGTATCCTCAGTTTTACCCCCATCTCTGCTTTGGTCTCTCCAGACTTCCCGGATTGTGAGGTAAATTTCAATTGTCCCAACTACCTGACAGGGAGTTGGTTTTAAAATGGGTCTTCAACGTAAGTTCTGGCTTTTCAGGAGTTACCAGATTTCTCATTAGACTGTAGGTAGGAAATCCCCACTACCATAGAAAGGCAGTCTTTGTATCGTCATCTGTTACAGGGAAAGCAGTGAGAAAGTGAGTCAGCCTTTCATGGGTCGCTTCCTAAGGGTTAAAACTGTGCAAGGGTGTCCCCGTGTGGCAGCTGTCACTCAAAAGCTAGATGGCCTCAGGAGGAATGAAAACTGCATTTTATTTCATAGATCATAGAGTTGGAAGGGGCCTACAAGGCCATCGAGTCCAACCCCCTGCTCAACGTAGGAAACTAGAGGAGGGGGTCTCCCATCCAAGTAATAACCAGGCCTGACCCTGCTTAGCTTTCCACGCCCAGACAAGCTGAGCCAGCATGAGCCACACTTCATCACTGTACACACACACACACACACACATGCACAAGTGGAAGCCAGAACAAAATATTGCAGTGCATCTTCATCTCCTCAAACAGGGGTTCTCAACCAGGGGGGAATTCCCCCCAGGGGGGGGGGATTTTAGGGTTTGGAGGGGGAATTGGGACCACAAACTCAAACTGTTGGAATACTGATCTTTCTACAAATCACAATTCTATGGATTGTACATAATCTACAGGACAACACACCTTATTGTATGGCACAGATTAAGTCAGGCAATCTTGGAAAGGGGGGAATGACATTCTGACATATGGTGAAAAGGGTGCATAGGGCAAAAAAGGTTGAGAACCACTGTCCTAGAAGGAGTGCTCCTGTTCTGGGTGCCAGTGTGCCATAATGGACCTTAGAGTGTTGGACTGAGACTCGGGAGACCTGGGTTCTAGTCCCCACTTGGCCATGGAGCTCACTGGGTGACTTTGGGCCTACCTCAGCCTAACCTACCTCACAGGGTTGCTGTGAGGATAAAATGGGGAGGAGCAGGAGGATTATGTAAGCTGCCTTGGGTTCCTTAGAGGAAAAAGGGAGGGATATAAATATAATAAATAAATAAATAAATAACCGAATGGGAGCCTTGGAGTGCCATTCAGGCCTCGTGGGGCATTTGAGTGGGGTAGGATAACAGATACCTTCCCCATCTCTCTTTCCCTCTCCCCCCCCCCCACCGAAGCCTCTCTGTGCTGTGCGGTATGGTGCAAGAGGGTTGCCAATCCACACTGAATATTTTCCTTTCATTTGGAGCGGGATGCTGCAAGTGGCACAGAAGCATTCACTAGCAAACAGACTGGTGGCATTCAACAGCCTGAGTTTGCTGTCAGAGGGCATATATAACGTAGCTATAAACACAGAAAATCTATGGGGATATGTACTCATGTCATGTCTAAAACAAAGGTGCAGAACCCCTTTCAGCCCGTGGGTCACAGTTCAATTTTGGAGAAGTTCTTGGGGGCCACATTCAGTGGTGGGTGGGCAAAAGGGACAGGGGGAAAGATCCAAGGTGAGGCCAAATTTGCCAAAAATATACCAGCAGCATCTTGTACCTTAAAGCTCTTACTTCCAGCAATTAAGCCTTAGGAGAGGCATTTCAACCCTTTAAAAAGGGGGAAGAAATTGCACAAAAGCCAGGGAACTACCCAAGGATCAATGGTTTGGGGGAAAGGGGTGTGGCCAGGGAAAGCGGGTTTAGCCACATGGGGAACACCAGAGGGCCGGATTGGGACCCCAGAAGGGCCAGATTTGACCCAGGCCTGAGGTTCCCATGCCTGGTTTAGTATCTGAAATTAGAAATGGAAGGCTGGAATGTGTAACATGCTTTATCAAAAATGCTCTGTGTTTGTATTATTATTATTATTATTAAGTTAAAAGTTGAATATCTAATATTAGAAGAATGAATGCAATATGCTGTAGTCAAGACTTCACAGCAATACATCATCTCTGGGGGAAGAAATTATTTTTTAGAGAAATCATGGCCACAAGAAGACGTGGGTCTGTCACAAGAAAATAGACTTTGATTTAGCTTGGTGCCCAGAAAACCGCAACCTAGCTAGGACCCACAAGCTGGACACTGTTCATAGGGGTGAGGGCACTATAGGCAGGTTGAGGGACCCCCGCATTGCAAACTGTGGAGGTGCTGGATCTGAGCCCCCAAAACCGAGCCCAACAGTCAGGAACCCCTTGAGCCAGACACTCCTGAGTTGGGGTCGCCAGAACTAGCAAACCTCAAGGCAGATGACCCCAAAGGGCCAGCACCCTCAAGAAAAGGGCTCTCACACTCCTCAGGCCCCGCTCGCCAGTGCAGGCAGCACACCTAGTGGAGCCTGCAAGGAGGAAGACTCTGGCCCGGAGGATGTAGAAGGGCTCAGCTGGACCTAGGAACTAGGAAGGAACCTGCCAGAGGCAAGTTGCCCGCTCCATGGGATCTGTCCAGGGTCCTGAAGTGCCTGTCTCTGACCGTCTGTGTTCAACATGGCCCAGTGGCTGCTTGTACAAATTGCAAGCGGCTCCTCAGAAAAGGCTGGCTAGTATGACTTCAGGCTGGCTTTGCTTTGTTTTATTTTTATTAAGAGCCCTGTAGCCTAATGATGCACTGATACAAGAAAAAATATGTTTAAATTACGCATTAAATGTGATTTTTTCCCCAGAGGTTTTTTTCTTTTTAATGCATAATCTCCAACCAAATAACTCAGCTTGAAGATTCCAACTCTGAAGCAGCTGAAAATAGGCGTGAAAGTGTTGTCCTATTTCTGACTTCCTCTGCATCAGCAATTAAGTCTAAGAACGGCCAAAATAACTTTTGCAGGGCAGCTTAGTGCTGCATGGCATTCTGGGAACTCTTGAGGTCTTGCTGGTGGTCATCAAACCCATGATGCACACTCAAGATGCTCATTGAAAGCACTACCTAGGTGTACCTCCTCCCACGTATGGTTGGAAATAAATAAGCATCTGCATCAACACAGTCCTGGTGTCACTTCTTTTTGACTCAGCCTCTGAAGCATGGAGCAAACTGGCCATCTTTCTGTATTCCTTGGTAAGATTCCTTCCTTATTTCTTTCCTCGCTGCTCATTTCCTCCTTCTGGTACCTCCTTGCCTACCCTTTCCTTCCCTGTTTGCACTAGTCTGTCTCTAACTTCCTTTTGTGTTGACATACAAGGAATAGCTTTCCAGAGATTTGAAGCTGGCATTCTGCAGCTCTTCTTGTGTGTGGTCTTAGCATGTTCATTTTCTTTTTCTAAATTTCACTATGGTTCCAGGTCAGAACAGCTGTACACATTTTTCATAACTTTTTAATATTTTGTTAACATTAACAAGGCCCTGCTATGGTTTCTAAAAAGATTATCTTGCAATGCTGGAAGTCCCATATTTGTCCCTTGGTAGACTTCTGCATTAGTTACAGACTGGATCTTTGTGCTCAGAAAAGAATTGGTTATACTTTAAGCTTTACTATAAACCATCTAAACTTTATTAGATGCTTCCAGACAGATGGCTCTTAATGCAACCAGTCAAAAAACATTGCATACCTCTTCCATCTTTTCCTCCTAAACAGTTTTTTGGTGTGTGTGTGTGTGTGTGTGTGTGTGTGTGTAAAGAGTTGGAAGAAGCAGTGGGAAAACATGAGGGAGCTACAAATGGAAGACTCCACCTTCCAAATGGATTTGTATCCATTTCACTTAGTGACTTCACTATGCTGGAGTTTACAGAATACACACAATCCTCTGGATTTAATGCTATGTAAGCCATTCTTTATTTATACTTTTAAAAGATGTGCCCGTTGCATAGTTATCACCTTGACAAAAATAAATTATTGCTTTTAAGCATCAGTCATCTCTTTCTTTTGTATTCCCTCTAAACATTAGTGGTGGACATTCAGAATCAGTTTTCACCACTCCAGCCAGTGAAATTCCATGAATGAGGCAGCGCAATTACAAACAAAGTCTCATTTGGGAACACCTATAGTCAGCAGCAGACCTGACAATCGGGCGGGAGAAAATGGTGGATGGAGGGAGAATTTTAGAAGGATAGACATGCCCTGGCTGCAAAGTAAACCAATAGAAAAAAACTGTCAACGTAGCAGCGATGAACCAATGGGGGACAAGCTGGTGACACACCAGCAATGCAACAGACCACAGGACATTGTTTTTGCCACAAAGACGCCTGGGATACATGCCGCCACGTGCTGGAGGTATGAGGGGGAAGGTGGGGAAAGGCAGGAAAGTTGAACCAGAGGGGAAACTGATGGTCTGCCGGACACTCATGCAAGTGAGCCACAGTGCATAGCTAAAATTCTCAAAAGATTTAGTGAGTCATGTGAACCCACCCAATAAGAATGCTATAACGTTAAGAACTGATGCCTGACTTTGCTTTTATTCCTCCAACCTCCGCCTTCCTTTTCCATTTTGTGTCATTTTTTGGGGGGATGATAAGCCTGATAGAAGGAACTGTCCTGTGCAGGGGGAGAGGGTGGTATTGATCCATAAGCTGCTCTGGAAGCTTTATTGGCAGCAGAGCAAAGTAAAAAGGCTTTCAGTATGTACATAAATATACTCAATGGCTTAAGTGGCTAGCTCAGAGTGAGGGGTCATAGCTTAGGACTAAAGGTCATGATTTACATTCATAAAAAGTATCAAGGATCCATTTAAAAGGATCTCATGTTGTGTGAAGAAAAAAACGTCAGAGTTTCCTGCACCACACACACACACACACACACACACCTCCACACGTGTAAATAAGATAATCCCAGCTGGGGGCTGGGAACGTCATGCAAAATGTACATAGTTCCTCTGATGGCTCCTGACGCCTCAGAGTCTCCCATGTCTTTGATGTCCCGGTATTTGCATGCAAATGCGGCCCAAGCATTCTATTCATGACCAAGGAGCCACCTCTTCTGCTTGGCCCAGATGAAGTTCATCCTGATTGGCCAAAGACGGCTGGGCTACTGAAAGGAGGGGGGGTGGAGCTGTGGCTTCTGGTTTGGGTTGTTGTCTGCACGCTTTCACGGGAGTAGGGCTTTTTTGCTGAGGCAAGCCCTGGAAGAAGACCAACCCCCAGACAAAGGGAGTAAGTGCCTGGGTATTTATATAGTAAAGGACTAGTTTTGTTGTTTTGTAGCTCTACTGTGTATACCAAAGTGTCTCCCCACCTTTCTCCCTCTTCCCTCATTCCCCACCTTTTATTGTAATCGGTTTACCTTAAATAAACTTTCCTGGTTTTACCCCACACGGAGTGTGTGGTTCCTCTGTGGTTCAGTGCTAAATCCAGTGTATAGACCAAGGGCAAGGCCCCGAGAGAATCAAGTCAAGACGGCAGAGCTAAGGCTGGCAGTTTTGCACCTTTGATCTCTGGTCCTAAGTAAAGGACCGGTTGGCAGTTCTTCACATGTTGCATGGCAGGGAGAGACCTTTGAGAGGGTCTTAGAATCACCCTTGCTACTCAGAGTAGAAAGTAGCGGGGTAGTGGTCTGACTTCGTAGAAAATAGCTTCCATTGTGCTTGACCAGGATGAGGGTGTCGAGTGGACATCTACCATTCTGGTTCTTCCCACTGGTCCAACACCAATCCATATCTCCTCAGAAAGTTAGGCCAAGTCTACAAGGGGTTGCTTCTGCCCAACATGCAGTTGTACTGTTCCAAGATGCAGCAGGGCATACCCTAGAGAGGCATCTCACAGACATGTTTTCTTTTCTTCTTTTGAGAATTGAAGGCTTAAGCAAACCAGATGGCCTACCCTGGAATTATTGCAATTACTGTAGTCAGCATTCTGCTATTTTCAGAAGCCCCATGGGGTATCACAGGCCCTGTGCAAAATACAGAGCAAAAACAGGACATTCGAAGTGTGATATTTTGCTCTGACTCTATAAAGTCTCTGGTCCAAACACCACTCTCCACCCCAACCTGGGAGGTTTTCAGGCACAGCTCCACCAGTCCCAAATTTGTCTGTGTCTTCTACCAGGACAGATACTATTGGTGGTGGCCAGCAGTAATCATGAAGGGTTTCCACCTTCGGCTCCATCCTATTTTGCCAGCATTCTATCTGATTTTGCTGCTGCTACTGCTGGATTATTCGTCCAGCAAGAGTTTGAGCTCCTCCATGTGCAAGAGAAGGAGGACAACAGGTCGAACCTATTCACATAGTCCTTCAGATGAGATTATCATTGGTGGATTTGTATCCATTTCACTTAGTGACTTCACTATGCTGGAGTTTACGGAATACACACAATCCTCTGGATTTAATGCTATGTAAGCCATTCTTTATTTATACTTTTAAAAGATGTGCCTGATGCACAGTTATCACCTTGACAAAAATAAATTAGGTATTGCTTTTAAGCATCAGCCATCTCTTTCTTTTGTATTCCCTCTAAACATTAGTGGTGGACATTCAGAATCAGTTTTCACCACTCCAGTCAGTAGAAACAAAGAGGAAAGCTAAGCAGGGTCAAGTCTGGTTATTACTTGGATGGGAGACCCCTCCACTAGTTTCCTGCATTGAGCAGGGGGTTGGACTCAAAATAGCCTTGTAGGCTCCTTCCAACTCTATGATCTATGAAATCTATGAAATCTACACCAGAAGATCAAGATAAGAGTGCTTCTGACTGAAATCACTCCAGGTCTCAGCTCCAGAAAATGTTTTTGGATATGTCTTGGGGCAGGGACAAAACTCATCCTTGTCAGAAGAATCCAGTGCTTATCCCTTGTACTCTGAGTGCAGTTTGGAGGTTTTTAAAAATTCTGCCTTTCCTTTCCTCTCTGCAAGAGCAGTGTCGTGTTAGTGTATATTTGAATGTAGAATGGAAGGAAGGAAGGAAAGAGAGCAATGAAAAGAATCCCTACTTTAGGCAGTCCTGGTCAGTCCAGGCTGTCACAGATGGCTACGAATGTGCAAATGTTGGCATGGAGAAAAATAAAATGAGAAGACAGTTCCCAAAATCATACCCTTCCCAACTGCACGCCAGCAAGTCTGTCTGGAAAAATAGCGGCAACTGCAACAGGAACTTCCGGTCATCAGGAACGGTGCAGGGCTGTTTGGCGCCCTAGGCCAAATTATATTTAGCGCCCCCCTCTCGTGCCGTGGGGGGGCTCCGGAGCAAAGCAGCCCTGCTCTGCAAACCCCCCCCCGTGCCGCCGCCGCCCCACCACCACCTACCTTCCCCCCGCCCCCACTGCTGGCTGCTCCTGCTGCTGCTGCTGCCGCTGCCGCCGCTGCCGCAGCTGCCGCCACCGCCGCCGCCGCCTCCGACGCGACGGGACCCCCACGCTTTTTTTTTTTTGCCGGGGAAACCAGGGCAACAGGGCTGTTTAAGCCCTGTTGCCCTGGTTCCTCCTCCCGCCAAAACAACGCCGGCGGGGCTCCAGAAACGACGGGAAGGTAGGTAGGTGGCGGGCGGGCGCGCGGGCGGGGGGGGAGGTGCGGCGGCGGCGGCGGCGGCTGGCAGGCGGGCGTGGAGGCGCGGCGGAGGCGGCAGGCGGGGCAGGAGCGTGCCGGAGGCGAGGAAGGGGCGCAGAAACGCTGCGCCCTCTTTCGCCACGTGCCCTAGGCAGCCGCCTGGGTCTGCCTAGCGGTAGCGCCGGCCCTGCCGGTCATCATTCTGTGTTGTGCGTCCTGCCCACAAACACTGTATGCATCATGGTGGGACGGGAGAAAGAAAGATGGGCAGGAAGGGGTGTGTGTGTGTGTGTGTGTGTGTGTGAGAGAGAGAGAGAGAGAGAGAGAGAGAGAGAGAGAGAGAGACCCATGGGAGCCGGAAGACCTTCACTGAAATCTCCCCACCACCCACGTCTCTGTCCCTGCTGTGTCATTCCTTTTGTGTCCTGTGCTTGCTCTGCAAAGCTCAGAGGGACATCATATCTTCACAACAACCCAGTAAGGTGGGTTAGGAAAGAAGATAGTGTCTTACAAAACAATGATTATAAGACATCCGGTACACGTTTACTTGGAAGTAAGTAACTCCCACGGTGTTCAATGGGGTTTACACCTAATTTAGCAGGAACAGAATTGCCATCTGACTGAGCACCTGGCTGTGAAGTTCACTCAGGCTGCCATTCTGTTCCATGTGGACAGGAATTTGGTTTGGGCTTTTTAAAAAGTTCTGATCCGACACTTCAGCCTCTGCAGGGCATTGGATCTCTTTGGCCGTGCTACTTTCATACTTCTGCTCATGTTGTCTTAGGGCACAACATTCACATCCTTAGTTTGAGCAAGATTTTTCGGGGGGGGGTGTAGCAACATCCAACTTACTTATATGGGCAGATCACAATGCAAGCTGTATGTAGTTGGAACTCTGCTGATGTCAAGATTTAAGATGATATGCCAATCTCATTATAGGATGATCCCTAGAAACTACCAGCATGTCCTTTCCTTTGTTTTTGCCATTCATGAGATCAACAAGAATGCTGAATTGTTACCCAACACCACGCTGGGATCCAAGATTTACGACAATATTTTTAATTCATTGCAAACTTGTGGGAACACTCTGAAACTCCTCTTTAAGGAACAAGCATATCGTCCCTATTACAACTGCATCAGGAAAGAAAAAATAACGGCTGTTATTGGTGGCCTCACCTCCCAAAACTCCATCCAGATGGCCGATGTCTTAACTACCTACAAGATACCACAGGTACATGGTTCGAATTAGAGAGAGGCAACCACAATGAGAGTTGTTGCATCTTCCTACATCCTACATCAAAGGTGCTATGGGCAATAGACACTGCCCAGCCCACTAAGGCTGCATTGCAATTCAGTATCAATTAGGATTTCAGGGTAAGAATCCAAGGTGTGAATGTTGAATGGCAGAAATGTAAACCCTGAGAAAGCCAGTTCCTTCCACATCCTGGTAAGTATGGTAACATAACCTGAGTATACATAGCACCAGGTGAGTTTACCAGGAAGTGTAAGATAGGACTTTAAGACAGCAAGATTTATTTATTTGCAAGAAAGTCATATTTTAACTTTGACGTCTATTTATACAGAGTCAGTTCATGTTTGAGAAAGAAGGGATGGTTTTCTTGGATTAAAAAAACCTCGTATCTTTCCCATTAGCTCAGCTATGGCTCTTTTCATCCAGTGTTGAAGGACAAAATTCGGTTCCCTTCTTTCTACCAGATGGTCCCAAATGAAGATCCTC
Organism: Shinisaurus crocodilurus; assembly: GCA_021292165.1. Lineage (NCBI taxonomy): Eukaryota > Metazoa > Chordata > Lepidosauria > Squamata > Shinisauridae > Shinisaurus > Shinisaurus crocodilurus. Next base: position 296,516,959 of record CM037877.1, on the reverse strand, counting down.
AGGCTGTTGGGATTGTTAGGCTACTCAAGTACTTTGGATGGAACTGGATTGGCCTCATTGTTGCAGATGATGACAGTGGAGAAGCCTTTCTTCGAACCCTGAGACCAAGGCTTTTGCACGGTGATATCTGCAGTGCTTGGACACATAGGATCCCAATTGTGACATTGCTTTTAGCATATGAAGTAATACAGGAAAGATTGAGACCAATTCAATCAATTCTCTCATTGAGTGAAATCAATGTGATCCTTGTCCATGGAGACCATCAATCTCTAGAAGGTTTACAAATCGTTTTGCACTACAGTGAATTTTTTGATAAGCATCCTATTGAGAGGGTGTGGATCACCACAGCTGGATGGGATTATACAACTAAATTGAGTGGAAGTGACTTCACGCCAAAATCCTTCAATGGCACCTTGTCATTCACTCTCCATACAAATGTGGTGCCAGGATTTCCAGATTTTGTCAAGAGCATAAATCCATATCAGTCAACACTTGATTTCATCCAGGAGTTCTGGATTTCAACATTCCGCTGTTCACTCCCACAATATAACCATTATCTGCAGATCCAGATCAAGGAAATTTGCACTGGGGAGGAGAAGCTGGGGACCCTTTCAGCAGCTACCTTTGAAATGGGAATGTCTGGCCAGAGCTACAACATCTACAATGCTGTCCATGCTGTTGCACATGCTCTCCATGTCATGTATTCAGTGAGAGCCAAAGAGAAATCAAGAGGAGGTGGGGACAGATGGGACCTCCAGACAGTTCAGCCATGGCAGGTAGTCACACCTATGAGTCATAAAAAGTTATAGATTACAACTGAAGCATTAGAACTGAAAAGTGGAAGAAAAGCAAATTTGTGAAGAAAGGGGGCTGGCGGACTCTGCCAACCCACCCTTTTTACCAAAGACCAGAGATCCCAGGTGCCAGACTGCCAGCCTTAGCTCTGCAGTCCTGACCTGACTCTCTCAGGGACTTGCCTTTGTCTATACTCTGGATTTAGCGCTGAACCACAGAGCAACCACACATGCCATGTGGGGTAAAATCAGAAAGGTTTATTCAGGTAAACAGGTGGGAAATGAGGGAAGGAGAGAAGGTAGGGAGACACTTTGGTACAAACACCGTAGAGCTACAAAACAACAAAGCTGGCTCCTTATATCTCCCAGGCACTCACTTGCCCTGGGGGCTGGTCTTCTTCAGGGCTTGTTTCAGCAAAGCCCTATTACATGTGCAGACCACCACACCCACCCTAAGGTCCGGGATGGGTGGCCCTCTTCAGGGCTTACCTCAGCCAAAATTCAACTAATTTCACCAGGAGCCACCTGGGGCTGGATCCTGAGGCCAGTCCGAAGACCTAGACCTCCGCGCAGCTTGCTGCCCATGATCAACAACCAAAACCAGAAGCCACAGCTGGCAATATAGATTCTTCCCCTCCCCTCTTTTCAGTAGTCCAGCTGTCTTTGACCAATCGGGATGAACTTCATCTGGGCAGGCAGGGGAGGGGGGTGGTTCTTTGCTCATGACCAGGGGGCTTTAGAACATTTACATATGCACATCTGAGGCACAGGGGCATCAAAGGAACAGCATAGACTCTGTGGCGTCGGGCCCCATCAGATAACCTATGTACATTTCGCCCCCTCCCAGCCCTTAGCTGGGATTATACTTGTTTACACGTAAGGAGGTGTGCGCGTGTGTGTGCGCTCGGACGCTTTTTCTCTACAAAATTCATAAATAAATCAACCAGAGAGGGGGGAACTGCCTGTGAACAGACCCAGCTTCCAAATCACTACTGAAAAAGATCTCACCCTCCTCCTGGAACACACAGAGAGAGAGAGAGAGAGAGAGAGAGAGAGAGAGAGAGAGAGAGATTTTGATGGGCATCTCATGTACAAATTTACCTTACTTCCTGTTTAAAGCGATTTAAGCTAGAGGACATCACTATTGAATTATGACACATGTGAAATAGGACTTCTGTTAACCCATCACAAATCTACGGCTAAACCATTTTATTAGGTGATTCTTTGTTGTTTTTTATGACAAGGGGAAACATCTACATCCGCCTCTTACCATTCATAATTGGATAAACCTCCACCATCATTAACACCCTGAGTCATCTTTTCCTCAGTCTAAAAAAATTCCAGCCACTTTATTCTGATGAGGTGTTACAAACCCTTGATCATTTTGGTTGCCCTTCTTAGATATAGCCAGTAAAATAAGAATTAATCCAAGAAGAATGGGTGATGAAGACCAGCTAGCCTGTGATATCATTGTAATATTAAATATCCTGGCATTTTAAATGAAGCAGTTCGAGGACTTGACTGGGAGCTGGAACTAATTACATCTGGTCAGACGATATACAAGTCTTAGGGCAGTATTTCAGCTGTGTCATTCCACAAACTCCAATAGTGCAAGCAGAGCTCCGCTGAATCTTTCCATCGTGCGGTGCAAGCACTTACCATTATGCCTGTGCAACTGGTTGTGCAAGCCGTTGAGCAACCTATTGCACAATAGGTTGCACAAGCAGAATGTCAGTGGGTTGCACAATGTGTTTGTTTGTTTGTTTGTTTATTATATTTTTACCCCGCCTTTTTTCCTGCAAGGAACCCAAGGCGGCTTACATAATCCTCATCCTCCTCTCCATTTTATCCTCACAACAACCCTGTGAGGTAGGTTAGGCTGAGAGTCTGTGACTGGCCCAAAGTCACCCAGTGAGTTTCATGGCCGAGCGGGGACTAGAACCGCGATCTCCCGAGTCCCAGTCCAGCACTCTAACCACTATAGATTTCATAGATCATAGAGTTAGAAGGAGCCTACAAGGCTATCGAGTCCAACCCGCTGCTCAATGCAGGAAACTAGAGGAGGGGTCTCCCATCCAAGTAATAACCAGGCCTGACCCTGCTTAACTTTCCACACTCAGACAAGCTGAGCCAGCGTAAGCCACAGGCCTGTATGCCACACTGGCTCTTGGTTGGACAACAGTTTGCACAAGCATAATGCACAACTGCTAACGCAACCTTGCTTGCGCAAATGTAACTTTAGTTGCATTCTTCTCTTCCACATAGCTCAGAACCTAGTTTCCACTAGTGCAATGTCATTTGTGCTTATGGAATGAGACAGTTGGATACTGCCCTTAATGTATAAGAAGAGAGGTGCTGGGGCAAAACCAACATTCCCTGTCACTGAAGCCTTTCTCTCTAATCCCACTGCACAGCTAGAGGCAGGTTTTATATCAAGAAATAACTTCCAAACTGGAGGCATGGCATGCTAGTCTGAGGTCAGCCATCTTTCTTCCTTGTCCACTACTGTCTGTATGCACCCATATCCCATGGTTTCCACCACCCCACAGAGTTACTGGAAGGGAAAGTGGGGTTACATTTGGAAGCACTGCAGAAATAATTGCACATAGAGAATGGAAAAGCAAGTTTTGGCAATTAGCACAACTGTTAAAGATCAGTGAAATTCAGAAATTGTAGACATTAGAATGTGGAATTTGTGAGGTGTTTTTTTTAAGAAGTGGATTCCTTTTATTGATAATTAGGGGACAAATTATGATGTGAAAAATCATGTTTCATTATATTCATGCTTCACTATCTCATTAATAATAGTTTAAATAGATTAACTACAACATTTTTGTATACTTTCAGAAGTGAATATTATATCGAGTGATATTACATAGATATTTCTATTTTGTAGATACTTTTTTCTGCATTTTTCTTAATATTAAAATAAGAACAACCAAAAAGAAAGAAAGTCAATAAACCAAACACCTTTCAGTTTAACGTGTTCTTTTAAGGGCTTTCCATGTTCACTCAAGCTCCAAAATGCCAGAAAAGAGTCATGCCCTAAACAGATGCATTAGGAAGGCATTATGCATATGGTATGGTATCCTATGCTGTGGTTAGTTCCAGTTCCACCACGCCTTTGGAAATGGATGGCTGTCAGTGACAGAGTGGTGGACCTAAGTCCCAGATTTACTTTTTTCACTTTTGTTCACTTTTTTCTCCTCCAATCTAGCTTCACTTTTTTCTGAGAAGCATCCGCTTTAATAATAGTGCTGGGGAAGAAATATTTTTTGATGACAATGGGGACCTGGAAGGTGGATACGATCTCATCAACATGGTCACCTTCCCCAATGAATCATTCCAGAGAGTCCACGTTGGAAGGATGGACCCCAAGGCTACTCCAGGGAATGGGTTCACCATTAATGGAAGCGCCATTGTGTGGAATCACAAGTTTAATCCGGTTGGAATTGTTATTTCTATTGTCATCGTCTGATCTGTATCATCAGCATTGTTTTGTAAGCACATTCTGGATATTGGTATCCAGAATGGTTGACACTTGATTAGAATATGCTAGGCATGGCCAGTATTCCTTTATTTATTATTTATTTTCTTAATGGAGGGAGCAATCCTATGGCCCCTGGACAGCGATCTCAGAGCTGGAAATCAGATCTCCAACCGTCCTTCCCCCTGCCGCCTTGCAGCTGGTGCAGACAGAACTGCACTGGCTGTTCTCCGAGGTCAGGAAAGTGACCTCTCAGAGATGGGGCGGGCAGGGGAGGAAACTGGAGAGGCCAGGTTACGAGCTATCCTGATGCCTTTCCAGCCTCCTTCCCTCCCCCTCTGAGATGCTCCAGGTAGATGGGCAAAAAGGCCCATTTAGTGGAAAATGCCGGGCAGGAGGGCAGGAATCACCTCCGCAGCTCCTCCCACTCTGCACTGGATGACCATAAGACTCCACGTTCGGGGCCTTGCAGCCATTACTGCAGGATCGCGCCCTAAATGCCTGATAAAACAAATTTCTCTAGGTGTTGTACCAAACACATAACAACACAAAAATATGAATAAATTCCCAATGAAAATGATCGATAATATAAAAGCTCGTAAATACACCAACACATCATAGAATATAATTTTACCTTCACTATCTTGTATAAAAGGCAAAAATACATAGTAGGGATTCAAATAATATAACTTAAACACCGAAAATACCGAAATGCTTAAATGCCCTGACTTGTATTTTTTTTTTTTTTTTGCATTTTTAAAACATTTTTGCATAATAAGTATTAGTTTGAAATCTTTTACATTGGCAGGGAGATGCGTGGAGGCGCGCCTCGCCTCGAGCGAAGCTTGCAGAGGTAGGGAGACTGAGGCGGGAGCGGCTCCACGCGGCTCCCTGCCAGGGAGTCGGCAAAGCAGTGCCGGCTCCCTGGCAGGGAGATGTGTGGAGATGCTCCGCGGCCGCTCGCTCTGTGGGCGCCTCGCACTGCCGTGCCGCTTCCCTGCCCGGGAGCCGGCATGGCAGCGCGCGAGGCACCAGCAGAGCAAGTGGAGGCGAGGCGAGGCGAGGCGAGGCGAGGCGAGGCGAGGCGAGGCGAGGCGAGGCGAGGCGTGGCCGGGAGCCCGGGAGCCCGGGAGCCGGCACATCAAAGCGAGTTTCCCCATTAGAAATAATGGGAACTCCGCTGATTCGTTCCACAACCATTTAATCACTGCTTTGCCGGCTCCCTCCATGGGGCTCCCTGCCAGGGAGCTGGCAAAACAGTGATTAAATGGTTGTGGAACGAATCGGCGGAGTTCCCATTATTTCTAATGGGGAAACTCGCTTTGATGTACGAGTATTTTGGATTATGAGCATGGTTCCGGAACGAATTACAGTAATACCTTGGATTGCAAGTAACTTGGTTTGAGAGCGTTTTGCAAGACAAGTAAATTTTTAAATATTTATTTAATTTTTTTTTATTTGATATACAAGCGACGTCTTGCAATACAAGTACTGTAGTACGGCTTAAATTAAAAATCTCTGTACAATTTTTTGGGGGGGGATTTCGTTTTGATATACAAGTGTTTTGGATTACAAGCACGTTTCCGGAACAAATTATGCTCTCAATCCAAGGCATGACTGTATGCTCGTAATCCAAGGTATTACTGTATAAAAATTAAAAACAGTACAATATACATAAGAGTGAAAACAGCATTCCATCGCATCACAGGCTAGTCCCAAATGCCTTCTGAAACAGGAAGGTCTTTGCCTGCCTCCGGAAGCTTACCAGGGAGGGTGCCACTCTAGCCTCCTTGGGGAGGGAATTCTAGAGCGCTGGGGCAGCCACCGAGAAGGCCCTCTCCCGTGTTCCCACCAGGCATGCCTGTGATGGAACCGAGAGAAGGACCTCCACTGAGGATCTCAAAGTGCAGGCAGGCTCGTAGGGGAGAATATGGTCTTTCAGATAACCTGGACCCGAGCCGTATAGAGCTTTATAGGTCATAACCAGCACTTTGAATTGTGCAGGGAAACAGACTGGGGGGGAGCCAGTGAAGCTGTTGTAACAGAGGAGTAGTATGCTCCCTGTAACCAGCCCCAGTCAGCAGTCTGGCAGCAGCTCCTTGAACCAGCTGAAGTTTCCGAGCACTCTTCAGAGGCAGCCCCACGTAGAGTGTGTTACAGTAATCCAAACGGGATGTAACTAAGGCATGTGCCACTGTGGCCAAATCAGACATCTCCAGGAATGGGAGCAGCTGGAGCAGTAGCTTTAACTGTGCAAATGCACTCCTGACCACCGCCGAAACCTGGGCATCCAGAAGTACACCCAAGCTGTGAACCTGTGTCTTCAGGGGGAGTGTGACCCCATCCAACACAAGCTGACTCCCTATTCCTTGATCTGCCTTCCAACCGACCAGGAGCACCTCTGTCTTGTCTGGATTAAGCTTCAATTTGTTTGCCCTCATCCAGTCCATTCCCACCGACAGGCATCGGTTTAGCACAGCAACAGCTTCCTTGGAAGGATTAGATGGAAAGGAGAAATATTAGTTACACAGTTCTTATAGATTTTTTTTTCACCCCTGGCAGGGAAGGGCGCAAACAAGCTCCCTGAGGCTGTTCCTTCTTTGGCCAATGTAAGGGGATGAGGTTGCTCTCCCCCTTGCCATGATGGTTATCTTGGGAGGCAGGGGGTGCGTGCAACCTCCCAGTGGCCCTTGGTTCTCTGGCCGGTGCATGAGGCCAGAGTCTGCAGTCCCAGGAAACTGTCAGTTGGAGCTGTGTGTGTTCCTTCCGGCGGGGAAGGGTGAAGTGAGCTTCCTGCAGCTGCTCCCTCTCCGGCTGATGTATGGGGTCAGTCAGGCTGGTCTCCCCCTTGCTGTGATGTTAATCCTGGAAAGCATCCTGATGTGTCCTTCCTTTTGGTTACCTTCTTCAGATGCCGCCCAGTTCCACCTGTGTCGAGAGCTGCCACCCTGGACAGTGCATGTTCGTCCAACGGGGGAAGCAAGTGTGCTGCTATGATTGCATTGAGTGCCCCCAAGGGAGATTTTCAATCCAGATGGGTAAGTGAAGGAATCCAGAGTTACCCGTATATACTCAAGTATAGGTCGGCCCTAATATAATTTCACCCCAAAAAACTGGGAAAACTTATTGCCTCCAGTATAAGTCTAGGGTGGGAAATGTACGAGGGGAGACTCCCGCCGCCACCCCCAGACACCCCCAGACACCCCCCGCCGCCGTACCTGCACCCGCCGCCGCCGAAGCCCCGCCACTGCCAAAGCCCCCCCAGGACACCCACCGACACCCCCAGACACCCCCCCACCCCACCCCCATACCTGCACCCGCTGCGCCTGCCACCGAAGCCACGCCAGGGCTTCGGCGGCGGAAGTTGGCGGAGGAAGTTGGCAGCAGTGGGGCTTCAGCGGCGGGAGCAGGTACGGTGCCGGGGGGTGTCTGGGGTGGCGTGGGGGTGTTTGGGGGTGGCATGAGGGTGTCTGGGGGGGGCTGCGGCGCGGCGCGGCTTCGGCGGGGGAGGGGCTTCGGCGGCAGCGAGGCTTCGGCGGCAGGGAGGCTTTTCGGTGGCAACGGGGCTTCGGTGGCGGGTGCAGGTAGGGTGGCGTGGGGGGGGTGTCTGGGGTGGCGTGGGGGTGTCTGGGGGTGGCGTGGGGGTGGCATGGGGGCATCTGGGGGGGCTGCGGCGTGGCTTCGGCGGGGGAGGGGCTTTGGCGGCGGCAGGTGCAGGTACGGGGATGGGGGTGGGGTGTCTGGGGGTGGCGGCAGGGGTCCTGGGGGTGGAGGGGGGTGCCTGGCGGTGCCTTGTGGTGGCGGCGGGGGTCCTGGGGAGGCGCTGACCCACGTATAAGTCGAGGGGGCATTTTTCAGCACAAAAAATGTGCTGAAAAACTAGTCTTATACTTGAGTATATACGGCACTTGGGAAATAATCCAGATGTGTTAAGTTCAAGTCTAACGGAATTCTTGTTGGTTTTTGACTATACTAGTAGCAGTGGCAATCGAAGGGCGCGGGGGGGGGTGGCAAACTGCCCCCTGGAAGACTCTCTCCTCCCCACACAAACAAAAACTTTTCATGGCCACCGCCATCGCTTTGCTTGCAAGGCTGCTTCACTGTTCTGCCACGTCAGTGGCCGTTCCCTTCCTGTTCCTGCCGAGGCCTGGCAATGGCTACCATTTGTGAACTGAGCATGCGCATCAGTTGCACATCCACAGGTCATTCCCCTGCCATGAGGACGGCAATGGGGGATGTGTGTGTGTAGGGTGCCTGTGGGGAAAGAAACCCCTGCCATTTAAAATAAACAATGACACAGGCTCTCTCTCTGCCTAGGTAGGAGGAGCCACTAAGCTGGGCTATTGGGTGTCGCCGGGCGGCGACTGGAGCAGCAATCAGTGGAGCAGTATAAAAAAGCATCGCAAAACCCCATTCAGAAGCTGTGCAGAAGCACTAGGTCATTTGGTCTAAAAATCACTTGATTCTCTGACGAATGGGAGCTGTTGCTGGAACAGGAGGATGTGGGCCCAAAGGAGTAATAATAATAATAATAATAATAATAATAATAATAATAATAATAATAATAATAATAATAATAATTTATTTATTACCCGCCTCTCCATCTAGATCGAGGTGGGGAACAACAGAAAATATAAAATACCTAAACTAAAACAACACAATATATACTATTAAACATCTTAAAACATCCTAAAAACATCTTAAAACATCTTTAAGACATCTTAAAAACATCTTTAAAACATCTTTAAAACATCCTTTAAAACACAGTCACACAAGAGTACTCTTGTGTGACTGTGTGATTTCCCCACCCCCACCCTTGCAAATAAAATCTTAACGTTCATCTACCTCAGTTTCCCATTTTGTGGTCTGGGTTGCTGGCTGTTGGGGATGCAAAAGACTGCTCTGCCTCGGGTGCACCCCCTTGTCTCCTCCTCCGCTGAGCCCCCATGGCTCGGCCTCCAGTGACATGCCTTCTGCCCCACCTGTCAGATTGGTCACCAGCTGCCGCCACTGGTCTACACACACAAGTATATGAATGCATTTCCTCACATAGAGGACAACCTGAGAGAGCAAAACATCACAAATGTTGGGAAACAAAGGGAGCTGCAGCATCATATATTTTGTTCGCTGCAAGGTTAGGGGAGATGAAAACTAAAATATTTGTGTATTCTGGAAATACTGAGACTTTGCTTCTTACTTTCAGATGCAGATCAATGTGAGACATGCCCAGAAGATCAGTATCCAAACAAGAACCAGGACCGATGTATTCCTAAAGAGATGATCTACCTATCTTATGAGGAGCCCCTGGGAGCAGTTCTGGATTCCTTGGCTCTTTTCCTTTCTGTGATCACACTTGTTGTGATATGGACCTTCATTCAGCACCACAGCACACCCATTGTCAAGGCCAACAACTGGAGCATCACATGTACCCTGCTCTCCGCTCTGCTGCTCTGCTTTCTCTGCTCCTTCTTATTCATTGGGTGGCCTAGGAAGATGACCTGCCTTCTGAGGCAAACAGTGTTTGGCATCATCTTCTCCATCGCTGTTGCTTGTGTGTTAGCAAAAACCGTCATGGTGGTTTTGGCCTTCATGGCCACCAAGCCTGGAAACAGGATGAGGAAATGGGTTGGGAAAAGACTTGCAGTATCCATCATCATTTTCTGTTTGCTTATTCAAACTGGCATCTGTGGGGTGTGGCTGGCAATTTCTCCCCCCTTCCCAGAGTTTGACATGCAATCCCAGGCTGGCGTGATCATAGTTCAATGCAATGAAGGCTCAGCCCTCATGTTCTATGTTGTCCTGGGCTACATGGGGCTTTTGGCCATCATCAGCTTCACTGTGGCTTTCTTTGCCAGGAAGTTGCCGGATACCTTTAATGAAGCCAAGCTGATCACTTTCAGCATGTTGGTCTTCTGCACTGTTTGGGTGTCTTTTGTGCCAACCTACCTGAGCACCAAGGGAAAATACATGGTGGCTGTGGAGGTCTTCTCCATCTTGGCATCCAGCACTGGCTTATTGGGTTTTATCTTCCTCCCAAAATGCTACATCATTTTATTCCGGCCTGAGCTGAACACCAGAGAGCAATTAGTTAGGAAAAAAGAATTGTTACCATTTGTGGGAAAGTGACCATTACCATTATTTGGGGGAGCACAGGGTTTAGAACTTTTGTTTATTACATAAGCAAAAATGCTGACTAGTCATTCCACCAATGCAAAAAAAGCGGGGGGGGGGGGAGAAAACAATTATCAGGATGCAAATTGTTTAATATATGATTACAAGTGGAGGAGCCCGACGCGTTTTGGCCTATGGTATTTCTAAGGCCTCCCTCAGGGGACTGTAAATATTTAAAATATGTCTAGTAAATACATATTGTAAAACGGTGTGGACAACACATAATAAAAATGCATTCTCTTTATACAATAAACTTCTGGTAACTCTGTACTCTATACCTATAGAAATTGTTTTTAAAAAATTTCTTAAAAATGGTAAGAGCCAAGTTTTTCTATTTCAAACATACACACTCGTTTTCTTACACAAATTTGTTTAAAAAAAAAAAAAAAAAAAAGCCTGGTTATCACTTGGATGGGAGACCCCTCCTCTAGTTTCCTGCATTGAGCAGGGGGTTGGACTCGATAGCCTTGTAGGCCCCTTCCAGCTCAATGATCTATGAAAAATCTATGAAATATCTTACTTGTGAAAAGATGTCTGCAGAATTCTTCAACAACTAAAATGTCTTTCACTGTTTAGTGGCAACTGAAAAGCTAGATCTTGAGGGACATTATTATATCTTCGTACAGTTTTTTCTTGTGAGCGTTCTCTTATTGGCAAGATGTCAAGGACACCTTGTCAGGACATAGTTTCTGTTTAAAACTGCAGTAATTTGCTGAGTCACAATAATGGGAACAATTCCAAATCTTCATTAAGACCTTTTGGTTTTAGTGCCTACGGTAATTTAATAATCCATTGTATTTCTCTCCTTAATAGTTGTTTCTCATTATTGGTGTTAATCTTATCCAGAGCCCAAAACGTAAGGTCTGTGTAGGAACGTTGTTGTTCTACAAAATGCTGAGTTAGTGGAGCACCTTGTCTATTATTCTTTATATTACTAAGGTGCTCTCCACTGGTAAGTGACTATTACCATTATTTGGGGGAGCGCAGGGTTTAGCACTTTTGTTTATTACATAAGCAAAAATGCTGACTAGCCATTCCACCAGCCATCTTTTTTCCCCTCCAAGGATGACCTGCAATTATGCTTCATTGTGATGCAGAGTTGTTCTCGCCGGCCCATTCTTCACCACAAAAGGACTCTATTGGACTGGTTTTTCACTGCAGCTCCATGGTTGATGTGGCAGCAAACCTTTTTTTAAAAGAAAAGTAATTCCGTGTGTGTGTGTGTGTATGAAACCTGCCAAATGTTTACAGTGTGGCTCTGTAAACAGGTTTATTATGACTAGGCCACAGGATCTATTCTCAGAAGCATGAGAGTCAGAACTGTGGGAAAGGAATGACCTAGTCACATGGTTTGTATGTTCTAACTTGTTCAGTCAGAAGCCATTTTAAGGGGAAGGTTTTCTTCTCCATCTTCTTGTTCTTTTCCTTTGTTCCTGCAACAACGTAACGCCTTTGCTGAGGTGGAGTGAAGCTCAACTTACTCCACTGGACTTCATGCTTGCTATGCATTTATACTCTGCACATGGACTGTAACTAGGAAATGTATACTCTGAAGAACTTTTACTTGATAAGTAAATAAACAGGTAGTATTAGAACCTGTGGTGTTCCAGAGTGTTTCCTGACTCCATGGATTAATCTGCAACGGGGAAGCTGGAAGCAAGTGTCATTACAAGGGCAGGCTGGGCTGGTGAAGCTGGATCTGATGCTGCACGCTGCGCAGGGGGGGTGAGATCTGTTAAGGTCTGTGTGTGGAATTCCAGGCATCTGTTAGCACACAGATTGGATCATAAATCTCCCAGCACCAACAGCTCCAAGTTCCAACAGTGGGTTAGCTGCCCACTCCATTGCCTTTGGGGCATCATCCACTACTCCATCTAAGCTCACCTCATTCCCTTCCACTGCCGGGCGAGTCCAGCAAGGCGGGAATACACACACACACACACACACACACACACAATTTTGAGGAGACAATCACCTGAACTAGCTGAACTCAGCCCTGGAGCTGCTTGCTTCCTCCTCCCCAATCCTCCCATCTTCTTCTGGCTGGCAGTCTTTTGCACACTGTTGTGCCCGGCTGCAGGTTATAACCCGCATCTGGGCCACCCGAATACCCTAAGTCATGCCAATAAGCACTCCGTCCAGCTGAGAGTTATTAGGGCCAATTTAGCTGGCCGGCCATATTATGGCCTTGAGAATGGAACTGCCAGCACCATCCCGATAAGAAGGTGGTAAATGACCTCTGCCTGTTCAGACCATCCCAGGATAAGAGGCCTTTCACACCTTAACCTCTCTTTAACCTTAGGTTGGATTTCTCCAGAATTATAATAATAATATAGGGAAGCTGTGTGGATCTAGAATTGGCCTCCACAGTCACTTACGGACCCATCGCTAGAGTCTACACAATCTTCTTTAGAATTTCCTCCTTTTATCCCGGAAGACAATCTTACTCGGTCACGAGTGATCGCCTGATGAACTCTGGTCTTAAGCCCGCAGGATTTTTTTATCATTGGATTTCCCCAGTTTTTGAAAAGGAAATCTATAATTACATTGTTGACAATCCTATCCTCTCCCCAATATATTTGAATCTGCTTTCTTGCAAGTTTATCCATATGAAAAATGGGAATATAAATACTTACGGTAACTAATGATAATTAGAAATGGTGATTTCATTTCAAAGATCAGGATTCTCAAATCTTGGGGAGAACTTCCAGAGATAGATAGAGGAGGCCGTCCTCTGCAGAGAGTCGCCCTCCACATATAGAAGGCACTGAGAACGGCAAGGGAGGGGGTGGAGATCGGGAGCTCATCTCAGCTTCCCTTCCTCACATGTAGAGCTTACACGCACAATGAGAATGACTGAATAGGGCTAGATGATTCTCACAATCACCTTAATCATGAATGTACATAGAGTGTGAACGCACATTCAGTGTAACACACGTGCCCCTAGTGTGAGACACAATCCTTAAATGTTATTTTCCCATCACACAGGAAGTAAGAACAAGAATCGGGAAGTGGGAGGCTTTTGCTGCGTTTTGGCTTTCAGAAAGGTGGTGTGGAGTCCTGGTCCATCTGCTACACACACACACACACACACACACACCTGTGCATTCCATCCCCACCCCTACCAAATTGTCTGAGGGTAAAACTGCATGTTACTTTAAATATGTTGCTAGGGCTTTTCTTTTTTTCCCCTCAAAAATGAGCTCCTGGGTCCTCATATAAATCAGGACCCTAAAGGAGTGGGTAGGGGCCTTTCACCCAATCCCTGCAATGTGCATTGCAATGCCTTTTTGGCAATATAAATTGGAGGCCGGATCCAGATTGGGACCACAGCAGGTGGTCCCAATGTTTATAAACAGTCGAAGCGTGAAACCGCAATACACATTCGAAAGTAATGAGGCTTGCAAAGCACAGGCAAAAGACTTACGGTATACGCGATCAAAGAACCTAAGCTACTTTCTATCTAACACTGAAGAACCTACCTAGCCTGTTGCTAGCAATTCCGTAGAACTTGAAGTACATTAATACCTTGGATTGCAAGTAACTTGGTCTGAGAGCGTTTTGCAAGACAAGCAAATTTTTAATATAAATTTTGACTTGATAAACGAGCAAGGTCTTGCAATACAAGTAGTGTAGGGATGTAACCGCTTGCCTCAAGCTGGCGTAGCAGGCCGAAATCGGCCCCGCTCACGCCCGCCAGAGACTCGCTTTGATATAAGAGTGTTTTGGATTACAAGCACGGTTCCGGAACGAATTATGCTTGCAATCCAAGGTATTACAGTATACTGCTTGGGGGGGTTGGGGCTCCTAGGCTGGCCTTAGCCGACGACCCGGTCCATGCAGTCCTGCACCTTGTTCCCAACAACCTCAACCGGGCTTGGGGTTGTTCTTTCCTACACCCTCCCTCGCCCCCTCCTCTCACTCCTGCCCCCTCCCTCGAGGGACAGGATGTACTGGTTTTTTTACTCTGCAGGGGGCGCCTCACAGGTGCTTGAGGGTGCTTTGGGGTATTCTGCAGCTCTTTGAGACTGGGGGGGGGCATTGAGTTGAATGCAAATTTGTCCCATTGAGGTAAAATGTAAATGTGTCATGTGAGCTGAACCTCTATGCCTCAGGCAGGGATTATGTAGGTGGGTGTGACCCGAAGTATGTGGCTGGTCAGACTTTCTTGTTGTGACATTTATCAAAACAACAGCTGTGGCACAATTGTTTTCATTTGGAAAGGTACAGAAAGGCTAGGAAAACAAGTCGTGTTGCGTCTGCCACTTACTGTTCTGTTCTCATGGGGAAAGTAGGTGTGAACGAAATACGAGCTGATCACATGGTTTGTACTTTCTGATGACGTTGTACGATTTGTTAGGTTTCGTTTCTGTAGCCATTTTAGTAGAGAGATGGATTGCTTCTTTGGTTCTTCTCTCTGATGCTCTGACTATTGAATGCTGGACTTATTGCAATCATGTAAAGTCAAATGCTGGGGTGGACTTGCTCCACTGGACAAATGCTTATCTGCAACATTGTAATGTAGGAGATTGTATACTCTGTAGTGTTTACTGATGTAGAAATAAACAGGTAGAAAGAAACCTGTTGTAATCTACGGAGTTATTTCCTTATTACTGAAAGCTGCTGGAAGAGCTGCGAGCTGGCTGAAATCCGAGACACTTGGAATGCTGCGAGGGGGGAGAGACAGGTCTGGAGCTCTGTGTGTACTTCATGGGCCAGTTACACACACAGAACAGGATCTAAATCTTCCATCTCACGCTCTGCTTTTTTCCACGAGGCCAGCGGGCCTACAGGGTGGATTGTAAGCCTTCAGGGTGTAGCCATTGCCCCCTTTCATTTCTCTCCACAGTACAGAAAAAGCAAGGGCTTGTCATCTGTGGCTTCAGTTAAAAAAATGTCACCTTTTCAAACTCCTATTTTCTTTGATTATCTGTTAGTTTATTTCTTTAGTGACATGAAAAATACATGGCACCTTCCAGAACAATATATAAAGGTCACTGCTGAAGAGTGGGGTATAAATGCAATAAATAAATAAATAAATAAACCAAGGAGCATATACTGTACCTTTTAACTATGGGGAAGAGAACAACACAGGTAGAGAGAAAGGAAGGAAGGGTGAGGAGCTGGGAAGCACAGGGTGAATGTGAGTGGGTGCACTTGTGCGTGTAACCTTGCTTTTCACCCACAAGCTCTGTCACTCTCCCTACCACAATGCTGGGAACTGAATTCACAGATGAAATGGGATGGGTGCCAAATAGAACGCAGGCAGGGCCCGCAGCCCACGAGCTGTCACGTTTCTTCACAGGGCATGGAAGTGACAAAGTAACAGATCTTCCCTTCAAACCAGAGATGACCCTTTACCACTCTGATCCTTTCACTTGAATTATGTAAAGCTTAAAGGGATATGGCTGATTTAACCAAAGGTGAAAGGAAGAGAAGAATCTAGAGGAACGTGACATGGAAGGCGTTGCAGTGCTTAGAGCACCTTGGCCCCACAGAGTGGTCGTGTCTCTGGGAACAGGCTGGCAATTGGGGGCCTCTGAGTCACTCAGGCTTGTCACTCTTGCAGGAGTCCTGATTGGCTATATGCTACTTCCAGTTTCAGAGGCAGTCTACCTATGTACACCAGTTGCCGGGGAACATGGGCGGGAGGGTGCTGTTGCACTCATGTCCTGCTTGCGGGATCCCGTGAGTAGCTGGTTGGCTACAGTGTGAACGGAATGCTGCACTAGGTGGACCCTTGGTCTGATCCAGAACTGTGGAGAAAGCCAACCTAAGCCCCCTGCCTGACACACACACACTCACCAAGGAGGGGGGAAGGAGACCTGGGGGGGGGGGGAGACAGCCAGTCTCCACAGATGCCAAAGGGGACAAACAACATCTGCATAGAATCACCCCAGGGGGGAAGGCAGGAAGCATCCCCAGGTTTGTCAATGCTCTCGCATATCAGACCCATCTACATAAGACTTGAATACCTCCCCAGAGCAGACACTTCGGCACCCCTAAGAAATGGCCACTCAACACCATAGGATGGGACCATTAAGCAAGTGGCTTCCCCCACGGGGGGAGGGCTTCACCCCACCTGACCCAAAAGGCCGCCCCTCAGGGAGGGTGTCAAGCCACCTGATCATGGAGGGAGGGGCTACCTGAAACACCAAGGTATAAAACACCCTGCGCAAGGGAACTGGGTTGTTGGACCTGATCAACAATCTTGCAACATGCCTGGGGTAAGGGAACGAAAGATCGGCAACCCCGGGTAGCCACACCCGGCACGCTCCAGCTAGCTGAAATCACTGGTCGCTTGGGTTGACCGGACCCCCGGGAAACCAAGCTGAAATCACTCACAAGCCGCTTGGGTAGACCGGGCCTCCGCCGGGAACCCAGCTAGCTGCTTGGGTAGACCGGACCTCTGCCGGGAACCCAGCTAGCCGCTTGGGTAGACCAGGCCCCCGCCGGGAACCCAGCTAGCTGCTTGGGTAGACCGGGCCTCCGCCGGGAACCCAGCTAGCAGCGTGCGGTTGATCGGGCCTCTGCCGGGACCCGAGCTGAACTAACTAGCTGAGAGCCCTGAAATCACGGTGTCCTTGAGACTTCTTGCTTGCTACTTTGTGCTGTACTGATAAGCTGGATTGCTGGCATGTGTCTGGGTTTGTGAAGGTAATGTTGTAAATAAACTTGTTTTCTAAAAGATACTTCTGTGGCTATGAGTTATCCCTTTGTTCTGGGCTAAGGGTGATAGTCACTGGGGATCATCTCGGAGAAGGCCGCCCCAGGACTCGCTACCCCCTTAGCATTGAACCCACGCAGAAGACCAGGTTGTCGGTCTTCCACTGAATGCAATTTTTAACTGAAGTGAGAGTTCCTAAGATTGTGACTCAGGATTACCTGGCTAGCACCTGCTTTCTTCTTTTGAAGAATCTCTCTCTCTCTCTCTCTCTCTCTCTGTGTGTGTGTGTGTGTGTGTATTCAGGATGTGTCATTATTTATTGCTGAGTAGGATTGTAACCTGTGAAGAAGAGGAGCCTTTGGGGGGTCCCCACACGCACACTACACACACACACACACACACACACACCCTCATGTGTGAAAGCTGGGGGGGGTGCATAGTTCCTCTTGAATGGATGGCGCCTGGAAGTCCGGAGGAGCCAGGCTGAAAGCTTTCATATGTAGATGTAGTTCAAACCCAGTAAGTCATGAGTTCCCTTCCCCCTGCCTGGCCAGGTGAAGTGCATTATGATTGGCTAAGAGGTAGCAGAGCTACAGGGAGGAGGGGAGGGGGGGAAAGGTATATTTCCCAAAGCGTGGGTTTTGGTCTTTGTTCTTGGTCTTGGTCTGGGTCTTAGATCGCATGGCTACCCGGCTGTGGTAATGGCTGTGGTAATGGCGGTAAGCCAAGGACCCCAGGTAGCTCCTGGTGAAACTAGCTGATTGAGGGCTCTAGAGAAGGCAAGCCTTGTGGGAGTTTTACCCATCTCGGACTTCGGGTAGGTGTGGTAATCTCCCTTGGGCAGCGAGGCTGTGCTGGATTTAACCCTTGAAGAGCACACCCTCAGGTAATTAGTTGTATGCCTGAAAGATATTAAGGAATCAGGTTTTATTGTTTTGCAGCTATACTGTGTACTAAAGTGTCTCTCCCTTTATTTTGCGTGCTTCTCTCATTTCCCTAATCTTGTTGTAAAATGCTACCAGAATAAACCTTGTCTTGGTTTTACCCCACATGGTGTTTGTGGATTGCTCTGTGGGTTCAGTATCTAAATCCAGGTTACAGAATTAAAGGCGAGTCCCTGAACAGAGATTCAAGTACGGTTGCAGACAGCTGAGGCTGGCAATCTGGTACCTTGAGATCTCTGGGGGTCTTGGTTCCTTTGGAGTAGGAAAGGGTGGGGGTGTAGCGGGTCAGCCAGCCCCCCCTTCCTCCACATAACCATTTCTTGGAGTCCTTCTTTTTACAGCATCACAACTCTCCTCCATGGAAGATGCCTCACCATTACCTGACAAGAGCTCCCAGAGCTTGCATTGTGACATTTCTAAGAGGGGGGGGGGAGTGTGAAACCTTTGAATGTACATTATGTCAGCTAGTGTCATGTTACAAGTGGGAAATATGTAGAAATACCAATACAAGTGTCACTAGTGAAAGCATGTAGCTTTTTTTCTTTTCTTTTTTTATGGACCTCATCCAAGCACCCTAAAAAATATACATGAAAGTGTTTTGCAGTCAATTTGCTATCTCAAGCCATTTCCAAATGTATCCAGGGGTGATAAAACTGCCCCACAATCTCAAATGTGTCTTTGGTGTCATACGAAGTGTGTTTTATACTCAAAATATTAAAAAAATGTTAGAAAAGTATCATAAATTTTCAAGAAAGCTTCAGACACAATTTTATTACTACTAGTAAAAACTAACATTTTTGGGGGGTCATGTGGGGTGTTTTTCCACTCGTATAAGAAATCTGTCTCTGGTGGCGTAAGTGTTCTCCCATCAAAATCCCATGGCCTGTGCCCACCTACAGACACCCAGAAAACTTAAGCCTGCTTGCTTCCCTAGACAAGTTTTCTTTGGACAATCCTATGGGACATTTTTATACCCCAGTTCATTGCTTGTGTTTGGGACATAAAGACACTCCAGTGGCAAAATCAACAGATTATTGGGGTATTTTATGCCCCAGGTGTGTGTCCCCCCCCCTCGAAAGACAAGGACAAGTGTCTGAAATTTGAGGACATTATGCAGGTGACAGAATACAGGTGACATTATGGGAGGACTTTGTGGGTCTATTTCTGTGTAAATTCTGCAATGTAAAGTGCACTTAGGTTACGTTTGTCACCCTGCCTTATTGGACAAGGGGCTTTGGGTTGTTTTTTTTAAAACCTGGTTACAGTAATGACAACAAGAAGGTAGGGAAAGCACTGCCTCTGGCTGAGGGAGAATCCCAAGTCCTGAGGGTTCTTTTTGGCTCACAGTTGCACAGAGGCTGTATGGACATGCAGTTCTTTTCCTTTATGATGCGCTCCAGACCAGAACACTCTTAGGGAGCTGCTCGTATTGGCAGCTAGACATTGGTCAGGAACTCCAGGCACTGTTCGCAGTGTGTTCTTGAATGTCTGTTACTATGATGGGGATGACTTTATATAGTTGCCTCCTTTCCCTTTGGGAATCTCGTTTTCTCCTTTTCAGAGACCTCATGTTCACCCTGGTTCTCTATCTCATATGGAAACTTTTGCAACATTTCCCTAAGTGGAGTGAAGCGCTTGACTGGCTCCGCAGAAACTGCAGGTGTCCCTCTGCCTTACGTGAAATGTTATCAATGCTTTCCCCAAGCATAGGATGGGTAAGTACTGTATCAGTCTCCTCCTGTAACTATGCAAACAACCCTCATATTTGAGGAGAGGATCTAACGTGACACTCCTCAATACTGAGTTGAATTCATATGACTCGTGGAATTTGCCAAGACTTGCTCCAGAGTCCAGAGTTCCCTATCACTGGTAAAGGGAATCTCAGTGACTTGGAAGGGAAGGGAAGCTCCCTCATCCAATCCTGCCTACAAGAATAACCCTTTGGCTACAAAGCACAGAAATGGACTTGGCCAGTCCACCACCACTAGATTAAGCTACCAACGGGGAGGGTATCTACTGGTCAGATTAAAACTCTCAATTGCATTTCTGATGGTTGGCACTGAAGGGAGAAAAGACGTTGCTCCTTAATTTTGTGAGAATATTAATGAATGTGGTTGTGAACAGAGTGCCATAAGCACTCTGTTCTTATATAACAGGTATATTCTGTTTGGGAAGGTAGAGAAGAATCGTATGCTCTGATTAGGAAGTCTGTTATGGCTAACCTAATTCAATGGGTCTACATTTCATTTCAATGGGTCTACTCTAAGTATGACTAAGTCTGGGTTCAGCCTATTATCTTTGCTTTTTTTTTTGCTTAGTTTCAGATCATTCATCGTGCTACTTCTGTTATTTTGTTTTCTTGTTTGTTTGTTTGAATAATTTGGACCAGTTTTCCAAAGAAGGGAGAAATGTGAGAAGGAAAGGCCACTGCAACATTGTCCAACTTTGCTGTGTTCTCAAACTTTCCTTGAGTTATTCATGAGAACTAGAAACTTGATCTTAAAAATAATGATCAGGAATGGACGTCCAAGTGCCACTAATGGATTCTCAGCTCGTGGACAAACTCATGGTTGTGCAGCAGGGGATGTATTGCTATGAGCAAAAGGAACAGTGAAATGTGGATTTGATAAGCAGTGTACTGGCGATTTTAACACCTGCACATGGAGATGCAGTAGGCTTGACATATGATTCTAGCAAGGAAACATGAAGGCCTCATAAGGGGTGGCTCTGGTGACAATAAAGCTTAGCTGGTGGTAGGTGGGTATGAAATATTGAGGTAAGAAGGTGGCACACAGTCAGTCACTGGGGATGTGGCTGCTTCGAGAGGCATTTGCTTAGTTATGCAATCCCATTCCATTATTTTCTGTCCACCCACACATCTTTTTCTCTTCTTCCTTTTTCTTCATGGTGGGTTCATCAGAAAAGCAGGCCGAGACAGCAGGAGACTGCCGAAGAGAGAGCAGGTAACCATCGCTTTCTGACCCCCGCCAATGTCTAAGCTCAGTGGCAAAGCACCTGCTTTGCATGGAGAAGATCCCAGGTCCCATCCATGTTATCTCAGTCCCCAAAAGCCACTGTCACTTTGTCAGGCGACAAAGATGGATCCAGGCGCACCCCCAAGCTGCGAACCTTCTTCTTCAAGGGGAGTGCAACCCCACCCAGAACAGTGATGACCACCCATTCAGATGGACTGGACAAATTCCTGGAGGAGAAGGCTATACAGTCATGCCTTGGATTGAGAGCATAATTCGTTCTGGAAACATGCTTGTAATCCAAAACACTCTTATATCAAAATGAAATCCCCCCAAAAAAAATTTGTACAAAGATTTTTAATTTAAGCCGCACTACAGTACTTGTATTGCAAGACGTCGCTTGTATATCAAGTAAAAAAAATATATTAAATAAATATTTAAAAATTTGCTTGTCTTGCAAAATGCTCTCAAACCAAGTTACTTGCAATCCAAGGTATTACTGTAAATGGCTATTAGTCCTGATGGCTTTATGCTTCACCCAGTATGAGAGGCAGTATGCCTATGTACACCAGTTGCTGGGGAACATGGGTGGGAGGGTGCTGTTGCAATCATGTCCTGCTTGTGGGTTTCCCACAGGCAGCTATTTGCTACTGCGTGAACTGAATGCTGGACAAGATGGACCTTGGTCTGTTCCAGCATGGCTCTTCTTATGTTCTTAATTAATTGATAATTAATTGGAGGCGTCCCTTTCCATTGCAGGTTTCAAGAAGCAGCTTTCTGCCAGGCCAGAAGATGATGGTGCTCCCCAGAGTACTTGTGTCAGCTCCATTCGTCAACTGCTGTGTGACAACGAGGGCTGCAAGGTGTGTGAGCAGGCAGCCCAGGAGGCCGCACGGCTGATTTACTCCAACGGAGCACATGGTCATCATCCTGCTGGCCCGAGGTTCCCGCTCTCCCCCATGTCATGCATGGAATGCCACATCCTGCCTGTCGTCCCTAAAGAGAGAGGCCATGATTCCTTCCCACGGAGTGCCAGTGAGCCTGCTCCCGCCTCAGGCCATATTCTCCTTGACCCAGAGAGACCAACCTCATCAAGCACATCACCATATGTCCCCAGCTTTCCCATGGAGGAAAAAGAGAAAATCTTCCATGAGCCAAAGCACGATCCTGATGCCTGGGAGGAGCACAGTGACTTTTCTGGTAACCAAGTTGATACCACATCTTCTTCGAGCACATATGAGACGTCTCTCATTAGCTGCATGGAATCCTCTTCTGGCCTGTCTGAGTTCTCTGGCAGTAGCTTGAGGGAGCACAATTCTATGAAGCACCTTACAATTGCCCATAAACAGCAGAGGCACTATAGAGACTCCTCCCGGACTGACAGTGAGGCCTTTCCAGAGTCCCAGACGAGTGAAAACCAGAGTGAGAGGTTCTTTTTCCAGCGGTCACTACGAGAGGCCAACCATGGCATACTACACAAGAGAAAGGCACAGAGAGAAGCCGTGCACAGGGCAATGACTCTTCCACTGCCAGCTGGAACCAGCTGGGACCAGAACATAGAATTTACACCTATGGATCTTCGCTTTGTGGAAGAGACCGTGATTGCGAGCTTGGAGTTACACTTGATGTCAAAGAGAGTGCAGCATCTCATGGGGCTGCCCTCAGCACTCCTCAGGTCTCTCAGAAGCTTCATGCCCTCTGCTCCATATTCAGCTCCCAAGAGGCGCCTGTGTGAAGTTGTGGTGGTGACAAGGCCTGAGGCCCTCTCCTTTGTGCTTGTGCACACCAGGAAGAATCTGGAGCGGCACCTGAAGAAAATGGTTCAGCTCAAGCACTGGCAACTACCCAGGAGGATGCAAGAGACCCTCAGGCACATGGAGCCTTCCTTTCAGTCAAGGCAGGAGATGCCTCCTTCAGCAGCCCAACAGCAGAGGCCCAGGGACACAAGTCATGCAAGAAGAGAAAGAAAGATGCAGAGAACCATCACAAGGCTGCCCACCAAAGCTGAGGTCTTGGACTCCAAAACCACTGCAGGCTCCCAAGCAAAACTCCAGGTCCACTTTACAAAGAAATCCTTAGAGATGAGGCTGGAGACCTTCCCTGCAATTGTGCGGCATTCTCAGAAGATGACTAGTGAAATGCCCAGGAGAAGGCCTCTGCCGAAACTTATCCCCCTTGGTCGAGTCTATCCTCAGTTGAGGAACAGGCTGTGCTTGAGCCTTCGGGGGAAGGCAGACACTGTGGAGATGAACATTAAGTCCAAATGTATCCACTTCCTGTGGGGGCTTCCAACACTGCACATGCAGTCCCTGAGCAGGTTTGCCCCCAGTGCCCCTCCATTGCCAGTTTCTCCTTCCTGGGCACATGTCTTTGCTGAATGTGGCTATGCAGAGCCTCCTATCTTCGCACAGAGTGATGGGAAGTACCTGGAGAACCATGTCCTCAGGAAGAGGCTTCAGCACCAGTGGGGCCTGCCTGGCCTGGTACAACGGTCCTTGAAAAAGTTCCTCTTGCCTGCCCCACCACCATCAACTCGCCTTGGCCCTGTGCTCCATGACCAACTTGAAGTTCAGATATCCAGTGACATCAGCAAGTTCTTTTTCATCAGCTCAGAGATAAAGCAGCAGCTGGAGAGCCACCTCAGGAGCAAGATCGCAGAGAGGCGGTGGGGCCTCCCCAGACGTGTATTTGAGTCCCTGCAGGTATTCATTCCAATGTCTCCCCCACTGATCAAGAGAGACAAAGAGGATGGGAAGGCCTTTCCATTACCTCTGATAGAGGAAATGAAGAAGCAGACACCTTCCACAGTGTTGCTAAGCTCTTCCAAGAATCCTGCTATCTCTTCAGGGGTTAATTCCCCAGAGCTGAGCTGGGATTGGAAGCGGCAGGTCCTGCAAGCCAAGTTGGCCAAGAGATCTCTTCAGATCCAGATGGGCACGGTTGTTCCTGTGGCTCAGCAGTCTTGGGAAACTGCTTATGGCATGTCAACACACAAGCTCCCCAGACTAATTCCACCTGGGTCGAGATATGTAAAGCCAAGATCCCAGCAGCTCCTCTTTGTGGATCAGGATGTTCTTGGTCACATCCAACTAAACATCATCCACAAAGTCCTGACCTACAGGTGGGGGCTGTCCACTATATTCAATAAGTCCCTCACCCAGCTATTTCAGGGTATTGCACCACCAGTCACCACTGACCACTTGCCCCGCAAATCTGCCGTGTCCAGCTTCCCTGAAAGAGAGACACTGTTTCTTGACCAGAAAACTCGAGAGGCAATGGAGTGGCATGTGAGGAGGAAAGCTGTGCAACACACCTGGGGGCTCCCTGGCCTCATTCAGAGATCCCTCCAGTACCTTCTGCCAGCCACACCCCATACTCATCTCCAGCAGACAAGACACAGGGAGGTGGCTGTTTCCCCAGTGGAGCTCGCCTTCCTCAGTAATGCCACCAAATGGGCCCTAGAGAGAAATGTGCAGAGAATTGTAATCCATCGGCAATGGCTGCTTCCTATGAGAGCCCTGGAGCCTATGAGGCTGTTCTACCGAAAATATGGTCTTGGCCACAGGAAAGCCCCAGAGCCCTGGCATGCAGATGCTGAAAGTGAAGAGCTGAATAGCAAGAAGTCCAAAAGGGATGTTGCTGCAGCCCCGGCCCCACATCTGCTTTTCTCTCCGCAGACAGAGGTCCGGGACAAGCTGAAGCGTCACCTGGCTAAAAAGTGTTTGGAGATGCACTTGGAAGCTTTACCTGTGGCCGTTACAGTTTCCAGGCAGTGCATGTTGTCCTTTTTGAGATGGCCGCTCCCCAAGATGATCCTTCCAGGCCACAAGCCTTTGCTGCCCCGCAGGACTTTGTTGCCATTTGCGTGCAGAGAGGATGTGGATCGGATTGACTTAGCTGTGCAACGCAGCCACTTGGCATCCTTGTGGGACCTGGGCACCCACTATGTGGAGGTGCTTAGAGGAATGAGGCCCAGGCCACTGTCCCAGCCTCCCAGACGGAGAGGGACCGCCTTCATCTTCACTGATGTTCAGATGCCACTCCCTCCAGGAATCGATAGAGACATTTTAGAACTTCATATCCAAAAGAAGACAATCCAGCACATGTGGGGCTTTCCAGTCCTTATCCAAAGGTCACTCAGGGGATTCATTTGTGAGCCACCTTTGCTGCCTTCCTCAACCAAGACAAAAGTCTGTGTCCATATCCTGGCAGAGGAGCTATTGTTCCTTCCCCGGTGCATCTGCAACCAACTGGAACTCCATGTGCAGAAGATGAAACTGCTCCGCCTTTGGGGATTGCCAGGAAGGGTTCTTGAGTCCCTGAGGATGATACAACCAGGTGGTCCCAGGCAAAAATTACCCTTTGAACAAGTGAGGAAAAGTGTGTCCAGCAGAGCTGTCTCCAAGAACCTCCCTGGACCCCCATTTATGGGTGCTCTATGCTCCGACTGCATAGGATCCAAGAACCTGGTGAAGATTCAGCTCCACTTGGCTAAGAAATGTCTGGAGGTACACTTGGGGGTTTTCCCTGCTGTTGTCATGCACTCTTGGAGATGTACAGTATTGACCTCCAGACAACCTCTCCCCAAGTTGCTCCCCCGGGGCCACAAGTCCTTGCAGCCTCGAAAGTCATTTCTACCCTTTCTACACAGTGAGGAGGCGGAACGGCTGGAGGTGTCTGTGCAGCGTTGCCACTTGAGTTCCCTCTGGGGGCTGGGCAGACGGTATGTGGAGACCATAAATGCAATGACACCTGGGACACACGCCCAACATCTCCAGTGTGGGAGGGCTGCCCCTGAATTCTCACAGGTGCATATACTGTTTCTGCAGCAACCGGACCAAGAGTTCTTGGAACTGCATGTTAAGAAGAAAAGGCTTCAGCATCACTGGGGCTTCCCAGCCATCATCCAGAGTTCTCTCAAGGCCTTCATGCAAGGTTTCCTCCCAGACCCTGTCTTCTGCAACACCAAGATCCATGTCCAAACCCTGCAGCAGGAGCTCTTGTTTCTTCCTCCAGGCACCAGGAGCCACCTTGAGCATCACGTCCAGAGGCTGAAGGTGCGGCGGCGGTGGGGGCTGCCCAGAAGGGTCCTTGAATCCCTGAGGTCGCTGTTCCCAGAAAATGAAGGTGGTGGCCCTTATGAAAGGGAGAAGACACCGTCAGGGACATGCTTTTCTCAAGAGCTTGGCTTCAGGATAAAACCTTGGGCCATGGATGCCATAAGTACCAAGCAGGACAGGATGAGAGCCAGAAGAATGGGGGATGAATCTCTACATCAGGATCGGCTACACCTCAGACTAATATCTGAGGCCAGGGAGAAGATACAGCTCCACCTGGCTAAGAAATTTTTGGAGATAAAACTGGAAGCTTTCCCTGCTGCCCCAAGACTCTCTCAGCGACTTGCTTTGTTGTCGCCCAGCCAGACCCTCCCAAAGCTAATCCATCCTGGTGTGAGGCTGCCAAAACCCCGTAGTGCCTCCCTCTCATTTGGCCTGGTGGAAATGGGTCAGATTGAATTGGCCTTGCGGCGTAGCCACTTGGCCTGTCTGTGGGGACTCGGGACACGCTATGTGGAGGGTCTTACTGGGATAGGACCCAGGCAGCCCCTCCCTCCAGTCAGATTCAGAAGGGCTCCCATATTTGAATTTTCAGAAGTGAAGGCACCATTCTTCCAGGGGTGGGCCAGAAAGGTCTTGGACCTGCATGTCAGGAAAAAAAGGATACAACATGAGTGGGGGATTCCTGCCCTTGTGCAGAGGTCACTCCAGGGCTTTATGTGGGAAACACCCACACTGCCTGGTCATTCCAAGACTGTGACTGAGATCTACGTGCTGCATCAAGTGTTGACGTTCCTTCCCCAGGAGATCTGTGGCCACCTAGAGCTCCACATTCAGAGGATGAAGCTGCAGCGGAGATGGGGCTTGCCAAGCAGAGTCCTTGAGTCCTTGAAAATCTTCCTCCCCTCTCCTCCCTGGAAAGGGACTCTGCTTCCTCAGAGTGACAAGGAAAATAAATTTGCAAAGGCAGGATACGGCACTGGAGAAACTCTAAAGATTTATGCGAGGGGGATGAAGACCAGTGTGCCCCCCCAAAAGAAAGATGCCTTGGAGGAACACCTCAGGAGAAAATATCTTCAAATATGCCTGCAGGCACACCCTGGCCTATGGCATCAATCTCAACAAGCAGCCAGTGAACAGGAATGGAAATTCCTCCCCAAACTGGTCCATGCTGGACAAAAACCTCCTAAAAGCAGAGCTGTTTCCATGTTCTTTTTGCCACCAGGTAGCATGGATATGTTGGAACTGAATGTGAAGCATAAACGTTTGGCTTTCCTGTGTGGGCTGCCGAGCAAACACATGGAAGCATTGTCTATGGTGGTCCAAGCAAGATGTTCCCCGATGCAAATCAGTCAGCTGAGCACTGGATTCCAGCAGCTGGAGACTCCTTTCATCCAGAAGGAGGCAAGACAAATGTTGGAGCATCACATCCAGAAGAAGAGACTTCACCATTTCTGGGGCTTGCCCTCTGCAATCCAACGGTCCATTCAAGCCTTTTCACCCCCCTCATCCATTTACACCCATCTACCACAGAGAATAGGCCAGGAAATAACAATTCGGGTAGAGGATCTGCTATTTGTTTCTGAGCACGTTCAGAAGAACCTGGAAATCAGCGTGAAGAAGATGATATTTCGTGGCCAATGGGGGCTCCCCAAAAGATTGCATAAGTCTCTACGTAGTTTTGCTCCCTCTCCTGTAGGAGGCAGAGAACGGCAAGAGGAAGAACCAATGGGCAGGGACACTCTTGCCCGTGGTCCTGAGTTGAAAAGAGCACAACACGTCACTAGGTCTCCACAGGCAATGTGCCTCAATACTGCGTGCAGGAAGGCTTCTTTAGAGCCGTCAGTGAGCCCTTCTCCCATTGCAGGACATCTCAAAGATCCAAAGAGGAGTAATCTGCAAACCCATCTCAAGAAAAAGTCTCTGGAGATTAAATTCCAATTGATGGCGAGTTATAAGGTATTTGCCATGTCAGTCAAACTCCCTAAACTCCCTAAACCTCTCTCCCTTTCTTCCATGGTAAAATCCAGAAGTTCTTTTCTGCTTTTTGTGGAGCAGCAGGCTCTAGTAAAGATTCAGGTGAACATCCATCACAAGTATCTAACATACCTTTGGGGCTTCCCCAGTTTGCACACAGAATCCCTGAAAAAGATGTTTGGAAAGGTTCCAGAACAGACACTGTCTAGAAAAGCTATTGTAGTAAGGGGATCGCTGTTCCGAAAAGAAGCTCTAGAAAAGGCAACCCACCAAGAGAGCCTGGCAGCAAAATCCACCGGTGTTGGAGAAACAGGATGCAAATACTCTAAGCTGCCATCATCTTTCCTCACAGATGCAGCCTTGGATCTCCTGGAAATGCACGTTCGACGCAAGAAACTGCAGCATGAGTGGGGCTTGCCATCAGCCATTCAGAAATCCCTTCATGCATTTGCTCCATTCCCCTCAGAATCACAAACATCTTCAGCAGGAATGGGCATTGCTGCCACCACACGCCCATGGAGTGAAGTGGATGTCAGGGTCAAAACAGCCCAGGACCTGCTGTTCTTGGATCCAGTCAAAAGGGGGCAACTAGAGGCACATGTGACAAGACAAACTGCAGTACACCGGTGGGGCCTTCCCAAACAGGTTCGGGAGTCGCTGAAGAGGTTTCTGCCCCCTGTGTCCCTTTCCCGGGTGGATGGAAGCAAGGGTCAAGACCAAATGCCACCATGCACTTGTGACCAAGTCCTCCAAGCAGCTACAGAGCAAGCCCAGGGCAAAGCAGAAGGCTTACAGCACAAAGTCATGGCTGGAAGAGTTCCTCAGAGGAGGGGCCCAGTAGAGGAGGATGGTGACTGGCAGATCCTCCCCAGATCAGGAGGACATCCTGTGAAGCCATCTCCAGGAGAAAGGAACCAAGATAAGACAATGAGGCCTGGGCAAGAGACTCCAAAGATGAAGTTTTGCCAGGGGACAGTGGTTGGAAGCTGCCATACAAAAGAGGCCTGGGACCATTTAGAATTCCACATAAGGCGCAAAAGGATCCAGCATGAGTGGGGGCTGCCATCCATTGTGCGGAAATCCCTACATGCCTTTGCCTCACAGCCACCTGAGCCACAGAGCACAAAGGCCAGAGCAGCAACCTGTGTCACCCCTGAGAAATTGAGGGGCCAAGGGAAAGCGAGTGGTGCTGTCCAGATACCACAGACTTTAGCGGAGGTGATGATCCCCCACCAGCTCCTCCGTTTTTTGCGTACAGACGCCAAGAGTTGTCTGGAGTCCCACTTGAGGAGTTGGGCCACAGAGCACAAGTGGGGACTTCCCAAACGGATTCAAGACTCCCTGAGAGCAATTGCTCCATCCCAACTCAAGACCTATCACAAAGCCCACCACCAGCAGTGTGAAATCCATTCCCATTCCAAGGGAGAGGAGTCACTGAAGCTGTCCCTGCCCAGAAAAGGAGCCAAACAAAATCCGAAGGAGATGATCCAACAAGGGCAACGGACGACAGTGACACATGCGTGCCCTGAAGTGAATGCCTTCGTATCTCTTGAGGGGAAGCTGCGTTACCTCACAAACAAGGAATGGAATCTTCTGGAATTCCACATCATACACAAGAGAATCCAGCATGCGTGGGGCCTGCCCTCCATTGTGCAGAAGTCCTTGCATGACTTTACCTTGTTTCGCCTTGATTCCAAGAAGCACATACAGGAAAGGATAACTAAGGCTCATCCATGGAACAGGGGAGAAGTGAAAACCACTGTCCAGAGACTTTTGCTCCTCAGTTCAGATACAAAGGAGTGCCTGGAGGCCCACATGAGGAGAATGATTGTAAAGCACGGTGGGGAATGCCAAAACAGGTTCAGCTATCACTGAGGGGGTTTCTGCCCCCCAGACAGCTTTCCCAATCTGAACAGTATCATAAACGGCCTCTACAGCTTTGTCAGGACAAAACTTTCCAGGGGGCAGCAGATGGTCCCCAAACTGGAGATGCCATTGACAGCTCATTGGAAGGGGCCAAGGCAAGAGCTTTAAAATCTGTTTTTGTATGGCCTGAGGTGAAGCTGCAGTTTCTCACAGATGTGGCCAGGAGTTACCTGGAATTCCATGTCCAACATAAGAAGATCCAGCATACGTGGGGTTTTCCCTCCATTGTGCAGAAGTCCTTGAAAGCCTTCAGGAACTTTCCCCTTGACATGCAGAAGCACATGCAAAGCTCAGGAAAGAGCATGACCAAGACACATCAGTGGGATAGGGGAGAAGTGCAAATCGTCGTCCAGGGTCTCTCATTCCTGAGTTCAGACACAAAAAGGGATCTGGAAGCTCACCTAAGGAGGAGGACAGTGGAGCACAGATGGGGTCTTCCTAAACGTGTTCAGGAGTCACTGGGGGGATTTCTGCCTCCCAGTCTGCCTTCCCAATCTGAAGAGTGTCATGGACAGCCTCTATTGCTTCGTCAGTGCAAATCCTCCCAGATGGCTACAGATGATTCCCAGGCTGAAGATGACAATGAAGATGCACTGGAAGAGGTTGAGGCCAAGAGAAAGACAATAAGGAGAGAAGAGTTTTTCCATCAAGGGGAACAGGGAGCAACTACGCCTGCGAGATCCAAAGGATGTGTTTTCTTAGGGCCCGAGGTGAAGCTGCTCTTCCTCCCAGATGAGGCCAAGAGTTACCTGGAATTCCACATCCAACGTAAGAAGATCCAGCATACATGGGGTTTGCCAGCCACTGTGCTGAAGTCCTTGAATGCTTCCCCCTCCTTTTCCCTGGAGATGCACGAGCACGGGCAAACTACAGGAAAGAGCATGGCCAAGTGGGATAGTAGTGGAGAAGTGCAACCCGTTGTCCAGAGTCTCTTATTTTTGAGTGCAGACAGAAGACAGGATCTGGAAGTTCACATAAGGAGGAGGACTGCAGAGCACAGATGGGGTCTTCCGAAATGGGTTCAGAGGTTACTGGGGGGATTTCTGCCACCCAGACCCCTTTCCCGATCTGAAGAGGATCATGCTCTATTGCTTGGTCAGTGCAAATCCTTCCAGATGGCTACAGATGATTCCCAGGCCGAAGATGACAAGGAAGATGCTGAGGCCAGGAGAAGGATAACAGGGAAAAAACAGATCTCCCACCAAGGGAAACCAGGAGCAACTACAGCTGAGAGCTTCAAAGCAGGTGTTTTATTATGTCCTGAGGTGAAGCTGCCATTCCTCACAGATGAGGCCAGGGGCAATCTGGAATTCCACATCCAGCATAAGAGGATCCAGCATGCATGGGGCAGGCCCTACACTGTGCTGATGTCCCTGGGCACCTTTGCCCCCTGGACCCTTGAGACGCAGAAGCACCTACATGGCACGGGAGAGAGCACTGCTGAGAAATGCCCGTGGGATAGAGGAGAAGTGCGTATTGTTATTCAGAGTCCCTTGTTCCTCAGCCCAGACATAAAAGAGCGCCTGGATGCCCATGTGAGGCATGTGACTGCGGAGCACAGGTGGGGCCTTCCAGAACGGGTTCAGCAGTCGCTGAGGGCTTTTCTTCCTCTGAGGCCACCTTTGCGATCTGAGCTGGATCGAGCACAGCCTCTATTGCCAAGTCAGTGTGAATCCGTACAGGTGCCTGCAGCTGATTCCCAGACTGACGATGACAATATGGACTCACTGGAAGAGGCCATGCCCAGAAGAGAGGAACTGGAGGAACTGGAGTGCCAAGACTGCCGTGTGAGAAAGGTGATAGCAATGACACCTGTATGCACTGAGGCACCTAATTTCCTATGGCCTGAGGTGACGCTGCCTTTCCTCATGGATGAGGCCTGGAAGCTTCTTGAATTCCATATCCAACGCAAGAAACTCCACCGTGCATGGGGCCTGCCCTCCTCTATTTTGAGGTCTCTGCGTGCCTTTGCCCCATTTCCCCTTGAGCTACGGAAGCATCCACCGGCCAGAGAAGGAGAGAGTACAGCTCATAAGCTTCCACAGGATAGGGAAGTACACATTATTACTCAGAGCCCCTCATCCCTTTGCCCAGGCACAAAAGATCACCTAGAAGCTCATCTGCGGAGTAAGACTGCAGAACACAGATGGGGCCTTCCAAAACAGGCTCGAGAAACACTGAGGGCAATTCTGCTTCCTGTGCCACCTTGCCACTCTAGAGAAATCAGGCCCCAAACTCAGCCCCGTGATGATAAATCTCATGAGGTCTCTTTTGCCCAAGGCCAGCTTAAGGCTCGGTGCTCATTGAAGAAATCCCAGGACAGGAAAGAAGCACCAGAGAAGCTGGAGGAGTGGGAACTGGTGGCAACAGACCCATCTGAAACCTCAGCCATGACCCATTTTACAGACTGTGCAATGGAGTTACCTTTCCTTGCTGATGGCGCCTGGAAGCTCCTGGAATCCCACATCCAACGCAAAAAGATCCAGCATGAATGGGGCCTACCGGCCACTGTTCAGAAATCCATGCATGCCTTTGCTCCCGTTCCCAAGGAACCGCAGGAGAGCCCAAAATCTGCAGCAGGAGCGAGCACTGAAGCAGGGAGACCCAAGGGCATTGGTGTTGCAGGAATGAGAGATGGTGCCCATAGCGTAAAGGAAGTCAGTGTCGCTGTCCAGCACCTGCAGTTCTTGCATGCAGGCACACAGAGACATCTGGAAACCCACATCAGAAATCTGACCCTGGAGCACAGGTGGCGCCTCCCTAAACTGGTTCAGGAGTCAATGAGGGCATTTATTCCTCCAGCTGAGGAGGAGGAGGAGGAGGAGGAGGAGGAGGAGGAGGAGGAGGAGGAACAGCATTCAGTGTATTACTGTGGTCAGGCTTTTGAAGGTTCAGGTGCCCCGTTTCAGAGAGAAACAGAAAAGAAACCCAGCTCAGGCTCAGAGAACCTACCTACATACCGCTCAGAACTGTTTTATCAAGTCAGCCAAGATAGGGGAACAGCTTCTTGGCTTGATACTGAAGAGCCATCTTTCTGCCCAGTTACAAAAACCCGGCATTACACAGCGATCCAAAGGACAAGTGGGAGCCGGGAAGCCAAGAGAGATGCACCCCAAATGAGCCCCCTGCAGAAGAAACCTTTGCAGATATCGATGGTGAAGTTACATCTGAAGAAAGACATGCAAATGCAGAGTTCAGGGATTCCGTTTTCTTCCAAGGTGTCACTTAAGAAGAGAATTCCACAGCAGCTGAAATGCAGCTCCAAGACAATGGCAGACAAGAGCCCCCAACGGGTTGGGCTGAAGCAGCCTCAGTCTCCAGTTGCTTCAGATGTCGGCTGGAAGCTGGCAGGGACTTGTAATATAGCCACGTGTGCTTGTAAATGCCATTTTCCACCACCATCTAGGAAAGACTCAGTGTCCTCATTGCAATCAGTTGCAGAGCAAAGACAGAGACAAGAAGAAGCCCAGGGAAGGGGAAAGGAGGTGAAGAAGGCAGGGTCCTCTTCCCTGCCATCAGAAGATAGTGAACCCCAAAACTCTGGCTCGGCAAAGGAGAAAGATGCAAGTTCCTCTTCGCTGCTATCGGAAGATTGTGAACCCCAAAAGTCTGGTTCAGCAAAGGAGGTGGAGCCAGAATCCTCTTCTCTGCCATCAGATCGTGAACCCCAAAAGTTTGCTTTGGGAAAGGAGATAGAGGTAGGATCATCTTCTACATCATCAGAAGATAATGAACCCCAAAAGTCTGGTTCAGCAAAGGAGTCGGAGCCAGGATCCTCTTCTCTGCTATCAGCAGGTATTGAACCCCAAAACTCTGCTTCAGGAAAGGAGGGAGATTCAGGATCCTCTTCTCCATCATCAGCGGACAGTGAACCCCAAAACTCTGCCTCAGCAAAGGAGATGGAGCCAGGATCCTCTTCTCTGCCATCGGAAGACAGTAAACCCCAAAATTTTTATTCAGCAAAGGAGATGGAGCCAGGATCCTCTTCTCTGCCATCAGAGGATATTGAACCCCAAAACTCCACTTCAGGAAAGGAGGGAGAGCCAGGATCCTCTTCTCCATCATCAGAGGATAGTGAACCCCAAAACTCTGCTTCAGCAAAGGAGACAGAGGCAGGTTCTTCTTCTCCGCGGTCAGAGGATAACTTACCCCCTAGCTCTGATTCATCTTCAGGAGAAAACATGAGCGATGCTTGCTTCCCAGAACACGAAACTACCCAGGTATATCCAAGGCCTTTGGAAGCAGATGTTGCTCAACAGTACAACACTCTCACCTTCCAGCAAGCCTTGGACTCCTCCATTCAGCCACCCCATGCCACTGAATCGCATTCTTCCTATGAGGACATTGTGGCCAGGCATTACAGCCAGGCAGGTAGAGAGAGCCAGGCAAAACTGAACAGCAGGCTGCAAAGAAAAGGAAGCAAACTTGGCTGGAGCAGGAAGAAGAGAAAGGAACTGACCTTCCAAATTCTGGGAGATGCACCTTCTGACATCTATGACACAGGGCACCAGGCATCTTCTACAGTTGGACCCCTAAAGGGATGGTCCTCTGAGTTCCAGTTTGAGAAATGCCATAGCCCCAAACCTCCACTACTCCCGAAAAGAAGTGAGGAGGACCCTATGGAGCATACAGTCCACCAAAGTAGCCAAGCCTCTGAAGGGAGCAAAGAAACGTCAACTGAGGAATCAAGTCAGTCCTACCAACAGGTGTCTCTTGTGTCTCAAAATCAAGATTCCATGGATGTAGAAGGTGCACTCCAAACGCATCTGGAACATGGTTTGCTGATGCCGACAGATGATGACATGGCAAAGGCAAAGGAGGATGGTGGCGCCTGCATAACCTCCAAGAAGTTGGGGGGCCTGCCTCAATTCAGCACAAAATGTGTTTCGGAGAGAGTTGGAAACCAGGACAGTCACAAGGAAGCTGTCACAGGAAGCAAGTGGGTGGGAAAGGAGAAGGGCAGCAGCAGCAAAGATGCAGACGAGATGCCCAGGGAAGAGCTTGCAAGGCTGAGATGTGCAGATTCCCTGACAGCTAATCCATTGCAAACATCTCGAAATCACATGGCTCCTACCCCTACCTCAGCTGTCTTATTTAGGGAAGCAAGAGCCATCCTTGGCAATATGAAACTACACATCATGACAGCTTCCAAACCACCTGAGCATCTAACTGCACCTCAGTCAGCCAAAAATAAAATGACAGAAGCCCCGCTGCCCCCAGGGCAAAGCTCAGCATTGTCCAGGAGTGTGCTTTGGCAGGAGAAAATGCATGCTTCAGTAGCTGTAGAGCAGAAACAGATCTTGGTGTATGGTGGCAAGAGAAAAGGAGCTGTTCTTGGAGAGGCATCCACAATAGAGCCTGAAGGTGGCAGGCACCCAAGAGCTGAGAAGAAGAAGGAGAAAGAACAAATGTTGAGCTGGGGAACAGAAGTATCCCCAAAAGAACCCCTTGCTGGCAAAGGACCATTAAGGGATCATGAGCGCAGCCAGGTATTTAGGACGCCAAAAGGAGAAGAGGTCCTTTGGTCAGAACAAGCCCAGCTCAGCAGGGAGCCCAGCGCTGAGAGATTCTCCATCCTTAGTAGCATCCTGGAGAGGAAACTGTATCTGCAGCAGGGGCTGAAAATCTGGAAGCAGAGCCGTGGAGGTGCAGGGCTCGCTTCCAAAGAGAAGAGCAAGAAAGGGGGCTCCGGCAAAGAGTGGCGTGGAACGAGCGGCATGGAAAGCCAAACCAGGGAAAGTCATAGAAAGAGAAGTGAGTTAGCCCTGTCGAGGTCCAGGAACAGGCAAGGAAGGAAGAGGGTCCCAGGTGTGTTGTTTGGGAGCAGGGAGAGGGGGGCTGTCAGTGAAAGAAGCCAGCCTGAGAGAAGACAGGGGGCATCGCTCAGAAGGGATGAGAAATCTATCAGCAGGAAAGGGAGATCATCCCTCACGACACTGAGGTCGAGCAGCAGGTCAAGAGACAGAGGGAGCAGCGGAGTGAGCAGCAGGGTAACCAGCCGGGACCAGCGATCGAGCAGCAGATCAAGGAGCAGGACGAGGCGCAGATCAAGGAGCAGGGCAAGCAGCAGGTATCCTCGATCCAGCACCGGGGAGAGCAGTAAAGTGAGCAGCAGGGAGAGAAGCTCAAGGAGCATGGCAAGCAGCAGCAGAGATCCTCGATCGAGCAGCAGGGACCGGAGTCGAAAGAGCAGCGGGAGCAGAGGATCCAGGAGCAGGGCCGGAAGCAAAAGCAGTGAGATCCCGCAGGGGGACACCTGATGGTCATATAACTCATAACTGCGACTTCTAGACCCTTTGACAAATAGGCCAAGAGGAAGCAACGCGGACCACTCGAAGAAGAGAATGTTAAAATGCAGCCTCACATGAACACAGAGGTCGACAAATTGTGCCAGACACAGCAAGGTAGCCAAGTATGACTTTCTACTAGCCAGTCGAACCCCGTCACAATGCTACTGTAACAATAAGATAATTTATAGATTATGTATACCCTATACACAGAACTATCATAATAAAAAGTATTTTTAAAAGAAAAGAAGAAGGGAAAATGTAATTTTATTTGTTTTGTTTTTCCTGAAAGGTTGATTAAGTGGGACTTATTTCTGAGCAAATGTGCATACAGTCAGAATGCCCATCACTGATAACTCTGTAGCCAATGGATCTGGCAAACCCTTTTAGTAGTAACTCAGGCTCAAGTTACGCATTGCTTTAGTTGTATAACATGTGGCCAAGGCGTCTCTCTCTCTCTCTCTCTCTCTCTCTTTTACTCTAGAGAAAGTGTGTGGCCCTGATTTGGATCAGGACCCCTGTGCACCAGGAGGAGAGGGAATCCACCCACTGCCCCACCCCACCCCTCATGTGGGGGCTTTTAAAAAAAAGAAAAGAAAAAGTTTCCATTGGCATCAGAGGAGGCTTTCCCCCATCCTTTCTTTCAACACTGAGGAGGGGAGGTTTAGTACTCACCTCCCAGTGCAGGGTGTTCCCAATCTGAATGGAAGCCACATGCTCTTACTCTTGAGTAAAAAAAGGAAAAAAGAAACGCCTCGGCTACATGCTATGCAATTAACATAAAATGTCATTTGCACCTTAAGTTGCCCTGTTTGGGCATTTGCTAAAAGCCTCTTTTGTGAGGGAACAAAATGTTCTCGGGACTGGAATAGCCCTTGGTTTGTTACAGTGAGGCCTCCAAGGAAACGTTTGCAGCTGCCAGAGTTTGGACACATTGTGCCCAGCCTATCTGAGTGAAGACATCCCTGCAGGCTTCCCTAGGCACGGCCCCTGCCATGGTGTATCCTATAGCCCCCTGAGGGAGGGGTCTGGCCACTCCATTCCCCTGAGGGGAGGCTGCCCCACAACAGCAGTGGGGAGGGAGAAGCCTTATAACTTTGTCTTTCAGCATACAAATTCCGCAAGGCTTCAAAGTATGGATTGTAAAGCTACGTATGTGTTGGCAAGGGAAGTCTGCTCCTAGTGGCTGAAATTGTTATTGCAGGCATCAACTACATGGACCTATTTAAATAAATCAAAATGTATTAATGCTTACACACACACACACACACACACACACACACACCAATCCCAAGGCACACACCCCTAGGGTCCCCTTAGTTTGCATGCCAAGTTTCAGGTGTCTTGGCTTCGCAGTCTTGGCACTAAGGTGCTGACGGATGGACAGACAGAGACACACATCATCCTCTTTTATTATTATAGATATATAATATGACTACATTCCTGAATGCACACATCCATGCAAAACACTCAGCAGGAGATGAGAAGGAGCTGATGCTGACACTGAATGACTCTGAATGATATTTCACGCTTCATAGGATTTCCACAGGGCCTTTTACCAAAACATTTTCTGACATTATGCAAATCCCCCACACCTCCCATTCAAATATAAGCCCCTGTACTGTCCAGCTTCACTGCGGGGGGCCCCCGAGTTGCATTAGATTATCTGTTTCTACTTCTAGAGGTTAAAATGGCATTTCTCTTCATTCCTCTTTCCCTCATGGCTCTGCTTCCAGATGGGTATTTCCTGAACCTCTCCTACTCTATTGCACAACTGTTAAACTGAAACACTGTGGTTCTTTTTATGTATTTATTTATTTTATTATATTTATATCCCAGCTTTTTTCCTGCAAGGAACCCAAGGCAGTTTGTGTAATCCTCCTCCTCCCCATTTTATCCTCACAATAGCCCTGTGAGGTAGGTTAGGCTGAGAGACTGAGAAGACTGAGTCGGGAGATCTGGATTCTAGTCCCCACTCGGCCATTACTTCAGGCCTGTGGCTCACGCTAGCTCAGCTTGTCTGAGTGTGGAAAGCTAAGCAGGGTCAGGCCTGGTTGTTACTTGGATGGGAGACCCCTCCTCTAGTTTCCTGCATTGAGCAGGGGGGTTGGACTAGATAGCCTTATAGGCTCCTTCCAACTCTATGATCTATGAAATCTAAGTCTGGATCAAAGTCTGTAGCAACAACACACACACAGTACTATTTAAAAAAACCAC
Source organism: Shinisaurus crocodilurus (assembly GCA_021292165.1). Taxonomy (NCBI): domain Eukaryota; kingdom Metazoa; phylum Chordata; class Lepidosauria; order Squamata; family Shinisauridae; genus Shinisaurus; species Shinisaurus crocodilurus. The sequence continues at coordinate 296,478,460 of CM037877.1, read as the reverse complement.
ACACTGACATTCCATCCTACGCTGATAATACACAACCTGGGTTCAAGAGTAGGATATTCCACATTTTGACTCACGTGATTGTCCTGAATCTCTTCTTCTGAACCTCAGCCCCCCACCGCTATGTAAAATTTGATTAATGGCAACTGAACTTGCACAGTTGTGGTGAAGACCAACAAGATAAATGTTACCAAAAAGAGGCATCTTAAAACTGATATCTGAATAGCAAACTTGCTGTCCAACTCTTTTTCATCACTACCTTCTGAAGTAAAGAAGAAAGGCTTCCTTTTGGATGCAATCTAGACCCCTACGCAGGCGTTACTTATGAATACTGCAGGGCGATGTGTTTAGCCTCACCCCCAAGGTTGCATGGCTCCTCCCAGCCCCCTCACAAGATGAGGATGAACCGCCAGAGTAAGGGACCTATTATATCTGTGGAGGTTCCCCACATGATCTAGAACCCTGGAAAATCAGGATTCTAAGTCATGCGGTGGGCCTCTGCAGATATGATAGGCACACCCCATGGGCGCAGGGCTAAATGCCCAGCCCTGCTATATTCATGTTGCTAATTGGGTCAGTAATGCCAAGGAAAAATAAGTAATCAGGAAGAAATTGCAAATTTTACACAGGAAATCAGTGCTATGCCATTACCTTATTTTATAAAACAGCTAAAATTTCACAAAAGGTACAAACATAGCTAAAGTGATGAGCAAAACAATGAACCAACTTCAAAATTCACAATAATACAGTCATGCCTTGGATTGAGAGCATAATTTGTTGCGGAAACGTGCTTGTGATCCAAAACACTCTTATATCAAAACGAAATTCCCCCAAAAAAATTTGTACAGAGATTTTTAATTTAAGCCGTACTACAGTACTTGTATTGCAAGACGTCGCTTGTATATAAAGTCAAAAAAATTTAAATAAATAATTAAAAATTTGCTTGTCTTGCAAAACGCTCTCAAACCAAGTTATTTGCAATCCAAGGTATTACTGCATACAAAATGTGTTGAAGGCAGCACAGATTACACATTTTATGTTTCAAATTCTGTTTCAAGTTGCAAGGTCAATTTGGCACACTAAACTTCAACTATGCTTCTGAAATGAAACTATGCAAGGAAAATTATGGCAAGTAGAAGCACAATCATGCAGATTCATAGAAACATAGGTTTCCTGAAAACAGTTCAGCTCTCTTCAAGCAGGGGGTAGGAGATCCATTAGGTCGGAAGTTGGAACATTCAATTTCAGTTTGCCCAACTAACCAGGAGTTTGTCTAAAGCTTTTTACAAAAGCCATCTCAGCCAACTGTCGTAACTAAATCATCTGGTAGTAAATTCTATAAGTTAAGTATGTATTTTCCCATCCTGCTCCTATAGATTAGGAGTAATGATCGGGTAACCTCCCTTGTGGACTGTGGGAATGCTGTGGAAATTATATATCTGGACTTCAGCAAAGCTTTCGACAAAGTGCCTCATGATATCCTGATTAGTAAGCTAGCTAAGAGTGGGCTAGATGGAACAACTATCAGGTGGATCCACAATTGGCTACAGAATCGGACTCAAAGAGTGCTTATCAATGGTTCCTTCTCAAACTGGGGAGAGGTAACGAGTGGGGTACCACAGGGCTCGGTCCTGGGCCCGGTGCTCTTCAACATTTTTATTAATGACTTGGATGAGGAGGTACAGGGAATGCTTATCAAATTTGCAGATGACACAAAGTTGGGTGGAACAGCTAATACTCTGGAAGACAGAAACAAAATTCGAAGAGATCTCGATAGGCTGGAGCGCTGGGCCGAAAACAACAGAATGAAATTTAATAGGGATAAATGCCAAGTGCTGCACCTAGGGAGAGGAAACCAAATGCAGAGTTACAGAATGGGGGACACTTGGCTCAACAATACTACAAGTGAGAAGGATCTTGGAATTGTGGTAGATCACAAACTGAATATGAGCCAGCTATGCGATGTGGCTGCAAAGAAGGCAAATGCTATTTTGGGCTGCATTAATAGAAGTATATAGCTTCCAAATCACGGGAAGTGATAATTCCCCTTTACTCGGCACTGGTTAGGCCTCATCTTGAGTACTGCGTCCAGTTCTGGGCACCACACTTTAAGAAGGACGTAGGCAAACGAGAGTTCAGAGGAGGGGAACAAGGATGATAAAGGGACTGGAAACAAGGCCCTATGAGGCGAGACTGAAAGAACTGGGCATGTTTAGCCTTCAGAAGAGGAGACTGAGGGGAGATTGTGGTGGGGCCGAGCTGTTGTCGGCTGAGGCTCGCTCCGGGATCACTATGGGGTGATCTCACCCTCCAATAGGATACAAGGGTGGATACAAGGGTGCCTTCCTTCTCTCTCTCTCTCTCTCTCTCTCTCTCTCTCTGAGGGATTGTAGCTTACCATCCACCAGGCCTTTTTTCCAATACGTTTTCGTTGGTTCTGCCTGTTGATTGCATGCCCCCCCTCCATTTATGTGGTTTGGGCCTCATGGCCTGCCTTAACAGGCACGGCCTTTTTACTGTGCCTGGGGCCTAGTTGGCCAGGCCTCCTGTCAGGGATCAGGCCTGTGTCCAGCCAGGCTGGGTTTCCTCCTGGCGGGTGCGGCCTGGTGTTATTACTGAGGCCTTGTGTCCTGCTCGGGCCTTGCCGCCCCGCCTTCTCTGAGTGGCATTTCTGCTGTATCTGGGCCTGATTTGCCCAGGCCTCCTGTTATTTGGCCTCTGTTGTGAAATAGGGCATCTCACAACAACAACAACAAAAACCCTAGGCGCCTTCCCTGTTGGGTTGGTGAGGCCTCCTTCTCTTGCTCTGGAGCCGGTAATTTAAATATTAAAAGAAGATTTTTCTTAAGGCCTTGCCTCTTTCTTAATTGTTAAAGTTATATTCCAGACCCTTACTGGTTCTAGTGGTAGATTTGCTTCGCTTGCAGGGGCTTTTGCCTTGTTCTACACCTAAGGGTTGGTTTACCCCCGCTTTGTTTTATACCGTACAGGGTTGTTGTGTGGATAACAGTTAGGGAGGACTACGTGTGAGCTGCCTCAGGTCCCTTGCAGGAAAACAGGCAGGATACAAATACAGTACATACATTAGGCTTCATTCTGACAGATGTGGTTTAACATGCTGGTCAGCCTAACAGGGTTGTTGTGTGATAATGTAGGTGAAGCGCTTTGCTTACTCAAAGTACTGATACAAGCCTGTCCCTGACTCTCAGCCTACCCTACAGGGTTGTTGTGAGGATGACATGTAAGGGGAATTGTGAAGCCAGCTCGGGTTCCTTGCAAGAAGGCAGGCGGGATACCAGTACAATAATGCCTTCCTTTTGTAATAGGGGTTTGTATGCTGGTCTACCTCACAGGGTCAGTGTGCGATAAACTATGTGAAACACTTTGATTTCGTGAGTACCGAAGCAAGTGAATTAAAGGATTATCTGGATTCTAGTTGATTGCCATTGCTCAGTAGGTAGATGCAGTTCCTACATTAGGCCTTCATTCTGACAGACAGAGTTTACACCCTGGTCAACCTGACAGGGTTGTTGTGTGTTAATGTAGGGAAAGCGCTTTGTTTACTTTAGGTATGGACACAAGCCAGTCCTTGACTCTCGGCCTACCCTGCCTTGCAGGGATGTTGTGAGGATGATATGTAAGGGGAATTGTGTGCACCACCTCATGTTCCTTGCAAGAAAGCAGGCGGGATACCAGGACAATACTATATAATACCTTCCTTCGAAGAGGGGGTTTGCATGCTTGTCTACCTCGCAGGGTCAGTGTGTGATAAAGTATATGAAACATTTTGATTGCTTCAGTACTGAAACAAATGAATTCAAAAATTATCTGGTTTCTAGTTACGGTAATTGCCATTGCTCAGTAGGTAGAGCACCTGCTTTGCCGGCGTGCTCTTGTTCAATCCTCAGCATCTCTAGGACAGTTTTGGAAACAATTCTGCCTACAATTATGGAGAGCCATTGCCAGCTGGTAATACTGAGCAGAGTGGGCTGATGTGCTGGTGCCCATAATTTTCTGTAAGCTTTCTCATTTTTATTATTTAGGAATGGGTTGCCTCCCAAAGGGACATGATGGCAGGAAGAAAGACGGGGTGTGCCCCCAAGCAGTTGGTTGTGGCTTTATGGTTAAGCACTGGCTTGTATGCCGGGGGTCCCAGGATAGGTTCCCAGCATTTCGTTGGGGGGGCTCCTGCCTGGGAACCCGGAGGGCCATTGCCACTCGGTGTCAGTGGTAGTGGGCTGGACAGCCCAATGGTCTGACTCAGTTTATCCGGCTAGAGGTGTGCTGGCGTGTTCATTTCAATGGAACTTATGTCTGCCTTATTAGTTTTTAAATGGCCTTATGTATTAGTTAGAATGCGGTGACATACGCCCACCTGAATCCTGCTATTGCTTCACTTATGGTTTTTTATAATGGCTGAGCCACTATTCACTTTACTTATTTCAGTTTCCTGCATAGCCAACCAAGTCAATGTTCTGTGGTGGCAGGAGCAATTTTATCATGCTGAGCCATGCTGGGAGTTCTGGTGGCAGTTTTATTTGCAAGTTGATTGGCCCTGATCCATACACCCTGATGGCTGAGTGCAGCCCTTCCTTTTTACCTGTTCCCTTGGCTGTCTGTGCCTTACGATGTCTCTGTCCATTTCGGGGTTTTGTTCCCTACCATGCCATCTATTGTTATTAAGACCATGTGCTTTCTTTTGGCTGTTTTCCCCAGTGCTCATAAGCTGTGGGTCTTCCAGGTAGTTTGTGTTTGTCTGATCGCGAGACAACATCCGGATCTGCAGTGGTGTTCCTGTTGGTCCTTTTGCTGAACTATTTTCATCATCTATTTCTTCCCGCAGCGAACAGTCGTGAGTCCCAATGCTCTTAAGCCATGTGATTTATCAGGTAACCGAAGCTTCTTTTATCATTTCATGACAATTTCAGACTGGTAAGTGTGGGCGGTCCTGCCTTGTGCGTTTTGGTTCTGTCCTGGGACGTCCAGAGCTTATATCCATTTTTTTTAAAAATATTTTATTTATTTTTCAAAACAAATTATAACACAAAAAATATATTTAACAAAATACAAAATTATCACACAAATATAACATAATCAACATACAATAAATCATAAAGTGCTCCCCCCCCCACCCTCCAAGGGACCAATTAATATACTTCTATCCTCTTGATCAAATAAAGTCTAAATTCCAAAAATATAACATATCCTGACAAGGTATGTTACCCTTCCCCTTTATTAATACATAGTCTAGTAATTGATTCCATATCTCCATAAAATTATTCTTCTTTAGCAATCCTTTTTTGCATTTGATACTTCTAGTTAGTTTATCATTTAGGGCTATGTCCCAAACTTCCTTATACCAGTCTGTTATTAGGAAAACATGTTGTACTTTCCAATTTCTCGCTATCATTAGCCTGGCCGCAGTTAACAAGTTTACAATTAACTCCTTCGTACAGTAGTACCTTGGATTACGAGCATAATTTGTTCCAGAACCATGCTCGTGATCCAAAATACTCGTACATCAAAGCGAGTTTCCCCATTAGAAATAATGGGAACTCAGATGATTCGTTCCACAACCATTTAATCACTGCTTTGCCCCATGAAGGGAGCCGGCAAAGCAGTGATTAAATGGTTGTGGAATGAATCAGTGGAGTTCCCATTATTTCCAATGGGGAAACTTGCTTTGATGTGCTGGCTCCCGGGGTCCTGGCCGCGCCTCGCCTGCCTCCACTTGCTCTGCCAGGAGTGGACAGGAGACGGGGGCTTAGCTGGAGGCGCAGCGCGGCCGGACTCGGCCGCCACCTCGCGCTGCTGCGCCAGCCGGCCGAGAGTCCAGAAGGTGAAGGCTTCCCATGAGGCGCAGCGCGGCCGGGCTCGCCCACCGCCTCGCGCTGCTTTGCCGGCCGGCCGAGAGTCCAGGAGGCGGAGGCTTCCCGCGAGGCTCGCCCGGGCTCGCCCACTGCCTCGCGCTGCTGCGCCGGCCGGCCGAGTGCCCAGGAGGTGCATCTCCCTGCCAGGGAGCCGGCAAGTGCTTTGCCGGCTCCCGGGGAGATGCGTGGAGCCGCTCCCGCTGCTTCCTACCATTCTAAACAAGCGGCAGCTTGCCTCTCCGCTGTGAGCCGCCCGCGCTGCGGGCGCCGGTCCCGTCGCGTCACTTCCGGGTGCGACGGGACTCTCTCTCTAGAGTAAAAGAGAGAGAGAGAGAGAGAGAGAGACGCCTTGGCCACATGTTATACAACTAAAGCAATGTGTAACTTGAGCCTGAGTTACTACTAAAAAGGTTTGCCAGATCCATTGGCTACAGAGTTATCAGTGATGGGCATTCTGACTGTATGCACATTTGTTCAGAAATAAGTCCCACTTAATCAACCTTTCAGGAAAAACAAAACAAATAAAATTACATGTTCCCTTCTTCTTTTCTTTTAAAAATACTTTTTATTATGATAGTTCTGTGTATAGGGTATACATAATCTATAAATTATCTTATTGTTACAGTAGCATTGTGACGGGGTTCGACTGGCTAGTAGAAAATCCTACTTGGCTACCTTGCTGTGTCTGGCACAATTTGTCGACCTCTGAGTTCATGTGAGGCTGCATTTTAACATTCTCTTATTTGAGTGGTCCGCGTTGCTTCCTCTTGGCCTATTTGTCAAAGGGTCTAGAAGTCGCAGTTATGAGTTATATGACCATCAGGTGTCCCCCCGCGGGATCTCACTGCTTTTGCTTCCGGCCCTGCTCCTGGATCCTCTGCTCCCGCTGCTCTTTCGACTCCTGTCCCTGCTGCTCGATCGAGGATCTCTGCCGCTGCTTGCCGTGCTCCTTGAGCTTCTCTCCCTGCTGCTCACTTTACTGCTCTCCCCAGTGCTGGATCGAGGATACCTGCTGCTTGCCCTGCTCCTTGATCTGCGCCTCGTCCTGCTCCTTGATCTGCTGCTCGATCGCTGGTCCCGGCTGCGGCTGGTTGCCCTGCTGCTCCCTCCACTGCTCCCTCTGTCTCTTGACCTGCTGCTCGACCTCACTGTCGTGAGGGATGATCTCCCTTTCCTGCCGATAGATTTCTTATCCCTTTTGAACAATGCCCCCTGTCTTCTCTCAGGCTGGCTTCTTTCACTGACAGCCCCCCTCTCCCTGCTCCCAAACAACTCACCTGGGACCCTCTTCCTTCCTTGCCTGTTCCTGGACCTCGACAGGGCTAACTCACTTCTCTTTCTATGACTTTCTCTGGTTTGGCTTTCCGTGCCGCTCGTTCCACGCCACTCTTTGCCGGAGCCCCCTTTCTTGCTCTTCTCTTCGGAAGCGAGCCCTGCACCTCCACGGCTCTGCTTCCAGATTTTCAGCCCCTGCTGCAGATACAGTTTCCTCTCCAGGATGCTACCAAGGATGGAGAATCTCTCAGCGCTGGGCTCCCTGCTGTGCTGGGCTTGTTCTGACCAAAGGACCTCTTCTCCTTTTGGAGTCCTAAATACCTGGCTGCGCTCATGATCCCTTAATGCTCCTTTGCCAGCAAGGGGTTCTTTTGGGGATACTTCTGTTCCCCAGCTCAACATTTGTTCTTTCTCCTTCTTCTTCTCAGCTCTTGGGTGCCTGCCACCTTCAGGCTCTATTGTGGATGCCTCTCCAAGAACAGCTCCTTCTCTCTTGCCACCATACACCAAGATCTGTTTCTGCTCTACAGCTACTGAAGCATGCCTTTTCTCCTGGCAAAGCACACTCCTGGACAATGCTGAGCATTGGACACCCAGTGCTTGGGTCAGCGTGCAGTGCAGCAGCAGAACCTCCTATCCACGTTATTCCGGTCTGGCCTGGTTGGCCTGCCCCCACAAGTGCTGGTCGTGCATTTGGGGGAAAGCGATTAGGCGTGCTTACGGGCATGGCCTTGATTTTGCAAGTGTCTGCGGACCTTGCTGTGATTCGTCGGAGATGGCCTGATGTCCAGATTCTCTGGTCCCACATCTTGCCACGATGCTGTTGGAGGGATACTGTCAATCCCAGTGGGCTGAACAAGGCTTGCCGGAAGGCGAACAGAGCAATCTGTAGAAGCCTTGGAGGGAGAGGCGTTGCGATTCCTCATCCCGAGATATCCTTGGCTCAGAGGGAGCTGTACCGACCGGACGGGGTGCATTTGTCCGAGGTCGGCAATTTTATTTTTCTTCAGGATCTGCGAAGGGCCCTCCTGGAGGCAGTTTCTGCCAGGTGGGGGAGAAGAGACTTAGCTTAAGCACGTCTCTCTCTGTGGCTAGTAAGTGCGGGAATAGGCAGTGGGGTTAGGGTTTTGGTGATCATCCAATGGCACTGTTCAGGTGGCTGGCGAGACCTGCATCTCAACGCTTGCTGAGTTTCGTGGCTCAGTGGGGGGAAATACGGATCGCCAGTGAGGATGGCTTACATCACACGGATCGGTGTTCCGTGGCACCGTGAGGTGGGGACCGTGAGAAAGCCTCCCAGCACCCAAGAGGGTGTAAAACTGGGGGGGGGGCGAAGTGCTGCGCCGCCCCCCGGGTTTGGATGTATCTGCCCGGGATACCTCACTGGCCAATGGCCAGTTTTAGTTAGTACCCGCACTTTCACCCTCCGCAGATCTTGATTAATAAAATGTGACCCTTTATTGACACCATATACTTGTGTCTCGCCTCTTCTTTTCCCCTTTTACGCACGCAATATTCTCACTGTCATATTTGTAGTTGGGGACAAACGTATGCAACTTGAAGAGCAGGTCCAGAGTGGTGCAATAGGTCATCTGGTCATCATGGTAGCTATCATATCATATGGAACCCTCTGCACATTGTCCCAGCCAAGGCTGGAAGTTGACACCATTGCACTTCAGGGCACGTCCTGTTTGCACAACGGGAAGTTTCTGACAGCCATGGCAAGCCTGACTCATGACCTCAGATGTCAGAGAGAGGAGCCTTGTTCCTCCCCACAGTATCTCCTGGGATACTGCAGGGAGGAACGAGGCAGAAGTGGGGGAGAGGGAGGAAAGCCCAATCATCTCTTGGGCTCATCATGGGTGCTCAGCACTTAACGGCCACCCTCTGTGGTGATTTATCACAACAGGTTGCTATTACATGTGAACCCACCCTCTCGCTCTGTGAAAGAGTGAGAGGTGGGCTCTGATGGTTTTCCCTTAAGATTAGAAGTTCCCATCAATCCCAGCCCCCTGGAGGAAACCTGACACTTGGCAAGAACTTTCTGGAATCTGACCAATAGAGGTGGGTGAGTCTGTCTACTCCTCCTTCGTGGACTTCCTCTTTTTCTCATCTCCAAAACCATCCTGTGCTGGTTCCATGAAGAGGGTGTTGGTGGGGTTTTACTTTTTTTTTTTTTTTAATGGACACATTTTTCAAATTGCAGACTTTTAGAAAGGGTTCTTGTTGTTGCTGTTGCTGTTGGGGTTTTTTCATGGAATGTTTGTGATTTTTATGTGGATTTTAATTTGTATGCCACCTTGGTAGGGCTTCTGCCCTGAAAGGTGACCAAGACATATTTAAAATAAATAAACAGATGTTTGAAAAGGGATCTCATAGCTTTTTACTAGACTCACCCCTGGAGACTTCTGCAGTGATCTAGTTGTGCTATTCAGCTCCCATGTTCATGCAGTCAAGCTTTCGAATACTGTAAGAGACAAGCTTCCCGCTCTCAGAGAAGGCTGAAACAAAGGTCAGAGGACTATCCCAACATATCCTCCCAAACTGGGATATTTCATCTTAACCCATTTCAAGTGGGTACCCATTTATCCTTTCAATGGAAACCATCTGCAGGAGGTTCCATGAGGAAGCTCTTCCACTGTTGAGCCCCTTCTTCTTCTTCTTCTTCTTCTTCTTCTTCTTCTTCTTCTTCTTTTAATTTTTACTTAATCCCAAGCGAAATCTGCCCTCCCGCCTCATTCTGTCCTATTCTTCCACCTGCTGCATATTGGGAGCAAGTGATCACCTGGGCACTGTGGGTGCTGAAAGGGAGAGAGCTTGCCAGATGCCTCTGTTGCTCTTTTATCCTGAGGGGCATGTAAATGCAGGGACGGCTTCCTCTTTAAATCAGTCAAACAGTCTCTCCGCCTCAGCTACATCCAAAGGTACAGCCCCTGAAAATCCCCGTGAATACTCTAGCCAATCCCTCTCAAAGCATCTGAAGGAAAATGAACTTTTGGCTTCTTCTGTTTGTTTTCTTCTCAGCAGCCATCAGAGGTAACTCGTGTTTCAGGTACCATTGGCAAGTAGAAGACAGTTAGGTGCTAGAGGTTCATGTGGAGGGAACTCTATAACCTCTCTTTCTTCCCAGGTGTGCAACCAGAGGTCCAGCTGGAAGATTCTGGAGGAGACATCAGAAGGCCTGGGGAGTCCTTCCTTCTCTCCTGCCGAACCTCTGGGTTCTCTTTCAGTGGCAACAGCATGCAGCAGGCTCCCGGGAAGGGACTAGAATGGGTTGCCCATATACGCTACGATGGGAGCTATGTGGCATACGCTGCTTCAGTGAAAGGGCGCTTCACCATCTCCAGGGATAACCCTTCAAGCATGCTGCATCTGCAAATGAATAACTTGAAACCCGAAGATACCGCTCTGTATTACTGTGTGCGGCACTTCCGCGGCAAGGGCACAGCGATTTCCTTCTATACAAATACTAACCGCAACCACTCTCCCTCCAGTCATTTAGAGAATTAATCTTTGTGGGAGACAAAATACCTAGTCCAATCTTTGGCCGTTAGAGAAATCTGCAATGGGTTCAAATGAGATTGGAGTTCTATGAATCCATCCCCACAGAGATTCTGCATGATCTGCATCAAACTGTTCCCCCCCCCCCCGAGTCAAATGAATATGGTGTCTTTAGGTTTCGTCTTTCTGAATCATTGAGGAGGAAGAGGGAAGGGAGGGTGTGTGGTTGAGTGAGTGACATGTTCATCTTTCTAATCCTAGGGCCCATTTTACCAGGTTCCTGGTGCCGGGATTTAGTCCCACTGAGTGTTTCGGTAAACTTCTTGCTGTCTTCCAGTTCTCTCCATTTTACACTGTAGCTGCTTGGAAGTGGGAAGTGAACACTTCGAGATACCGTTAGATTTCCCAGTCATTCTGTGTTGTTGTTTGTGTGTTTGTCTTTCTGTAGAAATAGGGAGTGAATCTGTTTCCCCCTTCACCTGGTTAGGAAAAAGACAGTAAGAGTGCAATCCTGGCTGGGGTATGCTGGGAGTTGTAGGACTTTTTTTCTGTCTAAACATGCATAGGTTTGCATCCTATGTAATTTTTATTTTGTTCCTGCTCTCCTGCAGTTTTTCGTGCGTGTGTGTGTGTGTGGCTATAATGTCAGAGTGATACAGCAGGTGTGATGACCCTTTAGCCAGTATAGATAATATGGCATAAGGCTAGGATGTGACTGTGAGATGGTCATTTTTCTGTTCTGGTGTCACCGTGCTTCATTATGAAAGAGCCTTAGACTGGATTGCAAGCATCATAACTCCCTAACTTGTGCACCGGTCCTCCTGAAACTTTGTAGGTTTGTTGACTGGGCCTCTCTATGATGAGTACCATTTTCATACAAATTAACTAAAACACAATGGGGGGAGAGAAGGGGAAACAACCTGTCCCCCCCCAAAATTGAGAACTCCCCTTCCACATAAACCCATGCTTCGGATGTACCAAAACAGGGAGAACTGGCTTGTTTGAGGTTGACGGATTTCCTGCCTGGTTCTGATCTGATGATCGGAAGTGGGCCAAGTCAGGATTTTTTCTGTCTAAACATGCATAGGATTGCACCTTAAGGGTATAATCCTATGCATGTTTAGGGAGAAAAGAGTCCTACAACTCCCAGGATGCTCCAGCCAACCATAAACATGCATAGTATTGTGCCCTAAAAACATTAAAAATATTAAAGAGTGAACAGTAAAGCTGATAATTAAGACAGAAAATACAAGATTAAATGCCTGCCAGAAGAGGAAGGTCTTAGTCTGGTGTTTAATGGATTCAATAAAGATGTCAGGCAGATCTGCGTGGAAAGGGCCTTCCACAGATGTGTGGCCACTACAGAGAAGGCTCTTTCCCTGGTAATTACCTATTTCACCATTGTGAAATAGGTAATTACCTGGAGAAGAGCCTCTGAAGATGATCTTAAAAGTTGGGCTGGAACATAACAGCAGGAATGTATCTACACTATGCAAGATCCACAGTGGGTGAGACAAAGAAAGAAGCCTGGCACGGTTGCTCCCAAACCATTCCATGTAACATGTATATCTTTGGTGCATATAGTTAGGAAATAGTGCATATTCATATAGCATGGTGGTAGCTTTTGCACGGTGTTGCAAGCATGGTACGTATACACACATTAAATCCCAAGCATGTGTTCAGATTTTATCTTGGAGCAGCATAAGAGCAACCACAGGAACTCATAAAGCAGACCCGTGCCTCGGCTTGCCTAGTGAACATGCCCAGATGGCATCTAACCCTAACTTTCAATTGACAGATGTACACTAACTCCTCCTCCTCAGCTTCCCTGGTGTGTGGAGCATTTTCCACCTCCCCTAAGTTTCCATGATTGATTTCTCTTGACATCTGTGTTCTATACCTGCTGAAGTTTCTAAATGGTCTTCAGGAATGGACTGCTGTTACAGAATATTCAGAACATTGTAGTAGCCTAGGCCTGAGGTTATAGGTCTCATATTTAACTCCGATAAGCATGGGTATATCTTGAAAATCTAGTTATGCAAATTAAACTCATTTGTTCCCAACATTGCCAGATCTACACACCACGAGTTAAATACCACCCTCATATTATCCTAGCAGGAGTGCCTCCTTTGACCCCTTTTGCTTCTTAAATGTGGTATTGGAATGCGCACCCTTCATGCAAATCCTGTTGGAATAGTACCCTTGGGTATCGCTCCATGACCTCACTGTGTCCATGCCATTTTGCCCAGTAGAAAGAGTGAGATTGGAGTGAGCAAGTGAAGTGAGTAGGAAAGAAAAAGAGATGTGATCCACGGTGGGTCTTTTCTCCTTCTCCTTCTCATTTCATGTAACACCAGGTGTGTATTTATGCATTATGTTCAAAACAAGGAGTACAAACTGAATAGAAAGAGAACCCAATGCTTGTTTCTTAGTTTTGTACTTTTCTGTAGGTATTGAGGATGCAGCTTACCCAGCCTGGCCCAAGAGTGGTGGCATATGGGCAGCTCTCCATACTGAGACATGCACTGCTAAGCCTCCAGTCATCACTCTTGGAGGTGGATCCATTGGTGTTTTGAGCAGCCAATGGCTGTGTTGGCTGTGCATAATGGCAATTGGAGTCCAACGCCTCTGGTAGGCACCAGGTCGAAGAAGGCTGCTCTAGGGGAAGGGTTGCATTGGAATGGGCTGGTTCCAGCCTTGAGGGAGCCCTGGGCATGGTGCCCTCCATTGCCCCCCCCCCCAAAAGCCATCTTACTCCCTTCTCACTAGAGTGATAGAGGAGGAGCATCCCACATCTGCACTACTCTGGTCCCTACAGAGCACCTTCGTTTTGCTCCTTTGCTGACACTCCATGAAGAGATTATAAATAAAATGAAAACAGATTAGCTGGGGAATTCAGAGTAGTGCATGAAATGTTGCTTCTCCTCCCTTGTTGGTTACCTGGCACCACCAACAGTTCCACCATCTCTGCCTTTCCAGAGTAGTACAGGCAGTGGCTGGGAGACTGCCTTCCACTGCTCCTGAGAGCAGAGGCTACTTAGGAGAGCGTAGGATATTCTATGTGGCACACACAGCTCTGTTCTGCAGCACCTTGCTGCCACTCCACATCTCTAAGCAGCTGCCGCTTGAGGCAGCTGTGCCCCACTCAGCCTAATGGCAGGGCCGGCCCTCACTATATACACCAGGGTTTATACTGGCCCTCAGAACATTCTCTAACATAAATTGCATCCACCTTATCCACAAGGTGACAGCAGAGATGCACACAACTTGTTTCCTTTGTCAAGGTCAAGCCACAAACTGTCTCCTCCCTGACACAATCACATGCATTTGTTGTTATTGTTGTTGTTTACCATAGAGCTTCCCTTCAAATGCAATGTCCTGAATCTAAGAGACTTCTTGGCTTGATGATCTCTCATGTGACCATTCCCATGATGGGTGAAGTTTGGAACTGAACATTAAAAAAAGAAAAAAAAATGAAGTGTTTCTTTTACTCCAGTCATCCCCATCCTGGTGTCCTTGAGAAGTTTTGGACTACAACTCCCATCAGCACCAGAAAGCATGGGTAGTGGTCTGTCCAATTGAACTGCAACTCCCAGCATCCTGCCCATGCTTCCTAGGGCTGATCTGGAGGGCAACAAGTTGATCTGCTATTTGACTTCTCAAAACAGTCAGTTGTGCAAGAATGTCAAGGGACCTGAGTTGGTTTACCTTTCATTTCTCTTCACCTTAGTCTCCCTGTTCACTTTTTCTGTGTGTGTATATTTAAATTTGTAAATATGTCGTGCATCATGTGAAATATGAATGCAATTTTTAACTGAAGTGAGAGTTCCTAAGATTGTGACTCAGGATTACCAGGCTAACACCTGCTTTCTTCTTTTGAAGAATCTCTCTCTCTCTCTCTCTCTCTGTATTCAGGATGTGTCATTATTTATTGCTGAGTAGGACTGTAACCATTTCTTGGAGTCCTTCTTTTTACAGCATCACAACTCTCCTCCATGGAAGATGCCTCACCCTTACCTGACAAGAGCTCCCAGAGCTTGCATTGTGACTTTTCTAAGAGGGGGAAAAAAGTGTGAAACCTTTGAATGTACATTATGTCAGCTAGTGTCATTTTACAAGTGGGAAATATGTACAAATACCCATACAAGTGTCTCTAGTGAAAGCATGTAGCTTTTTTTCTTTTCTTTTTTTATGGACCTCATCCAAGCACACTAAAAAATATACATGAAAGTGTTTTGCAGTCAATTTGCTATCTCAAGCCATTTCCAAATGTATCCAGGGGTGATAAAACTGCCCCACAATCTCAAATGTGTCTTTGGTGTCATAAAAAATGTGTTTTATACTCAAAATATTAAAAAATGTTAGAAAAGTATCATAAATTTTCAAGAAAGCTTCAGACACAATTTTATTACTACTAAAAACTAACATTTTGGGGGGGTCGTGTGGGGTGCTTTTCCACTCGTATAAGAAATCTGTCTCTGGTGGCGTAAGTGTTCTCCCAACAAAATCCCATGGCCTGTGCCCACCTACAGACACCCAGAAAACTTAAGCCTGCTTCCCTAGACCAGTTTTCTTTGGACAATCCTATGGGACATTTTTATACCCCAGTTCATTGCTTGTGTTTGGGACATAAAGACACTCCAGTGGCAAAATCAACAGATTATTGGGGTACTTTATGCCCCAGGTGTGTGTCCCCCCCTCGAAAGACAAGGACAAGTGTCTGAAATTTGAGGACATTATGCAGGTGACAGAATATAGGTGACATTATGGGAGGACTTTGTGGGTCTATTTCTGTGTAAATTCTGCAATGTAAAGTGCACTTAGGTTAAGTTCGTCACCCTGCCTTATTGGACAAGGGGCTTTGGGTTGTTTTTTTAAAAACCTTGTTACAGTAATGACAACAAGAAGGTAGGGAAAGCACTGCCTCTGGCTGAGGGAAAATCCCAAGTCCTGAGGGTTCTTTTTGGCTTCCAGTTGCACAGAGGCTGTATGGACATGCAGTTCTTTTCCTTTATGATGCGCTCCAGACCAGAACACTCTTAGGGAGCTGCTCGTATTGGCAGCTAGACATTGGTCAGGAACTCCAGGCACTGTTCGCAGTGTGTTCTTGAATGTCTGTTACTATGATGGGGATGACTTTATATAGTTGCCTCCTTTCCCTTTGGGAATCTCGTTTTCTCCTTTTCAGAGACCTCATGTTCACCCTGGTTCTCTATCTCATATGGAAACTTTTGCAACATTTCCCTAAGTGGAGTGAAGCGCTTGACTGGCTCCGCAGAAACTGCAGGTGTCCCTCTGCCTTACGTGAAATGTTATCAGTGCTTTCCCCAAGCATAGGATGGGTAAGTACTGTATCAGTCTCCTCCTGTAACTATGCAAACAACCCTCATATTTGAGGAGAGGATCTAACGTGACACTCCTCAATACTGAGTTGAATTCATATGACTCGTGGAATTTGCCAAGACTTGCTCCAGAGTCCAGAGTTCCCTATCACTGGTAAAGGGAATCTCAGTGACTTGGAAGGGAAGGGAAGCTCCCTCATCCAATCCTGCCTACAAGAATAACCCTTTGGCTACAAAGCACAGAAATGGACTTGGCCAGTCCACCACCACTAGATTAAGCTACCAACGGGGAGGGTATCTACTGGTCAGATTAAACTCTCAATTGCATTTCTGATGGTTGGCACTGAAGGGAGAAAAGACGTTGCTCCTTAATTTTGTGAGAATATTAATGAATGTGGTTGTGAACAGAGTGCCATAAGCACTCTGTTCTTATATAACAGGTATATTCTGTTTGGGAAGGTAGAGAAGAATCGTATGCTCTGATTAGGAAGTCTGTTATGGCTAACCTAATTCAATGGGTCTACATTTCATTTCAATGGGTCTACTCTAAGTATGACTAAGTCTGGGTTCAACCTATTATCTTTGCTTTTTTTTTGCTTAGTTTCAGATCATTCATCGTGCTACTTCTGTTATTTTGTTTTCTTGTTTGTTTGTTTGAATAATTTGGACCAGTTTTCCAAAGAAGGGAGAAATGTGAGAAGGAAAGGCCACTGCAACATTGTCCAACTTTGCTGTGTTCTCAAACTTTCCTTGAGTTATTCATGAGAACTAGAAACTTGATCTTAAAAATAATGATCAGGAATGGACGACCAAGTGCCACTAATGGATTCTCAGCTCGTGGACAAACTCATGGTTGTGCAGCAGGGGATGTATTGCTATGAGCAAAAGGAACAGTGAAATGTGGATTTGATAAGCAGTGTACTGGCGATTTTAACACCTGCACATGGAGATGCAGTAGGCTTGACATATGATTCTAGCAAGGGAACATGAAGGCCTCATAAGGGGTGGCTCTGGTGACAATAAAGCTTAGCTGGTGGTAGGTGGGTATGAAATATTGAGGTAAGAAGGTGGCACACAGTCAGTCACTGGGGATGTGGCTGCTTCGAGAGGCATTTGCTTAGTTATGCAATCCCATTCCATTATTTTCTGTCCACCCACACATCTTTTTCTCTTCTTCTTTTTTCTTCATGGTGGGTTCATCAGAAAAGCAGGCCGAGACAGCAGGAGACTGCCGAAGAGAGAGCAGGTAACCATCGCTTTCTGACCCCCGCCAATGTCTATGCTCAGTGGCAAAGCACCTGCTTTGCATGGAGAAGATCCCAGGTCCCATCCATGTTATCTCAGTCCCCAAAAGCCACTGTCACTTTGTCAAGTGACAAAGATGGATCCAGGAGCACCCCCAAGCTGCGAACCTTCTTCTTCAAGGGGAGTGCAACCCCACCCAGAACAGTGATGACCACCCATTCAGATGGCTTTAAAAGAGGACTGGACAAATTCCTGGAGGAGAAGGCTATACAGTCATGCCTTGGATTGAGAGCATAATTCGTTCTGGAAACATGCTTGTAATCCAAAACACTCTTATATCAAAATGAAATCCCCCCAAAAAAAATTTGTACAAAGATTTTTAATTTAAGCCGTACTACAGTACTTGTATTGCAAGACGTCGCTTGTATATCAAGTAAAAAAAATATATTAAATAAATATTTAGGTAAAAATTTGCTTGTCTTGCAAAATGCTCTCAAACCAAGTTACTTGCAATCCAAGGTATTACTGTAAATGGCTATTAGTCCTGATGGCTTTATGCTTCACCCAGTATGAGAGGCAGTATGCCTATGTACACCAGTTGCTGGGGAACATGGGTGGGAGGGTGCTGTTGCAATCATGTCCTGCTTGTGGGTTTCCCACAGGCAGCTAGTTGCTCCTGCGTGAACTGAATGCTGGACAAGATGGACCTTGGTCTGTTCCAGCATGGCTCTTCTTATGTTCTTAATTAATTGATAATTAATTGGAGGCGTCCCTTTCCATTGCAGGTTTCAAGAGGCAGCTTTCTGCCAGGCCAGAAGATGATGGTGCTCCCCAGAGTACTTGTGTCAGCTCCATTCGTCAACTGCTGTGTGACAACGAGGGCTGCAAGGTGTGTGAGCAGGCAGCCCAGGAGGCCGCACGGCTGATTTACTCCAACGGAGCACATGGTCATCATCCTGCTGGCCCGAGGTTCCCGCTCTCCCCCATGTCATGCATGGAGTGCCACATCCTGCCTGTTGTCCCTAAAGAGAGAGGCCATGATTCCTTCCCACGGAGTACCAGTGAGCCTGCTCCCGCCTCAGGCCATATTCTCCTTGACCCAGAGAGACCAACCTCATCAAGCACATCACCATATGTCCCCAGCTTTCCCATGGAGGAAAAAGAGAAAATCTTCCATGAGCCAAAGCACGATCCTGATGCCTGGGAGGAGCACAGTGACTTTTCTGGTAACCAAGTTGATACCACATCTTCTTGGAGCACATATGAGACGTCTCTCATTAGCTGCATGGAATCCTCTTCTGGCCTGTCTGAGTTCTCTGGCAGTAGCTTGAGGGAGCACAGTTCTATGAAGCACCTTACAATTGCCCATAAACAGCAGAGGCGCTATAGAGACTCCTCCCGGGCTGACAGTGAGGCCTTTCCAGAGTCCCAGACGAGTGAAAACCAGAGTGAGAGGTTCTTTTTCCAGCGGTCACTACGAGAGGCCAACCATGGCATACTACACAAGAGAAAGGCACAGAGAGCACAGAGAGAAGCCGTGCACAGGGCAATGACTCTTCCACTGCCAGCTGGAACCAGCTGGGACCAGAACATAGAATTTACACCTATGGATCTTCCCTTTGTGGAAGAGACCGTGATTGCGAGCTTGGAGTTACACTTGGTGTCAAAGAGAGTGCAGCATCTCATGGGGCTGCCCTCAGCACTCCTCAGGTCTCGCAGAAGCTTCATGCCCTCTGCTCCATATTCAGCTCCCAAGAGGCGCCTTTGTGAAGTTGTGGTGGTGACAAGGCCTGAGGCCCTCTCCTTTGTGCTTGTGCACACCAGGAAGAATCTGGAGCGGCACCTGAAGAAAATGGTTCAGCTCAAGCACTGGCAACTACCCAGGAGGATGCAAGAGACCCTCAGGCACATGGAGCCTTCCTTTCAGTCAAGGCAGGAGATGCCTCCTTCAGCAGCCCAACAGCAGAGGCCCAGGGACACAAGTCATGCAAGAAGAGAAAGAAAGACGCAGAGAACCATCACAAGGCTGCCCACCAAAGCTGAGGTCTTGGACTCCAAAACCACTGCAGGCTCCCAAGCAAAACTCCAGGTCCACTTTACAAAGAAATCCTTAGAGATGAGGCTGGAGACCTTCCCTGCAATTGTGCGGCATTCTCAGAAGATGACTAGTGAAATGTCCAGGAGAAGGCCTCTGCCGAAACTTATCCCCCTTGGTCGAGTCTATCCTCAGTTGAGGAACAGGCTGTGCTTGAGCCTTCGGGGGAAGGCAGACACTGTGGAGATGAACATTAAGTCCAAATGTATCCACTTCCTGTGGGGGCTTCCAACACTGCACATGCAGTCCCTGCGCAGGTTTGCCCCCAGTGCCCCTCCATTGCCAGTTTCTCCTTCCTGGGCACATGTCTTTGCTGAATGTGGCTATGCAGAGCCTCCTATCTTCGCACAGAGTGATGGGAAGTACCTGGAGAACCATGTCCTCAGGAAGAGGCTTCAGCACCAGTGGGGCCTGCCTGGGCTGGTACAACGGTCCTTGAAAAAGTTCCTCTTGCCTGCCCCACCACCATCAACTCGCCTTGGCCCTGTGCTCCATGACCAACTTGAAGTTCAGATATCCATTGACAGCAGCAAGTTCTTTTTCATCAGCTCAGAGATAAAGCAGCAGCTGGAGAGCCACCTCAGGAGCAAGATCGCAGAGAGGCGGTGGGGACTCCCCAGACGTGTATTTGAGTCCCTGCAGGTATTCATTCCAATGTCTCCCCCACTGATCAAGAGAGACAAAGAGGATGGGAAGGCCTTTCCATTACCTCTGATAGAGGAAATGAAGAAGCAGACACCTTCCACAGTGTTGCTAAGCTCTTCCAAGAATCCTGCTATCTCTTCAGGGGTTAATTCCCCAGAGCTGAGCTGGGATTGGAAGCGGCAGGTCCTGCAAGCCAAGTTGGCCAAGAGATCTCTTCAGATCCAGATGGGCACGGTTGTTCCTGTGGCTCAGCAGTCTTGGGAAGCTGCTTATGGCATATCAACACACAAGCTCCCCAGACTAATTCCACCTGGGTCGAGATATGTAAAGCCAAGATCCCAGCAGCTCCTCTTTGTGGATCAGGATGTTCTTGGTCACATCCAACTAAACATCATCCACAAAGTCCTGACCTACAGGTGGGGGCTGTCCACTATATTCAATAAGTCCCTCACCCAGCTATTTCAGGGTATTGCACCACCAGTCACCACTGACCACTTGCCCCGCAAATCTGCCGTGTCCAGCTTCCCTGAAAGAGAGACACTGTTTCTTGACCAGAAAACTCGAGAGGCAATGGAGTGGCATGTGAGGAGGAAAGCTGTGCAACACACCTGGGGGCTCCCTGGCCTCATTCAGAGATCCCTCCAGTACCTTCTGCCAGCCACACCCCATACTCATCTCCAGCAGACAAGACACAGGGAGGTGGCTGTTTCCCCAGTGGAGCTCACCTTCCTCAGTAATGCCACCAAATGGGCCCTAGAGAGAAATGTGCAGAGAATTGTAATCCATCGGCAATGGCTGCTGCCTATGAGAGCCCTTGAGCCTATGAGGCTGTTCTACCGAAAATATGGTCTTGGCCACAGGAAAGCCCCAGAGCCCTGGCATGCAGGTGCTGAAAGTGAAGAGCTGAATAGCAAGAAGTCCAAAAGGAAGGTGGCTGCAGCCCCGGCCCCACATCTGCTTTTCTCTCCGCAGACAGAGGTCCGGGACAAGCTGAAGCGTCACCTGGCTAAAAAGTGTTTGGAGATGCACTTGGAAGCTTTACCTGTGGCCGTTACAGTTTCCAGGCAGTGCATGTTGTCCTTTTTGAGATGGCCGCTCCCCAAGATGATCCTTCCAGGCCACAAGCCTTTGCTGCCCCGCAGGACTTCGTTGCCATTTGCGTGCAGAGAGGATGTGGATCGGATTGACTTAGCTGTGCAACGCAGCCACTTGGCATCCTTGTGGGACCTGGGCACCCACTATGTGGAGGTGCTAAGAGGAATGAGGCCCAGGCCACTGTCCCAGCCTCCCAGACGGAGAGGGACTGCCTTCATCTTCACTGATGTTCAGAAGCCACTCCCTCCAGGAATCGATAGAGACATTTTAGAACTTCATATCCAAAAGAAGACAATCCAGCACATGTGGGGCTTTCCAGTCCTTATCCAAAGGTCACTCAAGGGCTTCATTTGTGAGCCACCTTTGCTGCCTTCCTCAACCAAGACAAAAGTCTGTGTCCATATCCTGGCAGAGGAGCTATTGTTCCTTCCCCGGTGCATCTGCAACCAACTGGAACTCCATGTGCAGAAGATGAAACTGCTCCGCCTTTGGGGATTGCCAGGAAGGGTACTTGAGTCCCTGAGGATGCTACAACCAGGTGGTCCCAGGCAAAAATTACCCTTTGAACAAGTGAGGAAAAGTGTGTCCAGCAGAGCTGTCTCCAAGAACCTCCCTGGACCCCCATTTATGGGTGCTCTATGCTCCGACTGCATAGGATCCAAGAACCTGGTGAAGATTCAGCTCCACTTGGCTAAGAAATGTCTGGAGGTACACTTGGGGGTTTTCCCTGCTGTTGTCATGCACTCTTGGAGATGTACAGTATTGACCTCCAGACAACCTCTCCCCAAGTTGCTCCCCCGGGGCCACAAGTCCTTGCAGCCTCGAAAGTCATTTCTACCCTTTCTACACAGTGAGGAGGCGGAACGGCTGGAGGTGTCTGTGCAGCGTTGCCACTTGAGTTCCCTCTGGGGGCTGGGCAGACGGTATGTGGAGACCATAAATGCAATGACACCTGGGACACACGCCCAACATCTCCAGTGTGGGAGGGCTGCCCCTGAATTCTCACAGGTGCATATACTGTTTCTGCAGCAACCGGACCAAGAGTTCTTGGAACTGCATGTTAAGAAGAAAAGGCTTCAGCATCACTGGGGCTTCCCAGCCATCATCCAGAGTTCTCTCAAGGCCTTCATGCAAGGTTTCCTCCCAGACCCTGTCTTCTGCAACACCAAGATCCATGTCCAAACCCTGCAGCAGGAGCTCTTGTTTCTTCCTCCAGGCACCAGGAGCCACCTTGAGCATCACGTCCAGAGGCTGAAGGTGCGGCGGCGGTGGGGGCTGCCCAGAAGGGTCCTTGAATCCCTGAGGTCGCTGTTCCCAGAAAATGAAGGTGGTGGCCCTTATGAAAGGGAGAAGACACCGTCAGGGACATGCTTTTCTCAAGAGCTTGGCTTCAGGATAAAACCTTGGGCCATGGATGCCATAAGTACCAAGCAGGACAGGATGAGAGCCAGAAGAATGGGGGATGAATCTCTACATCAGGATCGGCTACACCTCAGACTAATATCTGAGGCCAGGGAGAAGATACAGCTCCACCTGGCTAAGAAATTTTTGGAGATAAAACTGGAAGCTTTCCCTGCTGCCCCAAGACTCTCTCAGCGACTTGCTTTGTTGTCGCCCAGCCAGACCCTCCCAAAGCTAATCCATCCTGGTGTGAGGCTGCCAAAACCCCGTAGTGCCTCCCTCTCATTTGGCCTGGTGGAAATGGGTCAGATTGAACTGGCCTTGCGGCGTAGCCACTTGGCCTGTCTGTGGGGACTCGGGACACGCTATGTGGAGGGTCTTACTGGGATAGGACCCAGGCAGCCCCTCCCTCCAGTCAGATTCAGAAGGGCTCCCATATTTGAATTTTCAGAAGTGAAGGCACCATTCTTCCAGGGGTGGGCCAGAAAGGTCTTGGACCTGCATGTCAGGAAAAAAAGGATACAACATGAGTGGGGGATTCCTGCCCTTGTGCAGAGGTCACTCCAGGGCTTTATGTGGGAAACACCCACACTGCCTGGTCATTCCAAGACTGTGACTGAGATCTACGTGCTGCATCAAGTGTTGACGTTCCTTCCCCAGGACATCTGTGGCCACCTAGAGCTCCACATTCAGAGGATGAAGCTGCAGCGGAGATGGGGCTTGCCAAGCAGAGTCCTTGAGTCCTTGAAAATCTTCCTCCCCTCTCCTCCCTGGAAAGGGACTCTGCTTCCTCAGAGTGACAAGGAAAATAAATTTGCAAAGGCAGGATACGGCACTGGAGAAACTCTAAAGATTTATGCGAGGGGGATGAAGACCAGTGTGCCCCCCCAAAAGAAAGATGCCTTGGAGGAACACCTCAGGAGAAAATATCTTCAAATATGCCTGCAGGCACACCCTGGCCTATGGCATCAATCTCAACAAGCAGCCAGTGAACAGGAATGGAAATTCCTCCCCAAACTGGTCCATGCTGGACAAGAACCTCCTAAAAGCAGAGCTGTTTCCATGTTCTTTTTGCCACCAGGTAGCATGGATATGTTGGAACTGAATGTGAAGCATAAACGTTTGGCTTTCCTGTGGGGGCTGCCGAGCAAACACATGGAAGCATTGTCTATGGTGGTCCAAGCAAGATGTTCCCCGATGCAAATCAGTCAGCTGAGCACTGGATTCCAGCAGCTGGAGACTCCTTTCATCCAGAAGGAGGCAAGACAAATGTTGGAGCATCACATCCAGAAGAAGAGACTTCACCATTTCTGGGGCTTGCCCTCTGCAATCCAACGGTCCATTCAAGCCTTTTCACCCCCCTCATCCATTTACACCCATCTACCACAGAGAATAGGCCAGGAAATAACAATTCGGGTAGAGGATCTGCTATTTGTTTCTGAGCACGTTCAGAAGAACCTGGAAATCAGCGTGAAGAAGATGATCTTTCGTGGCCAATGGGGGCTCCCCAAAAGATTGCATAAGTCTCTACGTAGTTTTGCTCCCTCTCCTGTAGGAGGCAGAGAACGGCAAGAGGAAGAACCAATGGGCAGGGACACTCTTGCCCGTGGTCCTGAGTTGAAAAGAGCACAACACATCACTAGGTCTCCACAGGCAATGTGCCTCAATACTGCGTGCAGGAAGGCTTCTTTAGAGCCGTCAGTGAGCCCTTCTCCCATTGCAGGACATCTCAAAGATCCAAAGAGGAGTAATCTGCAAACCCATCTCAAGAAAAAGTCTCTGGAGATTAAATTCCAATTGATGGCGAGTTATAAGGTATTTGCCATGTCAGTCAAACTCCCTAAACTCCCTAAACCTCTCTCCCTTTCTTCCATGGTAAAATCCAGAAGTTCTTTTCTGCTTTTTGTGGAGCAGCAGGCTCTAGTAAAGATTCAGGTGAACATCCATCACAAGTATCTAACATACCTTTGGGGCTTCCCCAGTTTGCACACAGAATCCCTGAAAAAGATGTTTGGAAAGGTTCCAGAACAGACACTGTCTAGAAAAGCTATTGTAGTAAGGGGATCGCTGTTCCGAAAAGAAGCTCTAGAAAAGGCAACCCACCAAGAGTGCCTGGCAGCAAAATCCACCGGTGTTGGAGAAACAGGATGCAAATACTCTAAGCTGCCATCATCTTTCCTCACAGATGCAGCCTTGGATCTCCTGGAAATGCACGTTCGACGCAAGAAACTGCAGCATGAGTGGGGCTTGCCATCAGCCATTCAGAAATCCCTTCATGCATTTGCTCCATTCCCCTCAGAATCACAAACATCTTCAGCAGGAATGGGCATTGCTGCCACCACACGCCCATGGAGTGAAGTGGATGTCAGGGTCAAAACAGCCCAGGACCTGCTGTTCTTGGATCCAGTCAAAAGGGGGCAACTAGAGGCACATGTGACAAGACAAACTGCAGTACACCGGTGGGGCCTTCCCAAACAGGTTCGGGAGTCGCTGAAGAGGTTTCTGCCCCCTGTGTCCCTTTCCCGGGTGGATGGAAGCAAGGGTCAAGACCAAATGTCACCATGCACTTGTGACCAAGTCCTCCAAGCAGCTACAGAGCAAGCCCAGGGCAAAGCAGAAGGCTTACAGCACAAAGTCATGGCTGGAAGAGTTCCTCAGAGGAGGGGCCCAGTAGAGGAGGATGGTGACTGGCAGATCCTCCCCAGATCAGGAGGACATCCTGTGAAGCCATCTCCAGGAGAAAGGAACCAAGATAAGACAATGAGGCCTGGGCAAGAGACTCCAAAGATGAAGTTTTGCCAGGGGACAGTGGTTGGAAGCTGCCATACAAAAGAGGCCTGGGACCATTTAGAATTCCACATAAGGCACAAAAGGATCCAGCATGAGTGGGGGCTGCCATCCATTGTGCGGAAATCCCTACATGCCTTTGCCTCACCGCCACCTGAGCCACAGAGCACAACGGCCAGAGCAGCAACCTGTGTCACCCCTGAGAAATTGAGGGGCCAAGGGAAAGCGAGTGGTGCTGTCCAGATACCACAGACTTTAGCGGAGGTGATGATCCCCCACCAGCTCCTCCTTTTTTTGCGTACAGACGCCAAGAATTGTCTGGAGTCCCACTTGAGGAGTTGGGCCACAGAGCACAAGTGGGGACTTCCCAAACGGATTCAAGACTCCCTGAGGGCAATTGCTCCATCCCAACTCAAGACCTATCACAAAGCCCACCACCAGCAGTGTGAAATCCATTCCCATTCCAAGGGAGAGGAGTCACTGAAGCTGTCCCTGCCCAGAAAAGGAGCCAAACAAAATCCGAAGGAGATGATCCAACAAGGGCAACGGACGACAGTGACACATGCGTGCCCTGAAGTGAATGCCTTCGTATCTCTTGAGGTGAAGCTGCGTTACCTCACAAACAAGGAATGGAATCTTCTGGAATTCCACATCATACACAAGAGAATCCAGCATGCGTGGGGCCTGCCCTCCATTGTGCAGAAGTCCTTGCATGACTTTACCTTGTTTCGCCTTGATTCCAAGAAGCACATACAGGAAAGGATAACTAAGGCTCATCCATGGAACAGGGGAGAAGTGAAAACCACTGTCCAGAGACTTTTGCTCCTCAGTTCAGATACAAAGGAGTGCCTGGAGGCCCACATGAGGAGAATGATTGTAAAGCACAGGTGGGGAATGCCAAAACAGGTTCAGCTATCACTGAAGGGGTTTCTGCCCCCCAGACAGCTTTCCCAATCTGAACAGTATCATAAACGGCCTCTACAGCTTTGTCAGGACAAAACTTTCCAGGGGGCAGCAGATGGTCCCCAAACTGGAGATGCCATTGACACCTCATTGGAAGGGGCCAAGGCAAAGAGCTTTAAAATGTCTGTTTTTGTATGGCCTGAGGTGAAGCTGCAGTTTCTCACAGATGTGGCCAGGAGTTACCTGGAATTCCATGTCCAACATAAGAAGATCCAGCATGCGTGGGGCCTGCCCTCCATTGTGCAGAAGTCCTTGAAAGCCTTCAGGAACTTTCCCCTTGACATGCAGAAGCACATGCAAAGCTCAGGAAAGAGCATGACCAAGACACATCAGTGGGATAGGGGAGAAGTGCAAATCGTCGTCCAGGGTCTCTCATTCCTGAGTTCAGACACAAAAAGGGATCTGGAAGCTCACCTAAGGAGGAGGACAGTGGAGCACAGATGGGGTCTTCCTAAACGTGTTCAGGAGTCACTGGGGGGATTTCTGCCTCCCAGTCTGCCTTCCCAATCTGAAGAGTATCATGGACAGCCTCTATTGCTTCGTCAGCGCAAATCCTCCCAGATGGCTACAGATGATTCCCAGGCTGAAGAAGACAATGAAGATGCACTGGAAGAGGTTGAGGCCAAGAGAAAGACAATAAGGAGAGAAGAGTTTTTCCATCAAGGGGAACAGGGAGCAACTACGCCTGCGAGATCCAAAGGATGTGTTTTCTTAGGGCCCGAGGTGAAGCTGCTCTTCCTCCCAGATGAGGCCAAGAGTTACCTGGAATTCCACATCCAACGTAAGAAGATCCAGCATACATGGGGTTTGCCAGCCACTGTGCTGAAGTCCTTGAATGCTTCCCCCTCCTTTCCCCTGGAGATGCACGAGCACGGGCAAACTGCAGGAAAGAGCATGGCCAAGTGGGATAGTAGTGGAGAAGTGCAACCCGTTGTCCAGAGTCTCTTATTTTTGAGTGCAGACAGAAAACAGGATCTGGAAGTTCACATAAGGAGGAGGACTGCAGAGCACAGATGGGGTCTTCCGAAATGGGTTCAGAGGTTACTGGGGGGATTTCTGCCACCCAGACCCCTTTGCCGATCTGAAGAGGATCATGCTCTATTGCTTGGTCAGTGCAAATCCTTCCAGATGGCTACAGATGATTCCCAGGCCGAAGATGACAAGGAAGATGCTGAGGCCAGGAGAAGGATAACAGGGAAAAAACAGATCTCCCACCAAGGGAAACCAGGAGCAACTACAGCTGAGAGCTTCAAAGCAGGTGTTTTATTATGTCCTGAGGTGAAGCTGCCATTCCTCACCGATGAGGCCAGGGGCAATCTGGAATTCCACATCCAGCATAAGAGGATCCAGCATGCATGGGGCAGGCCCTACACTGTGCTGATGTCCCTGGGCGCCTTTGCCCCCTGGACCCTTGAGACGCAGAAGCACCTACATGGCACGGGAGAGAGCACTGCTGAGAAATGCCCGTGGGATAGAGGAGGAGTGCGTATTGTTATTCAGAGTCCCTTGTTCCTCAGCCTGGACATAAAAGAGCGCCTGGATGCCCATGTGAGGCATGTGACTGCGGAGCACAGGTGGGGCCTTCCAGGACGGGTTCAGCAATCGCTGAGGGCTTTTCTTCCTCTGAGGCCACCTTTGCGATCTGAGCTGGATCGAGCACAGCCTCTATTGCCAAGTCAGTGTGAATCCGTACAGGTGCCTGCAGCTGATTCCCAGACTGACGATGACAATACGGACTCACTGGAAGAGGCCATGCCCAGAAGAGAGGAACTGGAGGAACTGGAGTGCCAAGACTGCCATGTGAGAAAGGTGATAGCAATGACACCTGTATGCACTGAGGCACCTAATTTCCTATGGCCTGAGGTGACGCTGCCTTTCCTCATGGATGAGGCCTGGAAGCTTCTTGAATTCCATATCCAACGCAAGAAACTCCACCGTGCATGGGGCCTGCCCTCCTCTATTTTGAGGTCTCTGCGTGCCTTTGCCCCATTTCCCCTTGAGCTACGGAAGCACCCACCGGCCAGAGAAGGAGAGATTACAGCCCATAAACTTCCACGGGATAGGGAAGTACACATTATTACTCAGAGCCCCTCATCCCTTTGCCCAGGCACAAAAGATCACCTAGAAGCTCATCTGCGCAGTAAGACTGCAGAACACAGATGGGGCCTTCCAAAACAGGCTCGAGAAACACTGAGGGCAATTCTGCTTCCTGTGCCACCTTGCCACTCTAGAGAAATCAGGCCCCAAACTCAGCCCCGTGATGATAAATCTCATGAGGTCTCTTTTGCCCAAGGCCAGCTTAAGGCTCGGTGCTCATTGAAGAAATCCCAGGACAGGAAAGAAGCAGCAGAGAAGCTGGAGGAGTGGGAACTGGTGGCAACAGACCCATCTGAAACCTCAGCCATGACCCATTTTACAGACTCTGCAATGGAGTTGCCTTTCCTTGCTGATGGCGCCTGGAAGCTCCTGGAATCCCACATCCAGCGCAAAAAGATTCAGCATGAATGGGGCCTACCAGCCACTGTTCAGAAATCCATGCATGCCTTTGCTCCCGTTCCCAAGGAACCGCAGGAGAGCCCAAAATCTGCAGCAGGAGCGAGCACTGAAGCAGGGAGACCCAAGGGCATTGGTGTTGCAGGAATGAGAGATGGGGCCCATAGAGTAAAGGAAGTCAGTGTCGCTGTCCAGCACCTGCAGTTCTTGCATGCAGGCACACAGAGACATCTGGAAACACACATCAGAAATCTGACCCTGGAGCACAGGTGGCGCCTCCCTAAACTGGTTCAGGAGTCAATGAGGGCATTTATTCCTCCAGCTGAAGAGGAGGAGGAGGAGGAGGAGGAACAGCATTCAGTGAGTTACCGTGGTCAGGCTTTTGAAGGTTCAGGTGCCCCGTTTCAGAGAGAAACAGAAAAGAAACCCAGCTCAGGCTCAGAGAACCCACCTATATACCGCTCAGAACTGTTTTATAAAGTCAGCCAAGATAGGGGAACAGCTTCTTGGCTTGATACTGAAGAGCCATCTTTCTGCCCAGTTACAAAAACCCGGCATTACACAGCGATCCAAAGGACAAGTGGGAGCCGGGAAGCCAAGAGAGATGCACTGCAAATGAGCCCCCTGCAGAAGAAACCTTTGCAGATATCGATGGTGAAGTTACATCTGAAGAAAGACATGCAAATGCAGAGTTCAGGGATTCCGTTTTCTTCCAAGGTGTCACTTAAGAAGAGAATTCCACAGCAGCTGAAATGCAGCTCCAAGACAATGGCAGACAAGAGCCCCCAACGGGTTGGGCTGAAGCAGCCTCAGTCTCCAGTTGCTTCAGATGTTGGCTGGAAGCTGGCAGGGACTTGTAATATAGCCACGTGTGCTTGTAAATGCCATTTTCCACCACCATCTAGGAAAGACTCAGTGTCCTCATTGCAATCAGTTGCAGAGCAAAGACAGAGACAAGAAGAAGCCCAGGGAAGGGGAAAGGAGGTGAAGAAGGCAGGGTCCTCTTCCCTGCCATCAGAAGATAGTGAACCCCAAAACTCTGGCTCGGCAAAGGAGAAAGATGCAAGTTCCTCTTCTCTGCTATCGGAAGATAGTGAACCCCAAAACTCTGCTTCAGGAAAGGAGGGAGATTCAGGATCCTCTTCTCCATCATCAGCGGACAGTGAACCCCAAAACTCTGCCTCAGCAAAGGAGATGGAGCCAGGATCCTCTTCTCTGCCATCGGAAGACAGTAAACCCCAAAATTTTTATTCAGCAAAGGAGATGGAGCCAGGATCCTCTTCTCTGCCATCAGAGGATATTGAACCCCAAAACTCCACTTCAGGAAAGGAGGGAGAGCCAGGATCCTCTTCTCCATCATCAGAGGATAGTGAACCCCAAAACTCTGCTTCAGCAAAGGAGACAGAGGCAGGTTCTTCTTCTCTGCAGTCAGAGGATAACTTACCCCCTAGCTCTGATTCATCTTCAGGAGAAAACATGAGCGATGCTTGCTTCCCAGAACACGAAACTACCCAGGTATATCCAAGGCCTTTGGAAGCAGATGTTGCTCAACAGTACAACACTCTCACCTTCCAGCAAGCCTTGGACTCCTCCATTCAGCCATCCCATGCCACTGAATCGCATTCTTCCTATGAGGACATTGTGGCCAGGCATTACAGCCAGGCAGGTAGAGAGGGCCAGGCAAAACTGAACAGCAGGCTGCAAAGAAAAGGAAGCAAACTTGGCTGGAGCAGGAAGAAGAGAAAGGAACTGACCTTCCAAATTCTGGGAGATGCACCTTCTGACATCTATGACACAGGGCACCAGGCATCTTCTACAGTTGGACACCTAAAGGGATGGTCCTCTGAGTTCCGGTTTGAGAAATGCCATAGCCCCAAACCTCCACTACTCCCGAAAAGAAGTGAGGAGGACCCTATGGAGCATACAGTCCACCAAAGTAGCCAAGCCTCTGAAGGGAGCAAAGAAACGTCAACTGAGGAATCAAGTCAGTCCTACCAACAGGTGTCTCTTGTGTCTCAAAATCGAGATTCCATGGATGTAGAAGGTGCACTCCAAACGCATCTGGAACATGGTTTGCTGATGCCGACAGATGATGACATGGCAAAGGCAAAGGAGGATGGTGGCGCCTGCATAACCTCCAAGAAGTTGGGGGGCCTGCCTCAATTCAGCACAAAATGTGTGTGGGAGAGAGTTGGAAACCAGGACAGTCACAAGGAAGCTGTCACAGGAAGCAAGTGGGTGGGAAAGGAGAAGGGCAGCAGCAGCAAAGATGCAGACGAGATGCCCAGGGAAGAGTTTGCAAGGCTGAGATGTGCAGATTCCCTGACAGCTAATCCATTGCAAACATCTCGAAATCACATGGCTCCTACCCCTACCTCAGCTGTCTTATTTAGGGAAGCAAGAGCCATCCTTGGCAATATGAAACTACACATCATGACAGCTTCCAAACCACCTGAGCATCTAACTGCACCTCAGTCAGCCAAAAATAAAATGACAGACGCCCCGCTGCCCCCAGGGCAAAGCTCAGCATTGTCCAGGAGTGTGCTTTCGCAGGAGAAAATGCATGCTTCAGTAGCTGTAGAGCAGAAACAGATCTTGGTGTATGGTGGCAAGAGAGAAGGAGCTGTTCTTGGAGAGGCATCCACAATAGAGCCTGAAGGTGGCAGGCACCCAAGAGCTGAGAAGAAGGAGAAAGAACAAATGTTGAGCTGGGGAACAGAAGTATCCCCAAAAGAACCCCTTGCTGGCAAAGGACCATTAAGGGATCATGAGCGCAGGCAGGTATTTAGGACGCCAAAAGGAGAAGAGGTCCTTTGGTCAGAACAAGCCCAGCTCAGCAGGGAGCCCAGCGCTGAGAGATTCTCCATCCTTAGTAGCATCCTGGAGAGGAAACTGTATCTGCAGCAGGGGCTGAAAATCTGGAAGCAGAGCCGTGGAGGTGCAGGGCTCGCTTCCGAAGAGAAGAGCAAGAAAGGGGGCTCCGGCAAAGAGTGGCGTGGAACGAGCGGCATGGAAAGCCAAACCAGAGAAAGTCATAGAAAGAGAAGTGAGTTAGCCCTGTCGAGGTCCAGGAACATGCAAGGAAGGAAGAGGGTCCCAGGTGAGTTGTTTGGGAGCAGGGAGAGGGGGGCTGTCAGTGGAAGAAGCCAGCCTGAGAGAAGACAGGGGGCATTGTTCAAAAGGGATGAGAAATCTATCAGCAGGAAAGGGAGATCGTCCCTCACGACACTGAGGTCGAGCAGCAGGTCAAGAGACAGAGGGAGCAGCGGAGTGAGCAGCAGGGCAACCAGCCGCAGCCGGGACCAGCGATCGAGCAGCAGATCAAGGAGCAGGACGAGGCGCAGATCAAGGAGCAGGGCAAGCAGCAGGTATCCTCGATCCAGCACTGGGGAGAGCAGTAAAGTGAGCAGCAGGGAGAGAAGCTCAAGGAGCACGGCAAGCAGCGGCAGAGATCCTCGATCGAGCAGCAGGGACCGGAGTCGAAAGAGCAGTGGGAGCAGAGGATCCAGGAGCAGGGCCGGAAGCAAAAGCAGTGAGATCCCGCAGGGGGACACCTGATGGTCATATAACTCATAACTGCGACTTCTAGACCCTTTGACAAATAGGCCAAGAGGAAGCAACGCGGACCACTCGAAGAAGAGAATGTTAAAATGCAGCCTCACATGAACACAGAGGTCGACAAATTGTGCCAGACACAGCAAGGTAGCCAAGTATGACTTTCTACTAGCCAGTCGAACCCCGTCACAATGCTACTGTAACAATAAGATAATTTATAGATTATGTATACCCTATACACAGAACTATCATAATAAAAAGTATTTTTAAAAGAAAAGAAGAAGGGAAAATGTAATTTTATTTGTTTTGTTTTTCCTGAAAGGTTGATTAAGTGGGACTTATTTCTGAGCAAATGTGCATACAGTCAGAATGCCCATCACTGATAACTCTGTAGCCAATGGATCTGGCAAACCCTTTTAGTAGTAACTCAGGCTCAAGTTACGCATTGCTTTAGTTGTATAACATGTGGCCAAGGCGTCTCTCTCTCTCTCTCTCTCTCTCTTTTACTCTAGAGAAAGTGTGTGGCCCTGATTTGGATCAGGACCCCTGTGCACCAGGAGGAGAGGGAATCCACCCACTGCCCCACCCCACCCCTCATGTGGGGGCTTTTAAAAAAAAGAAAAGAAAAAGTTTCCATTGGCATCAGAGGAGGCTTTCCCCCATCCTTTCTTTCAACACTGAGGAGGGGAGGTTTAGTACTCACCTCCCAGTGCACGGTGTTCCCAATCTGAATGGAAGCCACATGCTCTTACTCTTGAGTAAAAAAAGAAAAAAAAGATACGCCTCAGCTACATGCTATGCAATTAACATAAAATGTCATTTGCACCTTAATTGCCCTGTTTGGGCATTTGCTAAAAGCCTCTTTTGTGAGGGAAGAAAATGTTCTCGGGACTGGAATACCCCTTGGTTTGTTACAGTGAAGCCTCCAAGGAAACGTTTGCAGCTGCCAGAGTTTGGACACATTGTGCCCAGCCTATCTGAGTGAAGACATCCCTGCAGGCTTCCCTAGGCACGGCCCCTGCCATGGTGTATCCTATAGCCCCCTGAGGGAGGGGTCTGGCCCCTCCATTCCCCTGAGGGGAGGCTGCCCCACAACAGCGGGGAGGGAGAAGCCTTATAACTTTGTCTTTCAGCATACAAATTCCGCAAGGCTTCAAAGTATGGATAGTAAAGCTACGTATGTGTTGGCAAGGGAAGTCTGCTCCTAGTGGCTGAAATTGTTATTGCAGGCATCAACTACATGGACCTATTTAAATAAATCAAAATGTATTAATGCTTACACACACACACACACACACACACACACACACCAATTCCAAGGCACACACCCCCAGGGTCCCCTTAGTTTGCATGCCAAGTTTCAGGTGTCTTGGCTTCGCAGTCTTGGCACTAAGGTGCTGACGGATGGACAGACAGAGACACACATCGTCCTCTTTCATTATTATAGATATATAATATGACTACATTCCTGAATGCACACATCCATGCAAAACACTCAGCAGATGAGAAGGAGCTGATGCTGACACTGAATGACTCTGAATGATACTTCACGCTTCATAGGATTTCCACAGGGCCTTTTACCAAAACATTTTCTGACATTATGCAAATCCCCCGCACCTCCCATTCAAATATAAGCCCCTATACTGTCCAGCTTCACTGCAGGGGGGGCGGCGAGTTGCATTAGATTATCTGTTTCTACTTCTAGAGGTTAAAATGGCATTTCTCTTCATTCCTCTTTCCCTCGTGGCTCTGCTTCCAGATGGGTATTTTCTAAACCTCTCCTACTCTATTGCACAACTGTTAAACTGAAACACTGTGGGTTTTTTAATGTATTTATTTATTTTATCATATTTATATCCCAGCTTTTTTCCTGCAAGGAACCCAAGGCAGTTTGCGTAATCCTCCTCCTCCCCATTTTATCTTCACAACAGCCCTGTGAGGTAGGTTAGGCTGAGAGTTAGTGACTGGCCCAAAGCCAGCCAGTGGGCTTCATAGATTCATAGATCATAGAGTTGGAAGGGGCCTACAAAGCCATCAAGTCCAACCCCCTGCTCAATGCAGGAAACTAGAGGAGGAGGTCTCCCATCCAAGTAATAACCAGGCCTGACCCTGCTTAGCTTTCCACGCTCAGACAAGCTGATCCAGTGTGAGCCACAGGCCTGAAGTAATGGCCGAGTGGGGACTAGAATCCAGATCTCCCGAGTCCCTGTCCAACACTCTCACCACTACGCCACACTGGCTCTCAAGAAGTTGCATTTTAGGCAATGCAACCTCATTGCTCTTATTGGTATGAAACTAATTTACAGTACATGTGTTTTGCATAAGACATGAGAAATGGATCTGGCATTCCAAGACAAAAATTTTCATATATGGATATACTATCTTGGCTTTTCCTTGCATCTTCCCTTCCACCAGGAACTGTATCCCAGCTCCAGTTAAAAGAATCTGGACCAGAAACGCTGAGACCAGGAGGAAACACCCTCGAGCTGACCTGTACAGTAACTGGGATCTCAGTTACTAGGAGTTATTGGTGAAACTGGTTATGCAGGACTCCTGGGCTGGAATGGAGGGGGGGCTGGACTGGGAGCACAAGCTAATCTCCATCATTCTAGAACCAGATCACCATCTCTGTGGATCCTTCCCAAAGCAAGCGCTTTCTGCGCTTGAGTTCTCTGATGGCTGCAGACTCCACAACATACTACTGTGCAAGACACACAGTGGGACAGACTAAATCAGGGACTTGTACAGCAAAGGGAAGTGAGTTGTAAGAGAGGCCCAGAGAGTGCAAACTGCCAATTCAGTCCTGACTTACAAAGCTGAATCTCCCGCCTCCAACTGGATTCCTCTCATATATCACTGGGTAACTTTGAGCCAGTCTCTCTCTCTCTCTCTCTCTCTCTCTCTGACCTACCTTGCAAGGTTGATGTGGGGATAAAACTAAATGGAAGGACAGTAGCTCAGTGGTAGAGCACATGCCTCATGATATCCTGATTAGCAGGCTAGCTAAGAGTGGGCTAGATGGAACAACTATCAGGTGGATCCACAATTGGCTACAGAATCGAACTCAAAGGGTGCTTATCAATGGTTCCTTCTCAAACTGGGGAGAGGTAACGAGCGGGGTACCACAGGGCTCGGTCCTGGGCCCGGTGCTCTTCAATATTTTTATTAATGACTTGGATCAGGAGGGAATGCTTATCAAATTTGCAGATGACACAAAGTTGGGTGGAACAGCTAATACTCTGGAAGACAGAAACAAAATTCAAAGAGAACAATACCACAAGTGAGAAGGAACTTGGAATTGTGGTGGATCACAAACTGAAGATGAGCCAGCAATGCGATGTGGCTGCAAAGAAGGCAAATGCTATTTTGGGCTGCATTAATAGAAGGATAGCTTCCAAATCGCGTGAAGTGATAATTCCCCTTTACTCTGCACTGGTTAGGCCTCATCTTGAGTACTGCGTCCAGTTCTGGGCACCACACTTTAAGAAGGATGTAGACAAACTGGAGAGGGTTCAGAGGAGGGCAACAAAGATGATTAAAGGACTGGAAACAAGGCCCTATGAGGAGAGACTGAAAGAACTGGGCATGTCTAGCCTTCAGAAGAGGAGACTGAGGGGAGATATGATCGCACTCTTCCAGTACTTGAAGGGTTGTCACACAGAGGAGGGCCAGGATCTCTGCTGGATCATCCCAGTTTGCAGGACACAGAATAATGGGCTCAAGTTACAGGAACCCAGATTCCACCTAAACATCAGAAAAAAATTCCTGTCAGAGCAATAAGACAATGGAACCAACTACCTAGGGAGGTGGTGAGCTCTCCCACTCTGGAGGCATTCAAAGTGCAGCTGGACTTTGATGTCCAGCATCCCATCTGTCGGGGATGCTTTGACCTGGATTCCTGCATTGAGCAGGGGGTTGGACTCGATGGCCTTGTAGGCCCCTTCGAACTCTACTTTGCTATGATTCCATGATTCTATGATTCTATGCCTTATAAAAGGTCCCCCGATGCCATTTCTAGCATCTCTATTAAGGGTTGGGAAAGATTGCTGTTTAAAACCCAGCAGAGGCACTACCAGTCAGCGTAGACCAAAGGTGAGCAACATGTGGCCCTCCAGATGTTTTGGACTACAATTCCCATCATCCCTCACCATTGTCTATGCTGATTAGGGC
Organism: Shinisaurus crocodilurus; assembly: GCA_021292165.1. NCBI lineage: Eukaryota > Metazoa > Chordata > Lepidosauria > Squamata > Shinisauridae > Shinisaurus > Shinisaurus crocodilurus. Next base: position 296,442,026 of record CM037877.1, on the reverse strand, counting down.
TGATGGGAGTTGCAGGCCAAAACATCTAGAGAACCGCTAATTGCCCACCCCTTCCTTAAAGGTACCTTCAGCAAGGCAGAGTAACTAGACAGAATCATATCCATGTTCCAGTATAGAATACATGTTCGAGCCCATGTACAGAAGATGCCTAGATGGCAACTGCACATGCTTTTGTTTTCATGTACATGTGCTTTCTTGGACATCAGGATGAGCTAGGAAATTTAGAACATGCCCATAGACCAGGGCATCAGGCTATTTGCCCATGTAGTACAGGATTATGTGTTAGGAACGGCAGGGATGAAACATTTTTTTTCAGTTCGCAAATTACTGGAGATTGCCCCATTCACAACTACAAATATGAACGGGACCACATGTTCTGCAAAAATGTTTGCAAATCCTCAAACTAACATGCATATTCATGAAATTTACACTTTAAAAAAACATGCACTTTTTAAAAGCCACCACATTAAAAAAATAAAAAAAAACCTCAACTTTTGGAAAACACAACTTTGTAGAAATGCATAACTTGAAAAATGCACAACTTTTGAAAAATGCAACACTTTTGACATAAAAGCAGAGCTGTTGAAAAATGACAGCTTTTATTTCAAACACTGCCGATTTTAGCTAATGATGTGCCCTTTAAAGAATGGCAAAAGGACTTATCTAAATTTATATGGCAAAGAAAGAAACCACGTGTTAAATATATAGTTCTACAGGATGCGAAAGAAAGGGGTGGATTGGGTGTACCTGATTTGAAATTGTATTTTAATGCTTGCTGTTTTGTTTGGTTGAAGGAATGGGTGACATTGAGAAATAACAGACTTCTAGAATTAGAAGGGCATGATCTAAGGTTTGGATGGCATGGATATTTGTATGACAAAGCTAAGGTTAATGTAGATTTTAAGAACCACTATATCAGAAGGGCGTTATTAAGAGTTTGGAACAAATACAAGCCTAGGTTATGCCCAAAATTACCCTTATGGATATCACCCCAAGAGGCATTATACAGGAAAGAAATGACAAGCAATGAGAACTGGTTAAAATACCGAGAAATATTGGAATTGCGTCAGGGAACATACTGGATTAAAACACGGGATTGTTTAGTAACAGAAGGTTATAACTTACACTGGTTTTCATACATGCAATTATCTGAGAGATTTAATGTGGATAAAAGAATGTATGATATAGAACAGGATAAGTCTGAATTTGAAATACAATTGTGTACAGGTGATGATCATGTAATTGCAAAAATGTATAAATTTTTGTTGAAGTTTGGGACAGAAGAAGAACAAGTTAAGGACTGGTATGGTTAAATGGGCAAGGAACTTTGGATATAATATAATGATGGAATAATGGAATGCATGTGGACTAAAGGTATAAAATTTACATTGTGTTCTGATAATTTTTACAAGATGATGTATCGTTGGTACCTAACTCCTGTGAAATTGGCTAAGATGTATAATAATGTGTCAAATGTATGTTGGAAATGTCAAAATCATGAAGGAACATTTTATCATGTTTGGTGGACATGTAAAAAAGTGAAAACATATTGGGTACAAATACACACATGGATACAAAAGATTTTAAAAGTGAATATTAAACTGAAACCAGAAATGTTTTTATTGGGTATAATGGACTTACAACTTGAGAAAGACTATGGAACATTATTACAATATATGATGATGGCAGCAAGAGTAATCTATGCTCAAAAATGGAAAGAAGCAACAATACCGACTATAGAAGACTGGCTGTTGAAAATGTTGGACTTAGCAGAGATGGCAAAATTGACTTGTTTAATTAGAGAAAAAAATCTAACTTCATTCAAGAAAGACTGGAAACCTCTGGTGGACTTCTTGGGGAGGAGGGAAAGTGACTTAATAACTTCGGGTTTTGGTTTCTGAATATTGGTAAGGTGATAGAATTTTTTTCTGTGAAAATAGAGGAAACTTAGATTGGATAAGGATTGGTAATGTTTGTCAGACAATGAGGCAGAAGCCAAATGTTGTTTTGGAAAATTCAATTTAAAAATTTTAAAAAGAAAAAGAAAAATGACAGCTTTTGAAAAATGCACAACTTTAAGAATGCACATTTGGAAAATGCACAACCTTTGAAAAAGGCACTTTTGAAAAATGACAGCTTTTTTTTTTTTTAGAAAAAAATCTAAAAAAATCTTAACATCTAAATCTTAACTGTTTAATTGTATAACCAGCATTTATATCAACCAAGTAGTTTTCACGTATTTATTTTTCCCAGTAGTCCTAAAACAAAAAAAAAAACAAAAAAAAAATCCCCAGCTGACTAAAGTTTTCCATATTCTTTTCCATATTCTTTTTTCAACTAAAGAAAAACTTCTGATTAACTTCCACCTAAAGCTTCTAATTTAATTTTTTTTAAAGGCCCATCAACCCCCCTTTATTTTTAAGTAACATACTACAAATTTTTAAACCCATCCAGACACCTTAATACTTCCAAATCAGCATAAAACATAAAAGTTTTTAAACCTCAATAATTCCATAACAAAACCAATATATATATATATATTTCAATATCAACAAATGAAACAATATTCCAAGGGAAGATATGTCGGCCATCTTTTTTCCAACAATCTGCATCACACACATTCTAAATTATTTTTTCACCAATTAGTAATATATTTAGCATATATATATAAACTAATACATACTTAACCCTGATTCTCACTTGTCATTATTTGCAATTACAGCTATAGCATAATTGACAGCTTTTGAAAAATGACAGCTTTTGAAAAATGCACAAATTGTAAAACACAGAACTTTAAAATTGCACAACCTTTGAAAAATGAACAATTTAAAAGATGCACAACTTTTGAAAAATGTGCACTTTTCCTGTGTATCATTTTCAGGGCCCTGATAAGCAGAAAGTAATATACAAATTATACACAGATGGAGAGAGAGAGAGACAGAGACAGAGACAGAGACAGAGAGAGAGATCAGTCCATTTCCGGTCTGTGTTCATTCCATGCAATTCCTGGACAGCTCACATTAAAAAGGATTCAGATGAATGGGAATGACTACCGGTTGATCATTGGCTGGTTGGCCGGTGGGATGTATGAGAATTTCTTTCCTGCTTGCAAACCTTGAAGACATATCCCATTCAAATCCCAAATGCAAATGTGAGAACAGTTTCCTGGAAATGTTTCCAATTTCCCACATTTCCAAAAGTGCACATTTCTCCCCAAAAGCTGCCTTTTCATGCTTTAGCCTGCATGCAGAACCTGCATTTTGGGTGTGCAGTTTTAAAAATGCACATTTCCCCCCATTTACAAAAGATGTTCACATTCATGAATGAGAATGAGGTGGACCAAAGTTCAAGGAGAAATTCAGAGAACTCAGGAAGCCCATCCCTTTGCCAGTAGTTTCAAGAGCTAATCTGGATAGCCTGTTTAGAGCATTCCGTTTACATAAAAGCTAGAATAATGCTTATTACCATGGCGATTATGGAAGATGGGTGCTGAGTATTTTTATTGTCCCATAGACGGAGCCAAAGAATTGGCAAACACAGAGAGAGAGAGAGAGAGACAGACAGACAGACAGAGAGAGAGAAATGCTGTGGTCAGTATCCAGACAGGGCTTGCGGAGTCTAGCCTAATTTTAGGACCACATATATCTCCCCACCGCTCGCTCTCTCTCTCACACACACACACACACACACAAACACACGCACAAACACACACACACACACACACACAGTCTTTACGGGTCTTCATCTTGAAGAAACTAATGAGTCATTCAGAGAAACTGAGTTGCTACATAACAAGTGTGGGGAAAGCAAATAATCCTGTCTAAAGTACGTAGCTTCTCCTAGGTTCTTACTCTGGGGGGCTGTTCCCATCCATCAATTCAAACAGCTGCTTGGGGGGGGGGGAATCTAGCTCAACAAGTGGGGCCTGCAGAGTTTCACCGACCAAGTGACACAGCCAATATGTTCTTCATCAGGGCTCCAGCCAACCTGAAACAGTGGCTGTGTAACACGCGTCATGTGTCTGAAAAATGGGGGATTGAGAAGCGGACAGCAGAGAAGGGGGGAAGGGCACATGAAGCTGGTGGGATAAACATGGCAAGATTCTTGCTTTCAGGCCAGCAGTCCTCACAAAACTTGGAAATATTGGAGAGGGTGAGGGAGGAAATAATGAGCTTTTCTACATGAGGCATTTATTGCATGCTTGTCATTTCATGCTCATGGTTGTTTCTGGGTTCTTTAGATGACATTGTGATCTCCCCCAGTCTTCTGTCTTTAAAGAACACTTCGGGCATCTATTTTTTTAGAGCAGGGAAAAGGCAGTATTATTTCTGAAAGCAATAATATATTTTTTTTTCCTACAAAGTTTACTTGTCAGAAATTATCCTGGAGAATATCTACTAAATCAGTTGAGGTCTGTGGTGGACTCTCCCAGCACTGGCCCTTAGAAAACCCTCACATACCGTAAGTTGTATTTTCCTTATCCAAAAGGTGGCAATAATAGAGACTGCCACAGCCTGCTGTTTCTTCTACATCGACGCACACAGATGCTTATATAGCCTGACTGAGAACCACATGCAAATCCCCACCAGAGAGCTTCCTTTTAAAGTGCAATGCCCCACATTTATGAGACCAGCTGGCTTTCTAGTCTCTCATTTAAGTATTCCCAGATACAGACTGAAGCTCGGGGAACAAAATCATGAACTGGGTCATCTGGTCCTTGATTTTCCTAATGATTGGTCCATCTTGTAAGTGTTTGGGGGCGGGGGGGAGACCTGAGATCCTGTTATCTATCACATCCTCAGCTTTGGTCCATTGGGTGCCATCAGAGGGTGTTCCCACTAAAGTCCAGGAGACTTGCATGCTTAACTCCTTTTAAATCGTAAGTCAAATGGGGCGGATAATGAGATTTTTGCGCAGATCCTGCAAAAACAAATTAGAGAGGAACTTGCAATACTCCCCACTTTGGATGAAGTAAAAAAAGCCATTAATCAAATGAAGAACAACAAAGCTAGTGGACCAGATGGGATTCCTGCTGAAATCTTTAAAGAAGGGCCCCCCGAACTTGTACAACATCTTCATAAACTCATCGAAAAAATCTGGATAAGAGAAGAGATCCCAGAAGACTTCAGGGATGCCATAATTATCACCCTCTTTAAGAAAGGTGATAGAACAGACTGTGGAAATTATCGGGGCATTTCTCTCCTAGCTACCGCAGGTAAAATATTTGCCAGGATTCTCGCAAACCGTCTTCTATCTATTTCAGAAGAGATCCTCCCTGAAACTCAATATGGTTTCCGCTCCTCTAGAGGGACAGTAGACATGATTTTTACTGCACGTCAGCTCCAAGAAAAATGCCGGGAGCAAAATCAACCCCTTTATATGGCATTAATTTTATCGATTTGGCTAAGGTCTTTGATACTGTAGACCGTACAGCTCTCTGGACTATCCTTATGAAAATTGGATGCCCCAATAAATTTGTGAATATCTTGCGACTTCTCCATGACAACATGACGGCAACGGTTTTGGACAACAACGGCTCTCATGGTGCTCCATTTAAAGTGGGATCAGGTGTTAAACAGGGATGTGTTATCGCCCCAACATTATTTGCTATTTTCATCGCCATGATTTTACATCTTGTCGAGGGGAAACTTCCGACTGGTGTGGGAATTATATACCGAACAGATGGAAAGCTTTTTAATCTCAGCAGGTTGAAAGCAAAAAGTAAGGTAATTACAACCTCCGTTGTGGAACTTCAGTATGCTGATGATAATGTGGTCTCCGCACATTCAGAGGATGATCTCCAAACTATCCTAAATGCTTTTGCAGAAGCATACGGAAAACTTGGTCTCTCACTTAACATCAAAAAAACCAAAGTGCTTCATCAGCAAGTGCAAGCTAACCCTTTGGTGATGCCATCTATCCAGCTTGGTGGGACAATACTGGAAAATGTCGATCATTTTCTCTATCTTGGCAGCTATCTTTCTGTTACAGCTAACATCGACAGTGAAATCCAGCATCGTCTGAGCTCCGCAAGTGCCGCGTTTTCTCGAATGAAACATAGAGTGTTCGAGGATCGGGATATTTGTAAGAAGACCAAAACACTGGTTTATGAAGCCATTGTATTACCAACTTTATTGTATGCCTGCGAAACATGGACTATCTACAAACGTCACCTCCAACTCCTTGAAAGATTTCATCAACATTGCCTCCGGAAAATCCTGCGAATTACTTGGGAAGATAGGCGAACAAATGTCAGTGTACTGGAAGAAGCAAAGACTACTAGCATTGAAAAAATGATCTTTCAATGCCAACTTCAGTGGACCGGTCATGTTGTTCGAATGCCTGACTGCCGTCTCCCAAAGCAGTTACTTTATTCCCAACTCAAGGATAGAAAGCGGAATATCGGTGGTCAATATAAGAGGTTTAAATATGTTCTTAAGGCTAATCTAAAAAAATGCAATATAAACATCAAAAACTGGGAAGCTCTGGCCCATGAACGATCTAACTGGAGGTTGGCCTTTCACAAAGGTTCTATGGACTTTGAAGAAGCTCGAGTGCAAGGTGAAAGGGAGAAACGTGCTAAGCGAAAAGCACGTCAAATAAATCCTTTACAGGACCATCTTCCATCTGGTAACCTGTGTCCTCACTGTGGGAAGCTGTGTGGATCTAGAATTGGCCTCCACAGTCACTTACAGACCCATCGCTAGAGCCTACACAATTTTCTTTAGAATTTTCCTCCTTTTAAAATCTCCTTTTTGTAAATTTTCTTTTTTTTTTTTTTTTAATCCTGGAAGACAATCTTACTCGGTCACGAGTGATCGCCTGACTGACTGATAATATTATTAATAATAACAAGTATAACAACAAGTATAATAATAATAATTGTTGTATATGTAAAGTGTCAAAAATCACTATTTATTTATTTATTTATTTTCAGACCTAATTGGTACTCAAGGAGATATATTATTTATTTATTTATTTCATTTTTATACCTCCCAATAGCTGAAGCTCTCTAGGCGGTTTACAACCATTATCAAGGCAGTCCCTGCCCACAGGCTTATAATACTGAAAGATAATAAAGTGACTGTAACAAAAGAAAAAAAAAAATCAACACACCATTGTGAAGGATTGAGGCCTAGACAGGCTTGAGTTAGGTGGAAGCCTGCTGTAGGCCCAAACATCTCCTGATGGAAGGGTGGCATTCGTGAGTTTCATTTTCCCCTCACGGAGGTTAAAGTTTCCTTTTCATGGAGAGAAGGTCTCCTTTTCCCCCTAACGGAGTTAAGTTTCATTTCCCCAGTTTTAGGTCACATGATTATAACCTCCTAGTTCTGTGGCAGGGTATATAAAGAGGTGTGGAAAAGCTGGAGGAGTGAGAGAGCAAAACTGGAGAGAGAGAAGCTGTGCGGTGGAGAGACAGAAGTGTGGAGGAGAGGAACTGCAGGGCAGGCACCAAGAAGCAGAGACAGACAGAGAAGCAGAGACTGAATGTCACTGAGGGATGCCGAACAGCCAGGGCTAAGCTGGGAAGGAAATCAAGGAATCTCTATTAAGGTTACAGGTGAAAGAGTAGCTAGCTTAGAGAGAACTGCGTTATTATTTCTTTTATTTCTATTAAACCTGCTTTTTGAAAGTATACAACTCTATTTGTGTAATTACCTTAAGTTATTGTGAATCTACTATACCAAAATCTACTAAAGTAAACAGTAATTGTTAACATCAAGTTGTTTGGAGTGTCTTTTGCACCACGCCTAAGCCTAATCCCACATTATTGGGAAGAGAAGGTAAAAGGCAGAGAATTGGCATCCTGATACAGGAGGGGCTCTTCAAGAGGCAGATATCTTTAAGGCGCTGATCAAGGTGTCCTGGTACAGGTGGAACCTTGACAACCATAAAATTGATACACAAAATAGAGAGAAACACTTATACGCTAGTGTGGCGTAGTGGTTAGAGTGTTGGACTGGGACTCAGGAGATCCGGGTTCTAGTCCCCGCTCGGCCATGAAGCTCACTGGGCGACTTTGGGCCAGTCACTTACTCTCAGCCTAACCTACCTCACAGGGTTGTTGTGAGGATAAAATGGAGAGGAGGAGGATTATGTAAGCCGCCTTGGGTTCCTTGAAGGAAAAAAGGTGGGGTATAAATATAATCTATCTATATAAATAAAAAATGTAAATGTTCGTTTGTTCAAAATCTTACATCTTCGACAGTTCTTCACCGATTGCTTTGAAATTTTGACACAGCGTTGCATTCACTTCCGCACGTGTTTTTCTATGCCTATTATATAGATGTCACACCTGTGACAGGTGAAACCATGCTTTTTGGGGAAAACAGCGCCATCTGCTGGATGTGATGGCGGCACACACTACACTAGATATTTTCAGGCAGAAGTGATGTGACGGGACCCTGCTCCGTCCCGCTGCACCCCCGCCCGCACTCTGTTTTTGGCGGGGAAAACCAGGGCGACAGGGCTGCTTAAGCCCTGTCGCCTTGGTTCCCCCCATCAAAACAGAGCGCGGGCAGCGGTCCAGTGGGACGGAGCAGTCGCTCCGTTGCTGGCGAAGGCAGCGCACAGGACCAGGGAGGCGGCGGGGGTGGCGGGGGGGTCCTGGGGGTGGGGGGGTCTTTGGCGGCACAGCGGGGCTTGGGCGGCGCGGCTTGGGTGGCAGCAGGTCCGGCAGCAGCGGGGTGGGGGGGTGCACCAGTGGTGGGGGGGCAGGGGGCAGCGGCAGGGGGGGTCCTGGGGGTGGCGGGGGGTCCGGCGGCGGCCACGGGTGCAGGTATGGCGCTGCCGGGGGGCAGGGGGGCGGGGGGTCCGCTGCAGCGGGCCTTCGGCGGCAGCGAGGCTTTGGTGCCAGCGGTGGCGGGTGCAGGTATGGCGGCGGTGGCGGGTCCAGCACTGGTGGGTCCGCCGGCGGAGGGCGGGGGGGTCGGGCCCCCAACATCCCAGCCCCCCAACAGTCTGAGGGACGATGACCTGGCCCCCTGCTTTTTTTTTTTTTTTAATATTTTATTTATTTTTCAAAACAAATTATAACACAGAAAATAAATTTAGCAAAATACAAAATTATCACACAAATATAACATAATCAACATACAATAAATCATAAAGTGCTCCCCCCCACCCTCCAAGGGACCAATTAATATACTTCTATCCTCTTGATCAAATAAAGTCTAAATTCCAAAAATATAACATATCCTGACAAGGCATGTTACCCTTCCCCTTTATTAATACATAGTCTAGTAATTGATTCCATATCTCCATAAAATTATTCTTCTTTAACAATCCTTTTTTGCATTTGATACTACTAGTTAGTTTATCATTTAGGGCTATGTCCCAAACTTCCTTATACCAGTCCGTTATTAGGAAAACATGTTGTACTTTCCAATTTCTCGCTATCATTAGCCTGGCCGCAGTTAACAAGTTTACAATTAACTCCTTTGTATTTTGATCACAAATAAGCTTCTCAGTTATTGATAACAATGCTAATTTTGGACAGACCTCTAAATTAGTACCAATACCTGGCCCCCTGCTTAAACAGTTTGAGGACCCCTGCTTTCCCCAGACTGAGCCACAGCAATGCGTGGTGGGGTACAGCTAGTAAATAAAATAAAATAAAATAAATATTATACATGCATGGCCACTTATTACTGTGCTAGAGATGCACAGTGAGGAGAAAGGTTCTGGGATGGGGAAATTGTTTTTTTTTGTTTGTTCTTGAAAAAGAAGAGGGATTATCCTCTGATAACATATGTAGCAATGTGTGCTAGGCCCTCTCTCAGTGAATCTCCTCACAGAATACCCTCATTAAATTTATATTTAACATATTTCTGAATCACTATGCCACTCAATTACTGCCTCAGGTGTTTCTGATTAAAATTATACAAACAATGAAATGCAACATTACAAACAAAAACAAAACTGATAAAATGCATTCAGGAAAATAAAACATGTCTGTACATTTCTTAGCTGAGAATGTGATTTGCCGAACAATCATAGAGTGTGAACAGGCCTGTGGCTCACGCTGGCTCAGCTAGTCTGAGTGTGGAAAGCTAAGCAGGGTCAGGCCTGGTTATTACTTGGATGGGAGACCCCTCCTCTAGTTTCCTGCATTGAGCAGGGGGTTGGACTCGATAGCCTTGTAGGCTCCTTCCAGCTCTATGCTCTATGAAATCTATGTATGAATGCACATTCAGTGTAACAAATGAATATGCCCCTAGTGTGAGACACAATCCTTAAATGTTCTTTTCCCATCACACAGGAAGTAAGAACAAGAATCGGGAAGTGGGAGGCTTTTGCTGCATTTTGGCTTTCAGAAAGGTGGTGTGAAGTCCTGATCCATCTGCTCCCCGACACACACGCCTGTGCATTCCATCCCCACCCCTACCAAATTATCTGAGGGTTAAACTGCATGTTACTTTAAAGATGCCACTAGGGCTTTTCTTTTCTTTTTTTCCTCAAAAATGAGTTCCTGGGTCCTCATATAGATCAGGAAACTAAAGGAGTGGGTAGAAGCCTTTCACGCTATGCCTGCAATGTGCATTGCAATGCCTTTTTGGCAATATAAATTGGAGGCCGGATCCAGATTGGGACCACAGCAGGTGGGAAGCATTAAAGTCTCCCTACCCCTCCGTGCTAGGGTCCCAATCCATGTAGTAACATGAATTCTCACCTTGTGAGGTCGCATCCCATAATTAAAGGAATAGGCATTGATTGCACACAGATGCCCTCTGTCATAGAATTCCTCTGAAAACCTTGGAGCTCTGGCAGCATCCTAGCTTCAGAGTGAAACTGAGCATGCCCAAAAGAACTTTGCCAGCAGTTGCTGCCATAACCTTTCATGGGGCAGATCTAGTAGATGAAAAACCAGTGGCCTCTCAGGCTGGCCCCTTACTGTTCAAGGATCTTAAACCTGACACGGTATCCCATTGTACAGCTATTGGGAATCCAACTTTTGGTGTTCATCCTAACTACATGCTGGAGCCTGATGAGAAGGACAATTGTACACCAGGCCATGATTCAACAAGCAGACTGCAAAAGTGGGAAGATATTAGGTCCTTAGTATTTGTGAGGAAACCTCACCCCGAGAGGATGAGAGCCAACAATGGGGAGGAGTGAAGGCCTAGACCGCCACAGAAGACAGAAGTCTGGTTGTCAAGGGTCCAGCTGAAGTTGGTCTACCCTCTAGAAAGGCTTTTTATGCATGCAATGTGGCAAAAAGTCCCATCTGTAGATCAGGTCTTGCCTGGGGAATGGGGATGAACATCTGCCAAAGTAAGCAATGTGATGAGATATATATACATACATACGCACACACACATTTATGTCTCACACAACCACTGACAGCATCAGCAAGTGGCCACAGACAAGAGCATAAAGAAGACAGCGCAGGGAGGAAGTGAAGCAAGCTATCACTAAGGCCCAAAATAGCCATTGCAAGAAGTAAACTACAAGGAGACGGAAAGCGAGGCCCACAAATCAGAGTGAGAGGAGGTTTCATCCTGTGTGAGGCTGTGCAGAAGTGTATTCTTCTGTCAAAATTTGAGGGTTCAAACTACTGAGATCTTCTGTCATCCCTCTTTAAATTCAGACACACCCCCACTTATCCTTCTTTGATCCTATGAGTTACAGAATTTGTCATATTAACATAAATTATGCTAATTTGCTAAATGATGCTGAGCATAAATTATGCACACTGGGAGAGCCCTTGTGGAATAGTGACTAGAGTGTTGGAGATCCGTCCGTTTCTAGTCCCCGCTCGGCCATGAAACTCACTGGGTGACTTTGGGCCAGTCCCTGACTCTCACCCTAACCTACCTCACAGGGTTGTTGTGAGGATAAAATGGGGAGGAGCAGGAGGAGGATTATGTAAGCTGCCTTGAGTTCCTTGCAGGAAAAAAAGGCGTGATATAAATATAATAAAATAAATAAGTATATAAATAAATGTGGAGAAAAGAGTCTCTGGGGGTTCCTACACACACACTCACAAGCCTACACACACACTCACACACACACACACACACATGCACCTCATGTGTGAACCGGCCGGAAGCTGGGGGGGTGGGGGGTGCATAGTTCCTCTGGATGGCGTCCCAAGGTCTACCAGGCTTTTGAGATGCAAAATGCAAATGTCATGAGTCATGAATCATCCCTCCCCTGCCTGGCCAGGTGAAGTGCATCCTGATTGGCTAGAGACAGGGAACTACAGAAAGGAGGAGGGGAGGGGGAAAGAGTGGAAGACCGCCAACCTGGTCTTCTGCATGGGTTCAATGCTAAGGGGGTAGCGAGTCCTGGGGGCGGGCCTTCTCCGAGGTCCCCCAGCGACTATCACCCTTAGCCCAGAACAAAGGGATAACTTATAGCCACAAAAGTATCTTTTATAAAACAAGTTTATTTACAAGATCACCTTCACAAACCCAGACACACGCCAGCAATACAGCGTATCAGTACGGTACAAAGTAGCAAGCAAGAAGTCTCAAGGACACCATGATTTCAGGGCTCTTAGCTAGTTAGTTCAGCTCGGGCTCCAGCAGAGGCCCGGTCAACCGCATGCTGCTAGCTGGGTTCCCGGCGGAGGTCCGGTCTACCCAAGCGGCTAGCTGGGTTCCCGGCGGAGGTCCAGTCTACCCAAGCGGCTAGCTGGGTTCCCGGCGGAGGTCCGGTCTACCCAGTGGCTTGTGAGTGATTTCAGCTTGGTTGCCCGGGGGTCCGGTCAACCCAAGCGGCCAGTGATTTCAGCTTGGTTTCCCGGGGGTCCGGTCAACCCAAGCGGCCAGTGATTTCAGCTAGCTGGAGCACGCCGGGTGCTGCTACCCGGGGTTGCCGATCCCTTCGTTCCCTTACCCCAAGCATGGGGCAAGATTGCTGATCAGGTCCAACAACTCAGTTCCCTTGCGCAGGGTGTTTTATACCTTGGGTTTCAGGTAGCCCCTCCCTCTGCAATCAGGTGGGTGGCCAATCAGGTGGGTTGCCACCCTCCTCAGGTGGGCGGCCAATCAGGTGGGTTGCCACCCTCCTCAGGTGGGCGGCCAATCAGGTGGGTTGCCACCCTCCTCAGGTGGGCGGCCAATCAGGTGGGTTGCCACCCTCCTCAGGTGGGTGGCCAATCAGGTGGGTTGCCACCTTCCCCCTGTGGGGTGGGGTCCCTTTGAAGCCACTTGCTTAATGGTCCCATCCTGTGGTGTTGAATGGTCCTTTCTTATGGGTGCCAAAGTGTCTGCTCTGGCAAGGTATTCAAGTCTTATGTAGATGGGGCTGATATACGAGAGCATTGACGAACCTGGGGATGCTTCCTGCCTTCCCCCCTGGGGTGATTCTATGCAGATGTTGTTTGTCCCCGTTGGTCTCTGTGGAGACTGGCTGTCTCTTCCCCCTGGGTCTCCTTCCCCCCTCCTTGGTGAGTGTGTGTGTGTCACAAAGGGGTTTTAGGTTGGCTTTCTCCACAGAAAGATATATTGCCAAGGTGTGGCCTTTGTCTTTTGTCTTTGGTCGTCGCGTGGTTGCTGTGGATCAATGGCAGCAAACTACGGGAGGTCCAAGCCTTCGGGCTGGCCTCAGGATCCAGCCCCAGGTGGCTCCTGGTGAAATTAGCTGAATGAGGGCTTTGGCAAAGGCAAGCCTTGTGGAGGGCTACCCATCTCGGACCTTAGGGTAGGTGTGGTAGTCTCCTCGGGCTGCAGGGCTGTGCTGAAACCAACCCTGAAGAGAACCGGCCCCCAGGTAACTAGCGTGTGCCTGGGAGATATAAGGAATCAGGTTTTGTTATTTTGCAGCTCTACTGTCTGTGTACCAAAGCGTCTCTCTATTTTTCTGTCCTTACCTCATTGCCCACCTTTTGTTGTAAAATGCTACCTGAATAAACCTTCTTGGTTTTTACCCCACATGGTGTTTGTGATTGCTCTGCTGGTTCAGCTAAATCCAGGTTATAGTCAAGGGCAAGTCCCTGAACAGAGATTCAAGTAGGATTGCAAAGAGCTGAGGCTGGCAGTCTGGCACCTTGAGATCTCTGGGGGTCTTGGGCCTTTGGGTAGGAAAGGGTGGGTTGTGGCGGGTCAGCCAGCCCCCCTTTCCTCCACAATAAATATATAAATATTTCCAGCCAGACAGTTGAGCTGAAGATTCTGACTTTTAAGCAGTTGAAAATTGGAGTGGATGTGTTGTCCTGCTCCTTGTGCACTTGCATTTAAGATTCAGAATGGCCAGAACAGCTTCTGCAAAGCAGCTCAGTGCTGCAAAGCAAGCTGGGAACTCCTGAGGTCTTGCTGGTGGTCATCACCACACCCACGAGAGCACAACGATGCTCACTGTCAATGACTACTCAGCTGTACTTCCTCCCCATGTGGTTGGAAAGAAATAGGGGGTTTGCATCAGCACAGTGCTGGTGTCAATTCTGCTAGACTCAGCCTCTGAAGCATGGAGCAAATCGGCCGTCATTCTGTGTTCCTGGGTAAGGTTCCTTCCTTCTTCCCCGGATGCTCTCTTCCTCCTTCTGGAACCTCCTTGTTGTCTATTTGCACTCGTCTGTCTGCATTCGCTCTGTGTCCGCATACAAACAAGAGCTTTCCAAAGATTTGAAGCTGGCATTCTGCAGCTCTTCTTGTTTGTGATCCCACAGTACCTTCGTCTTCTTTTTGAATTTCACCGTGGCCCCTGGTCTAAGCAGCACTGCAGATTTGTCACTGCACTTCAGTCTTTTGTTTAAAAAGTCCCTGCTATGGTGTCCAAAAGGCCTGTCTTACAATACTGGACATCCCCCATTTCTCTCTCTGGGAAAACCTCCAGATTAGTTATGGGCTGGATCATTGTGCTCAGAAAAGAATCACTTATGCGGTGCTTCCAGACAGGCGGGTTCTAATACTACCAGTCAAAAGAGATTGGGTGGCTATTCCGTCTTTTCCTCCTTAATGCTTTTTGTGTGTTTGTTATAATGGAAAGAGAAAAGATGGAAGAGGTGGTGGGGAAACACGGGAGGGTTACAAAAGGAAGACGTCACCCTCTGGACCCCACAGTCAAATTCCATGAATGAGGCAGGGTGACTGCACAATAAAAGCCTCATTTGGAAAACCTGTAACAGCAAGACACCTTTTCACATGCATATGGCAAGGTTTTTTGAGTGGTGACTGCATGCTTTTCCCCTTTGCTGCTGCACTTCCCATGTACCCCATTTCTTTTTTTTCTTCTACTTTTTCGACGTTCACCCTCTCCTTATTTCATAGTATGTCTGTATATACTGTCCATCGTAGAGAGTGTATATCTTAGTTACTTGTACGTCTGACTTGCATATCTGCCCGCTTCTTCTGGTAGCCTCCTGACCTGTGTGTGCGCTTCCCCTTTCCCTCTGCTGGGTGAGCTAAGGGGAAGAGCAGGTGGCAGCGGGGTGGTCATGTGGTCCTTTGCTCTTTCTATCTGAAAGCACCTCAGGGTGGGTATTTGGAAAAAAGGCAAAGAGCTTCTCCATCCCCCCCCCCCATTTATCTTTCTCCAATTAACAAGCCAGAGCTGGTGGGGATACAGGAGAAATTACGCCTGTAGCTCTGCAGCAATAATGGCCTCTGCACCCAGCTTGTGACTTTTCCTTTGAATTTCAGGCTTTCACATTCAGTGTGTTTGCTTTGTCTTCCCTCCCTCCCTCACTACGCTCAGCCTAAGATCATCTTCTGTCATGGAAAAGGGATCCAGGGGGATGGTTCAACAAGCTGATTGGTGATTCAGAACAGATAAAAGGAAGTACTTCTTAACACAGCGATTTGTTAAACTATGGAACTCGCTACCACAAGATACAGTAATAGTCACTAATTTGTATGGCCTTAAAAGGGGATTGGACCAATTCCTGAGGACGAGGCTATCAATGGCTACTACTAGTCCAATGGCTATATGCTTCCTCCAGTATCGGAGGCAGTCTGCTGGGGAACATGGGTGGGAGGGTGCTGTTGCACTCCTGTCCTGCTTGTGGGTTTCCCCGCAGGCAGCTGGTTGGCCACTGTGTGAACAGAATGCTGGACTAGATGGACCCTGGGTCTGATCCAGCAAGGCTCTTCTTATCGCCTTACTCAGGAAATTTAGGAGACCAGATTATGCAACTTGAAACCAGGGATGGGGACTCGGACTCGAGGACTCAACTCGTGAGTCGGACTGAGTCCCCCCTCTGACTCGACTCAGACTCGAGTCCCAATATTTTTAATGGGACTCGAGACTCGACTCGGGACTCGAGACCAAGGACTCTTCAACATCCCTGGGCTGTGCCAGAAGGAGTGGAGAGGAGTGTGATTGCCGGCGAAGAGCGCATGGAAGCGAGGTGTGCCGCCGCTCGGCCACTATGGACGGCTACCAGGAGTGCAGCCCCAACAGTGTGTCAAGATTTATTTTGATTGATGTGTTGCGTACTTGGGAGAGGCAGAAGAAGGACCTGAGATTACTCTGTGTGGCTGCTCTGAGTGTGTTTCTGGTTCCAGCAAGTTCATCACCAGTGGAGCGGGTGTTCAGTGAAGGTAGAATTGTGATGAGATCTCACCATTCCAGAATGGGGGCCAAACATTTAGAAAAAATCATGTTCCTCAAATGCAACATGGATAAGTTTTAGGAAGTACAGCAAGTTTATTTTTTTAAATCATTTTTCTAAAATGCAACCTTTCAGACATTTTGGGTTTGGCTGCCTCTGCCTGCCTATCTGGGGTTCCCAGCCTCCTCTGCCTGCCTGGTCTCTTCTTGACCAGTTCAACAGTTGAATTGTCCAAGACAAAGGCCTCTGCCTGCCTGCTTTGGGGTTCCCTGCCTCCTCTGCCTGCCTGGTTATTTTGGGTTTTTCTGCCTGGTCTGTTCTTGCCAAAATCAGTTGCAGAGTTTTGAAATAAAAAGGCACACTTGTGCCTAGAATTTATTTAAACCACACGTCTGAAGTAGCCTTATTTTGTTGGGGGAAAACCCCATTGATTTTAATAGGGACTCGTGGAGTCAGCTTTGGGAGTGACTCGTGACTCGTGACTCGTGACTCACCATTTTGGACCAAGGACTCGGACTCGAGACTCGGGTCCAAAGACTCGTGACTCGACTCGTGACTCGAGACCAAGGACTCTTCAACATCCCTGCTTGAAACTGACCTGGTCCAAGTTTTACACATGTCAGGTCTGAGACTAATATTTACCTTTTTTTCTTTCAGTCTCATTCTCGATTCTTTCCTGGTTGGTCTCCCTTGCAGGTAACAAATATAACTAGTTAATATAACCCTAGGCAGACACTGAGTAGTCAGGGAGACAGTGGGAGTGTTCACACAATCTCCTCAGTTGACACAGGAAATGGAGCTCAGGTGAATGGTGGTGTGTTCCTCTCTTCAGGGGAGTAGGTATATATACACACCTCTACTTCTCCCTGGCTGGTTCCGTACTTTGAAGACTAGGAGTGGAAGGCTATGAGGAGAGGAAGGCTATGAGGAGAGGATGGCACTGGTGGAATATGATGTGACCTAACGGTGGTGGGGAAAGGAGGACCAATATTAAAAGAAGAGTTCCAGAAAAGGAGGGAGGAGTGAGCTTTTTAAAAAAAAACAAAAAAAAAAAACGGAGTGAAGGGCAGAGGAAGAGCTCAAGGGGCATAGGGAAAGGCAGGTGGGTTGGGTCAGCAAAGGACAGTCCAGTTGCCAGAAAACAAAGTCCAGAACAATATTGCAGGAGGTTGTATCAGAAAAGCAAAGGAAACAGATTGATTAAGTAGGCACTTCAAAGCTTTGGTTCCTGGAAGAGATTATGAGGAAATGGCCTTTTTATTGCCTCCCCTTCCCTTTCGCAGGTTCCCAGGTGAATTCTGCAGTTGCACCTCCTTCAGGCCTCAGGCTGTCTGTTTGGCCTCCATCCAGCACCTTTGCTCCGGGACAACAGATCTCGTTAATATGCTCCCTCCCAGAAGGACAGAGGGCAACTGGGTTCTTTTTCCATATGAAGAAGACAGAAGGCGGATGGGCCCTGTATCAAAAACAAGCAGGAAACACCTTGGACCTCTCCACAACACACCTGGAAACAAGTCAAACATTTGCCTGCTCATACTGGGGGGAAAACAGCGCAGGAATATCAGCTCAGTCTTCACTGAGTAACAACCTTGTTATCTCCATCACAGGTGAGAAATGTAATACGTAATGGCATGTGTGCTGCATGGGTAGCTGAACAGGCTGGCTGATGGCTGTGGAGGATTGGGTGGGGGGTCACAGAGGTGATTGGAGAGCTTCGGCTAATGGGTGGTATAGAACTGTAAGAAAGAATGAATGAACGACCGAAAGAGAGAGAGAAAGAAAGAAAGAAAGAAAAGTGATGGTTTAATGCAGATTGGGAACCAAGATATTCTTGGTATAAAGCTGGTATACATTGATCCAGGGGCTTGCTGGCTTGCTTACAACATTTGCAAAGAGAAAATTAAAGAGAATAAGCAAGTGGCTAAAAAATTGGTTGTTGTTTTTTGTTCCTTGCAACTTCTGCAGTTCCACCTCCACCAGCTCCCAGGCTGTCCTCGTCCCCTTCAGGCAGCATCTTTATCCGAGGAGAGCGGGTCCAGCTGAAATGCTCCCTCCCAGAAGGACAGAGGGCAGCAGAGTTCTATTTCTATGTAAAGAACGCACTTGGCGAGTGGACCCGGTATAAAGATCAGAAGGAAAGTAGTACCTTGGAACTCTCCACAGCACATCTGATGCCAAAGGAATCATTTTGCTGCTCTTACAAGACAGAAAGCAGCGCACAACAGTCTGCACAGAGCAACATGGTTGAGTTTTCTCTCAGTGGTGAGGAAAGCTCTGCTTGTAAATTAATTACACGCACACACGTGTACAGAGTCATCCTCATCTTAGTACTTAGTGGCCTTCATCCGCCCATCAGCTTCCCTAATTGCCGCAAATGAAGCCGGCTCCACATTCAGATGGCACCTTGAGCCACTGAGTCCGGAGCTGGCTTTGCCCATCACTTGCCTTCCTGAATCAGGGAAGGTGGGCAGCTGGCAAAAGCCCCCTCAGCCAACAGCTTCAGGAGCGACTCTTCTTCCTCCTATTTATATGCCGCTTTTCAAAATTATGCTCAAGTAATTTTGAGCAAATAAATAAATAAAATAAAAGTGGCTCCCAAAAAAGTAAACAAATCAATATATAGGTACAAAAAAAATAGATCCATAAATATATCAGACATCTCATATTATATCCACATTAGCAAACAAACACACTACACTCCAAATTTCCCCAAATCAATTAAAATACATTTTCATAAACAATTATCACAAAGATATTCACATTTAGCTAACACACCCTAATCCAGATAAGTGAGGGCTTGTTTCCTAACATAGCTGAGAATCTTAACTTCACCCATAACTCCCCCAAAAATTGCTGAATATCATGTGAGGAAGCTCTTTTGAGCCATCAGAATTATGAGGCCCATGGAATGGAGGATCCCCATGTTTGGATTACAGCCTCATGGATGGACCTCTCCACATCCCTCTCTAAAAACTAATCTAAGTATTGTTCTCTCAGCACACGATCCAAAGGACAACAATACAACGACAAGTTCTTCCACCTGTTTTAAACCACATGGGCAGGTGTGCTCAGAAGACGCCTATTTTCCTGTATCTTCCTTCTAGCAGCTGAAGGCATCATATCTATCCACATTTTAGTGAAGGCTGTCCTATATCTCAGTGGTACTAAAGGATGACTAAGGGTGCAATTCTATGCATGTTTAGACAGAAAAAACTCCCAAAACTCCCAGCATACCTCAGCCAACCATACTGGCTGGGAAATTCGGGGAGTTGTAGGACTTTTTTCTGTCTAAACATGTATAGGATTGCACCCTAAAGTCATTTGGATCCAACTCAATATTTTTGCTGAAATTCAGCCACTATTGTATGCATTATTTTATATGTACTGTTTTTTTTCCTGAATTGTGCACCCTGCCTTGCAAACATTGTTTTGTGGGCTTATTCCCTGCCTGACTGGATTCCCGTCTCCCTCTTCTTCCTTGGGATTTCCAGAGCTCCCGCCCGCAACCCTTTCCCTGGTCCCCCAGCAGCCTGTCTACATCCAGGGGGAGCGGGTAACCCTGGAATGTTCCGCTCGTGGGAGGCCCGACGTGGCAGGATACAAATTCTACAAGAAGCAACAAGACCGGGGGTCCAAGGAGCTCCCCATTAAAGGGATGAAGCAGTATGAAGTATTGAGAGTGGACGAAAACACTGCTGGGCAGTACAGCTGCCTATATTGGATTCTGATGTCAGGGCAAGAGTTCCAGTCTCCACCAAGCAGACCCGTCTCTGTAGCCATGACAGGTGAGTGAGTCCCCATGTGTGCTGTGTTGGATGATGTCCAGATGGCCTCATTGATGGTATGGGAACAGCATAGAAAATGGCAGCCTGATTATTTTACGGGGAGGCGAGGGATCAAGCACTTGTCGTCTTAAAGAAGAAGTGCTGGGGAGGGTCAAGGCTGATTGGAGGTTGCACTTTTTCAGCTTGGACCCCTAATCAGGACCGGTGCAAGGCAGTTTGGTGCCCTAGGCAAGATCAGATATTTAGCGCCCCCCTTCCCACTTGAGTGCTCTATTTTTTCCCCCAAGGCGTTTCTGGCGCCCCCTTTAGCCCTGCGCCCTAGGCAGCTGCCTAGTTGGCCTAATGGTAGCACCGGCCCTGCCCCTAATTTCAACTGTGGGGAGGGGCAGCTCTGGTGACTCGAAGAGAAGGTTTTCTCTTCACATCCCAACACTGAATTAAGTTCAACACTTCAGGCCTAGAAATCCCTTACAAAGGTTCAGATTAAATCCTCCCCCCCCCGCCCCCGCCGCCCACCTTCTACAAATGCAAGTTTCAGAAATACAACAGGAATATTAATAATACAAAAACAAAAGGATGGGCAGAAACTGGATTGCCTGTTTTTAGGAGAGTGGTTACAAGACAGAAAGAGCCCTCTCAATTGTGATGCTCGATTTATGGAAAGCCCTCCCCAAGGAGGCTCACCCCCATCACCTTTCTGGCATCAGGCAAAGACCCTTCTCTTCCCACCCAGAGGCATTTTAATTTTTTTTGTTTTTTTCTTATTGTATTTGTTTGTTGTTTGTGATCAGGCTGCTCAGCAGTAGGGCAAGCACTGCAGACTCCAGCGACAGTTAAAAACCATGGAGGTGGCGACTTTAAGAAAACCTTGTCTGAGCACAGCAAGGCAGGGCCGGATGAATGCCAGCTGATGCCCTAGGCACCGCACAGCCCAATAATGGTGCCCCCTCCTCGGCCCTTCCATTGCTTAGCTGGCAAGACATTGAGACTCAATAAGTGCTGAAGGTGAAAGAAGACATTAAAAACTCAGTTTTCATAGAATCATAGAATCATAGAATCATAGAAAAGTAGAGTTGGAAGGGGCCTACAAGGCCATCGAGTCCAACCCCCTGCTCAATGCAGGAATCCAGGTCAAAGCATCTCTGACAGATGTCTGTCCAGCCGCACCTTGAATGCCTCCAGACTGGGAGAGCCCACCACCTCCCTAGGTAGTTGATTCCATTGTCTTATTGCTCTGACAGTCAGGAAATTTTTCCTGATGTTTAGGTGGAATCTAGGTTCCTGTAACTTGAGCCCATTATTCCGTGTCCTGCAAACTGGGATGAACGAGAAGAGATCTTTGCCCTCCTCTGTGTGACATCCCTTCAAATACTGGAAGAGTGCGATCATATCTCCCCTCAGTCTCCTCTTCTGAAGGCTAAACATGCCCAGTTCTTTCAGTCTCTCCTCATAGGGCCTTGTTTCCAGTCCCTTTATCATCCTTGTTGCCCTCCTCTGAACCCTCTCCAGTTTGTCTATGTCCTTGTTAAAATGAGGTGCCCAGAACTGGACACAGTACTCAAGATGAGGCCTAACCAGTGCCGAGTAAAGGGGAATTATCACTTCCCGCGATTTGGAAGCTATACTTCTATTAATACAGCCCAAAATTGCATTTGCCTTCTTTGCAGCCACGTCGCATTGCTGGCTCATATTCAGTTTGTGATCTACCACAATTCCAAGATCCTTCTCACTTGTAGTATTGTTGAGCCAAGTGTCCCCCATTCTGTAACTCTGCATTTGGTTTCCTCTCCCTAGGTGCAGCACTTGGCATTTATCCCTGTTAAATTTCATTCTGTTGTTTTCGGCCCAGCGCTCCAGCCTATCGAGGTCACTTTGAATTTTGTTTCTGTCTTCCAGAGTATTAGCTGTTCCACCCAACTTTGTGTCATCTGCAAATTTGATAAGCATTCCCTGTACCTCCTCATCCAAGTCATTAATAAAAATGTTGAAGAGCACCGGGCCCAGGACCGAGCCCTGTGGTACCCCGCTCGTTACCTCTCCCCAGTTTGAGAAGGAACCATTGATAAGCACTCTTTGAGTCCGATTCTGTAGCCAATTGTGGATCCACCTGATAGTTGATCCATCTAGCCCACTCTTAGCTAGCTTACTAATCAGGATATCATGAGGCACTTTGTCGAAAGCTTTGCTGAAGTCCAGGTATATAATGTCCACAGCATTCCCACAGTCCACAAGGGAGGTTACCCGATCAAAAAATGAGATCAGATTAGTCTGACAGGATTTGTTCTTGACAAATCCATGCTGGCTTCTAGTAATCACTGCATTGTTTTCAAGGTGCTTGCAGACTGACTTCTTTATAATCTGCTCAAAAATCTTCCCGGGGATTGATGTCAGACTGACTGGCCTATAGTTCCCAGGTTCCTCCTTCTTGCCCTTTTTGAAGATGGGAACAACATTTGCCCTCCTCCAGTCGTCTGGCACTTCACCTGTCCTCCATGATTTCTCAAAGATAATAGACAGTGGTTCTGAGAGTTCTTCTGCCAGTTCCTTTATTACTCTAGGATGCAGCTCATCAGGCCCTGGAGATTTAAACTCGTTCAGAGTAATCAGGTGCTCCTTGACCATTTGCCTATCAATCTCAAGCTGCAATTCTGCCCCTTCAGTCTGCATTTCAGGTTTGCCAGGGGGGTCATAGACCCTCTTTTGGGAGAAGACCGAGCCAAAGTAGGAATTGAACACTTCTGCCTTTTCTTTGTCTTCTGTTATCAATTTGCCATCCTCATTGCGTAGTTGAACCACCAGTTCTTTCTGTCTTTTACTGTGCATGTATCTGAAGAAAGCTTTTTTGTTGCTTTTAGCATTCCTCGCTAACCTTAGCTCATTCTCAGCTTTAGCCTTCCTGACACTATTCCTGCAGTTCTGTGCTACCTGCCTGTACTCTTCCCCTGTAGCCCGTCCTTCCTTCCACTTCCTATACGTGTCCTTTTTTGTTTTCAGGTCATCTTTGAGTTTATTGTGAAGCCACATTGGCTTCTTCTGTTGCCCTCTGCCTTTTTTCCTTGTGGGAATTGTTTGCAATTGTGCCTTTAAAATTTCCTTTTTTAAAAACTCCCACCCCTCCTGGGCTCCCTTTCTCGTGAGAGTCATTTGCCATGGGATCTTACTAATCATTGTTCTGAGTTTGTTAAAATTGGCTTTCCTAAAATCCAGGGTACGTGTTTGGCTACACTCAGCTTTTGCTTCTGTTAGAATCAAGAACTCAAGTATAACATGGTCACTTTCCCCCAGAGTTCCCGAAACTGCCACTTTATCCACTAACTCGTCTCTGTTGATTAGAATCAGGTCAAGGATAGCCGATCCTCTAGTTCCTTCTTCCACTTTCTGTAGGAGGAAGTTATCAGCAGCACAGCTCAGGAATTTCTTGGAGGGGCCATGTTTGGCTGAATAAGTCTCCCAACAGATATCAGGGAAATTGAAGTCTCCCATTACTACCACATCGTGCCTCCTTGAAACACTGGCAATTTGTTTTTCAAAAGTTCCATCCTCGTCTTCTCCTTGATTGGGTGGTCGGTAGTAGACTCCAACCGCCATGTTCGCTTTATTCTTTGCCCCCTTTATTTTAACCCAGATGCTCTCAATGGGGCTGCCAAGCTCCTCTTCCTGTATCTCTGTGCAGAGATACGTATTTTTAACATACAGTGCAACTCCACCTCCCTTTCTGTTGCTTCTGTTCCTTTTGAACAAGTTATACCCTTCAATTGCTGTATTCCAGTCATGGGAGTCATCCCACCAGGTTTCAGTTATCCCTATCAAGTCGTACTTGCCCTCATGTATCAAGAGTTCAAGTTCGTCTTGTTTGTTGCCCATACTCTGGGCATTAGTATAGAGACATTGAAGACTATGTGCTTTACAGTCCGACTTTCCCCCTACATTTTGTGGTAGACTATCAATGGGCACCGCTGGAGCTGTTCTCTCCATTGTGGCAAAGAGGCCTTCTTCCATTGGTACCCCCGAGTTTATGTCTCCCTCCCCTGTTGGATTCAGTTTAAAGCCCTCCTGATTAAGTTCCTCATGCTGTGTCCAAACACATTCTTCCCAGTCCTTGTGAGGTGCAACCCATCCTTTGCCAGCAGTCCATCTTCCAGGAAGTGTAGCCCGTGGTCCCAGAATCCAAATCCCTCACGTCGGCTCCACCTTCGTAGCCAGTCATTCACTCGGAGTATTTTTCTTTCCCTTTCTATGCCTCTTCCAAGTACTGGAAGGATGGATGAGAAAACTATCTGGGCCCCGAAGTTCTTGAGTTCCCTTCCCAGCTCTTCAAAGTCTGCCGTGATTTCTTTGTAACTCCGCTTGGCAGTATCATTTGTACCCACGTGGAAGAGAAGAAAGGGGTATGTGTCGGTGGGCTGCATGAGCCTCGGCAGCTGCTCTGTCACATCCTTAATCCGTGCCCCAGGGAGACAGCACACCTGGCGAGTCCATGGGTCTTCGCGACATACTTTGGCTTCGATCCCCCGCAGGAGGGAGTCTCCCACTACGAGTACTCTTCTCTTCCTCTTGCTGTAGGCCTTGGTTTGATTGCCTCCACTTGACTGACCCTCAGCCTCTTGCTCGCTGTCACGTTGGGTGCCCGGTAATCCGTCCTCTGCAGGCTGTCCTCTGCCCTCGTCCTCAAGTACATGGAAGCGGTTCCATAGCTCCACTGCTTCCACAGGCGCAGAGTGTCTTGTAGTATTTCTGCTCCTAACAGTCACCCTTTTCCAGGGAGTTCCCCCTGCGTTATTTTCCCTTGCCTCTGCAGTCTCCGACTCCGCCTCATCCTGCCGTTGCCCTTCTGGCTCCTGTACTGTGCTTTGGTGCTGTAGATCCACCGTTCTGTCTAAGAACTCCTCGCTTTCTCTTATGCTCCTGAGGGTTGACACTTGCTGCTCCAGTCCTCTGACCTTTTCTTCCAACAGCGTGACCAGCTTGCACTTGTTGCACGTGTAGGCCATGTTGATCTCCGGCAGGAAAACAAACATTGCACACCCCTTGCAGGTCACCACCACTGCTTTCCTTCCATAGTGCTCTGTTTCTGTCTTCCTAGAAAATATATATATATATATATATATATGGTTTTTTTTGTTTTTTTTGTTTTTGTTTTTTTTTTTATTTTTTTTTTATTTTATTTTTTTAGGGACCTCCCCCTTGACCTCCCCCCGCCGAACTCCACTGCCAAACTCCTGTTTGCTCTCCCTGTGCGCTTGCTCTGTTCGCTCGCTCTCTGGGAGCCTGCTTGCCTTATCACAGCCCCAAAAACAGTCCCAAAAACAGCTGGAGCCTCTCTCCTGTTGTGCTCCTGCTCAGCTGGGAGTCAGGAACAGAATGAGCTCCCAGGCCACGCCCTGCAATCAGCCCCACTTCCTGCAATCAATCAGCTGCAATCAGCCCCAGGTAGTTGCAGTCAGCAGGAGCTTCTGCTCAACAGAATGAGCTCTCAGGCCACGCCTTTCCCTTGCAGCACTTGTTGTTGTACTACTCCGCTGCCAAACTCCTGTTTGCTCTCCCTGTTCGCTCGCTCTGTTCGCTCGCTCTCTGGGAGCCTGCTTGCCTTTTCACAGTCCCAAAAACAGTCCCAAAAACAGCTGGAGCCTCTCTCCTGTTGTGCTCCTGCTCAGCTGGGAGTCAGGAACAGAATTTTCTTCAAGGCCATCCCCCACGCCAGAACACACACAACGATATTAAATATAAACTGTTTTTTTTAAATTATATTTATTTAACACTAAATAGCAGCAAGCAATATAAGCCACTTACCGGTACTTACTTATAACTAGGGCAACAGAAAGAAATACAAATTTTCATCACTGTTTTATGCATTTTTTAATAAAACTGTTATAAGGGGGGAAATGCAAATGCAAACATTTGTGGTACTCTGGTACTCTGTGGTGCCCCGCTTCCCTGGGTGCCCTAAGCACGTGGGTGCGTATATTGCTTAATGGTAAATCCAGGGCTGCAAGGGGGGTAGGAAAAGTGACAGCAAAGCCATCTTGCCTAATAACCACGCGGGTCACGTAACCTAGGCCAGATCTAGCAGTACCAATCTGATCAATACTGCAAATATTCAGCAGCCCTAGGATGGGGGCAGGTGCTAATGAGATCTCCCAAAGCATGATCAAATCACTGCCCAGGTGTAATTTCCCCATGGTGCCGCCCATCTCAAAACACCCTTTTTGTATATATGACGACTCTATGCCAAGAGTTGCCCCGACCCTATTTTTTCAGCCCAGAATGGCTATTGAGGCCACCTGGGAATCCTTCCACGTTTTCTTAGTGTTTTTGTCCCTCAGGCTTGACACCCTTTTTGTGCCTTCAAAGCTCTTGTCTAAGCTCCAAGCTCCGAGCCATCACTGTGCCATTTCAAATTACCGTTTGGTTCCATTCATGGCTGCTGGACCAGTAACATACTGGGACCACACTACTGAAACCAACTTGGTCTCCTGGCCTCCCACACTGTTGGCAGGATTCCACTCACTTTTCAGAGTGTGGAAAACATTGGAGTTCCATGGACCCTCGGACAAACTTAGACAGAAAGGTTAAGAGGCACGGGACACCCTGGATCTGCCATCCTGCTCCGCCACTTTTTGACCAGACTCATCTTAGCAACCCTGTCCTATTTTCAGGGGGTTCTTCACCTACGAGTTGTACCTGCCTACTCTGTGCCCCCTTTTCTATACTGTGTGCATATGTGTGCAAGTGTACAGATTGAATCTGATTTGATCTACCCCGTGCACCGTAACCCCTCAGTTCAGTTGCTGAGAGAACGACGCTCATTTCCCAACAATTTGAGTCACGTACACGTTGCATACGTTTGGTGCAGTTATTGTGATAGTTAACTTGTTTGGATAGTTTTAGGGTGCACTCCTTTGGAGATGAACTTGGATCCTTTGAACTTGGAGGCTCCCCACTCATCCAGTGCAGAGTGGGAGGAGCAGCAGAGGCGATCACCACCACTCCTCCTGCTCTGCATTTTCACTCGGCGGCTTTGTCAGCTGTCTAGTGATGGCATTTTGGAGAGGGAGGGAAGGAGGCTGGAGCAGCTTCAGGATGTCTTGTATCCATGCCAGTCTCCTCCCCTCCTCTCCCCCCAAAACTCCCCTTTAAGCCCTCTCCGAGGTTGCTTTTCTGGCCTCAGAGGTAGCTGCTGCGAGGGAACAGGGAAGGGGGGTTGGAGCCCCGAGTCCAAGCTCCCAGGCTGGAGCGCTATCTCCAACCTCAGAGCTGGGAATCCAAACTATCCTATAGCCCATCAGACATTGCCTAGGGGCAACAGGATCATTCCCTCCATTTCTGAATGCTCTACCAAGTTAATTTTAAAATATAAGTGTATATTTTAAATTCTGTCTTGTGTAATTGAAGAAGCCCCTGTGTGTGAGAGTCACTGGGTCCCCTCTGTGTCAGATCGATGCCCTGTTGTCAAAATTAAAAGGTCCACTGTGAGCTCCAGTGTGGCATCGTGGTGAGAGTGTTGGACTGGGACTCCAGAGACCCCACCCAGCCATGAAGCTCAGGTGACTTTGGGCCAGTCACTGACTCTTAGCCTAACCTACCTCACAGGGTTGTTGTGAGGATAAAATGGAGAGGAGAAGGAGGAGGATTAGGTAAGCTGTCTTGGGTTCCTCATAAGAGGGGGGGAAAGGTGGGATATACATGAAATAATAATAAAATGAATGTGTACCTTGAGAACGTGCACAAGTTTGTACATGTGTCTAGGAGCACATTTGATAACATGTTTTTAACTTGTTTTATTGTGTGAGCCACCCCAAGAACATTTTGTTATAATGCAGTGCATAACGCAATTAACAATTATTGAATGAATGAATGAATAAATGAATGAAATTTAGAATTAATTCCCTCTCTCCAGAAACTGTTGTGTTTTTTCCCCGCAAGGGGGTTTGGACTCAATACCAGAGAATTCCCAGCATCTCAATTTCCAGGATTCTTTGGGGGAAGCCATGATAGTTCAACTGGTATAAAGCACTTACATTTGTAATATAGATAGGATAGGAGGAATGGGTGTCATGTAGACTGAACTTGAACAATTGCCCTTGCCCTATCTGCAGTGTAAACTTATGTCAGTTTGATACTAGTTTAATGGTCATGGCTTCTGTCGAGGAATTGGGAAATGCAGTTTGCTGAGATATCGTGAATGAAAGATCCCAGGATTTCCCCAGAGGAGATAATATTGTTCATACCATATAAATCTCTAATATGGGGGAGGGGGCTCAAAGTCCCTGGGAGATGGATGTGCTTGACCCAGGTTAGCCAACAAAAATGTATGTACTTTCTCTTTGTGCTTTGTTTCTCAGACCGCCCTCGTCCTCCGCTCATCTCCATGTTCCCGCAGCAAGCAGTCTACAGAAGAGGGGATTCCATAAATCTCACATGCACAGCTCCTGAGATCCATCGCGTGTAAAGGATCCAGTTTTTCAAGGACAGACAGAGTTTCCTACTTTCCACCAAGCCCTCCTCCTCCTCTCCGGTCACCTTCACACACTCCCTGCGCCTGAGACCTCAAGATGCTGGAGAGTATTCCTGCATGTACCACGCTACAAAATCCGGACGGGAGATCCCATCTGAGGAAAGCAACCCCACTAGTATTTACATAGGTGAGGCCTCCTTTTCCAAGCCATGTCTCTTGGCAGGGCAGGTGGGAGGCTGAGCCGAGAGTTTGGGTAATTTGACCAGAGAAAGAGCCGGGGAGAGAATATGCAGACAGACAGAATTCAAATACGTACAGAAAAAGCAAGGGTTTGTCCTCTGTGGCTTCAGTTAAAATGTCACCTTCCCAAACTCCTATTTTCTTTGATTACCTGTTCGTTTATTTCTTAGCGACATCAGAATACATGGCACCTTCCAGAACAACATATAAAGGTCACTGAACCTAGGAGCATACACTGTACCTTTTAACTTAATAGGGAAGAGAACACAGATAGAGAGAAAGGAATTGAAGAGTGAGTGAGGAGCTGGGCAGCACAGGATGAATGTGAGCGGATGCACTTGTGCGTGTAACCCGGCTTTTCACCCACCAGCTCTGTCACTCTCCCCACAAGTATGCTGAGAACTGAATTCACAGATGAACTGGGATGGGTGCCAAACAGACCACAGGGCCCGCCGCCGCCCACAAGCTGTCATGTTTCTTAGAGGACGCGGAAGTGACAAAACTGGGCAGATGACATCATCTTCCCCTCAAACCAGAGATGAAAACAACAGAATGAAATTTAATAGGGATAAATGACAAGTGCTGCACCTAGGGAGAGGAAACCAAATGCAGAGTTACAGAATGGGGGACACTTGGCTCAACAATACTACAAGTGAGAAGGATCTTGGAATTGTGGTAGATCACAAACTGAATATGAGCCAGCAATGCGATGTGGCTGCAAAGAAGGCAAATGCAATTTTGGGCTGTATTAATAGAAGTATAGCTTCCAAATCGCGGGAAGTGATAATTCCCCTTTACTCGGCACTGGTTAGGCCTCATCTTGAGTACTGCGTCCAGTTCTGGGCACCTCACTTTAAGAAGGACATAGACAAACTGGAGAGAGTTCAGAGGAGGGCAACAAGGATGATAAAGGGACTGGAAACAAGGCCCTATGAGGAGAGACTGAAAGAACTGGGCATGTTTAGCCTTCAGAAGAGGAGACTGAGGGGAGATATGATCGCACTCTTCCAGTATTTGAAGGGATGTCACACAGAGGAGGGCAAAGATCTCTTCTCGATCATCCCAGTTTGCAGGACACGGAATAATGGGCTCAAGTTACAGGAACCTAGATTCCACCTAAACATCAGGAAAAATTTCCTGACTGTCAGAGCAATAAGACAATGGAATCAACTACCTAGGGAGGTTGTGGGCTCTCCCACTCTGGAGGCATTCAAGGTGCAGCTGGACAGACATCTGTCAGAGATGCTTTGACCTAGATTCCTGCATTGAGCAGGGGGTTGGACTCGATGGCCTTGTAGGCCCCTTCCAACTCTACTTTTCTATGATTCTATGACTCTTTACCACTCTGATCCTTTCACTCGACTTACATAAAGCTTAAAGGGAAGGGATATGGCTGATTTAACCAAAGGTGAAAGGAAGAGAGGACTTAGAGGAACGTGACATGGAGGGCATTGCATTGCTTGGCCCCATGGACTGGTCGTTTCTCTGGGGACAGGCTGGCAATTTGTGGCCTCCGAGTCCCTCAGGCCTGTCACTCTTGCAGGAGTCCTGATTGGGCTATATGCTACCTGCAGTATCAGAGGAACATGGGCGGGTGGGTGCTGTTGTTGCACTCGTCCTGCTTATGGGTTTCCCGTGGGCAGCTCTGGTTGGCCAACGTGTAAACAGAAAGCTAGCTGGACTAGATGGACCTTTGGTCTGCTCCAGCAGGGCTCTTCCCATGTTCTTATGAGCCATAGCAGGAGGGAGTTGGAGGCCTCGAGTCTGTCGGTCACTCACAGGCCAGCTACCGGTAGTTCTAGGGCTGCTGCAGGCCATGGTCTGGATGAAGGAAACTCGGGAGGCCTCTGCCGTCTCCTTCATTGCCCTTCACACATCTCCCCTCTCTGACTGGCTCTTTTTCTCAGTCCCAGCTCCCCTCTTTCCTCTCCGCATTGCAAAACAAACAAACCCTCAGAGGCTTCTCCTGGGGTCAGATTTAAACTGTGACATTGTGCGAGCACGAAGAACGTACACGTGTGGTGTTCTACCCACCCAGCAGAATCTCAGCCAGTCCCTCAGCGAGGGCGGCCAGGTACCCTGCCTTACAAAGAACAGTCCTTTATTCAGAGGGCTGACCAGTCCAAGGCTGGCTTAAAGATAAAGAACTACTATTATTATTATCATCATCATCATCATCATCATCATCATCATCATCATCATCATCATATTTCTATACCACCCAATAGCCGAAGTTCTGTGGGTGGTTCACAACAATTCATAAAAACACGGACCACCAAGTACAATAAAAAACAGCATA
Organism: Shinisaurus crocodilurus; assembly: GCA_021292165.1. Lineage (NCBI taxonomy): Eukaryota > Metazoa > Chordata > Lepidosauria > Squamata > Shinisauridae > Shinisaurus > Shinisaurus crocodilurus. Next base: position 296,410,749 of record CM037877.1, on the reverse strand, counting down.
AACCTTTTCCAAAATACAAAATGTAGAAGGAATTTAACAGCTAAAACAATGTTAGTACAAACTAGACCCGTCAAAAATAAATGCCCATCATGCCATGAAATACCCTTAACTGCCATTAAATGCCTATGCATTTGCATATGCAAATTTTATGCAAATCTGTGTCCTCTTCTGTCTCCTTTTTGGGCAATGCAGAAGTGGCTATCTTCACCCTCAGCCGCTATGGCTACCATGTCAGTGGGCGGCACAGTGTCCGCCCAGGCTGCAGACCCCTGACCTGACGTGCTAAGAGTGAACATGTGACTCTGTTTGAACCAAACACCAGATATGTGCACTGCTGCACAAGGAAGAAATTATTTGCACTCAGAGTCCCACAACTCCTTCCAGAGACAGAAAGCTGCACTCACAGGGTGACACACATCAGGTCCCTTTCCAGTTGGGTGAGGGTGCTCTGGGTACAGGAGGCCAAGGGTAGAGAAACCCTGCATGGGGGGGTGCAAGGACAATGAGCATAATGATAATCCACCTGGAGAAGAGCAGTCTGAGGTCCCACAACTGAGAGCAGCTTTCAATGGGCAAAAGGGACCGACTGTTCTCCATCACCACTGAGGGGAAACCTATGCAGCTCTTCAGCTAATGGGAAGAATGAACCCGGGTGAGAGGGAAGCTTAGAGGTCCCTCAAATACAGGCTGGATACATTTTTGCTTCCAGTTCTTTCACGGGAGAATCTCTTCTGATGCTCATGAAGCCAAGGGTGAGGAATGTCCACAGATGGGACCCTTTCTAGCCTTGTAATAATTCTATGATTTTCACTTCAGCAGATGTCCCCTCTGCCACAAGACCAGCGTTCTCCAGCACTGCCCAGGCTCTTCGTGGTTCTGCAGTCACAAAGGGACCCGTCACTTCCCCTACAACGCCAACGACATCAACCGCTTTGCAACCCAGCCCTGCCCAGACTGCTGCTGTCTACACCACCGAATCCCACCCAAAATTCACTGAGCCCCGTGGATCAACTACCTCCACATCCAGCCCTGCCCAGTCCGGTCTGCATCGCTTAGTCTTAACATAATTAATGCATTGTAAATAATGGTCGGTTTGCTGCCCAGGCCGCCTCATGGTGCCCAGTTATATGACAGCCATCCCTGCCTTGCAGCTGTTATGAAGGAGTAAGGATTGGCTTGCCTAATGGGCCACTGGATTTTCTAGTGTCTCTCTGGCTTTCAGAATTCCATTCAAAATGTGATATATTTAGAACAGGGATTTTTAATTTCTAATTTCACTTTGCATAAAACCGTGTATCTAGATCTCAAGGTTTTGAATGTACATTCAGCCCTTAATCTGAGCCAGGATCCATCGGGGGGTTGGGCCCAGACTTATTTTGTTTGAATGTTATCCTCAGTGTTGGACAATAACTAATAGAAAAGGGGACATCTTTGAGCAGGCACAGGGTTCCTTTCCATTCACCGATGAATGAATTTGGAACTGGGTATGGTCTCCGGGAATATGAGGGATAATTTCCAAGGGATAAAAGGAAACCTCACATAGGGTGAAGGAACAGGACAGAAGTGGGTTTGTGCTGTTTGAAGCAAGGGACACGCAAGGGAGCTTTGGAGACCCCGGGGACAATAGGCCGGGGAGTGAAGGCGAGCAGGATGGCCAAAACAAGGAAGGTGTGTGCAGCAGGGAACACTGAATTCCACAAAACCGAGCCTTTGTTTTTGCAGCAATTAATCAGTCCTGCTGTCATTAAATAAGAGCTCTCTTGCACAGGTTTGTCTCCTCTGCTCTGGCTGGTGATTGGATGCGCAAGTGGAGGAGGCCTTTTATTCCTGGCTGTTCTTGTCTGCCTTTACAGGAGGAAGTACAAAGGTATTTGGGGAAAGCTGCTGGGGCACCAGGGGAGGCCCGTCCCAGGTCTTCGGGACAACACTGTAGGTGTGGAAGTATTCCCTGCTGGGAACAACATCTCGGCCAGAATTATCAGTCATTTACAAAGCAGGCCAGAATTATCAGTCATTTACAAAGCAGTGTTGTAATGCACCATCTATTTATTCCGGCTTCGTCCTCGTGCCTTTAACAGCTGCCTCACACATACAACAGCCTATATATATTCACTGGTGACTCTTTTCCCATCACTTTACCCCCATACCAGAAAAGGCCCTGTTGGCTCAGTTTCTGTATATCAAGCTGCTGTTAAAAGCACGGGAGTAGAGTTTTTAAAAGGTCGCAACCCTATGAGTAGTACAGTACTGCCATTTTTTATTTTCTATTTTGGTCGGGACACAGAACCCTTGCATCATTACTAAATTACAGCAATGCGCTCTACATGGGGCTGCTCAAGAGGACAGTTCAGAAACTTCAGTTGATTCCAAATACCCCAGGCCTAGTTTGATTATGGCTTGAGCCAGCACTTTTTTCTACCCAGAAAAAAAGTGGGCAGCCTGTGAAACTCTTTAAGGAGCGGCAGGATGTACTCTTTCTAAGCCACACGGGTTTGGAGCCCAGCTGCTGCCTGCCTACTTTGCTCCCACATTTATTTATTTTTATATACCCCACCTTTTTTCCTGCAAGGAATCCAAGGCAGCTTACATTATCATCATCATCATCCTCCTCTCCATTTTATCCTCACAACAACCCTGTGACGTAGGTTAGACAACCACCCTGTGAGGTAGGTTAGGCTGAGAGTCAGTGACTGGCCCAAAGTCACCCAGTGAGTTTCATGGCCGAGCAGGGACCAGCAACATCAAGTAGGCCGCTCAACAAGGTCTGCCACGGACGGCCTTCTCCTTATCCCATCAGCCAGAGCAGCCAGGCTGGTGGGGACTAGGAAGAGGGCCTTCTCTGTGGCGGCCCCCACATTATGGAACTCCCTCCCTAGTGACCTTCGCCATGCCCCCTCCGTGATGAGCTTCCGCCGTGCATTAAAAACATGGCTGTTCAGGCGGGAATATGGGGTGGGTTAGGTTTTTAATGAGAATTTTTTATATTGTTTTAATTATTATATTTTATTGTGTTGTTTGTTGTATTTTAATTGTACATCGCCCAGGGTGGCCGGGTGACCGGCCAGATGGGCGATTGATAAATATAATAAATACATAAAAAATAAAATAGAACCCGGATCTCTCAAGTCCCAGTCCAACACCCTAACCACTACGCCACACTGGCTCTCACACATGGCCTGTCCAACCATTAAGACCTTCTTCAGGGACCCTGCTCAGAGGATCCACACCTTCTGAGATGCAATGGCAGAGAAGAGACAGCATGCTCTGCCCATTTCTCCCCCCCCCCCCAGCCTGCTGCATTTTTATGCTGCCAGGGGGCAGAGCAATTTCCCCCCCTCCATAGCCAACATAGAAATGCAGTGCTTTCTGCCCCTCTGCTTTGGGGGAGCCACTGCTGCATGCAAAGCAGGAGTAAACAGGGTCCCTTGCTCAAGAGAAAATGAGGCCAGCAAAGTCCTTTCCTGGGAAGCGCACCTCACATTTTTTTCTCCTAATCAGTTCAGAAGAGGGCTTCCACAATGCATTCCTGAGTAGCGGGGGGGGGGGGGTTATTGTGTGTGCATGCATGCAAGCATTCATTAAGCACCTCTTGCAGCCGGCACATGTAAGTAATTATGCCATTAATGTCACATCTAGTTTGGCCCTGGGTTTAGGCCACAGTTGAAGTCAATCTGATTTTATTTAGTACTGGAGTCTTCACTCTTCATATATTATTATTCTGTGTTAATTTGTGTGTTAAGCTTTCTACCAGGGCGGGTGCAAGGTAGTTTGGTGCCCTAGGCAAGATCAGATATTTAGCGCCCCCCCCTTCCCACTTGAGCCCTCCCTCCCTCCAGCCCTATGCCCATTATGAAATAAAAGTCAATTGGCAAAACCTAAAAAAATTATTATCATAATAAATTATTATCCTCCTCCGTAGCATATTTGATCACTGGGATTCTCTGGTCTATCTTCCCTCTCTTTCTCCCCCCCCCTCCTTTTCTTTTCTTACCCCTTCTCTCTCTTTCGTTCTCTCTCTCTCTTTTCTTTCTGTTCCCCTCCCCCTTTACCTCCTTTTTTGTGTGTATGTGCAAAATTTATCTCTCCTCCTCCTCCCCCCCACCCCATCTCCTCTCCTGCAAGCTCCTCTTCCCCCCACCCTCTCCAATTTCTACTTTCGTGCAAAATTCTGGTTTATTTTTTGCTTCTGATATTTATTATTAAATAAAAATTTATTTATTTATTTATTTGCTCCCCCAGCCCCCCCTTCCTCCTACTCTTCCTCCCCCACCCCCACTCCTTTTATCATTCTCCCTGGCTAGGGGTGGGGGCTCCTCAGCTTGGGGAGAGTTCACTCTGGTTACCCCCCTCTCCCTTTCTGCCTCCCTCCCCCCACCCACCCCCACCCACCCACCTCCTCCAGCGCCGCCGCCACCTCCCTCCCTCCCTCCCTAACCGCCCCCCCTCTTCTCCTCCCCTTATCGCCCCATGTGCTGTACTAGAAAGCAGCTTTGCTAAAGAGACCCACTTGCGAAAGAAACAGGAGCGGCATAAGGCTCGGGCAAGCGGCAGCGGAGAGCCGAAGTAGCCGCAGCGGGGAAAGAAAAGGAGGAGAGGGGGGGGGAGAAAGAAAGAAAGACAGAAAGAGAAAGCAAGCCTGGGGACAACAAAAACAGAAGAAGAGACCAGCACACGGAGAGAGAAAGAAGCGAAGCGAAGGGGGGAAAACCAGGGAGGCTTCTGATTTGGTGTGGTTTCTGCGCCCCATTTAGCCATGCGCTCTAGGCAGCCGCCTAGTTGGCCTAATGTTAGCACCGGCCCTGCTTTCTACAGTTGTACTGCATTTTCAGTTTTAAGATGCCTCAAGAGCCCTCGACTGTGAGGCGAGCTTGAAATAATAGTTCAGTGCATGTCCGTGTTTAGCAGCTGCTCCACAGGCCTTGCATCTTGCAAAGATTCTAATTCACAGGAGACCTTCAAGGGAGGGGAAGGGTGCAGTGCAGGCACGAGGGAGGAGCCCTAACTGGGCTGGGAGGTCTTGCCTGAATTGCCCCCTAAACGATGGAATCCTTGGTCCTCCAAGAGAAGAGAAGACACAAAGACAAGAGAGCCAGTGTGGCATAGTGGTTAGAGTGTTGGACTGGGACTCTGGAGATCCGGGTTCTAGTCCCCAGCCTCGGCCATGAAGCTCACTGGGTGACTTCGGGCCAGTCGCCGACTCTCAGCCTAACCTACCTCACAGGGTTGTTGTGAGGATAAAATAAAACAGAGGAAGAGGACCTTGTGTAAGTCACCTTTGGCTCCTTAGAGGAAGATATAAATGTGATAAATAAAACCAAACTATCCATCACAAACTTTATTTTCCTCTTTTCTTCCCAGATAAGAAACAGAAGTCAACCAGGTGAGTGAGGAGAAAACCAGAAGCTAGGAATAGCCCCACTGGTATTAAAAGCAGGTTCCCCTAAGTCAGCCTCTCCCAACTGGGCCCCCCCCCCAGATGTGTTGAATGACAGCTCCGGCATGGCTGGCTGGGGCATGCTGGTAGTTGGGAGTCCAACGGCTTGGGGAAGGCTGCTCTTAGTTGTACATAACAGCATGGTTAGCAACAAGCGTGGCCCAATACAATACGATGCAGGGCCACTATGCACATAAAAGCAGAAGAGGGAATCTGCACAGACAGAGCGTATGTCATATGGCTGCTGGGGTGGGGCAAGCTGTAGCTGCCACAATTCTCTCTTATGGCACGATCCAATGCAGGTTTAGACAGAAAAAAAGGGCCTACAACTCCCAGCATGCCCCAGCCAGCTATGCTGGCTGGGGCATGCTGGGAGTTGTAGGCCCTTTTTTCTGTCTAAACCTGCGTAGGATTGCACCTTTAATAACGTACGTGCAGCCTTGCTGGATAGAACCGAAAGAATCCATACAGCCCAATATCTGGCTTCCGACTCTAGTCAGTCAAAAAATGTCCCCTGGGAAGCTCACTAGCGGAGCATGAAAAAGCGATAGTCCTTCCTCGTGGTTGCTCCACAGCAACTAGTAGACACACAGGCAGACTGCTTCTGAAGCTGGAGGTTCGTTGATCGGCCTCTCTCTTCTTCCACAAATTTGTCTAACCCCCCTTTAAAGCCAACTAAACTGTAGTATTTATTTATTTATTTATTTATTATGTATGAACAATGATTGGGTTCAGAAAACACTATAACCCATACTCAAAGGTTGAGTTTCTTTTTAGTTACTAATATTTTTATTGTGCGTTTCAGAAAATTATAACAAAAACAAGAGGGAGGGGAGGAAGATAATATAATAAAATAAAATACAATGAAGAAAATTACAGTTTTCATTACACAAAGTTTGAATATATCAATTGCAGTGAAGACAGTTGAACTGTATGGGTTGAGTGTGGGTTGAGTGTGGGTTGTATGGGTTGAGTGTGGGTTGTTGTTGAACCGTGGGTCGTCGTTGAGACGTGGGTTACCGTGTTGTCCGAACCCAACCGCGATAACAAACCATGGTGAACAACCCACAGGTCACAACCCGACAACAAACCATGGCTTCTCTTCATGGGTTGTTCGTGGTTAACTAGCCATGGCTTCTTAGCGGAGCTGGGGTTTGCGATAACCCACATTTCAACAACAACCCACACTCAGCCTTTGAATGTGGGTTATCATGTTGTCTGAGCCCAGTCAATATTTATATGCTGCTTCTTCTCATCGGAAACAAATCCCGAAGTGGTTTACAAAAGACACCGAAAGCACCCCAGCGTTGAGGCCTGCCGTACTTCAGAGGGGAGGTCATTCCACAGGGTGGGCGCCACTGCTGAGAAAGCCCACCTCTGTGTCGTTGCCAAACGGAAATCCATAGGTGGCAGCAGCACAGACAACAGGGCCAGTGGCCGTCATCACATCTTGTGGGGATGAGTCCATAAGTCAAGTCAAGTCATGTGTTGTAGGGAGAAGTCCTTTCTCTTCTCTCTCTCCTTCTCCACAACTATTAAAGCCCCGTCCAATATTGCAACTGACCATTCTAGGGTGGGGGGGTTGACCCTTTTCTTTCCTGGCAGGACTCCTACCTGTGTGTCAGGCAGGCAGAAATTCAACTGGTAAAGTTGACTCATCGCTGCATATGCAGAGTGGGGAAAGATTAATCCATCTCACTGAGTACGAGCTACTTGGACTAGCAGCGGCTCTCCAGGCACGTTGGTCTTTCCAGCCCTACTGCCTAGATCTTTTTAACTGGAGAATTTAGGAACTAAACCTGGGACCTTCTGCATGCAAAACAGGGGCTCTGCCAGTGACCTAGGGATGGGGGGGAGATATTTATTCTGTTCATCTTTTAATGCAAATTTACTAATGTTGCACTTTCAAACCACTATGAGAACAGTGGAAGACCGACAACCTGGTCTTCTGCGCGGGTTCAATGCTAAGAGGGTAGCGAGTCCTAGGGCGGGCCTTCTCCGAGGTCCCCAGCGCCTCGCCTTAGCCCAGAACAAAGGGATAACTTATAGCCACAAAAGTATCTTTTAGAAAACAAGTTTATTTACAACATTACCTTCACAAACCCAGACCCACGCCAGCAATACAGCTTATCAGTACGGTACAAAGTAGCAAGCAAAAGCCTCAAGGACAACGTGATTTCAGGGCTCTCAGCTAGTTAGTTTAGCTCGGGTCCCGGCAGAGGCCCAGTCAACTGCACGCCGCTAGCTGGGTTCCCGGCGGAGGCCCGGTCTACCCAAGCGGCTTGTGAGTGATTTCAGCTTGGTTTCCCGGGGGTCCGGTCAACCCAAGCGGCCAGTGATTTCAGCTTGGTTTCCCGGGGGTCCGGTCAACCCAAGCAGTCAGTGATTCCAGCTTGGTTTCCCAGGGTTGCTGATCCTTCGTTCCCTTACCCCAGGCATGGGCAAGATTGCTGACAGAGACCAGTTCCCTTGCGCAGGGTGTTTTATACCTTGGTGTTTCAGGTAGCCCCTCCCTCCGTGATCAGGTGGGTTGACACCCTCCCTGAGGGGCGGCCTTTTGGGTCAGGTGGGGTGACGCCCTCCCCCCCCCCCCCGTGGGGGAAGCCACTTGCTTAATGGTCCCATCCTATGGTGTTGAGTGGCCATTTCTTAGGGGTGCCGAAGTGTCTGCTCTGGAGAGGTATTCAAGTCTTATGTAGATGGGGCTGATATGCGAGAGCATTGACGAACCTGGGGATGCTTCCTGCCTTCCCCCCTGGGGTGATTCTATGCAGATGTTGTTTGTCCCCTTTGGCCTCTGTGGAGACTGGCTGTCTCCCCCCCCCCCCCCGGGTCATAGAATCATAGAAAAGTAGAGTTGGAAGGGGCCTACAAGGCCATCGAGTCCAACCCCCTGCTCAATGCAGGAATCTAGGTCAAAGCATCTCTGACAGATGTCTGTCCAGCTGCACCTTAAATGCCTCCAGAGTGGGAGAGCCCACGACCTCCCTAGGTAGTTGATTCCATTGTCTTATTGCTCTGACAGTCAGGACATTTTTCCTGATGTTTAGGTGGAATCTAGGTTCCTGTAACTTGAGCCCATTATTCCGTGTCCTGCAAACTGGGATGATCGAGAAGAGATCTTTGCCCTCCTCTGTGTGACATCCCTTCAAATACTGGAAGAGTGCGATCATATCTCCCCTCAGTCTCCTCTTCTGAAGGCTAAACATGCCCAGTTCTTTCAGTCTCTCCTCATAGGGCCTTGTTTCCAGTCCCTTTATCATCCTTGTTGCCCTCCTCTGAACCCTCTCCAGTTTGTCTATGTCCTTCTTAAAGTGAGGTGCCCAGAACTGGACGCAGTACTCAAGATGAGGCCTAACCAGTGCCGAGTAAAGGGGAATTATCACTTCCCGCGATTTGGAAGCTATACTTCTATTAATACAGCCCAAAATTGCATTTGGCTTCTTTGCAGCCACATCGCATTGCTGGCTCATATTCAGTTTGTGATCTACCACAATTCCAACATCCTTCTCACTTGTAGTATTGTTGAGCCAAGTGTCCCCCATTCTGTAACTCTGCATTTGGTTTCCTCTCCCTAGGTGCAGCACTTGGCATTTATCCCTATTAAATTTCATTCTGTTGTTTTCGGCCCAGCGCTCCAGCCTATCGAGGTCACTTTGAATTTTGTTTCTGTCTTCCAGAGTATTAGCTGTTCCACCCAACTTTGTGTCATCTGCAAATTTTATAAGCATTCCCTGTACCTCCTGATCCAAGTCATTAATAAAAATGTTGAAGAGCACCGGGCCCAGGACCGAGCCCTGTGGTACCCCGCTCGTTACCTCTCCCCAGTTTGAGAAGGAACCATTGATAAGCACTCTTTGAGTCCGATTCTTTAGCCAATTGTGGATCCACCTGATAGTTGTTCCATCTAGCCCACTCTTAGCTAGCTTACTAATCAGGATATCATGAGGCACTTTGTCGAAAGCTTTGCTGAAGTCCAGATATATAATGTCCACAGCATTCCCACAGTCCACAAGGGAGGTTACCCGATCAAAAAATGAGATCAGATTAGTCTGACAGGATTTGTTCTTGACAAATCCATGCTGGCTTCTAGTAATCACTGCATTGTTTTCAAGGTGCTTGCAGACTGACTTCTTTATAATCTGCTCAAAAATCTTCCCAGGGATTGATGTCAGACTGACTGGCCTATAGTTCCCAGGTTCCTCCTTCTTGCCCTTTTTGAAGATGGGAACAACATTTGCCCTCCTCCAGTCGTCTGGCACTTCACCTGTCCTCCATGATTTCTCAAAGATAATAGACAGTGGTCTCCTTCCCCCCTCCTTGGTGAGTGTGTGTGTGTCAGGCAGGGGGCTTAGGTTGGCTTTCTCCACAAGAACCGAAACTCAACTATCCAAAATTCATAGTTCTCTGAATTTCGCAGTGGAGTTCTCCAGTCCCCCCCCCCAAAAAAATGCATACAGAAGTGTGTATGGTGTGGGAAATATCCTTCAAAAATGCATTGTATCAGAAAAACTGTTTGCAAACTATTTGTATAGGGGGGAGAAGGCAAGTATTTGGAGAAAGGTGCACAAAAATGCTTATGAGTTTTCATGCAAACTTTAAAGTATATCTCAAAGTTCGGGACGAACCAAAGTTAAGATGGGAAAAATGAGAAACAGAAAAAGCTTAAATTGATAGATTTGTCCATCCCTGTCTGCCACTGGGCTTCCCGAATTCTTTGCTTCTAGGAAAGACAATATATGCCAAGCTTACCACACTATGAGTCATTCTTTTCTTCTGCTGCTGTTTTTTCTGTGCTTAGCTGCTTCTTTTCAAATTTCTTTCAAGGAACTACTGGAGAACAGTGAAGTTCCAAACGTCTCTGAAGATGAAACAGTAAGGAGGCTTGAGAGAGAGTTTCCTGTGTGCCCTTTGCATATCCCACCCCCACCTCCGGGTGGGAGGAAAGAGGGGCTGTTCCCCTCTCCCAGCACAGCTACCCTGGTTGCAGCTTTCAGCTAACTTGGTCTGCCATCCAGGATTCTCAGCACTTTCAAGCAAGGCCCAGAATAGATACAGGCACGCTCCCCTAAATGTACTTCCTCCCCATCCATTTTTTTGATATGGTTGCCAGCCACCTTTTACACTGGCCCTGCTCCTGTGCTTTAGTTTAAGCAGCATCCCTAGACATGGCACTTACACAGGATTTCCCATACCTTTCCTCCATGGCAGGAAGAAGCATCAGCTGTTCAACTTCTGCATGCCATGATGCTCTTGACTGCAGGGGAGCAGGGCCAGCTGGGGGGGGGGGGAAGTTGGCGACCCTGTGGCCCATACCCCTTCAAGTTTTCTTCCCAGTGGTGTAGCCAGAGCTGGACCTTGGGGCCAAAGTTCAGGGCCTCACAGCCCATAGGGTGGGCAAATCACCAACCGGAGGGGGGCATGCGATGAGGACATTAGGGAAGCAGAAGAAGCAAAGTCCTATAATACATGATGATGCTATGATTTAAGCATAGTTGAGCTATGGAATTCTCTGCCACAAGATGTCGTGGTGGCCACCGCTTTGGATGGCTTTAAAGGGGGATTGGACAAATTCCTGGAGGAGAAGGCTATCAATGGCTACTAGTCCTGAGGGCTACATGCTACCTCCAGCATCAGAGGCAGTGTGCCTGTGCACTCCAGTTGCTGGGGAACATGGGCGGGAGGGTGCTGTTGCACTCATGTCCTGCTTGTTTGGCCGCTGTGTGAACAGGATGATGGACTCTGGGGGCCTTTGGTCCGATCCAGCAGGGCTCTGCTTATGTTCTAAGTGAGTTTAAAATGTGAAACTGCACATGCTCAGTCAGATTATTTCTTTTTTTTTTTATCATAGCTAGCAAACTGGCTTTGGTTTGTTTATTGCTCTAACATATCAGGAATGTAGAAGCAGATGCAAAGCATGGAATGATGGTTGGGGGACCAGAGAAACGTCAGTCACACACACATGGCCATCCAAAGGGATTCTTCCCCACCACCACCACCACCATGATTGCATTAAGGGTGCAATCCTATATGCATATTTAGACAGAAAAAGCAGAATAGCTGGCTGGGAATTGTAGGCCTTTTTTCTGTCTAAACTTGCATAGGACTTGTGCCTGAAATCATTACAATTATCCAGCTGCCCCACTGTTTCTTCCAGCCTCCATTCTCCGCCCCTGAACCCATGGCTAATACCATTGTTCTGTCTTTCAGATGCAATGCGGACCCCATCAGAATCTCTATAAGTAAGTAAGACGTTGGACTCTCCCTTTCCCATGTTGGCCCTAGAGAAGGGTTACAATTTCTTTCTTTTTTTTCTGCCAGCAGTTAACACTTGGCAGCTTAAAGTGCTTTAAAAACACAACATGAACGCATGCCCTCTTCCCCTTACCTCCGCCAACGTGCTATAGAGCAGTGTTCTCCAACCTTGGGTCCCCAGGTGTTTTTGGCCTACAACTCCCAGCTACGCTGGCTGGGGCATGCTGGGAGTTATAGGCCAAAAACACCTGGAGACCCAAGGTTGGAGAACACTGCTATAGGGCATGGGCTTTGCTCCTGGGAACTTCCCCTCGAAAACAAGTCCCCTCAAAAACTCACTTCTACTTTGTACAAAGGAGCTACACCTGCTGGCCAACCAAAGGCTTGCAGCTAAAAGAATGCGGCATTCGGCCAAGAGGACTAGCGACTTGAAAGGAAATACACCCGCGATGTTACCCAAGGTTGTTCTATCTACCATTAGATCTCCAAGAAGGGTACCAGCCTGGGCAGTTGCAGCAGCCCATGAGCCAAGACTGGGGCATTCTACCTAAAACCAAATCCCCAACATCAAAGCATGGGGATCCGTCACAGGAGGAGAGAAGTGAGGACACCGATTCCGGAGCTGAAGTCGTATTCCCTGTGAGTTTCAAATTCACAGCGTGCGCAAGCTCGGTGGATTTCGGACCCCAGGCCCTGATTATTTTTTCATTGTCTTTTTCTCTTCCCCACCCCATCCCACCCCCCAGGAAATCGATCCAACTTACACGCTCCTTGGCTTCTCCTGCTCCACGTTCCGGCAAGGAGAAAATGACAGACTCACAGAGACGACACACATCAATAGTGAACCTTTCATATAGTCTTCCCATCTTTTCCTTTCTTCTCATTCCCACTGGGACAAAAGCCCATTTTCAGATATCCCACCTGTACACTGACTGTACACAAGGTGTCGTGATGGCCACCAATTTGGAGGGCTTTAAAAGGGGACTGAACAAATTCATGGAGGAAGAGAAGGCTATCAAGGGCTACTGGTCCTGATTGGCTATATGCTTCCTCCAATATCAGAGGCAGTATGCCTATGTACACAAGAATTGCTGGGGAACATGGGCGGGAGGGTGCCGTTGCACTCCTGTCCTGCTTGTGGGATCCCGTGGGCAAATGGTTGGCCACTGTGTGAACAAAAGGCTGGACGAGATGGACCCTTGGTCTGATCCAGGGTGGCTCTTCTTATGTTCTTATAAACAGATCTTCTGAGCAGGGCTCCTCTGCATTTAAAAAGTGCATAATATAACGGAGAAAATTCAACCAGTGAGGCTTTTCCCATTGCTGAAGCTCCTTGGGGAGAGAAGCAGCACCTTCCACCAAATCCACTAGATGGCGCCTTGGTCTGATCCAGCATGGCTCTCCTTATGTTCACCTATCTTGCATGTATTAAACGCACAGGATCCTTAGCAGAAGGAAAAATGTGGCAACAATCAACTGTGAAATAACCAGATTGCCTTTCTATCTTTGGTCTGCTCAAGTAATTAAAAGCTATGTTTCCTATCCATCTGACTGTAAGTTGTACATAAACTGAAAAGGAAAAAGGAATGATTACTGGGGGGAGGGAGTGGTAGAGGACACACTTGTACAGATATATAATCCTGAGAGCTTGGATTTCTTCCTTTGTGCTATTCACTGGCTCCCCGTTTTTCCCTCCACTTTAATTGAGTTTCTCCATGCCCAAATTTATATACCGTACTTGCATTCTGTTGTTTCATTTCTTTATGAATAAGTGGTTCTGCCTACAATGTCTTTTGATATTATGATGTAACCTGAATTTTTAGATGTATGCAATATTGTCTGATAACAGCTAACAAATGAATTGTCTTAGGGTGCAATCCTATGCATGTTTAGACTTTTTTTTTAAAAGTCCTATAACTTCCAGTATTCCCCAGCCAGCCATGCTGGCTGGGGAATGCTGGGAGCTGTAGGGCTTTTTTCTGTCTTAAATATGCATAAGATTGCACCATTACAATCCTAAGCTTCAAAATAATGGGGTTCTGAGCCTCCTCACGCCAGTGTGGAAGCCCTTTCCTCTGACTCAGACAGCTCTGAAACCCTAGAAGAGTTGGGGGCTAGAGGTTTTCCTCCCCCTCCCATAATACTAGAACAACTCACGGTCACCCCATGAAATTGAGTGGCAGTCAATAATACAGGACAGGCAAAAGAAAAAGCCTGCCCCATTCAGTGCGTACTTATCTTGTGGAACTTACTACTGTAGGATGTGATGATGGCCACCGGTGTGGATGGCTTTGAGAGCGGATTAGACAAATTCGTGGAGGTCTCTCAACGACTGGGTTCAGACAACACGATAACCGACACTCAAGGGTTGAGCATGGGTTGAGTGTGGGTCGTCGTAGAACGGTGGGTCATTGTTGAAACGTGGGTTATCATGTTGTCTGAACTCAGCTACGCCAACAAGCCGTGACTTGTTAACCACGAGAAACCCACGAAGAGAACCCATGGTTTGTTGTTGGGTTGTTCACCATGGTTTGTTATCTCGGCTAGGTGCAGACAGACAACACAATAACCTATGGTTCAACGACAAGCCACACTCAGCCCTTGAGTGTGGGTTATCATGTTGGCTGCGCTGAACCCAGTGATTGGCTATTAGTCGTGACAGACAAAAGAAACCAACAACAGAAGGTAGACTCTCAAAGTATTCTCAAAGGTGCCAACGGGGAACCCTCTTTCTTTAAACCCAATCGGTTTCAGAGACAAAAGCTGCATTGTCAGGGCAGGGCAAACTTACAAAATGCAAATACTGGAAGAGACAAAGGTGATGGCTGCCCTTTCTTGATGATGTAGGATGGACAACATTCTTCTTTTGCATTTCATATTAAGTCATGACAGCCAACTGGAATACCAGTTTCTGGGGACAAACATTAAGGGAAGACCATGTCATATCATATTTGTCAGCCACTTTCTGGAAGCATCTGTTTGACCACTGTTGGAAACAGGATACTGGGCTAATGAGCCATTGGATTGATCCAGCAGGGCTCTTATGTTTGCATGACTTGCTACACTTACAGTACAACGTCCACTCAGAAGTAAGTCCCAGCGTGTTTGATGGGACTTACTCCCAAGTAAGTGTGTATAGGATTGCAGTCTTAGTCAATGAGGAAGAAAAGCTCACAAGCTCAGAGGGCTTCCTCTCCAGCCCTCCTACATGGGTTTTTGTTTTGGTGGTGAACCGTCTCACCTAATATACAATATGGAACATATACTGTAAGCCCTAAGAGAACTAGGGTTCTGGAATTGAACTAGGCTGTCCTTTATTTCATAGGAAGGTATGTTAAACTGAGCCGGAACCTCAGTCTGTCTAACCCAGCATTGTCAACACAGACTGGCAGCAATGGCTCTCCTGGGTTTCAGGCAGGAGTTTTTCCAGCCCTACCTGTAAATGCCGAGGATCGAACCCAGGACCTTCTGCATGCAACGCAGGGGCTCTGCCACTGAGCTGCGGCCCATTCTCACATGGTTTCATATTTATGAACCTTATTTATGAGATCCACCATAACTGCTAAGAGGCAACTTTTAAATTAACACAGTACAAGAACGGTATAGTATGTCAAGAAATACTGTTCATGTTCCAACACACTTAACACAACATTTTCTTACGGTCTCGCAATGTGTTCCTTATTTTGAGCTCTTCAGGTGGCAACTCTTGTCGAACCCCAGTTCCAAAGGAAGATCTGACAATCTCCCAACGACAGGCAGTAGTTGGAGGGTCAGCGATGGGCAGGAGAAACTGGGCCTTCTCCGTAGTGGCACCTTGACAGCGTAAAATGCCCTCTCAGGCTCCCGCTTTACCTGCATTTAAATGCATCAGCCAGAGAGTTTTGTTGCAGCAGGCTTTACATTTACCCTCTTGGGGCACAACCTTCTACAAGTTTAGACAGGAAAAAAGGCCTGCAACTCCCAGCATGCCCCAGCCAGCATGGCTGGCTGGGGCATGCTGGGAGTTGTAGGCCTTTTTTTGCTGCCTAAACATGCATAGGGTTGTACCCTTAACCTGATAAAAACTATAACAATCAGTGTCTCCCTGATTGCTATAATTCAGTATCATGAAGGCCCTGTGTCCTTTAAATTCAACAGGAGAAGCTTTCTCATTCGTGCATCTCCAGGCCAAGAAAGTCTCCACCTGTAGAATTCGTCCCTGCCTGTCATTTAGAGGCACAGTTAGGATTTTAAAATGGATTTGTTTCCTGGCTGGGGCATGCTGGGAGCCGTAGGCCTTTTTTTCTGTCGAAACTAGCATAGGATTGCGCCTTTCCTTGGTCAACGTTAATCCTGGCTGATGCCTGCCTGCCTTGTATCGTCCTCCTGCTGTGTGTGCTTTTTGTTCGAACGTTCTTGCGACATTTTCACGCTGATCTTAAATACTGTTGACATCTGATGCATTCCTGCATATTTTACTTAGCCATAATGTTATTTTTAAAAGCAGGCGTATCAAATCATAAGCACAGCAAGTAAACAAAAGTCTTTGCACTCCCAATACACAAGCTTCTTGAGCGGTCACACACACACACACACACACTACACAACCAACTACCTGTCAATTGACGAAATGAAAAAAAAAACTGCTATACGCCGGACAAGTTCAGCCGACAACAACCCCTAAGTTACCCACAGCGTTATCTGGCCCTGCCTCCAATTGCTCACCTTGGAATTTGCCCCCTATTCCACCACCACCCCACCTCAACTCCTTACGCATGAGCTGTGCAGTCCAGAGTCGAGGCAGACAAAACAGTCCAGGTCGCCCTTTTACAGTTGGGCTAAAAGAACCGAGGAAGGAACGGAGGAAAGAAAGAGAACCTCTTCAGTGTAGAAACCTACTAGCCTCCACCCCTCCTCGGCATCATGGAGTACATAAATGCCTTCGCACCAAAAACTTTGCTGAAGTGAGTACTTGAGGGTCGCGGCGGGGAGTGAGACAGGCCACTGGGGGCTGGCTAGGGGCTTCTTTTGGGTACCTCCTGGGGCATGGGGTATCTCCTCCCTGTCTTCCCCACTTCCTGGCAGTCCTACCTTTTAGCAAAACCCCTAAAACTCTCGACCCTTTAGGGCACTCCCTCGAATATCGAACCCAGCAGGAGTGAGTGCCGACAGGTTTAGAGCCAATATATGGGGATACCGGGAAGCAAACAGGGGGGGGGGGTGTTATCAACATGCTTGGAACCCTAAGGGGGCGTTGTTGTTGTTTTTTTTTTAGAAGTACAAAAGGTCTCGTAAGGGGAAAACGTAAAGGGCAAAACTCCATAAACACAGCTCCACGGGCCACAGAATGGCAGTGAGCTGCTACTACGGTGCGTGGCAGTGGAGTGGGGAGGGCTAAGGGAAGGGCGGAGGGACGGGACGGGGGAGGAGGGGGTATCCTGGGAAAGGCATGGCTGGCTGGCATCCCGAACGGAAGCACTAGACCAGTGTTCTCCAACCTTGGGTCCCCGGATGTTTTTGGCCTACAACTCCCAGCATGCCCCAGCCAGCTACGCTGGCTGGGGCATGCTGGGAGTTGTAGGCCAAAAAACATCCGGGGACCCAAGGTTGGAGAACACTGCACTAGACGCTGCAAGTTGTTGCAGGTGCCACTTAGTATACACGGAACGACGAGAGGGGAAGGCAGTCGCACGTAGCAAAAACCGAAACGAGAGAAAAAACAGAGCTCCGGCGCCGTGCAAAGACGCTGGTTGCGCCCAACGCATTTCGGGGGGAAATTGCCTTCGTCACATTCGGAACACTTTCGTGCAGGACACTTCGTGCACTTGTTGGAGGACATTTGCCAAACGCCTCCGGAAAAGGATAAGCGGCCCCTGACGGAGGCAATTTTTCCGGAACGTCACATTGGGCACAATAAAACCTTTTCGCAAGGAGTCTGAGATTTGCTTTTCTCTCGTTTTGGTGCTTTTGCCACTTGTGCGCACACACACACACACACACACACACACTTGCGCTGTCCACAGGACAAGAGAAACCAAATCCCAAGTTCGAATTCGCGGCCCTTTTTTATCTCAGGAGTGAATTGTCTGTGAAGGGGGAAAGAAAACCAGTTCACACCACGCTGAGTCCAAGAAATAGGAATGTATATTTGTTTGCTTTCGTTTGAACGGACCAGCGTCTTTACTCTCAAGCCAGCCCCCACCCACTTCCACCCCCGAGTGCATCCTCCACTCTTTTTGCCGCCGCCTCCTGACGGAAAGAGCCTGGAACTTGGACTCTGACATCAGCCGCCAGGGACCAGAAGAGGCTGCAATAAACACCTCCACGTAGCCCTAAACTATGGTGCCCGAGTTCAGTGGTAAGCCACTTTAGGAACCAATCCTGGCGAAAAAAGCAGAGCATAAATATAGTGCATGCTTAGATAGAGTGTTGACTTTGTGGCAAATGCTCGGTTTCTGGACTGGGGTGGTGGCGGCCCTTTTCGTAGGATGCTTTGCACAAGCCCTGGCATGTATGTTATACCGCCCAACTCAGGGCCCGCCCAACCCTCTCGCTCTGGTCCTGCAGGTCGGTCTCCAGCGCGGGCTCAGAACTCACCCGGCGGGTCTGGGCCCCAAGCCCCCCACCCCAGCGGCCCTTCCGAGTCTGCGACCACAAGCGCGACGTCCGCAAGGGACTGACGGCGGGGACCCTGAAGGAGCTGATGGTCAAGGTGAGCATCCGTTCCTCCTGGCAACTTTCCGAGCTCCCGTTGCGGAGCGTGAGGGCAGGGATGTTGAAGAGTCCTTGGTCTCGAGTCACGAGTCGAGTCACGAGTCTTTGGACCCGAGTCTCGAGTCCGAGTCCGAGTCCTTGGTCCAAAATGGTGACTCACGAGTCACGAGTCCTGAGTCACTCCCAAAACTGACTCCACGAGTCCCTATTAAAATCAATGGGGTTTCCCCCCCAACAAAATAAGGCTAGTTCAGATGTGTGGCTTAAATAAATTCTAGGCACAAGTGTGCCTTTTTGCAAGAACAGACCAGGCAGACAAACCCAAAATAACCAGGCAGGCAGAGGAGGCAGGGAACCCCAAAGCAGGCAGGCAGAGGCCTTTGTCTTGGACAATTCAACTGCTGAACAGGTCAAGAAGAGACCAGGCAGGCAGAGGAGGCTGGGAACCCCAAACAGGCAGGCAGAGGCAGCCAAACCCAAAATGTCTGACCCTAACCCTCTAACCCCCCACAACAACACATCAATCAAAATAAATCTCAACACATCGTTGGGGCTGCGCTCCTGGTAGCTGTCCATAGTGGCCGAGCAGCAGCGCGCCTCGCTTCCATGCGCTCTTCACCGGTGATCGCGCTCCTTCTGGCACAGCCAGAAGACTCGTCAACAGCCCAGGGATGTTGACGAGTCCTTGGTCTCGAGTCCCGAGTCGAGTCTCGAGTCCCATTAAAAATATTGGGACTCGAGACCGAGTCGAGTCAGAGGGGGGACTCAGTCCGACTCACGAGTCGAGTCCTCGAGTCCGAGTCCCCATCCCTGCGTGAGGGGCCGCTGAGCTGCGCTTGGCTGGACTCAAGACCTGTCTCTGCCACAGGCTCAGGTGCCCTTTGGTAAGTAATCCCGTCCCAGCCTCGGTTTTCTCATCTGCAAAACAGGAATGGCGGCTGACCTCACAGGGTGTTTGTGGGACGAGTACACCAGTTGAGATTGCAGGCCTTTGCAGATTGGGAAGGGGAGGGGCTTTATGCCACGCGACTCCGCAGGAGCACAGAAAACGGCACCGGAGAACTCACATTTCCTCAAGAAACCTCTGCTTATTATTATTATTTTATTTATTTATTATTTACATTTATTAATCGCCCATCTGGCCGGCAACCGGCCACCCTGCTTCCGCTGCAAATGAAAGCAAGTCTCTAGTCCTTATGGAAGCAAAGTTATGCTTGGAAGTGTGCGAGCGGTCTTGGGAGACATAAGGAATGGCTGAATAAGATTTCCAGTCAGCTAGGTAGGGTAGGGCTGACTAGCTAAACCAGAATTGATCATGAAAAATAATTTTAAAAATAGCAGAGTAAATTATGCACTGAGAAAGGTTTACAAAAGTCAAGTCTGCCTCTGACCCTGGAAGCGCCATTGCGCTATCATCGTTGGCAGACTTCTCTTCTTCCTCCTTCTCCATGAACTCGTCCAGTCCCCCTTTAAAGGCATTCTGGCCAGCGGCCAATGCAAGTTGCTAGAGGCCAACCATGGAAGGGGGGCTGCGGCCTCCGTGACCCACTGGTGCGCTTTTCCAGAAGCTTCTGGCCAACCACCAACGGGAAGCGGAGCACTCAGCTAGGTAGAACCTTGGTCTGATCTAGCAAAAGATCAGGCAAACATGAAAAATTTGCTCAGTTTTCAGAGGTCGCAGATTTGAGCTTTTTAGGGTACAAATATAAGTACGGTACCTTAGTGGGGAATTTAAGACACAGACACACAGTCCCCTTAGCAGACATGGCCATGATCGTAAACGAGCAGCAGAAACAGTATCCTCACCCAAAAAACCCCTCTGGTTCTTTCTTCCCTCCTTACCCAGGCAAGTGAGACGCTGCTCATCTCCGGCATCATTTCCTTGGTTTTGGAGGAGGACGGCACGCTCGTGGAGACCGAGGAGTTCTTCGAGGTTCTGGATGATAACACAACCCTGATGGTGCTCCGGAAAGGACAGAAGTGGAGCCATGGCAAGGTGAGGAGGCAGGCCGGGAATTCAGCACCAGGTTTCCTTTTATCCAAACAGTTGGGTAAACCAGGCGACCAGATGAAACATTACGAGCTGCCTTAGACAACATCAGTCCCTTGGGTCCATGTAGCTCCATATCGTCTAGAGCAGAAGTGGAGATATGTTTTTCCTCTCTTCCCTACAAGGGGCCTTTTACCCACAGGAAAAGTCAATGGCGGGTGGCACCAGAGCCAAAAGAGGGTGGACTACTACTTATTTATTTGTACTATTTCTATAGATCTTGGAACTGTTGCAGATCACAAGCTGAATGTGAGCCAGCAATGTGATGTGGCTGCAAAAAAGGCAAATGCTACTTCGGGCTACATGAATAGAAGCATAGCTTCCAAATCGCGTGAAGTACTAGTTCCCCTCTACTCGGCACTGGTTAGGCCTCATCTTGAGTCCTGCGTCCAGTTCTGGGCACCACACTTTAAGAAGGATGCAGACAAACTGAAAAAGGTTCAGAGGAGGGCAACAAAGATGATCAGGGGACTGGAAACAAAGCCCTGTGTGGAGAGACTGAAGGAACTGGGCATGTTTAGCCTTCAGAAGAGGAGACTAGGAGATATGATAGTGCTCTTCCAGTACTTGAAGGGTTGTCACACAGAGGAGGGCCAGGATCTCTTCTCGACCATCCCAGAGTGCAGGACATGGAATAATGGGCTCAAGTTACAGGAACCTAGATTCCACCTAAACATCAGGAAAATCCTCCTGACGGTTAGAGCAATAGACAGTGGAACCAAGTACCCAGGGAGGTCGTGGGTTCTCCCACACTGGAGGCATTCAAGGCGCGGCTGGACAGCCATCTGTCAGAGTTGCTTTGACTCGGGTTCCTGCATTGAGCAGGGGTTGGACTCGATGGCCTTACAGGCCCCTTCCAACTCCACTATTCTACAGTTCTATGACTCTATACTGCTATGTATTTTTTAAAAAAAATCCCTACCTGGAAATGCTGGGGGTTGAACCTGGCCAGGGCCTTCAGCATGCAAAGCAGCAGCTCCGGCACTGAGCCTCAGCCCTAAAAACACCCCTAAAATGGGGTAGGGGACAACTTTTGCTCCTCTGGATGCTTTCCTCCAGATGTTTTCGCCTACAACTCTCATCATCCCTCACCAAGGCCAATGGGGAGTTGTAGGCCAAAACATTGCCCACCTCTGCCCTAAAAGGAAGGGCCACTCACAGAGTGACGCACCAAGGTAAGGGGAACAGGAAGGGGATGGTGGAGTTGGAGGTGTTACGAAGAAACAAGGTGTTGTGTCCACACGACCTGGGTTGAAATGTAACATCAGTCAGCGAGCGCAGACGGCCTCCTTGGGCAATGATCTGAGGCTAAGTAGGAATTGCAAAAGGGAAGACAGAGGAGGAGGATTGTGTAGCGGATCAGAGCCCAGTAGCCACTCGAGCGCCATGGAGTGTCGGCACTCCTTTGTGTAGTCCAGCTCCTGTACAAGTTAACAGGGGGTGGGGGATTGTAGGTCTGAGTGAAGACCCCCCCCCCAATTTGGGCAATGAAGAAACATCTCCTCCATCATCTGCTGCCTTTGACCCGTCCTCTTCGCACCTCGGGGGGGTGGGGGGGTTCTGCCACACTACTTGCGATCGATTGTTGCAAAAAGGCAGGATGGAAGAACGAAGCCTCACGGTGACTTTCAATTTTTTAAAAAAGCAAAACCCAAACCCTAAAATACAATTAAAAACAAACCACGTTCGTTTGTGGTGAAAGCAAGCAGCTAAAACAGTCAAACCTGCCGTTAAAAGCCTAAACGAAACGGCAGGCAAAGGGCGATTTTAAGAGGACCTCCAAAGCCATTCACGGCACACGAGAACAGGACAGACGAGACGGCCCAGCACCGGAAAGATAACGACAAGGCCCCTCTCCGCAGTCACTTCAGCTCAAGCCGGGGACCCTCTGGGAGCAACAAGGGCCAAGAAGTTGCAGGGCAGGGGAACTCCTGGTGCTCTTGCTTTTCTGCTTCTCCAATGCACTGGGTCCTCTCTCTCTCTCTCTCTCTCTCCATCAAGGCCATCTTTCCCCATCCCGGAGCCCTCCAGATGTGTTAAAGACTCCTTTCCTTTCCACCCAGCGCATCTGGAGTGCCCCGGGGTGGGGAAGGCGGTCACATCAAGCCCCGTTTTCAAGTCCCCCCGCACCATCACCATCATAAGCAGTATTGGCAACACCTTTCAGAACACTACACACAGCCCTATGACATCTTGCAGTCCCCCCACAACAACCCTGCAGGGTAGATCGGCATTATATTCTCCACACATTGCTGATGGGAGTGGCGGGGAGGGGGGGGGCTTTGCAGGGGAGAACCCAGGCTCGGAAAGAGCTGGCCTGCCTAAGGTTATCTCAGCGAGTTCATTGCAAAGGTTTTGGGACTGGAGACTTCCTCCTCGATCCATCGCTCAGCCTCGTAGCCGCTACCGTAAAACCGTTACCGTTTCCGAAGTCAAACCGGGCCTCCCCTTCCTTGCTTCTGCGCAGCCGCCCAAGTTACATCCCTGAGCAGCAGCCCGCCGTTTTATAGACCGGCGCGGAACGAAAAAGTGACCCTCCAGCCTACCCCGTCTGCATAACCCAGTGTTTCTCAACCTTGGGTCCCCAGATGTTTTTGGCCTACAACTCCCAGCATGCCCCAGCCAGCAGAGCTGGCTGGGGCATGCTGGGAGTTGTAGGCCAAAAACATCTGGGGACCCAAGGTTGAGAAACACTGGCATAACCCGACCGTTTCCCCTCTCCCTGCGCCACAGGGCGGCAGCCGGTCGTACGCGCTCAGCCGGGAGAAGCCCCGAAACAGCCGGGACATCGCCCGCGTCACGTTCGACGTGTACAAGCTCAACCCCCGAGACCTCTTCGGCAGCCTCAACGTGTCGGCGACGTTCTACGGCCTGTACTCCATGAGCTGCGATTTCAAGTGCCTGGGACCCAAGAAGGTGCTGAGGTGAGCCCGCGCCAGTGCTGCCCCCCGGGGAGAAGCGGCACGACGGCGGTACACTTGGGAAGATGGGGGGGGGGGGAAGAGAACAAGCCAGCGGAATATGATCCGCCTCTCCCACTATTATATGGGGGTTTGATTACCCCAGTGCTTCTCAATTATTTTCTGTCATGCCCCCCCCTAGGAAGAAGAAAACATTTCGCGCCCCCCCCGCGCGACTGTAAATAGTATCATTTGTCTATAAAATTGTTATAAGTACACCTCTGCATAACACTGTATCCTTATTAACGTATCAGAGAATAAAAAAAGAAAGAAATGTGGGTCAATTTACAACAAAGAATAGCTTTATTAACTGTAGCAGAAAAGATTTAAAGGAGCACAGGATTTAAAGGAACACAATATTAAAAAAAAAACTTTGAACTGAGGTCAAACGAGCCCCCCTTTACGGAGCCTCGCGCCCCCCCTGGGGGGGCCCGCCCCACTATTTGAGAAGCACTGGATTACCCCAATTCCAGCCTGGCCTGGCCAATGCTTCTACTCAGTTCGTCTCGGCCTGCTAGGATAGTCTTCTACCCACTGCGCTATTGTTCAAAGGAAGCCCAGCTTCCTGTCCCCGCTTGTGGGAAGCCGGGACAATGCCTTTTTGACTGCAGATGCCATCAACAGACCGCGACCGGACCTTCCGGGTTAAGTTTCTCAACAGTTGGTGGAGATCATCTCATGCAGACGTATCTGATATTGGTTAGTTGTCCCTTCTGCACCCCAATATGTACGTATTAAAGCAGCCTCCCCCCCCCCCACCTGGGCACCCTCCAGATGTAGTTTACATACAAGATTTGTGCGCCACTCCACAGCCAAAAAAACATCCGAGTGGGGGGCTGGCTGGGAATGATGGGAGTTGTCGTCCAAAACATCTGGACGGCAACCAGGTTGGAGAAGGCGGGTTTACGGCGAGGATGTTCGACTTTGCTGCTGATCACGATTCCGGTTTTTGTTCTGGGATGACGGTTTCATATTTTCATTTGGCTAAATTCTTAAAGAGTATTTTTAACTGGCCGATGTACACGACTTTGTGGGCCCTTTGGACAGAGCAGCAGCTCATAAAACGCTAAAAGTGGGGGGGGGAGGTGTGGCCCTCCAGATGTGGACCACAAGTGGGGTGGGGAAAGCGTGACCCGCCAGATGTGGACCACAACTCCCATCAACCCCTAGTCAGCACAGCCAATGGTGAGGAGCGATAGGAGCTGTAGTCCAACATCATCTGGAGGGCGGCACCTTCCTCATCCCTGACATAAGTGAACTGAACTCTTCTCCCTTTCCTTGCCCCAAGGGAGTTCCTGCGAGTGGCGTCCGCCGTCATGCAAGGCATCGGCCACATCCTCCTGGGCGCCTCCCACTACATCCGCCGTCTTTTGGAGGGTGGCGGCGACAGCTGGCAGTCGCACGCCAGGGTGACCAGCTACGAAGACTGAAATCGCCCTTCCCCTAATAGGACCGAGGGGGGGAAAAAAGATTCCTTCCCGCATCCAGTCCCCCTTCCAGTGCCGAACAAATCTCAAGAGCTGTAATCTGATTTGGGACGCTGATTAAAAACGGTATTTAAAAAAAAAAAAAAAAAATCAAATACGGAGGACCTTGAAGCAGGAGTTGCTCCCACCCCGCTCCGAGTTTGGACCTGGAGTTTGAGTCTGGAGTTACTCCGGGTAAGGAGTTTGACAAGAGAGGTGGCGCACGCGGGTTTGGCCAGCTTAACGCGCCCTTGTCGCAGTATAAAAGCCGCTGGGATACCGAGTCAGACCACGGGCCTCTCTAGTTCAGCACCATCTACCACGACCGCCAGCGGCTCTCCGAGGCCTTGGGAACATGAGAGGAGCCCTGCTGGGTCAGACCGGAGGCCTCCCTCGCCCTGCATCCTGTTTCCCAGAGTGACACGGGCCCTTTTTGGGGTGATCTTGTTAAATGGGAGATGCCAGGAGTTGAACCCGGGACCTTCTGCATGCAAGAAAGATGCTGTACTACTGAGCTACAATCCTTTCCGTCATGTGATTGGTCTGTCTAGTCCAGTGTTCGCCAACCTTGGGTCCCCAGATGTTTTTGGCCTACAACTCCCAGCATGCCCCAGCCAGCGTAGCTGGCTGGGGCATGCTGGGAGTTGTAGGCCAAAAACATCTGGGGACCCAAGGTTGGAGAACACTGGTCTAGCCCGTTACTGTCTACCGAGTACCAAGAGCATGACAGCAAGGATCGTAGCTCAGCAGTAAGGCAGCTTTAAAGTCCCAGGTTCTCTCTCTGACCGGGTTCAGCCAATACGATAACCCACACCCAAGGGTTGAGTATGGGTTGAGTGGGGGCTGCTGTTGAAACGTGGGTTACCGTGGTGTCTGAACCCAGCTGAGATAACAAGCCACGGTGAACAACCCACAGTTCACAACCCAACAACAAACGGTGGCTACTCTCCATGGGTTGCTTGTGGGTTATCGTGTTGTCTGAACCCAGTCGTTGAGAGACCTCCATGAATTTGTCTAATCCGCTCTCAAAGCCATCCACACCGGTGGCCATCATGACATCCTGCAGTAGTAAGTTCCACAAGTTAATTACGCCCTGAATGGGGCAGGCCTCCATTCTCTCGCCTGTCCTGTACTGATTGCCGCTCAATTTCACGGGGTGACCGTGAGTTCTAGTATTAGGGGAGAGGGAGAAAAACCTCTACCCCCCCCAAGCCATGTTGTGTTGGCGCAGCTGAGTTCCAGACAACACAATACAGTATTTTTCCATGTATAAGACTATACTTTTTCCTAAAATCGCTAGACTAAAAATTGAGGGTCGTCTTATACACGGAAGTAAGCCGAGGAGAGAACCGCGCAGTTGCAAAACTGCCCAGTGGGGGGCGTCTTATACATGGGGGCGTCTTATAGACGGAAAAATACGGTAACCCATGGTTCAACAACAACCCACACTCAACCCACACTCAACCCAGTCCCCCTCACCTCTTCATTTCCTAAGAAGGTTCCTGAGTCCCACCATGCAGCCCAGAAGATGGCAGCTGTTGAAGGCACGTTGGCGAGCGCCAAGAGAAGCTTCTGGGGGCGGACTCAGATCGCCCCAGATCGACTCAGAATGGCAAGCTGGAATTTCCTCCAGTCCTGCTCCTCGAGATCCTTTTAACCCAGAGAGGGGGAACGTGTGTGGCCCTCCAAATGTTTTGGCCTACAACTCCCTCAATCCCTCAACATTGGCTATGCTGGCTAGGGCTGATGGGAGCTGTAGGCCGAAACATCTGCAGGGCCGCAACTTGCCCACCCCTCCTTTAACTGGGACTTCCTGCATGCCAAGGCAGGTGCTCGGCTGCCGAGCAGCGGCTCCCGTCCTAAGCTAGGCAGTCTAAAGGGGTGCTATGCCCCGCTAGCCACCCCTCTGCCTCTTCCACATCCCAACCTTTCAGTACAGCCGGCACAAACAGCCAACACCCTCAGCCCCGTTGCCATGTTTCATTAAAAAAAAATACCTTAACAAAACAGGATAACCAAGAACGAAAGGATAACTAGGGAAACAACACCACAGCATGTGTAAAGAAAGAGTTCTCTTCATATGTGCAAAAACTATATCCATTTGGGAGCAGACAGGAGAAGAAAGGGATGCCCACAGCACCCCCTGGTGCACTTAAGAGTCCTCTTAAGAGTTTCTCTGGTCAGGAACAGTCATAAGGCGTCCGGGCTGGGCACAGACATACACTCCTCGCTTTTGCCCATCGGCAAAAATGCCGCAATTTCAACCTTTCGCCAAGGACACCCTCCTCTCCTCCTGATTCAGTCCAAGATCTCAGCAAAAAGCTCCCGCCGTTTCTTCTCCGCCTCCTGGTGGCGGTCCCAGTCGCGGCGGCGCTTGAGGAAGTGGGTCAAGGCGAAGTTCCGGACCAGGTGATGGCCGAAGGGGTCGTGCCGTAGCTGAGGCTCGTGCTCTGCTAGAAGGGGGAAAGGGAAGGAGAGGAGAGACGGGTTTAAAAACCATGATGGGAATGAAGGACAAGCCCTGTCCAGGCAACGGGCAGCTGCGCCTTTCTGAAAACCATCGCAAGAAGCTGCTGAAAAGAAAGGCCCTCTCTGCCCAAGACTCTGTTGCTAGTCGGAGTCGATCAGGGGTGGGCAACCTCATTCAGTCCGAGGGCCAAATTCCAGTTCAGAGAAGCTCTGATTCCAGTGGTGGGGGGAGCCAAGGGCAAAACAGGCAAGGTCAAAAATACCAGCATGTTTTAGGTTAAAGCTTTTCCTTCGGAGAGGCATTTCAACCTTTTAGAACAGGGGTGGGCAGAAGGTAGCTCTCCAGATGTTTTGGACTTCAGTTCCCAGAAGCCTCTGAAAGCAGGGCCAATGGTCAGGAATGCTGGGAGTTGGAAGTCCAAAACACCTGGAGATCTACCTTCTGCCCACACCTGTTTTAGAAGGGGGGGGGAGGGACACTGCACAAAACCCGGGAAGCCACCAAATGATCGGTGGGTGGGAGAAAGGCGGCGTGGCCACCTGGAGAACCCCGGAAGGCGGGATTTGCCGCTGGCCTGAGGTTCCCCACCCCTGGAGTCAACAACAGTGGACTAGATAGATCACAGGCCCGACCCAGTATAAAGGCAGTTTCACACATTTATAAGGGACGGGCAGCAGCTGACACAACATGTCCTTCCTCGGGGGCTGGTTCACCCGTCAGAAAAGCAGATGCACACATTCAGTTGTGCTTCCTGCTCTGTCTGAAAAGGGCTCCTGCCGATATACGCGCAGATGCTCGTGGCAGGGAGAAGCTCGCCCACTTTGCAAAGTGGGCCTCGGGGGCCCGGATGCTGCGTCACGAGCCGCGCCGGTCACATTTTGCGGGGAAGCAGCATGCAAATTAAGACGGGGGGACCGCTATTTCTGGAGGTGGGAGGGGGCAGCTGGGGGGGGGGGGGAAGAGAACCACCGACATGACATCTGCGCCGCAAAACTGCAGAACTGCTCACAGAGTGGGCTGCAAAATTCATCTGGCCCTCGGTGAATGACCGGTTTTCGAATCCTGAAATTCCCGTGTCTTGTGACCTTCTCCTGCCCCACCCACCCACCACTGGATCAAGGACACGGGGTGAAGGAGAAAGGGGCGCCTACCCAGCTCCTGCGCCATCTCCTGCTTGGCCGGCAGAGTGGCCCTGCTCCAGAGGGCATCCAGGACGCGGCTCCCGTGCTTGGTGCAGGCCACAGACACGTAGCAGCCCTGGGGATTAAAGGAAATAAAACTCTGCTAATCGTGGTACACTGCGGGGGGGCCCCGCCCGTCTGACCATGTGGAATCCAAATCAATGATGCCTCCGGGGATTTCACCGGGCTTTGCTCACACCACGCTTTCCTACCCATCTTGAGGGCTAGAAACCTGCTTTTAAAAGATGAAATTCTCCGAGAGGCTGACTCCGGCGCCCAGTACCAAATTCCGCACTGGTGCCGCAGCCCTGGGGATGGGGCAGCTCCTCATATTATCCAGCGTGTGCCAGTCTTGAGACAATTGTGAAAGGGGCGCTGTCCTGGGTACGGCAGCGGCGCACTCTGTCCGGAGCGCAAGGGGCAGTGGCGGGCAAGCCAACAGGGATTGTGAGCGCTTGGACCGGGGGTCCCACGGAGCGGTGCGCTCACCTTGAGCCGACGCAACACCTTGCGCCTCTGCTTTTCGGGCACGGAGGGGCTGGCCAGGAGGGCGTCAAAGACGTGGCTGCCCGCTGGGTCACAAGCCAGCGTGACCAGATCCTCGGGGGCCACGGCAGCCAAGCTGCGCAGCACGGCGGAGGGGTCGGCAAAGTGGAGCAAGTGCTGGAGCATCAGGGAGCCGTGGTAGGAGACGGCGCTCAAGGAACGGGATGGACCAGCCTGGGGGGAGAGAGACACACACACACATACACACACACATAGACGGAGGGGATATTACCACTCCACTCCATTTCTGTTGCACCACAGAGGGTGGTCTATACTTCCAAAGTATACTCTGTGCCACTAGGCACGTTTCCTTGTGCAAACACTTTGGGAAAACCGTGAGAAATCTCCTCTTCCGTCTTAAAAACAAAGCAAGGCTCTAGTTCTCATGAGAAGTAGACACCTTGACCGGGGAGGAGGGGGGAGTTGGAGAAAACAAAAGCTGTGTTGACTCTAGAGGGCCACTGGGGGATGGGGCATGAAGCTGGTGCTGAGGAACACAGAACGGAGTCCTATTGCTTTCAGATCTTGGTTTCCACACCCAGATCTATCCATCCACAACAGGGAAGATGCTACTAGAGCACTCTGGGTCTGGTTCATTGCTTAGACCGGGAGAGAGAGAAATTGCAAGGCCTCAAATCCACACCTCTATTGAATCATGCTGTTAGACTAGCCGGGGGGTGCCAGGGGGAGAGACCAAAGAGAGAAACTGGAGCTCAGAAAGGAGATTGAGAAGTTGAGTTGATATATGGATTCCACGTGTTCACAAAACCAACCGTCTGGGACTAAATTTTTGTATTCAGCCAAAATAGATACGTTTCAGAAAATTTAACTGTGACCACAAACACAGTTTTGACCAGGTGGCTGAAGTCTCCTAAAGTTCCTGGGGTTTTGGAAAGGCTGAGAAAGCTTTTGGACTTGGCTAAGATTAGTAAGCAGTCTGTTTCAGAATGCTGAGAGTATCCGCTTCCTTCCTTCTGTCAGAGCACTAGCCCTCATGAGCATGCATGAAAACCAAGAAAAACACAGAGGTTGTGGGTTTCTGCAAAAGGCTAAAAGAGGTGGCCAGGATCCAGTCCGAATCAAGCCCCACTTCAGCTGCGCATGTCAGAGGATTTCTTCCTCCTGCACTCCCTTCACTGCTTATAAAAGGTCCTATGGCTTTTAATTTATTTAAAGCGCTTTTATCTAAAGCACAAGACAGTCCCCGCCCGCAGGCTTACAATCTGAAAGACACAGCACAAGAAGAAGAAGGGATGGGGAGGGAAGAGGAAAACAAGCAAACCTAGGCACCAATTCTTTAAGTATTGCATAACGGGTCCTATGAATGACCAGCTTGTGTGGAAACAGTTGAGGGAGTGAACTCTACAGCCCTACCTCTCCTTTTCCCCACCACCACTAGCTTACCTGGCAGGGTGATGGATTCTCCTCTTCCTCCTCGCCGTAGTACACCTCATAAGCCAGCACAGAGGCAATGAGAGGGACGCACGCCAGCTGGCGGGACGGAGGCTCCCAGCAGTGGAACGCCTGAGGGAGGCGGAAGAGGAAACAGCGGTGAGATCAGAGCCGGCAGAACGACGCAGGTTATGGACGAGGAGCAAGAAGGGAGAACCCTTACCTCCATGAGGATCTGCAACACCTCCGGCTGGTGAGCCCCACGTTTCCTGCAGGCCCCCAGAAGCGCCGTGACCATGCCCAGGTGCTCGTGGGCCATGATCTCTTCCACGCCCGGGCCCAGCTCCTCAAACAGTTGTCCCAGCTGGAAGGGAGATGGGAAGGGATGAGAGCGCCATTGGGACGAGCAGAACTCAATACTCTTACCTCTATGCCATCGGTATTGGGCCGATGTTCACAAGCTGCGTGAAGGTCAACACAGTGCCACGTTCACCGATGGGTTCCCAAGGCCTAACAATTGTGGCTCGCACACCTACCAGCATCTTTCACACAGGGGAGACGCAACTGATTTAATTTTTGTGTGGTGGACCACCCTTCCCGTTCCATTTCCCGATTCTGCTTTCAGTCAGTCCCGCCAAGTTAGGGTTAATGACTCTTTCCCCCAAGGAAGCAGGGTCTGCCATGAGCCCTTCTAAAGCGACTGCAGGTTAACTCGTACAGTAATACCTTGGATTGCAAGTAACTTGGTTTGAAAGCATTTTGCAAGACAACCAAATTTTTAAATATTTATTCATTTATTTATTTATTACTTGATATACAAGCGACGTCTTGCAATACAAGTACTGTAGTACGGCTTAAATTAAAAATCTCTGTACAAATTTTTTTGGGGGGGGATTTCGTTTTGATATAAGAGTGCTTTGGATTACAAGCACGTTTCCGGAACGAATTATGCTCTCAATCCAAGGCGTGACTGTAATCCCATTTGGGTGCTGCCCTTGCCTCCCAAGTACGTCTACCTTTCCCAGGTCTTTCCCAAGTTCCTTCTTCTTCCGCCCCCCCTTTCCTGCCTCTCTTTCCCTCTGCCTCCGCTTTCCTCCTCCGTTGTCCTTTCTCCTGAAAAATTCTCTCTCCTCCCTCAGTCACCTCCCTCTTTGCTTTCCTGTTTTCCTTTTATTCCCCCCATTTTTCCCTCGTTCCCCTTCGGCGCTGCCCCACTTCAGGTGACAAGAGCAAGCTGCAAGCGACCAACGGCCGATGACATCATCAGTTCGAGCCGTCGCCATCCAGGGCTGCTCTGTCGTTGCCAGGCGCGTGCAAGGGAAACCAGCGATGCTTATGAGCGACTCGCTGGGCACTCACTAAGGGCAGCGAAACCACCAATCCCTCACAAGGCCCTTTTGAAGACGCTCCACCTTTGCCGCCCTCACAGTCACTTGCCCAAAATTTACCGGACATTGCCACCGATAACCCAAACAAAAGGCCCACGGCGGAACGGAACAACCATTGGCAGGTCCACGTGGCCAACCCGAGGTCCGCACGAGGACCGCTGCCATGATTTAGGAGCAGGGGTGGGCAGGAGGTAGATCTTCCCATGTTTCGGACTTCGACTCCCAGCATTCTTGACCATTGGCCACACTGGCGGGGGCCCTCTGGGAGTGGGAAGTCCAAACCATCTGGAGATCTGATTACTGCCAACTCTTGCTGGAGGCCAGGAGGGTGCTGTTGTGCCTCCGTTTTGGGAAGACATGGGGCAGCTCTGCCAGAGTGTGTTTGGGGTGGGGCTGGGCGCGTGTCATCGGCAGCCTGGCCCAGCGGGGCTGCCTTACCAATCAGCACCTGCTCAAAAGGCAGCTCTGTGTGACATCAAAAGGGATGTCACACAGAGGAGGGCAAAGATCTCTTCTCGATCATCCCAGTTTGCAGGACACGGAATAATGGGCTCAAGTTACAGGAACCTAGATTCCACCTAAACATCAGGAAAAATTTCCTGACTGTCAGAGCAATAAGACAATGGAATCAACTACCTAGGGAGGTGGTGGGCTCTCCCACTCTGGAGGCATTCAAGGTGCGGCTGGACAGACATCTGTCAGCGATGCTTTGACCTGGATTCCTGCATTGAGCAGGGGGTTGGACTCGATGGCCTTGTAGGCCCCTTCCAACTCTACTTTTCTATGATTCTATGATTCAAGACACACATCAGTCGCTGGAAGCAACTGTCGCCTCTAACAGCCGTAGCTTGACACCCCTGTCTGCCGCAGCCCGAGACAAGTGTTTCACGACTTTTGGAATGACCTTGGCCACGCTATTTGCCTGCTCCTGAACTGCTGTTGACAACGGCTTTCTCTGAACCGGACTGAATTACAACAGGCGCTCAAACTCACCAGCTTGCGGGAGGCCGCCTGGATGAGCCGCTGCAAGGTGAAGTTGGCCACCTCGTGCGCCGCCAGCACCTGCAGCTGCCCCTTCACATGAGCCTTGTAGAAGGAGCGCAAGGCCTTCGGCTCCGACACTTCCAGGACCTTGTCCAGCACCCGGCTGCAAGTGGCGTCCTTCAGAAACACCAGGAGGGTGCTGAGGAGAGAGAAGAAGCCGGTCGGAGAAGATCCAGGAGCAAGACTGCCCACAATACACTCATGCCTGCCGGAAACTCCCAAGACCCCCGCCATGTGGGGGCCCAATAAAGCCAAAATGCAACCAAAAGCTCCAACAGCTAATGAGGGGAGGTATCGGTGGTGCTACGGGGGAAACCAAAGTCCTACGAGGAACAGTTGAAAGAGCTGGACATGTTTAGCCTGGAGAAGAGACGATCAAGGGGAGAAATGAAAGTCGGTCTTCAAAGATCCGAAAGGCTGCTGTGCGGAAGACGCAGCAGACGTGTTCTCTGTTGTTCCAGAGGGCGGAAGCAATGGTTAGAGCAGTGTTCTCCAACCTTGGGTCCCCAGGTGTTTTGGGCCTACAACCCCCAGCATGCCCCAGCCAGCGTAGGTGGCTGGGGCATGCTGGGAGTTGTAGGCCCAAAACACCTGGGGACCCAAGGTTGGAGAACACGGGGCGTGGAGATTGCAGGGAAGCCGCTTCCCTAACGACGAGGGCTGTTTGGCAGTGGAAGCGGTGGATTCTCCGCCCCTGGAGGTATTTGAATGAACCAATACGTAGGTGGATGTACTTGACACATCACCCCAAACCGCAATCCACGGCAATCACGCATCCAGTTCGTAAGTTTACACGTTTTAACCAAGCAGATTTTAAGACGTGAAACATTTTGGCCCGGAAACACCGGCCTTGGTCGGAAATGCGAGCACGCTGCGATTCCGCTTATAAGCGAAGCCAGAACGAGATCAGGAACAGGACAATCCTCAAAGGGTATTTAAGTACATAGGCTGGACGGCAACCTGGCGAGCGACGCTGCGGTTGACTCCTGCATTACAGACCCTGACCTGAGCAGTGGGGTTGGACTGAACAACATCCCAGGTCCCTTCCAACTCTATAGGTCCTGCACTTTGGTAGCTACGGATCAGCCAATCACAGCTTATGCTTCCGACTGCCAGTTGGATATACTTACAAGAACGTAAGAGCAATGCTTGATCAGGCTGAAGGTCTATCTAGCGCAGTGTTCTCCAACCTTGGGTCCGCAGATGTTTTTGGCCTACAACTCCCAGCATGCTGGGAGCTGTAGGCCAAAAACATCTGGGGAACCAAGGTTGGAGAACACTGAGCTAGCGGTGAACCAGCTGCCTGTGGGAAACTCACACTCATTCTCTTCCCTTCTCCTCTACCTTAAGAAAAAGGGCCGTGTGCTTTCTTTCTTTTTTAAATGTAGCCCCTACCGGAGGCACCAGTGCCCACTGACTAAGCCAGCTTGTTAGAAGGCAGGACATAAAGTGGGTGAACAGCTCTAACCCAGAGGATAGAATGCTCTAAATTTAGACTGGCCCTGCCCTGTAGGAAGTGGTGGGGCAGAGCAACTAAACCCAGATGGCCCCACAACCCCGAGCGAGAACGGCAGCTCCAAGTCTCCCCCCGCCTTCACTGCCCCGCAGCCAATCAGATACCTCACCTTTGCCCAGCAGACGGGTTGCAGGAGCTCAAGTAGCCAATCACCGAGCGGCACAGCTCTGAGCAGTCTTCCGGAAGCTTCCGGTGCAAGACCTCCAGCGCCACCTGGAGGCAGAGGCTGAAAAATTTGTTGGTAATAAAATCTGGAGAGAGATTGCAAAGAGGAGATTAGTGGAGGGTGCCCATTTGTCCTGTACCTTATGTCCTAGGTTTGTCTCATTATATTTGTAGCATTTATTTATTTATTAATAATACATATACCGCTTAATCTCTAAGCGGTTCCCACACAAATATTAAAAATCACATTTAAATACGCAATTAAAACGCCATTTAAAACCATCCCAATTACAGTAACAGCACAAATACATTTAAAATACAGTATTAAAAAGAATTTCAAACTACAACAACAATACAAAACAATGCAAGGAACAGTACAATGGAGCAGTATACGATTAATTGCAATCATTCACAAGCCGGAGGCCTGGGTGAACAAGCGTGTTTTCAGGAGGCGCTGGAAACACACCACATTTTCTACCTCCCAAACTGCACGGGGGGGGACATTTTTCCAGAGGGTGGAAAGCTCCTTCCAGAGGGATAAGACACCCTGGTGCCCTCCATCTGTTTGGGACTACAACTCCCATGACCCCCAACCATTGGCCACACGGGCTGAGGCAGATGGGAGTTATAACCCAAAACATCTGAAGGGCATCCAGTTGTTTATCCCTGTCCTTACACTCCATTCTACTGCATGCGTGGACCAGATAGGATTGTCCCTTTGCTTAAAGGAGTCATAGCAGAGTTGGAAGGGGCCTACAAGGCCATCGAGTCCAACCCCCCGCTCAGTGCAGGAACCCAAGTCAAAGCATCCCTGACAGATGGCCGTCTAGCTGCACCTTGAATGCCCCCAGTGTGGGAGAGCCCACCACCTCCCTAGGTAGTTGGTTGGCTCCACTGTTGTATTGCTCTAACAGTCAGGAAGTTTCCCTTGATGTCCAGGTGGGATTTGGCTTCCTGTAACTTGAGCCCATGATTCCGTGTCCTGCACTCTGGGATGGTCGAGAAGAGACCCTGGCCCTCCTCTGTGTGACAACCTTTCAAGTACTTGAAGAGTGCTATCATATCTCCCCTCAGTCTTCTCTTCTGAAGGCAAAACATGCCCAGTTCTTTCAGTCTCTCCTCATAGGGCCTTGTTTCTAGTCACCTGATCATCTTTGTTGCCCTCCTCTGAACCAGGTCCTCTGAACCTCCTCTGATGCAGTTTGTCTGCATCCTTCTTAAAGTATGGTGCCCAGAACTAGACGCAGTACTCAAGATGAGGCCTAACCAGTGCTGAGTAGAGGAAGCTATACTTCTATTAATGCAGCCCAAAATAGCATTTACCTTCTTTGCAGTCACATCACATTGCTGGCTCCTATTCAGCTTCTGATCTACAACAATTCCAAAATCCTTCTCACTTGTAGTATTGTTGAGCCAAGTATCCCCCATCCTGTAAATGTGCATTTGGTTTTTTTTCTCCTAGGTGCAGCACTTGGCATTTATCCCAATTAAATTTCATTCTGTTGGAAGGCTGAGTGGCATGGCTCCAACCCCCCAGCAGGGGGTGTCGTCTCACCTGAAATGTGCTCCTGAAAGCACCTGCTGAATTCCCCCAAGAGAGAGAGAAAGGTGTCTGGGACCTCAAACTCCACCGGCCCATCCAGCTTAGCTCGTTTGGCTCTGGAGCGAGACATGCCTGGGGGGGCAGAAAATTTGCATGAACGAAAAAGAAAGAAGGCAGGGGGGAACTTAGCTGAATTAGGACCACAATTAGACACACACACACCCACCATGGATAAATGATTCAGAGATGCCTTCATATAGAGGCGTGCTAACATTAGTCTTCGAAATATTTCTAAAGGATTATCTATACACTGACGGGGCCTAAACTGACTACAGCCACCCAGAAAAGAGACAGTTCTAGTCAAGCCTTCCCCTTGATAGGTGGCTATCTGAAGGTGTCGAGGGGGAGGGTTTACATTCACACCCCACGTTCTTCAGTGGTACAGTCCCAGGAGGCTGTACAATCACATTTTTTCCTGAACATACAGATCTGCTCAGTCAGCTTTAAAGGAGTACCCCAAAAACTTAGCCGCTAACATGTCCTTTCCTCCTTCTTTAAAGTTAATTTATCCCCCACCCAACGGTGGCCCATATCCTTGTAAATGGTAAGTTACCAGCAGTGTCTCATAGTGGTTAGAGTGTTGGGCTGGGACTTGGGAGATCTGGGTTCCAGTCCCCCCGCTCGGCCATGAAGCTCACTGGGCGACTCTGGGCAAGTCAATGACTCTCAGCCTAACCTACCTCGCAGGGTTGTTGTGAGGATAAAAAGGGAAAGGAGAAGGATCACACACGCCACCTTGGGCTCCTGGGAGAGAGACGGGATGTAAATGAAACAAAGCAACAAATAATCCTGGCTCACCTAAACCCGGCAGCCCCCGGCCTCCGTCTGACCCGACTCGGACCCCTCCGAGCGCCTGCAGCAGCGTGCGCACCACAAAGCTGGCGTGCGCGTCCAGCGCGAAGGCCGACAACTCCTCCCGCACGGCCCTTCCCAGCTCCAGAAACAGGCCCTCCAGCGCCCCGGCCTCCTCCGCTCCCTCCGCGATCAGCAACGGGGCCCGCAGCAGGACGGCCTCCAGGATGTGGGCCCCGCAGGGGTGGCAAGCGGCCGGGCGCAGGGCGGGGGTCAAGGCCCGCAGCAGGCGGCACAAGCTGGACGCCGCCGCGGACGGAACGAGGGCCTGGAGGAGCAGGGAACCGGCGGTGTCCAGGGCCAGCGGCAAGGCCACCGCTTCCGCCTCCTCCAAGACGTTGCTAACAAAGAGCCCTGGAAGCGGAGCGGGGGACACAAAAAAGCAGGAGAAAATTATATACCGGTATACACACAGGACAAGAAGGGCAAAGGGACAAGCGCACTCCCGGGGTTGGGCCTGTTCTGGCGCCCAGATTTATGCTGTCATCATCATCAGGCGATCACTCGTGACCGAGTAAGATTGTCTTCCGGGATAAAAGGAGGAAATTCTAAAGAAGATTGTGTAGACTCTAGCGATGGGTCCGTAAGTGACTGTGGAGGCCAATTCTAGATCCACACAGCTTCCCACAGTGAGGACACAGGTTACCAGATAGGAGATGGTCCTGTAAAGGATTCATTTGACGTGCTTTTCGCTTAGCACGTTTCTCCCTTTCACCTTGCACTCGGGCTTCTTCAAAGTCCATGGAACCTTTGTGAAAGGCCAACCTCCAGTTAGATCGTTCATGGGCCAGAGCTTCCCAGTTTTCGATGCTTATATTGCATTTTTTTAGATTAGCCTTATGAACATCTTTAAACCTCTTATATTGACCACCGATATTCCGCTTTCCATCCTTGAGTTGGGAGTAAAGTAACTGCTGTAATGCAGGGGTAATTGCCCCTTCCCCTGGCCCAAACCCCTTAATCCCACAACCACCAATTGTGTGGTGGTTTCCCAGCTTCTGA
This sequence comes from Shinisaurus crocodilurus, assembly GCA_021292165.1. Lineage (NCBI taxonomy): Eukaryota > Metazoa > Chordata > Lepidosauria > Squamata > Shinisauridae > Shinisaurus > Shinisaurus crocodilurus. Next base: position 296,372,732 of record CM037877.1, on the reverse strand, counting down.
GGAGTCCCCACTCCCACCACCACCACATTCTTAAAGATAGAAAATGCCTCGCCTGAGGCTTAGCTATCGGGCTTTAAAAACATGGCTTTTCAGGCGGGAATATGGGGTGGGTTAGGGTTTTTTGTTTTTTTAAAAAATAGTTTAAATTGTGTTTTAATGGTGTTTTATTGTATTTTAATGATTGTACATCGCCCAGGGTGGCCGGGTGACCAACCAGATGGGCGATTTAAAAATATAATAAATAAATAAATAAATAAATAAGAGCTTAAAGCTAAAACAGGCTGGTATTTTCAGCCCCGCCCCTTCGGCCCCGCCCACCACTGGAACACAGCCCCCCCCCCCGCCCCCCAGAGCGTCGCCAAAATGGAATCTGGCCCTCGGGCTGAAACAGGTTCCGCACCCCTGCTGAGCGGGTGGCTGCGTCGGCACATTGACGCGAGAGCCAGCGCAAAAGCTGGCATCCTCCACCCGCAAGGCAGTAAGATGGGCGAGAACCAGCACGGCCTCCCCTTTCTACCCTGCCTTGCTAGGATTCTCAAGGCACTCTTGCAGTTCGGGGGTTCAAGTCTCCAGTCCCTTTACCTCTTCTCCAGTTCAACAGCCAACACGAGGACACACACACACACACAGGATATGCTTCTTCCCACATCCCCGACCGGCCCCATCTACTCCTTCCGAAGAGTCTTACCCTTCTCCTCATCAGAGTCAAACCCGGATTTAAAGGTCTCATGAGCCCGACGGAAATACTCAGCCGCCGCAGGTTCCAATCTGGGGAGTGTCGCCCCCTTGCTCTCCTTGGCGCCCCCTGCCTGGGGCAAGGGGGCAGGCAATTCCCGTTTCCTCCGTTCTTTCTTGCTTTTGGCTCCTTTCTGGCGATGGGAAGGTACCCCCATTGCTCGGGCGGGGCAAGGTGTAGGCCTCTCAATACGGAAATCAGCCTGCAGTTACAAAATCAACAGTTATTTGATAAGATAAACACTCACCTCCTATAACACAATGCATTGAGGACCAAATAAGGCTGTCGACATTTGAGCGGGTGATATTTAGACGCCACCTGCAGACGGATAAATACATGGATATTTGGTCTGCTTTTCCTGAAGTTTATGCATAACTGTCTTTATGTATAGTTATTGATACTTAGGGATATATATTTCAGTGGACGACCGACAACCTGGTCTTCTGCGTGGGTTCAATGCTAAGGGGGTAGCGAGTCCTGGGGCGGCCTTCTCCGAGATCCCCAGCGACTATCACCCTTAGCCCAGAACAAAGGGATAACTTATAGCCACAGAAGTATCTTTTAGAAAACAAGTTTATTTACAACATTACCTTCACAAACCCAGACACACGCCAGCAATACAGCTTATCAGTACGGTACAAAGTAGCAAGCAAGAAGTCTTGAGGACACCGTGCTTTCAGGGCTCTCAGCTAGTTAGTTCAGCTCGGGTCCCGGCAGAGGCCCAGTCAACCGCACACTGCTAGCTGGGTTCCCGGCGGAGGCCCGGTCTACCCAAGCGGCTAGCTGGGTTCCCGGCGGAGGCCCGGTCTACCCAAGCGGCTAGCTGGGTTCCCGGCGGAGGTCCGGTCTACCCAAGTGGCTTGTGAGTGATTTCAGCTTGGTTTCTCGGGGGTTCAGTCAACCCAAGCGGCTTGTGAGTGATTTCAGCTAGCTGGAGCGTGCCGGGTGTGGCTACCCGGGGTTGCCGATCCTTCGTTCTCTTACCCCAGGCATGGGGCAAGATTGTTGATCAGGTCCAACAACCCAGTTCCCTTGCGCAGGGTGTTTTATACCTTGGTGTTTCAGGTAGCCCCTCCCTCCGTGATCAGGTGGGTTGACACCCTCCCTGAGGGGCGGCCTTTTGGGTCAGGTGGGGTGACGCCTTCCCCCTGTGGGGTGGGGTCCCTTTGAAGCCACTTGCTTAATGGTCCCATCCTGTGGTGTTGAATGGTCCTTTCTTATGGGTGCCGAAGTGTCTGCTCTGGAGAGGTATTCAAGTCTTATGTAGATGGGGCTGATATGCGAGAGCATTGGAACCTGGGGATGCTTCCTGCCTTCCCGCCTGGGGTGATTCTATGCAGATGTTGTTTGTCCCCTCTGGCCTCTGTGGAGACTGGCTGTCTCCCCGCCCTGGGTCTCCTTCCCCCCTCCTTGGTGAGTGTGTGTGTGTCAGGCAGGGGGCTTAGGTTGGCTTTCTCCACAATTTCATACATATTTACTGTAAGTGATTCATTTTAAAATATTTAATAATATTTTAAAATTGTATTTTTTTCTTTACTTTAAACTTTTTTTTTATTTTATGGTTTTTGTTTTGTTTTGGTGTAATTCACATTTAAAAATATAACAAAACAAAAATTAAAACAAAAACGAAATCAACAGTTATTGGAGATCAAGATGGAAGAAACTCATCCAGGAGGGGGAAGAAGGGGGGGGGGGGTGCAAAGAAAAGGAGATAGGGTAAAACAAAAACAAAAAAAGGGTGAAAGTTTGATACAGAAAGTTAGCCTATGAGGTTAGGACCGGGGAAAACCCAGGTTCAAATCCTCCCCCCCCCCCCCCATCAGCCACAAAACTTAACAAGTGACGCTGGACCAGTCACCACCTCTCAACTTAGCCTAGTCTAGCCTACCTCGCAGGGTTGCTATGAGGATCAAATGAACAGTGGGCAGAGGCACAGACACTGCTGTGTGCTCCTTGATAAAAGCGCAGGATTAAGAACATGATAACAAGCTGTCAGCATGGACGTAACGTGGTGGCCTCGTGTCAAAGGACCCTTGTGCCCTAAAAAGTCATTCCACACACACACACACACACACACACACACACCAGTATTTATTTATTTTAAAGCTTTTTATCCTGCTCTTTCATCAACAGGGGCAATCCCAAGGTAGTGTACTTAAATTTATAAAACAACATAACGGTAAAATTAGACAAAGACCAAAAACAAAAAACGCAGCAAACAACGAAATATCCAACTAAAACTAATTTAGAGTGAATTAAATTTACACTGTTAACATGCCAAAATACTCCTCAAAATTCCTGGGCAAACAGGAGCATTTTTAATTTGGAGCCAAAAGTATTACAGAGTCAGTACCAATCATATCTCCCACAGGAGGACATGCCAAAGATGCACCACCAATAGGGTTGTATCAAATGTTAGCCTAAAAGTCCCATTCATTTTAATGGATCTACTCTAAGTAGGACTAACAGCGGATACAGTGTGGTATAGTGGTTTAAGTGTTGGAGTGGGACTCGGGAGACCTGGGTTCTAGTCCCCCCTCAGCCATGAAGCTCACTGGGTGACTTGGGGCCAGCCATGGACTCTCAGCCTGACCTACCTCACAGGGTTGCTGTCTGTGAGCATAAAAAGGAGATGATTACATAAGCCGCCTTGCGTTCCTTGGAAGGAAAAAGGCAGGATAGAAACATAATAAATAAATAAAAAATAAATATGGAGCAGCGCAATCCTAAAGTGAGAGCCAGCGTGGTGTGGTGCACTGGTCAGGGTGTTGGACTAGGGCTGGGGAGATCCGAGTTCAAGTCCCCACAGCGGCCATGAAGATCACTGGGTGACTTGGGGCCAGTCACTGACTCTGAGCCTGACCTACCTCACAGGGTTGTTGTGAGGATAAAATGGAGAGGAGGAGGAGGAGGAACATGTACGCCACCTTGGGGTGCCTTGTAAGCGGGGGAGAAAGGCAGGATATAAATGTGATACTAAATACATGCATACAAGCCATCATCCACCGCTCCCGATGATGATGATGACGATGATTATTATTATTTATTACTAGTAGTAGTAGTCATCATCATCATCAGGCGATCACTCGTGACCGAGTAAGATTGTCTTCCAGGATAAAAATTTACAAAAAGGAGATTTTAAAAGGAGGAAATTCTAAAGAATCATAGAATCATAGAATCATAGAAAAGTAGAGTTGGAAGGGGCCTACAAGGCCATCGAGTCCAACCCCCTGCTCAATGCAGGAATCTAGGTCAAAGCATCTCTGACAGATGTCTGTCCAGCCGCACCTTGAATGCCTCCAGACTGGGAGAGCCCACAACCTCCCTAGGTAGTTGATTCCATTGTCTTATTGCTCTGACAGTCAGGAAATTTTTCCTGATGTTTAGGTGGAATCTAGGTTCCTGTAACTTGAGCCCATTATTCCGTGTCCTGCAAACTGGGATGAACGAGAAGAGATCTTTGCCCTCCTCTGTGTGACATCCCTTCAAATACTGGAAGAGTACGATCATATCTCCCCTCAGTCTCCTCTTCTGAAGGCTAAACATGCCCAGTTCTTTCAGTCTCTCCTCATAGGGCCTTGTTTCCAGTCCCTTTATCATCCTTGTTGCCCTCCTCTGAACCCTCTCCAGTTTGTCTATGTCCTTCTTAAAGTGAGGTGCCCAGAACTGGACGCAGTACTCAAGATGAGGCCTAACCAGTGCCGAGTAAAGGGGAATTATCACTTCCCGCGATTTGGAAGCTATACTTCTATTAATACAGCCCAAAATTGCATTTGCCTTCTTTGCAGCCACGTCGCATTGCTGGCTCATATTCAGTTTGTGATCTACCACAATTCCAAGATCCTTCTCACTTGTAGTATTGTTGAGCCAAGTGTCCCCCATTCTGTAACTCTGCATTTGGTTTCCTCTCCCTAGGTGCAGCACTTGGCATTTATCCCTATTAAATTTCATTCTGTTGTTTTCGGCCCAGCGCTCCAGCCTATCGAGGTCACTTTGAATTTTGTTTCTGTCTTCCAGAGTATTAGCTGTTCCACCCAACTTTGTGTCATCTGCAAATTTGATAAGCATTCCCTGTACCTCCTCATCCAAGTCATTAATAAAAATGTTGAAGAGCACCGGGCCCAGGACCGAGCCCTGTGGCACCCCGCTCGTTACCTCTCCCCAGTTTGAGAAGGAACCATTGATAAGCACTCTTTGAGTCCGATTCTGTAGCCAATTGTGGATCCACCTGATAGTTGTTCCATCTAGCCCACTCTTAGCTAGCTTACTAATCAGGATATCATGAGGCACTTTGTCGAAAGCTTTGCTGAAGTCCAGGTATATAATGTCCACAGCATTCCCACAGTCCACAAGGGAGGTTACCCGATCAAAAAATGAGATCAGATTAGTCTGACAGGATTTGTTCTTGACAAATCCATGCTGGCTTCTAGTAATCACTGCATTGTTTTCAAGGTGCTTGCAGACTGACTTCTTTATAATCTGCTCAAAAATCTTCCCGGGGATTGATGTCAGACTGACTGGCCTATAGTTCCCAAGTTCCTCCTTCTTGCCCTTTTTGAAGATGGAAAATTGTGTAGACTCTAGCGATGGGTCCGTAAGTGACTGTGGAGGCCAATTCTAGATCCACACAGCTTACTACTACTACTGTATCTCTAAGTAGATACCGGGAAGGTGATATTCAAGTAATATATCTCTCTATGCGTCGCCTGTTGACTTTCTGCCTGCAGTGCAGATGTGACGTGCACAGAAACCTCGACTAAAGTGGCAACCGGAGAGCCAAATCTCTATGCATGCTTACTCAGAAGTAAACTCTCCTCTGCTCCACGAGGCTTGCAAATGCAGCCCAAAGGCAGGGATGGCACCAACTATCTAGAGAGGGAAGAATCAGACATGCCCTGGGGAATCAGAGGGCAGGCAGCGGATCAAGGACTCACCCAGAAGGCGGCTGCCTTTACCGGGTCTCACGCAGCCGAGGTGGAAATGGAGCCCCGGCACTGCAGGCGCCCCTTCAGCCCGCCTGGATCCTACCGGAAGCATCGCACGAGCCCTTGCTAGCTGCGTCCCAGCATGCACCGCGCGCCCCGCATGCCACACTCGCGGCAGCCCACGATGCATTGCGAGCGAAGACAGGTCCTTGCCACGCTCCATCCCGGGGTGCACCGCGCGGGAGCCGTATGCCCCCCCTGGCCCAGCATGCATCGCAGCCAGCATGCTTTTATTTTTTTTTAACTCTTTCCAACCTGGTGCCCTCCAGATGCGTTGGTCATGGTGACTGGGGGACGATGGGGATTGCAGTCCAACACATTTGGAGGACATCGCCTTGAGGCAGGCGATGTGCGGCTGTGAAATGCGGCCTTTATTAATGAGCTGATCGGGTGTAGGCAGTGTGGTGCCCACGCAACATATTTTTTGGGACTACAACTCCCTTAAGCCCCAGCCACCATGGCTAGCAGTCAGGAATTATGGGAGTTGTCGTCTCCCCGCCCCCCAAAAAATATGGAGGGTACCAGGTTGCCCATGGCTGGCTGGGGTATGCTGGGAGTTGTAGGACTTTTTTCTGTCTAAACATGCTAGGATCCCACCTTATAACAATCAGTGTCTCCCTGATTGCTATACTGTAGTTCAGTATCATGAAGGCTTTTAAATTCTTTTAAATTCAACAGGATAAGCTTTCTCATCCGTGCATCTCCATGCCAAGAAAGTCTCCACCTGTAGAAACCATCCTTGCCTGTCATTTAGAGGCACAGTTGAAAGTCTACTTAATGTTTTCCTCTTCCCTCCCCATCCCTATTTCCTTGTGTGTCATGTATTTTTAGATTGTAAGCCTGCAGGCAGGGATTGTCTTTTTTGCTTATTGATTGTAAGCCACTCCTGGAGCCTTTTTGGCTGAGGAGCAGGATAAAAAATCCTTTAAATAAATAATACAGTTTGGTTTATAGAGCCCTTATGTCCTTCAACTGAGCTCTGGCCCAGAATTTCTGGGCCTGAGCCCTGGATATATCCCACACCTTGTCCTCCCAGCCCCAGAAAGCTTCTGAGAAACATCAGATCTAGGTGTGTGGCATTCTTTCCCACAAAATAGCCATTAATATTGTGACCTGGATGAATTAATATGAATTATAATTGCAGGCTTTCAAGTTATCCTTCAGTAAAAGGACTTGGACAGATCCGACCGCTGGGCGTTCCCAACCTATGGAATATAATTCATGTCCAAGTGTCACCTCCTTCGTTTCCCGCTCCTTCTGGCCCAGACCTGATCCAAATTTCCCCATGACTGGAAATCCTGGGTGATGCCACGCCAACACCACCTCTTTTCCATCTCTAGTTTATAACCAGGTAGAAGCAAAGTTTATGAAGCCCAGGGCCTCCATCCACATGGCTGGAATCTTCCTTCTTCTTAATAGTAGCCCTATGATGATCCCAAATAATGTTAGCTCAAGGTGATTCAGAGCAGTATCCTCTACTCAGAAGTAAGTACTCAGCACTGGTTAGGCCTCATCTTGAGTACTGCGTCCAGTTCTGGGCACCACACTTTAAGAAGGACGTAGACAAACTGGAGAGGGTTCAGAGGAGGGCAACAAGGATGATCAAGGGACTGGAAACAAGGCCCTATGAGGAGAGACTGAAAGAACTGGGCATGTTTAGCCTTCAGAAGAGGAGACGGAGGGGAGATATGATCGCACTCTTCCAGTACTTGAAGGGTTGTCACACAGAGGAGGGCCAGGATCTCTTCTCATCATCGATCATCCCAGTTTGCAGGACACGGAATAATGGGCTCAAGTTACAGGAACCTAGATTCCACCTAAACAGCAGGAAAAATTTCCTGACTGTCAGAGCAATAAGACAATGGAACCAACGACCTAGGGAGGTGGTGGGCTCTCCCACTCTGGAGGCATTCAAGGTGCAGCTGGACCGCCATCTGTCAGGGATGCTTTGACCTGGATTCCTGCATTGAGCAGGGGGTTGGACTCGATGGCCTGGTAGGCCCCTTCCAACTCTACTTTTCTATGATTCTATGAAATCCCATTGAGTTCAGTGGGATTTACTCCCAAGTAAGTTGGTATAGGTTTGGACTTTACATGATAAATGTTATAGGAACAGAGGTGGCAAGTTTCTTGTCACAGAACGCTTCTTCATCCACGAAGAAGTGCCTTTGAAGAAGTGTGTAACTTGGAAATGTGATATTCTTGATTTCTCCTAAAACTGAGCAATGTGAAGTATGAACACTCATAGTTCTCTTGAATGATTGTATAGCTCACAGTTCCCTCTCAGAAGAGGTTAAGGAGAGAGACAAAAGAAAGAGAAACCTTACACACACACACACACACACACACAAACCAAAATTTATCTCTCTCTCTCTAGTCATTTTTTTGGTTGACTCAACATTTTTATGGTAACTATAACACCAGCACCCACCCACTGAAACCAGCAATTATGAATCATTACAATGTCACATTCATGTGTCACAGCAGGAATGGTAGCAAGTTTGGGGTGAAAATTGGGACAACAGAAACTCAGACCATTGGAGAGAACTTGAAGATAATTCCTACTTCTTCTCCCCTACTTCTTCTCCTACCTTTCTTAACTTACACCATTATTAGCCACAGAACGTTCTTTCAGTGATAGTTGGTTCTGGAGCACAGAATGTCCTGTAAAACACAATGCCTCTGAGCATGTGCAGAGTTTATTTGGAGAAAGAATCAGACATTTGCTTTGCTATTATTTAACTTAGTTTTTATTTTTTGTGTCCTATTGCATTTTTCCGTTATTGTAAGCCACCTCAGATGTTTTTACAGAAAAGCAGGATTCCTAATATTGGGAGTTCTAGGACTTTTTTTCTGTCTAAACATGCATAGAGATTGCACCCTAAAGCAAATATTACAAAGACCCCATAGCCATCTCCAGTGCTCTTCTCATCCAAAGCAAGGGAGCTCAGTGCAGTAGCATTGTCTCCAAAACTCCACAATTGCTGGGGGAACCGGAGAGCATGCAACAACTGGTGTCAGTAGTGGGATATTTCCAGTTGCAAAACTTCCACCCAGGCCTCCTGCACAACTTTTCTAGGAGTAAGCCCCATTGAACACAGTGGGGATTACGTCTGAATAAACATGCATAGGATTGTGCTGAGAAATGGCAGCCAAGCAGGCGTACACCCCAGCACCTCTCTTTATACAAACTGAGCCATGGATTTTCTTCCCCTCTCTCCTCTTCCCAACCTTTATTTAAGATTACCCCAGAACCTATTTGGAGTGCCAGCCCTCGCTCTGCAGTAATAATCTGAAGCACCAGTTCCCAACCTGGCTCCCTACAGATGTTTTGGACAACAACTCCCATCAGCTCCAAACATTTGTCCCATTGTTAGGGATGATGGGAGTTGTAGTCCAGAACATCTGGGGGCTCCCAGGTTGTGGAAGGCAGTTAGAAAGAGAAAGAGCCTGCTTTTGATCATTCTGAGCTAATTTATTTCTTCTTGACCCAGGAGTCCTGGATCCCAATACACTGCTTTAACCACTAGTTGTCACTTCTCTGCAAAAAAAAAACAAGCACCAGGAGTCCTGGCCCATACATTCTCCCACCCACAACCATACCCCACCTGCAATTAGCTTAGGATAAAAAGTTATTTTCTCTAAATAGTTACTATGAAATACATGTAACCATTCAAATAAATAAATAAATAAATAAGCAATTCTGATTTATTCTTTCTTTTCTCCACCGCCTACCCTTTAAGAGAGAGGGGAAAGCTGCGCCTTTAAGAGAGAAAAATGCTGCCCTTTTAAGAGAAAAAAGCTTTCCCTTTAAGAATGGGGTACCGCTCCTTCGCAGTTGGAGCTTGGAGGTTTCAACCCGACGGTCCTCGCGCGGCCATGTGGTAGGCTCCATTCCCATCCGGCAACATCACCTCCCCCTCGCTCCGCCGCAGTTGGAATCGCCCATAGGAGCCACATCTTCGCTTTACAGAGCCGCGGCAGCGGACGACACCCCTCGGCTCGGGACGGTTCCATATCCCGCGCGTATCCCCCCCCTCCTCTCAGGGCTGGTTGGTATCGCCCCCTAGAGGCTTCGTGGATTAGCCCAGCAGAGCCTTTTGCCTGGTCCCAGGCCCACGGGCCCCTTTGCGATGGTCTCGCCCTTTGGGAGCCGGGCCAGGTTGTTGCGGAAGAGACCATTTCATCTCTGCAAAGGGGGGCGGGCGGGAGAGTAAGGCCGTAGGTGTTAGTTGATGTTGGGAGATTATTCAGGAACGCGCTGGTGCATGCAGGGTAGAAGGGGGAAATAGGAGGGTCAGGGGAGCTGCGCCCCCCAGTTTGCTTGGGAGGGGGTGCACAAAAGCCTTTCCTAGATAGCTACTGTTTCGCAATCCCACAATGCATCATTCCCCAACCTGGTGCCCTCCAGATTGAGAGATACAATGATGAGGTATTTGGCGCCCTACAGATGTTTTGGACTACAACTCCCAGCGTTCCAGGCCATTGGCCCTGCTGGCTGAGGCTGATGGGAGTTGAAGCCCAAAACATCCAGAGAGCACCAGGCTGAGGAAACCTAGCACAGGCACTTGGCCTGTGTGGAGCCCGCAAAGAGAAGCAGTGCTTCCGAAACGGTTTCATCATTTGATGCAGCCCTTCTTGCTTGGGTTTGGCATGAAAACATTTGACAAGTTGGCAGCCGTAGCTCCAGCCTTCTGAGGCGGGCAAAGCAAAAGCCGAGGGAGGAAGCGCTGCTGCCGTGCGGCTGGATCAGGCCAGGCTTTGGGAACGCCAAGGGTGGAGCTCCCCTAGGTATGCTGGGATGTAGCGTGCCGGACAGGGCCTGCTCCAGGTTTGAGTGGCTCCCCCAAGCAAAGTAGCCTCATCGGTTCTTGAGCCCCAGCAAGCTTATCTGGCTGTGGCAGTGGCACCTGGAGCAGTGCTAGATGGGTCTAGCCGCCATTTTAACTTCCCACAATGCTCCAGAGTGATGCCAGGGCAGGGGCATTGTGAGAAATTAAAACGGGGTCTAGATTTAGCAGCGCAGCCTGGTGCTGCTTGGAGCGGTGGGCCAGAAAGAAAGAAAGAAACACGAAGGGCAGGGAAGAGCAGAGAATAGCAGCAGGCCCAGAGTTTCTGGGGCCCTGGAAGTTGCCAAAGGAGGCCTTGTGCTAGTTGAGTGGCAGGTAGCCCTATCAACCGGCAAGCGCATGCTGCGTTTTGTGGGGTGCCTTGGTGGCAGAGGACTGGGGAGCTCATATTCAGCCCATGACAGGCCTTGGGCGAGTCGACTCGGCCAAGCTGACCTCACAGGGATGCAAGAACGTGAGATATGCTGTGTTGTCTCCCACTCTGAACCCTCAAAACAGAACAGGAACGAAGCCTGAGAATGTAAATGGCGGTGTATTGGTTCCGCGGTCTTCTCCAACCTGGTGCCCTCCAGATGTGTTGGACTACAATTTCCAGCATCCTCCAGCCATCATGGCCAATGCCCATGCTGGGTGGGTATGCTGGGAGGTGCAGCCCAAGGCACCAGGTTGCGGAAGGCTGTGGTGGTGTTTTGGATGCAGAGCAGATCAGATGCTCACTTGGCCATGAAATCACAGGGCGGCCTTGGGTCCGTCACTACCTTGCAGGGTTGCTAAGAGGATAGAAAGGGATGGGGCGGAGAACCATGAATGCCACCTTAAGCTCTTGGGGAAATGGAATAGTAATTCAAAATATTAATTGCTTCTAACGATGGGCTCCACATTGTATATCATCACCTTAATCCCTGCTCACCTTGCCTGTTTTTTTTTATTTCCTAGGATACATAATTAACTCCTCGTCTCCCCCCTTTGGAACCAGTTTTGCTGCGCAGTCAACATGGTGAGTGAGGGGTGGTTCTCTCTGCCTTCGCGCCCCTTTAACGACAATTTGCCGGGCTGATCCTTCCCTTCCCCTCCTTTTTACATTCATGCAACTTCTTAGAGTAATGCCCTACAGAGAGCAGCTCCTTCGTCCTCAGTTATCTTTCTTTCCTTTTCTTTCTTTTGTCCTATTTCCCATCTCCCAACAGCACGGCAGGCTGAAGGTGAAGACAACGGAGGAACAGGCGGAAGCCAAACGCGTCGAGCGGGAGAAGAAGCTACGCCAATATGTGACCGCCACCAGAGCCATCTTCGAGAAGGTAAAAAAGTTGGTGGAAGGGCAGGGGAGGGGGACTGTTTCCAGGACCCTCTCTTCGGCCTCCCAGGATGAAGCGGTATTGGAAGCTTTTGAGCCGTGATGCGTCTCTGCCGTCCACCATAGGGCCGAGTTGATCTTTGAACCCTGACCTTTGCCCCTACCTGGGCTTGGAGCTCATAAAGTCATCGGTCACTGTGGTCATCAGACGAGGTGCTTCTGGTGGTCTCGCATAGAGTTGAAGTCCATTTTGAGTCCACTCGGAGCTTTTAGTGGACTGACTCCCTCCCTGCGGAGTTGATGTCAGGAAGGCACCAACGTTGCTCCATTTTTGGAAACGGCAAAAGATATTTTTATTTAAACAAGTTTTTTCCTGAATAGTCAGCCATGGTTTTATTGGTATAACTTGCCTTTCAGTCCTTTTTTATTTTAGATATGGAGCAGTTTATAAGTGTTGTAAGTAACCGATGGCGCAATCCTATGCAAGTTTAGACAGAAAAACACCCTGCAATTCCCAGCATGCTGGGAGTTGTAGGCCTTTTTTCTGTTTAAACTTGCATAGGATCATGCCCTAAATAAATAAAATCTTGACTTTTGGTCTCCTGTCGTTCAGCTTGGAACTCCTTACATTTCCCTTTGTCCTGACCTAAGATGACATTTTACCCCTGGTCTATTATTATTCTTGGCCCCTGAGGTTAGGGTGCATGACTAAGTCAAGAAATCGGCCAAAGTTTAACTCCTGAAATCTTTCCCTTCCAGGCTGAAGGCAAAACATTTCATACAACTATTGCATGAAATAGGCTTTTGACCCTTTACCGTTGGTTACTCCTTGAACTGAGTGCGTGGAAATGATGATAAAGGCTTTTAACCCTTAGTAGAAGTTTGCTTTGGGTTTTCTGCCCTCTTCTTTAAAGAGCCAGTGTGGCGTAGTGGTGAGAGTGTTGGACTGGGACTCGGGAGATCTGGGTTCTAGTCCCCACTCAGCCATGAAGCTCACTGGGTGACTTTGGGCCAGTCACTGACTCTCAGCCTAACCTACCTCACAGGGTTGTTGTGAGGATAAAATGGAGAGGAGGAGGAGGATTATGTAAGCCACCTTGGGTTCCTTGCAGGAAAAAAGGCGGGGTATAAATATAATTAATTAATTAATTAATTAATTAAAAAGGGAGAAGAATGGGACCTTTCTTTAGTGAGAGAGGAATGAGGCAGGCAGACTTTTACCGTTCTGAAGCTTGACTTCCGTCAGCCTTCCCCAACCTGTTGCACTTCAGATGTTTTGGATTTCCAACTCCCATCAGCTCCAGCCAGCCTGGCCAGTGGTCAGGAATGCTGGGGGTTGTAGTCCAGAATATCTGGAGGACACCGGGTTGGGGAACGGCTTATTATACAGAGCTCAGAAACCAACCAGTGGGATCCATCTGTCCTTGGCAGAAGGCAGAGCGAATGTCGCATGATTGGGGTACGTGGTGACTTTGACCTTTGGCCTTTGCATTGGGCAGAAAGACCAGATCATACAGACCTTCCCCCTTTCTTACAGTAGCAGCTTCGCATGAAAAGGGAGCAAGTGCTTGCTCTGTTGGGGAAATGGGGCAGAATGAGGTGGGTAGGTGTGCTTGGGGGATATTGTTCGGCCCCATGGACTCTTCGGTATGGGGTTCCTCAGGGGTCAGTCTTATCCCCCATGCTATGCAATATCTATATGAAACCACCGAGTGGGGTCATCCGGAGTTTTGGAGTGCGTTGCCATCAGTACGCTGATGGCACGCAGCTCTAGCTCTCCTTTTCATCTTCAGCAGCTGAGGCTGTGGATGTGCTAAACTGGTGCCTGGCTGCAACAGTGGACTGGATGAGGGCTAACAAACTGCGGCTCAATCCAGACAAGACTGAGATGCTGTTAGTGGGTGGTTCCTCTGACCGGATGGAGGGTGTTCCACCTGTTCTGGATGGGGTTGCACTCCCCTTGAAGGAGAAGGTCCGTAGCTTGGGGGTCCTCCTTGAGCCATCTCTGTCACTTAAGGCTCAAGTGGCCTCAGTGGCATGGAGTGCCTTCTACCAGCTCTGGTTGGTGGCCCAGGGATAGCCTGGTCTCAGTAATTTATGCTCTAGACAGGGATAGCCTGGTCTCAGTAATTTATGCTCTGGACAGGGATAGCCTGGTCTCAGTAATTTATGCTCTGGCAATCTCTAAGCTTGATTACTGCAATGCACTCTTCATGGGGCTGCCCTTGAGGACTGTTCAGAAGCTGTGGCTTAGGCAAAATGTGACAGCCAGATTAATAACTGGGACCAGAAGGTCTGGACATATAACACCAGTTCTATAACACCGCTTGCATTGGCTGCCTATATGCTACCAAGCCCGATTCAAGGTACTGATTTTAATCTATAAAGCCCTACACGGCTTGGGACCGCAGTACCTGATGGAACGCCTCTCCCAACTACAGTCTACCCAGACACTACGCTCAACATCTGGGGCCTTCCTCCGACTGCCACCCCCGAGGGAAGCTCGGAAGGCAGCAAGAAGAGAAGGGCCTTTTCTGTGGTAGCCCCCCAACTGTGGAACAGCCTCTCCCCTGAGGCCTGCCTGGCGCCAACTTTACTATCCTTTCGGCACCAGGTTAAGACTGCCCTCTATGCTGAGGCATTTAACAGCTCCAAACAGTACACGGGGTGGTGGTTATGTCACCTTTTTAACCAGTCTCCTTTTTATAACCTTGTTCTTCGCTATTTAAGTGTAATTTAAAATTTGTTTTTAAATGTCTAGTGAATTTTTTCCGATGTTTTTATTGTTTGTATTTCATATTGTATTTTATTATGTTTTATCATTGTTGTAAACTGCCCAGAGAGCTTCAGCTATTGGGCAGTATAGAAATGACATAAATAGGTGTGGAACTGATCTTTCACACACACACACCTCCATATGTTAACTTTTCTCCTTCAGAGGAAAATGGGCCAACTGGACAAGGAGGCCTTGGAGCTGACCAACCAAGTCTTGGGTGCCAACCCGGACTTCGCCACCCTCTGGAACTTCCGGCGTGAGGTCTTCCTTCACCTGGAGAAGGAGTGAGTAGGGCAGGAGAGGGCGGGTTGGAAGAAGGTGGGTGAGTGCGACATACGTGAGGAGGCGTGGCTCACCTTGGCTCCTCCTCTCCTCTGCGCCAGGACCCCGGAAGAGATGCAAGCCCTGTGCAAGGCGGAGCTGTCCTTCCTGGAGTCCTGCCTGCGCGTCAACCCCAAATCCTACGGGACGTGGCACCATCGCTGCTGGGTGATGGAGCACATCCCCGAGCCGGATTGGGCCCGCGAGCTAGAGCTGTGCGGCAAGTTCTTGGAGATCGACGAACGCAACTGTAGGTATTTTCCTTCCTCTCCCAGCCCCCGCCTCAACCACTCCTAAGGGCCGTGGCCCAGTGGTAGCGCCCTTGCTTTGCATGCAGAAGGTCCCAGGTTCAATCCTCTGCCTCTCCAGGTGGTGCTAGGAAGCAACCATGCTTGAAACCCCAGAGAGCCATTGCTGCCACTCCAGACAATACTAGGCTAGACGTGATGGTGGTATTATCATCATCATCATCATCATCATTATTTACAGTATTTGTATACCGCTCCACATCCAGGTAGATTCTGGAGCGGTGAACAATAAAAAAATAAAAGCAGGTCTAAGGCAGCTTCCGATGTTCCTCGCTTCAGATCTGAACTCTGCTACTGGTAACCCCAGTAATGGCTCACTCAGCCCTGCCTCTGATCTTCCATCAGCTAAAAAATAAAAAAAAAATCATCTTAAAATTGTCTCTGACTCTCAAGTGCTTTTGTCCCCCAAGCTGAGCTGGGTTTTTTTTAACACCCGATGCCTCCTTTTACTCTATAATCTTCCACCCAGCAGATGTCCCGGCTGAGGCAGGGAGAGGTGATGTCACCCCCTTTTGTGTTCGCCAGCCTTCCGCAACCTAGCGCTCTCCAGATGTGTTGGATTGCAACTCTCATAATTCCCAGCCGTTGGCCATGCTGTCTGGGAATTATGGGAGTTGCAATCCAACACATCTGGAGAGCACCAGGTTGCGGAAGGCTGGTTTATGCTGTAATGTACACTGTAAGGCCTGTGGCTCACGCTGGCTCAGCTTGTCTGAGTGTGGAAAGCTAAGGGTCAAGCCTGGTTGTTACCTGGATGGGAGACCCCTCCTCTAATTTCCTGCATTGAGCAGGGGGTTGGACTCAATAGCCTTGTAGGCTCCTTCCAACTCTATGATCTATGAAATAAAGAAGAGGCCTGCTGGATCAGACCAAAGGCCCATCTGCTTTCCCACTCTCACCCCATGGCTTTCCAGCTGCCCCCGGGAAGCCCAGAAGCAGGGTGTGAAGGCCGTCACCCTCTCCTTTCCTTGCACCCTTGCCGCTGGTATCCAGAGGTGGACTTGCCCATGAACATCGGAGGTTCTGTTTAGCTACCAATACTTGTTGACTGAGCTCTCTTCCTCTTCCATGAATTCGCCTAACCCCTTTTTTGAAGCCGACCGTGGCCCTCACCCCATCTCGTGTGGCAGTGAAATCCATAAATTAGTTCTGCGACGTGCTGCATCATCCTCAGGCTTCCAGCCCTCACTGTTTGAGCAGGGCTTGTACCGCCTCTGTATTCTGTAGACCCAACTCCATCTGCGTCTGCTCAAAAGTAAGACCCAGTGCAACAGCTTTCAGGCATGCAGATCCACAGCTCCATTCTAAAATGTAAAGATGTTTAAAGCTGAAAGAATCAGCAGGGTATTTAAAGTCTGAATGCTTTTAAGTGGCTGTTATCTCCGCACGGTGCTGAAGGAAAGCTGTTTTTCTTGGGGAAATCCCAACTCTTATCTCCGATCAGTGATCAGAGATAAGAGCGGGAGTTCTCAGCACAGAGCTGAACAGAGAGAGGGCGGGGCCTGCAGAGGAAGTTTCTCCATCCCTGCTGTAGAGCAAACAGGATACCCTGTTCATGCTAAGGAGTTGCCAAGTGGTAGCAGAAGTTAGTGAAAGTCTGCCGGAGACCCAAAAGCAGACAGAGTTCCCAGAGCCTGTGGGATGGGGCAGTTGGCGAAGCTCAGCAGCCCTTCGGGGACGAAGATGACCAGACAGGCTGACCTTTGACCTCCACACTCTTCCTTCTCTGTGCTGCCCTCCGCAGTTCACTGCTGGGACTACCGGCGTCTCGTGGTGCAGCGGTCGCAGGTCCGTCCCGAGGACGAGCTGGCCTTCAGCGACAGCCTCATCACCCGGAACTTCTCCAACTACTCCTCCTGGCACTACCGCAGCCGGCTCCTGCCGCAGCTCTACCCTGATTTGCAGCAGCAAGGCCGGATCACGGAGGAAATCCTACTGAAAGGTTGTCAGCTGCGTTGTCCCCTATTAATCCGAAAGGATTCGGTGTTTCTCAAATGGGGGGGGGAGGGGCACGAGACACACCCGCTCGGGAAGCTAACCGTTGTCCTATTGGTGATAAGCCGATAAACAATCACGTCACTTTCCATGAGCCAAAGTGCGGGTCACTCTGAAATGGGGACAGAGGCGGCCTCGGGAGGCACTCAGCGTTGTTGCTTCTCGATGCAAAGTGTGTGGCGCTTTTCAAACTATAGGAGGACAGGTCCCTGCCGCAAGGAGCTTACGGGGGAGACAACAGAGGAAGGGAGGGAAACAGAGGCCAGGGTAAACTGGAGGAATATGCATCCATTTCAGTTATGCTTTCTTGGACTTGGTTACAGCGGGACCGATGCTGGGAGTTGTAGTCCCAAAACATCTTGAGGGTGCCGGGTTGGGGGAGGCTGCCTTAAGTGGAGTTGCCGGGGACTGAACCTACGTAGCCTTCTCCATGCCAAGCGTGTGCTCTGCAAGCGACGGCCCCTCCCAAAGCTTCACCCAGGGCATGGCTACGCTGCTGAATCAGCTTCCATTGCCCTGGAACGTGTGTGAGGATCGTTAACAGACTAAAACTGACAATACAGGTAATACCTTGGATTGCAAGCATAATTCATTCCATCTGCAGGCAAAGCAGGGACGCTACCACCAAATTTGTCCGTCTCCCCCCCCCCCGCCCGCCCGCCCACAGGGCTAACTGACATCAATGGCCCTGTGAGGAAGAAGAGGGAACGAGGGAGTCAGGAGCAGGCCAAGGGAACACCAGGGCCTGCTCCAGTTGGACTGCTCCCCACCCCCACCCTGGGAGATGAGAGAGGAAGCAGGACCACAGAGAAGCCAGTGTTTTTGCTCATTGTTGTGAACCACCCAAGAGTTTCGGCTATGGGGCAGTATAGAAATGAAATGAAATCCAGGCCCTTCCCCTTCGAGCAGGGGTTCTCAACCAGGGGGGAATTCCCCCTCCTGGGGGGGATTTTAGGGTTTCAGGGGGGAATTGGGACCACAGACTCAAACTGTTGGAATACTGATCTTTCTACAAATTACAATTCTACAAATTGTACATAATCTACAGGACATCACACCTTATTGTATGGCACACATTTAAATCAGACAATTTTGGAAAGGGGGGGGAATGACATTCTGACATATGGTGAAAAGGGTGCATGGGGCAAAAAGGGTTGAGAACCACTGCTTTAGAGCAAGGGTGCAGAACCTCTTTCAGCCCGAGAACCGAATTCCATTCTGGAAAAGCTCTCGGGGGGGGGGGGGCATTCCAGTGGTGGACAGGGCTGAAGGCAAAAAAAAAATTGGGTGTGGTCAAAAATATCTGCATATTTCAGCTTAAAGTTCTTACTGTCAGTAATGAAACCTTAGGAGAGGCTTTTCAGCCTTTTAGAATGGGGGTTTGGGGTCTGCGGGGAACCACCCAAAGGCTGGGAAACCACTGCATGATTGGTGTCCGGGGGAAAGGAGGTGGGGCCAGGGAAGAGGGCGTCGCCCTCTGGGAAATCCCGGAGGGCTGGCTTGGGACCGTAGGTAGGCTAGTTTGGGACCCCAGGCCTAAACCCAGCTCCAGAAAAGGAGGGTTAAAGAAGATGGAATTGGTAGCTAGGACCCTGGAAATCTCTCTCCCAAGCCCCCAAGTACAGGTGTATACGGGGTCCATGAATCACAGTGGCTGTTCTCTCCGATTCTAGGAACGTACGCCCGGGTGGCGGGAGGGAAATAGTTTTGTCATGAGTGAAAGCATAAACAGGAATTCTTCCCCAAGCGCCCAGCCCTGCCCCCCGTGCAGGTGAAGTCTAAGAAAATCAGCCGCTTGAAGGAGCGGTGCCCTCGCTCCCCCACGCCTGTGAGCCCTTGAACCACGGCTGAGTACCTGGCTTGCTAAGAAAGAGCCGAGGCTGGGGCGTGGGAAACTGCCCTGGGGCAAACCCTGCCTGAAAGGCAGCGCCCTGCGGCTGACAAGTTTGGGAAGGGAAACGTCATGAGCGGGGCCAGCGGGAAAGAGACAGCTCCCTGCACTGAATCACTTCCTTCTGTCCTTGGCCCATTTGCCGAAGGTTCACTCTTCTTGTCATTCACAATTAAGAGACGACAGGCAGACAAATCCCGCTGCTTGGCACGTTCTTCAGGTTGCCCTCCCCGGGCCCACCCTTTTGTGTCCCAAAACAACCCCCTGTGACCTTCATCTGCACTTGGGCACTTCGGGGGCAGCTGTCAGTGGCGCTCGCCCGCTAGCCGCTTGGCAAAAGCGGCAAGGGGCTCTCTTGTAGTTGGACTCGACCCACGATGGGTTGTGTCGTCTGGGTTTGGACGACATGACGACCCATCGTGGGTCAAACACATCCGACGACAACCCGTGGCTTGTCAGGGTGGCTTAGAAGCCCAAAATAAGCCACTCTAACAGACCTTCTCCCGGGTTCACATGACACGGCAACCCACTTATAAGCCGCTTGTAGCTTATAAGCTGCTTGTCGTGCCGTGCGAACCCAGTCATCCTAACCTTCCTCGCAGGGTTGTTGTGAGGATAAAGTGAGGAGGGGGTAAGAACCACGTGTCCCGCCCTCAGCTTCTCAGGGGCGTGGGCTTCATCTCCATCCTGTGCAGAGAGACTGTCCCAATTTCCTCAGACGTTCGGGTTGAATTCCGAACCGCCTTCTCCACTCCCTGCTTTTTTGGGGCTGGCCTTTCACATCGTCCTCAGTGAAGGAGCAAGAGGCGAATGAAAGCCAAACCACTGTGCACGGGGTGGCTTCGGCTTGGTCACAAGCCAACAAAACGCCAAATGTTTGGGTGGCTTCTGCAGCTTGAGGTTTCGGTTTTGTTGCAGCCCTGCTTATAAGGGAAGGGAAGCCAGTCACGGGCGGGGAAGGCAGGCAGGATCCACGTCTAATGCCAACAGGGCAAGGTGAACTTCCCCAGAAACGGTGCTGTGAAACAATCCAGAAAGTGAACGCCCAACGCTTTTTTATACCGTCACTCTTCACCCCAAGCGCTGGTCATTTCACATCTCCTGCAGGAATGGTTTGCATTATCCATGAAATACACAGCAAACTTCCTAGAGTGCCCTGGCAAATTGGGGGGGGGGGGGTTCTTTCTCAAGTCGCTTTTGAGGTTCCTCCCTCTCTCTCTCTCTCTCTCGTAAGGAGGATTAACCCCAGTATTACTCTAGGCCCCACTGTACCTAAACTACCCACCATAATCTCTAGAGCAGCCTTCCCCACCTTGGTGCTCTCCAGATGTGTTGGACTGCAACCCCCATCATCCCCAACCAGCATACTGCTTTTCCACACAGTACGCTCAAAGCGGTTCACAACAAAGCATTAAAAAAAAAAAAAAAACTTTCCTATACATAGTTTTTTAAAAATCAGAACAATTTCATAACAAGTACATAATAAAACATTAACATCAAAATAGTAATTCCATTATTAATTAATGGACCATGCCTGGTCCATGTGTGTTAACCCTTACCTTCATAAGGCCTAGAAACTTGATGCTTTTCTCTCACATGCAAACGGAGATGCTTAGACTGCTGGGCTCTGCACTTAATGCCATATTCTGCACTTTTCACTTTACACACACAGCCTGGGTCATCTGTGTAGAGAGAGTGGGGGGGGGGGTTTGCTGGCACATAGCCCCCCCACACACACACACATGCTTCCCAGGTGCCAGTGCAGTCCTTGGGGTGAAAACATTCCCCAGCCCTGCTCTCTTGACCCTGCCTTCTCCCCCCCCCCCCCCCCCCCCGCAGAGCTGGAGCTGGTGCAGAACGCCTTCTTCACCGATCCCAACGACCAGAGCGCCTGGTTCTATCATCGCTGGCTCCTGGGCAGAGGTAGGGGCTGAAGAAGCAACCTCGGGCAGGGGCAGGGGCAGGGAAGGAGGCCCTCCTTAAGAGCAGATTCCTAGTACCTTCTTTCCAGATCTTTTCTTTGATGTCTGTGGGTGCATTTAGGACTGAAAATGAAGGGCACAGAGTCTTGCCTTCCAGTCCTGCATTTGAGCTTCCTGGAAGCACGTGCTTGTGGATGATGGGAAGTGGCGTGCTAGACTGGATGGGTCTGACTCAGCAGGTGGCCCTTCTGAAACCAGGGGTGGGGAACCCTGTTTCAGCCCGAGGGCCAAGGAGCCCTCGGGGGCCACATTCCAAGGGCGGAAGGCCAA
Organism: Shinisaurus crocodilurus; assembly: GCA_021292165.1. NCBI lineage: Eukaryota > Metazoa > Chordata > Lepidosauria > Squamata > Shinisauridae > Shinisaurus > Shinisaurus crocodilurus. The sequence continues at coordinate 296,351,324 of CM037877.1, read as the reverse complement.
AGGGGCGGGGCTAAAACACCAAGAATACCAGCATGTTTTAGCTTGCAGCTCTTACTGCCTGCCAGTAACAAGGCCTTAGGAGAGGCATTTCAACCTTTTAGAAAGGGGGGGTGGACTACACAAAGGACAGGAAGCCACCCAACAATTGGCGGTCAGGGGAAAGCAGGGGAGGGGGTCAGAGGAAGGGGTGCGGCCATCTAGGGAACTCTGTCAAGGGCGGATTCTGACCACAGCCAGGTGGGATTTTGCCTGGTGGCCTGAGATTCTGCGTCCCAGTCTTACACCATTTTTCACTCGTCCTGCTTGGACGCCTTCGCTCCCCTGCCGCTGCTGTTCCTCAGCCGACCCGGAACCGACGATTCGCTGCGTCTACGTCAGCAGAGAGGACAACTCGTTAGCGGTCGCCTTCTCCCACCCCGTGGCGGTAAGTCCCAGAAGGACGGGAGGGAACGGGGGCCGTCCCGAAGCCCGTCCCGCCGCACCGAGCATCTCCCTCCTCTCTTTTTTTAGGTGGCTCCGGCCTCTCACGACCTGATCGTGTTCGGAGACGAGTCCCCGCTGGTGGTCCGTTGGCGCACGCCGGACGGAAGGAACAGGCCCGGGTTTATGTGGGTATCCTACAGACCCCGTGTGGACCAGAAACATCCCAGATTCCGCCCACCTCTTTTTGGAACTTGGGCAAATTGGATGGGCTGGAATCTGAGTTTGTTACGGCACAGGACACTCGGTGTGTTTGGCCTACAACTCCCAGCATGCCCTAGCCAGCTAAGCTGGCTGGTGCATGCTGGGAGTTGTAGGCCAAACACATCTGGGGACCCAAGGTTGGAGAACACTGGTCTAAGGCCTCCAGCTGGTGCCCTCCGGATGTGTTGGACCACAGCTCCCAACAGCCGTGCTGGCTGGGAATGGTGGCAGTTGTGGTCCAACACATCTGGAAGGCACCAGGCTGGAGGAGGCTGATCTCAGGAGAAGGACGTTAGGCTGGATGGGAAAGGAAATTAAAAGGGCCGGTTGGGGCCAAGCCAGGCTGGATCGGTGTTAAAGAGGCGCTTCGACATGAAGACAAAGGCAGAGAATCGGACGTCAGAGGGAGGGGTGCTCCAGTGAGAGAGAGTGGCATGGGGAAAGGGGAGCAGGCAGGGAGCAGAGAGGCCGGACTTGGTTTGCACGGAAAGCTTGCCAGCTGCCGAGTGCAGGATCCAAGGAGGAGCAGAGAGAGAGATTGAGGAGCAAGGCCACGGAGAGACTGAAAAGTAAATACAAGAAGCTGAAAGTGGAGAGGAGGGGAAGCCGGTGAAGAAAACGGTACCGAAGAGTAAAACCACGTGCAGAAAATTTATCAGATCAGCAGCAGCGTCCAGGACACTTGAGTTTTGTATGCTTACGCTCACGTGGGTGGGAGGCAGTGAGTAATTCCCAAAATGTGTTGTGTCAGGGTCACAGCCATACTTTGAAGTCACGCCTGCTGACTAGGAAGCCTTTCCCCAGAATCGCATATATAGCATCATAAGAGTTGGAAGGGACTTTCTAAAAAGTCATGTGCCACGGCACACTCTACCTCTGACGAGTCTTTGCGAGCTGCAGTTGGTCCAGAATGCAGCAGCCAGGATGCCGTCTGTACTGGTTGCCCGGTTTGCTCTGGATGGATGTCAGAGTGTGGCAATTGCCTTTTAAGGCCCTGAATGCCTGGGCACAGGATGGCTGAGAGATCGCCTCCTCCTGTACCAGTCTGCCCACTCCCCAGCATAAGAAGCAGAGGCCACCTCTGTGATCCCTCCTAGGGCGGAGGCACAGTTGATGGTCACAAGAGATAGGGCCTTCTTAGTAGCTGCGCCCCTATTGTGGGCACCTTGCTCTGTGAAGTGCTGGCAGCTCCTTCTCTGTCTTCCACTGGCTGCTGGAGACATTTTTATTTTTTGCCTGCTAAGTGCTGATGTTTTATTTAAAGCTGCTTCTTTTTTAAAATCTGTGGTCTCTTACTCTGTTTTAGAGAGAGAGAGAGAGAGAGTATTTTTATAGAATGTACTGTTTTATATTGTGTCCCGGTTTTTAAATTGTTGTAAGCTTCTCTGAGTGGTGCATGGGCCTTAGAAGGGTGGGATAAGAATCTCTATATAAATAAAATTCAGAATTTACTCCATCCCCACTTCTGCAGCATCCCTGATAGGAGAGCCACACAGCCTCAGTTTAAAAACCGCTAGCAAAGGGGTATCCACACTAGACACATGTGTATGTGTACTCAGTGACTACTCAAAGCTAGGGATGTTCGAGTACCTGGTTTGGTGCTCGCCAGGTGCTTGGCAAGCACCCCCGCCGCTTGATTCCTTGCGCGGCGACAGCGAGGCTCCCGGCAGACTTTCCGGGGACCCAGAAGTGACACGACGGGTCCCGGCGCTGTGCCAGGAACGGACACAACGGGACCCCGGTGCTGCATTTTTAACATAAATACCATAGAAAACCACCTTAAAACGGCCGCGAATAGCAAATCGCGGCTGTTTTAAGGTGGTTTTCTATGGTATTTACATTAAACCCACCGAACCGGGGACCCAGAAGTACCTCTCCCCGGCTCCTCTCTGGAGAGATGTACCGAGCCGGAGAAAAGGTAAGTGCCACGGGGCTCGGGGGGGGGGGTCAAGCAGGGCGAGTTCGCCCCCACTTCCACCCCCGATTGAGATTCGCGCACATCCCTACGTCAAAGCTCTCTGTACACGCTTAGGGGCCCTCCGTTATTATTTCCCTGTAACATAGCACTGGAAACAGGTTTTGAGGTGGCTCAGAACCAGCGCTGAGGGGTGCGGAGGATGAGAGCCGGGGCGTTTTGTCTTCCAGCGCCAACTCTGAGAAGAGGCAGTGGGGAAACGGCTGGCTTAAATTTGAGGAAGGGGCTGTGTGGGAGCCAGGAGTTCTCGGTCTTTTGTGGGGAAACTGGCAGGCGCCGCTCCCAGCAGTTCCGGGTTTTCCTTAACTCTTGCACTCTCCCAGCTGTGCGACTTGCCGGCATCGGCCCTCAACGACCACTGGCCCCAGCACACTTTCCGGGTCCTCTGGGCAGAGGGGCAGGCCCAGAAGGAGTGCGTCCTTTTCAAAGGTAACGCCGGAGGCTCCCCACCCCTCTCCCCCCGCTTCTTTCTCCCCCTCCCCCTGCTTCCTCACCCCCTCAACTCAACTCCGCTCCCCCCCCCCTCTGCCCTCACAGGACACAAGGATTGCTGGAGCCAAGATTCAATCACCGAGGAGCAAGTGTTCAGGTGAGGAGGAGGAAGGGGCGGACCGTCTCCAGACAAGGCCTGCGTGGGCAGGGTTCGCTGACATGAAGAAGAATTTTAAAAGAACGTTCCCCCCCCCCCCCCCCGTGGCAATTCCTTGCCGTCAGATATAGTGCCGGCTACCCTCATGGCCTGGCACCCCTTTCGGCCAAAGAGGGGTGCCTCCGGCCAGTCCGTGAACTGGCACCCCTCAGAAACCAAAGCCTCCTGTGACAGTGACTCTGGGGAGGGGTCAGAACCAGTTCCTGGTCCTTCTGAACTGGGGCCCGCCGCTTTGGACCCCATATCTTGTCCACGCAACCCCCAAGAGGTGCTGTTTACCTTCTGATGCTGCAAAGTGGACTTTGGGCTCCTCTAGCAACCGGGGAGATCCTGGGGAGCAGTCCCCAACCAGCTCCCATCCCAGTTTGCAGGACACGGAATAATGGGCTCAAATTACAGGAACCCAGATTCCACCTAAACATCAGGAAAAATTTCCTGACTGTCAGAGCAATAAGACAATGGAATAAACTACCTAGGGAGGTGGTGGGCTCTCCCAGTCTGGAGGCATTCAAGGTGCGGCTGGACAGACATCTGTCAGAGATGCTTTGACCTGGATTCCTGCATTGAGCAGGGGGTTGGACTCGATGGCCTTGTAGGCCCCTTCCAACTCTACTTTTCTATGATTCTATGAGTCCAACCTTCGTTCCCTAGGAGAAGCCTGGGCCTGCAGGGAAAGGCCGCAAGCCCTTGAACAGCCAGAGGCAGCACGCGAAGGGGTGGCGTTTCCAGAGAGACTCTTCTGGGCTGACCATAATTGCCCTGCCAGTTGCCCTCAGACTCTGCTGGAGTAACTTGTCACTTCCCTAGCTCCAGGATTTCTGACCAAGGTGCTGAAACCTGAGCAAAGCTCCAAATGTGACCCCCTCCGAGGCGTCACCCAGGGCAGCTGACGGATTCCTGATGGATCCCAACAGCTACTAGCTTAGGCAACTTTTACAAACAAGGGATTAAACCAGCTTTCCCCGGCCTGGTGCCCTCCAGATGTGTCGGACTGCAAGTCCCATAATTCCCAGCCACTCTGCTGCTCAGTAGCCGAAGCTCTCTGGGAGGTTCACCAAACAAAACCTAAAACTATAAAATACAATCGCATAACAAGCTCTAATATAAAAACATTAGAGAGTTTAAAATAGACTAAAACTAGAATTAAACAAAGTTAAAAGCTACCCAGGGAAGTCACCTCACTCATATCTCAACACTCTTAACTGCTGTTAATGCTGTTGGTCTGGCTCAATAGAGCCATTCTTTCCATTCCTGTATTCTTATTGTCGACTGTAGTAAATAGTCAGCAACTAGGCAGGAGGGCCAGTGGGCCAATCGACGGCAGAGACCGGGAGCGAGGGGCCAATAGTGTTTGTTCTCCTCCTTGCCCACTTGCCACTGCCAGCATGATCATACTTTGGTCACATGTTGGCTAACGCCGATATTCCCCATTGCCGCCGCTTCCCAAAGCCATGCGTGGGAAGTTGTGAGGTTAGACCTAAATGGCTTCTTACCTGCAAGAAAGGAACTGTGGGCCAACTGACATATGGGCCAGATTTGGGCTTGCGGGCCGCCAGTCGCCTGCCACCACTTTATGGTGAGTTGGTCAAGACTTCAGACGTTTGTGGCAATCGGGTAACAGCAAGAGGCCACGTCGTACTGCCAGAAAGAACTTGGGCGTGGGAGCCACGGGTTCAAGTCCAAGCCTGGATTCCCCGGGTGGTGTGAGTCATGACACGCTCTCCGTCACGCTCAGTTTCCCATCTATGAAGTGGGGATAGCGGCAGCTTACATCACAGAGCTGTGAGGATGAGCGACACAGAGACCACAAAGTACTTTGCAAATTAGAAGTGCTCCACATAAACAGCCTTTGGTAATAATAACGCAGCTCTAATTCTGCCAGGCCGCCTAGATTATGACTCCGGGGTGCGGATCCTGCCAGTCGCCCACCTGGCATTGTTCCTGCTAGCTGGCCTCGGTTTTGGTTATTTCCCTTTATTTAGGGAAAGGGGTGTCGCATGAATCTGGACTGTGCTGAGGTCTGTCTTGGGACCGGATCCCCCCACAGGAAGATGTTGGATGTCTAAAGGCCATATTCCTGCACGTGCTTCTAACCGAGAAGCAAACCTGAACTCAGAGGGACTTACTTCTGAGTAAAAATGCATCCAAGGTCTGGTTGTCAGACACTCTTTTCCAGTACCCAGGGTCATCTTGTGTGTTTGGGGTTGACCAAGGGTTATGGTTAGCAATACTATGTCCTCTGAAGCACGGCGTGACTGTCAGGGACAGGAAGTGAGGGCCAGCTGGAGCCACGAGACGTGACTTCTGTGTAAACCCTTTCCTGGGCAGTGGGAGGAGAGGATATTTCCTAAGCATGAATCCAGGAAGCCGTGAGTTTTAGCTGAATCATCTAAGCGAAAATCCAGCCGAGGTTCAGTTGGGTCATTGCAAACAATTCCCTGTGTGATCTCATTCGCAAACTGTGTCTTCATCACTGTCAGGGTTCCCTATACCATCATGGGCCTAGCGCCCCCGCCACCCAAGGGTGCGGGAAGGGTTGAGGGAATGGATTTGGGCACCTGATGCTGCGGAGTTATCGGAGGCAGAGCCTGGATGGAGGACCTTGAGGAAGTCCTGTGTAGTAACACAGTGTTCTCCAGCCTTGGGTCCCCAGATGTTTTTGGCCTACAATTCCCAGCATGCCCCAGCCAGCAAGAACACTGTAGTAGCAGGCTACAAAAATAATATGCATTTTTAAGGGGGGGGGATCTCTGCCATCCCTCCCCCTCTCTATTTCTTACACATATACGGAATTTGCCCAGAGTTAATCAGGTCAGTTGGTCCCTTCCTTTGCCCCTCTATCGCCGCTCTCTCTTTGGGGTGAGAGATCCAGCCTGTGGGTGACATTCTTCGATCGGACGCCACAGGGCTAGTTCTTAATCGTAAAACCCTAGAATTTTAGGCTTGGAAGAGGTCTGAGAGGACATCTAGTCCAAACTCCAGCTCGATGCACCTACAGCATTCCTGATACCTCTGCTTAAATACCCCACCACCTTCCGAGATAGCCCATTCCACTGTCGACCACCTCATAGCGTTAGGAAGTTCCTGATAATGTGCAGAAAAGGGCAACTAACATGATCGAGGGGCTGGAGCAGCTCCCCTGCGAGGAGAGGTCACAGCAGCCGGGATTGTTTAGCTTAGAAAAAAGGCGAGTGAGGGGAGACGTGATAGAGGTGTACAAAATTATGCCTGGTGTGGAGAAAGTGGATAGGGGGACATTTTCCTCCCTCCCTCATAACACTAGAACCCAATTAGGGTCATCCCATGAATCTGACTGGTGGGAGATTCAGGACAGACAAAAGGAAGTCCTTCACACAGCGCACAGTTAAAACTATGGAATTCACTTCCACAAGATGTCGTGATGGCCACCAATTTGGAGGGCTTTAAAAGAGGATTGGACAAATTCCTGGAGGAGAAGTGTGAAGGACTGCCAACCGGTCCTTTTCTCAAGACCAGAGATCAAAGGTGCAAAACTGCCAGCCTTAGCTCTGCCGTCTTGACACTGATTCTCTCACGGCCTTGCCCTTGGTCTATACACTGGATTTAGCACTGAACCACAGAGGAGAACCACACACACACCGTGTGGGGTAAAACCAGGAAAGTTCATTTAAGGTAAACAAATTACAATAAAAGGTGGGGAATGAGGGAAGAGAGAGAAAGGTTCACAAGAAGGCTATCAATGGCTACTAGTCCTGATGGCTCTATGCTTATGCTACCTCCAGTATCAGAGGCAGGATGCCTATGTACTCCAGTTGCTGGGGAACATGGGCGGGAGGGTGCTGCTGCACTCATCCTGCTTGTGGGCTTCCCACAGGCATCTGGCTGGTCACTGTGTGAACAGAATGCTGGACTAGATCAACCCTTGGTCTGATCCAGCAGGGCTCTTACTTCGTTTAGCCAAAATCTGCTTCCTTGTGTTTTTCACCCACTGTTTCTAGTCCTGCCCTCGGGAGCAACAGAGAACACATCTGCTCCGTCTTCCGCACAACAGCCTTTCAGATACTTGAAGAACACCATCACGCTTCCCTTTAATCATCCTTTCTCCAGGCTAAACATACCCAACTCTTCTGACCATTCCTCATTGGACTTGGTTTCCAGGCCTTTCACCAGCCTGGTCGTCCTCCTCTGGACACAATCTAATTTGATGGGATCAGCTGTGTCCAGTTTGCAGGGGTCAACCTGTGACTGGGCTGTACCATTTGAGATTGCAGGTGAAGGCACACATGTATGAATGCTCCTACACACACACATTCCCTGCACATAGAAAGCCAGCAGGTCAGGGAGAAAGGTTCTAGCTTTGCTTCCTCTATCTGACATGCTAGCTTTCTATGCAGGGGGGGGTGACAGAGAGTGAGCTTCACGATACTGTTCAGACACAGGTGTATCACCTTATTCCTTGTTCGTGTGAATTGGAATTGGACCAGGTGAATGAGCATTGTCCCCCATTAACCAGGCCAGGAGCTGGGAATGGTCATGGTAAAGTTCATTTACAAGTAGCACAGAAGTGCCCCGAACTTTTCTCGCTCACACACACACATACACACTCTTCCAAGAGTTTGCCGGGATATCCCGCTCATCGCCTGGCTCTTTCTCTGTTCCCTTCTCCTGCCCCAGGTGTGAGCTCTCCATCGAGAAGTCGACTGTTCTCCAGTCTGAGTTGGAATCCTGTAAGGAACTGCAGGCCCTGGAACCCGAGAACAAGTGTAAGTCCCTGGGCTGGCACCTGCAGTGGGGGAGTAGGCCGGCGTGCGGACACCAGGGCGGCCATGTAGCCGGGGCTCGCAGGGTCAAAGCGCCAGGAAGTTTTGATTAGCAGGTCTGATGACACCATCTGCCCCACATGCACGTGGGCTTCTCTCTCAGCGGGCTTCTCTCTCAGCGTAGCTGCAGTCCCCACAGTGACTGCGGAAAAATGGATTTTCCTAGCAGCAATATATCGTGAGCTATCCCTTTTGTAATGCGAAGTCGCTTGGGGTGGCTTGGTCTCAAATGGGTAATTAAGACTCATTCGCCATATAGAAGACCTGCAAAAGACGTATATGATATGGAGTAATATGGCTGCCTGCATTTTGGGGCTCTCCTTGGGGGCGTGGCTATGGGAACAGTCATGACGAGCGCCTGCGCTTCAACTTCTACCGCTACACCACCGGCAGGTGCTTTTTCTGTGTGTACACAATCTCAGTGCCCCAAAGCATAATTCACCTGGGGTTTTATCCTCTGCTCTGGGAATGGCATAAGAACCGGGGCTTAAAGGTTGATGTTTTTGGAGATTACTCTCAGGGCTATGAATGTGTTCCACAACCACGCTGCATACGTATATGCTGGGTACGGAATTCAGCATCCTCAGAATCTCGGTTGTAATAAACTTTCTCTTTTTTTAAATCAAGTTGCTAGTCCTTAAGACTGATGATGGGTTTGAGAGGGGTTTCACTAGATATCGCACTGACACTCCCTCAAGTCTGTCGTCACAACCTTAAGGACTAGCATCTTGATCGTCCTTGAGGCTGTGGCAATTGGCTTGAGAGTACATGGGCAACATCTAGTGAAGCTCCAGTAGCTGAATTTGGGAACTACTTGTAGAGGTGTAGGGGAGCTGAAATGCCTTGTCCCTCTCCATGACCAGGAGAAGCATGATAACGTATGCAGAACAAGCAAACATATGCAAATTAATTTGCAGCACATATACAGGTCACAGAATTCAGCTTGGTCTTTGTAAAGGCTGGGCACTGAGTCTGTCCTTTTTGCTTTCTCTGTCCCTAGGGTGCCTCTTGACCATCATCCTCCTCATGAGAGCCTTAGACCCCTTGGTGTACGAACACGAGACCCTCAGCTACTTTACGACCCTGAAGGTGAGCCAGGGAGGAGGCCTAGCGATTCCAGCCAGTTCTGGCTTGACGATTTCGGGTGCCCCGGATCCTGAATCGCTTAAGCAGTACATATTCACTGGGGTTGTCCCCTGTTTGAAGGCTATCCGGCAACAAGAGTGCCTCTTGAGCATGTGCAGGAAGTGTCCTTCCTACCTCAGCAGTATTCCTTCACTTCTTCCCCCTTCTTTCTCTCTCGCACGCACACACAGAGACACACTCACCGTTCCTGATACACTTAAGGCGCCAACCTATGCATGTTTAGACTGAAAAAAGTCCTACAACTCTCAGCATTCCCCGGCCAGCACACACAGAGACACACACGCACAGAGCGATTAAGAAAAGCAAGGTGCCCGGCTTGCGAGGCCAAAGTACTTCCTTGTACCTTCCACGTCTGTATTGTAAACTGCTTAGAGCCGTTAGTATATTAAGCGGTATAGAAGTACTAACAAATAAAGGGACTTCCCCACACACGCTCCCCCTCTTTTACCGATCGAATGCCTGCTGCTCTCTGCTTCCCCGTTCTCTTCCTCCATCTCCTTCCCTCCCAAAGGCTGCAGACCCCATGCGCTCGGCCTACCTGGACGACCTGCGCAGCAAGTTCCTGGTCGAGAACAGCATCCTCAAGATGGAATACGCGGAGTCCCGGGTCGTGGACCTGTCACAGCGGGTAGGGGACCGAGGTGCACGATGGAAGGCGGGAGGGGCCAGGAAGGAGCGGAGGGGGCCTACGTCGGCACAGCTGGCAAACAGCACAGCAGGGCAGAGAGAAATGGTCTGGTACATTTCACGTACAGCCAGTTAAACCAGTCTTAACGGTTAATACTAGACCCGGAGTAGCCAGAAGGTAGACCTGGATCTACCAGTAGATCTCCGGGTCATTTGCAGCAGGTTGGCGAGGGCTTCTGACTCCCTGTTCTTTGATAATAGCAGCCACAAGATGGCTTCCCTCTGGCCCTAAATTGTGCTACAAAAATGAAGAGAGCTTGGGGGTAAACAGAAGCTGGCTTTTGTGCAGAAGTACCACGAGCCGCATTCAGAACAAATTCCTGGAATGGAATTCTTTAATTCTAAATGTTTCTCCTTCTTCCTTCTCCTCCTCCTTCCTCCTTCCTCCTCCTCCTTTTTTGCACCAGGCTCCAGTTGATCAGTCTCAGGGGGCTCTAATTAAAAAGTAAAACAAAAATAGATGCTTCTGCACTTCTGGTCACCCAACGAGCTTGATTGGCATTAGACTCGGGACGGACGAGAGGAAGTCCTCCTTTCTACAGCACGTCCTTAACTCGTGAAACGTGCTGCCAAAGGGTCTCCCCCGGGGCGTGGCCCGAGGGCAACCAGGTGCAGCCACTGTGCGGGAGCTAAGCTGGCCTGGGGCTGGCCAGTGCCTGGATGGGAGACCACCTGGGAGGACTCCCCCCCCCAATGTACCCCACCTTGAGCTCTATAACAGAAGCAACCCGGGGGATATAAATGTACTAAATAGATTAAAATAGTTCCGCCTTCCCCAACCTGGCGCCCTGCACATAGCTGGCTGGGGGATCCTGGGAGTTGTAGTCCAACACATCTGCAGGGCGCCAGGTTGGGGGAGGCTGAATAAAAAAAATAGACCAGACGTGGCGATGGCCACTTTTCAGGTGGCCATCCGAGGCTATTAGACGAATGCATGGCATATGGATGACTGGAATATGGAATATCGGGTCTGTCTTTGAATCGGGCAGGAGTGCACAACCTTTCTGGCCCTGTGGGGCCGCGTGCGACGCCGTCTCGGGGGTTGGGGGCTGCATGCGCACACCCCCACATGCACACACATCCCCGTGATCCCGACACCAGGCGCTAGCAGCAGGGAGGAAAGAGCGACGTGTCAGAAGATCTTTGGGGCAGGGGAATTGGCCGTGCGGGGGTGGGAATTCAGCGGCGGGGGGGCCCTTTGGAGGGACCACAGTAGAGGCCTCGAGGGCTGCAGGTTGTGCGCCCCTGGAATAGGGAAACCTGGGATATAAATTCTTGAATGAAAGAAAGGATGAAAGTTACGGCGCTTAGACATGACGGCCGCCAGATTCAGAGTTGCTGGACTCCCAGCTGCGTGGAAGCACAAGCGTGAGGGTGTTCAAGCCCTCGTGTCCTGCTTAGGTGGGGGGGGGCACTCCTGGAGGAACCCGCAATTGTGGGAAGCCAAATTTGGGGCTAGGTGGGCCTTTTTTTCTGAGCCAGCGGAGCTCCTCTAATGTAAAAGGTGGTGCTCAAAGGCTGGGGAAGAGAGGAGCGGAGAGAGGTACCAGCTGGGACGTGTGAGGGACCCCCCCCACCATGAACATTGTCCTCCTCCCCCCGCTTTTCCCGCAGGGCCTCACCGTCCTCTGCCACCTGGAGCACCTGTTGTTGGTCACGCACATGAACCTCTCGGACAACCTCCTCCACGGCTTGCCCCCCACGCTGGCCATGATGCGCTGCCTGGAGGTAAGGCCGCCTTCCTCTCCCCCCCCCCCGCTGCACCCCACTCTGATCGCTTACCTCAGCCTTCCAAGCCTAGCTTGGCCTCCATGATAGCTAGAAAAACTTGCATTCCAAAGAAAATTAAACAGTTCCCCAAGCCGGCGCTCTCCAGCTGTGTTGGACGAGTCCCACTTAGCTCTTCGGACAACGTTGCCCAGTGGTTCGGTCGTTCATCCCGCCCACCCTCATCCCCCCCCCCCCCCCCCGGGACACGGAGCGGGGCTCAGTGAGCTTAGCCAGCGGGCTGCGCTTGCATTCCCGACTCTCCGCTTATCTCCTCCTCTAGGTGCTTGAGGCCGACGACAACCAGATCGAGACCCTCGAAGGGCTGCCCGCTCTCCCTCGCCTGGAGGAGCTCTCCCTCTGCAACAACCGTATCCTTGAGATTCGGCAAAACCGGTCCTTCGCCAGCCCCCGGGGCTGGCCGGAGAGGTTAATTTGGGGTGGGAAGCCTGCCCTGTTCAGAGTTTCTCCTTAACTCGGCTACCCTCCCGCAGGCCTCCAGCGGCCCACTGACCTCCGACCTCTGGCCGCCTTCCCAAAGCTCACCCATCTCAACCTCCAAGGCAACCCGCTCTGCCGGATCCCCGGCGTCCAGTCGGAGCTCACCGCGCTGCTGCCAGATGTGGCCACCATCCTCACCTGATTGGCACGCGGGGGACGCCTCACCCCCACCCCCCTCGTCAAGACCGCCTCTCCTGGACTGCACAGACACCTTTAATTTATTGGCATGAGGAAATTAAACAAAACACGGGTTGGCGTTTTGAGTCATTTGTTTGGCTGCTGTCCGCTGGTCTGTAGAGCACGAACCATGATTTCCCAGTTGTGCTGCTCCCCACACCACAAGATACTCAAGCCACACGCCCCGAACCCACACACACACACGCACACACACAAGCTGTGACATTCCATGGGCCCAGAAATAATACCTGGAACCAGCTAGGCCCGACCTTAATATCCACATACAAAAATATGACCCCGAAAGCCCTTGCGGCATTTCTGTGCTCAGTTCTTCACCTCAAGAGGAAATATTTTTGTGCATCAGCGCCTTGCCCTTGATTTGTGTACTTATTCGTTCGTGCAAGTAGTACCATCAATGCAAGCAAAAGGAAAACAAAAGCCCAACACCCAAGTCCCTGCCCCAACCATCTAAATTTCAACAGTGAGGCAAGATAACTGAAGGAAGAGAAACAGAGTCATGGGTAATAAAGGATATATATTATTTTTATTATTAATATTAACATTTCTTAAGGTGCAATCCTATGCATGTTTGAACAGAAAAATGGCCTATAACTCCCAGCATGCCATAGCCAGCTATGCTGGCTGGGGCATGCTGGGAGTTGTAGGCCTTTCTTCTTTTTTTTTTGTCTAAACATGCATAGGATTGAGCCCTTAGATGCCTTTCTCAAAAACGGACTCGAGGCTTTGGAACTAAAAAGCTGGAAACGTTTTATACCACTCAGTTGGAAATCCATCCAGCCCAGCTGATTTCCCAGCATTCATATTAGTTATTACTTTCATAATTTCCTCAATATACAAAGGCACCAAAAGAGATTGCCTTGTGAGGAGCCTAGGCGAGGAAGGAAGACATGAGAGAGAGAGAGCATCTATTTCCTGCTGCAATATTTCACTGCCTCTACTATACAATTCTGAATAGAATTTTAAAAATTGAGAGTTCATTTCTTCAGGAGAAGTACAGTATGTATCTTGCCACTCTTATCTTTAATAGCCGAAATAATATTTCGATGTTTTTGTTGTTTGATCCAACGAGCCAAAACCTTACCAGGCCGTTCGCCATTTTCCCAATATGCCTGTCTTAAACAGGTTAAAGCAAATTCCGCCTGCTGTGATATAGATATATATCTATATTTACTTGCTATATTTAGGAGATGCCCAACAACTGACATTCTCTGGGCGACATGCAAGGAAATCTCGAACAATTTAAAATCATAAGATTAACCCCCCCCCAAAAAAAATACCATTTAAAAAGCAGCACTTTAAAACAATTATAAAAGGAAAGCAAAAATTATGTCCCAGCAGCAAATAAAACAACTCTGCACTGTCCAAAGAGTTTGAACAGCCACATTATTAAAACGCAGAGCGGCTAGGGTCAGACGTATCAGGTTAGGCTGAAAGACGGTGGCTGCCAGTGGACACTTTGTGGGGACTCGAACACGCATCTCCCCAGTCTTAGCCTGATGCTCCAAACCAGAGTTGGGGGGATCCTTTTCACCCCCAATCCAAAACATCTGCGGGACAATAGGCTAAGGAAGGCTCTATTAGTGGCCAGTTCTTATTTTCATGTCTTGCAAATGGTTCTTATTTCTTCCTAAAGATTTGAATCGGGTTTGCTTTCTCAGGCAGACGAAGCATCCCGATCAGGGCCGGTGCTACCTAGGCAGCTGCCTAGGGCGCAGGGCTAAAGGGTGCGCCAGAAACGCCTTGGAAAAAAAATACAGCGCTCTCAAGTGGGAAGGGGGGCGCTAAATATCTGATCTTGCCTAGGGCACCAAACTGCCTTGCACCGGTCCTGATCCCGATGCATATATAAATAAATCGGGGCTGCCACGATTCCCCCGCCTTGATCCACCCGACGCTTCCGGTAACTCGCCTGTGTCCCCCCTCCGCCCTGAACCAAAGGAATCTGCTTGGGCTTGTCGGCTTCAGGGGAAGGAGCCATCTGTGCTTCAGCAGCCTGGACAGGTTGGCCGTCATCCCTGCATTCCCCGGGTGCAGGGACCCATGTCAGCCCACTAGCGGCACCCATACGGACAAAACCTTTTTCCTGATTTACACAGCTGTTGTTGCACTCTCCTCTCGTGGGAGCCTGTGACCCAGCCACGGCGCCGGGGCCTGGCGCTTTGCCTCATCTCCTGTGCCAGGGTGTTTGCTCAGAGGCTGTTGCACCATCGGGGCTGTGTGTCACGGCCTCTTCCTCCTCCATCATATGTCGCCGGCTTCCCCTCCCTCCACAAACTTATTATCAAAGCCTCATATTCTTTTATTGTTAGTAGCTTATCGAATTTCTGGGCACCTCACTTTAAGAAGGACATAGACAAACTGGAGAGGGTTCAGAGGAGGGCAACAAGGATGATAAAGGGACTGGAAACAAGGCCCTATGAGGAGAGACGGAAAGAACTGGGCATGTTTAGCCTTCAGAAGAGGAGACTGAGGGGAGATATGATCGCACTCTTCCAGTACTTGAAGGGATGTCACACAGAGGAGGGCCAGGATCTCTTCTCGATCATCCAAGTTTGCAGGACACGGAATAATGGGCTCAAGTTACAGGAACCTAGATTCCACCTAAACATCAGGAAAAATTTCCTGACTGTCAGAGCAATAAGACAATGGAATCAACTACCTAGGGAGGTGGTGGGCTCTCCCACTCTGGAGGCATTCAAGGTGCGGCTGGACCGCCATCTGTCAGGGATGCTTTGACCTAGATTCCTGCACTGAGCAGGGGGTTGGACTCGATGGCCTTGTAGGCCCCTTCCAACTCTACTTTTCTATGATTCTAAGATTCTATGTGTGAGCGTGTGTGTGTTATATAATTGATAGGATGTGATCCTCAACAAGACCATCTTTCGGTTCCATTGCTCAGAATTATTGTCCTCCAGGTTCATCAATGCAAGCTTTGGTTGATTAAGGCCTGTGGCTTACGCTGGCTCAGCTTGCCTGAGCGTGGAAAGCTAAGCAGGGTCAGGCCTGGTTTATCACTTGGATGGGAGACCCCCTCCTCTAGTTTCCTGCATTGAGCAGGGGGTTGGACTCGATAGCCTTGTAGGCTCCTTCCAACTCTATAAATCTATGAAAATCTATGAAATCAACCCAGCGAAAGATTGCAGCCTGCTTTCCTTGTCTCTTCAAGCATCCCTGGTCACGCTCCGCCCTCCCTTGGGGCAGACCCAATGCAGGCTTTTAAGCAGCCAGTTCCTAATCATTGGTGGCACTTAAAGAACTTCTCTAGCCAGGCCAGGAAGCATGACAAAATGGGGGGGGGGGTTTGTAGTGTTTGGGGGGGGGGGTTGCAGGCCACAAACAACATAGGTATGCAGTGTCTGCAGCGTAGTAAAAAATTATTACAGAGCAATAACTTTGGAGACTTAGGGCACAATCCTGTGGCTGGGGGAATGCTGGGAGTTGTGGGACTTTTTTTCTGTCTAAACATGTGCAGGATTGAGCCCTTAATTGCAAGGCTGACAAAATAGGTCAGATTACATCTATCAGTGATCCCCCAATACATTGTAAGGCAGTTCTTTATTTCTATCTGTGGTTGGAAGCAGACAGCGGTCTTTTGATCAACTTGGTTTGAAAGAGGGATTGGTACTGTGCCGGTTTCTCCCACTTTTGGCTCTTGGTCATACAGTTTTTGCAGGTTTTTCTCCCAGCGTTCCAAAATCCCTGCAGAACCTGCTTGATCAGAGGCGACAGTGAGACAAAAGACTCAGACCCTGTGAAGCCGTCTAGCCTGCAATTGTCTACTTTTAACTGGCAGCTGTTCCCCCCAATACTTGGAGCTTTTTCGAACGCCCAGTACCTAATGCCCCTTTTGTTTTTTGTTTTGTTTTACTAGTAGAGATGTGGAGAATTGGACCTAGGACCTTCCACATGCAAAGCACATGTGCCGCCGCCCCCCACTAAAAGCTGTGGCCCATGCGTCTATGCCAAGCAAGCAGTGCGTTTGCTCAAACCACTTTAAGGACGCAATCCTACGCATGTTTAGACAGGAAAAAGAAAATGTGCTATAGGATTGCATCCAAAATGCTCTTTAAAAGCCTTGTTGGACTCCAACCTGTCTTGTCTAGCGCAGCCTCCCCCAACACAGCGCCCTCGTGATGCGTTGGTCTACGACACCCATCATCCCCAGCCAGCATGGCCGATGGTTTGCCATGATGGGAATTATAGTCCAAAACATCTGAAAGGCACCAGGTTGGGGGAGATTGGTCTCTGGTGCAGCCTCCCCCAACCTGGCACCCTCCAGATGTGTTGGACTACAACTCCCATCACCCCAACCCGCCTAGTCAATGACCACCAGTCTTGCAGAGCCTAAAAAACAGTCACACCTGCAGTGGCATTAGCTGTTGTGGGCCAGAACCGACTTTTTCAGATGCGCAAAGCAGTTTCCTCTGCCTGGGGTCGGCAACATGCGGGGGGGGGCGACCTCTTTTTTTCCACCCCTACCCCTGGGACACTGCTGCTGAAATCCGTGCTGTTGCGTGTGGGTGTTGGGTTCGTGGTTCCCACGGGAAGAGAATGAAGCAGAAGCTGCACAAATGAGGGAAATAATAATCTTGTATAGCAGGAGACATCACATCGAGGAGCAGCCAACAAGCGCGCACCTTGTTTTAAAGGTGAAAACGCCAGGGGTGTTGCCGCTGCCGAATTGCCCGCGAAATTTGGCAGCAGTGACTTAGGGGCCGGGCCGTAGGGGTGTGTGTTGGAAATTGGCCCCTGGACCCTCTGGCGCCACCCATCCCTGCGTTATGCCCAAGGCGGCATGTATGGTATTCCCTTCTCCCATTTTAGCCTCCCCTGGTAAGTTACACCGCCATGCGAGGGGGTCACGGGCCCGAGATCCCCCCCCCCCGATGAGCTCCGTGGCTGAAACCGGGTCTCTGCAAACCTAGGTTGACACCGGGGGGGGGGGGGAGGCTCTAGATCAGTGTTCTCCAACCTTGGGTCCCCAGATGTTTTTGGCCTACAACTCCCAGCATGCCCCAGCCAGCTACGCTGGCTGGGGCATGCTGGGAGTTGTAGGCCAAAATCATCTGGGGACCCAAGGTTGGAGAACACTGGTCTAGATCTTGTTGGACTGCATCTCCCATCATCCTTCGCCATTAGCCACAATGGCTGGGGCGGATGGGAGCTGGAGGCCAGCAGCATGTCGAGGGCCGCATGTGCCACAGCCCTGCTCTAACCCTTACACTACGCTGTCTCTTCCCACAATCTTCTATATGCACCCAGGATCAGATGGGGTGATTGCGGGGGAGACGGGGGACGGGATGGGACGTTGGCAAGCAGCGGGGGCCAAAAGGTTACAGGATGCAAGGACTTAGCCGGGAAAAGCCTGCCACTGTTATTTTGCAACGCCCAAATGTATACACCGGCCTTCCCCAGCCTGGGGCCCTCCCCCGAGACCCCTGCCTGCCTCCGCCCAACTCTCTCGACTCTGGAGCCAACCCTGTGGCCTAGGTTTGCATTCCCACATTCAGACTCTCTGGCCTCCTCGGTCCCACCAACTTGCTCTCCCTGCCTCTATTCCGGTTCCGCCGGCTGATTAATTCTCCAGCTAGCGCAGCTTGGGTGGGGCACCCTTGGGTGTATTCTGCTGGAGCTCCAAGAGGTTATTTCTCTTCCTCCCCCCCCCCCCCCCCGCTTCCTTCTCCCAATCTCAGGAGTCAAACCCTGCTCGCTCGCTCTTTCAAGCTGAGGCTGCAGGACCAGTTCGGAGCGATACTGTGTCTTGCTGGGAATTCTCCACCTTGCTTCCGCTTGACTAGGAATGATTGGCATGGGCAGGAATTTGCCCAAATCCCAGTTGTGTCCAGTAAATCATCCTCTTCCCCCCCACCCCCACCCCAAGATGACAGGGCCTGGGTCCATCATGTGTCTTTCTCTCTTGATGCAACTTTTAGATTTCCTAAAAAGGCCGGGCAGCAGGCCAGAGCTGTGGCTCGGAGCTGAGAGATAGGAAGGTTGACACACTTGGGGAAAGCTGCATCGGTTGACTTTCTGGTCCATCGTGAACCTGTTCCAGGCACAGGAGCCCTGCCAGAAAGCCACGCGCAATATGAGAGATTGCAGCAACATACAAACGGAGAAAGAGCTGACGATTAAATGTTCTCCCTGAACCATCCTGTGCCAAGCAAAGCTGCCAGGCAGCAAAGATCAGATCCTCTCCCTGGCCCTGGCATCTCAACAGCGTGATTTCGGATAGGGCTTAATCCTGGAGGATGTCTCAGCACCAGCACTGATCTCCTGGAACATGCCAAGTAATAATAAAGACACGATGCCTCTGAGCAGGTGCAAAGTCCAAAGAGTGTTTTCCTTCCACACTGAGCGACGGCGAGCATTCTGCATCTGTGCATGAGGGGGAGAGTTCCGGTCTCCACAGCAGGGGCTGACCCCAAGTCTAAGCCCTGGCATGTCTTCGCTCTTAAAAAAAACAACCACTGGGTCCATTTGAGGGGGCTGATGGAAGTTTCTGAAAGGATGGGAAAGGTAGAGAGAGATTTAGAACGGCCTGGCCATCTCCAACCCAGCACCCTCCAGATGCGTGAACCACAAGAGTTGTAGTCCCAAAAGAGTTGTCGCCCCGGCACTTCTGGAGGGCGCCGATGCCAGAGGTCGGAAAACAAGTGAGACCTTCTATTTGTTTAACTGACAAAATAAATTTCCATTCATTTCATTTATTTCATTTCTATACCGCCCCACCACAGCCAAAGCTCTCTGGGTGGTTCACAATTTATACATAAAAACAACAATTAAAACATACAATATAGTTAAAAAGATTAGAAACCAAATTTAAAAGCACAGTTTAAAATGACAATACAAAAGTTAATAAAACTAAGCCTACGGGTGACAATTCCCCCTCCCATTTGAGCCCTTAACTGTTGAATGCCTTGGCATAGAGGGAAGTCTTAATCTGGCGCCGAAAAGATAGTAAGGTTGGCTCCAGGCGGGTCTCAGTGGGGAGCTTATTCCATAATTGGGGGGCAACCACTGAGAAGGCCCTCCTCCTTGTTGCCGCTAACCGAGACTCTCTTGGAGGTGGCAGTCGGAGAAGGGCCCCAGATGTTGAGCACAGTGTCCGGGTAGACTGCGGTTGGGAGAGCCGTTCCGTCATTCACCTCTCGGCCTGATGTACTTTGCAGGCTTGTTGTGAGGGTGAAAGGGGAAGAACCATCCAAGCTCCCTGGATGAAATGCAGGATAAAAATGCAATTTTTATATGCATTACATATATGCCTTAAGGCAGTGCTACGCTGGCTGGGGCATGCTGGGAGTTGTAGGCCAAAAACATCTGGGGACCCAAGGTGGGAGAACACTGCCTTAAGGAAAGGTGCACCGCTTGAATGTCTGCCTGTTGCACTGCTCTTATTGAGCAGGCTGCCTCACAGGGAAAACAAAGGTGGCAATCCTCAGTCAGGGCCCCCAGTGGATCTTTCAACACAGGGATTGTCTCCTGAACACAATGCTCGTGGCCACACCTTTCTTCGTCCTTTCTTCGTCTTCCCCCCCCCCCTTTCTGGTGCTCCCTCGTCCCTCCCTCAACTTGCCCTGACATGCACCTGTCTGTGGGTGCCAACACCGCTAATAGCAATCCTTCCCCCAATGCAGCTCAGCTTTGGGACTTAGCCAGGACTCCTGGGTCCCAACACCGGCTCCTCCTGGAGAGGAGCTGGGCCCCTGCTGGACTTTCAAGCAGCTTGAGTGCCTAGGGCAAGGCAGGATCAGGCCCCAGAACGGGAATGGGAAAAGCAGGTTAGCACCATTGGGAGGAAGCGGTGGGGGGGAATAGGGAGCTCAGGACACCTGGGTCCCATTCTCAGGCTGAGGTTCCTCATTTATCAACATCCCCATCTGTGCCGGATTTGAGGAACCTGCAACAATGCCTTACTGGGGCAATGGCACAGCCATTCTCTCTCCCCCCCCACCCCACCCCAGTCCCTGGAAAGAACTACGCATTTAAGCATGATGGAGCAGCACAGGAAAAGCCCAGCCCGCCTTGCAATGTTGTTGTGAAATTGAAATCCATGGACCGCCCTGTTCCACTGCTGCTCATGCTTTGCACGAATGATCGCACCACCCAAGATGTGCAGCACTCTCTCTCTCTATGTTCCTGAGGGTTTTCCAGGCCAATTCGCACCCCCCCCAAAAAAAAACCAGGGAACACACAAAGATGACTTCACATGTTCCAAAATTCCTGCCTGCCGTACCACAGCACCTGTCCTGCAGCTGTTAAGGGCGCAGGATTCTTGCCAGGATGTCTGAAACCCTCTCCAAAGCACAACAATCCTCTGAGCAATGGAGCTGAGGCTCTCGAATATTTATATGCCATGGGAGGCAAACCTGTGGCACTGAGGCCGCACGTGGGGCATGCCGTGAAGGTTTGGGCCAGCGGCTCACGTAGCCTGTGGCAGAATTTATTTATTTATTTATTTATTATATTTTTTTAATCGCCCATCTGGCCGGTCACCCGGCCACCCTGGGCGATGTACAATTAAAATACAGCAAAACACAATAAATATAATGATTAAAACAATATAAAAAATTCTTATTAAAAACCTAACCCACCCCATATTCCCGCCTGAACAGCCATGTTTTTAATGCACGGCGGAAGCTCATCACGGAGGGGGCATGGCGAAGGTCACTAGGGAGGGAGTTCCATAATGTGGGGGCCGCCACAGAGAAGGCCCTCTTCCTAGTCCCCACCAGCCTGGCTGCTCTGGCTGCTCTGGCTGATGGGATAAGGAGAAGGCTGTCCGTGGCAGACCTTGTTGAGCGGTCTTATAGGGGCACAGATGTCTGCACTTCTGCTGCCTCCCCAATTTAGCAGATTGGAGATACAAAAACTCCCCAAGACATGGGGGGAGTGGGCTACAGATGCACACTGGAGGAACACTGCCTTACACAGTGAATGTGGCTTGTCGTGGCACATTGGCCACCACTCATCCAGAGAGTTGAGTCTGAGTCAGACCCTCGGTCCATCCAGCCCAGTATTGTCGGCGCTGACTGGCAGCAGCGACTCCCCAAAGATTCAGGCTGGAGATATTCCTGCTCTACCTGGAGATGCCAGGGGATCGAACCTGGGACCTTTCACACGCAAGGCTAAGCTATGCCCCTCCCGGAGCTGTGAACCAGGCACAGGACTAAACCTCGCGATCTTGATTGACCCAAGTGGAAGTATCCGGACCAAATGTTAACTTCCAGGAAACTACACGTGTTCTGCGCATCATGTGCGACAAAGCCATGGCGCATCCGTTTTGCCATTTGTGGATTAACTTAGACTGGGATCCTCTGCCAATTATTGGTTGTATCCAATGTCTGTCCAACTTTAAGCCCCATTCATTTCAATGGGTCTACTGTAAGTAGGACTGACGTAGGGTACAACCCAATGGCTCCCTTCCCCAAGCGTGGGAAATCCCTTGTGACACCCGCTTCTCCCTCCCCTCCCCCTTTTGCTGAGCTTAGTTTGCAAGCTCCTCCGGGCAGAGACCTTGCAACACACAATTTACAGAACAAGCAAGGTAGTGACGGCCACTGCGGCAGCTTTAAAAAAGGGATTAGACAGATTTATGTAGGAAGAACAAGAGGTCTGTCAGTGAGAACCAGTGTGGCGTAGTGGTGGGAGTGTTGGCCTGGGACTTGGGAGATCCGGGTTCTAGTCCCCGCTCGGCCATGAGGCTCACTGGGTGACTTTGGGCCAGTCACTGATTCTCAGCCTGACCTATCTCACAGGGTTGTTGTGAGGATAAAATTGAGAGGAGGAGGATGATCATGTAAGCCACCTTGGGTTCCTTGCAGGAAAAATGGTGGGATATCAATACCAATACAGTAATACCTTGGATTGCAAGTAACTTGGTCTGAGAGCGTTTTGC
Source organism: Shinisaurus crocodilurus (assembly GCA_021292165.1). NCBI lineage: Eukaryota > Metazoa > Chordata > Lepidosauria > Squamata > Shinisauridae > Shinisaurus > Shinisaurus crocodilurus. The sequence goes on along the minus strand of CM037877.1, from coordinate 296,329,020 downwards.
AAGACAAGCAAATTTTTAAATATTTATTTATTTATTTATTACTTGATATACAAGCGACGTCTTGCAATACAAGTACTGTAGTACGGCTTAAATTAAAAATCTCTGTGCAAATTTTTTTGGGGGGATTTTGTTTTGATATAAGAGTGTTTTGGATTACAAGCACGTTTCTGGAACGAATTATGCTCTCAATCCAAGGCATGACTGTATAAGAAAGAAAGAAAGAAAGAAAGAAAGGCTATTGGCCATAATGGCTACTTGTATCCTCCGTGTTCCGAGACAGACTCTTCTCTCTGGGCACCAGTCGTTTGGAGAGCAACAGCAGGGGAGGGGAGTGGGCTTCACACCCCACTTGTGGGCTTCCTGGGGTCATCTGGTTGGCCAGCACGTGGACGCTGGACTAGATGGACCTTTGGTCTGATCCAGCAGGGCCCTTCCATATGTTGCCCTGTAAAATGTTGTGCGTGCTTTGGTGCTATCAAGAGTCAGCATCATTGTTATACATTATTGCTGGGGTTTATTTATTTATTTATTTAAAATATTTCTTGGCTGCCTTTCAGGGCAGATGTCCGCCCAAGGTGGCATCCACCCAAGGTGGCATACATTGCTATTTATTATTATTATTATTATTATTATTATTATTATTATTATTATTATTATTATTATTATACACATCTTTGGATTACATAAAATGTGGGAGGGACACATCCGTGTCAGAAATCCTGCCTTGCGCCAAGGCTGCCTGTCCCGTTTCACCCCCTCTGCTTCCCACATGCTCCCAGCTCCTTACCTGTGGTACAGCTAGGTAATTTTATGTATTTATTATTTATTTATTAGTTTTATATCCTACCTTTTTTCCTGCAAAGAACCCAGGGTGGCTTACATAATCCTCCTCCTCCTCCTCCTCCTCTCCATCTTACCCTTGCAACAACCCTGTGAGGAAGGTCAGGCTGAGAGTCACTAACCGGCCCAAAGTCCCCCAGTGCGCTTCATGGCTGAGCGTGGACTAGAACCCAGGCCTCCCGAGTCCCAGTCCAACACTCTCACCACTACACCCCACTAGCTCTCGGTCGTAACGGTCTTATGGGGTCCCCCTTTAGGCAGACCTGTGCATTCCTTCAGTTGTGAAGCACACACAACTCACATATCTGTTCCGCCCGCCCGCCCGCCCCCCCACAACCCCCATTCCATGCATTAAAACTGCTTCTGTGTTCCTGATAGGTTAGACTCTCAGAGCAACCACACTGTTTGCCCACAGCCGCTTTTTAAAACAAACAAACAAACTTCTCTGAGCATGTGCAGTTTTTGCATTTGAGAAACTCCCCGAAAATCTTAGCCCCCGCATGACTACAGGAATTACTAAATGGAGTTGTTGGCTTCTGCTGCCCCCCATCGTGGGCCGCGCTCTCTGGGTAGGGCCGTTTGGGGGAGCGGGGCTGAGCTGCGCCCCCCCCCCGCCCCCGTGCGCATCGCTGCTCCCTACAGACCCACACAGCCGGGCCAGGGAGTTCATGCCGCTGTTGCCCCCTTGACTCACTCCACGGGTTTCCCCCCGCTCCCGACACGCAGAGAACTGCTGCTGACGCATCGCAACATCATGCTCGGCGAGTGTCTTGTCAACCGCCTCTCCCAGGAGGAGTTGCCCGTTCCGCCACGGTGGGGCAAGAGGCTCTCTCTCTCTCTCTCTCTCTCTCTCATCCACGCCCCCCCCCACGCCCCCTTCCCTCCCCGGATGCTTCCCATAGCTATGACATGACACCACCCAGGGCAGCTCCACTCTTGACAGAAGAGGCGCCCACACCAGGGAGAGCAGCCGGAGAGGCCGAGGACGAGGAGGAGAGACGGGAGCTGCCTGAGCACCAGGTGAGTGCCGGGGGGGGCGCGGGAGGGGCGGCGGCATGCGCGCGCATCGGTGCCAGGGAACTTCTGGACCCACCCGAGGGGTCCCGGGAGCGAAGGTGCCGGGGAGTTGAGAAAGGCGGCCGGTGTGTGTGCGTGCGTGCGCGCACAGATGAAGCATGGGAATGCAGCGATCCAGGGACCGGTGGGTCAAAAGGAAAAGGGGGATTCATGGCTCAGGACTTGGGGGTGTTGGGGGGGGAGGGGGCTGCCAGGGGCATGGGTGACCCTGAGGGCATCCATCCGGGCCAGGAGGCACAGAGTGGCGCGTGGGAAGGCTGCTGGACCCACACGCGAGCCAGAGATCAGTGGGGCCAAAGAGAGAAGAAGAGGGACTTGAGAGGATGAGTTTGCCTGGAAGTTTTGGCAGGCGTTCGCGGAGTGCTGAGGACGGTTTGGAGGGAAGGAGGAGGGTGCGGCGGCGGAGGGGCATTTAGAGTTGGAAGGAGCCTACAAGGCTATCGAGTCCAACCCCCTGCTCAATGCAGGAAACTAGAGGAGGGGTCTCCCATCCAAGTAACAACCAGGCCTGACCCTGCTTGGCTTTCCACGCTCAGACAAGCTGAAGATCAGTGGGGGAGACCAAGGGGGAACGCGTGGCAGTGAATCAGCGGTGGGGGGGTTTGGGGGAGAGGAGGCGCAGGCGCAGGCGCGGGTGGAAGAATCGGTTCGCGGAGAGTTTGGGGGGTGTTGGAGGAAAAGGGAAGATACGGGGCGGGGGGGCATTTGAGGTCTTGACGGAAGAGCGTTCGGGGGTGTTTGAGGTCATAGGGGGAGTGGATATTTCTGTCTGGAAAGTGTGCGTGTTGGGGGTGAATCCAGGAGACAGTTGGGGTGCTGATGTTGGGGGTGAGGAGAGGCCGGGAAGGGGGTGCTTGTGGTCTAGCACTGGGGAAGTTTTTAGCGGGTCAGGGGATTGGGGTTCAAATTTATGAGGTGGCTGGATAAGGAGATTTCCATTATTACCGAAGGATGCTGGAGTGACTGTTTTGCATGCGCGGGTCCAATCTGGGGAGGATCCGTCCTGGGGCCCTGAGCAAGCGGGGCGGGTGGGGGTGGTATTTTAGGGCCCCAAAGAATGACGGGGCGGCGCGGGGAGTCCAGGCAAGGGGCTGCCAGCACTGGGGGAGGGGGATAGATCAAGGGGTCAGCCCTACCAGGGCCGGAACCCGCCATGAGACCAGGGCCTCATCCAACCGTGGGAAAGCTCCCAGGGGCCACATTCCACGGGTGGGCGGGGCCAAATGCAAAGGTGGCGGGACTTAAATACCAGCGTATTTTCGCTTCAATGCCAGAAACGAATACTTAGGAGAAGCGTCTCAACCTTTTAGAAGGCGGGAGCGGCGCAAACTGCGTGAAGCACCAGGCGATCGGGGGGTTGGGGAAAGTGGGTGTGGCCAGGGGAAGGGGGAGTGGCCAACTAGGGATTCCCCGGAGGGCTGGAGTGGGACCAGGCGGGTGTCGAAGTCCGCTTGGCAGCTGAACATGAAACTGGATTGGGGCAGACGCGCTCTGGTCCTCCGGCGGCAAAAGCTCTTGAGCTCTGCTGGAAGCCCAGAGAAAGCAACTGGACCGGGAGCACGTGCCGGATTCATAGAGCCGCCGGTTCCTGGGGCGACGCCGGCTCTGGTTGAGTCGGCAACAAGGGGAGCCCTTCCCGAAGAGGCTTTATGAGGTGTCGAGAATGGGTGATCGGGCAGGAGGACGGACGCCCCCCTCTTGAGGCGCGCAGGGGGTGGGAGCGCCGGACCAGGCCCCCAAGGGGCACCGTGTGATGGGGTGTGTGTGTGAACTGTAGGTGTAGCTAGTGAAGTGGGGGGGGGGCGGTAATCTAAGCCAGAGGTGTGCGGGAAGTGGGATATTTGGAGGCCACGTGGCCCTTGAAGAATACAGACAGGGCTCTCCTTGTCTCTTTTAAAAGGAATTCTTTCTGGCCCAATGATCCCAGTGATTCAGGGCGGGTGCCGAGATACCTTTAATTTCACAACAGCCCTGCGAGGCAGGTTCGGCTAAAAGATTCATAGATTCATAGATCACAGAGTTGGAAGGAGCCTACAAGGCTATCGAGTCCAACCCCCCCTGCTCAATGCAGGAAACTAGAGGAGGGGTCTCCCATCCAAGGGTGGCCGGTTGCCGGCCAGATGGGCGATTAATAAATGTAAATAATAAATAAATAAGTAAGTAATAACCAGGCCTGTCCCTGCTTAGCTTTCCACGCTCTGACAAGCTGAGCCAGCGTGAGCCACACAGGCCTGTATATTGGCCAGGGCCACTTGAGGATGTCTCATGGCTGAGCAAGAGCTTTCAGACGCTATTCTTTTCTGGAGTGTGGCATGAGAATAGGCGGGGGAGGTCATTTTGGACTTTTAAAAAACGGATGGCTGCATATCAGGGGTGCAGTAGCTCTTTCAGCCCAAGGGCCGGATTCAGTTTTAGAGAAGCTCTCGAGGGCCGCATTCCAGTGGTGGGTGGAGTCGAAGGCAAGTGGGGCGGGGCCAAAGGCAAAGGAACCGGACCAAAATATCACAAAAATGCCGGCACGTTTTAGCTTAAAGCTCTTTCTGCTGGTAACTGAGCCTTGGGAGAAGAGGTATTCCAACTTTCTAGAATGGGGGGAGGAAAACTGAGCAAAAGCCAAGAAACCGCCAAATGATTGGTGGTCAGGAGAAATGGGGTGGAACCAGGAAAAGAGGAGTGACCATCTGTGCCTAGCAAGGCGTCTGTGCCTTTTAAGAACTGTGTGAGGGACAAAAGTTTAATAGGTGTGGCTTTTCCCCAGCGTGGAGAAAGCTTCCACAGTTGGATTTCTCTGCCTGTCGTGGCTTCGTTAAAAGGCACAGGGCCTGAAAAGGTGAAGGGCAGGAAAAGTTGGCAACCCTAGGAAATTGTGTCACGGGCATCCGAGACTCCCGGTTTCCATGTTTTTGGCCCTGGGGCTTGCTTCGCTCTTGCCTCATTATGCCAAATGGCTCAGCCAGAAATCCGCACCAGCCAGCTCAACCGGCAAGCCTCACTGGTCTGCCCTGGCCACAGACATGTGCACCTGGGCACTGCTTCCATGGAGCAGGTCCCCATTGGGTACCTGAGAAGTGTGCGGGCGGGGCACCAGGGAAGATGAATCATTTTTTCCAGGGAAGGGACATTCCTCGGTATTCACTGCACTCCCCACACACAACAAGCCTTCGGCCCCACGCCTCAGCTCATTGCCGCATTCCAGGCCCTGGAGGCCTCCATCCCTTCAACCATCCATCCGTGCGAGGTTTCAGCCGAGAAAGGCCCCTGGAACCAGTCCCAGACTACTAAGGAAGGCACAGCCTCTGAGTCTGTGCAGAGCGCATTTCTTTCACCACAGAGGAAACGCATGCAGCAGCTGCGGTTGGCACAGGAAAGACATCCAAGCCAGAGGGTGTGATATGCAGGCACCCTTCAGCTCCAACAGCTTCCTTTCTAGAAATTCATAGATCATAGAGTTGGAAGGGGGCCTACAAGGCCATCGAGTCCAACCCCCTGCTCAATGCTGGAAACTAGAGGAGGGGTCTCCCGTCCAAGTGATAACCAGGCCTGACCCTGCTTAGCTTTCCACACTCGGACAAGCTGAGCCAGCGTGAGCCACAGGCCAAGGAAACCTCTCATAGAACTGACTTCTGTTCATCCATCTCTGTACCCATTTTTTTTTAAAAAAAAATTATAGTGCTTATTGTATCTGCAGCGCTTGCTGTTGCTGCCTCCAAATAAAGCCACATTCTGCTGTTTTTTAAAGAATATAGAACACGGGTGTTGAACCTCTGACCACATCCAGCCTGCCTGAGGTCCCCCTGTGGGGTTCCCCAGATGACCACACCAGTGACGCCACCTTCCCTTTTCCTCTTGACGATGGATTATTCGGTGGTGTCCCAGATTTTGCACAGTTCCACACACACCCCCATTCTAAAGGGTTGAAATGCCTCTCTGAAGGCTTAGTTACTGGCAGAAAGAGCTTGAAGCGAAAATGTGCTGGTATTTTGTGTATTTTTGATATCTTCGACCACACACCCTTTGTCTTGGGCCCTGCCCACCACTGGAATGCTGCCTCTGGGAGCTCCTCCAAAATGGGACACGGGTCCTCGGGCTGAAAGAGGTCTTGATGCTCCTGTTCTAGAATGAATGACATCGAACTGGAAATTGAGAAACCAACATTTTTCAAGGGTGCAATCTTATGCATGTAGCATGTTTACAGAGAGAGAGAGAGAGAGAAAAGTCCTACAACTCCCAGCATGCTGCAGCCCTGGCTGGGGCATGCTGGGAATTGTAGGACTGTTTTTCTGTCTTCACGTGCATAGGATTGTGTCTGTCTTCACGTGCACAGGACATGCACAGCTCCTTGAAGGAAGTTCATTTCTGTAGTTAGTAGCCAAACAACCCGTAGAACTTTGGAAACAGATTTAAATACACTGACTGCTTGATGCCCCTTCAGCAGAGCGCCCATGGCAAGTGGCCAGCTGGCGCACCCCTAAGACTTGCCCTCATTACCTCTGCGCCTATCAGAGGAAGCAGGGGAAATATATCAACCTTGAAAAGCAAAACAATACTAAGTGCTGTGCTTATCTTCAAGTCTTTTAAAAAACGAGGCCCGGATGGGTTTCCAGTTGAGTGGTATAAAACATTTTCTAGCCTCTTAGTTCCAAAACTTTCTCGCCTTTATAATTATATTTTTGAATCGGGCTCCCTTTCAAAGATACTTACATTATGGTGATTCCTAAAACCTGGCAAGGATCACACTTATTGTGCTCACTCTCAACCTATTTTGTGAATTATATCTTCAAGTCTTTTAAAAATGAGGTCCGGATGGGTTTCCAGTTGAGTGGTATAAAACATTTTCTAGCCTCTTAGTTCCAAAACTTTATCGCCTTTATAATTATATTTTTGAATCGGGCTCCCTTTCAAAGATACTTACATTATGGTGATTCCTAAAACCTGGCAAGGATCACACTTATTGTGCTCACTCTCAACCTATTTTGTGAATTAATGTCAATATTAAAAATATTAACTGCAATTTTGGCTGATAGACTGCCGGCAAGTTATTACAACATTGGTTCAACCAGACTGGTGGGATTTATCCAACATAAACAGGGAGCCGATAATCTTAGATTAGTTGTTTGATAGCTTTAAACTCAGCTGGAGTTTATATAAGCCATGAAAAACTATACAATACCAAGTGCTTTCCTTAACTTCACTGTCACATGCAAGCGACGAGTGTACCATCAAGTATTTTTGTGGAGAAAGCCAACCTAAGCCCCCTGCCTGACACACACACACTCACCAAGGAGGGGGGAAGGAGACGGGGGGGGGGGGAGACAGCCAGTCTCCACAGATGACAAAGGGAACAAACAACATCTGCATAGAATCACCCCAGGGGGGAAGGCAGGAAGCATCCCCAGGTTTGTCAATGCTCTTGCATATCAGCCCCATCTACATAAGACTTGAATACCTCGCCAGAGCAGACACTTAGGCACCCCTAAGAAATGGCCACTCAACACCATAAGATGGGACCATTAAGCAAGTGGCTTCAAAGGGACCCCATCCCACAGGGGGAGGGCGTCACCCCACCTGACCCAAAAGGCCGCCCCTCAGGGAGGGTGTCAACCCACCTGATTACGGAGGGAGGGGCTACCTGAAACACCAAGGTATAAAACACCCTGCGCAAGGGAACTGGGTTGTTGGACCTGATCAGCAATCTTGCCCCATGCCTGGGGTAAGGGAACGAAGGATCGGCAACCCCGGGTAGCCGCACCCGGCACGCTCCAGCTAGCTGAAATCACTGGTCGCTTGGGTTGCCCGGACCCCCGAGAAACCAAGCTGAAATCACTCACAAGCCGCTTGGGTAGACTGGGCCTCCGCCGGGAACCCAGCTAGCCGCTTGGGTAGACCGGACCTCCGCCGGGAACCCAGCTAGCACTGTGCGGTTGACCGGGTCTCTGCTGGGACCCGAGCTGACTAACTAGCCGAGAGCCCTGAAATCACGGGGTCCTCAAGACTTCTTGCTTGCTACTTTGTACTGTACTGATAAGCTGTATTGCTGGCATGTGTCTGGGTTTGTGAAGGTAATGTTGTAAATAAACTTGTTTTCTAAAAGATACTTCTGTGGCTATAAGTTATCCCTTTGTTCTGGGCTAAGGGTGATAGTCGCTGGGGATCTCGGAGAAGGCCACCCCAGGACTCGCTACCCCCTTGGCATTGAACCCGCGCAGAAGACCAGGTTGTCGGTCTTCCACTAATACCTTTTTAAAAATGCAGAAGTTGTGTCAGAGGCGATATGCTTCTTTCAACATCCAGACATTCCACTTGCCAGGCGTGGTTTCTCAACGGGCTGCAAAGAGTGAATTGGCTACTCCAGAGTAAGAGAAGGCAATTTAGGCTTGCATGGAACCAGTGAAGCCCATAAAGTAAAGAAACAAATTGCATTTCCATTACTCTGTATCCAAACCTTATTTGCAATACCCCGCTGGGTAAAAAATACTATAGGGCAGGACTGCCTATATTAACTCACCATGTATCTATTTAGTACATGGATGTGGGAACCACCATCCCATGGGCCAAATACGGCCTGCCAAGCCTTCCCATCCAGCCTGCAAAGAGCCCGCCTCCCCTGAAACCCTCCCTCCCTTGGAGAAAGGAGAGGGGGCAGAAGAGCAGCTCCCGACTGATGGCCTACAACTCCCAGCATGCCCCAGCCAGCATAGGCATGCTGGGAGTTGTAGGCCAAAAACATCTGGGGACCCAAGGTTGGAGAACACTGCCTTAGGGTGTGTGGCTATGGGACCTGTCCTTCAAAATCTACCACTGGATGACTGGGCTCGGAAGGCTTCAGCTCCTCAGGAACTGATTGGGTTCAGACAACACATAAGAGCGTCAGAAGAGCCCTGCTGGATCAGGCCAAGGGTCCCGCTAGTCCAGCATTCTGTTCACACAGAGGCCGCCCGGCCGCCCATGGGATCCCACAAGCAGGGCATGAGCACTACAGCACCTTCCCACCCATGTTCCCCAGCAACTGGAGTACTTGGGAATACTGGAGGAAACATAACTCAGCCTAACCTACCACACAGGGTTGTTGTGAGGATAAAATGGAGAGGAGGAGGAGGATTATGTAAGCCGCCTTGGGTTCCTTGCAAGAGGAAAGAAAGTGGAATATAAATGTGATAATAAATCAATGTAATTCATCATCGTCATAATCATCATCATCATCATCATCCTAGTTTCATAGCCATGCTGGCTGGGGATGATGGGAGTTGCAATCCAACACACCTGGAGGGTACCAGGTTGGAGAAGGCTGTCTTAGGGTGCAATCCTATGCATGTTTAGACAGAAAAAAGGCCTACAACTCCAAGCATGCCCCAACATGCATAGGATTGCACCCTTAGACTGTAATCTCAGACTGTAACCTCCTCGGGTCAAGGATCTTGCCTCTTCTACTCTGTAAATCGCCATGCATTAATTTACTGTATTAGTGCAATAAACGTAAATCATAGAATCATAGAAAAGCAGAGTTGGAAGGGGCCTACAAGGCCATCGAGTCCAACCTCATGCTCAGTGCAGGAATCCAGGTCAAAGCATCCCTGACAGATGGGATGCTGGACATCAAAGTCCAGCTGCACCTTGAATGCCTCCAGACTGGGAGAGCCCACCACCTCCCTAGGTAGTTGGTTCCATTGTCTTATTGCTCTGACAGTCAGGAAATTTTTCCTGATGTTTAGGTGGAATCTAGGTTCCTGTAACTTGAGCCCATTATTCCGTGTCCTGCAAACTGGGATGAACGAGAAGAGATCTTTGCCCTCCTCTGTGTGACATCCCTTCAAGTACTGGAAGAGTGCGATCATATCTCCCCTCAGTCTCCTCTTCTGAAGGCTAAACATGCCCAGTTCTTTCAGTCTCTCCTCATAGGGCCTTGTTTCCAGTCCCTTTATCATCCTTGTTGCCCTCCTCTGAACCCTCTCCAGTTTGTCTACGTCCTCCTGAAAGTGTGGTGCCCAGAACTGGACGCAGTACTCAAGATGGGGCCTAACCAGTGCCGAGTAAAGGGGAATTACTGTGCTTGATTAATAACCATTTCTTAATGTATCGTTTACTACATCAGCGATCATCCCCTCTACTCCCGACGTTCGGTTCGAGCTGCGTGCGTGTGCTGATGTCCCTTACGTTGCCCAAACGGCACCACCCCCGCACAGGAAGAAAGTAGCAGCAGGTTCAGAAGAACCTCGAGGTCTGCAGAAGTTCAAACCTCAACTTTTGCAGAAGTTCAAGTGAAGTTCAGTTACAGGGGCACTAAGGAAGCGTGAGGGCCCCCCCTGCAAAACAGCCAGTGAGAACGGGGCATGCTCATTGGCCACAGGACGCTGATGGACTGTTTGGGGGAGGAGGATGGAAAACCCGAGGAAGAGGGGAAATGGGATGGAGCGGCAGGCAGGAATCCTCAGCAGCAGCGCTCTGTGCTGCAACGTTTGGTTGCAGTGCCCTGTCTGTCGTGTCTCTGTGCTGTACATCAAGCTCTTTCCGTTATCAGCTTGCAGTCTGTTTCTAGGCTTATAGTGCTCGTTTTGACCCATAAGCCCTTAAACCAGGGTTCATGGGGAACCTATGGCCACCCCAGATGTTGTTGGACTCCCACTTCGTCAGTACCCAGCCAAAGGTCAGCGATGATGAAAGGTATAGTCCAACACCATCTGGAGGGCCACCAGTTCCCCACCCCTGCCTTAAACTATCTGGGACCAAGGCATTCCTTCACCTCGAGGTCATTCCTGGCTACCCTTCTCCAGGGGCATTCAGAAGTGAGGTGGGTGGTTACTGGAAAGAGGGCCTTTTCAGTGGCCACACCGCATTCCAGAACTCCCTCTGTAGGCATGTTTGTCCAGCACCCTCTCTCTGTTGCCTTTCGCCCGGCAAAGCCTGTTCTATTTCTCAGGCTTTGGGAAAGTTAGCAACATTGTTTGTTGAATCACGATGAATCGTTCAGTTTCAGCGGTGGATGTCACTCTGTCTCTTTGACTAATTAATGTGGGGCGTTGTAACGGGCAATTGCAGTTTAACTTGTTGACAGATTTATCATTTTGTCATTTGTGGTTTTGTTTTTTAATGGATTCTGTAAGGCAGACTTCCCTCCGTCAAGATGTGTGGGACTACAGCACCCACCCTCTCCGCCCAGCATGGCCAACGCTGGCTGGGGATGATGTGGCTTGTAGTCCAAAACGTCTGGCCAGCCCCAGGCTGGAGAAGGCTGAACGAGGAGTGGAGAAGGCATAATTTCTCAAATGAGACGGACGTGCCCCCTGTGCTCTGGAAGCCCATCCCAGGTCATGGTTAGTGCTGAGTGAAATGCACTTTGTGTATGCTTAGAGGTACCCTCATCTGAGGACCGAGCATTGGGATGGAAATACAGTCATGCCTTGGATTGAGAGCATAATTCGTTCCAGAAACATGCTTGTAATCCAAAACACTCTTCTATGAAAACGAAATCCCCCCAAAAAAATTCGTACAGAGATTTTTAATTTAAGCCGTACTACAGTACTTGTATTGCAAGACGTCGCTTGTATATCAAGTCAAACAAAGTTAAATAAATATTTAAAAATTTGCTTGTCTTGCAAAATGCTCTCAAACCAAGTTACTCGCAATCCAAGGTATTACTGTAATAACAACAACGTTAACGAATGGGGTTCTCTGTACATGTGCAAAGTGCATTCCCTTTGCTACCAAGACTCAGCCCTGAAACATGCTTCTCGGTGTCAGTTTTGGAACAAGGGAATGATCAGGGAGAAGCTCTGATGAACTCTGGGTCAAACTGACACCCTGCCCGGGTTCCGACTTAGTAGCCCAAACATATATTTGATTTGATTTTTTTTTTTTTTTTATGCAACCGTAATGATGGTTCTTGTACTGAGAACACTGCTTCTGGCTGAGAGAGGACAGTTATGATGGTCACACACGAACACCCTCTCTAACACAGAGAGCCCAGTGGAGGCTCTGGACCAAGTTTTTCTAATTTTTCTCTACTGCTCCCCTCACGAAAAAAAGCTATCGTATTTCTCTCAGCCATTCTTTCTGCCAGCTAGCGCCAGTGTTCTCCCACCTTGGGTCCCCAGATGTTTTTGGCCTACAACTCCCAGCATGCCCCAGCCAGCGTAGCTACGCTGGCTGGGGCATGCTGGGAGTTGTAGGCCAAAAACATCTGGGGACCCAAGGTGGGAGAACACTGAGCTAGCCGCTACATGCCCATTTCCTTGCATGTTTTGACATCCAAGATAAGACAGAAGCTTGTCTTGAAGTCTGAACGTATTTTGAATGTTCAACTACAGCTGGGCCTACATCAAGGGTAGGCACAGTTGGGCAGCTGCCGAGGGCCCACATCCCGGCAGGGGCCCAGTGACAAGACACACACACCCCTTGGAGTTGCTCCTCATCTTCACCATTGCAGATTGGGGTCCCAGGTGGGCTGAGGTTCAACCCCCCCCCCGCCCTAGAGGCACCCGGCTGGCCATTGCTGGAAGAAGGATGCAGGGCGAGGCGGACTTTTGGCCTGATCCTGCAGGACAGGGAACTGGGTGGATTGCCCCGCCCCGTCCGATCCTCACCCTGCCGTCATCTTGGTCTGCTTTGGCGTATACTGTCTTGCCTTTGGCCCTCGCACCCCAGGAATGTTGCCCCCGAGGGCTAGTTTGGCCCTCGAGGTTCCACATCCCTGCGGTAGGGAGCTTACAAGCAGGACTTGAGGGCGACAATCCTACGGCGCTGCTGTGGTTTCCCAGCAGGTAGCCTCTTCCTGAACACGGAGCTCCACTGAGCCATCTTCTCTGATGGGCACTGACAGACCTCGGAGCACGGGCACGTCCAGCTCGGTGCTGCCCGCTCTTCGGTAGAAGCAGCTCTTCGGGACCCCAAGGCGAAGGAACGGGCTCGATGCCAAGGCAGACTGCGAGGCCCCGCTCAGGCTCGCCAAGACGGACTTGGGGGGCGGCTCTCCGGGGTTTCAGGTGTGGGGGGCTCTTTCCCAGCCCTCCTGGGGCAGGACAAAGATTGGACCTGAGACCTTTTGCATGTAAAAAGCAGGGGCTCCGCCACTGAGCTACGCCCCCCCCCGCCACCGCCCATTTGGGTGTGTTTGGAAATATTCGGGGAGTGAAATTTATCTGAAGGGGCTGCGTAAGCAAGGTTCAGGCATGTGAAAATACAGCTTGCTTGGGGGTTTTTTGGGTTTTTTTTCATTTTTTTTCTTTTTTTTCCTTTTTTCATTCATTCTCTATCTTCTTTCTTTTTTATTCTTTCTTTCTCTTTTTTTGTTCTTTCTTTCTCTTTCTTTTTCTTTCCTTCTCTTTCTTTTTCTTTTATTCTTTCTTTTTTCCTTTCTTTTTTCTTTCTTATCTTCTTTCTTTTTTTGTTCTTTCTCTCTCTTTTTCATTCTTTCTCTATCTTTTTTCTTTCTCTTTCATTCTTTCTCTTTCTTTTTTCTCCTTTCTTTTTTCATTCTTTCTTCCTTCTTTCTTTCCCCACATCTGCTTTATGCAACCCTTCTCCATCTTCCCACCCACTGCTGCCCCTCCCTCCCACTTTCCTTCCCCTTGATTTCCAAACATCTGTCAACATCTGGTCCTGTCTCAGCTAGAGCAGAGGGCAGCAGACCAGCTGAGATTTCATGTTCTGGGACGCCTGGACCCTTCTGCTTCCACCTCCGCCTCTGGGTCAGGGGAAGGGAGAGGGAGCCTGGGGGAAAGGGTCTCGGTTGTGAAGTCTGGGGATGATGGAAGGTGTAGTCCAATGCATTTGGCGGGGCACCAGGCTGGGGTAGGGTGCCGTGGGGGACCATGGCAGGGACAGGGAACCGGCGACCCTCCAGAAGCTGTTGCACTCCAACTCCCATCAGCCCCAGCCCATGGTTGGGGATGATGGGAGCTGTAGTACAGCGAGATCTGGAGGTCCGGAGGTTTCTCACCCCTGGACCAGAGAGCTGGATGGATGTCGCGTGTTAAAACAGTCAGGACTGGCAGGAGTCGGTCTCCCCCTGGGAGTGGAGCTCGCTGATGCAGTCGAGGAGGGTAGCTGAGATGTGGCCTGAGTTCAGGGGTCGTGTTCCAAGATGTCTCTCAGAAGGGAGGCAGGGAAGAGGTAAGCCAGGAGGACCCTTCGGAGCGGGTGAGATCAGCTTTCCCCAGCCTGGTGCCGTCCAGATGTACTGGAGTGGGACCCCCATTGTCCCCAGCCAGTATGGCCAATCAGGAACCCTAGTTCCCAGGCTCCTGGTCCCATCCAAACCAGCCTCCTCCATCCTGGTGCCCTCCATGATGGCTGGGGATGATGGGGGTTGCGTTCTGACACACACGGAGACGACCCGGTTGCAGGGGGCAGGTTTAGACGGAACCAGGAGACGCCGATTGCCTGATTTTCGCAGATGAAAACAAGTGTGGCCCCGAACAGAGACATTCAGAGCTGTGGTGGGTGACCTGAAAGGCCACCAATGCTGTTCTATAGAGAAGTGAAAGCAGGCAGCACATAGTCAGACTATGGAATTCACTGCCACAAGATGTGGTGAGGGCCACCAGTTTGGACTTAAGGGGATGGGACAAATTCGTGGAGGAGAAGGCTATCAAGGGCTACTGGTCCTGATTGGTCATATGCTTCCTCCAGTATCAGAGGCAGTGTGCCTGTGTACTCCAGTTGCTGGGGAACATGGGTGGGAGGGTACTGTTGCGCTCATATCTTGCTTGTGGGTTTCCCCGTGGGCAGCCGGTTGGCCCCTGTGTGAGCAGAACGCTGGACGAGATGGACCCTGGGTCTGATCCTGCAGGGCTCTTCTGATGCTCTTATGATCCAGAGTGCTGCAGAGCCAAGGGAATACGCCTTTAAAGGTGGGGCTGCCCTTCCAAATGTGGTTCACCTGGCTGGAGATATAATCCTGGATTCTCTGAGGCTGGGGAGGGGCCCTGCAGGAAATTCTTATGGCCACTGTGGAATGTCACAGTGCTTGCAGATCATTAACGTGTGACAAGTCCCCTGCGGTGTAGACCGGGTTGAACGTGGTGTGGCGTTCGTGGAACAAGCTTTGGAATAGAGCTTGGTGGTTGCCAGGCACAGGGCCGGCGTCAAAGGTAGGCACGGTCGGGCACTTGCCGAGGGCCCACTGACGAGAAGCCCCACCCCGGCCTCGCTCCTCCTCTTCACCGATGCAACCTGCTTCTTCACCTGCCTCTCGCTCTGGCCTGGATAACGGTGGCGGTGAGGAGGAGCTGGAGCAGGAGATGCAGCCGCTCACTGGCCCTCTTTCTGTCGAGCAAGCCCGTGGTGAGAGTGCGGACGAGGAGCGAGCGCAGCTGGTGGCGATAGCGGTGAACAAGTAAGCTCACTGGGGGAGGGTGCCCATTGGAGGGTGTCTTGCCCAAGGGCCCGCCAAATCCTAGAGCCGGGCGGAAGGAAGGCGAGGCCTTGCGGGTTAGAACAACCGGAGAGGCTGGGGCTGCCACCTTCGTTTCCTTGCAGGGTCAAGCAAGGCCTGGGCGGCGTGAATTCAACAGGGGATGGGGAAAGCTTCACCTGTTGAATGCCTGCATGTTCTGCACCACTGTTAAGAGGCACCGGGTCACTTTTTGTAGGTTAAATCTTGGCTGTTTGTGGGTAGGGGGCTTGTCGGGAGCTCTCGCAGAGGGAAGCCGGGCTCCGAGCGAGGGAGGGCTTGACACGCTCTTCCCGGCTTCGGTGGTGGAGAAACGGGCCGATCCGGAAACCGGCTGTGGGCTTTTCCTGCTTTCGGAGCTGCTCCACAGAAGAACAGGTCCTGGCTCCGCCAAGGCGCAATCAGGCCCCGATGCTGACCCGCCCTGCCCAAAGGGGACAGTGGCCGGCTCTCCCCGGAGCTGTCCCAGTCTCTGTCCTCGGGCCAAATAGCCGGTCGGGGATATGATGGTCCTCCGAATGCCCGTCGCGTGCTTCTCGCGCCGTTACCAGCCTCCTGGGGGAGGAGAGGAGAGGAGGAGTGTTAAAAACAAAGAAGGGTTTTGCTGCTGAAATGCAGCTGCCTCTGGGGTGGAGGGAGCCAGTGTGGCGTAGTGGTTAAGAGTGTTGGACTGGGACTCGGGAGATCCGGGTTCTAGTCCCCGCTCGGCCATGAAACTCACTGGGAGACTTTGGGCCAGTCCCTGACTCTCAGCCTAACCTACCTCACAGGGTTGTTGTGAGGGTAAAATGGAGAGGAGGATTATGTAAGCCGCCTTGGGTTCCTTGCAGGGAAAAAGGCGGGATGTAAATATAATTAATAAATAAATAAATAAGCTAGCTGGGCATTACACACAGTGAATTCTGCCCCCTGTGTTTTGGAAACTTTCGGGGGCCCTAGCAGAGGCGTGCAGAACTTCATGACCTTGGGCCTAATCCGGCGGCCCCCTAGGGGTCCCAATCCAGCCCTTCAAACTTCCATAGATGGCCACGCCCCCTTTCCCTTTCCACACCCCTTTCCCCCCCCACACACACGCACACGCTGATGATTTCCTTGCTTTTCTGCCATTTTTCTTCCCGTTCTAAAAGGTTGAAATTCCTCTCTAACGCTCAGTTAATGTCAGTAAGAGCTTTATGCTGAAATATCCTGTTTTTAAAATATATATACAGTAATACCTTGGATTGCAAATAACTTGGTCTGAGAGCATTTTGCAAGACAAGCAAAAAAAATTTTTAAATGTTGACTTGATAAACGAGCAAGGTCTTGCAAGACGTAGGGATGTAACCGCTCACCTCGAGCGGGCCGAAATCGGCCCCGCTCACGCCCGCCAGAGACTCGCTTTGATATAAGCGTGTTTCGGATTACAAGCACGGTTCCGGAACGAATTATGCTTGCAATCCAAGGTATTACTGTATATACACACATATTGGCCCCGTCACTTCGGCCTTGCTCACCACTGGAATGTGGCCCCCGAGAGCTTCTCGGACATGTGAACGCGGCCCTCGGGCTGCAAGAGGTTCCGCACCCCTGCCCTTGTGGCTGACTATGGCGCTGCACTCACCGTCTCTTCTCCTTCTCCCCCGCAGACACCATGCCAGCGCCGGATCCCCGAGGGGACGCAGGCCGATGGACCAACGTCAGTTACCGTGTGCGGCAGCCTAGCCAGCCGGAGGTCACACCCAGGAGGAAGAAACGGAACTGGTTCCACAAATGCTGTCGTTGCTGTTCGGGTCAAGGGGACGATGGCGACTGGGGACCTGCGCCCGGGGAGGTCCCCGGTCGGAGGACCGAACCCGTCATCCGCGGTGAGTTCTGGGGCAAGGGAGCGGGCAGCCACGCTGGAGGCCTTTTGCAGGGTGAACAGTGTCGGGTGCAGAATTGAAACCCGGAACCTGTCTGCGCTCCGTCACAGCTGCGCAGGGTGCCCAAATTTGGAGTTATGTGAGGTTTTGAAACTGGTGGTTTAAACATTTTTATTATTTTTAAGTTCAGCATTGAGGAACATGTTAAAACATATCCTTAACTATTAAAAACATAACTAAAGTGATGCAAGTTCTTTCCATTGACCCTTGCCTCTCCCTTCCTTTCTTGAATTTGCAGCAAGACTTGCATTTGCTGCAACATGGCCTTGCTACCGCTGGGCCACCATCAGCTACCTCCTGTCTCCTTCCTCCGCCGCCCCTGTGTCAGCTTTATGATTGCAAATTCCTTGGGGCAGAGACCTGTCCTCTTGCTTTCTGCAAAGCACTACGTGCATGGCTGGCGCTTGAACGATCCAACGCCATTATCTTCATGTAACTTGCTCATTTTCCCACTTGTGCCCATGTTTTTCCTAAAACGTAGACATATCCACAGCCACCTTAGGCGAATTTTGTTTTTAACTCTAATCTGCCAGAGAATGCTGGGTCCCAAATAGGGTTTTGCTCTAATTCTACCCTATGTTTTTAGCCTCTCTCGGTTACCTGGGAGGGAGTTGGAAGCGCCATGCGCAACCTGGCAGAGAATGGCATGGTCTCGGGTGGGTGACTCCTTTTTTTTTGCCTTCCATGTGCAGAGGGCATGCTGGTAATCAGCGGGATTGACCTGATGAGCGGCCGCTCCAGCAGCAACCGCCGCTCTCACCACACGGATGAATACGAATATGAACACCTCATACTCCGCCGCGGGCACCCTTTCGATATGAAGCTTCAGTTCCGGCAGCCCTACGACCCCGAGGAGCACCGCATCTGCCTCGAGTTCCTCATTGGTGAGTGGACTCGGTCTTTTTTAATGTTGCTCTTAAACTAAGTTTCTAGTCCTCATGTTAAGTTTGGAAACGGGGAAGGGCCGAACTGGACAAAATGGCCTCGGACCCGTCCGTTTAAACTAGTGTTCTCCAACCTTGGGTCCCCAGATGTTTTTGGCCTACAACTCCCAGCATGCCCCAGCCAGCGAGAGCACTGGTTTGACTGGAGCGCCTGCTCCAGTCAAGTACAAAGAGGGTGCCAAAGTGGCTGAGCTGAGAGTCGGCGAATGCTTTCAGCTCACTGGTGGAACTGGTCTGTGCTCAGGACTCCTCCTTATCAGCCTCTCTCTGCTCAAGTGGGCGAGGAATTCGACTCTCGGCGTCCCCGGGATGCGTTGCTAAATTTGTTCAGGGGAAGAGTTTGGAAATAGGGCAGGGCACAGCCAGGCAGGTCTCTTGGCTTCCGTCCCGGCCAGTCCGGCAATCAAGCACATGTTTATCTTCTCTTCTCCGCATACCCACCAGCCACAGATCTCCAGGACACAATCCCAACCTTTGATTAGTGGCCCACTCTGTAATTTCTCGGGCCTGTGACCCAGGGGCACCGTCTGCCTTCCGTTGTGGTGGCAGGCCAAGATAGCCAGACCACCCCACCCCACCCCCAAAATCCAGCATCTCCCCCCCACGAGGGCCTATGTGGCATTTTGGAAGGGCGGGTGGGGCAGGACAGAAAACGTAGAGATGGGAGCGGCCAGAGCCCAACAGGGGAGCAGCAGCATGCATGCTGGCTGGGAAAGATGGGAGTTGTAGTCCAACCCATCTGGGGGGCTGGGGGAAGGCTGGATTTGAGCGACTGTAGTTTGGAGTCCGTGTGTAGCCCCGATCGCCTTTCATTAGGCCCACTCAGAGGTCCCGCGCGCACACACACACGAGAACGTGCAAGCTTTCGAGATCTCCCCAGATCTCTTCGGTGGGAAAAAAACGCCACAAAGTTGGCAGCGGGGCGAGCGGGCTGTTGTGGGGAGGGCTAATTAAGCTGAGTTGGGGGAAGCTTTGCAAACCACAGGGTGTTATTTCCAGATGGACTGAAACTCCACTGCTAAAAAGAAAAGGGGGAAAAAAAGAAGCTCCCCCCCCCCTAGAAATTAAGCACTGGGCAGGAGACGTTTTAATTGGGTAATTGAGTGTCTCTGTCCAAGGCCCCTGTAGCATCAAAGAGAAACCGCTAAATACCGGAAGCTGGACTTTTGCCATAACAGCCTGCTTGGATCATGCCCATATTTGGCTAATCTTATTTCCTGACAGAGAGAGCAGCGTCTGGCACTCGCACGCCTCCTCTATTTTCCTGCATTGAGCTGCGGGTTGGACTCGATGGCCTTGTAGTAGGCTCCTTCCAACTCTATAAAGATCTATTTATTTATTTATTTATTATATACCCCGCCTTTTTTTCCTGCAAGGAACCCAAGGCATCTTACATAATCCTCCTCTCCATTTAACCCTCACAACAACCCTGTGAGGTAGGTTAGGCTGAGAGTCAGCGACTGGCCCAAAGTCACCCAGTGAAATCTATGAAACACTTTTTGCCAAATTAATTACTCTGGAGATTAAATTATGCACTGTGTGAACTACCTGTCAGACCTCATTTCTGACAGCAGTGGAAGTATATTTCACTCATAAACGTATTGAGCAACCTATTGTTTGCTCTTTTTTTAAGATCTCCCTGATTGTGTGATGGGTTGGAGGCGCTGGGAGGGGGGCTGAGGGGTAGTTAATTTCCTGATCATTGTGTGTAACAGGCAGTGTGGCCTAGCGGTTATTGTGTTGGACTGGGACTCGGGAGATCCGGGCTCTAGTCCCCACTCGGCCACAAAGCTCAACGGGTGGCTTTGGGCCAGTCACTGACTCTCAGCCTAACCTACCTTACAGGGTTGTTGTGAGGATAAAATGGAGAGGAGGAAGACCGTGTTAAGCCGCCTTGGGTTCCTTGCAAAGAGGAGACAAGGCGGGATATAAATGTAATAAAATAAATAAATAAAAACAAATAAGTGCCCCAGGGCTTAATCTCAGCTACTAGCCAAGGAGAAACCTGGTCTTTTAACTACAGGTTGGTCTGTTGAGATGGTGGCGTGAAGGAAAGTGTTACCGCCTGCTAGGTCTGCAAATCAAGCAGCCCTCAGAAGCACAGGAGCAAATTAAAAAAAAGAAGTTGGCAACCAAGCTTACCAAGGGTTGACCGCGGAACATCTTGCCTTCAGCACTGAAGGTCCAGCGGGCTCCTTTCAGTGGGCCCCTGCCAGGGTGTAGGCCCTTGGTGGGTGCCCGACCGTACCTACCCTTGGCGGGCCGGCCCTGCTCTTAAGAATGGGATGCTGACAACAAGTCCTAAGATGGGAGTCCCCCAACAGAGTGTGGTGTGTGACCAGCTTAAATCCGCCCCCCCCCCCGCCCAGCACCAGTATTGCTGGAAAGAGGGTTGCCCCCCCTCTTCCTCCGGGCAGGATTGGACCATAAGCAGAGCCCTGCTGGATCAGGCCAAGGGTCCACCTAGTCCAGCATTCTGTTCACACAGTGGCCAACCAGCTGCCCATGGGATCCCACAAGCAGGACAGGAGTGCAACAGCACCCTCCCGCCCATGTTCCCCGGCAACTGGAGTGCATAGGCACACTGCTTTTCACAGGGACTAACCCAGTGCCCCTAGGAAACCTACGAACAGAACATGTGGGCAATATCCATGTCCCTTTGTTTGTCCCGCAAAATTGACTGTTTCGAGGTAGACCGCATCTTTACATGGCGGCTCTATACAGCCATCGTGACAGTAGCCGTTGATCTCTCATCATCCATAAACGTCCCCAGTGCTTTTTTTCTGGAGAAAAAGTTACCGGAACTCTTGGATTACATTTCCTCGGGAGTAGATGGCGATTAAATTGTAATGCAATTAATAGAAGAAAAGGTGCTGGAACTCAGTTCCGGTGAGTTCCATCAGAAAAAAAGCCCTGAACGTCCCTAATCCTCTCTTAAAGGGGCCTGAGCTTGTGGCAATCGCCACGTCCTGTGGTAGTGAGCCCTCCAGGTTCATTATATGTCCTGTGAAGAAGTACTTTCTGTTTCGTCCGTCATAAATGTACTATCAAGTCATCTCCTAGGATAATCCCAAATTCTAGCCTGGGAGAGGGAGAAACACGCCTTTCTCCACATTGTGCATAATTTTTACGAACCTCTGTCACAGCCTTCCCCAACCTGGTGCCCGCCAGATGTGGCTGCGGCATGCTTGGAGTTGTAGTCCCAACACATCTGGAGGGCATTAGGTTAGAGAAAGCTGCTCTATCATGTGCCTCCTTCCCTTTAGTCTTCGTGGGCCCCCCCAAAAAACCCTTAAAAGCCCAAAACTAGGGGTGGAGAAGCTGTCTGTCATCCAGATGATATTGGACTCCAACTTCCATCAACCCCAGCCAGCACGGCTAATGGTCAGACATGATGGGAGTTCAGCCAATGGGGGTTGCACAGTCCAACACATGTAGAAGGAGTGAGGTGTAATATCTTGAATACAAGAATACTGCAAGTCCTTTGGCAGGAACAGAGCAGTCTTAAGCTTTCCTGAGCCAGTGGAAGTCTACAGGAATCCACAAGGGACAAACGAAACATGCAATGCAGAAACTCTGTTAGCTGAAAGCTCTGATTGCCAATAACTTGAGTGTCAGAAAATACTTTTCAGTCTTTCAGAATGGGGAAACAAACCACCAAGCCATTGGTAGTACTGGAGGTGCTTTGACCTGGATTCCTGCACTGAGCAGGGGGTTGGACTCGATGGCCTTGTAGGCCCCTTCCAACTCTACTTTTCTATGATTCTATGATTCTATGAAATGCTCCGATGGTGCCTTGTGACAGCTGTGCAGCAGGCAGAAATCCAACCTGGGCAGCTTCTTCCATCGGTTGCACCTCCATGCTGGGGAGGAGAACTTCATCTGTTGAATTTCTGCCTGTGGCATTAAAAAAAAAAAAAAAAAAAAAAAAAGACAGCCAAGCCCTAGTGCCAGCCGGACTCTCCGGTGTAGGAGGGAAGAAGCGAAAGGAGTCAGTCTGGAGATGCCTGACCACACCCCGTGAGTGAACAGGTTTTGTTCATTCCTGTCCTAACCTGTCGCTCAGAGAGGCTGGGATGGAAAGAAACACGTGGCGGCTTGGAACCAAACAGGTTGTCTTCTAAGGATCCTGATTTCCCTAAAGTCACCTCTCCCTAGCTGACAGTTGTGAGGGTGTAGGAAGGATTTCGGCATTCTCTTGCGAAAGGGCCGAATCGGCCATCTGTTCTGCGCTGCCGCGTGCCAGGAGCTGTGCAAAAACCCTGCTTTCTCGCCGCCATCTGCCCAGCCCAACCACCCGAACAGTCTGGTCTGCTTTACGGACTCTTCTCAGCCCGGGGCAGGAGAGCCATCTTTTCGCCGTCTCTCCCTGTGCCTCTAACCCTGGGGTGGGCGACTCGTGGGCCAAAGTGGCGGCTGGAGGGCCACAGTGGCTGGAGGGCCCACCCCGGCTAACGGGGAGGGATCGTGGGAATTGTAGTCCGAAACATCTGGACGGCCACAAGTCACCCACCCGTGTCATCTGACGGCAGGCTGATCCGTGGACGTCAGTGAACGTCTTCCCTCCGCGCTGCAAAAGGCTTCACCAGCCAGTATTTCTTTTTCTGTAGGTTAAAGGCGCAATCCTATGGAAGTTTTAGACAGAAAAAAAGGCCTGCAACTCCCAGCATGCCCCAGCCAGCTCTGCTGGCTGGGGCATGCTGGGAGTCATAGGCCTTTTTTTCTGTCTAAACTTCCATAGGATTGCACCCTGCATTGCCATTCAAGGCCCGGGTGCAATCCTGGCTTTTTCGGCTGTTTGGCAATGCAGTCTGTTGCATAGTCTTTATGTATTTTTAACTTAAGCCGATCACGGTGTGAACGCGTGTCCTCCCTTTGCTTTGGATGCCTTTGGTGGGACGGTTGGGCTCAATTCGGTAGAAGTGTGCACGCCCTCCAACACTGCGAGCTTCCTGGCAGCGGTGTATGTTCTGCTGCGTCCCCCCCCCCCCGTAACCCTCTCGGTTCCCGGCCTTTCCTCTCAACCCCTCCCAGGTGATCTGGGGTAAAAACAGCCACCTCCTTGTCTGCTCCGGGCCTCGCTTGATAAAGCATGCCGTTCCCAAAGCAGCAACATCAACAAACAAGCGAGGCTTGGCTCGAGCAGCCCGCCCAGCCCTTGACTTCCCTGACCGGCTTTTGTGGATCCCTGGGAGGCGAAGTCTGGGCGTGAGAGTCGACCTCTCTGTTTCCTGTTACCTTGCACCAAACTTCCCTAACCTGGTGCATCTCCCAGAGGTGTTGGACTGCAACTCCCAGCATCCCCCACAACTGGCTATGCTGAGACTTGTAGTCTAACACCAGGTTGGGGAAGGCGGCCCTGGATGTTCAGTATCTAAAAACAAGCAGAGCGTCCCCCCCGGGTGAAAGACATTTCAGCAAATAGGCGAACAGTTGGTCCTTTTAAAGTTGCCACCTTTTCCCCCGCCCCAAGCCGGGCTCCTGTGCTTTTAAGCAGAAAATGAAGTGCCTCCTTCAGTTCAGCCAATTCAACTCCTAAGGAGCTGAAGTGCCTCCTTTTGCTATTTTTCCATGCTAGAGAGAAAGCTGCCCCTGTTGAATTTCTCCCTGAAACAGTTATTCAGCTGCCCTGCCCGGGGGAGAGGAGAAGAAGTGGCAACCATATGACCTGGAAATCCTGTTTCTTAATCCTAAACTGCCTGTGGCTGTGGTTACTCAGTGGTGAAGGAATGATGATCTGTGTATGCTCAGAAGCACTCTTCTTTACCCATGTCGAGCAGCAGGGTACCTAAAACAGGTTCTGGGTCTGAACCCTGCTCAGTCCCAGTATGCACTGAGCCCTTGTTAACCCAGCTAATATATGTTGCTATCTGTGTGAGAGAAACCATAGCGGCCTACCCCACTGGGTTGTTGTTAAGACAATAAAATAAAGGTTGAAAGACTGCACGCGAAAAGTCTATAGCAATGATTTAAAATATTATCGTGGATCACTAAGAGGGAAGTGCGTACAAATGTAACTAATAACGTTGAGTCGAATTATTTTATCACTTCTTCTTGTCCCTGGATATCTGTCCTTTTATTATTATTTTTTTAAAATGCAAGGCTTACGAGAGTTGGTGACCCGCTGCATTAAGGGAACAACGTTGGCATAAATGGAAGCTAACTTGAAGCACGTTGCATGCTCACCTCATTCCCTGTTGCGGTTAGCTCAAGGACGAACGACAACCCTGGAGTGTGGACCTATAAAATGGTAGAGCTGTCGATATGGGCAGTGGCTGAGTGCATGCTCTGTCATCAACACAGCGAGCAGGGGATGGAAGCGAAAGAGACGGAAGGAAGGGAAATGTGTGAATGGGTCAGGGACGTGGGGAAGAGGAGGAGGCTGAGAATTGAGGTGCCTGCAGCTGACCTGGCACTTGTGTGGGACGGTAGCGCTGCAAGCCTCAGTTCAGTGGGGTGCACGCCAAACCCAGGGTGAGGCACATTCCGCAGGCCAGACAAGTGGCACCTTAGGTTGAAATCGGAGAAGGCAGCCCAGCGGTGGGACACCGAAAATGTCGGCCCCCATGGGCGGCAGCTGTGAAAGGGGAAAAAAAAAAAAGGCAAACTCCGTGCTGGGCATCATTGGAGAAGGAATTGAAAACAAAACTGCCAACGTGGGACTATTGCCCTTCTCCAAATCTCTCCACACTCGGAATATTTGCTGCGTTCAGCTCTGGACGGTGGCCGCATCTCCAGAAGGATATTGTAGACGACGTAGAGAAAGTGTAGGGAAAGGGCAGCCGAAATGATCAAGGGGCTAGAGCGAGTCCCCTGTGAGGAAAGGTGATGATGTTCGGGGGCTCTTTAGCTTAGGGGGAGGAAAAGGCAAATGCAGGGAGATATAATGGAGGTGTGCAAAATGATGCCTGGTGTTGTGGAGAAAGCGGATGGGGAGACGTTTTTCTTCCTCTTTCGGAATACTAGAACCCAACGGGGTCATCCCATGAAGCTGAGTGGCGGGCGATTCAGGACAGAGAAAAGGAAGTCCTCCTTCGCACCGCGCAGAGTGAAACTATGGAATTCAGTATCGTAAGATGTAGTGATGGCCACCAACTTGGATGGCTTTCAGAGGGGATTAGACAAATTCATGAAGGATAATCTATCAGGGCTACTAGTCATCGCCTACTAGTCATGATGGCTATATATTCTCTCTAGATTTAGAGGCAGTACGCCTATGTGCCAGTTGCTGGGGAACATGAGCCGGAGGAGGGTGCTTTTGAACTCATGTCCTACTTTTGGGCTTGCCACAGGCATCTTGGGACCAGGTTACCTGAGAGAGCGCCTCCTCCCATACCAACCTGCCCGGTCGCTGAGGTCATCAGATGGCATGCTCCTGGTGGTTCCCCATGGACCTTTGGCCCGATTGGAGTCCAACAGGAGAAGGGCCTTCAGTGTGGTGGCTCCATCTCTGTGGAACTCCCTGCCTCTGGAGGTCAGGCAGGCTCTGACATTGTGCTGCTTTCGGCACCTGCTGAAGACCTCCTTGTTCCGGGAAGCCTTCTCTGCTCTCCAACCACCACTGCAATTGCTACTTTGTTTTCAATGTGTTGTTTTTGCTTCTTTTATCTGTTTTTGTCTTTTTATTGTTCACTGCTCCGGAATCTGCTTGATGTGGAGCGGTATACAAATATTGTAGTAGTAGTAGTAGTAGTAGTAAATTCTTGGCTACTGGACTAGACCTGCCTTTGGTCCGATTCATTCAGCATGGCTCTTCTTACGTTCTTATGAGTGGGTACAGAGAGGAGCCAGGGACAAGAGGAATCGATTTTGGCAATTGTGGTGGGATGCGCTGGCTTACTAACGGAGGGCCCGCCATTGTTGAGAAAAAAATTGATGGATTGATCTGATCCAGAAGGGCTTGTATGGGATTCCCAACCAATTGGGAAGCCAGGCAGGTAGCCAATCAGGGTTGAAGAGATTGCTAAGAAAAGTCCCAACGCTTTGTCAGGCCAGCTGGTTTGTGGTTTTTGCCTTCACTCCAGAAGGACCCAGAATCTAGTCTCCAGCGAAGCCAGCACCTGATAGGTTGCACATAAGTGTTTCATAGATGGAAGTGGGGAACATTTGCACAGCAAAACTGTTCGCTCTTGCCTCTATTGCTCCCCTAACATCTCCTCTCTCCGGCAGGCCCTTCACCACAAGTCTCCAAGAACACACACGTTCTGGTTCCCCTGGGCAGCTCCCTGCCCGGTGTGGGCTGGTCCGCAGAAGTGATCAACACAGGCACCAACAGCGTGTCCCTCCGGGTCTCCACCTCCCCCAACGCTGTGATTGGCAAGTACCAGTTCAGCGTCAAGACGCGAAGCAAGGCAGGAGAATACCAGGCGCCCTTTGACCCCCGCCACGAGATTTACATCCTCTTCAACCCCTGGTGCTCCGGTAAGTACTGCGATGGGAAGGGAGCGTTGCCACAGAGGGCAGCCTGAACACTGATTTTCGGGCTGAAATTTTAGTCGATAATCTAACCGATTTAAAAAACCGAAAACCAGCCGATCGACTAAAAAGCAGCAGGTTTAATTTATAAAATTTATTTTTAATGCGTGTTCTTAGACAGCCTTCAGAAGATGGGTGCCATCTTAGAAGTGGCGTCTTCCGACCTAGACCGTAGGTTACCTAGGTCTTTGTTCAGCCATCAAGGCTGCTGGTCTAGAAAAGCACTGGGCACAGGGCAGATCTCCAGATGATCTGGACTCCAATGCCCAGAAGCCCCTGCCAGCATGGCCAATGGTCAGGAATGGGAAATTCCTGACCATTGTCAGCAGTGGATGCCTGTTTTTGTAAGCTGCAGGCATGCGTCTAAGAACAAAAACCAGGCAACTGTTGTCATCAAAATGATCGGATTTGGATTAACTTGGACACAAGTTTATTTGTTTTCAACAAGGAAGTCGGGCACAATCGAGGCCCGTTGGTTTCCAGCGGGAAAATGTAAGCATGCACTTAAAATCAGCAGGACTTAGAAGTGCTTACAGATTCATAGATCATAAGAGTTGGACGGGGCCTACAAGGCCATCGAGTCCAACCCCCTGCTCAGTGCAGGAAACTAGAGGAGGGGTCTCCCACCCAAGGAATAACCAGGCCTGACCCTGCTTAGCTTTCCACGCTCAGACAAGCTGAGCCAGTGTGAGCCACAGGCCTGCTCAAGCTCTGGCTTGATTGTGCCCCTAACGCTTTTAAAGTGGAGATGGGTGCAGAAAATGGGGAAAGCACAAGTGGAGAGTGCGGGGTATTCCCCCCCCCCACATCCGTGGTTCTGCTTTGGATCCCACAAAACTCTCACAAGGCAGAGACTAGACGAAACTGAACCCCAAAGAGCCCTTTCCTTGTCGAAACTGGAGGTTAACTCAAGTTTCCTCAGATCTGGTGGCACTCCCTAGCAGTTGGAGGTGTTGGTCATGAATTCACTGGGGCCCCCCGAGCTGCAGGCATTCCTTTGGATGGGAGGGTCATGTTTTCCCAGCTCTGTAGCAGCAGGTGAGGACATGTTGTGGAGCAAGCAGCCAGCCAAGAGTCAAG
This sequence comes from Shinisaurus crocodilurus, assembly GCA_021292165.1. Classification (NCBI taxonomy): domain Eukaryota; kingdom Metazoa; phylum Chordata; class Lepidosauria; order Squamata; family Shinisauridae; genus Shinisaurus; species Shinisaurus crocodilurus. The sequence goes on along the minus strand of CM037877.1, from coordinate 296,301,316 downwards.
ACTGCCCCTCCTAGAGGGTCTTTTGTTGCTATCCCTGTTTGCCTTCCATCCTGACCTCCAGCAGGGGCAGGAAAGAGGAGGAAATGCTTGGGTGGGGAAAGGAAACCTTTCATCTGGCGTGGAATATGTGGAACACAGCACCAAAGAAAATATACGTCTCTTGGAACGGCATGTAGAAAGGCAAACAAGCAGGCATGTAGAAAGGCAAACAAGAAAGGCAAACAAGCAGGCCGTTTAGGGCCCTCTCTGGACAAGGGATGGGGGCGAAAGAGAAAATGTGCTCTATGCCGTGCCCTGCGGACACAATCTAGACCAGGGGTAGACTGAAAGTAGAGCTCCCAATGTTTGGGATTTCCACGCCCAGCATTCCTGACCATTGGCCATGCTGGCAGGGGCTTCTGGGCATTGGAGTCCAGATCATCTGGAGATCTACCCTGTGCCCAGTGCTTTTCTAGACCAGCAGCCTTGATGGCTGAACAAGGACCTAGGTAACAGTGGAAGACCACCAACCTGGTCTTCTGCGCGGGTTCAATACTAAGGGGGTAGCGAGTCCTGTGGGCGGGCCTTCTCCGAGGTCCCCCAGCGACTATCACCCTTAGCCTAGAACAAAGGGATAACTTATAGCCACAAAAGTATCTTTTATAAAACAAGTTTATTTACAAAATGACCTTCACAAACCCAGACACACGCCAGCAATACAGCTTATCAGTACAGCACAAAGTAGCAAGCAAGAAGTCTCAAGGACACCGTGATTTCAGGGCTCTCAGCTAGTTAGTTCAGCTCGGGCTCCAGCAGAGGCCCGGTCAACCGCATGCTGCTAGCTGGGTTCCCGGCGGAGGTCCGGTCTACCCAAGCGGCTAGCTGGGTTCCCAGCGGAGGTCTGGTCTACCCAAGCGGCTAGTGAGTGATTTCAGCTTGGTTGCCCGGGGGTCCGGTCAACCCAAGCGGCCAGTGATTTCAGCTTGGTTTCCCGGGGGTCCGGTCAACCCAAGCGGCCAGTGATTTCAGCTAGCTGGAGCACGCCGGGTGCTGCTACCCGGGGTTGCCGATCCCTTCGTTCCCTTACCCCAAGCATGGGGCAAGATTGCTGATCAGGTCCAACAACTCAGTTCCCTTGCGCAGGGTGTTTTATACCTTGGGTTTCAGGTAGCCCCTCCCTCTGCAATCAGGTGGGTGGCCAATCAGGTGGGTTGCCACCCTCCTCAGGTGGACGGCCAATCAGGTGGGTTGCCACCCTCCTCAGGTGGGCGGCCAATCAGGTGGGTTGCCACCCTCCTCAGGTGGGTGGCCAATCAGGTGGGTTGCCACCTTCCCCCTGTGGGGTGGGGTCCCTTTGAAGCCACTTGCTTAATGGTCCCATCCTGTGGTGTTGAATGGCCCTTTCTTATGGTGCCGAAGTGTCTGCTCTGGCAAGGAATTCAAGTCTTATGTAGATGGGGCTGATATACGAGAGCATTGAGGAACCTGGGGATGCTTCCTGCCTTCCCCCCTGGGGTGATTCTATGCAGATGTTGTTTGTCCCCTTTGGCATCTGTGGAGACTGGCTGTCTCCCCTCCCTGGGCCTCCTTCCCCCCTCCTTGGTGAGCGTGTGTGTGTCAGACAGGGGTTTTAGGTTGGCTTTCTCCACAGTAACCTACGGTCTAGGCCAGCCTTGGTTGAACTCTGTGTCCACAGCTCTTACCTTAAAACGGGCAGAGAGTCTGGGCTTAATTTGAGCTTGGATGACCCAGAACGTTGCTTTGGCTATTCCCTTGTGATTCTGTGGCTTGTCTTAGGACTTCCTTTCCCCTCCAATTATCTTATTTTTGTAAGCCCCTTGCCAAAGGCTGCCTACTTTGGGGTGGGGAGACATGTCTCCCCTGTCTTAAAACTTGCATGAGTGACAGAAATTCAACGGGTGAAGCTTTTTCTGGCATGAAAATGCATCGGGCCAGTGTGGCGTGGTGGTTAAGGGTGTCAGACTTAGGTTCGGGAGAGAGACCTGGGCTCGTATCACCTCTCAGCCATGGGAACTCACAGGGTCATTCTGAACCAGTCACGTGTGCTCAGACTAATCCACCTCGCAGGAAAAGGGAAGTTGCCCACAAGTTCCTTGATGGAAGGCAAGATAAAAAATAGGATTGATTGAGTCGATAGACAGATAAATGTTAGGAAGATGAAGCTGTTGAATTTCTGCTTGTTATCCATCTGTTAAAAGTAGAGTGTCTCTCAATTTTTTAAAAAAATCTGTCTTAATTTTTTATAGGGTTGTTTTTTTTTAACCCCATCTTCTCACAAAACTCCTCACAGGGTGGTTTACAAAGCCATAAAAACGACATAAAATCACAGAAGGCATTAGTAACAAGAAAACTACAACACAATTACAGTAGAATAAAATAGCAAAGCTTAGAAAAGAAAAGAATCCCCACTTTTAAAAAGCTGGACGGAATAACCAGCGGCTGATCAGTTGGTGAATTTGGCCCAACCCTGATCCTTCCTTAAAATGTTGCGGTTTGTTGTTGTTGTTTTTCATTTTGGCGCACTCAGTGCTTTTTTTCTGGAGAAAAGGGTACCGGAACTCTTGGATTACATTTCCTCGGGAGTAGATGGCGATTAAATTGTAATGCAATTAATAGAAGAAAAGGTGCTGGAACTCAGTTCCGGTGAGTTCCACCAGAAAAAAAGCCCTGGGCGCACTTGAGAATGGTTCATGCTCGTCCTAAGCTCCCCTTTGCCTTTTCATGCTCAGAGGATCCTGTTTACATGTCGCAAAGCCAATGGCTAGAGGAATATGTGCTGAATGAGGTGGGGAGGATCTACTATGGGACTGAGAGCCAGATCGGCGAGCGAACGTGGAATTACGCTCAGGTAGGTCATCTGCGGCTTCTGTGGAGCAGCCGTGTGTACGTGTGTGTGGGGGGGATCACAATGGTGATCACCTTAATTAGCCCCTTGGGCAGCCCTCCAGATGTGTTGGACTGCAACTCCCATTGTGCCCCGCCGGCCTGGCAATGGGGATGATGGGACTTGCAGTCCGATGCACCTGGAGGACTGCCGTTGGGTATGAGGCCGTCCACCGCTATCGGGACGCTCATGCAATAACGAGTGCGCGAGATCCCCCTCGCGTTATTTGAATCTTCCCGTGGCTCCTTGTTTCTCCTCCGCGCGACGGTGTCCGCATCTCTCAAGCCGCACACGTTTACTGAGCAGGCCTTCTCCTTGCTCTCCTTTTGGAGCCATTTGCACGGCACTTGGTGTTTCTCTTTGGCTTCTTTCCAAGCAGACGCGAGCGGAGGCGATAATGGAGGAGCAACCCAGAAGTGCCTTGAAGTGCCTTGTGCGGTTATTTCCAGGGATGTTGAAGAGTCCTTGGTCTCGAGTCACGAGTCGAGTCACGAGTCTTTGGACCCGAGTCTCGAGTCCAAGTCCAAGTCCTTGGTCCAAAATGGTGACTCACGAGTCACGAGTCACGAGTCACTCCCAAAGCTGACTCCACGAGTCCCTATTAAAATCAATGGGGTTTTTTCCCAACAAAATAAGGCTACTTCAGATGTGTGGCTTAAATAAATTCTAGGCACAAGGGTGCCTTTTATCTCAAAACTCTGCCACTGATTTTGACAAGAACAGACAAGGCAGACAAACCCAAAATAACCAGGCAGGGAACCCCAAAACAGGCAGGCAGAGGCCTTTGTCTTGGACAATTCAAACTGTGGAACTGGTTAAGAAGAGACCAGGCAGGCAGAGGAGGCTGGGAACCCCAAACAAGCAGGCAGAGGCAGCCAAACCCAAAATGCCTGAAAGGTTACATTAGTAAAATGATTTAAAAAAATAAACTTGGGTTGTTACTGCAACTAGGTCCAGACAGCACCTGCAGGTGGCATCAAGCAGGGATGTTGACGAGTCCTTGGTCTCGAGTCCCGAGTCGAGTCTCGAGTCCCATTAAAAATATTGGGACTCGAGTCCGAGTCGAGTCAGAGGGGGGACTCAGTCCGACTCACGAGTCGAGTCCTCGAGTCCGAGTCCCCATCCCTGGTTATTTCTGTGTCCATCAGTAGGTGGCACTGTTTTTCAAGGTGCCTGCTGTTTGCAACAGAGGTGGAAGGCATGGCAAACGTGGTGGGAGTGCTCGGCGATGTATTTCCCGCCCCAGGCGGTGGTGCGTGTTTGTGGGTGGGTGCTCTGACCTCTCTCCTACCTCCAGTGGACCAACTTTCTCTTCTCCCCACAGTTTGACGAAGGTGTGCTCGATGCCTGCCTCTACATGCTGGACCGGCGTGGAATGCCTCACGCGAGCCGTGGAGACCCGATCATGGTCTCCCGCGTTGTCTCTGCCATGGTGAGCCTCTGAGACGGTCCCGTTCTCATCTTGTTCTGCACACCGTTCTGCTTTTAAAAAAAAATACACTAAAAAATTCATCCTCTTACTACTTTTTCATCTACTATTGGTATCCCACCCTCAAAACAACCCTGTGAAGTAGCTTTAAGCAGAGAGAGAGCATGTGAGGTTGACCTAAGGTTATTCGGAAGGCGGGGTATAAATATAATAAATAAATAAATAAATAAAATAAGTCACTCCCAGTCCAGGTCTGACACTATCGAGAGCATCACACTGACTTTGCAATCCAGGCCAGCCTCTGTCTCAGCTGGAGATCCTGGGATTGCGTGGAAGGGGAGATAATGTGCATTATTTAATTTAGATTATATTGTTAGCAATGAAAGATGTGTGTGTTGTGGTTAGGATTTTCTGTCTTGATCACCAAAACAGTCCTGTGTTTCCAGCCATTCTCTTTGCTTTTTTAATTCATTCTTTCTTGCCCCTTATTTAATTTAATTTAATTTCATTTATTTCATTTCTATACCGCCCCACAGCCGAAGCTCTCTGGGCGGTTCACAATACTTTATGCATAAAAACAACAATAAAAACATACGAAATAGTTTAAAGAATTAAAAACCAAATTTAAAAACACAGTTTAAAATAACAGTACATAAGCCGATAAAACTGAGCCTACAGGTGACAACCCCCCCCCCCCATGCTATTCCAAGCTCCTAACTAAATGTCTTGGCATAGAGGGAAGTCTTAACCTGGCACCGAAAAGATAGTAAGGTTGGCGCCAGGCGGGTCTCAGTGGGGAGCTGATTCCATAATTGGGGGGCTACCACCAAGAAGGCCCTCCTCCTCGTTGCCACCAACCGAGCCTCTCTTGGAGGTGGCAATCGGAGGAGGGCCCCAGATGTTGAGCATAGTGTCCGGGTAGATTGCGGTTGGGAGAGACGTTCCGTCAGGTATTGTGGTACTAAGCCGTGTAGGGCTTTATAGGTTAAAACCAGCACCTTGAATTCGACTCGGAAGCATATTGGCAGCCAGTGCAAACGGGCCAGAACTGGTGTAATGTGCTCGGACCTTCCGGTCCCCGCAATAAGCCTGGCTGCCGCATTTTGCACAAGCTGCAGCTTCCGAACAGTCTTCAAAGGCTGTACCCCGCCCCCCGCCTTTCATGGGGTACAGTCTGCTTTTTCTCTTCTTTTGATTCTTTTTTTGTCTCTTCTCTTTCTCCCGGTGCATTCATTTTGTAATTCGGATGGTGGTGATTATTTACAGCAGGGGTGGGTGGGTAACTTGTGCTCTTCCAGATGTTGTTGGACTTCAATTCCCATCAGCCCTCGCCACTGGCTATGCTGGCTAGCACTGATGGGAGTTGAAGTCCAACAACATCCAGAGGCCTACAAATGGCCCACCTCTGATTTACAGGATGGTTAAGCACACGCTCCCCGCCAGTTAATATGCTTTAGGCTCTGGTTCATTCCAAAATTGAAGTCCCTGGACTCAAGACTCTTTCTGCCTAAAGCCCTAATCGAGAGAGTGCTCGAGGCATGCTCAGAGAGGCATTCTCAAATGTATTGCCTCGGTGGGTCCCTGGCTCAGATCAAGTCCTCCTGACTTTTACCCACTTTTTTTCATTTGCACAAGTAGGTAACTTGTTATGAATCCGTTCCGATTAAAAATTAGGAATGGTATAGAATAGATAAACCAGGTAAACTCCCTGATCCACCACGCTTTTCCAGAAATAAGTTCCACTGAGCTCAGTGGGGCTTATTCCCAAGAAAGTATAAATAGGGTGGCCACCTTAAATTCCTTGCTCGCTACGGCAAGATATCAATTTGCCGATGTGATCTGATGGATGTGGATCTTTTAAGAAGAACCTGTCCTTGTACGACTGGCTCAGCCAGCTAGGCTGTTGCCCGTTTTGCAACACTTCTGTGGTAGGGAGTTCTACAGATCGAAAGGACACTCATCGATGTAGTAACAGGTAACCTGTCTCGGCAGTTTGCTTTTAGCCTGCCACCCATTGATTGCAGCCACCTTCTTCCTGTATTGAGTAAGAGGGTATTTGTCCCTGATAGTCTTTTTTTTTTTAATGTGGTCCCTGATAGTCTTCCCCGATAGTCATCTTTACGTGGTCCCTGATAGGTTTCCTGGCTTCAGTTATCTATTGCTATTGCTTTTACCCTCTCAGATCCATGTATCCACTAGGATTAGGTAGCATGAAGCTGGCTTCAACCTCGACACCTCTCTCACTTTCTCTTGTATTTAAAAACAAACCAAACACACTAACAACACTTCCTGATAAAATAAAAGCTTTCATCATCATGGGCATTTTCAGTGATATCCACCTTGGCAATTGCTAATGATGTTGATTCATTCTCTCCCTCAGGTGAATTCCCTGGATGACAATGGGGTGCTGGTGGGGAACTGGACGGGCGACTATTCCCGTGGCACCAACCCTTCAGCATGGGTGGGCAGCCGAGACATCCTCCTGAAGTATCACAAATCAGGCTTTCCTGTTCTCTACGGGCAGTGCTGGGTGTTTGCTGGAGTCGTGACCTCAGGTAGCTGCTGTTTGGGGGGGAGGAAAGATGGGGTGAGCCATAGAGAGGGAAGGAAAGGGAGAGGAAGAAATTGCTTAGGATTAGTCCACCAGAAGGAAGCACCTTCTCCCAAATGTTCCCGCCCCAGTGCTAAGATCATCTTCGGAACCTCTTCTCTGGGCGCTGCTACCCACAATATTATGACAGGTGGCTATCAGGGAAAGAGCCTTCTCTGTGGTGGCCCCGTCTGTGGAATGCCCTTCCCAGGGAGATCCGCCTGGCGCCTTCACTGTATACATTTAGACGCCAGTTAAAGACCTTCTTCTTCCAGCAGGCATTTAACCTTTAATCTGTGAACTTTACTGCTGGCTCCTTAATATTTTTGATGTTTTTTGATACTTTCCTTGTTGTATTTCTTGTTTTGACATCTTATTTTATTGGGTGTTTTTATGATTGCAAACCGCCCCAAGGGCATTTGCCAGTTGGGCGGCATATAAATGTAATAAGAGCCAGTGTGGCGTAGTCGTCAAGAGTGTTGGACTGGGACTCGGGAGACCCGGGTTCTACTCCCCACTTGGCCATGAAGCTCACTGGGTGACTTTGGGCCAGTCACTGTCTCTCAGCCTAACCTACCTCACAGGGTCGTTGTGAGGGAAAAAATGGAGAGGAGGAGAACCATGTGAGTCGCCTTGGGTTCCTTGCAGGAAAAAAGGCGGGATATAAATATAATAAATAAATAAATAATAAAATAGGAAGGAAGGGCTCAAGTGAATCTGAGATGGAGGAAGAGATCCTGTTCCACCTACGTACTCACACGCATTATGAGCTCCCAGGGGGGACGACACTGCCTAGAAAACAGCTGGGGCTATTTGGCTCACAGCTCCTCTCTCCAGCACTGGCACGTTGGCCGATCTGGCTACCTGCCAAATGCGTCTCTTTGCCCTTGGCTTGGACCAGCAAGCCCAAACTATCTTTTTCAAGCTTGCACGTGACACCAAGCTGGGAGGAACTGCAGACGCTTGTGTGTGGGGCGGTGGTGGGGGGTGGTGCAGTCTTAAAAATGAGGGGTTGCCGCCCCGCTGAGCCTCTCTAACCCCGCTTCTCCTCTCCCCAGTGCTGCGGTGCCTGGGCATTGCCACGCGGACAGTCACCAACTACAACTCTGCGCACGACACGGACGTCAGCCTCACTATGGACATCTACTTTGACGAGAACATGAAGCCGCTGGAGAACCTCAACAAGGACTCCGTCTGGTGAGGAAAACGATGCCTCTTCCTCCTCCTAAGGGGGGGGGGGTCCCATATGTAAGGAAGGACCAGGGGTGGCTGGAGTTGGGATTGCTGCCATCAAACAAACAAAAACAATCCTTCCTTCCCCTTCCCGGTGCAGGAATTTCCACGTCTGGAATGACTGCTGGATGAAACGGCCTGATCTGCCTTCAGGGTTTGATGGGTGGCAAGTGGTGGATGCTACCCCACAAGAGTCCAGCAGTGGTAAGTCAGGGGGGTTGCCCTATATCAGGGGTGTTGAGCCTCTTCCGGCCTGAGGGCTGAAATAAATTTGGGGGAACCTCTCGGGGGGGCCGTATCCCAGTTGTGGGAGTGGTCGAGTGCAAAAGGGGTGGGGCTGACGGCTAAAGGGGCGGGCCCAAAAATACCAGCTTATTTCAGCTGGACGCTCTTGCTGCCAGCAGTAACTCAGGCTTAGGAGAGGCATTTTCGGAAGGGGGAAACGGCGCAAAAGCCAGGTAGCCACAAAACGATTGGCTTTCAGGGGATGGCGGCGTGGCCATCTTGGGAACCCCAGGGGCCTGGATTGGGACTCCAGGTGGGCCAGAGGCTCAACACCCCTGTCCTACACAATGCTCAAGCTTGGGGCTAGGGAGGGCGAGGGAAGAGCGTGAGACCCTGACGGTCTCAAGCTGGGTACTGGGGCTCCTGCCACTGCGTGACAGCTTGTGCATAGAAGGGATGGTTGGGCTGAGCACTGCAGCACTGCAGGTGGCTGGGGGCGGTACTGCAGCTACTGAGTCAGGTGACTTTGGGAGCCAATACGATTCCATTTGGCCCTATAAAAAGCTGCTGCCTCTGTCTGGCTTAGATCCTCGTTCTCGTAAGAAGAGCCATGCTGGGTCAGACCAAAAAATCTGTCTCGCTCAGCTTCCGCTACTGTGCCGGTTCTTAAACGGGCCTTGAGGTGTCGGTGTTTTTAGTTAAACATATGTAGTGCTTCGGATTGCATTTAAATTGCTGATGTGTTCGTATATTATGATTAATGTGGGATTATGTCTGTTCTAGTACAGGGATGGGCAACTCCTGGCCTTCCGGATGTTTGTTAGGCCTACAACTCCCATCAGCCCGAACCAGCATAGCTAATGGTGAGAGATTATGGGAGTTGTAGGCCAAAATATCTGGAGGGCTAAAAGTTGCCCAGCCCTGGTCCAGTATAATGTGAGTCACTTTGGGAGGTTTAGTCCTGAAAGGAGGCATGCTAATGTTAAGATAAATAAAATACCTTCTCTGAAACATTTGAAAAGCAGAATTATTCCCAGCCGGCAGTTTGGGTGCAGGCCACCCACACCGCCCCTGTCAAATTCATAGCTACCCACCTTAATGCCCACCTTAGGGCAGGGGTGAGGAACCCAGGGCCTTCCAGATGTTGTTGGACTCCAACTCCCATTGGCCCCCGCCAGTATGGCCATGAATGATGGGAGTTGTGGTTCAGCATCGGGAAGGCTAGAGGCTTTCCACCCCTGCCTGAAGCCTTTCCCAAAAGTGATGCTAAGGATCCCTTTTTGTCACACAGAAAGCGGCACTTTGCGCCCAGCCCGCGGCCGTGGTGTGTGCCACACGGCTACTTGAAATCATGCTGCAGGGAGTTGCACAGATTAACGTGGGATGCCACTGTTCCTTCCCAAAGTGGTGCATGGCAGTCTTTCCCAGCCTGCTGTCCTCCAGAAGTGTTGGACTGTAGCCTTCCCCAACCTGGCCCCATAATACATCGGCCAGAGAAGGAACAGCTGCAGGGAGCTTGCTTCACCCCTCCCTGCCACAAAGAACACACAGCTCCAAGTGACCGTTCCCTGGGGTGGCAGACTGTGGCCTCATCCACTGGCCAGAGAACCAAAGGCCCCTGGGAGGCTGCACCCCCTGCCTCCCAGGAAGAACATCATGACAAGGGGGAGACCAGCCTGACCCCATAATACATTGGCCAGAGAAGGAACAGCTGCAGGGAGCTTGTTTTGCCCTTCCCTGCCAGGAAAAACAAAAACATCTGTAAGAACCTTTTAAACTAAGAACTGGTGCCCTGAGTTTTGCTTTCTTCCTCCTCCCTCCCAATCACTTTTCCTTTTGTGCCATGTCCTTTAGACTGTAAGCCTGAGGGCAGGGACTGTCTAATATTAATCTTTGTAAACCACTCTGGGAGCCTGTTTTGGCTGTAGAGTGGGGTAAGAATGCTGTAAATAAAAATAAACTCCCATCATTCCCAGCCACGGGCTATGCTGGCCGGAGACAATGGGAGTTGTAGTCCAACACATCTTGAAGGCACCAGGTTGGGGAAGGCTGGTGTGTCGGGAGTTTGACGTCATGTTCCCTCTTCCTCCTCCTCTCCATCTCAATCCTTCCCGGCTTTCCCCCAACAGGTATCTTCTGCTGCGGGCCTTGCTCCGTAGAGGCCATCAAGAATGGGCTGGTCTACATGAAATACGACGCCTCCTTCTGCTTTGCCGAGGTACTTCCTTCCAAATGGTTTCGCGCAGACTAATGTTACCAGGATAGGGCCCTCTCCACTACCGCTCAGGTTACCTGCGTCCACTTTGGGCTCAGAATCTTCAGCACTTGGGACAGCTCCTTGGGGAAAGCAGACGTTGCTCCTGCCATTGAGACAGAAAACATCTCGGGCCACTCGCTGCCCTGGTTGGCACTTCCAGTCTCAAACTGAACTGGTTTCCCACTCAAGTTTCCAGCCCGTAGAATATAGGCGTCAAGGGCCATCGCTTTGCTTCCCGCTGCAGACGACTCTCCGAGTCGTGATCCGAAGTAGCTAACTTTATTCACGCAAAGAGGATACAAAGGAGCCAGTCTTGCTTCAGGCTACGCAGTAGGTTGGGTTACAAACAATGGCGATCAAAGAGTCGAGCTGTGTTAGCAATAGGTAGCCTCTGTAAATAAAGCAGCCCATGGAAAGAAAGTTGATACCAGACTAGTGGGAAATGGTTACCGTCTTCCCGTTCAGGCTAGCTGTGCTACCCACGCCCTGCTAGAAGGGTGAATCCTTGACAGGGGAAGTCTCTTGGGCAATGAATCTCTTTGAGCAGTGTGCTGGCATACACTGCCCCTCCCTCCTCATCTGACGCCTGTCCCTGGGGTCGGTGACCTCTAGTCCCTCCTCCTCCTCTTCCTCTGGTATCTGCGTTCCCACAGTTTCAGAATGGCTTTCAGGGCTATCCAAAACATTCCCACCTAACTCCAGCTGCTGTGGCCTTGAAGCCTCAGCCCTCTCAGCCCCCCTCCTCCCCCAAGTCAGAATCAAACCCCGCGTTGTCTTGAGGCGCCTCTGTAGAGGTGCTGGGCTTAATCCTAACAATAGGGCAGGGGCGTTGAACCTCTTTCAGCCCAAGGGCCAAATTCAATTTCGGAGAAGCTCTCGGGGGGCAAGCTAGATTTGGCCTACAGGCCTGAGGTTCTGCACCCCTGATATAGGGCCTTCACCATAGAGATGCCAAGGGACAGAGCGACGCCACTCTGCCCCCATATTGAATTGTGTGACCAAAGGTGGCTTTCCGTTTTTTTACCGACGGGACTCTTTCAACCGACCAGAGCTCCAACTGAGCCGTTAAACTTCCCGAGCAGCATCCTGAGGGAACATATCCCGGCGAGCGGGTGCGCGAGCAAGGCTGATGGGTTTCTCTCCGCAGGTGAACAGCGACAAGGTGTACTGGCAGCGCCAGGCCGACGGGAGTTTCAAGATCGTCTACGTGGAGGAGAAGGCCATCGGCCACCTCATCAGCACCAAGGCGGTGGGCTCCAGCAAGCGCCACGACATCACCGAAATTTACAAACACCCCGAAGGTACGGCGGTCGGTGGAGGAGGGGCCGGGCGGATTGCGCAGGGTTCGTGACGGTGGCGGGGGAATGTTGTGTGCACACGTACGGGATCCAGACCCTTGTCTCTCGGGCCGCGTTTTGTTTAAGGAAGGAGCGGATCCCCTCAGTTCTTGTTCCAACCTTCTGATACCGCTTCGCTTCCACTCCATTTGAATTCTGGATTTTGGAACGCCAGTAAATGATTTAGCACAGCCTTCCGCAAGCTGACCCCTTCCAGATGCATTGGACTACAACTCCCATAAGCCCCCAGCCAGCTGTGCTGGCTGGGGGCTTATGGGAGTTGTTGTCCAACACATCAGGAGGGTGCCAGGTTGGAGAAGGCTGGTTTAGCATGTCAGGCCTGCCTCATGATAGCAAATAAAAGCAAAATCTCACACCATAAGTGCTCCCCTGGAGAAATAAAATCTTTTAAATGCAGCAGGGCAATTCAAAAGCTGTGTGTGTGTGTGTGTGTGTGTGTGTAATGGAACTGTTTAAAGACAGAACAAGAAATATTTTAAAAAATCAGCTTTGGGTGCTTTTTAGCAAATTGTTTAAAAGCGAGTTTGTTTCTCACATTAATTGTAAAAAAAAAATACTTCCAGCAAAGTTTGGGAGGCCTGTTTCCATTTTAAAAAAAAATAACAGTCTCGGTTCTCCGATAAAGCCGAACCTCAGGGCCAGCCCGAGACGTTTGTGTTTCCTGAGGCGGCATAGCAAACCTTCCTCTTCTGCTGCCGTCCGCACCCCAAGTCCCGCCAAGTTATTTTGGCGCCTGCGGCAGAAAATCTCTCAGGCGCTGCCCTACTGCTTTGGCCGGAATAATCCAGTAATAGTCAATTAAATCATTAGCCATTGGCTGCCCTTTCAGACACCCAAAACCGGCTGCCTGAGGTGGCCGCATCACCCTGCCTTCCCAGTAGGGCCAGCCCTGAGAACCTCAAAACCTCCGACAGAATCGGGGGGGGGAGGAAATTCCCGAAGCATTTCCCCTTCTCCTCCACGTGGGTCACGGAAATGTTCTGGCCCTCAGCTGTGGCACGAGGTGAGCTCGTCCGTCCCTTCCTTAACCCGCTCCCTTTTGCCTCTGGTCTTCTCCCAGGGACCGAGGCCGAGCGCAAAGCAGTCGAAACGGCCGCCAAACACGGCACCAAGGCCCACATCTACACCAACAAGGAGTGGGGAGATGACATCTCGGTGACGGTGGACACGCAAGAGGCCTACACGGGCCAAGACATCTCTTTGCGGGTCAACCTGAAGAACCAGAGCTCCATGCCCCGCAGTGTCTCGCTCAACCTCTTTGTGGCCGTCATGTACTACACGGGCGTCACCGGCAGCAGCTTCAAGCAGGAGCAGCGGCAAGTGCAGGTTGCGGCAGGCGGAGGTACGGCTGCCTTGAAATCCCCCCCCCCCGTGGCTTTTTCTGAACTGCATCAACCGTGTGATATGTTAACCCCCTGGGTCTCTGACGTGGTGCCCGTGGGCACCAGCGGGCCCACAGATGCGTCTCTTGGAGCCTGCCTGGCTCCTTGCCTCTCCTGTTTTTTATTTATTTATTTGTTTATTTATTTATTTATTATATTTATACCCTGCCTTTTTTCCTGCAAGGAACCCAAGGCGGCTTACATAATCCTCCTCCTCCTCCTCCATTTTTATCCTCACAACAACCCTGTGAGGTAGGTTAGGCTGAGAGTCAGGGACTGGGCCCAACGTCACCCAGTGAGTTTCATGGCCGAGCGGAGACTTGAACCCGGATCTCCCGAGTCCCAGTCCGACACTCTCACCGCTACGCCACGCTATATTATTAAGAAGTTTTAATTTTTCTTTTAACTGGGATGCTGGCATACTGCAAAGCGAAGGGCTGCCCTCCCAACACTATCTTTATCTGGGTTCAAAAGAGTGTTTTTCTGTTTTGGAGCTCAGACCCCCACCTGTCTTTTTACTCCAGTTCTTGGATGAGTTACGTTTCCTTAGTCTCGCCAGTTTGCCTTCTGGGAAATGAGTATTTTGTGACCAGCCGTGCCCACTGCGGCAGCCATTTCACGAATGGGCTGGCTACACACACCCCCGTGGGACGGCACTCACGGCACTCTTTCAAAATTCCAAATGTGCCCAGAAGCCCCCAAAGGTAGGGGAGCCCCTGCGTGAACCGCTTTGACGCGCCCACACGTGGCAGAGACTCGCCCCTGATCACGGCGCTGCGGAAGAATAGACACGGATGCATTAATGGCCCCGTGACCATTGCCACTCGCGGGATTTGCGCAACTCCTGAGCGGATCCGACCTCTGTGTGGGAAGATCCGTCTCGTGTGAAGCATCCCAGAGTCTCGCGGGTGTGTCTCTCGTCCTAATGGCCCTTGAGTGGGGGGGAGACTTCTCAGTTTCGATCTCTGAGACGCAAAGACCATTCCCCCTGCGATGGTGGCCTTATATAGGAGGCTCTGGCCAGTCCCTGCTGGCTTTAACCCCATGAAATTAGAATCACTTGGAGAAACAGTCTCTTAGGCCAACCTACTTTGCAGGGTTGTTGTGAGGATAACACGGAGGCTGGGAAACTAGGTACCCTACCCTCTCATCTGATGTGCCGTGGTGTGGGACCAGCAGTGGCCCTGCGCAAAGAAATGCCAGCATGCCCTACGTAGCGTCACGATGGTCCCCATCTGTGTTCACCCCGCACCCGTCTTCCTCCCTCCAGCCCAGGCCGTTCCCATGGTGATCTCCTACCCAGAGTACAAGCCCCACCTGGTGGACCAGGGGGCCATGAAGCTCAGCGTCTCCGGGAAAGTGGCCGAGACCGGCCAGGCCATCGCGAAGGAGCACACTTTCCGTCTGCGCACGCCTGACCTCACCCTCACGGTACGACGACACGGATGCTGGGGCCGGAGGGCTGGACCCTAGGCCGGCCTTTCCCAAGCTGGTGTGTTGAACTGCAACCCCCATCATGAGCCGTGCTGGCTGGGGATGGTGGGAGTTGTAGTCCAGCACACCCGCTTGGCGCCGGAGCGGGGGAAGGCTGGGCCTCGGAGATGGGGTGGTCTTTGGGGGGGAGCAGGAGGCCTTAGGTGTTTCTCAGCCACAAGGCGGTCAATGGATGGATGGGGTCATCCGGTTTCACTCGCAGTTCCCACACGCTGGCTTCCTCTGAATGGGGCCCGCAGTTTGCGCCTGCCCAACGCCTGGAGCAGACAAAGTGTACCGTGGACGGTTCCTTTTCGACTGCTTCGAACAAAGCTCCCCCAGGCGTGCCCCACTTCCCAGAGTGCCTTTTTAAAAAAAAATAATAATAATAAAATTGCAGAGTGGGCAGCCTCTTCTACAGCATATAGAAAGTGGAGGAGCAGGTAAACCTTGGTTCTCATCCCACGGACGCCTCTGAAAGTGACCTCTCATTGTGTGGGTGAAAGCGGGCCGTGCGTTCCCGTTTTGGCGCACCCTCTTCTTGAGCAACCCCTCTAGGAGTCCTCCGCGGACGGTGGCCGCTTATGAATTGCCCCAAAGAGGAACTGTATCACTAAAAAGAGAGAGAGAGAGAGAGAGAGAGAGAAAATAGGTTGGTGGTTTGCATATGATTTCCATATGTGAACTTATACGATCCCAATTTAGACCTGGTCATTATAATTTAAATAGAAATGCAATACATCTCGCCGTGGCGGCCTTCCCCAAGCCTGGTGCTCTCATGTTTTGGACCTCAACTCCCACCAGACGCAGCCAGCATGGCCAATATGCTCCAGGTTGGGAAGGCAGCAGGCCTGTGGCTCACGCTGGCTCTGAGCGTGGAAAGCTCAGCAGGGTCAGGCCTGATTATTCCTTGGATGGGAGACCCCCTCCTCTAGTTTCCTGCATTGAGCAGCGGGTTGGACTCGATGGCCTTGTAGGCCCCTTCCAGCTCTATGATCTATGAATCTATAAGACTGCACCATCGCCTAGAAGTCTGTGACCAGGTGACCTCTGTGCCTGCCTGTTCAGTCGGCTCTTCTGAAGAGTTCTCCATCTTTAAACTAGAATTGGCCAGGACAGCCCTTTATTTTGGAAAAAGAGGACAGGACATCTCTGTTCGTGGAGACACCAGCTGGAGGATGCGTCTGCAGTCTCTCCAACACCCCCCCTCCCAAACCTCTCTGGGTTTCCCTGCTGCACCTCACTTCCTTTCCTCCTTGGTTTCCCCCCCCCCAGTTGCTGGGCCCAGCGATCGTCGGACAGGAGACCCAAGTCCAGATTGTCTTCAAGAACCCGCTTCCCGTGACTCTGACCAACGCCATCTTCCACATGGAGGGATCGGGGCTCTCTACCCCCAATACGATGACAGTGGGGTGAGTGGTCTTTTGGCAGTGCTGCCCCCATCCCAAGTCGCGACCGTGCCCCAGCTCTCCTCAAGCCGCCGCCCCCCCTCCGGCATCTCGTTGGCCACACCAAGCGTTGGGCGGAATCCCCTCAAAGTGCCGTCTCCCTCCTCGGGCTGTGGTTCGCAGGCAGCCTTTCCACCAAAGTATCCCCAGAGCACATAAGCACACGCATTCATGCCCAGTCTGCAGTTCTTCCTTCAAGTTTTGGGAGAACCTTACCCCTTTTCTCTCCACTCCAGCACGTTCTTAGTAAGACTGTTGTAAAAGTAGGAGCAGTGATAAAAGTGATGGAGGTAGTAAAGTAGTAGTAGTAGTAGTAGTAGTAGTAAATTACTATTACGTACTTGTTCTTTATTATTACGCCCTCTATGTGCATGGCGCTTTACAAAGAGGATGGGTCTCTGGCCCCAAGGAGCGTACAATCTAAACTTTGAGACAAAGGTAGTAGGAGTAAACTGGGAAAGAACATGGGTCTCTCAGTTGTATGTACTCATCTTTTATTTTACCAGTTTTATGGATTTGTACCCTAAACTTTTAGCAAGGCATCTTAGAAGGCAGCTGACTGATAATCTTTTTTACTGATTTTACATTATCGTTGATAATGCAATACATATAATAAAAACAGCACATCTGACGGGATTTATAAAAGCATATACAGATTAAAATACTGATGGTACAAGGCATTCCTGAATATATTTTTTTTAAGTGTGCTTAAAAGCAGAATGTGAGAGGCAGTGTGGCGTAGTGGTGAGAGTATTAGACTGGGACACAGGAGATCCAGTTCTAGTCCCCACTGGGTGCCTTCAGGCCTGTCGCTGATCCTTAGCCTAACCTACCTGAGGATAAAATGGAGAGGAAGAAGACTCTGTAAGCCACCTTCTGGTCCTTGCAAGAGGAAAAAAGATGATATTATTATTATGATGATGATGATGATGATGATGATGTGGGGTGGTGGGTGCTTGCTGGGGAGGAGGTTAAAGGGACAGTGCCGGAGGCTTCATGATAAAACCATTTGCAAATGTTACATTAGACAGTAATTAGTGAGAGCAGTAATGAGTTCCTCTGTACATGTGCAGAACGCATCTCTCTCTCACTGGCGAGAATCCATAGTGGAGCTCCGCCCCGTGGCGTTGGGAGAGCAGGGCTTCCCGGGTGTGACGGCATCTTGCTCTAGCACCCCCTGCAGAAATTTTTAACCTCCTGATTATTTTCTCTCCACCCCCACCGCCGCTTGCTCTCACCCCCTTCTGGCCCGGTTCAGTTCTGAACGCGCAACCCGGGAATATTGACTCTCTGTCCTCCCTTTTGCAGGAATATCGGCCCGCACCAGACCGTGACACTACGTCAGACCTTCACGCCGCTGCGTCCGGGCCAACGCCAGCTGGTTGCCAGCCTGGACAGCCCGCAGCTCTCCCAGGTCCACGGGGTGCTGACGCTCAACGTGACCCAGGGACCCCCGGTGGGCCCGTCAGCTTCGCCCGCCGCCGCTCGTGGTTCTCCTGCCCGGACCCGGGGTTCGCCCGCCCCTGCCCGAGCTTCCCCTGCCCGAGCTTCCCCTGCCCGAGCTTCCCCTGCCCGAGCTTCCCCCACCCTCGCCCGGGCCTCTCCCGGCAGGCACCCTGCTGGCCGCAGCAGCCCAGCAAACACACGCGGTTCCCCTGCCAGGGGTTCGCCTTCGCGCCAGCCGGACCCCCGAGGCTCCCCCAATGCCCGCGGCTCACCTGCGGCGAACCGGGCTGGGCGAACCGGGCGACCTGTCTGAGCCAGATCTTCGTGACCGTGCACTGTGTAATTATTCTACAATGCTGGCAGAACTGGGAGGGCAAAATAGAGGGGTGGGACGGAGCATCTGCGTGAGCCACGGAACCGCAGCAGTGGAGACGGGGCGGAGGGGGGTTGGCGGAACCCTACCCATGGGATGTAATCCCCGAGTCCGTCCGTCCGTCCATCCATCGGCAAAGACCGTCCCACCGTCTGCCCAACCCCCTCTGTTATCTCTGCCTTGCCACGCAACTTTGCCTTATGCCGTCCTGCCGCTTCTCCATCTCTTCTTTGCGCGTATCCACTCCGGTCTCTTTGCACGCCTTCGGTCTCTTTGCCTGTCCCCGTACGGGACCGTCAGTCCTTCTCTCTTAAGACTGTTTATCCGTCCACACTGCAATTGCTCCCTACTGGTTTCGTAGGACACCCACATACACACACACACACCACGCCGTGTTCTCACCTTCTCAGGGTTTTGTTCCCTCCGTAGCTCTAGCGGCAGAGGTTGGACCCCTGACTTTGCCCCCCTGCACCCTCCACGGCCAGCCATGCCCACTCTCCTGACTGTTGGGGTCCCTCCATTTTTTTTAGATATCTATACATTGCTCTCTTTTTCCCCCCCACTGTGACACTTCTTTTGTTCTTAAAATCTACACTAAACCTCACTCAAGCAAACTTGCTCCCGCCAACGGTGAAGGCCTATCTGCTGGAATTAATGCTACTTCACCCTCTGGAGCAGTGTTCTCCCACCTTGGGTCCCCAGATGTTTTTGGCCTACAACTCCCAGCATGCCCCAGCCAGCTACGCTGGCTGGGGCATGCTGGGAGTTGTAGGCCAAAAACATCTGGGGACCCAAGGTGGGAGAACACTGCTCTGGAGACTTGCCACTTTTCCCCCTTCCCGTTTGGGAAGGTTAATTTGAATAGGATTGAGGGAGGCATTTTTCTTTTTTCAAGGAAGTACCCTGAGAAATGTAACTTGGGGTAAGGCCTCTGCTTCACGAAGACTAATCCACTGTAAAATGTATTGATTGGGCCCTTTGCCGGTTTGCCTATATTCCATTATTTAAACATGTGCGCTTATAAAATGACGGCGATCCTTCCTCGACAAACACGGGAGCGGAGCTGTTTTTTTTGTTAAGAACCAGAGAAATGGGAACAGGAGCCAGGAAGAGGCATTCAGGGGGCGCCTTTATAACCAGCCAGGTGACAATCCTGATTGTGTGCGAGATGAAATTGGATCCGTGCCACATTTAAACGATGGAAATGAACAAAGCCAGACAAATCCTGTGATTTTATTTCCCCTCACCACCACCACCACCACCACACTAATATAGGTATTTATTTGAAAATAAATGGTTTTTAACTCAAAACGAGCTTTTTAAAGTGTCTGTGTGGGTTTATTTTCTTGCGAGGCTGAACCTGTTCAAGTTTGCGGCCCGGGTGGCTGGTTGGTGAATTGCGCGTTAGAGGTGGCTCAGTAGGCAATTGATCACTCCTGACCGAGTAAGATTGTCTTCCAGGATAAAATTACAAAAAGAAAATTATAAAAAGAGGAAATTGTATAAAATTGTGTAGACTCTAGCGATGGGTCCGTAAGTGACTGTGGAGGCCAATTCTAGATCCACACAGCTTCCCACAGTGAGGACACAGGTTACCAGATGGAAGATGGTCCTGTAAAGGATTCCTTTGACGTGCTTTTCGCTTAGCACGTTTCTCCCTTTCACCTTGCACTCGGGCTTCTTCAAAGTCCATGGAACCTTTGTGAAAGGCCAACCTCCAGTTAGATCGTTCATGGGCCAGAGCTTCCCAGTTCTCGATGTTTATATTGCATTTTTTTTAGATTAGCTGTTGAAGGAGTGCAGGGCCAGGGATGCAGAACTGCAGGCCCTGGGGATGAATCCGGCCCTCCAAGGATTACCCAGAAGGCCACGCTCCTTTTACCCAACCACAGGTGGATTCCTGGCTTTTGTGCGCTTTCCCCCCCTATTCTAAAAAGTCAAAATGCTTCTCGTAAGGCTCAGTTACTGGCAGTTAGCCCTTTAAGCTACAATATGCTATTTTTGGTTTTGTGGCCCCTGAGAACTTTCCTGAAATGGCATTTGGCCATCAGGCTGAAAGAGGTCATGCACCCTTGCTTTAGGGATATTTAGCTTGGTGTAAAATCTATTTTTGCTGTACTACAAGAACCAGGATGCATGGCAGGTTCCCATGTGTGCCATATATTTTTATGGGAGGTGCAATTTCTTACCCTGCAGCCCACAAGGACTGCTTGGCACAAATATTTTAAAAGTCCATTCTTGCTGTCCACCTTGAGTTCCTCGCTCAAGTTATCCAACTAAAACACAAATGGATAATAATCAATTAATAAATGAATTAATAATAATTTTGAAGTAGTTATGTTATTATATTATATATTATTAATATGATTATTATAATAATTATACTATTATTATTATTATTATTATTATATAATTAGAGATATTATATATTATAATTTTATATTATAGATATTATTAAATAATGATTAATAAATTAATAATAGGGGAGGCGCTGTAGCTCAGTTGTAGAGCCCCAGTTTTGCACACGGAAGGTCCCGGGTTCAATCTCCAGGTGGGGCTGGAAAGATTCCTGCCCCAAACCCTGGAGAGAGCCTCTGACGATCAGGGTAGACCAGACTTCCCAAGCTGGTGCTTGCCGGATGTTTTGGACTACCATTGGCCAGGGCTGATGGAAGTTGAAGTTGAAAACATCTGGAGGGCAAAAGTTTTGGGGAAAGCTGGTGCAGACAATACCGAGATCAATGGACCAATGTTCCAGCTCGGTATAAAGCAGCTTCCTCTGTTTCTAATACACATTTGCTTATATTTTTGTTACCTGCTAGTGGTCCCCTGCCTTTCTTGTTCCCAGACTGCATCACCCATAAGCCACTGCAGCTTGCTCACAGCAGCAGGGGTTCGTGGGAGCTGTAGTTCCCTCTCGGTCTTCACTCGGGATGTATTCAATGAACAGAAGTATAAATACAAACTATGGTGAGACCACACTTGGAATGCTGTGTACAGTTGTGGTCACCGCACCTAAAAAAGAATATTGCAGAGCTGGAAAAAGCGCAGAAAAGGACAACTAACATGATCCAGGGGCTGGAGCAACTCCCCTACGAGGAGAGGGGACAGCAGCTGGGATGGTTTAGCTTAGAAATAAGCCAAGTAAGGGGAGACAAGATAGAGGTGTGCAAAAAAATTATGCCTGGTGCGGAGAAAGTGGACAGGGAGGCATTTTTCTCCCTCTCTCCTAATACTAGAACCCAAAGGGGTCATCCCATGAAGCTAATCGGTGGGAGATTCAGGACAGAGAAAAGGAAGGACTTCTTCATACAGCACAGAGTGAAACTATGGAATTCCCTTCCACAGGACGTATGTGTGTGTGTGTGCGTGCAGTGTGGCCATCACTACAACACACAGACCTCTCTCTCAAACACATTGTGCCGTGCACTCGCCACATGCTCTAGTGCAGGAGTGATGAGGCTGTGGCCCTCCAGATGATGCTGGGATTCCAACTCCCATTGGCCCCAGCCAACACAGCTAATGGTCAGGGGTGATGGGGGATGTAGTCCCAACAACAGCTGGAAAGTGGTAGGCTGGGTAAGGCTGCCCTAGGAGAAGCCCTAGCACTGTGCCTGGTTTCATTCATTCCTGAGAATGCCGGGGAAAGGGAGGAGAAATTGGAAGAGAAAGCCAAGATGCCAACACAACTCTGGCAAGCTGGGCCGTATTGCATCTCACACACTACTCTACTCAGTGAGTAAAGAGAGGCTCTTTTTCTCTTACTTGGGTTTCATTTTGTGTATGCTTTCAGTTTTTAACATTTTCAAAATGTGCAACCGGCCCTTATACAATGGAGCACGTAGCTTCTGCATGCAACTGAACTCTAGGTTTGGCCTGGGAAGCAAAGCACCCTTAACTGCTACAACCTGTGGATTGTTTCGGAAGTGGAATTGTTGGCTGAAAATCCAAGCCGGCCCTGACTATAGCCCCTGACCTCCAATATTGACAGTGGACAACACTGCAGGGCTGTCAGAAGCCACTCTCTCAGCTGCCCTCGCCACATCTGCAGTATGGAGATATTATTTACTGTAATAAGCAATGCTGTGTGGGAGGGGGGGGGAGAATTAGCCTTTAATACTTAAATTCTCCAATTTACCAAAAGGAAAGCTTGAATAGGTGGTAGTCTCTTAATGCTTTTCTTAAAGCAGCATAAATGATTATCTGTCTCAAACCTACCGCAGAGATCCAGAGCCCCATTGCGTGTGCCACCCACCCCCTCACCCCAATTGACAATGAAGGTAGAATAACGCTGGACTTCATTCCATGGTAGCCCAGTGCAGGGTTAACCACGCTCTCACCCGCAGCCGGACCCCCAAGCTGCGATATTAACACTGGACTACACTGCAGGGCTGTCGTCAGCCACGCGCTGCCAGCCAGAGCGCCCCCTGCCAGGCCAGCTTGCAATTGCGGGCAGCGTGAGCGGCGGGATTTGCATAAACTCCTCCCTCAACCCTCCCGGTGGTGCAATTCCGGCAACAGCCACCAGGTGCCGCTGTGGCACTGCAGAGGCGATGCCTTTCCATTGGCTAAGAGCGGAAGTGACGTTATCAGCGCGAGGAAGTTACGCGCATCCCCATAGAAACATTCCAGAAGCGCGGCCATAAATAAAACAAATCTCGGGCATCTCTAACGGGTCGAGTCGAGAAGTGGCAAACCCGTTCAAGAATTGGTCCCGCTCCTCTGGACCCCGGGTTTGAAAAGGTCGGAACGAGATAAACGGTGACTGCTTACCGGGAAGTGAAGGGGTGGGTTGCTAATAGCAGCGGAAGGCCGTTGGAAAGAAAGGGGCGTGGCCAAGGGTGAGACGCGTTCATAGATTTCATAGATCATAAGAGTTGGAAGGAGCCTACAAGGCTATCGAGTCCACCCCCCTGCTCAATGCAGGAAACTAGAGGAGGGGTCTCCCATCCAAGTCATAAACAGGCTTGACCCTGATTAGCTTTCCACACTCAGACAATCTGAGCCAGCGTAAGCTACAGGCCTGTATCTGTTCCAGCCTGTATCTGTTCCAGCAGACCTTTCAGTTATGTTCTTTAAACTTTTCTATTGGTTTCTAATGGACCTGGAGTTAAGAAGGTATGGGGCCGGGGTGGGAGGGAGAGCAGGGATGGTACTAAGTTTGGAGTTTATTTATGGTCGGATAATCAGATATCTTTCAGTTATTTACATTTTTTAAAGGGCCTGTGTTTTGTGGTTTTATGCAAGGTAGAATCCGTATTAATTCTATATCCAGACATCTAAGAGAGAGAGAAACCTCAAAATCAAACCAGAAAGATTCAGGTATTTTAAAGCAGCTGCAATTATTCCTTATAATTATCCCTTATAATTATCAATTATTATCAATTATGCTTATTGGAGGATTGGGGTGCGGAGGAGAGGGGCCTGAGGGGAAAGTTGGCTCGAATGGGGGAGGGGCCTGAGGGGGAGGGGCTACCGTTGAGGGCAGGTGGAGCCTATGGGATGGGGTGGGGCCAGGTGAGGAGGCTAGACTGCAGTTGTGTAGGTGGGACTTATTGGAAGGGGTGGGGCTACAATTTGTGGGGCTGGGGCCTATGAGAAGGGGGCAGGCCCTGATGGGAGGAGGTGGGGTTACAGTTGGAGGGGTGGGGCCTATGGGAAGTGGGGTGGGCCAGAGGGGAGGGGGAGGGGCTATAGTTTGAGGGGTGGGTGGGGCCTATGGGAAGGAGGTGGAGTCAGCGGGAGGCGGCAGAGGTACAGCTTAAGCAGGGAGAAGCCAAGAAATGGAAGGGTTGGTTGTGGTTAGGCCAGAAATAGTAGTTCGAGTGCCGTTGCCAATCCCCCTCGTTGATTTCTTTCTCCTTCTCCCTCTTGCTTGTTCTCTCCTCAGGTGATGGCAGCCATGGTTGTGGAGGAAGAGCAGCAGGAGCAGGTAGCAGCAGTGACGGAGGCTCCTGACTCCTGTGTCGCTTTGCGGCTGGTGGCCGCCGCAGCCTGGCACGTGGTCCGAGAGCGCCAGATCCACAATTTCCCCCGTGTGCTGGTGCTGCTGGAAGCTGTTGGGGAAGCAGCACCCAACTTGGTGCACTTCCGGCACCTCACCAAGCTGCGCCTGGGCCTGCAGGCCAGGGTGAGCCACTAGCTGACGGGTGCCTTGAGCACCATTTTTGTGGTGGGTTGGGCAGGCAGGGTACCAATCAACCTCATAAGTGCAATCTGCACATGTCATGCTTTGGCAGTAGTCACAGCCCTGGTTGTATCTCCATTGCATGATCAGTCTTTATTTTCAGTTATCGTTCTCCCAACTGTGCCATAGCATTTTGCATCCCTCCCCCCCAAGTTAGATGGGCCCAGCTTATACGGGATATTCCCTTGATTTTTATTTCCCCCCTCAGATAATAATGAAAATGCTTCAGGAGCAGCAGCCACACTGGAAAATCTATGATGCCATTGATAACTACTTTCCCGAGAGGGAGCCGCAGCCCCACCCCAAAGCTGTGAGTGCCTGTGTTCTTGTGAACAGCCAAAATCCCTACCACGCGTGCTTCCTCTCCACTATTCTCCTGGGCACATCCCTGTTCGAGAGGTGCTTTCCTCACTTAAGATGCCACCATCTCTTCCTTTCACCGTAGACCGCTCATGACTTGAAGCTGGTACAGACGGCACAGGAGAACTTCCGGGACCTGGTATTGGGGTTGCTGAGTGACCCTGCGCACCTGGAGAAGTATGTGCAGGTGAGGCTGAGAAGGAGGGCAACTGTTAAGAGAGGAAGGAAGGGTTGGAAGGAACGCTTGAATGATGCAGGGAAGGCACAGCTTGCCTGTGTTGGGCAGTGGGTAGCATTTAAGGGAGGCAACCATAGTTCAATAGTAGAGCCCCTGCTTTGCATGCAGAAGGGACCAGGTTCAGTCCCCGGCATCTCCAGTTAAAATGGTTGGGTAGTGGGTGATGGGAAGACCCATCTCGGCCTGAGACCCTGGAGAGTTGACAATATTGGAGTAGGAGGACCAAGAACCGGAACTTGTTTAAAGCCGCTTCCTATTGTGTAGTTAGGTGTTCAGAAACACTGCTGGATTTGCCAGACCTTCTGCTCTGAAACAATAAAGACTGTTCTTATTTTCTCTTGCCTTTCAGGAGCACCTGGAAAACGATTACGGGGAAGCCTTCCTGCATGTGGTAGAAGAGCTCTTCTACGATTACCTGTGGCAGCTGGAGAGCACCCTTCCCAAGCCCTGCTTCCAGCAGGTACCGTGCAGGAGGAGGAAGAGGGCATAGTCCGTGAACCGGCACGTCCGCCCCACTGCCTGCCTCCAACAGTCCTGGGATGGGCCTCAGCACTCAGCAGTAGAGCACACGTTTTGCCCAGGCCTTGCTCCTCTGGTCCAAACAATCCGAAGTAGCAGGGCCGGCAAGGACCCTCTGCCGGAGAGATGCTGCCACTTGAGGCTGGATGGACCAGTGGTCTGATGCAGTGGCAGGCAGCTCTGTATACTGACATGCTATCCTTACCCACCTCTGCTAGGATTTGAGAAACTGGAGCGGATGTGGAAGGCCTTTAAGATCACGGTTTGATCAGCTGTGGAAAGCACTAAGAGGAGAGGGTTCTAGAAGCAAATTACGGGGGGTGGGGGTGGAATCTGATGGGGAACAGTTCAATCTTTAGTAGATGGTGGGTCAACAATCCCAGCTGGGCATTCCAGCAAGGAACAGTATTAAAAGATGAGGCCTTGACCTGGAGCCCCGTGGGTGCTACACTGAGTTGCACACACCACCCCTGCGTGCGGAGGCTTGGGGGGCAGCTCCCTGAACATGCCCCCTGTTTTGTACATGCAGAGCTGTTGCTTGTACGGTAATAAAGGGTGAGGCTTTTGCAGGCCAGAGAAGAGCTCCAGATTCACTTCTCTAAGCTGGATTGGAGCCCCGTTGTCCCAGCATAAGTCTGCAACCGTGAGCCTTAATTCTTCCTTTCCCTCCCCAGTTGTTGGAGGCTGCTTGCATCCAAGGGCCCAGCCAGACTTCCCAGCTGGACTCTGGCATCCTCACCCGATACCTCACAGTCATGGGATACCAGGTTGCAGGTAGGTAAAGAAGCACGGGGCAGCGCGGGACCCGTGGGATTTCTTTCCCTCATCCCCTTCCGGCTTCCTGCTTTCCAGGTCTTCCTGCGCATCCCCCCTCTCCCAGCCACTCAAGCTCTCCATTCCACAGTGCGGGAGAGGAAGAAGGAGCAAAGACCCCTGAGCCCCGGAAGCCACAGTCCAGCCCAGGCAGGGCCTGGAAGGGAGCAGAGTCTCCTGCCCTGTGCCCAGGAAGAGTAAGTGCCGACCCACCTCTTCCCACCTCTCACTTTCCCATTCCTGCTGCTCCTAAACAGCTCACGCTGGTCTCTTTCCCACCTTCAGGGATTCCTGTGGGCACCACACGGGCAACCAGGAAACCGGTAGGTAGCGCTGCTTCTCTGGATTTCTTCCCCTCTACAGGCCTGTGTGTGTTAGTGTTATTCTAAGAGCTGAATGTATTATGCTCATTGGCTGGTTTGACCCACAGGTCCCTTACTTTGCGCCATTTCCAGTATGCGTGTTTGCAGAGAACCTTGGGATTTTACAGCAAGGTCTGATGGAAAGTAGGGTTGGCAACCATGTTTTATGGGGGGGGTGGGCTTTCCTTGCCCTGTGCCACTCCTTTTTCCCATTCTCCAAATGATACTTGCTTCTCCCCACTCCACTGCCTCCAAGTGTATGTCTGCCCTTCTGGGTTCTTCCCCCCCCCACCCCAAGCTGCTAAAAATGGCTGTGTCTCTAGATATGGGAGGACGGGGCTGGCGGTGAAGATCAGGATGTCAATCCCTGGAATTGGATGAGGGAGAGAGGACGGCCTGATGTGGCTGCTTGGCTGAGGGATGATAATAGTTTAGGAATTCATCTGGGCACTGACACCCCTCCAATCCGCTGCTACCTGCTGAACATATTTCTTCTATGTTCCTCTCATTTTTTATTTTCAAAAGAGGGCAAGAAACCTGTTTAAACAAAACGTTGAGGTAGCAGATCCAGCCCCTTTCCTACTTGCATCCTCCCCTGGAGGAGACGCAGGCTGGGCTGTAGGCAGGGAAATAACGTGAGCGAGGCGAGCGTCGCCAACCCTCTCTGTCCTCTCTGCAGACTGAAGCCGGCGACATCGTGCTGGATTCGAGCAGCGAGGGGGGCAGCTCCCCTTTCGGGAAGGTGAGGAGAGGGTCCAGAGGCCTGTGCTTGGGGTCAAGAGGGGAGCCAAGGACACAGGGATTCTGGTACACTTTATGAGAGGGTCGAAGGCATGGCTGGGGGGCTTCCGTGAGGCCTTTGGCTCAGCCCCCCCCCCCCCGGTGCCATTCCCTACTGCATGCAGCCTTCTGCAACCCGGGGCCCTCCGGATGTGTTGGACTACAACTCCCAGCATCCCCAGCCAGCTGCTGGGAATTGTACTCCAACACATCCGGAGGGGCCTGGGTTGCAGAAGGCTGCCCTGCTGTAATCCTGCCCTTTCCCAAGCCCGGCCACTGTGCAGCTGAAACAATTGTCAGCGGCTTCCTTGTTCCCCCTTGTGCTGTGTACCGGACTGTAATCTTCCCGCAAGCGGCCCCCTGTCTGCTTTAATCCCCTAAGGAGCCGTGTGCACCCTCGCTGCTGGAACAACAACACAGCGCGGGGAAGGGAGGTCGAGTCTGGCCCCGTTGGGGGGGGTCCCCCTGTCGTGCTTTGTCCCGCCGTGACCACTCCCCCCTTTCCCTCCCTCCCCCCTTGACAGGGTGAATACCAGTACACTCGGCACAACACCCTCATCCCCACATTCCAGGAGCACCTGAGGGACATCAGGAGTCAGTGAGTGACCGCTCCCTCTCCTTCACCAGCAAGGGGTGCACACCTTAACACGGGGGGCTGCATGCTAGGAGCGTGCGGGAGCAAAGCAGCATCCTTACACACGCGCAACCTCATCCTCTCACATCCCCCCATCCATCCAGGCTCTCCTGAGGGCAACACAGACAAATGAGTATCTTATCTTTTTGGAGCATTTGGCTGCAAGTGGAAAGCCACTAAGCCAGCTTCCTATAGTTCCTAGCATTAAAATCCCAAGTGTAAATAAACCTCCACGATTCAATAGTCTGTCGGGACGATCGAGGGAAGCAAAGGCGCACTCCCGCGTGGTGTGCGGAGGTCTTTAATGCTCTTGCAGTGGCCTGCTGGGGGCCATCTCCCTCAGATCTCCCGGACTACCTTCTCTTAGGATGCTGCTAGTACCGAATGGGAATAAGTACACTGAGAAGGTGGCTTGGAATGGCAATTCCTGAGGGAGCAGGACCCTCTTTGCAGCTGGTGGGTGGGCAGGCAGCTCTACAGAGCTGTCTCCTCTCTTCCCTCCTGTTAGGTGAAGCTTCAGTAAAAGGCCGGGCCTCAGCAGCCCAGATGGGGAGGCTTGGAGGGCTGAAAGTTCCCACCCCCACCTCACATATTCCTCTCGTCCTCCCTCTTCCTTTTCTGCAGGTGTGCTAGCTCTTCAGGAACATCTCCTGCGCTGAACACACACACACAACTCCCAGCTCCACCAAGACGCTTTAGAGCTTTATTCAGCAAACACTGTACAAGCTTCCAGTAGTCTTCTGCGCTGTCTTGTCCAGTTTGTCTTGGGGCAGAGGAATGGACAATCTGTCTTCTACCTCACGGAGGGGATAGGACCCCTTGCTCCCCTTTGAGTGGGTCTCAGGAAGCAAAGATGGAATCGGGTAACGCAAGACTCCGCTTGGAGAGGTGCGCGGTTTGAAAAGTGTTATACAAATATCGTAATAAAGTAAAATTGGCGCAGACCCATCCACTTTCACCCCCACGAATCGAGGGGTATGTGAATCCGCCTACACTGGAATGAGCGGGGAATGCCACGAAGTGAAAGGAGTTCGGAGGGAGGAGTGACAGTTCGCCTGGCATGGGCGGGGTGGTGGTGGGTGGTAGCAGTGTCTGTGTCTGGTGTAAGGCATGCTGGGAGTTGTAGGACTTTTTTTTCCTGTCTAAACATGCGTAGGATTGCACACTCAGTCCCTAAATGGCCAGGTCATCCTGTATGACTGGTTTGCCCACCTTGAAATCCTAACGTTTGACATGATGTGTGACGGTGGGGCTGCCCAGAAACAAAAGTCCCTTTTGGGGAAAGGAGTGACGGGTTAGGGTCGGTTCGCTTCCCCGAAGATGGGGTTGGCTTGCTGGGTGACCCGGATGAACGTGGTCCTGCGGCTCAGCTCCTTCAGCTTGGCGGCCCCCACGTACGTGCAGGTGGAGCGGATCCCGCCCAGGATGTCCCTCAAGGTGTGTTCCACGTCGCCCTTGAATGGCACTTCCACCACCTTCCCCTCAGATGCCCTGCAGGTGAGAGGCAGACCTTAAGAGAGGAGGACTTTCCTTCCCCTCCGGAACATTGTGCAGATATTGTAGAGGCCAGCAATCTCCCCGCCCTCGTCAATGTTAGATCCAACAGGCCCTGGGGCCAGAGTTTGTACATCCAGGGAATCATTGAGGCAACTTGCCCTTATGCATTTTGTGCTGAGATTCCATCAGAGCGAAGATACTGCTGGACTGAAAGTGCCACAGTGACTAGCACCATGAGCCCAATACTCAGCTGGTTCCTTGAAACTGGGATGTGGGTTTCAGAAGTTCTCCCTTGGTCTGGCAGGCTGCTTGGCTCCCTGTCCCAGTGTCTCTTTGCCTTTCCATGGTCTTCCTTCCCAACTGTGCTTAACCGCCTCCTAGGCCCTGTGAGTTTTTCTCCCAGCCAAACTGACCTTTTCCATTTCCCTCACAGAAGCTGTCCTTCAACGTTCTATTACTGACATACCTTCTTTCTGAAATCGGGAGGTTTATGAGCATTCCGGGACATCTCACAAGCTTTACTTAGGGCCAGGGAAGTGCTCCCAACCAAAGGGACTGATCATTCTCTCTCATCATATATACTAATCGCGATCTTAATTCTCCCAAGTGGTGTTCTTTATGTAGCCAAAACAGCACCATCCACACACAGCTGGCTCAGAGCAACCCCAAGAATTACACACACCCCCAAAGGTTAGGAAAACAAACTAGTAAGTGGATAAAACCAAAACCACTTGAAGAAGATGCAGTGGCCATTGAATGCTGATGGTTGGGCAGGGAGGGGGAATGGAACGCAGTATCCTGCAAATAGCACAGCATTCCACACGGCAAGATTTTATTCCTCCCGTTCCCTCTATGCCTGATGCTCAGAGTTCATGCTGATGGTTATGTAGCCAAAATGGCACCATCCACACACAAGAAGGGATATCAGCAGAGCCCTGAGATCTGCAGAGGTACAAAAAATAGGGGGGGGGGGGCAGACCTCCAAAACCACACAATGAGTACTGAGCATGCTCAATCACACAGTGCTGACTAGAGTGGGGAAGAGACGGAACCGCCAGAGGGGAAACAGAATGGAGTATGCCCGAGGAATGCATGGCTGGCTGGCTCCCTGTACATGAGCACTCCATGCTGCAACATTTTGTTGCCGGCCACATTTGCTTTATAATCAGCAGGGCAGGAACGGATATTAATTGGGTAGGAGAGGGAGAAACGAGCATTAACCCTTTCCTGCCACCATACCTGTATTCGGCAACACCCCCTGCATACTTCTTCATAGACACCTCGGAGCTCATGCCGTAGAAGAGCCTGTATTTCTTGCCCCCTTTCTCGATGAGATCCCCGCCGGACTCGGTGTGTCCAGCCAGCATTCCCCCCAGCATGACAAAGTCCGCACCGGCACCTGTAACCAGAACGGAACCAGGGCAGTGTGAAGAGAGCGGTTAAACAGCCGTTTGGTGCAAGGGGCAAAACGAAGAGCACCCTCCCCCCCGCCACAAATTTAGCTAATGAATTGGGAAGAACGGAATTTTACCAAAAGCCTTTGCCACGTCCCCCGGGCAGCTGCAGCCTCCATCCTGTGGAAGAGAGAATGGAAGGACAATCTCTGCTTTCCACGTTCATTTTCTCAAGGCTGCAATCCAAAGCGCCGCTGATGAACACAGCGGCCAAGCAAACGGCATGAGTCTAGTCCTCAAGGCTGGAAAACCCTAAGCTAGAACTGGAGGACACCCTAACCCAGTTCTAAAGCACGTGTGTCACTGTCGGGGTTAGGGAAGGCTGTTCTAAAGGGTTCCGGTGTAGTCGGGGGGGGGGCTCTGCCTGAGTTCAGAATTGGGCCCTGTGACTCCTTCCAGGCCCTTCTCTAGCCCCCTGGACCCGACGCCCCTTGGTGCCGGCCTTCTCACCGAGATGATGTGCCCGTTGAGGCCGTGAGCCGCGTCGGCACACTCCATGACGGCGCTGAGCTGGGGGTAGCCCACCCCCGTCTTCTTCCGTGTGGTACAAACCGAGCCTAGAATGAGCCGAGATGGAGAGGTTTGAGTTAGCCAGCCTGCAGCTTGGAGATGGGGGAATTTGGGGGGGGGCCATCTCCCCATTTACACCCCCACTCCAGAGAGAAGCGTCTCTCTAGGATTCCACAAGCATGCCTGACCTCCTCCCGCTCCCAAGTAATAAAGGCGGGTGTGTCCCTTCCATAGGGATAGCCCCACCTTGCACCCCAAATGGCTGGACGCCAGTCTTCCCGTCGTGACCCCAAGAATGCTTTGACCCAACCCGTGCAATGCACCCCTCCACTCGTCACCTGGTCCAATCCCCACTTTGATGATGTCGGCGCCTGACAAAATGAGCTCCTCCACCATCTCCCCCGTCACGACGTTCCCGGCCTGCGGGGACAAAGGAGACCCCCCCCCCCACAATGTGGCTGGAAGTCTGGTGGGGGCCAAGAGGCCCAACTCGAGCGAGAAGCATCAGGGCAGGGCACACAGGCAAAATCTGAAGACTTCACATTGCCGTGGGGCGGCGATATTGTGGAACGCCACCATGATGGGGCCCAAGGGGAGTGAAAAACCATCCCCCAAATGAGGACTTCGAGGAGGCAGATGGGGCAGGCACAGTCAAGGAAGCCCAGAACATACCATGATGGTGTGATCAGGAAAGCGCTTGCGCACATCCTTCACAAACTGGACAAAGTGTTCCGAGTAGCCATTGGCCACGTCCAGGCAGATGTAGCGCACCTGAGGCACTGTCTCCAGGATCAGCTTCAGCAGCTCAAAGTCCGAGGACCCGGTGCCTGAACTGGCTGCCACATTCTGGGGACAGACAGTTGATAAGAGAGGAGATGCCCAGTCTGGAGGCATTCAAGGTGCGGCTGGACAGACATCTGTCAGAGATGCTTTGACCTGGATTCCTGCATTGAGCAGGGGGTTGGACTCGATGGCCTTGTAGGCCCCTTCCAACTCTACTTTTCTATGATTCTATGGGGAGGAGTGAGGAGGGGGTGCCATTCCCTGGGGCTGCCCAAGGAAGAGCCTGGAGCCACTGTCTGCTCCCGCTGAAGCCAAGGTGAAGTTGACCGCATCCACTCACCTGGAGGCAATCCGGGTTCTGAGCTGCAAACTCCTTCCACTCATCCAGACTGTAGTGTTTGTGGACAGGCAGTGAAGAGACAGAACTGGGGAGACAGGAGGACACGTTTGGATCCTTTTAGGCCGAAGACTGAGATAAAAAACACTAAAAATAAAATAAATGCTATAAATAAAAAAAACGGAGGCTGAGAGAATGGAGAGTGAACGGTGCTACCAGGAGCTGGGAAGTGCAGATTAGGTCTGATATTTTGCATCCACTCCCCGTTTCCAGCCCTCAGTAGTTCTTTTACTACAGAAGGGGAGAGGGGAACTCTAATAGGGAACTCCAGGTTGAGGACTGGCCAAGAAGCTGAACACGTGTCCACGAACGGTGATGAACAGTCCCTCTGTTTACTGCGCTAGCTGAAGCAGAGAAGCCCTTGGGAGCTGGCCAAGGGGGCCCAGGATTTCCTGACAACCACCATACCTTACAAAGCACCTTGGCCATCTCAAAGGTGCCCACAGTGTCCATGTTGGCAGCAATGATGGGGATGCCGGTATATGTCTGCTTGGAGTTGCGGAATATGAAGGACCTCATGAGATCCACCTAGAAAAGGGGGGACACAATGGAGAGAGCTCCAAGAACAACATGGCCCCCTAGAGACCCCAGAGACCAAACATCCCGACCCACTCCCCTGCCAGAGAGCAGGCTAGAGGTCCAGGGGCCATTTTCGCCCCCCCCGGACCCTCCCCCTCCACGCGCCGCACCTCCCACCCTCCTCCCGCAGTGCTGAAAAAATAAAAACAAAACGTTTAAAAATGTCATATGGAGCAGCTACAGAGCACCAAAAGGGTCAAAATTAGCGTGTTCTCAAGCTAATCTTGACCCTTTTAGTGCTCCGTAGTAGCTACGGAGCACTGAAAGGGTCAAACAGGCCGCTCAAAACGGCATGTTGCCTACCCCTGCTGTGGATCAATGACTAAGCAAGCGTGTTGCCCAGAGGCATCGCTGCCCCCGGCGGCTCCATTTCTCAGGACACGGGCCAGGAAAGACCTCCGCGTGAGACCGTGCAGAGCTGCTGCTAGACACCGTGGCTAGTACAGCCTTCTCCCGTACGAGCCTGCCCGGGTTTTAAGATCTTTGGGGGAGGCCCTCCTCTCGGTACCGCCACCATCAGAGGCGGGGGATGCAAGGGACGCCTTCTCGGTGGGCGCCCCCAGACACTGGAGCGCCCTGCCGAGAGAGGCTAGGTTCGCTCCCTCTCTGTCGTCCTCCTCCCATCAGGCAAAGCCATTTTTATTCAGGCAGCCCTTTGACAGAGAAGCTGCCCTGTTGCTGAAGGGGGCTTTAATTGGTTGGTGCCGTTTCTTTCTTTCATCGGTGTCTTTTTAATTATGTTCAAAATTTATTTGCTTCTAAGTTACATTATAATTAAGATTTTGTTTTGAATCTGGGTTTTAGCATCAGCCACCTCGAGTGCCATTTGGGGGGGAGGGGGGCAGAAAGGCAGGATATAAATTACATTTTAAAAAAAATACTGGGCTGGATGGACCAATTAGGCCTTACCTTAAGGCACCCTCAAGCTCAGAGCTGAGCAACTTGTGGCTGTCCAGATGTTGTTGGCCTACAACGCCCATGGACCCTCACCATTGGCTATGCTGGCTAGGGCTGAAGGGAGTTGTAGGCCAAAACATCTGGGGAGCCACAGGTTGTCCACCCCTAAATAGATTTTGCTGCTGTTTCTCAGTGCTACAATCGAAAGGAAGAGGAAAACACGGGCACGGCAAAGGTTCTTCTCAGAGACAGGAAGCCCAAGGAAAAAGAGTACGGTGGGAAGGGGGTGCCGTCGCATACCCCTCTCAATCCCAGTTGCTGGGAAACACGAGCAGGGGCGGGGACGCTATTGCACTCACACCCTGCTTGTGGGCTCCCCATTGGGGCTTCTGGTTGGCCACTGCGGAAACAGAACGCTGGACGAAGTAGGCCTTGGGTCTGCAGGAAGAATCCCAAGGGCTGTTCTCACCTCGCTGCGGGACTTGAGCGTGCTCCGTTTGGGCCTCAGGAGGACATCCTTGAAGTCCAACTTAATGTCATTATCAATATGCGGCATCTTGGATCCCTGGAAGACAAGCGAAGGGATCAACCCCAGGAACTGGGGGGAGGGGGGGGGATCCTACCCAATTCTGTCCATTCTCAGCCAACAAGGCCAATGGCCTTAAACACTGGGGTCTTCTATGTTCTGTGCTAATTAGGAAAACCCTGGAATATGGGCTTCTTTGACCTGTTTGCTGTGAAGACCTCACTTGAGAACAGCCAATCCTTCCTGCCCCACAGACTATGAGAACAGTGTAACAAATCCCAGGGGTGGTGCTGAGATCAGGATGAAGATGATGGGATTGATTTCCTTAGGAATGCCAACCTGCAAGGCTCACTTTGATCTAAATTCATTGGGAGCAGGTGTTGCTGTGTAATAGAGTGAATGAAGTCATGTTTTGCCTTCAGAAGAGAAGACTGAGGGGAGATATGATAGCACTCTTCAAGTACTTGAAAGGTGGTCACACAGAGGAGGGCCAGGATCTCTTCTTGATCATCCCAGACTGCAGGACACGGAATAATGAGCTCAAGTTATAGGAAGCCAGATTCCGCTTGGACATCAGGAAAAAATTCCTGACTGTTAGAGCAATACGCCAATGGAACCAACTACCTAGGGAGGTGGTGGGCTCTCCCACTCTGGAGGCATTCAGGGTGCAGCTGGACAGCCATCTTTCAGGGATGCTTTGACTTGGATTCCTGCATTGAGCAGGGGGTTGGACTCAATGGCCTTATAGGCCCCTTCCAACTCTACTTTTCTATGATTCTATGAAACTATGATTCTATAAGACGGGTTAGCTTAGGACAAATATTGCATCTGGAAGCCACGGACTCTGGTGATTCAATGTCAAGGGTTGATAAACGTATGTTGGCTTCAGATGATACATATATTACAGCCCCTAAGATAAGCACATGCCCTCAGGCACAGACAGCACCGTCCTGGAATGTATGTTACTCTATGCTAAGAGTAAACATTACCACATTACACTATATATCACCTACTATTACCTACTGCAGGGTGCAAATCCTCAGGCCCGGGGGCCAAATTCAGCACTCCGGCGGTCCCAATCTGGCCCTCTGGGGTTTGGCAGAAGGCCCCTCCCCCAGCCCCAACACCTTCCCCACAAACCCACTAACTGTTTGGTGATCTCCCAGATTTTGTACAGTTCCCCCCCCTTATTCTAAAAAGCTGACATGCCTCCCCTAAAGCTTTGTTTCTGGCAGCAAGAGCTTTAAGCTAAAATATGCTGGTATCTTTCGGGCCAGCCCTTTGGCCCCGCCCACCCCTGGGACGCAGCCCCCCCCAAGAGCTTCTCCGAAATGGAATCTGGCCCTCGAGATGAAAGAAGTCCTGCACCCTTGCCCTACTGGTTAAGAGGACCCAATTGCAGTGCTGCAAGGTTGGCATGACTTGCGCTAACATCACAGCACACTGTTGCCAAAGGGGTTGCACAGTGGGCTTGACGTGCATGTGGCGGCTAACCCCTCTATCCCAATTCCTTTGGGATGACATCCGGTTGATTTTGAGAGGACCGGCTTCCTCATAAGCACGGTCAAACACTGGAGTCGTACGTGTGCTTACGCAGAAGTATGAGAGCGTGGTGGCCGCATTAAGAGCCAGAAGAGAGCTCTAATTCGGAATTAGGAGCAAAGGCCTAGCCAAGCCAGAAGTCACCGCTAAAGTCTCCACTTGCCTTGGGGTGGGGCAAGAGCCGTTGTCAGATTTGGATGGCACAGCTCTTGCCAGAGCCTGCCCAAAGTGCCGCAGATATGCAATAAGCCTAGAGACAAGCGATGAGGTTTCTAGCCCAGCCGGGACCTTAAGCGGTAAACAACCTCTTATCACTTGGCTGACCGGAGGTACCTCAAAGGGATTAGCTTGGGGCCAAAGGGTATCAATGGCCCAAGTGCAGCCTATGGGCTTGGCCGATCCTGGGCCATCAATCCATCGGTTGAGGGCCTTCCGAAGACCACACCTGCATCCCTCCAACCCCTAAGACATCTTTCCTCCCTCTCCTGTGATCGGCTGACCTTGGTTGTCAAAACCTGGCTTCCCAGTCAGGGCAAGAATCCCAATAAAACCTTTTACTGCAGTCATTAGTTTAGACCTTCACAGATACAATAAAGATCCACAGAAACAGAATACAGCAGAGACCCAGGCAAAAAGGTCTCATAAATTCAAAGTTCAGAAGAAGGCGGAAAACTTACCAGGTTTTCAGTGGGTTGTGCCCCGCAAAGGCTACTGGAAGGGGCTCTGGTTTAAATATAGGGGAGCGGCTGCTGAGGATCGCTATCGGACATTCGATCCTGGCAGGGAAACCTGGCCCTCCAGCGGTTGCTGCGCCTCACTGGGCAGTTCTGCACCGCCCTCTTCTGCTGATGACGCACCAAAGGAGACACCCCTGAAACACCCTCTCCTGCAGAGACCTCCTGCTACTGCCCTGCTCCCAGGGACGATGTCCCTAGCTGAGATGCAGGGGCCTCCATCACGGTCAAGTCTTCCAGCTGTGGAAGACAGGCCGTATCATTCTCCAGCACCTCACCCCTTCTCTGTTCCCTAGGCAGTGGGAGGCCTGGCAGAACTGAATTCTCAGGCCTCTGGTTTCCCACAGCTTGGCCTGCCTCCACAGCTTCTCCCTCTGAATCAGAATCGGTGTCTGAAGCTATGGCTCCCCACGGACTGGGGCAAGCTCCCATACTGGTGAGATGACATCATCTTCGTTTGCCTGTTAGGTTTGCCACTTCGTAAGGATCGCTCAACTGGGCAGTGCTTTAATCGTGTGCATCCAATAAAGCTTTAAACTGCATCTTGAGTCTGCAAAATGCTTGCAATGGCTGAGACTCCACAAGTGGGGTGGGGTGGGGTGGGGCGGGGCAGGATTCCCTAGGGCTATCACC
Organism: Shinisaurus crocodilurus; assembly: GCA_021292165.1. Classification (NCBI taxonomy): domain Eukaryota; kingdom Metazoa; phylum Chordata; class Lepidosauria; order Squamata; family Shinisauridae; genus Shinisaurus; species Shinisaurus crocodilurus. The sequence continues at coordinate 296,263,773 of CM037877.1, read as the reverse complement.
TGCCCGCAAGTGACAGGCAATCTGTAAAAGTAACAAATGGCACACTTGTTAATTCTTTGAAGGCCATTTTGACACTCTTCTATTAGTATAACAGGGATTTAAAAAGCAAAAGTTTAAAGACAGCGTTTCTCATAGCAACCAGTAGCTTTTGTCATTAAACTGTCAGTTCTCTTACCCGTCCGTGAGCTGTGTTGCTTCCAGGAATCACAGCCTGCTACCAGGTGTTCATGACCTCTGCTCAGCCTCTGGCTCCCTTGCAGTGCTTCATCTCAGGCAGCTCTGAAAAAACACTCCACATTACATCTCCAATCTCCTTCACATCATACCTGAAGCTCTTCTCCCAATCAACTGCTACAACCAGCCTCCATCACTACCTCCAAACCTGCCACCTGTCTCCTTTTAAGACACACACCACTGCAACCTGCCCCTCCCTCTGCCCACATTAAAGCCTCCATTGCTGTCTCTTGTCTCTAGGCATATTGCACATCTGTGGCACTTTGGGCAGGCTCTGACAAGAGCTGTGCCATCCAAATCTGACAACAGTTCTTGCCCCACCCCAAGGCAAGTGGAGACTTTAGCATTGCCTTCTGGCTTGGCTAGGCCTTTGCTCTTAATTCCTATAGCTCTCTTCTGGCTCCAATGCGGTCATGATGCTCCGATACTTCTGCGTAAGCACACGTACGACTTCAGTGTTACACCATTCTTACGAGAAAGCCGACCCTCGAAATAAACAGGATGTCATCCCAAATTAATTAGGGCAGAGGCATTAGCCAACACACCCACACCAACCCCACCATGCGACCAGTTTGGCAACAGTGCGCTGTGATGTTGGCGTAAGTCATGCCAACCTTGCATCGCTGTCCAGGACCCCCAACCCACTCATCACTAAAAAGGTGCTGTTCACGTCAAAAATGTTGGGTTCATTGGGGAGGGGCTAATGTGGGGGGCCTGATTGAACCCCACTTCCTGTTCGCCCCCTTTTCTCCTGAGCACACATCCGGTTGTGAGTGGCTACCCGATGCCAGGAAAGTAGTCAGCGCGAGACCCCTTTCTGAAGCGAATGGTTCCACCGCGCCTCACCGCTCTTTCTCCCTGCCAGACTCGTCCTTTGAAGAAGCCCGAGTGCAAGGCGAAAGGGAGAAACGTGCTAAGCGAAAAGCACGTCAAATGAATCCTTTACAGGACCATCTTCTATCTGGTAACCTGTGTCCTCACTGTGGGAAGCTGTGTGGATCTAGAATTGGCCTCCACGGTCACTTACGGACCCATCGCTAGAGTCTACACAATCTTCTTTAGAATTTCCTCCTTTTATCCCGGAAGACAATCTTACTCGGTCACGAGTGATCGCCTGATGAATTCGGAGCATTGCCTTATGGTAGATGTAGTCTTGACCCTTCCTAGCTATAATGGTAAGGCATACTAATATGACTACAACTCCGGTAAAGCAGCGCGCCTCAATGTTATCGAAGGGCGTGTCACGCGTGAGCCGGCGAACGCGCTAGCCAATCAAAACTGAAGAATTACAGCACGAGAAAGAAAAGACTGCTATTCCCAGCAGCCAGCGCGCGGCGATAAAATTTCACGCGTAGACGTCCCTGCCGCAATGCCTGACGGGCAATGTAATCCAATTGATTTAAAGCAAAATATGTGGGTGGGGGGGATTATTTACAATCCATTAAGTAGGTATGGAAAATATCTGGCGACAGCGGCTGCGTGTTGGTACTGAGTTTAATTTCTAGAGCATGAAAGGGGGCGGAAGTATCTCGAGGCCTTACGGGAAACGTAGTCCATCGCCCTCAATAACAGAGGTTCACCCGTGAGGAAAAAGACTGCATCTCCCATTACGCACTGCGGGAGCGGGGGGAGAGAAAGGAAAAGCGAGCGTCGACAGTTAATCCGGACAGGGATTGAATCGGAGAAGGAAACCAAACGTATTATTTTGAGCTCTAAACTTCTTCATCGTTTTTTCTTCGAGAGTCGCTAAGACGCTTCTCGGCTACCAATTTAATTTGAGCGGGGGGGGGAGGCGCGGCTCCTCCGGAAGTGACGTCATAACGGGCCGGGTGAGAAAAGGGAGAGCGTGAGTGAGCAAAAGTGAGCACCGCCCACTTAACCGGTCTCCTGGTTCTGCTTCCGAGGTCAGAGGGCGTGCGTGCAGTGCGCCAGTGAAAAGGTTGGGCACGATGCTGATCAAAGTAAAGGTAAGAAAAGGGCCTCCCTTCGGCGGCCCCTCACGGTTCCCGCCTTGTGGCGCAAGGCATGGCGGGAGAGCGCTGTGCCTGTCCCCGCTCCTGCCCCGGTGCATTGTGGGGCGGCTGCAGGCATACTTCTGCCCCACTGCGCGCTCTTGCTCTGGTGGCGGGTGGGGCCCTGCCAGGCTTCCTCCCTCTCTCCCTCTGCCTAGTTTTGGCTGCGATAGTTTCTGTATCACCTGCAATGGGCCCTTTGCGTGCCCTTTCCCGTTGTGCTAGGGAGTGGTTCACCTGCTGAATTGCTGCCTGGAAATGCAACCCGAAGAGAAAGGGCTGTTGGTTCCCTAGATCAGTGTTCTCCAACCTTGGGTCCCCAGATGTTTTTGGCCTACAACTCCCAGCATGCCCCAGCCAGCGTAGCTGGCTGGGGCATGCTGGGAGTTGTAGGCCAAAAACATCTGGGGACCCAAGGTTGGAGAACACTGCCCTAGATTACCAAAAGGCCTGTGTCAAAATACATCATGTTCTTGGGGACTTATACATAATAAGCTTATGAATAATAATAAATGTATGCTAATATACATTTCAATTATTTATTTACATTCAGATCCCGCCTCTCCTCCAACGAGCCCAAGGCAGCATATGTGACCCTCCTCTCTGCTTTTATCACCACAAAAAAAGGTTAGGCAGAGAGGCAGTGACTAGGTCCAGACAACACGCTAACCCACACTCAAGGTATGGGTTGAGTGTGGGTTGTCATTGAACCATGGGTTATCGTGTTGTCCGAGCCCAGCTGCACTAACAAGCCATGGCTTGTTAACCACGAACAACCCATGAAGAGAACCTATGGTTGTTGTTGGGTTGTGAACTGTGGGTTGTTCACCATGGCTTGTTAGCGCAGCTGGGTTCAGGCAATGCGATAACCTACATTTCAACAAGAACCCGTGGTTAAACGACAGCCCATACTCAACCCTTGAGTGTGGGTTATCATGTTGTCTGAACCCAGCAGTTGGTGGCTGGCCCAAAGTCACCCAGTAAGGTTAATGGCCGAGTGGGGACTAGAACCCGGGTCTCCTGTGTCCCAGTCTAGCGCTGTAACCAGTACAGGCAGGAGGAGGGAGGAGGTAACCTGGGGCCCTCTAGATGTTTTGGGCGACAGTTCCCATTTGCCCCAGCCAGTATGGCCAATGGCCAGAGATCATAGGCAATGTTGTCCAAAACATCTGGGGGGCACCTGGTTGCCTACCCCTGAATTTGGGCAATACCGTTATTTAGGCTGATCTAAATGTGGTGTGGAAGCTTTTGAATTCTGCAGAAGTCAGGCTCGACAGTAAATAAAGCAAGGACTGGTAGATGGGAGGAAATAAACTGGCTGAGGATTAAGCCATGGAGTCTGCTTGCTTGTTTTTTCCAAAAATTTGGAAAATGAAGAAAATTGGATTATGGAATATTTTCTTTAAGAATGATGAATAAAATGTTTCAGACAAGGTGTTCATATATTTTACTCCCCTGAAATGTTTTCTAAAAACGATGTAATAGATGTTTATGTAAGACTATACACAGTATCAGGTCATTACAATTCTTGTGCACTGACGATGAGCAAGTCCATTGTAAACGGAGACTACAACTCTCAAATGTGATACATTTCTGCCTCTAGGGGGCGATACCATTATCAGAAGACAATGAAAGGGTAGAGAAGCTTTTTTCAATCCAGGCAAACCTTCAGTTTTTAGGAACCTTCCGTTTTCAGAAGTCCATGAGAACTATGATGAAGACGAAGATGAAGAAGCAGAAGTAATAGAAACTGATAGTAATAGCTCAGAAAATGAGGCTGATCAAATTTCGTGAATATTCATTGAGTCTTGGTTCAAGCCTCCCTGTTTTTTCCTCAGTTCTTTTTATGGGAATGTGTGCTTTATGTCTGCTTGACACTGAGGAGAGGACTGGAGGAGACATAATTTTCTTTGTTTTACTAATATTGATGGTTTTGTTTTTTGCCTGCTCCTCATAAATTGGCAAAACCAAACGGGTTCCTTACTGTTCAGGACACAAACAATTTTAAAAAGTAAATTCAGTTTGTAATTGTCTGAATAAACTGTACTTTTAATATGCCCAATGTTATCATTTTATGCCAAGCCAAGTTACCGGTATACATAGTACATTTTAAATTCTCAAGGTAACAAAGTGACTTTCAATCTATAAAGGGTGCTAATAATGCTTTTATTTCCACTTTTTTCTGGGTTTTTCCCCAGTTTCAAAATTTCCGGAAATTTTACATCTCTACGTAGCAGTAGTGAATGGGTCGGATCCAGATTTGTTTATACTTGAAGTAGAGCCATTGAAATCAATGGGACTTAAATTGGTCGTTACTGTACTAACTTAAACCCCACTGAGTTCAGTATAACCAAATCTGGATGCAGCCCAATAAAATTAAAGCTTAAAAGGCAGTGGGAAAACAAGTTTTCAGAACTCCCATCAGAGACCACATCAAATCGTATTCTGAGTTTTAACTCCAGAGCTCAGTGTTGGCGTGTCCACTGAAATTGATGCATTTTTCCATTCTTCATTTTACCCACAGTTTCACAACAGACTCAAAGTTGATGTCGAACGGCCAGTTGTGAAACTGCGGAGTAAGTGTTGAGTTACTATAACTCCCCATCAGCTTCAACTGCAAATCCCAACGCTGAATTCTGGAGTTATCACTCAAGATATTATTTTAAGCATTTTAGGGGATTGTTACTCATTTAACGGAATGACATAATGTTTGTATTTTGGCATATTTTTGTAATGTAATACAAGAGCCATGTAATGCATTGTGCTGCATCAGAAAATATTACATGTATATTCAGCACGATGGGAGAAGGAAACCATACGTTCCGGTTCGGAGCGGGAATGGGGAGGAGGGTTATAATGAATCGTGCACTGGGAGGGGAGTGCTTAAGAGCTGAGGTCCTAATGCAGAATGGGAAACATGGGTGGGGTGGGTGGGTTAATGTGACTTCATGGAAGGCTGTGAGGAAGAGTCGCCGGCTCTCCAATGGTATTCAGTCCCACCTTTCTTTCGGAGCAGGGTGACAAATCACTGCTGAGCCCGGGTGCCAAAGAGGAAGCTGAATCACGGTGGGAAGGAAGCCAATAGGCTCATTTGCGGAGCTTCCACCAATTCCTTGAGGACCGGTTGCAGACTGTGCCGCGGAGGGGGAGCTTGGGCCGAGGGCTTGGTGCGAGCTGGGCTGCGTTGAACTATCTCGGGCGCACGAAGTCCCGGCTCCTTGAGTGCTGGCGGAGTGGCGTTGGCTGTCCGTGCTGAGGCCTCTCTCTCTCTCTGTCTCGTTTCAGACGCTAACTGGGAAAGAGATTGAGATCGACATAGAACCCACAGACAAGGTAAATCCTCGGGCAAACGTGTGGCTGATGATGCTTGTTAGATTTCCAGCCTTTCTCTAAAACAGAAATCTCCGTAGGCGGGCCTTTGCTTCTAGAAGGGGATCAGGAGCTTGGCTCTCCTCCTAGTGCAGAGCTTGGCATAAGGGGCTGCTGCGGCACCCCCGCAGACACACTCTCCCCCCCCCCCCCCCGCCAGCCCCCTGGAGAGATGCAGCTTTGGAGGGATGGAGGCTTGGCTTCTCCTCACTGTTTCAGCTCCTGTTGTGGTGGGGGAAGGGTTTTAGCCAGCACCGGCCCGTGTGTTTGGCCTTGGCCAGCCTCCCCCAGTCCGATGCCCTCCAGGAGTCCTGGACTACGACTCCCATCATCCCTGGCCAGCATGGCCAATGGCTGGGGATTATGGGAGTTGCCATCCCAAGCCTCTGGCGGGCACTAGGCTGCCCGCCCCTTGCCTTGTGTTCTTACCTGGCGGACGGCTGTCATATTTCTGTCATCGGGGGCAGCTGAGCCACTCGTCTCCCCTAAGGTGCGTGGCTCACCTCCTGAGCCACTCACTCGCCTTCCTCAGTCACTTTGGCAACCTGCGTGTGACTCTGGACAGCTCCAGCGGATCATTGTGGCCGGCATCCAGCCGCTTTTAGGTCTGCCTCTGTGGCTGGGGGGAGCTAACTGTGCCCATGAGGGTGGGAAGCCCCAGCCATTTGGCGAGTGCCCTGAGGGGCAACAAAGGGAACAGAAAGGCAGGCAGGCAGCCCGGTTCTTTTCTCGGAGAGCTTACTGGGAAGTTGCTGTTTCCCAGCCGGACCGACCCGGAAGGGACAGCCAGCAGATTAAAACATTACGTTGTTTGGCGTGCCTTGACCGCATCCGGTAGGCTGAAGCGGCGAAGTGCTCTGGATGAACCGTGACTCTTCTGTCTCTTCTCCTCCTCACGCCCCCTCCTCAAGGTGGAGAGAATAAAGGAGCGAGTGGAAGAAAAAGAAGGTATCCCACCACAGCAACAGCGCCTCATCTACAGTGGCAAGCAGATGTGAGTTCATGAGGAGGGGCGGCTGTCCTGATGCATTGTGGGAGACGTACGGCATCTAGGATGGAAGCGTGTCCTGCTCCGGGGCATTGTGGGACAGAGGCTTGCGTGTTGCAAGAGCCTTCCCCTTAGAATGGGCAGTCGTAATGTGCCCTGGCGTGTTAAGTGCCCCGTTGCCTGAGCGTGCCCAGGGTGTCTCTAGAGCAGTCCCAAGACCCTAACCCCCCCCCTCGTCTCTTCCCAGGAACGACGAGAAAACCGCAGCCGACTACAAGATACAAGGTGGCTCTGTGCTTCACTTGGTCTTGGCACTACGTGGGGGAGGCCTGCGATGATGGAGCATCTGCCCCCGGTGTGCCCCTCACCCCATACCCTCCCCCAGTCCCCACAAAGGACAGATCGAACCTTTGACGTGCGAGAAGCAGTTGGGCCGTGTGTAACGGTGCTCCCCTGGGCCGCCTTCCTCCTAGTTCCGGGAAGCATGGCCGCTGCCTTCCAGGATCTTCTGCAAGCTGTCCTTTGAGAGAGGCGCTGCTTAGGAGGGGATGTCCTCGGTTACCTTAATGGGGGTTCTGCAGCACCCCGCTGGCCCCGGGTCTCCCACTGAGTTTCCACCCTGGCAGCTTCTTAAATGCTCCTTATTCATAGGCTGGTCTTTTGTTTTTTCAGTCACCCTTGTTCAATTGTCTCTTCCCCTCCATTGGAATGGCTAAATGTTTAAATAAAGGTGTTTCACAACCTTTGTGGTTTCTTGTGAGACATGTTGACTCTGGTTTTGTGTGTCTTTGTCCGTCTGTTTGTTTGTTTTGAGGGATTCCTCAGCTATCATTTTGGGGAGGGTGATTTTCTCTGGGGCATGCAGAAATGTCGGGTCCCAGAATATGTCAGCCTCCAGAATATGTCAGCCTCCAGAATATGTCAGCCTCAAAATGCATTCCTTTTCCCCTGGAACCTGTAGTTCTGGGTGGGGCTGACAAGGAGGAGCCAGGACTGTTACACTGGTATCAGACTGATCCGGTGCTTTGCTTCCAGTATAATTTCCCTTAGGGCAGGGGTGTTGAACCTCTTTCAGCCCAAGGGCCAAATTCAATTTCGGAGAAGCTCTTGCCAGCTGCATTCTGGTGTGGGCGGGGCTGAAGGCAAAGCTCTTACTGTCAGGAACTAGGCCTTAGAAGAGGCACTTCAACTTTTTAGAAGGGGGGGGAGCACAAAAGCTGAGAAACCACCCAGTGATTGGTGCTTGAGGGAAAATAGGTGTGGCCATCTTGCGAAATGTGTGGTTCCCCACCCCTGCTTTCTGGAGGGGGGAGGGGGCTGCCAGCCAGCCATATTCTGATGTTGGAAGGAATTCGCCCTAGGTGAGCTCGACTGCTGATCCTGGACTTCTTGATTGCTTTTTCCTTGCAGTATCTAGCTTGGCTCACTTGCCTGAGCCGTCTGGAGCAATGTCTTCTGCTCGGACTGTGATAGGGCTATGACACATTTGCTCCATCACTCACCTTGTGGCTGAGTGTGGCTCAAAACATGAATGCTGCTTTTGCGGAGTACAGGACTGACTTGGGGGATCCCTTCTGGGAAGGCAAGCGGTGTGTTCACCAACACTGGAGGATATTGGGGTTGGGGGGGGGTGAATCCTCTAATCCAGGTGTGGGCAGAAGGTAGATCTCTAGATATCTGATCCTTCAACTCCCAGAAGCCCCTGCCAGCATGGCCAATGGTCAGGAATGCTGGGAGTTGATGTCTGAAGCACCTGGAGACCTTTCTGCCCATCCCGATCTAAGCCAGCCTTCCCTAATCCAGCACCCTCCAGCTTCCAATACACTTCTCAGAAGTCCTAGATTCACAAATCTGGATGGCCTTTTCATCTAGGCCTGTTCTCCACTGTTCACATTGCTGCATTCAGGGCTGCTGGAGGTAAAACCATTGATGCAGGAGAGCTGTAACACCTACGCTTAAGTCCTCCTGGGATTATTAATGAGCCCCAGCACTTCCAGGTGTTGGACCACAACTCCCAGCTTCCCCAGCCATTGGCCATACTGGCAGGGCACCAGCTGTGTTTGAAGGCACCAGCTTTGAGAAAGCTGGGTTAGAGTGTGTTGGACTAGGCCCAGCTTCAAACTGCGTTCTCAACTACGAAGCTCGCTGGATGACTTTGGGCCAGTCGCTTTTGCTCAGCCTAACTCGTCTCACGGGGTCCGTGCAAAGATAAAAGGGAGGAGAATTGGGCGTGATGCCACTGTGACCTCTCTGGAGGAAACAGGATATATTATAAAAGTAATAAAGAATACACAGAAAGATGGTACGGTGCTAAAGCTGTCTGTGTTGCTCATGGGTGAGATGAGGCAGGTGGGCACGAGAGATGGGGGGCGGGGCCTTCTCAGTGGTGGCACTGCCTTTGTGGATCTGCCACCTGGTGGAAATTGGCGAGGTTCTCCTCTGTCTTTAGACCAGCCTTCCCCAGCCTGGTGTCTTCCGGATGTGTTGGACTACAGCTCCCATCACCCTCAGCCAGCAGTGGCCATGCTGGCTGGGGACCATGGAAGCTATACCCCAACACCTCTGGAGGACTGTGCCCACTTGGGGAAGGCTGATTTAGACGGTGGGTCAAAGCCTTGATTCCAGCTGGCTTTTCATCTGTGGTCGGCTCGTACACTTCCTCCTTAAATTGCTGGACATTCTAGCACAGCTGCCTTTTCTTCTTTTTCCTCTCCTAGCGGAGGTTGGACGTCATCATGGCTAAACCGTCTTTAGATATATCCACTCTAAACAATGATACTGTATTTCTCCCAAACCATTCTTTAAGGCGGTGTTCTCCAACCTTGGGTCCCCAGATGTTTTTGGCCTACAACTCCCAGCATGCCCCAGCCAGCATAGGTTTTTTTAGCCAAGGCCTTGTTCCTACACTTTTCCCATTTATTTTCAGCTGCAACAGTCCATATTTTTCATATATAGACCGAAATATTCCAGTTTTATGTGCTTTATAATTCCTTGATCTTTATACATCATCCTCTTTAATACCTTTTCGTTGGTCACCCTCTCAGTCCACGAGATCCATACCATCCTCCAATAAATCCACGTTTCAAATGCTTCTATCTTTTTTATGGTCGTCGGTGCTTAAGTCCGCAAAAGCTGCCTTTTAAAATGGTTGTGTGGGTTCAAAAACGACGACAGAAATCTAAGTACAGTCATGCCTTGGATTGAGAGCATAATTCGTTCTGGAAACGTGCTTGTAGTCCAAAACACTCTTATAGCAAAACGAAATCCCCCCCAAAAAAAAATTTGTACAGAGATTTTTAATTTAAGCCGTACTACAGTACTTGTATTGCAAGATGTCGCTTGTATATCAAGTCAATTTTTTAAAATAAATATTTAAAAATTTGCTTGTCTTGCAAAACGCTCTCAAATCAGGTTACTTGCAATCCAAGGTATTACTGTAGGACATACTTCATAAATGAAACCTTCAAAGGCGGTTCTTTTGGTTGCTTTTAGCCTGCCGAACTAAACTGTGTTTACTGGTGAGCAAGCAAGCCCCATTGAATTCAGTGTGATCTACTTTTGAGTAAACCTGCATAGGATTGCACCCCACCAGGCGGGGTGCGTTGCTATTCCTGGTTGTGCGTGCCAATTCTGCGGGTGGAGGTAACTTCTGAGTTTTAATTTGCATGCATATGTAATATTTTCTTATCAATACTTTGCATGGTATTTTCGATATTTTGTTAGCCAGCCCCCTTGGATTTCAGCCATTGGTAGGTGATTTCAAGGTGCAAGCCTAGGCAAGTTTAGGCAGGAAAAAAGGCCTACAACTCCCGGCATGCTGGGAGTTGTAGGCCTTTTTTTTCCTGTCCAAATTTGCCTAGGATTGTGCGGTTAATGTATTTAGCTCACTGTGTGGAGCTTTGGACCTCTGCAGATCTTTGCAACAACTGTTGCCTAGCTACGGGCCAACCTCCCCATAAATCCTGCTGTGTTGGCAGGATCCTCTGTGGGACAGAAGGAGTTAACCGGCCCTGGAACTGTCTGGCAACAGCTGTGTTTCCCCGTTGCTGCAGCACGTGGTTCACGAAGTAGCGAGCAAGCAAGCAAGCAGAGAAAGCGAGAGCCCCGCGCCTTTCATCTAGTCCCGCTTATCCCCGGAGAACCACTTGGTGCAGTTGCAGTTGCTGGAAGAAAGCCGGCAACTTGATTTCCAGCCAGTGGTGCACATAGGTAACGTTTTTAGCCTCTGGACGTAATGGCCCTGCTCTTTGGGTGGCAATGTGTGTAACTTGAACATTGACTTCACAATGTGGTAAGTCGGCCCTGTTGTGTTTGGGGGGGGGGGGGCCCTTGCTCGCTCGTTCGTTCTACTGAGTGGGAACCCAGACCTCTGCCCCAACGTCCTACCTTATTGGCACCGCTGCAGCCATGCGCTCACACCCCCATTGCCTCCTTAAAATATATTTATTTATCTTCCTGTTCCTCTTGTTTCTAGGAAGAGACCTCCCCTGCCACCTCCTTTCCTGTTCATCTCTCTCACACGTTTTTGCCTCCTTGGGTAAACAGAAGGATGTGCAAACGGCCGTCACTGGTAGTGTTCGACCTGGGTAAGTGTTCAGCTGTTTGTTTGGTTTTTTTAAGTACTTTTTACTGTTGTCCTTCTAAGGCTGCCATCTTGTACACGCTTACTCGGAAGTAAGCACACACACACACACCCAAACTCCATGGGGCCGACTTGTGAGTCGGTAATGCGTAGGCTTGCTCTGCAGATGCCGTAGAACGTCGGAGGGGGGGTTAATTCTGAGTGAAAAGCTCATGGGCTCAAGCTGTGGGTCTGGCCACGCATGCCCTTGGCTTCCCAAAATTTATTTATTTATTTATTTATTTTATTATATTTATACCCCACCTTTTTTCCTGCAAGGAACCCAAGGCGGCATACATAATCCTCCTGCTCCTCTCCATGTTATCCTCACAACAACCCTGTGAGGTAGGTGAGGCTGAGAGTCAGTGACTGGCCCAAAGTCACCCAGTGAGTTTCATGGCCGAGGGGACTAGAACCCGGATCACCTGAGTCCCAGTCCAGCACTCTCGCCACTACGCCACACTGGGTACACTGGCCACACCACTACAACCACAAAATGGGTTGGAAGAGCAGATCCTGCTGGGAGAAGTGCGGATGATGTGCCTTCCTCTTTCCCCCCACTCCAAACCAGGGACACAACCCAGATGAGCTCTGGGCCGCGCCAGCTGTTTCCAGGATATTGGGTGTGTGTGTGTGAATCCTCTAATCCAGGTGTGGGCAGAAGGTAGATCTCCAGAGGTCTGAATTACTTCCACTCCCAGAAGCCCTTGCCAGCATGGCCAATGGTCAGGAATGCTGGAGGTTAATGTCTGAAACACCTGGAGAGACCTACTTTCTGCCCACCCCTGACCTAAGCCATCCTTCCCCGAGCTGGTGCCTTCTAGACGGGGGGCCGCTGATGTTATCGGCTGCCCCCCTCGGACTTCCCTGGTCCCCCGTCCCCCCCGAGCGTAGCCATAATACTCACAGAGGTTGCGGGGAAGAAATGAATGTTCCCAGTAACAACATGTTGTTCCCTGCAGTAATGCAAAGTATTTTGGGGTGGCTTGCTCTTGAATGGGCAGTTCAACTTAACCAAAATAAACCCTCTAAACCAGTGTTCTCCAACCTTGGGTCCCCAGATGTTTTTGGCCTACAACTCCCAGCATGCCCCAGCCAGCATAGCTGTAGGCCAAAAACATCTGGGGACCCAAGGTTGGAGAACACTGCTCTATACCCTGCTCCTGGTGGAGATGAAAACTGCTAGAACTGGTTTCTTGATATGGACCAACATCGCTGCCTGCGATTTTTTGGAGGCTCCCTGGGGGCCCCCCACTATGGGGGACGGTTGTGATGAACTCCAGTGCTTCAAAATGTAGCACTACCACACTGGAAGTCTGGAAAGGAAGGCGCTGCCTCCCTAACCCAAGACTTTCCTAAATCCCTTGCCTGCATTCTAGCGTTTCTCCCTCTTGGCTTTTCTGGTTCTCGCGCCTCGAAGTCTACAGCCCAGGCAGGGGTTCCACGGGTGCGGTTTCCCTGCGTGGTGTCTCAGTTCAGTGTTTCGTCGGTTATATTTCTCATGCGGCTGTTAAAGGCCTGGATTCTCCTGTTGAATCTGTGGGGGGCGGGGGGCAGGAGCAGCCTTCAAAGGAGCCTGAGTGTCTGAACGTCGTGGGGGGGAGGTGAGATTCTTGATGATATTTGGGTTTAACGTGGGGGGGGAGGGCAAAATTCAGGTTGGATCAATCTCTGTCTCCCTTGTAGATTACACCCTGTGGCCCTTCTGGGTTGACACCCACGTGGACCCCCCCTTCCAGCGAAGCAGGTGAGAAAAAGGGTAGCAGATACGTTTAGGACTTAATATTTTTCCTTATTTCTGGGAGTGGGACGGGGCGTGCGTTCCAGCTATGATTAAAGGGGGGGGGACAGGGCGCAAGGAGAAAGGAATGGAGTGGTCCTCCAGAGAAACGGGGAGCACCCGCCGAGTCCAGGACCTCAGTTAAGGATGCTGCCTGACCTGTGCTTCCAATCTGGAAGGAAGCCCTTTCCCCCTGAGCTCCAGCATGTGGGGCCGCCTGTGATTGGGAAGCGATGAGGGAATGAAGCTCTGTGCATGCTCGGAGGCACCCTTGTCCTAATTTTAATTTACTTTATTAAGGGTGCAATCCTATGCACGTTAGGACCGGGAAAAGTCCTATAGTTCCCAGCATTCTGGCTGGGGGGATGCTGGGAAGTGTAGGACTTCTTTTCTGTCTAAACATGCATAGGATTGCGCTCTAAAACACTTTTGTCCCGCCTCTCAGTCTTGAGACTTGAGGCGGTGGGCAGCATTTTAGAAACAGACACATTTAAAATCGCAATCATCAAAACGATGCTTCCCATCATTGTCGGACAGTAACTCAGCCTTTAAAAAAAACACCTGTCCAGTCTACATCTATCCTGGCCTGGCCGCCTTTTGTAGTTGGGTAAAAGCTGCTTCTGTTCCATTGGGCATTGGGAGATTAGTGGAGAACCTGAGTGTTCTTACCTAGTTTAACATTTTTGTGGAGGTTTTTTGGTTGCATTGGGTTTCTTGTTCTTGTTTTAAGAGAGGGGGAGAAAGGGGGAACAGGGAGAGGGTGTGGAAAAGAGGAATGGGGGTGAGCCGGTCGTGTGGGCATGGATCGGGTCACAAGGGGCAGGTTAGGGCAGAAACGTACCTTGTTGCTACCTTTTCTATGCATAGAGGAGTGTGGCTTTAAAAATGGTGTGACAGGCAGGAACACAGCAGGTGCAGCTTTTCATCTGGGCATAGCTGTAGCTGTTGGGTTTCTGCCTGTCACATCAAAGCAGTGGGGCAGAACCTCGGGTTCAGGGGCTACATCTGGCCTGCTGGGGTTCCTCAGAAGGCCTTTCCCCTGGCCCCACCCCCTTTCTGGCCCCCAATCATTTGGTGGCTTCCCGGCTTTTGTGCAGTTGCTTCCCCACTCTAAAAGGTCAAACTGCCTCTCCGAAGGCTTCATTACTTGGCAGAAAGAGCTCGAAGCTCAAACTGAAAGAGCCAGTGTGGCGTAGTGGTGAGAGTGTTGGACTGGGACTCGGGAGATCCGGGTTCTAGTCCCCGCTCGGCCATGAAACCCACTGGGTGACTTTGGGCCAGTCACTGACTCTCAGCCTAACCTACCTCACAGGGTTGTTGTGAGGATCAAATGGAGAGGAGAATTATGTAAGCTGCCTTGAGTTCCTTGCAGGAAAAAAAGTGGGGTATAAATATAATAAATAAATAAATAAATGAAAAAAGGCCTGTGGCTCACGCTGGCTCAGCTTGTCTGAGCGTGGAAAGCTAAGCAGGGTCAGGCCTGGCTATTACTTGGATGGGAGACCCCCTCCTCTAGTTTCCTGCACTGAGCAGGGGGGTTAGACTCCATGGCCTTGCAGGCCCCTTCCAACTCTATGATCCTATGGGCGGGTATCTTTGGCCCCGCCCCCTTTGGCCCGCCCACCACTGGAATGCGGCCCTCTGAGAGAGTCTCCAGCGCGGGATTCAGGCTGGAAGAGGTTCTGCACGCCTACATTAAAGTCCAGCCCGCTGCTGCTGCTCCTCCTCCTGAAAGATGAAAGGCATTCAGCCCCACGATGCTTGTCCATATTCCTCCCAGCGATGGTTCAGTACAGGACCGGAATAGGCAACCTGTGAAGCTCTACCCTGAAGCGCTGGCGGTGCTGGAGCGGCTGCACAGTGACGGGATCCCGATGGCCGCTGCCTCCCGGTGAGCCCCGCCCCCTCCCCTCCCAGAGCTGCACCCTTCCACACAGACCCCCCCCAGTCCCCTCCATAGAAGCTGGATTAGCGACCACCCCTTTTTCCATACTCACGATTCCCAGTTTTCACGTAAACCTGCCATGAATGCAGTGGGATGTGCGTGCTGTTCTACGGCTCGTCAGTCACCCTGATCACGAGTATAAAAGTTTTACGATATTATTATTATTATTATTATTATTATTATTATTATTATTAATAATAATAATAATATCATCATCATCATCCATCATCATCATCATTATTAACATTTATATACCGCCTTATCTGCTAAATAATTTTTAAATATGGTAAGCAGTAGATAAAGAAATTAACACTTTTAATGACCCATTTTAGTCTGTGTTAACTGAACTCAAGCATGCATCCCTTACTTGGCCTCTGCCTCTCTCTCTGCCTCTCTCCTCCCAGGACAGGTGAAATCCGAGGGGCTACTCAGCTCTTGGATCTCTTCGACATGAATCGCTATTTCCGCTACAAGGAGATCTACCCGGGCAGCAAAGTCACTCACTTCCAGAGGTAAGGGAAGCCCTAACTGGTCTTACTTCAGGGGGCCCCCATCTCCTGTCAAACCCCCAAATATATCATCCCGTCATATCAACTGCCCAGTTTTCTCTCTCTCCTGCCACTCTTCTTCTGTTAACAATTATAGCCTTAGTAGGTTTGTTGCCTGATTTTAAAAGAACCTGGTTGACTGTAATCATCAAATCTCCAGCATGAAACCGGTGAATTACAACTTGTCATGAAGTTCAATTATCCCACCCGAGGCCTGAATCAAGATCATAGGTTTTTATCCCACTACAGCTGTTAATAAAAACATCCTGCCGTTGGCAGTTTTAATTATCAGCGCTGCTTGGGTCGCTGTACTTATCTTTTTCATACATTTTAAGTTTGAACATTAATGTCAGTCTGTATTTTTTGCATTTCATTTGCCTCTGACCTCAGTGCTCCCCCCCCCTGTGTGTGTGTGTGTGTGTGTGTGTGTGTGTGTGTGTGTGTGTGTCATATAATTATATATACACACACAAACACACACCCCTTAGGATAATACTTCATGCATATTAGATTTGTGGAATCTAATCCACAAACGCCAGAAGTGTTGGACTACAATTTCCATCATTCCCAGGCAGCATCCACGATGGAGGTTGTAGTCTAACACATCTGAAGGGGCACCAGGTTGGGGAAAGCATATGCCATAATCCAGCTTGTTAGTCTTTATAGCAGTGTTCTCCAACCTTGGGCCCCCAGATGTTTTTGGCCTACAACTCCCAGCATGCCCCAGCCAGCGTACTTCTTTTTTCTGACTGAACATGCGTAGGATGCGTAGGCAAAGATCTCTTCTCGTTCATCCCAGTTTGCAGGACACGGAATAATGGGCTCAAGTTACAGGAACCTAGATTCCACCTAAACATCAGGAAAAATTTCCTGACTGTCAGAGCAATAAGACAATGGAATCAACTACCTAGGGAGGTTGTGGGCTCTCCCACTCTGGAGGCATTCAAGGTGCGGCTGGACAGACATCTGTCAGAGATGCTTTGACCTAGATTCCTGCATTGAGCAGGGGGTTGGACTCGATGGCCTTGTAGGCCCCTTCCAACTCTACTTTTCTATGATTCTATGATAGGATTGCGTCCTTAGTCATTTTTGGATATAGAAGATGCATATATTAGCACGTATCTTAGAAAACAGATTATGCCTCTCAGCTTGGTGCTTGGACATCTGTAGTTTTTGTAGGCGCTTCTCATTTTTCTGTTGATCGAATTGGGGGCATCTTTTCAGTCTATCAAAATGGGTTGTTGTTGTTGTTATTTTTATCACTTTTAATTGCTGTCGCCCTTACTAATTATTAGCAAGTAGCAATAGTTAACGTGACGCTTCAAACCTTGCCGTTGGTTCGGGCCGGGCAGAATGGGAGGAGCTCTCGCACGGTCTCTCGTCTGCCCCTCCCCAGGTTGAGTCAACAGAGCGGGATTCCCCTTTGCAAGATGCTCTTCTTTGACGACGAAAGCCGCAACATCTACGATGTCAGCAAATTAGGTACCAGGAGAAGCAAGCGCGTGTGTGTGTGTGTGACCTTTAACCCCTCATCTGGATCCTCTGAGGCAGCCCATTTTTAAAGTCTTCGTTTTCAGTCCAAACTGTAACCTTTGGGCTGCGAATGGTCAACTGATGACCTGTGTGTGTGTGTGTGAGAGAGAGAGAGAGAGAGAGAGAGAGAGAGAGTTCTCACGCAGAAATTTCCCCAAGGGGGTGGCTTGTGGCTTGGCAGCGGAGCACATGCGAAAGGTGCAAGGTTCATTCCCTGACATCTCCAGGTAGGGCTAGTAAAGCCCCCTCTCTGAGATCAAGGAGAGCCACACTGACTGGGTTCAGACAACACACTAACCCACACTCAAGGGTTGTGTATGGGTTGTCGTTGAACCGCGGGTTGTCGAGATGTGGGTTATCGTGTCGTCTGAGCCCAGCCGAGATAACAAACCATGGTGAACAACCCACAGTTCACAACCCAACTACAAATCGTGGGCTCCCTTTATGGGTTGTGTTTGTGGTTAACAAGCCATGGCTTGTTAGCAAAGCAGGGTTCTGACAACACGATAACCCATGTTTCAACAACAGCCCACAGTAGACCCTTGAGTGTGGGTTATCGTGTGGTCTGAACCCAGCCTGTGTGTGTACACACACGTGCACACACGCAGACCAACACAGCTACCCCTCTGGACTTTTTCTCACATCTAAATTCTGTGCACGCGCACACACAATAATTTTTCATTGGGGCCTCCCAATGGAGCTGAGTGGTGGGAGGTTCAGGACCAAAGGAAGGACACAGCGCATACTTAAACTATGGCATTGACTACCACAAGATGTAGTGATGGCCACCAACTTGGTTGGCTGTAAGGGGGGAATTGGACAAATTCATGGAGGAGAATGCCGTCAATAGCAACTAGTCCTGATGGTTATATGCTGTCTCCATTATTGGAGGCAGTGGGCCTATGTACACCAGTTGCTGGGGAACGTGGGCGGGAGGGTGCTCTTGCACTCATGCCCTTCTTGTGGACTTCCCGTGGGCAGCTGGTTGGCCACTGTGTGAGCAGGATGCTGGACTAGATGGACCCTTGGCCTGATCCAGCTGGGCTCTTCTTATGTAACATGAATAAGTTATGGAAAAGAATGTTGTCTGTGCGAACAACACTTCCATAATTCATGTACCAGGTGAATGCTTCTTAACAAGCGAGCTGCTTTTGTGAAGCATCTGAAGTCCTCTTCTTTTGATTCCCCCTAAGGGGAAGGGTCACAGCTCAGGGGTAGAATGCCCGCTTTGCGTGCAAAGGGTCCCAGGTTCAATCCCAGGCATCTCCTTTAGAGCTGGGGGAAACTCCGGCCTGTAAGCTTTGGGAGAAATCACACCTGCCACTCAAGACGATGGACCAATGCTTTGACTCTGTGTAAGACGGCTTCCTATCTTCTTAAGGAGCAAGGGGAGGGACGGGATGCCAGATTTATTTTTCTCTTCTTGCTTCCGCTTAGGAGTCACGTGTATTCTGGTCCCAGATGGCATGAATCTCTCCATCCTCAGCCACGGCCTAGAAGCGTTCGCTCGCTCCTGAGTGTTGCCCGCCCGCCGCTGACCCCACTGTCCCTCAGAAGCTTGGCGTCTCCCCTTCTCTCTCGTCACACGTGGAACGTGCCGAGGAGTTTTCACGCTATAAATAAATCCTCCACATGTTTCTCTGCAGTGCGTTGATATATGTGTGTACGAACCGCCTGAACTTGTCCCAGAGGCCAACCCCGTGGGGCTCTCTGCGCTGCCATTCTCCGCAAAGCCGCCTCTTATGAGGCTACGGCCAGTCGAGAGCAGGGTTGAGTTCCTGAGCCCTTCTTTGTACTTGCCAAGTTCTTTCCTGACACAGGCGCATGTAAAACTGTATGTGTTTGGGGAGTTTCACAGCACTCTTCAGCCTCACGCAGAGCTCTGTGGGGTATGGAAGCTTGCAAGCTTGTTCTTCCACACTATGGCATCCTAAGCAAAGATACCATCTTCACAGCTTTATCTCTCAACCAGTGAGTTGACTCCACCAATCACTCTCACCTGTATAGAATAAGTCCAGTTTTCCCTATTGCTAGATTTTAACTGGAGTCTTTGATCAGCCTGTGATGGTATGGGATGGTCCTTGAACATTTTATTTCTTAAAATTAAAAAAAAAAAAAAGCAAGAACATGCCAGAGGTCAAGTGAACCTGGCTGTACTATTGTGTGCCTTTAACAGCCATTAATTGTGGGTGTTTGGGTTGGGTTGTAGTTACTGTTGGCAGAAGGCTGCACTTTGCATATGAGCAGAGACCTGCTTGTCTTCTGTTATTTCACATGTTTCAAAACTGTGCTTGAACGTGGCCAGACTACAAACAAGGTTTTAAAAAACCCCAATAGCGATGGGAAAACAGTGTTTCTTCTTAAGAATAGGAGGTAAATTAATGGAAGGGGGAAGTGAGCTTTTCGCATCCTCCCTCCCAACCTGCTGCCTACCAGATGTGTTGGACTACAACTGCCCGCATGCTGGCTGGGGCTGGTGGGTGTTGTAGTCCAACACATCTCTAGGCACCAGGTTGGCGGGAAGTGAAAGGCTATACTTGTTGAATTTCTGAATCTTATGCAGCTTTTAAGGAGGTAGGAGCACTACAAAGAAAAAAATGGGGTAGATTTCATAGATCTGATAGAGTTGGAAGGCGCCTACAAGGTTATCGAGTCCAACCCCCTGCTCAATGCAGGAAACTAGAGGAGGGCTCTCCCATCCAAGTAATAACCAGGCTTGACCCTGCTTAGCTTTCCACGCTCAGACAAGCTGAACCCTTTAAAACCCTGAGAAAAGAATTAGGGGGATTGAAGTCACAAAGCCCAGAATTGGATGAAAGGTTGCTATAATCCTTTTACAAAATGGGGGTGGGGAGCATTCCTAGGCATGCAGCGGGGCCCTTTAAGAATTGGGGAGAGGGGGAATATTTATAGACGTGGCTCCTTTAAAAGAAGGGGGGGAGACGTGACAGTGACGTCGCGTCATGTGATTTTTCTGGCTCCCCGAAGTCTTCCCCCGCGCCTCTTTCGCCACCTGCCTGGAGCTGGTCCAAAGAGGGAGACGAATCACGAGCACATGCGTGCAACCTTCACTTCTGGTTTCCATTGGAATATTCCATATGCGGGGCAAGAGTGGTGGAACGATTATAGAATCAATGGCTAGAAACTAAACGTCGAGCGGCGGCGCGGGAGGGGGGGGCGTGTTTCCGTCGTTGCAGCAGTCTTGGACGTAATCATGAAATGATCCGGTCACTTGTTTATTTTAAAGCGCTGCAAAGCAAAAGGAGCATCTCACCTTGGTGTTCTAAGGCTGCAAACTTGTACTCCCTTACCTGGGACTAAATCCCATTGAATTGGGCTTTCTTCTGAGTAGACAATTTATAGGATTGCCCTGCTGGGCCATTGATCCTTCTGCAATTCCACCTTTCTGGCCGGCGCGCAAGAAGTTTCTGGCGGCTGCGATTGGGAACCTGATGTCTTATTAGGGAAACCTCAGCGACTGTGATCCTTTGGGCTGGTTCCCCCCCCCTCCTGTCATGTGATGGAGGCGGGGTCTGGTCGTTAGGTGGGTGAAGCCGGAAGGGGAAATGCAGAGAATTCCCAACCAGCCGAGATGAGTGGCTTGGGGAAGCTCTTCGGGAAGGGTGAGCCCTATTTTTCCATTCCCCCCCCCCGAAGAAGGAGGTGGTATCGCCCAATCGCCATCGGCGATCATGGAGAGTTGGGAGCAGCCAAGTGTTGCGCGGGGTGGGGAGGAAGAGCAGAAGGAGCTTACCTATCCTGGTGGAGGAGGAAAAACATATATTCAAATAAGGGGAAGGGTTTGTTCCAAATTCCTCTTTCCTGGAGGGGGGGGATGGATTGAACCATGTTTCTAAGGACATCTTTTGGAGAGGGAGGTGGGGTTTTTTTCAAATACCTTTCTCCCCAGTGCCCAGCTTCTGGGCAAAGGGCTGTATTTTTCCTCCCATTTTGAAGCAGGGGAGTGGATTGGCCAATTGTGGGGGTGGGGGAGTATGGATGCCGGGAATAGCCCACAATGCACCTGGATATTGTTTGGTGGCATGATTTAAGGGACTGATAAATCCTTCCTTTCCCACGGCCCTCTTTAGGGAGTGGTTCTATTCCCTGGCTTTACGGTAGGGTGGATTGACACACAAGCTGGAGGCTGTAAAGGATGGAAATGGTAGTCTTGTTCTCGCCATGTGCCTTCCCCTTCCCCACCCCCCCGAAATGCCTTCTTTTGCCTCTCTTCTTTCCCCCCACTCCCTCCCCGGCCCTTTCCAGGTAAGAAGGCCAAAGCGCCGACCCCGCAAGAAGCCATCCAGAAACTGCGGGAGACAGAGGAGGTGCTAGTCAAGAAACAAGAATTCCTGGAGCAAAAGATCCAGCAGGAGCTGCAGTCGGCTAAGAGCCATGGGACCAAAAACAAAAGAGGTAGGTAGAGCGACCGAGGTGGGAGAGATGGAGGGTGGGAAGATGAGAAGTGGGAGCCGGTGGGGTGTAAGGGACCCCCCCCAAAATGGAAATCTCCTCAATCCGGAAGCAGCAACCGCAGGGCCGGAAAGTTTCTCTGGGTTAGCGCGAGAAAGATACCGTAAAGAGATCTCTGCCCAGCTTCAGTGCATCCCCATTCGACGCGGAGAGTAGGGGCAGCTAAAATGAACACGTGTGGGAAGCAAGCAAAACACGTGTACCAAGGATATGTTCTTCCAATCACTATTAAGGTTGGGGGTGGGAGGCAGAGGCCATGCAAGGGGGTCTCCCTGAAAACAGAAGAGCAGCAGAGCTGGCGTGGCGTAGTGGTTAGAGTGCTGGACTGGGACTCGGGAGATCCGGGTTTCATAGATTTCATAGATCATAGAGTTGGAAGGAGCCTACAAGGCTATCGAGTCCAACCCCCTGCTGAATGCAGGAAACTAGAGGAGAGGTCTCCCATCCAGGTAATAACCAGGCTTGACCCTGCTTAGCTTTCCACGCTCAGACAAGCTGAGCCAGCGTGAGCCACATCTAGTCCCCCACTCAGCCATGAAGCTCCCTGAGTGACTTCATTAACTCTCAGCCTAAGCTACCTCACAGGGATGTTGTGAGGATAAAAATGGAGAGGAGGAGGACCGTATAAGCTGCTTTGGCTTCCTTGCAAGAGGGGAAATGGTGGGATAAAAATGTAATAATTAAATCCTAAATAAATAAAGAATAAAAGGGTTCTAGTCGCCACTCGGCCATGAAGCTCACTGGGTGACTTTGGGCCAGTCACGGACTCTCAGCCTAACCTACTTCACAGGGTTGTTGGGAGGACAAAATGGAGAGGAGGAGGACCATGTAAGCTGCCTTTGGCTCCCTGCAGAAGGGGAAATGGTATAAATGTAATAATCACTTTAAAAAGCATAGAAACAGAAGAAGATTTCTGCTGGATCAGACCAAAAATCCATGTAGTCTAGCATTTTGTTCACACAGTGGACAGTCAGATGCCTCCGGGAAGCCCGCAAGTAGGACACGAGCACAACAGCCCTTTGGCATATATTTGTAGACAATGTGATGACTTTCATCGTTTTTCACTGTTTTTGGCTGCTGGGTTCCCCTTTTCTCATGGTTTCTTGATTACGTTGGGATTCCCACCCGCTTCCCATATATATATATATAGAGAGAGAGAGAGAGAGAGAGAGAGCCCAATTTGCCCATTTCATTTAGTTTGCATAATTTTAGTCATGGGACAGAGACGAGGGCAAGAGCCCTTGCTCCCCCGGTCACTGAAAAACGTAACTTATCCGCCTCCCTCTTGCATTGGAGGTCTTAGATGCACGCTTTTGCGTGTGTGCCTGCGTTCATGAGGGTTAGGAACTTGGGGCTGTGCTTGTTTCTCAAACGGGAGCCGAGATGCTCCCTGGTGGCCTCGACCGTTTGGCGGCGCAGCAGCTGACGCTCCTGCGGCCTCTTTCCCTCTCGATTTAGCGGCCCTGCAGGCCCTCAAACGGAAGAAGCGCTACGAGCAACAGCTCTCTCAGATCGACGGCACGCTGTCCACCATTGAGTTCCAGCGGGAGGCCCTCGAGAACGCCACCACCAACACCGAAGTGCTCAAGAACATGTCGGATGCCGCTCGCGCCATGAAGGAGGCTCACCAGCACATGTGGGTACCGCAGTGGGAAGGTGGCAGCAGCACCTGCGGCTTTTCCAAGATGGATCTTCCCCCCCCTAGGAATTTTACGGGGCTAGGAAGGGCCAGATTGAGCAAACTGGGGGGCCCTTTGACTAAGGAGGTAGGGCTGCTTTGAGCTCCTTTAACATAAGAAGAGCCCTGCTGGATCAGACCAAGGGCCCATCCAGTCCAGCATTCTGTTCACACAGTGGCCCATCAGCTGCCCACGGGATCCCACGAGCAGGACAGGAGTGCAACGGCACCCTCCCGCTCATGTTCCCCAGCATACTGCCTCTTGATACTGGAGGAAGCATGAGGACTAGAAGCCATAAGGACTAGTAGCCATTGATAGCCTTCTCCTCCAGGAATTTGTTCGATCCGCTTTTGAAGCCGCCCAGATTGGTGGCCGTCACGACATCTTGAGATCGTGAATTCCATAGTTTAATTCCATGCTGCATGAAGAAGTCCGTTCCTTAATGTGTCCTGAATCTCCCACCACTCACCTTCATGGGATGACCCCCATTTGGCTGTAGTATTATGAGAGAGGGAGAAAAATGTCTCCCTATACTCTTTTCTCCACACCATGCATACTTTTGTACACCTCTTATCATGTCTCCCCGTTGGGTTCCAGTATTAGGAGAGGGTGGGAAATGTCTCCCTGTCCACTTTCTCCACACCAGGCATAATTTTGCACACCTCTGTCATGTCTCCCCTCACTTGCCTTTTTTTTTAAGCTAAATAATCCCAGATGTTGCAACCTGTCCTTCTAGGGGAGTTCTTCCAGCCCCTTGATAGTTTCAGTTTCCCTTTTCTGCACTTTTCCCAACTCTACAATATCCTTTTTGAGATGCGGTTTAGGTCAGGGGTTCCCAGCCTTCTTGGAATTTTCAAATCCAGCGCATTTGGAATTTTTGGATTGTCATGGGCACTGTCACAAACTGACTCCCATGGTGGTGGTGGGGGTTTTTTTTTGCCCATTCACAAAATGGCTGCCATAGTGAGTGTGGTTGACCAGTCACAAAATACCCATTTTCCAGAAGATAAATTGCTGATGCGCAGGGAAATACTTTCACACACCACACCACCCAGGCAGAACACACACTGCTCTAAAACAAATGAGCCAGCTAATACACACACACACCACTAAAAAAAAAAGACACACACACACAGCACAGGCAAAACACCCCCCTGGGCTCCCCCACCATTCTCTCCAGCCCGCCAGGAGGCTCCCCCCACTTCCATGACACTCACTGCCACTCCCATCCTAGCTTTTTCTTTTTTCTGGGCCAGGTGGGCACGCTTCAAAACGAAGCACGCACCGTTTTTATTTTCTAAGAACGTATCGGAGGCATTCTCGGAGAGTAAGGTGGCGCGAGAGGCTGGTGCTTTGCTTAGCAGCATGCCAGCCTCCCCAGTTATCTAAGAAGACTAAATAAACAAATACACTGAAAGGGACAGGGAGTGCCAAGGGTACAGTGGTGCCCACGGGCTCCACGTTGGAGGCCCCGGGTTCACATGGGCCATCTGCTTCCTGAGTATTGCAATGCTGGTAGGTATGTGTGAGAATTGAGCTTCTCTTCACAAATCATACGAACGCATCCTGTCCGCGATCCCAAACACGAGCAGGAGCAGGGTTTTTTTTTTGAGAAATGTTCTCAAATTTCCGAATTCCTGTTCAAAAAACACATATTTTTTTTCCCCATCGTGCGCTTTTTTCCAGACAATGCACGTCTTCACGCTTTTGGTCAATAGGGGGAACGTGTGCGCTTCTAAAAAAATATGTGCAGAAATGCGCACTCTTCTTGTTCAAACGAGCCCAAGAGCAGGTCAGAAACGGGAGCGAGCCGAAAGGAGCGTCGAACTGATTCGCGGGGAGGGGGGTGAGGAATGAAGCGGGCTCGGAGATCGCTGGTTCTCCCGTTCTGAAATGACGGCCCGAACACACCCGTTTTGTCGCGTGGCTTGTTGCGGTTCCAAACTTGCGTTTTGCCTGGTCTCGGTTTCGTTCTTTGCCGTTCTCGGGTTCCAGTTTTCGCCTCCTCTGCTCGAGGGGGCGGGGCTGGAGCGCTCAGGCTCCTCCCACACCCCCGAATGATGTGTTTGGTGCGGCTCAAGAGGGTTCCCCCTCCTCTCCCCTTTCTCCAGGGACATTGACAAGGTGGACGACCTGATGGCCGAAATCACAGAGCAGCAAGACATTGCCCAGCAGATCTCCGACGCCATCTCCAAACCCGTCGGCTTCGGGGACGATGTGGATGAGGTAACGGAGGAGCGACCCCTTCCGAATAGCGGGGGGTTCGGGGACTGCTTTACAAACTTGCCCTTCTGGGGCCTGGGGAAGAATCGGTGGGAGGGGGGGGCGTGAGGTTAATGTCGGAGCCCGCGTCTGCCACCTCCCGCCTGTCCTTTTGCTGCCGTTAGGATGAGCTGCTGGCCGAACTGGAGGAGATGGAACAAGAAGACCTGGACAAGGAACTCCTGAATGTCGGGGAGCCCACCCCCGAGCTTCCCAGCGTGCCTGCCTCTCGCCTCCCCCGCGTGCCAGGTATGATGGGATACGGGGAGGCAGTCATGAGGACACACGTTGGGCCCCCAAGATCGCTAAACCTGCTGTGGGATACCCCTTAGCCCGGCCTTCTCCAACTTGGCACACTCCGGAGCCAGTGTGGCGTAGTGGTGAGAGTGTCGGACTGGGACTCGGGAGATCCGGGTTCTAGTCCCCGCTCGGCCATGAAACTCACTGGGTGACTTTGGGCCAGTCACTGACTCTCAGCCTAACCTACCTCACAGGGTTGTTGTGAGGATAAAATGGAGAGGAGGAGGATCCTGTAAGCCGCCTTGGGTTCCTTGCAGGAAGAAAGGCAGGGTATAAATATAATGAATGTGGGGCTACAATTCCCATCCTTCCCAGCCACTGGCCCTGCCGCTGAGCTCCGGCCGCTGCCCAGTCTCGAACGCATGGAACTGAGCGAAGAGGGAAGCCCTATTTGGCGATCACGGGACGGGAGGACTTTTGGCCAGATGTTCGTGCAGACGGTGGGCGATTAATTCTGGGTGGGGGGACCTAGGAGTTTGGGTGGTGACTCTCGGGGTGCCCCCCCCTCATCTGCCTCTTCTTCCGGCAGCCTCAAAAGTCCCGGCCGCTGCCACCGCCGTGGAGGACGACGACGACGAAGAAATGAAGCAGCTCGCCGCCTGGGTGTCGTGATGCATCGTGGGAAATCGCCCTCCTGCCTCCCTCTCCTGTCGTGGGGGAGTGGAGGCAGGAGAGGACCCATCTTTCCCACCCACCCTCCTTCAATCCTAGAGGCCACCGGGAGGGGTGGTGAAAGCGGACGCCCTGCCTGGAAATGACCTTACGTGCCGAATGTAAAGAGTTTTATAGACAGATTTCTATATATATATATATATAAATATATATATGAACAGATTGTATTGTGGGGAGGGGGGCCGTGTTGGGATCTAGAGAGGGGTTCCCCCAAATCGGGGCCAGACTTTGGTCCCTCGCCCCTTTTCCAGCAAAGCTGCGGAGAACCCCGTTCCGCGGGGCAAACTTGGGAGACACTGCCAAAACGAAGCTTGGAGAGTTCTCTGCTTCACGTTGCACCCCGCGCCTGCTGTGTACAATGGGGTGTGTGTGTGTCTGAATTTTGGGGGTTCACGGTCCTCCTCCTAGAGTGTCACACTCCTTTCCTCCCCCTCCCCCCAACAGTTTTGAGTAAGGGGATCTTTCTCCCTCCGGAGTGTGGCCTGTTGTTGAGGTGAACACCGGCAACAGGGAAAGGGTGGGTGAGGTAGAATTGTGCCAAAAGGGTGGATTCTTGGCTGGGGGGAGATCATGATGCGTTGTGGAGCTGCTAGGTTGTGTGTGTGTGTGTATGTGTATGTAACAGGTACTATCTTTCTCTGTTCTCTTGGCAGCGTGTCAATGTGGCTTGGGTTGACGTTTACATGTTCTCTCTTTTTACACTTGGCTTGTGCTAATCTGCTAATTTTTTTTAAAGATTTCTCTCTGTCTTTGTCTCTCTCTTTGTGTCTACTTGTGGTCAGGTGTTGAGATTGGGGGGGGGGGAAGGAGAAGGAATACACACACACACACACACCTGGTCTCATGGCCTTTAACCCCCTTCCTCTCTGTGCCCCAACAAACCAAGTCGGCCAGGAACAGATGTGCTGTTGTGTTGCTGAAAGCGAGAGAATGCAGTTACCGCAGAAACGGGGAGCGGTGGCCTTCTGGATGTTGTTGGACTGCAAGTCCCATTGTGCCTCATCATTGACAACTCTGGCTGGGGCTGATGGGGATTGCTGTCCACCAAGATCTTGGGAGGGCCGCGCGTTGCCCAGCCCTCACACTGTCACTGAAGATGACCTATGTCCGTGTTCTCCAACCTTGGGTCCCCAGATGTTTTTGGCCTACAACTCCCAGCATGCTGGGAGTTGTAGGCCAAAAACATCTGGGGACCCAAGGTTGGAGAACACGGAATAGGGGACAGGGAGAGATTTTCCTCCCTTTCTCATAATACTGGAACCCAACAGGGTCATCCCATGAAGCTGAGTGGTGGGAGATTCAAGACAGATAAAGAAGCCCTTTCTTCACCCAGCGTATCGTTAAAACTGTGGAATTCCCTTCCACAAGACGTCGTGATGGGGCGACTTCAAAAGGGGGATTGGACAAATTCCTGGAGGAGAAGGCTATCGATGGCTCCTAGTCCCAACTGGGTATATGCTACCTCCAGGATCAGAGGCAGTGTGCCTGTGTACGCCAGTTGCCGGGGAACATGGGCGGGAGGGTGCTGTTGCACTCCTGTCCTGCTTGTGGGATCCCGTGGGCAGCTGGTTGGCCACTGTGTGAACAGAACGCTGGGCTGGATGGACCCCGGCACTGATCCAGCCGGGCTCATCTCATGTTAGCTGGAGGTTCTATTGAGTGATCATGGCTGTTGAGACACACCCCTCCTCGAATTTGGCTAATCCCCTCTTAAAAGCTGGCCTGATCAGTCACCCTCACTTCATCCTCTGGCAGCTACCGTAATTCCATAAATAAATTCTGTGCTGTGTGAAGAAGGGCTGTTCCTTGCCTGTTCTGACTCTGTTGTCCACTGGGTGACGCTCTTCTAGGAGAGAGGGAACCATTTCTCCCCACAGCATTATTTTATAAACCTCGATCATGCCCCACCAGTCAATTCTCCGCCCCCCACCACCAAAAAAAACTAAATAGACCCAAACACTTTAGGCCAATGTTAGGTAGCCTGATGCCCTCCAGATGTTTTAGATGGTAACACCCATCAGCCCCAGCCAGCGTGGTTGGGGTTTATGGGAGCTGTAGTCCCAACATATATAGAGCCAGCGTGGCGTGGTGGTGAGAGTGTTGGACTGGGACTCTGGAGATCCGGGTTCTAGTCCCCGCTCGGCCATGAAGCTCACTGGGTGACTTTGGGCCAGTCACTGCCTCTCAGCCTAGCCTACCTCACAGGGTTGTTGTGAGGATAAAATGGAGAGGAGGAGGATTATGTAAGCTGCCTTGGGTTCCTTGCAGGAAAAAAGGCGGGGTATAAATGTAATAAATAAATATATAGCGGGCCCCAGGTTGGGGGAGGCTGCTTTGGCTTCTCGGAGAAAAGATGTTCCACCGCTGCCTGCTAATTTCAGTTGTGCTGTTCTGCCCGCCCCTCTTCCGAAGAAATTAAGGTGCAGACAGGCGCTTTTATTACAGGAAAGGGGTTTGGATCCTCTTGTTTTGGTGCAGATAAAATCCCTTAATGTGGCATGGTACGTTCAAGCCTTCCCAGTGCTCCGTATGCATGATCCAGGTGTAACACTCACAGAGCCTTACCAAGTGGTTGGGGATGATTGGAGTTGTAGTCCAAATCATCTGGAGGGTGTCAGGATGGGGGGGGGAGAAGCTACGGCAGCTCTGAAACGGTCCTCCATTCAGATGCCAGCAGCTCCTTGCCTAGCAGGGGGATGGAGGGTGTTGCTGGGGTGTCTCCCCCCCCCATTTTTAACCGTGTCATGGATGCAGCACTTCCTCCCCAAACTTCAGCTAGCCGGGATTTGAACCCGAGACCCTCTCACCCCTTAATTGAGAACCTGCATCCTTGGATGCAAAAGCCCATCAAAGCGGCGATGCGTTGAGAGGTCTGCTTGCTGCCGGCACCCCAAAACGGACTCGTGTATACTAAAAGATCTCACTCGGATTTAATAATTTTGCAGTCTGGATTTTGCCTTCCGGGCGGTTGTGTATACAAAGACAGCGTTCCAAAGCATGCCCGGCTATTGCTTATAAAGGCAGAGGTTCAGCCACCCTCTCTCTCTCTCTCTGGGTTCCCCCCTTGCCCTCCTTTTTTGTGTGGTGTGTTCTCCCGCGTCTGCCCGCCATGAAAAAAAGCCCCCTGAAGTCAGCCAGTGCTGAAGATGAGAGAGCCGGCTGGGGAACAGGCCTTGCCACACCTTCCACTCGAGAGTCCCTTATTTTAATGCGCCCCTCAGCTGGTTTTTTCCGGGTTCTTGGCTCCCTTAATCTGGCCGGTGCTGCGGGTCCGACTGGCGGCCTTCTTTTTGTCTGGCGAAAAGGTGAGGGAGCGCGACTTCGTGCTGGGGGTGGTGTTCTTGCTGCCCTCGGCCCGCGGGCCGCAGATGGCCTCCAGGGCCTTGATCTCGGTGGTGGGCTTCTCCGCCAAGAACTTGAGCACCCAAGAGACCTTCAGGACTTCCAAAATGTTGAGCCGCTTCGAGGCTGGGCGGAGGATGCGGTGTATCAAATCCTGGACATTTTTCGGTGGGAAGAGAGAGAGGATCCAGATTAACTACGTCTCCTTTCCCTCTCGGTCTGCACCCACCCTCTTCCCCCAAAGTAGGGTCTACTCCGAGGAAGCTCCAGGGGGCTGCAACACAGTGGCGGGTGGGGTGAAAGATGCCAGCATATTTTACTTGTGGTCCTCTAGATCAGTGTTCTCCAACCTTGGGTCCCCAGATGTTTTTGGCCTACAACTCCCAGCATGCCCCAGCCAGGAGTTGTAGGCCAAAAACATCTAGGGATCCAAGGTTGGAGAACACTGCTCTAGATGTTTTGGCCTACAACTTCCATCAGCCCTTGCCAGAATAGCCAAGGGCAAGGGATACTGGGGAGTTGTAGGCCACAAGAACTGGAGGGACACAAGTTGCCCACTCCTGCTCTAATAAGTGCCGGCTGAAGGATCTTCACGCTCCTTGAACCATCCGGGTGTCTGATGCCACCCCTGTTTAGGGGTGCGGGGTGCTTCCCAGCCCTTTGAAAACCACCCTCTTGGGAGGAAGCCCCTGAAGAAAAGGAGATGCGGATCTAGGCAACAGAATTCGGATGCTGCCAAGGACAGCGCTTCCTAGGAGGCACTGCTCTTTGGCGGGATGGCAGCAGCTGGGTGGCAGCAGCTCTGCAGATTGGGGCCCCACACCAGTTTCCTGCCAAAAATGCCCCGTAGCGGTTTGCCTCCAAAGGCGCTGGTTCCAGCAAACAGCACCTTCAGAGGTAAAGAACGGCCAGGGCGGGGCTGGTTTTCAGCCGAAAACCACAGACCCCCATCCGGTCCGGGAGCGGCGCGTTCCCGATGGGGGCCCCATGGCTGCTTTTTCCTCAAAATGGAATTGGGCTGGCCAAGCTCACCACCTTCAAAAGCACGCATAATGCCACCTGCAGTTTGGCCCTGGAGAGGTGAGGTGAGGGGAAGGCGGCTCACTGGCTGCTTCTTGCCAAGAAGAGTATCGGGGCTGCAAGCCCACCTGTTGATAATCCCAGCGGTGTGAGCAGTGCTGGATACTAGAAAAGCTGTACCTGTTGGGTTTCTGCCTGTTACGAAGCGGTAAAATCGTGGGTGGGGGGGGGAAGAGAGCTGCAGCAAAAGGAGACCGCACCCTAACAAGGGCCGTGCCTGCCCGTGTGTGTGTTCGTTTGCTCAAAGTGTTTGTGAGCAGCTCTTTCAGGTCAAGCCCTCGCAAAGCGACAAGCGAAGAGGAACGTTGCAAGAGGTGGCGCCCGGTGTGGCTACAACAGCAGCGGGGTGGTGGTGTATCCGCCCCGGGCTTCAGTCTGAACTTTAAAGGTGCTGAACCTATCAAGGGGGGGGGAGATAAAGATTCGGCACCATTGATAGCACCTTAAAGGTTCAGACTGAAACCCGGGGCGGATACAGTACCCCACTGCCGCTGGAGCCGCCAGCCTCCACCGCTGGTCACATACAACTGGGCACCTGGGGGGCAAAGATGCCCAAAGGAAACCGGCCGTGAGTCGCACAAGAGCCGTTCATGTTTGTAAGCAAAGGCTGCAAGGACGTTTTCAAGGCCGCCTAAAAGCCTGTGCGGAAGGGGCTAAGTTGGGAGCCTGGAACTATTCTGTGCCTGTGGGCTGAATTGCTCCCGGGGCAATCCCTGTGGGCCGAATTGCTCCCCCGACTGCAGGCAGAGCCCCATCCGCCCCATCAGGGCCCCACCCCCTGACCATTTCTGGTCCCCGTCCGAAGCACCAGCTGGAACTCCGGTCGGCACCTCGGTCGAGGAGGGAGTTGGGTTTGCTCCACCCGGCTTTCCCTGGGAAGAGCGAAGCCCACTGGGGCGGTGGCTTTGCTCCTCCATCGGCCCTCCCTGCCTGGCAGGGTTGAGGGGGCACATGGCCTTCCAGATGTTTTTAGACCACAGCTCCCATCAGCCCTAGCCAGCATAGCCACTGGCAAGGGCTGATGGGAGTTGCGGTCCAACAACAGCTCATGGGTCACACGCGGCCCATCCCTGCCGCATGCGGGAAGACAATGGAGGAGCGGCTCCAGGAAGGGGGAGGGGCCTCGCCAGCTGGAGGGGCCAACCCAGCAGGCCAACTTTGGCCCGTGGGCCGGAGGTTCGGCATCCCCGGGCCAAGCATGAATCTACCAGAAGGGGCTCCCATAAGCGGTTTGAGGGTACAGCCGCCCGACGTCCTTGCCTTGATTTCCTCGTTGATCTGGAGATGTCCCGGGAAGGTCACCTCTTTCTGGGTCTCCCGGAGCAACTTCTTGAGGTTGGTGTCGTCGAAGGGCAGGTGGGCCACCACCAAGGTGTAGAGAATGACGCCCATGCTCCAGATGTCGGAGAGGAAGGGGTTGTATGGCAGCCCCAGCAAGATCTCCGGGCAGGCGTAGGCGAAGCTGCCGCAGTAGGTCTGGCTCAGGTGGGAGAAGCAGCTCATCATGCGGTATGATGGGGTGGCGCCCGGCTGCGCCGGCCCGGCCACCATCTTGGAGAAGCCGAAGTCGGAGATCTTGACGTTCTCGCGCTTGTCGAGGAGGAGGTTCTCGAGCTTGAGGTCCCTGGCGGCGGCGGTGGCCCGTGGGGGAGAGGAGAAAGGCAGAGGTGAGGACGCAAGAGTGGCCTGGGTTGGGGGCGGGGTCAGAAGGCCCGTGGCCTGGATCTTGGAGGAGGGGCTTTACCCAGGGGGGTGGGGCAACGTTCCTCCGGCAGGTGGAGAGTTCGAATCCCCCGGCATCGCCAGTTGATGGGTTCTCGGGTGGCGTGTGATGGGGAAGGACCCCTACCTGGTGCCCTGGCGAGGCATTACTCAGAGGAGACCGGCCTCACCCAACCTGCTGCCCTCCAGATGCGTTGAACGGGAACTCACATTATTTCTGGCCCGCATGGTAGTTCCTGTCCCACACATCTGGAGGGCAGCAGGTTGGGTGAGGATGGAGTAGACCATAATACTGGAGTGGGAAAAGCAATGAGGCCGCTTGCGGTGCCCACACGGATCACGGGAGACCGTTTGGGAGCCAAGCAGACTCAGCAGTAAGCGTCAGTTGTGCTGCTCACTCCGGAACGGGGCCCCAAACACCATTCCCTCCTTCCCCTCCCTTTTTTTTGGGGAGGGGAGAACCATGACTCCTGTGCCTTTAACCACTACACGAGGCAGATGTTCAACCTGGGCCGCTTTCTCTTTCACTGCTGCCTCTGCAAAAGTTGAAAGAGCTGATTTGCTACAGGTCATCCGGAAGGGTTAAAGCAGGGGCGCCGCATGTCTTTCAGCCGGAGGGCTGAATTCAGTTTTGGAGACACGCTCTCGGAGTCCATATCCCGGAGGTGGGCAGGGCCAAAATCCCCAAAATAGAAGCATGTTTCAGCCTTATTACCAGTGTAACTAATTCTTAGGAGAGAGACTTTTCGACTGTGGAGAAAGCCAACCTAAGCCCCCTTTCTGACACACACACACTCACCAAGGTGGGGGGAAGGAGACGGGGGGGGGGGGGAGACAGCCAGTCTCCACAGAGGACAAACAACATCTGCATAGAATCACCCCAGGGGGGAAGGCAGGAAGCATCGCCAGGTTCGTCAATGCTCTCGTATATCAGCCCCATCTACATAAGACTTGAATGCCTTGCCAGAGCAGACACTTCGGCACCCATAAGAAAGGGCCATTCAACACCACAGGATGGGACCATTAAGCAAGTGGCTTCAAAGGGACCCCACCCCACGGGGGGGGGGGAAGGCGTCACCCCACCTGACCCAAAAGGCCGCCCCTCAGGGAGGGTGGCAACCCACCTGATTACGGAGGGAGGGGTTACCTGAATCACCAAGGTATAAAACACCCTGCGCAAGGGAACTGGGTTGTTGGACCTGGTCAGCAATCTTGCCCCATGCTTGGGGTAAGGGAACGAAGGATCGGCAACCCCGGGTAGCAGCACCCGGCGCGCTCCAGCTAGCTGAAATCACTGGCCGCTTGGGTTGACCGGACCCCCGGGAAACCAAGCTGAAATCACTGGCCGCTTGGGTTGACCGGACCCCCGGGAAACCAAGCTGAAATCACTCACAAGCCGCTTGGGTAGACCGGACCTCCGCCGGGAACCCAGCTAGCCGCTTGGGTAGACCGGACCTCCGCCGGGAACCCAGCTAGCTGCTTGGGTAGACCGGACCTCCGCCGGGAACCCAGCTAGCCGCATGCGGTTGACCGGGCCTCTGCTGGAGCCCAAGCTGAACTAACTAGCTGAGAGCCCTGAAATCACGGTGTCCTTGAGACCTCTTGCTTGCTACTTTGTACCGTACTGATAAGCTGTATTACTGTCGTGTGTCTGGGTTTGTGAAGGTAATTTTGTAAATAAACTTGTTTTATAAAAGATACTTTTGTGGCTATAAGTTATCCCTTTGTTCTGGGCTAAGGGCGATAGTCGCTGGGGACCTCGGAGAAGGCCCGCCCTAGGACTCGCTACCCCCTTAGCATTGAACCCGCGCAGAAGACCAGGTTGTTGGTCTTCCACTTCGACCTTTTAGAAAGGTGGGACACACACACACACACACACACTAACAAGCCAGGAAACCACCAAACGAAAAGAAAAATGGGTGGGGCCAGAGAAAGGGGTCCAGGTGGGCAGCCCATGCTGAGTTGAATGAGCCCCTCCCTTGTCTAGCCCTGGTTAAAGCAGCTCTATAGCTTTAGCACCCCCGAATCTGGTTGAAATTCCCACATGGGATGAGTGGTGACCGCAGACACAATAGACCAGTGTTCTCCAACCTTGGGTCCCCAGATGTTTTTGGCCTAAAACTCCCAGCATGCCGCAGCCAGCTATGCTGGCTGGGGCATGCTGGGAGCTGTAGGCCAAAACATATGGTCTAGAGGCTAACTGTTGGTGAACAACTTCAAGGCCCCTGCTACACTCCCTTCTTAGGGTTCTTTATCTTTAAACTGGACTTGGACTGAACAGCCCTTCAAATAGAGGACTGTGCTCTGTAAAGTAGGACACATTGACTGGGTTCAGACAACACGATAACCCACACTCAAGGGTTGAGTGTGGGTTGTTGTTGAAATGTGAGATATCATGTTGTCTGAACCCAGCCAAGATAACAAACCATGGCTTGTTAACCATAAACAACCCATGAAGAGAATCCATGGTTTGTTGTTGGGTTGTGAACTGTGGGTTGTTCACCATGGTTTGTTTTCTCGGCCGGGTTCAGACAACATGATAACCCATGGTTCAATGACAACCCTCGGTTATTTGACAACCCACACTCAACCCATACTTAACCCTTGAGTCATTGACTGGGTTTGCATGATCACTGCAGCCCACCATGGCTTATTTAAGCCATGGTGGGTTGTGGTGCATGTTGGGTGGCTTTTGAATATTCAAGCTGCAACTGTGTCTGAATCCAGTGAGGGTGGGTTGTTGGCAGGGTTAACAAATCACCCAGAACACCCATGGGCTGTTTTAGGGTTGTGGGTGGTTTGTTAACCACACCAGCAACCCACCCTCGCTGGGTTCAGACGACACAACAAGCTGCAGTCAAGGCCTGAATATTCAAAATGGCCACCCACCCATGGGTCAAATAAGCCACGATTGTGTGAACAGGCCTATTGTCAGCCTAGTCTTCACTGGTTGGAATCTTGAAGAGGAGCACTTCACACTAGAACATTTCCTTGCAGGTCCCACTTCTTCTTTATAGAATGCCATCAATGTACATGGGGAGTTACAGACAACAACATAAGAGGACAGATCCCTGCCCCAAGGATCTTACAATCTAAAAAGAGGGGAGAGGAAGGAGAAGAAAGGGTAACAAAATTACTGACATTGTATACAAATCTATCAGTGTGCCAGTTAGCCAGTGTGGCGTAGTGGTTAGGGTGTTGGACTGGGACGGGGGAGATCCGGGTTCTAGTCCCCGCTCAGCCATGAAACTCACTCGGTGACTTTGGGCCAGTCACTGACTCTCAGCCTCACCTACCTCACAGGGTTGTTGTGAGGATAAAATGGAGAGGAGGAGGAGGATAATATAATGTAAGCCGCCTTGGGTTCCTTGCAGGAAAAAAGGCAGGGTATAAATATAATAAATAAATAAATAAATAAAATATCAAAGTCCCCAAGTGTATTGTATGCATTTGGTGTGAAAGTTGGTGTCACCATATGGGATGTCCATAGTGTTTCTGCTATTGTGCAGCTATTGTTGTTTTCATTGTCCACCATGCTAAAATCTTTTTTGTTTAAGGTAGTATGAAATCAATAGAAATGGACAAATCCTCTGCAGCCTTATGCCACTTATTGCCAGGAGCAACTCTGGCAATGAAACCAAACCACTGCTAAAAATAATGTTTGCTTGGCCTGTGGTTTGATTGCAAACTCCAGCCCGAGGTTTGCATAACTTTCTGCAAACAGTTAGTGGAAACTGAGCAAGATTTAGAGTTTTTCAGCCTCTTCTGCCACTTGTGTTTTTAAAAGTTAGCTTGTATTTTTGAATGTTTTCATTTGCAAACCTTATTGTTGGGTCATTTGAGATAAGGGGAACACAAGAAGCCTCCATTTTTGAAGGACCGTGGTAGGTGTCATTGGGTGGCTAGGTGACCTCTTTTACAGAGGACAGTCCTCTGTTTGAAGGGCTGCCAGAGGACTGTCCTCCATTTTGAAGGGTTGTCCAGTCCAAGTCTGGTTTAAAGATAAAGAACCATCAGAAGGAAGAGCAGGTGCCTTGATGAAATGACCCATCAACAGCACCCGGACAGCAGACTGAGCAAGGCACACAGCTCACCCAGTCACCAAGAGAGAGGCCAAGAGAGAGAGACTGTCACTGAAGATGACCTATGTCCGTGTTCTCCCACCTTGGGTCCCCAGATGTTTTTGGCCTACAACTCCCAGCATGCCCCAGCCAGCTACGCTGGCTGGGGCATGCTGGGAGTTGTAGGCCAAAAACATCTGGGGACCCAAGGTGGGAGAACACTGCAATAGACAGAAAGCAGGCGAACTGAGCGATCTGAGTAGGATGGGACAAAGTATACTGATGAGTGGGGCTGCACTTAACCGAACAGGGCCGGACTTAACCATTCCCCTAAGTAACTTGCAGCACTGGGTTTCAGAGCTCGGGTCGAGCACCTAAGAACATAAGAAGAGCCCTGCTGGATCAGACCCAGGGTCCATCTAGTCCAGCATTCTGTTCACACAGTGACCAACCAGGTGCCCACAGAAAAACCCACAAGCAGGACATAGAGTGCAGCAGCACCCTCCCGCCCATGTTCCCCAGCAACTGGAGTACCTAGGCATACTTCCTCTGATACTGGAGGCAGCA
The DNA here is from genome assembly GCA_021292165.1 of Shinisaurus crocodilurus. Classification (NCBI taxonomy): domain Eukaryota; kingdom Metazoa; phylum Chordata; class Lepidosauria; order Squamata; family Shinisauridae; genus Shinisaurus; species Shinisaurus crocodilurus. Next base: position 296,226,585 of record CM037877.1, on the reverse strand, counting down.
TAGAGCCAGTCAGGACTAGTAGCCATGGATAGCTGCCTCCTCCATGAATTTGTCTAGCCCCCTTTTAAAGCCGTCCAGACTGGTGGCCATCAACACATCCTGTGGAAGTGAATTCCACAGTTTTAACGATGCATGGCAGGCAGGAATTCAGCAGATTAAGACTTTTTCGGTCATGGAGATGCAGGGCTGGGTGAAAGCTGGGTATGTTGCATTTCAGCCTGGCCTGCAGGTGTGAAAGGCCCCAAGCCTCACCCCACCCCGCCAAAAAAGACTCGAACAAAGGTAGTGGAAGTCCCAAAGAGGGTCCCTATGATGAAGTCTGAACCTTAAGAACTTAAGAAGAGCCATGCCAAGGGTCCATCTGGTCCAGCATTCTGTTCACCCTGTGGCCAACCAGCTGCCCACGGGATCCCACAAGCAGCACATGAGTGTGACAGCACCTTCCCGCCCGTGTTCCTCAGCATTCTGCCCTCTTTCAGCTGCCTTTCACACCTGCAGGCCAGGCTGAAATGCCACATACGTCGCTTTCTCCCATCCCAGCACCTCAATGACTGAAAGGGCTTCACCTGCTGAATTTCTGCCTGCCACACAAAGAGGCCCATGCTGGGGAAACTCCTGCCCCGTCACCACTCACCGGTGGACGATGCCCTTGCCGTGCAGGTAGGCGATGCCCAGAGCCAGCTGCGAGAACCACCTCCCGGCCAGGGGCTCAGAGCAAACGCCCGACTTCTGGATCCACTCCAGGACATCGCCGCAGGGGGCCAGTTCCATGATGATGTAGTGGCGGGACGTGGTCTCGATCGCCTGGTAGAAACTGATCACGTATTTGTGGCGCAGGCTTTTCATCACCTGGAGGGCAGGGGGGCAGAGAACCTGGAGTCAAACAGATGCTGATAAGCCTACCTCGAACACCGCTGCGTCCATGCAAGCACACACACACACACACACACTGCCCCGTTTTCTTAAAACAATTTTAGGGAGCACTCCTACGCATGTTTAGACAGAAAGGAAAAAAAACCCCTACAACTCCCAGCATGTCCCAGCCAGCCAGCTGGGATTGCACTGTCACACGTGTCTTGCAGCAGAACTCTCTGTGGGTCAGATGCATGGCATAACATGCATACGGAGATGGGGCAGGGCAAGAATTGTGAGCGGTCAGGGGCAAAAAGCCATAAAACACAAGAGCTCCAATCTGTGGCATTCCTGTACAAAGCTGAAATGTATCCAGGTGAAGCACAGTGGGGTGGTTGGAGCCAGGACCTGCCTTCCCTATTCTTAAAAACACTTTTAGGGCACAATCCTAGGCATGTTCAGACAGAAAAATGTCCTACAACTCCCAGCATCCCCCAGCCTGCACAGGAAAAAAGTCCTACAACTCCCAGCATCCCCCAGCCAGCACAGGAAAAAAGTCCTACAACTCCCAGCATCCCCCAGCCAGCACAGGAAAAAAGTCCTACAACTCCCAGCATTCCCCCAGCCGACTGCTGGACTTTTTTTCTGTCTAAACATGTGTAGGATTGCACCCTTACTCTACCAAGCTTTGAGTTGAATTATATGACGCTGTCCTTTGGTTAACGTTAGTTGATTTGCCTGGTGGGGGAAGTGTCATGCTTGTATATTTTATTACTTCTCCTGCTGTCGAAACTCAGACTGCAAAATCCATATTAGGGCAACACTTTTATTTGGCCAACCCAAAGGTCGCCAAAAATGTGCAAGCTTTCGAGATCTCAAGATCTCTTCATCAGGCAGGGTCTGATGTATAATTAATTAATTAATTAATTAAAGTAGAGTGGGGTGTGTGGAGTGGGCGAGGGCAGGAACTGCCTGAAAGGACTTAGTTTGTACGTTGCTTCAAACAGGAATAAAGGCACACTCCTATGTATGTTCAGACAGAAAAAAGTCCTACATCTCCCAGCATTCCCCAGCTGCCATACTGGCTGGGGAATGCTGGGAGTTGTAGGATTTTTTTCTGTCTAAACATGCATAGGATGGCGCCCGAGATGTGTTATTATTGATTTTACTCTCTAATGCAGCCTTCCCCAGATATGGCATCCTCCAGATGTGTTGGACTACAGCTCCCAGCATCCCCAGCCAGCCAGTTATAGTCCAACAATCTGGAGGGCACCAGGTCGGGGAAGGCTGTCTTAGAAGTAAAGAGGTACAAGACACTAACAATTCTGGTTTGTTCAAAAACCCCTTCCTGGCCAAAGGAAAGGGGCATACAGCTGCCACCATGAAGGTTGAATCCACCTGAATTTCCCTAGGTAGGAATTTAGTGAGGTAGTCTTCCGAGGCCTTCTTCTTAGAGATAATTTTAATGGCTACCATGGTCTTCTGCTTGGCAAAGTAGGCCTCGTAGACAGTCCCATACGAGCCATGTCCAATCACTTTGCCAATTTGGTAACCATACTGGTCCATCACCGAAACGTATGGTGTAGAGGACGAGTGTTCCACCATGATGACAGTCTAGTTGACAATGCCAATCTTCCTTTGAAGTGTCAATGTTTTGTTGTCGTCGTTGTTTCAGCTCCAAGAATACGTGGGGAGTGCCGGGTAGGATATGCCGTTCAGGATGGGCAGATACCCCGCAAACAATCCGGAGAGGAAAGGATGGTCAGTTTCTCCCACCGTGCATCCTGGTTCACACGGATCTGGCTGATGGGGTCTCTCTTTCGGTTTACTGACGATGGGGAGATCCAGTTGGGATCCACCTCTCTCGCCCTATTTGAGTCCAAGATCGGAGAATCCAACTTGACATCCTTCCTGGCAACGGCTTCGAAGGAAGTGATGGGATCCGACCCTCTGGACCCCCACCGCCTGGACTGGAATCCCCCCACCCCACCTGGATCCCCCCCACCCCACCAGCCTCTGATGATGCTCCAGCAAGCATTCCATCCGCACTGATTGGCCAGCGGGGTTCCGGTTACCGCAGGGACACTTCTGTGGATGGTAACCGGGATTGTCCTATGACAAAGGATGTACGTAGGCCTATGTCCTACCACAGAGTCAGCATTCTAGGTCATCATCTTGAACAAACGAATCCCGGGCCTTCGGTTGCAATTACATACTTAACAAACCTACCCGCATTTGGCAGGAAAAAGAGGTACAGGATGTATAAATGGATGTAGGCTGCACGGCCTCCATCCAGGATAGGCATGATCGGGCATCTGCCAAGGGGTACGCTCCAGCAGGGGGCCACTGACAAGCGAGCCCCCTGGGCTTGTTCCTCCTCTTCCATCACCACAACCTGCTTGTTCACCTGCCACTTATTCTGGCGCAGACAACGGTGGTGGCGAGGAGGAAGAGCAGGAGATGCCACTGCCAGCTCACTCACTGGCAAGCCAGCGGTAGCAATGAGACAGAGGCGATAAAAGCTGGTGACGATGGCGGAGAGAAGGTAGACTCGCTGAGGGGGGAGGGTGTCTTGCTGGCTGAGGGAATGCTGGGAGCTGTAGGCCTTTTTTTTTCTGTCTAAACATGCATAGGATTGAGTGATAAAGGAATATGGACAATATGTCAACAGTTTATAGGAGTGGAAGACCGACAACCTGGTCTTCTGCGCGGGTTCAATACTAAGGGGGTAGCGAGTCCTGGGGGCGGGCCTTCTCCGAGGCCCCCAGCGACTATCACCCTTAGCCCAGAACAAAGGGATAACTTATAGCCACAAAAGTATCTTTTATAAAACAAGTTTATTTACAAAATCACCTTCACAAACCCAGACACACGCCAGCAATACAGCTTATCAGTACGGTACAAAGTAGCAAGCAAGAGGTCTCAAGGACACCGTGATTTCAGGGCTCTCAGCTAGTTAGTTCAGCTCGGGCTCCAGCAGAGGCCCGGTCAACCGCATGCTGCTAGCTGGGTTCCCGGCGGAGGTCCGGTCTACCCAAGCGGCTAGCTGGGTTCCCGGCGGAGGTCCGGTCTACCCAAGCGGCTTGTGAGTGATTTCAGCTTGGTTTCCCGGGGGTCCGATCAACCCAAGCGGCCAGTGATTTCAGCTTGGTTTCCCGGGGGTCCGGTCAACCCAAGCGGCCAGTGATTTCAGCTAGCTGGAGCACGCCGGGTGCTGCTACCCGGGGTTGCCGATCCCTTCGTTCCCTTACCCCAAGCATGGGGCAAGATTGCTGATCAGGTCCAACAACTCAGTTCCCTTGCGCAGGGTGTTTTATACCTTGGTGTTTCAGGTAGCCCCTCCCTCCGTAATCAGGTGGGTTGCCAATCAGGTGGGTTGCCACCCTCCCTGAGTCAGGTGGGGTGACGCCTTCCCCCTGTGGGGTGACGCCTTCCCCCTGTGGGGTGGGGTCCCTTTGAAGCCACTTGCTTAATGGTCCCATCCTGTGGTGTTGAATGGTCCTTTCTTATGGGTGCCGAAGTGTCTGCTCTGGGGAGGTATTCAAGTCTTATGTAGATGGGGCTGATATACGAGAGCATTGACGAACCTGGCGATGCTTCCTGCCTTCCCCCCTGGGGTGATTCTATGCAGATGTTGTTTGTCCCCTTTGGTCTCTGTGGAGACTGGCTCTCTCCCCCCCCCTGGGTCTCCTTCCCCCCACCTTGGTGAGTGTGTGTGTGTCAGAAAGGGGGCTTAGGTTGGCTTTCTCCACAATAGGATACAGTCAAATTTGAGGTTAATTAGGACCATCATAAGATCAAGTTTTTGGATGCAGGGTTATTTACTGTAAGTAGCTTTGAGGCCTTGTTTTTGAGAAAGGCATCTAAAGGTGCAATCTTATGCATGTTTAGACAGAAAAGAAGGCCTACAACTCCCAGCATGCCCCAGCCAGCTATGCTGGCTGGGGCATGCTGGGAGTTGTAGGCCTTCTTTTCCTGTCTAAACATGCATAGGAGTGGGTGCTAAAGGAACTTGGACAATATGTTAACAGTTTACAGGATACAGGCAAATCTGAGGTTAATTAGGACCATCATAAGATCAAGTTTTTGGATGCAGAGATAAGAATACAGGATTATAGAATTCACACCGAGGTGTATAGGAAACCTACTGATGTGCTTGCAAGTGGTTCAGGACAGAACTGGTTCATTGGTGATTCCTCATGTATGCCTTCTCCATTTCCTTCCTCAGTTTCCCCTCTTGGAAATAGAGCCCTGGCCCTTTAAGGCCTCGTGACTCTCCTCTGCTAGACTTTTTCTCTCTCTTCCTCCTTGGTCTTGGGCCTGCGCCTGTCCCTTTAAGAGGTGGGCGGGGCAAGAGCAGAAGGGGCTCCTATGTTTTTTTTCCCCTGTCTCTATGGAGTTCTCCAGGCCCCACATCCGGAAGTGCGTCTCTGTGTGGGCAGGGAAGCCCCCGCAGCCGGCTGAGGGCGGAAGTAGGTGACAGACGTGGCTGGGGCTGTCCGCGCAGATCGCCTGAAGGACCCCGAGGGGTTTTTGAGCCTGTCTTTCCTCAGAGGATTCGTCCCCAGCAGTAGGAATCGCGCCGCTGGAGTGGTAGAGACTCGGAGAGCGTCGGCTTCGAGAAGGGAAAAGGCTGGGAATGGGATTGAGGCTGGCAGTGGGGTCAGGCATTGCAATGGGTGGCCTCTGGGGCTGAGAGAGAGCCCACTCCTTCGCCTCTTTGCAGCCTGGTTTGCTGCTCTGAGCGACCCTCTTCCTTTCATTTCCCCCCCCCCTCCTTCCTTGGGCCAAAGGAGCTGCAAGACCTGCAGGCAGCGCCTAGGGCAGCCCTAAAAGGACAGGTGAGTTGGGAGGAGGGGGGGCTCTCTTGGGGAAGGGGCGTGTGCCACAGTGGTCTGGGGGCAACTCTTGGGGGCGGGAGGCGCAGCAACGTCGTGGGGAGCTGCTCTGCTTAAGATGGTGGTGACGAGGTTCCTGGTTTCAGCCACGTCACAGGCTGCCCAGGTTAGGTTTCCAGGGTGGGCGTTGGATGGGAAGGAGGAGAGGAAGTTGGCATCATCTGCAAAAACACCCACCACCACCAAAACAGAGGCATTGTGATAGGTGCCTGTGCGTGAAGTATCTCCCCTTCCCCAGCTTGGCATGGCTCAGAGCAAAGACCACCAAACCATGGTCCTAAGCCTGCCCTCTTAAGCAAGGATCCCTGATTGGCATTGCCCACATGGTAATGCACAAAGCCGCAGGCATGCACTCCCCTACCCCCATGGTCAAATTGGTCTCCCCAAAGCATAGCTAACTCCCTGGGAGGACCTTGATTCTGTCTCTCCGAAGTCACGGGCGGTGGTGTAATGGGCAGTTACCTTTGGAGCGCTAAAGGCCCGTGGGGTGGAAAGGTGGCCCAAACCCATAGATACAAAGGTGTGTGTGGTGGTGTTTTTTTTATTTTAATTAAACCCACATGACAGATGTCAGGTTGGATGCCTGGGTCTAGGGTGGAAGGGTCTAAAATGAATGGAATAGCACAACATCCCTAACCAACAGGGCAGCCATAGCTCAGTGTTAGCGCCCCTGCTTTGCATGCAGAATGTTCCGGGTTCAACCCCCGGCATCTCTGGGTAGGGCTGGAAAAAACCCTGCCTGAAACCCTGGAGAGCCGCTGCCGGTCAGTGTCAACAAGGGCTAGATGGACCAGCAGCCTGACTTAGTATGAAGCAACTTCTTATGTTCCTAATTGTTTGGTCTCTAGATAGTTACCAGAGTAAGGGATGGAACCCTAGACAGAGGAATGCTAGAACCTCAAGCTGACATTGGTTGAAATGATGATCCAAAACCACCAGTATAACTTGAACACTAAATGATACCTCACTGAAAATAGCTTTCTTCTTCTTCCTCCCAAACCGCAGCCCGGCTCCCATCCCCCCTTTATCCCAGTACCACCCCATAATGGCCCCCCATTGCTCCCTAGCCCATCTTTTCTCCCTCCTTTCCCTCTTCTCTGTGGCCTCTTCGGAGACTCACTATCAGCGTGGGCAAGAGGTGATGCTTTATGTCAACAAAGTCGGACCTTACCACAACCCGCAGGAAACCTACCATTACTATCAGCTCCCCGTGTGCTCTCCGCATAATATCCGCCACAAAAGCCTTACCTTGGGGGAAGTGCTGGATGGGGACCGCATGGCCGAGTCCATGTACCAGATCCATTTCCGCGAGAATGTCGACAAGAAGATCCTCTGTGAAATGGAGCTCTCACTTGAGCAGGTAAGCCCAGTCAGAGGGTCTCAATTCCAGTATCTGTTCTGGGGCTGGGGGTGGTATGTAACGCCCGTATGTCCTGGGGGTATCCCTAACCTGAATTTCAGATTTTATAGCTGGTTCCAATCGCTGTTTCAGAGTCGAATTTCTCACCATGGGGTTGTATCTGATGGTAGTCTTAATCGTGACTAACTTCAGTCCCATTCCATTCAATGGGGCTACTCTAAGTAGGACTAACATTGGACACAAACCCATGTCGTCTTGTTCTAGTGAGCTACAGCAGATCAGGCTGGGATGCAGGATACGTGGGTCTTTTTCTCAGCTCTGGAAGTGAACTGGAAGCTGGTGGGCTAAATTGGGGGGTAGCGGGGAGACGTATTGAAAACAAAAGCATCCCGGACTCATTTCTTTGGTTCGGTGCCTTGGGAATGAAAGCAATCGGGAAGCCCAAGGACCCGGGCTCTCCGTTTCTCCTCCTGGCCCTGTGGTGATGGCTCCTTTCTCTCTGGCAGGTGGAGCGCCTCCGCCAGGCCATCGAGGAACTGTACTACTTTGAGTTCGTAGTGGATGACTTGCCGCTCCGTGGCTTTGTGGGCTACATGGAGGAGAGCGGCTTCTTGCCCCACACCCACAAGATTGGCCTCTGGACCCACCTGGACTTCCACTTGGAGTGGAACGGGGACCGCATCATCTACGCCAACGTCAGTGTCCGCAACGTCAAGCCCACCAGCCTGGACGACGTCCGGGGCGTCCTCTCCATTGCCCACACCTACAGCATCCGGTGGTCCGAGACCTCCTCGGAGCGGCGAGGCGAGCGCCGGGGGAGCCGCAGCGGGGACGACGGCTTCTTCCCTCGCACTTTGGAGATCCACTGGCTGTCCATCATCAACTCCATGGTGCTGGTCTTCCTCCTGGTGGGCTTTGTGGTCGTCATCCTCATGCGGGTCCTCAAGAACGACCTGGCCCGCTACAACCTGGACGAGGAGGCCTCCTCCTCGTCCTCGGGCGATGACTTTGACCAAGGGGACAACGGGTGGAAGATCATCCACACGGACGTCTTCCGCTTCCCAGCTTGCCGCAGCCTCCTCTGTGCCGTGCTGGGCGTGGGCAGCCAGTTCTTGGCCTTGGGCACAGGCATCATTGTCATGGCCCTGTTGGGCATGTTCAACGTCCACCGGCATGGCGCCATCAACTCCGCCGCCATCCTGCTCTATGCCCTCACCTGCTGCATCTCCGGCTACGTTTCCAGTAACTTCTATCGCCAGATCGGTGGCGAGCGCTGGGTCTGGAACATCCTGCTCACCACCAGCCTCTTCTCTGGTGAGGTTCCATCTAGTTAAGTCCTTGTGTATTGTGCCAATCTGGAAACTGAGGCTCCCCGTCCTTCTTGGAGGAGACTGTTTGACTTCCCCTTTCCTTTGCCCAAACAGTTGGGACACTCTGGTCCTCCTTCGGTAGTTTCTCTATGGCACAGTCTTACCTCTGGCTTCCTTCATGACAGTTGGGTCTAACTGATCCATGCTAGTAGCAACTGAGTTGAGCTGGCACTCTCTGGTCCATTATTTATGTTCTAGAATCTCTCTTGATACTTTATTGATGAGATGGATGGTTGAGCCTTGCTTGACCTTTTTCAAGCGGAGTGATTTGGGATAGCTGAAATCTATGGAAGGGAGGTGGTTTGAGCCTCTGTGTTCATCCTGCGGGAGTTAAATGGAAGCTCTTACCTATCCTTTGCTTCCCTTTTTAGGAGTCTGGTTGGTCGTCTCTATAGTTTGCAAGGAAGGGAGCTATCCACCCCACAAACTTTTGGGAAATCTCTATGGCACATCTGGACAATACCTTTGTCACGGAGAAACACACTGGGGGATTTTGCCATCGCATTGTGGAGTCATTTTTGCCCCCATGAGGACTAGAGATGTGCTTTTATTTGTAAAACGAAAGCTGATTTCTCAAGGGCCTTATTAGAGGCCGTGTGCCAGGCAAGGGGAGCTGGGGGTGTTCAAGGTGACCATCCATGTAGTTGAATCTCTGCAGTTTCAACTGGAAGGGTGTCTCCTTGACCTACCACCCGCAACGGTGGTTGCTGACTATCTGTGTGTCTCTCTCTGCTCAGCTCCCTTCTTCCTGACGTGGAGCGTAGTCAACTCAGTCCACTGGGCCAACGGGTCGACCCAGGCGCTGCCGGCCACCACCATCCTGCTGCTGCTCACGGTTTGGCTGCTGGTGGGCTTCCCCCTCACCATCATCGGGGGCATCTTTGGCAAGAACCGGGCCGGCCCCTTCGACGCACCCTGCCGCACCAAGAACATCGCCCGTGAAATCCCGCCCCAGCCTTGGTACAAGTCCACCCTGGTGCACATGACCATTGGGGGCTTCTTGCCCTTCAGGTGAGTGACAGCATGGAAGCAAGGTGGGACTTCCTGTAATTCTGGCCACACCCTCCTTGCCTCTCTCCCCCTTCTATGCCCTTGATTCTTATTAGAGATATGAAGACTGGGGTGGGGGGGCGGAGATTTTTTTTTTAACTGTTCTTTCCCAGGGATTTTTGGAAACATTTCAGGGAAAACATTTCCCCCCCCCCGAGAATCTTTCTGTTTCTTCCCCTCCCAGGCCTTCATATGTCTAATTCTTATCTGCCCACTTCATTCTTTGCGTCCAGTAATGCTTCTAACTTGCCTGTTCCTATATATTTCCTGTCTGCTACAAGATGCCATTTCCTGTCTCCTAAACCAGCGGTCCCCAACCTTTTGGGGACCAGGGACCCGGTCCCGTGGAATAAATTTTTCCACGGACCGGGGGGGGGGGGGGGGGGAGGTCGCCCACCACTCACCTGCTGTGCAGCCCAGGCGGCAGCACCGGAGAACCAGGAAGTGACGCAACGGGAGACCCATCGCATCACTTCCGGCTTTACGAAAATGCTCATCGGAGAGGCAAGCAGAGGGACGAGCACCCCCCGCCGCTTGTCCCTCTGCTCGCCTCCCCGACGAGCATTTTTGTAAAACCGGGCGACGCAGTGGCTCGGCGGCGCAGCGGCCAGGCGGCGCACGGCCCAGTTCTTAATAGGCCACGGACCGGGACCGGTCCGCAGCCCGGGGGTTGGGGACCCCTGTCCTAAACCTCACGGAGCAGGCCACTTCCTGCCTCTTGGGGAGTGATACCATCAAAGAAAGGCTACATCCCCATTTCTTTAGAGAACCACTGTGGAGAGTCAGAATTGGCTGTGGAAGACCCGGGCTTATGTCACTGCCCCTGCCTCACAATTTTAGACTGTTTTCCCCATCTATGCAATGGGAGTAATCGTGATTTTTACCAGCTCAGGCTGGTTTGGCAGCAACTACAGCCCAATCCAGAGAAAGCTGATCTAGCCACAGTGGACACACGCCTTGGTTTACGTCCAGATTAGATTACCGCAATGCGCTCTATGTGGGGCTGCCCTTGAAGACTATTCAGAAATTGCGACTGGGACAGAATGTGGCAGCTAGAATGCTTTTGGGAGCTAGGCGTTTGGATTATGCTACTCCTATTCTGCATCGCTTACCTTGGCTGCCTGTTAGTTTCCAGGGCCCATTCAGGATGCTGGTCTGAGCCTCGAAAGCCCTAAATGGTTTGTGACCACATTATCTGAAGGACCGCCTACACCTGCGTGAGCCTGCCCAAGCATTACAATCAGTCCCAGAGTCTCTACTCTCTGGCCCACCGGCAAGAGCCATTATGCTGGCAGGCATAAGGAATAGGGCTTTCTCAGTGGTAGCCCCACACCTTTGGCGCTGTCCCAAGGGAGATACACATGGCCTCATCGCTGCTGACTTTTTAAAAAACAACAACCAAAAACCTGAAGACACATTTATTCCAGTTTGCATTAAGTGCTTAAAAAACAATTTGCTCTTGCTGCTGTGTCCAGTAGTATGTGTGCATGCACGTGTTTAATTGTGATTTCATGTTCATGTTTTTGTAGCATTGTAATCTGCCTTGTGAGCCCTGAAAGGTGGGTTAACAATCTCATAATAATTATAATCAGAAACGTCAGCAGAAGAGAGGCCTCGGACGTCTCGCCCCAAGATTGCTTGAGGTTGGCAGGTCAATAGCTGTGGCAGATGGGTAGCTCTCACTGTGTGTGACTCTCTCCCTCTCTTGGCAGTGCCATTTCCGTGGAGCTGTACTACATCTTTGCCACCGTGTGGGGCCGGGAGCAGTATACACTGTATGGGATCCTCTTCTTTGTTTTCGCCATCCTGCTCAGCGTTGGTGCTTGCATCTCCATTGCCCTCACCTACTTCCAGCTCTCGGGCGAGGACTACCGCTGGTGGTGGCGCTCCGTGCTGAGTGCCGGCTCCACCGGCCTCTTCATCTTCCTCTACTCGGTTTTCTACTACTCGCGGCGCTCCAACATGTCAGGCGTGGTGCAGACGGTGGAGTTCTTCGGCTACTCTCTCCTCACAGGCTACGTCTTCTTCCTGATGTTGGGGACCATCTCCTTCTTTGCCTCGCTCAAATTCATCCGCTACATCTACGTCAACCTCAAGATGGACTGAGCAACCCCGCCTCTGCTCTCATTGGCTGGGGCTGCAGTAACGCTCTGCTTTCCCATTGGCTGGGATGGGTGTGGCTCAAAGTGGTATCTTCCATTACGGAGTTCCCCCACCAATTGGCTAGCCTAGGCATAGTGCAAGATGCTCTCATCCCATTGACTGGGATCTCAACTGAGCTCTGAGAACTTGGGCTGCTTATGACCTATCCCTCTATTGGCTGGACTTGTTTCAGAGCTTCCCAGCTGACCGCAGTGGCACGTGCTTGATTGTCAGGAAGTGGAGGAAAAAACTGTATCCTTCAGCTTTCCACTCCTGTTGGTCAGGACAACTAGCCAATCAGTGAGCCCTGTAAATCTGGCCAATTAGAAAACACTGCTACAGATTTCTCCTCTCGTCCTCCTCCTTTTTAAATTGGTCAAAACTGCAGTTTTTGTGCTGGGGTTTATTACTCTCCTTTCACTGGTTGAAACGTGACCAATTGGTAGAGGCCTCTTCCCATTGGCTGTGCAATCTGACCAATTGACAGAAGCCAGGTTCAGCTAAGCGGACTTCCTTTCCTCAACAAAAAAAAAATGACTGGCTTCCGGTGCTCAGCCTTTGGAAACTGAAGCTTTTCCCACCTTGATTCACTTCTTTCTGAGCTCTTATGCAAATGAGTGACAGATCCCAGCCAATCATATCAAAATGCAAATTAAAAAAACACACCCTGATCCATAGAAGGACCGGCAGGGCCGGCCTTGTAGATGCAAATTGGCCCAACAGCTGGCACCACCCTTGGGTTTTCCCCTCTCCAGGATTCTGAATCTGGGAGAGAATTTGCTGGCTAAGGGCAGCCTTCCTCAATCTGCTGGGGATGATGGGAGTTTTGGTCCAACACATTTGGAGGGCACCCGGTTGGGTAAGTCTGCCTGGAGGTTTCCTTTTGACTAGACCCCCTTCCGGGTGACAGAGGTTAAAACCGATCCCTCCACTGTTGGAGAGAGGGTGGGGTGGTGAAGAGTCCACATAATATATATTTTTTCTGGTGATGGGTCCAAGATGGATTTTCCCCTGCAGCTTTCCCCTTATCTGCATGCTGGAGGGAGAAGAGTAGGGCGTGGTAGACATGATCTCTTTATACGCAAGGCATCCGGACTCCTCAGTGGTTTCCGGTAGCCGGCTGTTCTGGCCTGGTAGATGGGTCAGTTTCACCCGCCAATCAGGGTGTCCCTCGCTCCAAGTATTTCCAATATAATTCTTTCTCTCTGTCTCTCTCTCAATGTCCTTTGTACTCCCAAGGTGCCTGGCGCTGTTAAAGTATGGGTGGGAGAGAATCTGTCTCTTCCCCTCCCACATGGGTGAAGAAAATGCCTATACGGTAATTATATATGGAAAATATATATATGAGGAGTTATGTATATTAGCAAGGATTGAAGTTGGGTTATTTTTTAATTTGATGTTTTGGTTTTGTTTCTGTTCCAATGGTTTGTTTTTACAGATCTTGAAATTAAACTTTATTAATAAAAGAAAGCCTAAATGCAGACTCTGGTTGCATCAATACAGACTATAAGAGGAGGTTTTCCTAGTCTTCCATTTCTCCCCCCCACAAACTTCCAGCTCCTCTCCACAAAATGGTGGATAAAACCGGCACTGCGTCTATTCCGCAGAAGTATGCGTAGAGTTTGGTCACGGGTGCAGAATTCCACATATGGAGAATCTCTGCTTTCACTTACAACAAACCAACAAAAAGAGTTTCTAGTCCTCAAGGCTGTGAAATCTCCAAATAGTACAGTGTATGGTTTATTTGTCCATTTACATCCCAGCTTCCTATGACAAACTGGAACTCAAGGCAAGTTTACAAATAAAAATATAAATCCCAGAAATTAAAATTAAAAGTTGAGCCTAACGCTAAGATAAACTGAACAGCAGTGCAAGTAGCATTATAAAACATCATAAAAACTATATATAAGCAAGAGCAGAGCCAAAAACGTAATCAAAGACTCAACTAAAACATGCCTGCAGGATTTTTTTTTTTTAAATAGTCCTATTGGCCTGGTTTAAAAAGTGGTGGGGGGTGAATGATTTGGAGGTGGGGTGTGGGGAGAGTTCTGCTCTCTGGTTAGCTCTTTCTCTCCCTCGTCCCGTGATGAGCAGAAGAATGTGTTTGTAAGATAAAACAAATGGACTTGATTTGCTTGGCCTATATGGCAAATTCCAGAGGGGCAGCCCTGCTTGCCCTTTGCTGTGCACACAGCCAAGAATTTTATGTCAGGAGGACCGTGTGATCCTCCATATCTTCCGGAATGCCACTCCCATCAGCCCCAGCTTGCATAACCAATGGTGGAAGGATGATGGAAGTTGCAGTCTAACAACAAGGAGAGGGCCACATGTTCCCTCATCCCTGCCTTAAAGGCTAAGGGTGTAATCCTACGCGTGTTTAGGCAGGAAAAAATAAGTCCTTGTTTAGACAAGAAAAAAAAGTCCTACAACTCCCAGCATGCCTCATGGCTGGCTGGGGTATGCGGGGAGTTGTAGGACTTCTTTCTGTCTAAAACACGCAAAGGGTTGCACCCTAAGGCTGTGATCTGTATACGCTGCTCCCCTTGGAGTCAGTCCCCTTGGATTCACTGGGACCTACTTCTGCGTAGGCATGCCCGGGATTGCACTGTTGCACATGTCTTGCGACAGAACCTTTTATGGATTGGAGTCCGTCCCATCAGATGCATGGCATAACATCAATACAGAGATGGGGTGAAGTGGGAATTGTGAGCGGTCAGGGGCAAAAAGCCATAAAACGCAGGAGCTCCAATCTGTGGCATTCCTGCACAACGCTGGAATATATTCAGGGGGAGCACAGTGGGGTGCTTGGATCCAGGATCTGCCTTCCGTGGACGGAAGGGCTCTCTGCTCACGGAAGGTGCTGGCATGTGATTTCCAGTGATTTCTCCCCCGCAACCCCTGTACCACAGCTCGCCCCATGCAGCAGGGTCCCCAGGCCCTCTGTGTAGCATTTTCAGGGGGGTGGAGAAGCTGCCAGTCCAGTCCAGTTGTATCCGCTTAAGACTTTATCCAACCCAGAGACCTAGTTTCACTATGCTGACTTTGAATGCCTATTGATGCTCCCCCCTCCAACTACAGCTCCCATCATCCCCCAGCCATCATGGCCCAACACATATGGCGGCCACCAAGGTGGGGCGAGCTGGCCTAAAGTGAAACTAAGAACTGGTACCTGAGTTTCGCTTTCCTGCCTCCTCTGAGCATGTGCAGTTTTGCATTATAAACTCAAATCACAGTGGCATGACTACAGGAATAAAACAGAGTTTGCTTCTGCTGCCCTCATCACCTGTTGCTTTTTGGGGCATAGGATTGCCCTAGAGTTCAGCCCAAGATCTAGGCATAGTTGCACCACCGCCCACAAATAACTCTTTAACAACGATCCTGCAGGGTAGATCAATAACAGTAGTAGTAAGCCCACATCGCACTTGAAGCTGAGCAAGAGGTGTCCTTTGGCCAGCCACAAAAGTCTTCAGAATTCACCAATTGCATGAAGTTCTGGAGCTAAGCCGTGGTGAGGAACATCAGATATTGACAGCCCTAGAAAGCAACAACCTTAGTCTCGAAACCTCCCCAGGAACGCAGAGGCAGAGACTCGACTGGGCCTGAGAGAAGCCTGAAACAGAAAGTAGCGGTCAAGTTCAGCTTTCCTTTCAGCATATAAAGAGTGATTTTCCTTCATCTGGGCTGGATTTAGGACAGGCAACCCAGGTGACTGCCTGGGGCACTGGGTTTGGGAGTTGCTGGGCTCAGGGTGAACCTGTCAACCTGACCATCTCTCCCCTCCGTACTCAAAAGCTGAAACGGAGGCCTCTGGCTGGCCCCTGTTGGGCTAGGGACCTTAGGTCCGATTCAGTGCAGCTCTTCTGTCCTTGGGACGACCAAGGCTCTAGTAGAGAAGGGAGAGAAAGACACAATCTCCGAGCATGTGCAGAGCGCTTTTCACTTGGCCACTGAGCAACCCACAGCCCCTTCGTTCCTGGAACGTGAGGGTAGGGGGCTGCTAGAAGCTAGACCCCACTTGGTCGTGGCATCCTGGCAGAACTGAGCCCTGGCACCTTTCTTCTCCCTCTTAAAATAAAACTAGTCAGGTTGCCATGGAAACAAGCAAGGCTGGACCGAATAAGCCAGCCTTCTCCAACCTGGGGCCCTCCAGATGTGTTGGACTACAACTCCCAGCATGCCCCAGCCAGCCGAGGCTGGCTGGGGCATGCTGGGAGTTGTAGTCCAACACATCTGGAGGGCCCCAGGTTGGAGAAGGCTGGAAATTGAGCCAATCAGGCCGCCTTTCCCAGCTCTGTTGGACTATAACTCCCATCAGCCCGGCCTTGCCTGGCCAACGGCCCAGGAATCCTGGGAGTTGTAGTCCCAACACATCTGCAGGGGCGCCCATTGGTCGGAGCCAACGGATAGCTTCGCGCGTCAGGCGAGCGTTGCAATCGATCCTCCAAAGCAGCAGGGGGCGAGCCAGACCCGGAAGCACACCTGCGGGGGGGGCCTTCTACCCCCCCGGAAGCTGCCCCTTGTGTTCTCCACATGTGCTGGCAGCTCAGTTAGAACCGCAGCTCTGTTGGGGCTGGAGGCTGCTCTGCTCTGCTGGGGCTGCGCCGTCTCCCCCTTCCCTCTTTGGGGCGGTTCCCCTCCACCCCGTCCAGGCCCCGGTGTGGCTTCCCCTCTGCAGTCTTGGGGGGGGGGGGTCTTCCCTTTCCCACCCCCTTGAAGGGGCTTTTGCCCCCTCCCCTTTTCTTTCCCCTCCATTCTTACACACACACACACACACACCCCTTTTAACCCCCTATATTCTTCCCCCCTCTTTGCACCATGGCGACGGAGGAGCTGGAACAGATACTTTTCAACTTACTACAGCCTGACAATGCCATCATCCAACAGGTAGAGAGGGGGGTTGGGGGAGGAAAGCTGGTGGGGGATGGTGAAATCCAAGCATTCATCAAGCATTCCAGCTGCGGGGCTGGAGTGGGCATGTCAGTGGTTCGGGTTCGAATTGGTGGGGTGGTGGGAGGTTTCATTTATTTATTTATATCCCACCTTTTTTCCTGCAAGGAACCCAAGGCAGCTGTCATAATCCTCCTCCTCGTCTCCATTTTATCCTCACAACTGCCCTGGGAGAGGGTGAGAGTCAGTGACCGGCCCAAAGTCCCCCAGTGAGCTTCATGGCCCAGTGGGGACTAGAACCCGGGTCTCCCGAGGCCCGGTCCAACACTCTAACCACTACACCACACTGGCTCTCACACTGGTTCTAGGATGGGAGGTGAATTATTTATTTATTGCCTTTACATCGCACCTTTTCTTCCATCATGCAACTCAAGGTGGTGCTCTCCCGTCCACTCACCAGACCTGCTTAACTTCAGCATGGTGGCTGCCTCATGTGCCTTCAGACCATGCCCTGGGACCTGGGCACATGGAGGTCCAGCCCAATAGAGAGTTACCTGTAAGCTGGGGCTGCAGATCCACACATGTGGGATGGGGCAGCCTCAGTGGGGCTCTCAAAGATCGGTGTGTGTGTGTGTCTCCCAGATGTTGGTTCTCCTAGCTGCTGGGGTAGGCAACTTGGCGCCCTCTAGGTGTTTTGGACTACGACACCCACGATCCTTAACCATTAGCCATGCTGGCTGGGCCTTATTTATTTGAAGTATTTGTAGTGAAATTAGCTGAATGAGGGCTTTGGCAAGGCAAGCCTTGTGGAGGGCTACCCATCTCGGGCCTTCGGGTAGGTGTGTAGTCTTCCCGGGCAGCAAGGCTGTGCTGGATCCAACCCTGGAAGAGAACTGACCCCCAGGTAACTAGCTGTGTGCCTGGGAGATATAAGGAATCAGGTTTTGTTATTTTGCAGCTCTATTACTTTGTACCAAAGTGTCTCTCTCTGCCTTGTTTGCTTCTCTCATTTCCCTATTTTTGTTGTAATATGCTACCTGAATAAACCTGCTTAGGTTTTTACCCCACATGGTGTTTGTAGTTGCTCTGTGGCTTCAGTATCTAAATCCAGGTTACAGAGAACAGAGATTCAAGTAGGATTGCAGACAGCTGAGGCTGGCAGTCTGGTACCTTGAGATCTCTGGGGGTCTTGGGTCCTTTGGGTAGGAAAGGGTGGGTTGTGGCGGGTCAGCCAGCCCCCCCTTCCTCCACAATTTTTATGCTGCTTCTCAGCTCCAAAAGGCTTACATATAATCAATGAATCGAGACAGTCCCTGCCTGCAGGCTTACAACCTAAAAAAAAAAAGATAGGCATGGCGCAACACACAAGGAAAATGGAAGGGGGGGGGAACTTATGGGAGTTGCAGTCCAAAATGTCTGGGGGGCACCAGTTTGTCTACCCACTCTCCTAGCCAAAGCGTGCACTGGCCACAGAAAATCTTATTGGTGGGTAGCCCCGTTTGGTTCTGAAACCCTGTAACTCTTCCTGTTCCATTGGGTGCAGTGACTGAATTGGAGCTTTTAGGGGTGGGCTCAGTTTGGGTAGTTTTAACCGCCACCATTTAACCTTTGTTTCTCCCTCCCGCCCCCCCCCCAGGCCACAGCCCAGCTGAAGGAGGTCCTGAAGCAGCCCGTGGCATTGTCCCATCTCTGTCACGTGATGTCAAACTCTCAAGATCCCCAGGTAAGTCACAGCAGGGCCAAAGGGTCCAGTCTCCAACCTTTTTGGGCCCGTGAGCACTTTTGGAACTTCGAGAGAGTGTCGTGGGCGCCGTCCACAAGATGGCTGCAGGGGGGTGGGGGTGTTGGGTATCACAGAAATGTCTGCCGTGGGGGCTATGGCCAGCCATGAAACATTGGGGGCCTCAGAAATAAAGGGCAGGGGAGGGCCCCCATGGGCCCCAGCTGAGGCATTAGATAAATGAGCAAGGGCGCAATCTTATGTCTTTTTAGACAGAAAATAATCCTACAACTCCCAGCATTCCCCAGCCAGCATAGAATTTTTTTTCTATCTAAGCGTGCATAGGATTGCACTCTTAATGTATCCTGTTCCATCTTGCACCCCATCCCTTCCGTAGCTCTTCCGGTGAGAGCAACACTCAAAACCCACAACTGCCAACTTCTCTCCCCCAACTCCACCCCAATCCTGGCCAAATGTTAGATTTTGTATGCGGTACTTTAAAAACCTGGTTTGGTTTATCTTTCTAAAGTGCCACCCACATGGCTTTTTCCTACAAGCCAGAACTACCATTCCGGTTTCCCAGAATCCTTGCCGATTCGCCCCGCACCCCTTGCCAGCCTCTCACCTTTGTCTCTCACACTTGTCTCCTCCTTCCCCAGATCCGGCAATTCGCTGCGGTGCTGGTGCGAAGGCGCCTCACTAAACACTGGAGGAAACTCCACGTGTCTGACCAGGACATGTAAGTGCTGGGGGAGACATCCTGTAGAACAAGCATGCACTTCTTCCCCCACTCTGTGGCTCAGCATCAGAGGCCTTGCTCTGTTCCCAGGCTTGGGTTCGGTAAAGCAGGGGTGGCCAACCTGCGGCCCTCCATATTTTGTTGGACTCCAGTTTCCATCAGCCCCAGCCCCTCCCCAGCCAGAGAGGATGGGAGTTGTGGTCCTATGTGGTGTTGTATTTTTTTAGATCTTTTCACCGCTGCTGGTTTTTACGTTGTCGCTTCATAAAAGCTGTACGTCATGTTTCATCTTGTTGCACTTGGTCAGGGGTCCTCAAACTTTTTAAACGGGGCCAGTTCATTGTCCCTCACACTGTTGGGGCCCCCGGACTATAGTTTGAAAAAAATATGAACGAATGGATCAAGTAAAAAAAAAGGACTGGGGTCCTCTTTTTTTTACTTGATTAATTGGAAAGTTATTATAAATTAATAATAAATTAATAATAAATTAATTTGCTGTCTAAAATTGAAAGACATTAAATTTTAAAAAGGTATAGAAAGGTTTGATTTGCACACTGCACATATCTTATTTGTAGTGCAAAAAAACAGGAAAAAACAATACAATATTTAAAATGAAGAACAATTTTAATCAACATAAGCTTATTAGTATTTCAATGGGAAGTATGGGCCTGCTTTTGGCTAATGAGATGGTCAATGTCCGGTTCCATATTTGTCACTGCTAGTTGTAACAAGTGATGCAAGTGTGCATCAGTTAGTCTGGATCTGGTTGGAGATTTCAGATGTTTCATTCAGGAAAAAGTCTGTTCACAGACATAGGTGCTGCCAAAGATGGTTGCCATTTTGAGTGCATGGTTACTGAGATTAAAAGGAAGGAAGACTGATGGAAGCCTTAACCCTAGTTCTCTGGAGTGAAAGTGAAGGAACACGTCACACACACAACCTTCAGCACTGCTTTAGCAGAGACTGTTCTTCCCTGGCTCATCATCTCCCACTCCAACAATTGGGAACCCATGGGAGTGGAGGGTGAGAAAAAAGGAAGCAAGCAGCTGTTACGTGGGAAAGGCTTGGCAAGGGGCGTTCTTTACTCTCCGAACCAAGGTAGGCCAGCAAGGAATTCCCCAGAGAGAAGGGGAACAGGATAGAAGAGCTGGCAGTTATCCCACTCATAACCCATCGCAAAGCCTCCCACCAACCACTGCCTCTGTTTCCCCCAAAACAAATGCAAGTCCCAGCCGGATCCTGAACCTGTTTTACTCAGCAGCGAGTCCCACTGAGGTCAATAGAATTTGCTTCCTGGAATCTGTACTGAGTACTTCAGCAGCAGCGGCCGACGCCCTCCCTCTCCAGAGGTCACACACACGTACCCCGAAACCCTTCACTCGCCTTGCTCCTCCTGTTCCTAGACTCAGGGTTGGATCCCGATTGAGTCCTACTCCAGAGTAGACCCACCGAAACAATGGGACTGCAGTTAAAAGTAACCGCAGCCCCACTGATTTCAATGGGTCTACTCTGGAGTAGGACTCAATCGGGATCCAACCTGCTTTCATAGATTTCATAGATCATAGAGTTGGAAGGAGCCTACAAGGCTATCGAGTGCAACCCCCTGCTCAATGCGGGAAACTAGAGCAGGGGTCTCCCATCCAAGTAATAACCAGGCCTGACCCTGCTTAGCTTTCCACGCTCAGACAAGCTGAGCCAGCGTGAGCCACAGGCCTTTGCAGCTCTGTGTTTGAGTACTCACACATGCCGCAGGAGCAAATGCTTCCCTTCCTCTGTGTCCCAGCCCCTCTGTGCCCACCAACCGGTTTTGCTTTAGCCTCCAGGCAGGCAGGCAGGCAGGCCCAGCCGGCCTGGAGAAGCCTCCTTCACTCACCACGCATTTCTTGCCGAGGAAGCCGAAGAGGCTCTCGTTCTCTGGCGGGGTGAGCAGCATGGAGCCCATGTTGGCGACCCGCCGCAGGGGCGGGGGCTGCTGCTGGTTGTTGCTCATTGCGGCGGCCCCCGCCAGCAGGGCCCAGCCAGGACCCCTGCCTCCCCCTCCTCGTCCTCCGCCCGCCAGTCCTGCTCGTCGCCTCCTCCTCTCCCTCCTCGCCACCGCCGCCTCCTCCGGGCCTGGCCAAGCCTTCTTCGAGCGGCAGCGCCTCGCCGTCGCCTCAGGAGGAGGTGCCTGAACTGGTGCTGCTGCTGCTGCTGCCCAGGCCGCCGCCGGGCCTGCTCCTCCACTATCACCACCACCACCCACCGCCGCCTCACGAGCAGCCCCTGTCGCCGCCGCCTTGTCTGCCTGACACGCTGCTGCTGAGGGACCGCCTGCCCGCCCCGCCGCCGGCTCAGCCTCCCCTTACCCCGCAGGGCGGCAGGCGGCCGGGCGGCCCACACCCCGCCACCTGCTCGGCCGCCACTCCTCCCCTTCCCCCGCAAGGAACATCTAGATCGGCCGCCGGGCCGGATGAAAAGACCCGGCGGGCCAGAGGTGGCCCGCGGGCCGTAGTTTGAGGACCCCTGCACTTGGTGGTTTTCGGATATTGGGTGGTACAGAAGCGTGATTGTGGAGGAAAAGCAGAAAAAGCATCAGTATAATCCCAGCTGGGGGCTGGGAAATGCAAAAATGTACATAGCTTCGATGGCACCTCAGAGGCTCCCCTATCTTGATGCCTCCCTGCCACAGCCATTCGCATGCAAACGTGGCCCAAGCCCTCTGGTCATGAGCCACCCCTCCCGTCTGCCTGGGCCAGATGAAGTTCATCCTGATTGGCTAAAGACACCTGGGCTACTGAAAGGAGGGGGGGGGATCTACACTGCCTGCCCTGGCATTTGGTTTTGGTTGTTGGGGCCTGCACGTAAAGAAGCACAGGGTAGGGCTTTTGCTGAGGCAAGCCCTGAAGAGGACCAAACAACCCCCAGGTAAAGGGAGTAAGGCCTGGGTAGTGATATGGTAAAGGAACTAGCTTTGTTGTTTTATAGCTCTACTGTGTATACCAAAGTGTCTCCCCACCTTTTCCCTTTCCCTCATTTCCCACATTTTGTTGTAATCTGTTTACCTGAAATAAACTTTCCCGGTTTTACCCCCACACGGTGTGTGTGTGTGTGGTTCCTCTGTGGTTCGGTGCTAAATCCAGTGCACAGACCCAGGGCAAGGCCCCGAGAGAATCGGGTCAAGACGGCAGAGCTAAGGCTGGCAGTCTTGCACCTTTGATCTCTGGTCTTGAGTAAAGGACCAGTTGGCAAGTCCTTTTTCACAGCAGTAAAGAAATCTGATCAATAAATAATACTCCCAAGGTCCCCCGGATCAGCCTTCCCCAGCCTGGTGCTCTCCAGATGTTTCAGACTTCAGCTCCCACCAAAATGGTCAGGAATGCTGGGCGTCGTCGTCTGGATGACACCAGGCTGGGGAAGGCTGATCCGGAGCAACGCAGGGGATCCTGCAGCAGGGGATGTGGACCGGGGTGTGTGTGTTAGGGTGACTGGTTGGGGGGGGGGCTCCTGCATTGCAGCTGACTCTGTGGGCCCCCGCAGCGCATCTCGGTTCAGTCACTAACAGTGGAAGACCGACAACCTGGTCTTCTGCGCGGGTTCAATGCTAAGGGGGTAGCGAGTCCTGGGGCGGGCCTTCTCCGAGGTCCCCAGCGACTATCACCCTTAGCCCAGAACAAAGGGATAACTTATAGCCACAAAAGTATCCTTTATAAAACAAGTTTATTTACAAAATCACCTTCACAAACCCAGACACACGCCAGCAATACAGCTTATCAGTACGGTACAAAGTAGCAAGCAGGAAGTCTCAAGGACACCGTGATTTCAGGGCTCTCAGCTAGTTAGTTCAGCTCGGGCTCCAGCAGAGGCCCAGTCAACCGCACGCTGCTAGCTGGGTTCCCGGCGGAGGCCCGGTCTACCCAAGCGGCTTGTGAGTGATTTCAGCTTGGTTTCCCGGGGATCCGGTCAACCCAAGCGGCCAGTGATTTCAGCTTGGTTTCCCGGGGTCCGGTCAACCCAAGCAGCCAGTGATTTCAGCTAGCTGGAGCGCGCCGGGTTCTGCTACCCGGGGTTGCCGATCTCTTCGTTCCCTTACCCCAAGCATGGGGCAAGATTGCTGATCAGGTCCAACAACTCAGTTCCCTTGCGCAGGGTGTTTTATACCTTGGGTTTCAGGTAGCCCCTCCCTCCGTAATCAGGTGGGTGGCCAATCAGGTGGGTTGCCACCCTCCCTGAGGGGCGTCCTTTTGGGTCAGGTGGGGTGACGCCTTCCCCCTGTGGGGTGGGGGTCCCTTTGAAGCCACTTGCTTAATGGTCCCATCCTGTGGTGTTGAATGGTCCTTTCTTATGGGTGCCGAAGTGTCTGCTCTGGGGAGGTATTCAAGTCTTATGTAGATGGGGCTGATATACGAGACGAACCTGGGGATGCTTCCTGCCTTCCCCCCTGGGGTGATTCTATGCAGATGTTGTTTGTCCCCTTTGGTCTCTGTGGAGACTGGCTGTCTCTCCCCCCCCCCCCCCCGGGTCTCCTTCCCCCCTCCTTGGTGAGTGTGTGTGTGTGTCAGAAAGGGGTTTTAGGTTGGCTTTCTCCACACTAACGCTGGCCCCCTGCGATCTTGTCTCTTCCAGGCTCAAGACCCTGGTGCTGACCACCCTGCAGCGGGAAACAGAGTGAGTGACTCTTTAAGGCTGGCCCCGACTTGCGGGGACACCGCCGCAGCATTGTGGCAGCAGAGCCCCCGCTTTGCACGGCGACGGTCTCGGGATGAATCTGGAGGGCTCCGGGAGTTGGGCCGGGCTGCCTTAAGTCACAACTGTTGCGGGGGCAAATTTGGGTGGGCTTAATAAGGGCCCGGGCAGAAGTCTGTCGAGGGCTGTTCAGCGGGAATGTAAGAACATTCGGAAGAGCCCCGGTGCTGGATCAGGCCAAGGGTGCATCTCGTCCAGCATTCTGCTCACACAGTGGCCAACCAGATGCCCCATGGGAAACCCCCCAGCAGGATGTGAGTGCAACAGCACCTTCCCGCCCATGTTCCCCAGCAACTGGAGTACTTCGGTTTCCAGGTCGGGGGGCGATCAACCCCTACACAGGCCTGTGGCTCACGCTGGCTCAGCTTGTCTGAGCGTGGAAAGCTAAGCAGGGTCAGGCCTGGTTATTACTTGGATGGGAGACCCCACTCCTCTAGTTCCCTGCACTGAGCAGGGGGTTGGACTCCATGGCCTTGCAGGCTCCTTCCAACTCTATGATCTATGAATCTAGGAATACCAGGCTCTGGTGGCAAATGACAGGGTTCTATCCTAAACCGCTCCTAGATCACAGAACAGTGTTGGTTTTAGGAAGTTACATCTATATGCACATATCCAATATAAAATAAATGTTAACATAGCCATATGTTACATAGCCATAATATAATATTGCAAATAGAATTTAAAATAAGCAATAAACAGTCCCTCTAGTGTCACTTACATACACATTATCATAACTGGTTTCTGTAGCGGGCTGTACAGATCTACAGTACCCTCTCCCAAACGCGTTTCGACCTTAATGGCCTTCCATCAGGGTGGGGTGGGGGATAAACATATACCGCATTTTTCGCTCCATAAGACGCACCGGACCATAAGATGCACTTACCGTACGGCACGTTATATATATATATATATATATATATATATGAATCAGCTGTTCCGCAGGGAATCAGCTGAGAGGCGGAGGCTTGCCTCGCCCCGCCCCGCCCAGGAGCCCTCCGCTCTTCCCCGGACCAGCAAAGGAAAGTAAAAAAATAAATTAAAATAAAAATCAGCTGTTCTGCAGGGAATCAGCTGAGAGGCGGGGGCTTGCCCTGCCCCACCCAGGATCCCTCCGCTCTTCCCCGGACCAGTTGGAGGCGCGCAGAGGTAAATTTAAAAAAAAATATTTTTTTTTAACAATATTCGCTCCATAAGACACACATACATTTCCCCCTATTTGGGGGGGGGGGTGCGTCTTATGGAGCGAAAAATACGGTCTTAAAGCCCTAATATCTCGTGGTTTAAGATGTCTTACGTAAAACCTGTTAAAAAAAATAGACAGATTTATGCATATCTAAGATATGCAATTAATCAAAGAACTTGAAGTCATTAATAGATATATTTACCAGTGAATATTGAACTACTTCAGTTCATGGCGTCCCAACATGCGGTATATATCTGGGTGTACTGGATGGGGGAGCTCAACCATTTCCTCCCATGCCTAATTAACATATAACAAAACAAGGTACCTAATATAAATTCTTAACCGACCACAGCAAAATAAAGAATATCTCTGGCAGCCTAGGAAGCGTCACACCCACTAAAACTCTTTAAACTCTCTTGACCCGAGATGATACATTCCTTCTGTCACCCTCGGCTGCGGGACTGTTGCAGACTCTTTTTCAAAAGAGCAAAGAAGTTTATTAATGCTGCGGCCAACTCCTCCGTAGGGCCCATGGACGCCGTGTATACCCGTTTGCTGTCGTGGCCTGTGTTTAGGTTACACAGGGCAGGTGTGCGATCAGTTTGGCTTAAGGAGAGTATCCGTAATTATCTGATGCTGGCTGTGTTGTAATGTTAAACTTAACAATAAGAGAAACTACATGGCTAAAAATATTGTCCTGACAATAGCCGAATTGCTGCATTCTGCACTAGCTCCAGCTTCCAGCCCAGCCTTAAGGGCAGCCCCACTTAGGGCACATCGCAGTAATCCAGTCTTGAGGTTACTAGTGCCTGTATCACTGTGGCCAAGCTATCCCTATCCAGGCCCGCATTCATAGATTTCATAGATCATAGAGTTGGAAGGGGCCTACAAGGCCATCGAGTCCAACCCCCTGCTCAATGCAGGAAACTAGAGGGGTCTGATGAATGAATTGCTTTCTGTATCAGGCAGAGAGATAGTTGTCCGATTCCTACATTCCTCATCTCTCAGTAGTAGCAGAATGTCCTTTGATATAATAGCCAATGCTGGCGAACCTTCATAAGAAGCATAAGTACAAACAGTGGCAGCGGCAGAAGTTTTAGCCAACCGTAGCTTAAAAAGCAAGAGCGCAAGGCTGAAACCATCAGCAAATAGACAAAATAGGACGCCGAAGGCCATGAAGGAGTCCCACTATTAGGGCTCACTGCAGTTTAAGTAAAAATAGATAAGGCCCTTCAGTTATAATTAAGTCCTTGTGAAAGAGCAAAAAAGCCAAAACTTACTGCTCAGGCTCAACTGTGTACAGCGAATAAGTGCAATTTTAAAAAGCGCACACAAAATACTAAAAACGCTAAAAGGAAAGCTAAAACCTAAAATAAGCTACGGAGCTCAAGACAAAACAAACTCTCAGGCTGCCATCTTGGACTGCAAGTCCATTGTCCATGGCCTCCTTGACGTAGTCTTCCTTATCTATAATGACCAATACACCCCCTTTATCAGCTGGCTTAAAGAGAATGTTTTGACATTTCTGCCAATTTTTAAGTGCCAGATTTTCTTCCCTGGTCAAATTTTGCCACGGAGAGACTGGGTCCCCCCACCTCCCCGAGTCGATGTACTTCCTTTGACACCAAATTTATTTATTTATTTATTTATTATATTTATGAATCGCCCATCTGGCCAGACATCCGGCCACTCTGAGCGATGTACAGTCCAATAAAACATAAGGGGGACGACGACGACACACACACAGTATAAAACACAATTTAAAACAGTACAAAACTTAAAAATCCTAACCCACCCCGTATTCCCGCCTGAAAAGCCACGTTTTTAATGCATGGCGGAAGCTAATCAAGGAAGGGGCACAGCGGAGGTCACTGGGGAGAGAGTTCCATAAATTGGGGGCTGCCACAGAAAAGGCCCTCCTCCTAGTCCCCACCAGCCTGGTTTCTCTGGCTGATGGGACAGGGAGAAGGCCGTCCGTGGCAGATCTTGTTGAGCGGCCTACCTGTATCCTAGGATTTTCAGAAACTGGGTTAAATGTAGATTTGGGTCTAAATGACAGTATGGACTGTCCCACGCGCAGTCCGTTCCCGGAAAGAAATCTGCAAGTCTTCCCTTTATGAAAAGTTGTTGAGAAGTTCTACCATTAACGGTAGGTGGCTGTTCGGTGGAGCCTCCAGGTCCAGTGGCAATCAACCCCCGAATACCAGGTGCTGGGGGCAAATGGCAGGGGCCAGCTGTTGCCGCCGTGCCCTGCTCGTGGGCTTCCTGGAAGCGTCTGGCTGTCCTCCGTGGGAGACAGGATACTGGGCTACACGGACCCTTGGTCTGATCCAGGCGGGGCACTCTTGTGTCTCTGTGCGCAGCCGTCCTTCAGGCCGCCGTGGATGGGAGTGGCTTGGGGGGGAGCTGTGATGGGTAGACACGGGGGTCCGAGCGCTCTGCTCTTCTCTCCCAGCCACAAGGTCTCCTTAAGCCTGGCCCAGCTGGCTGCCGTCATTCTGAAGAACGAGACGCTGGAGAAATGGCCGCAGATGTTCCAGCTCATCCAGCGCGGGACACGTTCCCAGGACCCCACCCAGTCCCCGGTACGGTCGGGGGGGGCTGTGCATCTTCTCGGTGGCTGGGGGGGGGCTGCCATTGTGAGGCTTGGCCGACCCCTCCCTGGTATCCTGCTGGCCGGCAGGCAAAGACATCATTATTCAGGCTGGACTTCGGCATATAAACCGGCCTGTGGCAGCAAACAAAATAGTTGCGTGCTGTTTATTTCATGTATTGTGTTTTCATTTATTTGTTTCTCTGTAAGATTTTGTTTTCAATCTGGATCGTCGGCCGCCTCGAGTTCCATTTGGGGGGGGGGGGGGCGGAATACAGACATATTCCGCAAGCGCTGCTGTGGAACGCATCACGGAATTCCTTTAAAAAACAGGGGGATTCCTTTAAAAATACATGATATGATGTATTTTTGGAATATAGATTAATAATGGATTATGTGGATAGAATTGGTTTTGGCCCCGGGGTGACGGGTGCACTTGTAGTGTATGATTTGTAGGTTTATGTTTTGTGTGTGTGTGTGTGTGTGTATGTGTGCTCTTTAAAAATAAAAAATATAAAACAAAAAAATAAAAAAAAAATAGCCAAAAAAAAAACAGGGGAAACCACCCATTCTCGCCCTCCCCTTCCCTCTCTCCCCCTTCTGGCTACAGGCAGGCTTGCTGCTGCTGCACTGTGCGCTGGAACTGGACCCCGACGTCTTCGCTCCTCACTACACGGATCTCTTGCGCCTCTTCCACCAGACGCTCAACAGCCGGGGCCACCCGGCCATCCTCTACTACTCCCTGCGGAGCCTCACCTCCATGGCGGCTGGGCTGGGCTCTGATGAGATGGTGGGTCAACAACACGTACTTCTCCTCCTTGTCCCCGCCCGTTCCTAGTTTCGTTTCTTCCCGGCGTGTCCGCGTTCGTGGTCGTGCGCTTCATTCAGAGGCCAGCAAAGCACACCGCTAGTAGCAGGCACCTCAGAGGGGCAGGGGAATACTCTCCTTCAGCCCGAGGGCCGAATCCAGTTTCCAAGAAGCCCTTGTGGGCGGGGCACGGTCCAGTAATGGGCGGGGCCGGAATACCAGCGCGTTTAGCTTAAATCTCTTCCTTCCAATAACTAGGCCTTCGAGCAAAAGCCAGGAAACCACCAAACGGTCTGGGGAAAGGGGTCCGTGGCCTTCTGGGGGACCTTGGAAGGCTGGCTTTGGGCCTGAGGTTAGGCACCCCCGTACTAGATAATCCACCAGGCCTGTGGCTCACGCTGGCTCAGCTTGTCTGAGCGTGGAAAGCTAAACGGGGTCAGGCCTGGTGATTACTTGGATGGGAGACCCCCTCCTCTAGTTTCCTGCATTGAGCAAGGGGTTGGACTCGATGGCCTTGTAGGCCCCTTCCAACTCTTACGATCCTATGATTGCTAGGTTTCAGGTGAACACCCCACTGTGCCGTTAGAGAAGGATTTGCCTTGTTGGTATTGGGGGGGGGGCGTGTTGTGCTCCTTCAAAGCGGAGCCATTGGTGGCTTGAGGCAAGCAGCTACTACAGATTGGTAGGACTGTGACCCAATTAACAGGCATTTGCTGGTATTTCTTTAATGCATTAATTTGTGGATGAGGGAAATGAAATCTGCATACACTTGCCATATTGCTCATAGTGTCTTGGAGGGAAGTGCATGCTTTGTTTTGTAGATGGTGCTTGTATAGGTCACCTTAAGATCAGCCTTCCCCAACCTTGGCACCCTCCAGTTGTGTTGTACTACAGCCCCCATAACCTCCACGACCATGCTGGCTGGGGATGGATGGGCATTGTTGTCCCAATGCAGCTGGAAGGCGCCAGTTTGGAGAAAGCTGCCTTGGCTGCATCCCTCCCTCCCTCCCTCTTGAGAGCGCAGGGAGAATGCTCAGGGGTATGTATATATTTATTACATTTCTATACCGCCCGATAGCTGTAGCTCTGTGGGCAGTTCTCAACAATTAAAACCACAAAATACAGCATAAAATACAGTATAAAAATTTAAAACTACAGTATATAATAGGAGTAAAAGTCAAAATAAAGCCTAGCAGCAGTACAAGAGAGGTAAATTACAGTAAAAGTTTTAAAACAACAGAGACTGAAAGACTAAAATTCCTGGAAAATAAGGAAGTCTTCTGATGCTGGAAAGAGCACAACGTAGGTGCCAGGCGAGCTTCTCTGGGAACAGCACAACCGGGGTGCCATAGTAGAAAAGGCCCTTTTCTTAGTAGCCACCCACCTGACTTCCTTTGACAGGGGCTCCCGGAAAAGGACCGCTGAAGATGATCTTAGGGTCTGGGCAGGTATATATGGGAGGAGAACACCAGATGGTGTTGCCTTCTGGAGTTTCTAGAAGTACTTCTATTTATTTATTTTTATTAAGTGCCCTTTTACCTATGATGCCTTCTTAGTCGATTTTTTAAAAAAAGGTTTTAATCGATCAGTTGATTTAAAAGTTGCAGCCTGACAAAGTTGCGTTCTCTGAAAGGCAAAGCCTCACATTTCAGAGCAAGCCGTTACGCCGTTCTTCCCAGTTACCATTCTTAAAACATCTCTTCTGCTCTCCTCCCCCCCCCCCTCCCGGCCTCCTTTCTGCCTCCCAGAAGCTGATGTCTTCGATAGTGCCCAAGCTAATATCAGCCATCCGAGAACTGATCATTGTCAATGAGGTGGGAGCCGTGTGTGTGTGTGTGCATGTGTGTGTGTGTGTGTGTGTGTGTGTGCGCGGCACTTGCCTACTCTGTATGCTTAGGAATCCCATGAGCCTCGGGAGAAACGCCCACGCGTACCCCGGGTTAGTGGCAAGTTGGTGCAACCCAACACATCTGATTCAACCTATTTCATGTGCCCTCTTATGCACTGTGTATTGCACTTGGCACGTGTTCTTTCACGTGTTCTTATTTATTTGTATTTATTTATGGTGTTTCTGTGCCACCTTTTTGAAGCCAGCCAAGGTGATTTACACAAAATTTCAGTTATATCTATCGATTGATCGATCGATCGACCTCCTTCGGATATATATAAAATAAAGAATACCGTGCTACTCTTACTGTACTCCCCTGTTTGGAAAGGTTACAACATCTGAGATTGTTTAGCTTAGGAAAAAAAGCGAGTGAGGGGAGACATGATAGAGGTGTGCAAAATTATGCCTGGTGTGGAGAAAGTGGACAGGGAGGCATTTCCCCCCCCTCTCTCATAACACTAGAACCCAAATAGGGTCATCCCATGAAGCTGATTGGTGGGAGATTCAGGTCAGAGAAAAGGAAAGACTTCTTCACACGGCACATAGTTAAAATATGGAATTCACTTCCACAAGATGTGGTGATGGCCACCAATTTGGAGGGCTTTAAAAGGGGATTGGATAGATTCCCGGAGGAGGAGGAGGAGGCTATCGATGGCTACTAGTCCTGATGGCTCTATGCTTCCTCCAGTATCAGAGGCAGGATGCCTATGTATACCATGCCAGGGAACATGGGCGGGAGGGTGCTGTTGCACTCACGTCCTGCTTGTGGGATCCCGTGGGCAGCTGGTTGGCCACTGTGTGAACAGAATCCTGGACGAGATGGACCCTTGGCCTGATCCAGCAGGGCTCTTCTTGTGTTCTTACCATTTGGGCCCTTGGCATATGATAGGTATGTATCCGCCGTCTTTTCCTTTCCTTTACTTTCCCTGCTGACCCCCCCCCACCACCACCACCAACAGACCCAGGCTAGCGAAGCGATGGAGGTCTTTGACGAACTCATGGAAACAGAAGTTGCCATCATTGTTCAGCACCTCCCGGATGTCATTGGCTTCTGCCTGGAGGTGAATATAATGCTTGGGGGAGGGGGGGGGACGATTCTGCTGTCTTCTGGCGCCCACTTCTGGTTGGAGGTGGAACTGTGTCGAATTTAAAACGACCCACTTTTTTGGGGGGGGCTCCCCTTTTCTAGGTGGCCTCCAGTCAAACATTGGGTGACAACATCCGTGTGAAAGCCTTGTCCTGCATCAGCTTCTTCATCAAACTCAAGGGCAAGGTGAGAATTACTGGGACCTGGGGCCTGTGCCCTTCCGTGTGCTTTCACGTATCTTGGGGTGGTGGGGCGGGGTCGTTTTCATGCCGGCTTTGCTCCCGGGAGAGACCAGCTCAAGGTCTGCCTCTCCTTCCTTCTCTTTCCAGGCCATCCTGAAGCACAAACTCCTCTCACCCACCCTGAACGCCCTCTTCCCCATCATGAGCGCCGAGCCGCCCCCGGGCCAGATGGACGCGGAAGACGAGCAGATGGAGGAGGACATAGAAGACCGGGCCGAAGTCCAGACGCCCAAGCACTACGCAGCCCAGGTCCTCCGTGGGTCACGCCATGTGGCTTGCTCAAATCCCAACATGCTCCGGCCGGGCTCCTCGCTGCGCCTGTTGCTTCGTTGCCCCTGAGTGTTATCCCTCCCGCTCTGGCACCTCGTGGTCGGCCCTGCTGTGTTGCCGACATGCCTCGTTCGGGCCCTGTCTGCTTCTGACCCGGTCCCAGCATGCCTCAGGGTTCCCCCCCCCATCATTGGACGGTGCCTTTGCTGTCTTCAATCCCAGCGTGTCCTGGGTTCTCTTTGACTCAGTCTTGCCTCATCTGGTCCCTGGCCCCTTTCTCAATCCCAGCATGTCCCTCGGCTTCTCCCTCATGGGGCTGTGCCTCTTCCTTCTTCAGTCCCAGCATCCCCAGCTGGGTCACCTCCTCTCTCCTCAGGCTCCCCCAGCACGCCCTTCCCCGCTCCCAGCGGGCCTCTCTGCTCATTTGCATTTCTCTCTCCTCGAACAGGTGGTGGACATGTTAGCACTGCACCTTCCCCCGGAGAAACTCTTCCCCCACCTGGTGAGTGTGAGGGATATTAAAAGTGGGGCCGCCTGAAAATAAGAGGGGGGAGGGCAGAGGAGAGGGTTTCAAAACCGCCTCTCCCCCGCGCAGACGCCTCTGATGGAGCCAGCGCTTCTGAGCCCCAACCCTTATCATCGCAAAGCCGGCCTCATGTGCTTAGCAGTCTTGGCAGAAGGCTGCGGGGATCACATCCGGAAGAAGTACGTAGCGGGCACGCCTACCCTTGAGGGGTGGGGTGGTTTTTTTCCCTCTGGGGTCATTGCTGGAGGTTCCGATCCACTTCCAGTAGTGTTAGTGGTCTTCAACCTCAGGCCAGCGGGCCTAATCCAGCCGACGTGGGGTCCCACTCTGGTCCTCTTGAGTTCCCACGAAGGCCTTCCCCGAAACTGGGTGGTTCCCAGCTCTTGCACGGTCATCCCCTCCGCCGCCATACTAACGGGTTCAAATGCCACTCCTAAGGCTTAATTACCGGTATTTCTGGCTCCGCCCCTTTTGCCCTTCGCTCCGCCCGCCACTAGAATGCGGTCCCCGAGAGCCTCTCCGAAACTGAATTTGGCCCTTGGGCTGAAAGAGGTTCAACACCCCTGTAATGTGCATCCTGTTGCCTCCTCTCAGCTGTTGGGGTCCACCCTTGATACGGACTGGTTTGTTTTCAAATTACCTGTGTGTCCTGCCCGAGACATACAAGGGCAGCGTGCAAGTCCCCGTCCCCATTTTATCTCCACAACCACCCTGCGAGGTAGATTAAGGCTGAATTCCATTTCGGAGCAGCTCTGGGGGGGGGCACATTCCAGTGGTGGGCGGGGCTGGAGGCCAAAGCGGGGAGGGCCCAAAACCACCAGCGTGTTGTCACTTCTAGCTCTTAACTGCCAGGAACTCCGCCTTCGCAGAGGGATGTCAACCTTTTAGAATGGGGGCGGGGGGCGGGAGCTGCCCAAAGGCCGGGAAGCAACCAAATCGTTGGTTGTTTGGCGGGGAAATGAGTGGGCCAAAACAGAAGAGAAAATATTCTTGACGTGCCTGGAAAAACGTTTATTTTGCCTGATGTGTTTCAGAAGGGACTTCTCCTTCTCCAGGAGCCGCTCACTTTTCTCTGATTTGTGTCGCAGAAAATCCTTCCAATGCAGCTTCTGTCTTAAAATGCTCAAAAAAGAAAGCAGGGTGGGGGGGCACCCGGCTGAATTTCGCCCCCAGGCCCAGAGGTTCTGGTCTCCTGTTGCCTATCTTCGACCCTAACCCGAGTGCCATGTGGGCAGACTTTGGCTGGCGCCGAAACGCCTCAATCTCAACCCTGTTTCCCATCCAATTTCAGGCACCTGCAGCCCATGCTGCAGGTGGTGTGCCGGGCGCTGTCGGACGAGAACCAGGTGGTGCGCAACGCAGCGCTCTTCGCCCTGGGGCAGTTCTCTGAGAACCTGCAGGTGGGCCAAATCGAGTGGGGAGAAGGGGGAGCCAGCAGCGGTCAGGGTTGGGTATGCAGCACACCGAAGGGGGTCCCTCGCTCCTCTTCAGTAGCCTCTCCTTGTAGTGCCCCCTCACCTCGTTCCCAAAAACCTGCCACACTTTTCCTTGCAGCAGTCGCCGAAGTCCGGATGCTTCACTCCCTTTCTTAAGAGGGAGAATTTGCTGAGATGGTGAGAGAAACAGTCCCGCAGCCACTTTCCCCAACCTGCTGCCCTCCAGATGTGCTTGGGCTACAACTCCCAGCATTCCCCCAGCCAACCAGGATGCTGGGAATTGTAGTCCAGACACATCTGGACGGTGGCAGGTTGGGGGAAGAGGCTGCGGTCCATTTACCGCCAAATTCTAGGTTTGATGCTGTCAGTTTGGGAAAGTTCCGCTGGGCAGAAAAATGAGCCTTGCTCTTCAGCCCCCCCCCCCCAAAAAAAAACAGTTCCCAGAGTGGCGTACACAGATTAATAATAAGGCAGTCCCTGGCCTCAGGCTTGCAGTCTAAAAGACATGACATTAAAGGAAGAGGGATTGGGAGGGAGGAGGAAAAAACAAAACTCAGGCATCAGTTCCTAGTTTCAAAGTTCTTGTGGGTGTTCTTTCTGGCAGGGGAGAACGAAACAAGCTCTCTGCAGCTGTTCCTTCTCTGGCTGATGGATGTGGCCGGGTCAATCTCCCCCTTTCCATGATGCAGGGGGTGCAGCCTCCCAGTAGCCCCTGGGTTCTTTTAGCTGCATTATTATTGTATTCGCATTATTAACTATTTCTTTGTTTTGAATGTATGAACAGCTTTCTGAAAACCAGAACTGAGTGCCTAAAATGTCTCCCGCCTCTCTTCTCCCCTAGCCTGACATTGCCCAGTATTCTGATGACATCATGCCCCTGCTGCTACGCTACCTCGAGGGCGTCCATCCGACCCACACCAGCCACATGGCCAAGGCCTACTATGCCCTGGAGAACTTTGTGGAGAACCTCGGTGAGGATCCCTGGCTGGTTGCATCAGCCTGTTTCCTTCTCCCTCTCTCTCTCTCTCTTTCCCTCTCTCTCCACATATCGCCTACTTCCGCACCCTCTGGCCATAATTCTTTCCCTTTGATCTCCATTTCTGTCCGGAATGGAATGACCACAGCCAGCCCTGGGCACATTGAGCATTAACAACAAACCAGGAATGGTGAACCGGGAGCAACCCAGTTTGCGATTCCGGATTGTTAAGGGAACAACCAGCCAGGGATCCTGGTTTTGGCTGACCCATGAAATTCACAATTCCTGGTTGGTTGACCTGGCTGGGTTAGCGGGAGGAGCCAAGTGAGCGCCAACCGACTGCGGCTTGTGTGTCTTTGTGGGGCGTGTTCCTTCTTCCTTTGTTACCCCAATCCCCTTCCTTCTCTCCCTACCCCGCACAGAAGAGAAGATCGAGCCGTACCTCCCAGCTCTGATGGAAAGGATGCTCATGACCTTAAGTTCCCCCGGCAGCCCCCGCACCAAGGAGCTGGCAGTGAGCGCCATCGGAGCCATTGGTACGCCACACCCGCCCCCCCCGGGACGCTGCCCTTTCGCCTCATCTGATCAGGTCCCTCTTCATACCTTAAAAGTTGGACCGGCCTCCCTCCAACCAGGGCAGAAACCCCAGAAAGAGGCAGACAGTCCAAGCTGCCTTCAGACGATTTAGGGGGCGGGCAAGGGTGCCGGACACATGGGGAGCCTCATGTTCAAGGACAGCCTATCATTTCACTAGGTTTTAAATCCTGTGCTGCTAAGCCCCAATTCTTGCCAGCCTGCATGTTTTCATGGAAAACATGAATTCACGCCTGTTTCATCTGTTGATCTGACCTGGCCTTCCCCAGCCTGGGGCCTTCCAGACGTGTTGGACTCTGCTGGCTGGCTGGGGGATGCTGGGAGTTGTAATCCAACACGTCTGGAGGGCGCCAGCTTGCGGAAGGCGGGCTCTGCGAGTTTTCTGCTCCCCAGATGATCATTAACAAAATCCATGGGTCTTGGACTGGAGGGTGATGGCGGTGGCGAGCCCAGGATTCCTGGGTTCTTTTTAAGGGAGGTGGGGAGCGGATTAGAAGGGGTGAATTGTTTCCCTCCCCCCACAACCCAATCTGGGTACGGCATGTTAGGAACTGGGAGTCCAAAGCTCTGGATCTCTTCCCCGTGCAAGCCTAACCCCACTCCTCCTCTAGCCCAGGCAGCTCGGGAATCCTTCCTGCTGTACTTCCACACTATCCTGAAACACCTGATGGGTTACCTGCTTACCACCCGGGAGGATCTCCGACCTGTCCAGATCCAGTCCGTAGGTAAGCAAAACAGGTGATTGAACGCTTTAGGGTTTTCCTGTCGAGATGAGAAGTTTCCCCGGGCAGGGAGCTGCTGTTTTTTGCCACTGTCGTTGCCGCTTATGCTCTCCGAAAAGTGCTCTGCACAGCAATGGATCTGCCCTTATTGATAGCTGTAATCGGGCACGTTGCTTTCTAGATCCCTTAATTCAGAGGCTGGCAGGAAAAAAAAGCTAAGTCCTTCTGGTAGATGTTTGGATGACTTGCAAGTTGATTGGCAAGGGTTCAAGTCTGGGGGATTAGCGGTTGTGGAGTACCCCTGATAAGTTCCTGGAAATAGACACCCCTTTCTCCGACCCAACCTCAGTCCCTCCAGTAACACTTTAAACTCTGGACAGGTGAAAGGAAGGACGTCTTCACACAGCGCAGAGTCAAACTGTGGAACTCACTTCCACAAGGTGTAGTGATGGCCACCAGTTTGGAGGGCTTTAAAAGGTGGCGGCCCAGCCCGCCTTCTATTGCAGGGGTGTTGAAGCTGAGGCCCGCGGGCAAAATCTGGCCTGCCTAGGGGACCAGTCCGACCCTGCAGGGCTCCCCAGATGGCCTCACCTGGTTCCCCAGTCACCAATTGTTTGGTGGCTTCCCAGCTTTTGTGCAGTTTTTCCCCCATTCTAAAAGGTTGAGATGCCTCTCCTTAGTTCCTGGCAGTAAGCGCTTTAAGTTAAAACATGCTGGTATTTTTTGCCCCACCCCTTTCGCCTTTGGCCCTGCCCACCACTGGGATGCAGCCCTCGAGAGCTTCTCCAAAATTGAATTCGGCCCTCGGGCTGAAAGACATTGCCCACCTCTGCTCTAGCAAAGTCTTCCCCAACCCGGTGCCCTCCAGATGTGTGGGAATACAACTCGCACGTCGCTGGCTGGGGGATGCTGGGAGTTGTAGTCCCACATATCTGGAGAGCACCAGGTTGGGGAAGGCTTCGGGAGAGCAGGATCTGGCAGCAAATAGATCCCAGTCCATGGGATTTGCCAGTGTGGCGCAGTGGTGAGAGTGTTGGACGGGGACTCGGGAGATCCGGGTTCTAGTCCCCGCTCGGCCATGAAGCTCCCTGGGTGACTTTGGGCTAGTCCTGGACTCTCAGCCTAACCTACCTCACAGGGTTGTTGTGAGGATAAAATGGAGAGGGGGAGGATTATGTGCTCTGCCTTGGGTTCCTTGCAGGAAAAAAAGGCGGGGTATAAATATTGAAAATTTGTGGTGGATAGACTTCGAATTCTTTAGCAAGAGCAGCGATAACCAGCCCTCTCTCGCGCCCCCCCCCAAATGGGGCTGTTAGATGTAGGTCAGTACTTGTACGTGCAGGTTATGTCAGTGTGTGGTTTGTGGGAAGTGGCGGGAAATTTGACACGTCTGCCAGGCCTCCACCGCGCACCCGCTCCGGCGGCCACTTGGGCGCGGCGGGGCCCGGGCAGCCCGCCGGCGCCGTCCGCGCGCGCGGATTTTGTGGCCGTCTCCTGCTCCCCATTCCGCCCCCCTTCGTCTTTTCCATCTGGCTTCCATTGGTGGATCTCGGGGTTCCAGTTTTAAAAAATAAAAAAGTAGATCCTGGAACCCTGACGCCTACCCACGCCTGCTTTCACTGTTGGTTGTGCTTCGCTTTGGGCAAGAATTAATTAATGTAACAGGAGATGCGTGTTGGTCACCGGTCAGCTTCCGTGCCTGCTTCAGAGTGCTGGTCCTGGCCTTGAAAGCCCTCTCTGGCTTAGGACTAGCCCACCTGAAGGAGCAGCTGCTTCTCCCATATGTTCCTGCTCTGTCGCTAAGATCACCTTTGGTGGCTCTTTTCTGGGCGCCGCTGCCCACAGTGGAGCTTCGTGTGGCTACCACACAGGAAAGAGCCTTCTCTGTGGCGCCCCCCCCCCCCCCGTCTGTGGAATGCCCTTTCTAGGGAGATCTGCCTGGCCTCTTCACTGTATGCATTTAGCCTCCAAACCTTCCTCTTCCATACCTTTGATCTGTGAACTTTACTGCTGGCTCTTTAATTGGTTTTGGGTGCAATCCTAGGCACATGTACACAGAAATAAGTCCTACAACACCCAGCATGGGAGTTGCAGGACTTACTCCCGGGTAGTTGTGGATAAGATTGTGTGGGTGTAGTAACAGGAATAGGTGGACATTTCATAGTTGTTGTTGTTGTTTTTTAATTTTTATTTATATTTTTAAAGAACACACATACACACAAAAAAACCCATAAACCTACAAATCATACACTACAAGTGCACCCGTCACCCCGGGGCCAAAACCAATTCTATCCACATAATCCATTATTAATCTATATTCCAAAAATACATCATATCATGACATGGCTTACTCCCTTTCCCCTTTACTAAAACATAATCTAAAAATGACCCCCATATTTCCTTAAAATTATTTTTCTTTAATTGTCCCCTTTTACATTTAATACTACATGTTAGTTTATCATTTAAAGCAATATCCCAAACCTCTTTATACCAGTCTATTATTAAATACTGATGTTGAACTTTCCAATTCCTTGCAATCAATAATCTCCCTGCTGCTAATAAACTTACAATTAGTTCCTTTTTCTCTTGTGAGCACAAAAGTTTCTCCACACACATTTCATAGTTGTATTTATTTTCGTGGTTTTTGTTTTGGGGGTTTCCTTGAGATTGTAAACTGCCCCCCCCAAGGTCCTTCGGCAGTTGGGTGGTGCATAAATGCAAGATATAAATGGGTGTGTGTGTGTGTGTGTGTGTGTGTGTGAGTGGGGGGGGGCAACTAGCTCTCCCCCAAGCCCGCCTACCCTTTCCCAGCATCCTCTGCTGCTCACCTCCCCACCCGCCCCCGCTCCTTCTCCAGAGACGCTGTCTGTCCTCGCCGCCACCATGTCCAGAGACATCTTCCTGCCCGTGGCCGAGGAGTGCTGTCAGCTGGGGCTGGACCTCTGCGAGAAAGTGGACGATCCGGACTTGCGGAGGTGCACGTAAGTCAACTCCGCCTCTCCCCCCCCTCCCCCATTTGCCTTGGGAAGCTCCGCAGGCTCTCTGGCAGGGATGTTGAGGAGTCCTTGGTCTCGAGTCTTTGGTCTCGAGTCCGAGTCTTTGGTCCAAAATGGTGACTCACGAGTCACTCCCAAAGCTGACTCCACGATCCCTATTAAAATCAATGGGGGTTTCCCCCCCACAACAAAATAAGGCTATTTCAGATGTGTGGCTTAAATAAATTCTAGGTAAAAGGGTGCCTTTTTATTTCAAGTCTGCAACTGATTTTGGCAAGAACAGACCAGGCAGACAAACCCAAAATGACCAGGCAGACAAACCCAAAATAACCAGGCAGGCAGAGGAGGCAGGGAACCCCAAAGCAGGCAGGCAGAGGCAGCCAAACCCAAAATGTCTGAAAGGTTGCATTTTAGGGAAATGATTTTAAAAAATAAACTTGCTGTACTTCCTAAAACCTATCCATGTTGCATTGGAGGAACACGATTTTGGAACACGAGTCCTTGGTCTCGAGTCCCGAGTCGAGTCCCATTAAAAATATTGGGACTCGAGTCTGACTCGAGTCAGAGGGGGGACTCAGTCCGACTCACGAGTCGAGTCCTGGAGTCCGAGTCCCCATCCCTGCTCTCTGGACAATGGGCATGACACGTTCCTCGTACTGTGGACATCCAGTAGACAGGAAAGTTTTGTGCTGTGGGGTTGATTGCACCGGTTTGGGGAAAGGGGCCTTCGCTCAGCAGTAGAAAACATCCTTTGCGTGTGGAATACAGGCTGGGAACCCTCAAGCCCGGGGGTGGTGGGGGGTGTCTGAAGCTCCCCCTCCAGGGGTTCCTAGAAGGCCCCCCCCTCCCCCCCCAACCACCAATCGCTTGGTGGTTTCCTGCCTTTTGCGCAGTTTCCCCTCCATTCTGAAAGGCTGAAATGCCTCTCCTAAGGCTTCTTGACCGGCAGTAAGAGCTTTAAGCAAAAATATGCTGGTATATTTTTTTGTATCTTTGGCCACGCCCATTTGGCCTTTGCTCTGCTCACCACTGGAATGCACACACACCCTTCTCCGAAATGGGAGCTCTGTCCCCGGGCTGAAAGGTCTTCTTCCACCGCCTGCGCAGAGGATCCCAGCTTCCACTTCTGGCATCTCTGCTTAAGGTGGTGGGAAAGCCCCTGCCGCAGCCGCTGCTGATTGGAGGAGCCCTTACCGGCCAAGGTGGGCCAGTGTGTGGAGGGCGAAACACCCCCCCCCTCCTTCCAGAGAAGAAATCCACAGTCCACGGGGTCATGACAACAGGCAGGCTTCTAGCTGAAAAGCTTTCCTCAGGCCAGCCTGGCACTCTGGCTTTGAATTACAAAAGGGGTGATTAGCAGAGTCAATCACAAGCCGCCAGCTAGTGGGAATAATAGCCATTTAGGACAGTGGTCCCCAACCTTTTTGGGACCAGGGACCAGGTCCCGTGGAATAAATTTTTCCACGGACACGGCGGGGGGGGGGGGTTGCCCACCGCTCACCTGTGTGGCCCGGGCAGCAGTGCTGAAGAACCAGGAAGTGATGCGATGGGAGACCCATCGCGTCACTTCCGGCTTTATGAAAATGCAGAGTGGCAAGCAGAGGGACGAGTGGTGTGTGTGTGGGGGTGCTCGCGAGCTCCAGTGAACACCCCCACCCGCCATTCGTCCCTCTGCTCGCCTCCCCGACGAGCATTTTCGTGAAACCGGGCGGCGTGGCAGCCAGGCGCCGCATGGAGCAGTTCTTAACAGGTCATAGACCGGTACCAGTCCGTGGCCCGGGGGTTGGGGACCCCTGATTTAGGAAGTTCGACCTAAAGCTGAGAAGTTGATTCCAAACTGAGGAGTTCCCCTCCCCTTCCAGAGTCAAGGGGGGGGGGAGCCACGCCCCCTAAGGCGGGCCCTTGTACTTAAGAGCCAATTGCAGAGCGCCTGATCCTTGTCAGCTGTTCCCTCCTCCTGAGTTGCCCTCTGACACCGGGGTCTGCGAGGCTGGATGCACCCCCCTCCCCATCAGAGAGCTCAGCCTGCTTTCCCACGGAATCTGACACCGCCCCGTTCCTCCCCCCCCCCCCCCCTGTAGAGTCTATCTCTAAAGCTGTTGGCCTTGGTGAGCCAGGTGCCTCTTTCCTCCCTTCCAACTCCCCGTCCGCCCCCTCTTCCTCCCAATCCTTTTCCAGGTCCTCCGCTGCAGGAAGAGTGGGCCCAATCCCTACACAGTGGCCCATCTGGTGAAAAGACAGGTTCAGATGTTTGGTCTGGAGTCTTTATGCAGCATCAGCCTGACCCTGCAACGATCACTTAGTTGCCTTATCCCAAGGACCCCTGGCGTTGGCTAACCTTTTTTTTAAAACCAAAGAGAGGGAAAAAATTCTTAGGTGCCTAGAAAGAATATTTATTTTGCCCAATGCATTTCAGAAACCATCTTCTTCCTCTGTCAGTGGCTGCAATTAAAATTCCGCCATAAAAGATGGTTAGCATTTTGTATTACTCCTAAAAAGCCAAACATTCTCAAACAGTTGGCGTCGCTGAATGGGGTCCACTAATTACACAGCTTGCAACATTTATCAAGCATACCCATTAACAGATTCATTTTATTACATTCATTGTGAATGTATTTAAAAATTCACTATGTTGAAACTATTTATTTATTTATTATATTTGTACCCCGCCTTTTTTCCTGCAAGGAACCCAAGGCGGCTTACATAATCCTCCTCCTCCTCTCCATATTATCCTCACAATAACCCTGTGAGGTAGGTTAGGCTGAGAGTCAGTGACTGGCCCAAAGTCACCCAGTGAGTTTCATGGCCGAGTGGGGACTAGAACCCGGATCTCCTGAGTCCCAGTCCAACACTCTAACCACTTTTTATTGTTAGTTTACATCCTAGTTTTTTGCATCTACCCATCTGTGTACGGTATACAAAACTGAAATGTTCAGTTAAAAAAGTTTCTCATTGATGAGATAGGTCATATATTGCTCAAAGGTAAAAGCCACTAAAGCATAATTACTAGATGAAGGGCGCAATCCTATGCTGGCTGGGGCATGCTGGCAGTTGTAGGCCTTTTTTCTGTCTAAACCTGCATAGGATTGCACATTAAGACACTCATAACATCTATTTACATGCAAGAAAATTACATTAACTATACTAAAATGCATCCACTAATTACATCATCATCTAGTAATTATGCTTTAGTGGCTTTTTATCTCCTAACCATGTTTTATGGCAGAATTTTAATTGCAGCCCTGAATGAAGGAAAAAGATGGCTTCTGAAATGCATTGGGCAAAATAAATATTCTTTCCAGGCACCTGAGATTTTTTTTCCCCTCTCTTTTATTTTCGTGGTACACAAGTGCCTTCCCCTCTCGTTGTTTTACTAACATGCAGTATCTTTTTGTCAACAAACTCAAGTCAGGAGAATTTTTCTCGCATGCACACACACACACACACACGCTCCCACAGTGCCTTGAGGAAGTATTCACACACACACCCTTTGACTTTTCCACATCTTGTATCTTGTGTACATCAAGTGGTTACGATGCCAGTTAAATCCGTTTCAGTTCCTGGTTGTGACACAACAAAATGTGGAAAAGTCAACGGGGGTGGTGGTGAATACTTCTGCAAGGCACTGTACATTTCCCCACACAGGACTGAACCCCTGTTTAGAAGAAATCAGAGAAGAGAGAAACTCTTTAAGATGAACTCAAGTACAATTTGTCCAGCCGAACGCATTTTGAATATAACCTTCGTCTGTGGTAAAACCGAGTGATATTTCTCGTGTGCTCTATTGGGATTCCTTTGCAATAAAGAGCGCAGGGAAAAATCCCGCTGTTGTCTTCTACCGGCATCCCCGACCGAGAGCGTATTTGAAGTGTGTTGTGCTGATCAACGTTTTGCTGTGCCTTAGGGCCGCCTTCCACCAAACCTGGTGCCCGCTAGCTG
This sequence comes from Shinisaurus crocodilurus, assembly GCA_021292165.1. Lineage (NCBI taxonomy): Eukaryota > Metazoa > Chordata > Lepidosauria > Squamata > Shinisauridae > Shinisaurus > Shinisaurus crocodilurus. The sequence goes on along the minus strand of CM037877.1, from coordinate 296,183,585 downwards.
CGTTGGACTGCCGCTCCCACAATTCCCAGTCGGCGTGGCTGTTGGGAATCATGGGAGTTGTAGTCCAAGATGGCCGAGGGGCTCCACATTTGGGGAAGCCTGCCTTGGGCATCCGTTCCACTCTCGTTCCTGTGCTGGGGCCCTTCCTCTATTCAGCGTCCCATTTTTAGCCACGTTTGGGTGGCTGGTTTTGTCTCGGCGGCGTCAACTCCGGGGCTGCCCTTTTCAAAATGGCGGCCAGCGAGGCGTCCGGATACTTACCAGGGATCTCTCCTTGCGCTAGGTACAGCCTCTTCGGCTCGCTCTCCTCTGTGCTGGAGGACGCCATCGCTCCGTACCTGCCACGCATCACCACGCTTATGCTCTATTCCGTCAAATCCACCGAGGGCCTCGAGGTGAGGATGCGACCAGTGGGGGCTCCCATGTCAGTGGGGCGGTTTATCCACCCAGGGCCCCAGTTTGACCTCCAAAGGAGCCATCTGTGGTGCTGAACCCTATCCCCCAAAATAGGTTCTGCACCATGGATAGCTCCTTAAAAGTTCAGGCTACAATAGTTCTGAGGCCGGAGCCCACTTCTCCTCTGCTCCCGGAGGAGAGTGAAGCACAGAGCAGGTCACACATCCGTATTAAGGCAGAGAGGACCACCGCTCTGAGTCCACTTCGAGAATAGCGCCTCCTTCACGCCACTGCAGAACTGTTTGTAGGGACCAGCCTTCCCCCAGTCTTGGGCCCCTCGGATGTCTCGGATGACAACTGCTGGAATTCCTGCCCGTTAGCCATGCTGGCTGGGGCTGATGGGAGTCGGGAGTCCAAAATATATGGGCGGCACCGGGTCAGGGAAAGCCGCTTCAGTCGATAGGAAGATTCCCACTGGCTTTGAAACTGTTCACAAGTACAGCAGAACATGTTTCCTGTGGGATCCGCGTTTGTGGCCATCAGATGCATGACTTTGGGACGTACAGACATAATTTGTTTCGTGTGTGTGTGTGTGTGTGTGTGTGTGTGTGTGTATGCATGGGGTGGTCAACTTGCGGCCTTCCAGACGTTTTAGCCTATAGCCTACAACCCCCAGCAGTGCTAGCCCGCATTGTCAATAGTGAGGCATCATGGGAACTGTAGCCCAAAACATCTGGAGGGGCCACAAGTTGTCCGCTCCAGATAGGTGGAGATAAAATTGCACGTGTGGATGTATAGAGGAAGAAACTGTATGAACAGTGGGGCCATAAATGGCAACTAGTTTAACTAAATCTTTAGTTAATTAACTGCGGGGGAAGGGGGATTTTAATTGGTGGGGATGCAATCTTAAGGCACCCCGCTTTATTTTATATATATATATATATATATATATATATATATATTTGGATCAGGTTTGCTACTGGAACGGGGAATGAAAGGAAATATTACAGCTGGGGGTCTTCTGTTCTAGCCACGGCCAGTAACTTTTGTTTTTTGTTAAATTCGCTCGACTTACGCTTTTGCCCGTCGCTATTTTGAAATGGGACCTGTCCTGAGGTCTCGGCGGTGAAGCGTGTTAAGTTTAACTGAGTAGCTAAAAGGCCATCTGGTTAGCCCAACCTGGTGCCGTCCAGATGTGTTCAACTGCAACTCCCATCATCCCCAGCCAGCATGGGAGTTGCAGTCGAACACATCTGGAAGGCACCAGGCTTGGGCAGGCTGGGTTAATCGTTTCGACTGTCTTTGACGAACAGACCTCCTTCTTCCAAAAGCCGCTCGGCGCCCCGCAGCGCTTGGTGACTATTGCAAAACCAAACAAAAACAATGAATGCTCTGCGCTAACCAACGTGCCCCGGTTTCTCTTTCGTCTGCCTCCCGCGTCCGGCACCTGCTTTGCCCAGCCTCAGTTGGGGACCGGGAATTCTTTCCTCTTGTTTGATGACGACGAAGAGGAGGCCGAGGTGGAGGGAGACGAGAGCTTGACCGATGACGACGATGACGACGACGACTCGGAGCTCGCGGGGTAGCTACCCGATTTCTCGGGGGGGGGGGTTGTTGGGGAATTTTCGTTCTGGGAGCATCTAGCTCATTGGCTACAGAATCGGACTCAAAGAGTGCTTATCAATGGTTCCTTCTCAAACTGGGGAGAGGTAACGAGTGGGGTACCACAGGGCTCGGTCCTGGGCCCGGTGCTCTTCAACATTTTTATTAAGGACTTGGATGAGGAGGTACAGGGCATGCTTATCAAATTTGCAGATGACACAAAGTTGGGTGGAACAGCTAATACTCTGGAAGACAGAAACAAAATTCAAAGAGATCTCGATAGGCTGGAGCCCTGCGCCGAAAACAACAGAATGAAATTTAATAGGGATAAATGCCAAGTGCTGCACCTAGGGAGAGGAAACCAAATGCAGAGTTACAGAATGGGGGACACTTGGCTCAACAATACTACAAGTGAGAAGGATCTTGGAATTGTGGTAGATCACAAACTGAATATGAGCCAGCAATGCGATGTGGCTGCAAAGAAGGCAAATGCAATTTTGGGCTGTATTAATAGAAGTATAGCTTCCAAATCGCAGGAAGTGATAATTCCCCTTTACTCGGCACTGGTTAGGCCTCATCTTGAGTACTGCGTCCAGTTCTGGGCACCTCACTTTAAGAAGGACATAGACAAACTGGAGAGGGTTCAGAGGAGGGCAACAAGGATGATAAAGGGACTGGAAACAAGGCCCTATGAGGAGAGACTGAAAGAACTGGGCATGTTTAGCCTTCAGAAGAGGAGACTGAGGGGAGATATGATCGCACTCTTCCAGTATTTGAAGGGATGTCACACAGAGGAGGGCAAAGATCTCTTCTCGTTCACCCCAGTTTGCAGGACACGGAATAATGGGCTCAAGTTACAGGAACCCAGATTCCACCTAAACATCAGGAAAAATGTCCTGACTGTCAGAGCAATAAGACAATGGAATCAACTACCTAGGGAGGTGGTGGGCTCTCCCAGTCTGGAGGCATTCAAGGTGCGGCTGGACAGACATCTGTCAGAGATGCTTTGACCTGGATTCCTGCATTGAGCAGGGGGTTGGACTCGATGGCCTTGTAGGCCCCTTCCAACTCTACTTTTCTATGATTCTATGATTCTTCTCTAGCCTTGGGTCCCCAGATGTTTTTGGCCTACAACTCCCAGCATGCCCCAATCTCTTCACTCCGGCTCTTATCAATCTCTGTCAATGACCATGCTGGGAATTGCAGGCCAAAAACATCTGGGGACCCAAGGTTGGAGAACACTGAACTAGCTTCTTGGGTGGGAATATCTGCAGCTGGGAATATCCAAGGCAAGAGGCGCAGAACCAGATTGACGTAGCGCCCCCAGTTGTATACCTAGTCCACCCCGTTTTTGAGCCTGTAGCAGGCTTCATGTTTTGAAACCTTTCTCGGCATCCATATGGACTAGGAACTTGTTCATGAAAGTGAATGTAGTGCTGCTGTGTTTGTTTATTTATTTATTTATACCCTGCCTTTTTTCCTGCAAGGATCCCAAGGCGGCTTACATAATCCTCCTCCTCCCCTCCATTTTATCCTCACAACAACCCTGTGAGGTAGGTTAGGCTGAGAGTCACTGACTGGCCCAAAGTCACCCAGTGAGTTTCATGGCCGAGTGGGGACTAGAACCCGGATCTCCCGAGTCCCAGTCCGACACTCTCACCACTAGGCCACACTGGCTCTCAGTTGTTTTTTAATGCCATTCTGGCAACTTTTTCAAAATGAAATCCTCTCTAGGTAGATTTTAGCCTGTAGTCACTGATGGAGTAAGCATTGGGGAAGTGGGAGGAGAATGAATTGGTACAGGGCGATGGATTTTAATTAAAAAGTTATTAGAAGGGGAACTTCATAACTTGGGGAAGGACGTCAGCAAGGGATTAAATTGACTGGTGATGCTGTCAGAAGGTCTCCCTTGGGCCCAGCTCTCACAGAGTTGGTCAGCCTGTGGCTGGGCTCTGTCACATGGAACTGAATGTTTGCGTGCTTTCCCACAGTGACTTATATATCCTTGCCTATAGAAAGGTAGCAGAACCTTTTCCCTGACAAGCTAGTCTTCTGCATGCAGGGATTTTTATTTGTTTGTCTTTTTGTATGGAGGCACATTCTATCGCATGAGCCTCCCCGCCACCTGCAATCCAGAGTGGTACAGGCCAGGGATGTTGAAGAGTCCTTGGTCTCGAGTCACGAGTCGAGTCACGAGACTTTGGACCCGAGTCCCGAGTCCGAGTCCTTGGTCCAAAATGGTGACTCACGAGTCACGAGTCACAAGTCACTCCCAAAGCAGACTCCACGAGTCCCTATTAAAATCAATGGGGGTTTTTCCCAACAAAATAAGGCTACTTCAGATGTGTGGTTTAAATAAATTCTAGGCACAAGTGTGCCTTTTTATTTCAAAACTCTGCAACTGATTTTGGCAAGAACAGACCAGGCAGAAAAACCCAAAATAACCAGGCAGGCAGAGGAGAAAGGGAACCCCAAAGCAGGCAGGCAGAGGTGTTTGTCTTGGACAATTCAACTGTTGAACTGGTCAAGAAGAGACCAGGCAGGCAGAGGAGGCTGGGAACCCCAGACAGGCAGGCAGAGGCAGCCAAACCCAAAATGTCTGAAAGGTTGCATTTTAGAAAAATGATTTTAAAAAATAAACTTGCTGTACTTCCTAAAACTTATCCATGTTGCATTTGAGGAACATGATTTTTTCTAAATGTTTGGCCCCCATTCTGGAACAGTGAGATCTCATCACAATTCCACCCTCACTGAACACCCGCTCCACTGGTGATGAACTTGCTGGAACCAGAAACACACTCGGAGCAAATAAATAAATCTTGACACACTGTTGGGGCTGCACTCCTGGTAGCCGTCCATAGTGGCCGAGCAGCGGCACACCTCGCTTCCATGTGCTCTTCGCCGGCAATCACGCTCCTCTCCATTCCTTCTGGCACAGCCCAGGGATGTTGAAGAGTCCTTGGTCTCGAGTCCCGAGTCGAGTCTCGAGTCCCATTAAAAATATTGGGACCCGAGTCGAGTCAGAGGGGGGACTCAGTCTGACTCGCGAGTCGAGTCCTCGAGTCCGAGTCCCCATCCCTGGTACAGGCCAGATATGGGTTGATCCACCTCATTGTGAGCCAGGCCTTGGAGAATGCCCTCAGTGTCCGATTTGGGCAGGTCTTGGATCCCGTTGTCACCAGCAGGGTCAATGAGCCATGTTGAGGGAACTATTACAGGAAAGAAGGCTTTCTCCGGAAAACAGAAGCAATGCCCGAATGGGGAGAGCAAAACGGAACACAAACTTGCACAAAAGTTATGCAAACAGACGATAAGCGGAGCAAAAAATGGGATTTGGGGGAGCATATTGCTAATAACATGAATGATCAAAGGGCTGAAGCAATTCCCCTGTGAGGAAAGGTTACAATGTTTACGGCTTTTTTTACCTTGGAGAAAAAGATGAGTAAAGTGGGGACATGATTGAGGTGTATAAAATTATGCATTGTGTCGAGAAAGTGGGCAGGGAGACATTTTTCTCCCTCTTTCATAACACTAAAACCCAGGACCATCCAACAAAGGTGAATGGCGGGAGATTCAGGAGAGATCAAAGGAAGCCCTTCTTCACACAGCGCAGAGTTGAAACTATGGAATTCATTTCCACAAGCTGTGGTGATGGCCACCACTTTGGATGGCTTTAAAAAGGGGATTGAACAAACACATGGAGGAGAAGGCTATTAATGGCTACTAGTCCCAATGACTATATGCTTTCAGTATCGGAGGCAGTGTGCCTATGTACTCCAGTTGCTGGGGAACATGGGCGGGAGGGTGCCATGGCACTCACGTCCTGCTTGTGAGTTTCCCATGGGCAGCTGGTTGGCCACTGCGTGAACAGAATGTTGGACTGGATCAGTGTTTCTCAACCTTGGGTCCCCAGATGTTTTTGGCCTACAACTCCCAGCATGCCCCAGCCAGCTATGCTGGCTGGGGCATGCTGGGAGTTGTAGGCCAAAAACATCTGGGGACCCAAGGTTGAGAAACACTGGACTGGATGAACGCTGCGTCTGATCCAGCACAGCTGTGCGTACGCTCTAGTCTGTGAGGCAACAGTCCCCATCTTCCTCTCTTTCCCTATTCTCTACAGGGTGAGTGTGACAAACGCGTTTATGGATGAAAAAGAGGATGCCTGTATCGCCTTGGGAGAGATTGCCGCTGGCGCCAGGTACCTGTGTGTGTGTGTGTGTGTGTGTGTGTGTGCACACCAGTCGTAGTTTCTTTCCTTTTTTTGTGGGCTCGTTTGGCGGCTACTGAGAGAGTTGCGGATGAGCCTGGTGGGGCAGAGTTCGCACACTCGTGGGCCCTTCGCAGGAAGCGATATCAGAAGAACCTTTAAAATCTGCAGCTCTGCTGAAGGGCAGGGCAGAGGGAGGGAGGGGCCAGGCTGGCATAAATTCTTGACAGCCCTTTCTGAACGTTTGGGTACCTCTACTTAAAGCAGTGCTTCTCAAATAGTGGGGCGGGCCCCCCAGGGGGGGCGCGAGGCTCCGTAAAGGGGGGCTCGTTTGACCTCAGTTAAAAGTTTTTTTTAATATTGTGTTCCTTTAAATCCTGTGCCCCTTTAAATCTTTTCTGCTACAGTTAATAAAGCTATTCTTTGTTGTAAATTGATCCACATTTCTTTCTTTTTTTATTCTCTTATACGTTAATAAGGATACAGTGTTATGCAGAGGTGTACTTATAACAATTTTATAGACAAATGATACTATTTACAGTCGCGCGGGGGGCGCGAAATGTTTTCTTCTTCCTAGGGGGGGGCATGACAGAAAATAATTGAGAAGCACTGACTTAAAGGAAGCGGTGCCGTCTCTTTGGGGTGGGTGTTGTTGGGGAGCTCGGCTTCCTTGCCTCATGTCGCGGGGAAAGGAAATCGTGAAAAGGGAGGGGTTGTAAGCACAGAAAGACGGGCCTTGCTAGTGGCAAGGGTAACTCGCTAGTGGGTAGAGATGAGCTCTCGAAGTAACCCCTTTTTTCTGCCAATCTCAGCGTGGCCTTCCTGCCTTATATGGAGAGCAGCTTCCATGAAATCTGCAAGCTGCTGGAGGTAATGGTGGTCCGAAAGAAGCTGCCCCGGATCTTAAGGGTTGGATGGGCAGGAGGCAGCGGGGTGGGTGGGGGACCACTGGGAGCAGGAGAGGACTGCGGCAGAGCCAGGAAATTCCCCGGGTGAAGGGTGTCGGACCTGAGAAGTTTCCCATCGCGTATAGGATGTGAGTGTGTGAAACTCTTTATTAGTCCCGGGGTGGGGGGGCGGGGAGAGATTTAAAACAGGGATGGGGGAACTGCAGGCCCAGGGCCAAATCCTGCCTTCCAGGGTTTCCCAGGCGGCCACAGCTCCTTTCCCACAACCACCACTTGATTGATGGTTTCCCGGCTTTTGTGCAATCTCCCCCCTCCCCCCTTCTAAAAAGTTGAAATGTCTCTTCTAATGTTTAGTTAATCATGGCAGTAAGAGCTGGAGGGTTTTTCACTCCCTATTTTGGCCCCGCCCCCTTTGTCTCTGGCCCCACCCCCTTTGTCTCTGGCCCCACCCACCACTGGAATGTGGCCCCTGAGAGCTCCTCCAAAATGGAATTCGGCCCTTGGGCTGAAAGAGTTCCACACCCCTGCTTTAAGAGGCGTCCGCCTCAGCGCAACACTAATTCGCAGAAGCGGCTGCAGCACAAATCGGGGATGGGTTAGGAGGGAAAAATAAATGCCAGCCTGAGCCGGATCAGAAGAGGTCCGTCTCCCTCTGGCAAGCGTAAGCCCCACAAACGAGCTGTGGGGAATGAATCGTGGCAGTTGGAGGGGATCTGGAAACAGGGGACAATGTTTGGGACACGGTGAAAACGGTCCCTGACTTGCCACTTCCGTTCCAGTGCCCCCACATCAGCGTGCGGAAAGCTGCGTTCGAGGCTCTGGGTCACTTCTGCATCTCGCTGAGCAGGCTTTGTGACCGTGACCCGTCCGAACCCCAGGTCGCTGGTGAGTGAGTGCCGGGGGGACCCTGATCTGAAGCACCCCATTAGAGAGGAAACGGTGTGCCGGCAATTTGGGGGAGGAGCCTCAGGTGGGCGAGGGCGGTAACCGCACTCCTGCAAGGACCTCCCAGAGAAAGGCAAGGCACGCTGTACGGAAGGCATGGAAGACAGACGGGCAGGCGGTGCGGAGTTGCAGGGTGAAACTCGGGAATTCGTTTCCAGAAGCTGCGGTGATCGCCGCCAACTTGGATGGCTTTAAAACGGGGTTAGGCGAATTCCTAGAGGAGAAGGCTGTTGATGATGGCTACTGCTCATGAAGGCTATCTGTCCCCTCCAGCATCAGAGGCACAATGCTTATGTGCGGCAGTTGCCGGGGAACATGGGCGGGAGGGTGCTGTCGCGCTGTATCCCGCTCGTGGGCTTCCCACGGGCATCTGGTTGTCCACTGGGCGAGGTGGGTCCTCGGCCCGACCCAGCCGGGCTCTTCCGATGTTCTCACTCTTTTGGAAACGTGGCCCTTTGACCCCTTCCTTTCCCAGGCCTCCAGAAGCTTCTGGCCCTGGTGCTGCCGGTTTACATCAAAGGGATCCGGGAGGACAAAGAGCGCCAGGTGGTGATGGCTCTTCTGGAAATGCTGGAAAAGGTGGTGAAGTCCTGCCGAGGGGAGGCCCTCCGCGAACCCGGGCGGCTGGCGGAGCTGTGTCAGGTGGTCCGGGAAGTGCTGGAGAAAAAAGTGAGTGTTTCGGGGTTGGGGTGGGATGGAACTAGAGCAGTGTTCTCCAACCTTGGGTCCCCAGATGTTTTTGGCCTACAACTCCCAGCGTGCCCCAGCCAGCGTAGCTGGCTGGGGCATGCTGGGAGTTGTAGGCCAAAAACATCTGGGGACCCAAGGTTGGAGAACACTGAACTAGAGGAATATAGGAATGCAAGAAGCTGCCATATCGGGTCGGACCCTGGTCTGTCTAGCCCAGTATTGTCAACACTGACTGGCAGTGACTGTCCAGGATTTCGGGCAGGGTTTTCCCCCGCCCTGCCTGGAGAGTGGGCATCTAACAGTTTTCGCTAAAGCAAGCTTTCCAGCCCTACCCTTCATACAGGGCTGTTTCCCGTCTTAGGCAACCCGTGTTTCACGCCCCAAGCTTGCTTTAGGGAAAGCCGTTAGATGCCGGGGAAGGACATGACAACAGCCAAGGAAAGAACAGATTTTTTTTTTTTTTGGTCCTTCTTGTTTTGAGTGTGCTTCTCTGATAAACAAAGTTCTCAGTGTACTCTTTATACATTAAGCTTTTTAAAAGCAGCTTCAAGGAAAAGTAATTTTTGCAACCTTGTACAAATACAAAAAAGAAATGCAATGCGTATCACTTACTCACATTTAGAAATTTCACTTTTTCTACTTAACGTTATTTCTTGGGTCCGAAAATCCCAAGAGCCGTCGTCCGACCCCTCACCCCATTACTCACCCTCTGGCTTCTGTGGTTTTAACTGTCCATAATCTTTGCAGCGATGATGACTAGAAACCAGTGGTGCGGGGTGGCAAATTTTCCAGTTTTTTTCCCTTCCGGTGCTTTATTTTTCCACGCAAAATTTTCTATTTCATACGTTCAGCAGTAAGTATGCCCATTGCAAATACAGTATTACGCAAGCTTGGCAGTTTCAGAGCTGTAATTACTGCTTTCTAGGTAATTATCCCTAGCATACATAATGACACTGAAATACATCTCTGCCTCCGAGTGAAATGGAGGTGCCCCGACAAATGTAGTGGAAGGAACTTGAACTCTGTTGAAATAGAGTGGTTCTCAGCATATCATGCACAGTTCTTTGGGTTGCTCAAATTAATTAGTGTGTCAACAGTTTTCAATACCTTTGTTTGTTTGTTTTCTTAAATTCAGACAGTGTAAGAGAAGGACTTGTGATTGTCTTTCAGTGTTCACAAGTATTCCAATAATTTGTATTTACTAAATACAAGTAAAATAAACACGCGGAATTAGATCTCTCTAAGGCAGGGTGAGCAACTTGTGGCCCTTCAGATGTTTTGGCCTGTGGCTTCCATCAGCCCTAGCCAGCATAGCCAATGCTTGAGGAATCATGGGAGTTGTAGTCCAACACATCTGGAGGGCCACAAGTTGCCCATGCCTGCTTTGGGGCGTCAGGACATTTGCTGATGCAAACTGAATGTTTTCCTGTGCCAATGACCCTATGCAAACTAACCTAATTTGCCCTGGAAAGTTTTCAGATTCAAAGTTTTCCAGAAAACCCACATTGCTGCTAGAAACTTTTTTTTAAACGTGTGTAAGTGGAACCTGCAACAAACTGTTGCAGCGTGGAGTGCTTCTGTTCAGGATTCCAGCCACTCATTTCCATTCCCGTTTTCCCTCCCCCAGTTTTCCATTTTCCTCTCCAATAGTTAGCATTCCACAGCCACTGAACATGTGCAGTATTCATTGGGCTGCTTTTAGGTGATTTCTCCCCCCCCCCCGCCCACCCCCCTTTAGGGCTTCTTTTCCCTAAAAATATTGTGAACTTCTGCAAATCTTGGTGTCCCCCTGAGCCAGCTGGAACCTCCCCCTCATGTGAGGATGGTGCCGTTTTGGCTACAAAAGCAACCTGAACATCGGAAATAGAGGGAACACCAACACCCCCCCGCTGTCCGTGTGTGTGATGCATCAAATTCCAAGCTAGTGCAGTGTAACTGGAGCAGTGTGCACTATGCCCAGATGCTCTCGAAACCCGGGGGTTCATTTGGACAGGTATAAACCTTCGCCATTTTAACAAGCAACCTGCCATGTCCCCTTTCCAGACTGCCTGCCAGGACACGGACGTGGAGGAGGAGGAAGAGGAGGAGGAGGAAGATGAAGAGGAGGTGAGTATGGGGGCTGGCAGCCTCAAACTCCAGCCCGTGTTTACTTCGGGAACCGTGGCTCCTCAGGATTCGGGGGAGGCAGCCTGGAGCGGGAAGGAAAGGGGTGCCGGCGGGCAGCCAGGCGGTGGGAAGAAATGAACTGCGGAAAGCCCCCCAAAGCAAAAGCAAGCCGTGTAAACGGGGCAGCCGTAGCGAGAGAGTGACCACGGGCAAGGGCTCATGGCTCTGAGAAGCCCAGGCTCCAAGGCTGCTTGAGTGGGGTGCCTTGAACCCTGGCCTGTCCGCTCTTAACGCGCCCGACTAGGGCCTCCCAGCATGCCTTGCCTCTAACCCAGCAGGGCCCCCTTCAGGAGGAGCGTGCGCATAGGGTGGGGGCTTAGGACTGCAGTCCCTCCTACTCGAGAGTAAACCACGTTGAAGATGGCCCTTGAGTGGTGAGCAAAGGCGGATTGCGGAATGCTGAAGGTGTGGCCGCCGCCGCCTCCGGGTAAGGCCTTTGCGTGCCAGAGCGGAGGAATTGCAGGAACCGGCGGAGACGACTGCTTTTTTTACCCTCTCCCTCCCTCTCTCCCCCGTCTCCTTCCTCCTCCCGCTCCCCCAAACCAGGCGGAATATGACCTCATGCTGATCGAGTTCGCCGGCGAGGTGATTCCGACGCTTGCCAAAGTGGCCGGGGGAGAAGCCTTCGCCCCCTATTTTGCCGGCTTCCTGCCCCTCTTCCTCAATAAGATGGTGAGTCCCGGGGCGCACCGGCCCGTCCGCATCCCACCCCTCGCTCTCCGTGGCTTCTCGCTGCTTCCTGCCCTTCCGTGAGGCTCCCAGAAGCACCCCCTGCGCCCGTGACCACCTCTCTCCTTCTGCCCTTTCTTGTCTCAGTATGGCTGACTCCCCGCCAACGCCTTTGCCTCCTTCCCCAAGGCCTCTTCTTCCTCTCCAGCAGAGGTTTTCCTCGGCCCCCTTTGGGGCTTGGGACGGCTGTTGGGCCTAAATATGTCTGCATTTGTATCTGGAAACACACCCACACACCCCTTCTCCCAGGTTTGCTCCGTTTTTATCCCCACCGCAACCCCGGTAAGGTGAGTTGGGGTTGAGAAAAAGAACGCAGATTTCCTAGGTGAATAACTCCCATCACCCCCAGCCAGCTCTTTCAGAGAAGGTTGTCTGCCAACGCTGACCTTCTCCAGGGTGATAGCGAGTTCCAAGCCCACTAGTCTTAAGTTCTCACGCTCCTCAAGTGGACCAAAATAACTGTCTTGTCTCACATGCCCGCAACTGTCGGAGATTTAAAGGCTGTGAGCCGCCTTGGGTCCCAGTGTTGGGAGAAAGGCGGGATACAAATAAATATTATAATAATAACAACAACAACAACAACAACAATAATAATAATAATAATAGTGTACACCTAACTGAACTGTCTTATTTTCTAGAATTCCAAGAATTTGGATGGGGGGGCCCTTCTGGACTTGTTGCCATATCCGTAGCCCAGAAAGAGAGCCAGGGTGGCGTAGTGGTGAGAGTGTTGGACTGGGAGTCGGGAGATCCGGGTTCTAGTCCCCGCTCAGCCATGAAACTCACTGGGTGACTTTGGGCCAGTCACTGACTCTCAGCCTAAGCTACCTCACAGGGTTGTTGTGAGGATAAAACAGGAGGAGGAGGAGGAGGATTTTGTAAGTCGCCTCGGGTTCCTTGCAGGAAGAAAGGCGGGGTATAAATATAGTAAATAAATAAGCGGGGTGGGTGGATCTCTCTCCCTTTCGAGTTACGGGTTCCGCCCTCTCTTTGCCTGCCTCCTTCATTTCCCTGCCCTTCCTCTCCCGCCGCCCCCCCCCCGCAGAAGCCCAGCTGTACCTGCGCAGACAAGTCCTTTGCGGTGGGCACCATGGCAGAAGCGATCCAGGGGCTGGGCCCCGCCTCGAGCTCCTTCGTGCCGCGCCTGCTGCCGCTGCTGATGGGGGCGGCACACGACGCAGACAAGGAAGTGCGCAGCAACGCCATCTTCGGGCTGGGCGTGCTGGCAGAGCAGAGCGGGAAGGCCATGTACGAGTATCCTTCCCTACGATTGCGGAGTGCGCGCGCGTGAGGGGACGGCAGGGCGGAAGAGAGCGCAGCTGACGGAGGAGCGTGTGTTTCTGGGCCTTGCTGGGGAGGCATGTGGGGGCCAAATCAAGATTGTCTCAATCAGTGTTCTCCAACCTTGGGTCCCCAGATGTTTTTGGCCTACAACTCCCAGCATGCCCCAGCCAGCATAGCTGGCTGGGGCATGCTGGGAGTTGTAGGCCAAAAACATCTGGGGACCCAAGGTTGGAGAACACTGGTCTAAGGCCTGTGGCTCACGCTGGCTCAGCTTGTCTGAGCGTGGAAAGCTAAGCAGGGTCAGGCCTGGTTATTCCTTGGATGGGAGACCCCTCTAGTTTCCTGCATTGAGCAGGGGGTTTGATTCAGTGGCCTTGTAGGCCCCTTCCAACTCTATGATCTATGAAACTATGAAATCCTACCTGCCTAGGGAAGCGGCCCGGCCCGGCAGGGTTCCCCAGACATAACATAAGAAGAGCCCTGCTGGATCAGGGCAAGGGTCCATTTAGTCCAGCATTCCGTTCACACAGTGGCCGACCAGCTGCCCACGGGATCCCACAAGCAAGACATGAGTGCAACAGCACCCTCCCGCCCATGTTCCCCAGCGTACTGCCTCTGATACTAGACCACTGACCGTTCGGTGGTTTCCCAGCTTTTGTGCCATTTTTTTCTCCTGTTCTAAAAGGCTCAAAGCCCCTCTCTCCTAAAGCTTCGTTCCTGGCAGTGAGAGCTTTAAATTACAACGTGGTAGAATTCGGGGGTATTTGGGGTATATTGGCCCCGCCCCCTTTTGCCTTCGGCCCCACCCATCACTGGAATGCGCCCCCCCCCGGGAGCTTCTCCAAAGTGGGGGCCAAAAGGGGTTCAATGCCCCTGGTCTAAATGGTTTGTGTGTGGTGTGGTGGACTGGGAGTGTCACATCGAGGCCTTCTACACCCTCCCGGCGAGATCTTCCAAGTTCTGGCTTTCCTCATAACCATCCCCCCCGCCCCCCTGGTTTGATTAATGGCAGTTGCGGGATGCAGGGGCGAAAGGAAGTCCAGGGCGGATCTCTCGATCTCGCAGAGAACTTTAAATATAATAATAATAATAATAATAATAAAGCTTTGCAGTGTTGCCCAATCCGCAGCCCAATTATGCTCTCGGAACAGCTGGGTTCCATAACCCAGCCTTCCCGAACCGGGCGCCCTCCAGATGGGTTGGATTACAACTCCCCTCAGCCCCAGCCAGCTGGCTGGGGGCTGATGGGAGTTGTAGTCCAACCAGTTCGGGAGAAGGCTGCTTGTAATCTAGGGAATTTGCCAACGTTGGTTTATTCTGCAACATCTGTCACGTGCTCTCCGAGATTCTGTTGCATGCTCTCAGGCCGTAGGGAGGGTTCAAGGGCGTCGCTGCCACCGCCCCCCAAACATCATGCTCCCTTTTTTTTTTCCCTTAACGCCCCCTCCCTCTTCGTCCGGCGCAGACATTACCCCAAGCTGCTGGGGCTTTTGTCCAACGTCATCTCTCAGGAGCGAAACAGCCGGGTGGCCGACAACGTCTGCGGAGCCGTCGCCCGGATGGTGATGGCCAATCCCGCAGGGGTGCCCGTCGGACAGGTGAGAACCGAGTGCGAGTCCTGCCGAGGTGTGCAGGGGCGAGAACGTCGGCCGGTGGGATGCAGAGCCGCCTTCCGCCCTTCAGCTCGCGCTTCACCCTCGTCCTTCCATTCCCAGCGCTTGCCTTTGCTGCTGCAGCTCTTCTGTTCTTGGTTCGCTGATCTGGAAGAGCTACCGGGCACTCTCCCAATCAAGGGGAGCAGGGCACAGAACTAGATCCCTTCTTGTGAATTAAAAAGCAAACCTGTGAAATGTATGTTAAACCATTTGTTTCTCTAGCCCAGTGTTCTCCAACCTTGGGTCCCCAGTCGTTTTTGGCCTACTACTCCCAGCATGCCCCAGCCAGCATAGCTGGCTGGGGCATGCTGGGAGTTGCAGGCCAAAAACATCTGGGGACCCAAGGTTGGAGAACACTGCCGAGCCTATTTGCCAGGGAGGCTGCTTCCCTCCCCAGCTCTGCCCTTTCTTTTTTTCTGCCGAGTGCTACGTTATTTTTTCATTCCATTTCTACCTGTAATTTGGGGGAGGAGGGGGCTTTTCCCACACCACGCAGGGGATTTTAATCCGCACAAGCTCTTTTTAGGGGCATCGGAAGCGGCCTTGTGCTGCGTCAGGCCCTCGATCCATCTAGCCCAGTGTTGTCGACGCCGGGCTGGTGTTTTGGGCTGGTGTTTCCTCGCCCTGTTTGGAGGTGCCAGGGCTTGAACCGGGGGGGCCCTTCTGCATGCAAAGCGGTTGCTGTGGGTCCCGTTTGAGCAAGCAACTGTGGGCAGTGGATTGGAGCAGGGCGTGGGGGGGTTAGTCATTCTTTTGGATGCAGTGTGGCATAGTGGTCAGAGTGTTGGACTGGGACTCAGGAGATCCGGGTTCTAGTCCCCGCTCGGCCATGAAACTCACTGGGTGACTTTGGGCCAGTCACTGACTCTCAGCCTAACCTACCTCACAGGGTTGTTGTGAGGATAACATGGAGAGGAGGAGGATTATGTAAGCCGCCTTGGCTTCCTTGCAGGAAAAAAGGCGGGGTATAAATATAATAAATAAATAAATAAATAAAAACAGGTGCAGTGTTAATTAAGTATATCCTTCCCCAACCTGGGGCCTTCCAGATGTGTTGGACTACAATTCCCTTCATCCCCAGCCCTTTGGGGCAAATAGCTCGCTAGATCTGCCATTTGGGCTGCCTCGTGACACTGAAGGGCACGTGGGTGGGAAGCAGAGAGACGGGCAAATCCTAATTTAGCTCATTTTTCTTGCGAGGCTGCCTCAAAAGAGCAGAAGACACCTGCCCCTTCGATGGCTCTGGATGGGAGTGTGAAAGAGCGCCAAGCAACCCCTAACCCGAGTGCTTCCGGGCGCTCTCTGGCTTTCTCTCCGCAGGTTTTCCCTGTCCTGCTCCACGCCCTCCCACTCAAGGAGGACTTTGAGGAATACAAAACGGTCTTCTGTTGCATCAGCTTTATCTACGAACACAATCCACAGCAGGTAGGTCTCGGTGCTTTGCATAGTGCCCTCAAGTTTGAGCGAGAGATTTTGCCCAAAATACCCATCAGGCACACGTCGGTTCGCAACTAGCTTTTAAAAACAGGAAAGCGGGGATTCTGAATTGAGGTGGGCAGGTGCACCGGGGTCTCCTTTGGAGCTCCGGAACGTTCTGTGCCCCTGGCCTATGCGGAGACAGTCCCATGGGCGGAATTCCGGGACCGGCCGCCGTTGGCCATGGCCAGAACATCAGAAGCTACCTTCTGCTGGGCCAGGGTCCTTGTTCTTCTGGCCCATCTTCCCCCAGCCTGGCACACTCCAGATGTGTTGGACTACAAACTCCTGTTATCCTCTGCGATTGCCATTGTCAGGAACAGAACGCACCCAGCGCCACCAAAGATTCTCAGATGCTTCTGTTTCCTCTACCAGTGTTTTTGTTTCCACTGCGTGATCCCAGAGTTGTGCAATGCTCCCCACGTTCCCCCCCATACACACACACACATTGGCAGTTTGTGCTTTTAATTCCTGCGTGCTTCTGTGCATTTGGACCAAATGCGAATATTGCAGGCTGGGAAATCACTGCCGAGGGCATCAGAGGGCGGCGCTTTCACATTCTTCCCGCAAAGGGGATTCCCACAGGACTGTGTCGGAAACAACTCTTTTCTTTCTTAGGTGTTGCAGCAGGTTGGGGAAATCATTCGAGCCGGCAGCTCTATCCTGGGCAGCAAACATCTGCCAGCAGGTACGCACCTCAGGCATGTGGCGGGTGTGTGTTGACCTGCCGCCCGCCTGCTTTCTCTCCTGCCCGTTTTTTAGCGCCCGACCAAAAATGCCGAGGTCTTTTGAAGAGAGTACTAGTGAGTTGTGGAATGCTTGCCACGCCCCATGGCTGTGTGCTGCCGAGTGTGATTTGCTCTTTGCCCTGTGATGCGGGAAGTATTAGTTGAACGATGGGGAAGGTGATTCAGGGAGAAGTTTTAGAAGTCTCTTGTGGGCTTCTGAGCTTCCCAGGGGCGTCGCGTGGCTGTTGCGTCACCATCATCTTAATGGCACTTTCCTTGTTTTGTTGACAGAGGGCCGGGACGCGCTAGTGACCCTCCTACGCAGCCTCTCCACCCGCTCCCCGGCCCAGTTCCAAACGGCCGTGCTCTCGCTGCCTCCGGAAGCCGGCGCCTTGGTCAACGCGGCCGTCAGCTCCGCCTGAGGCGGCGGCAGGGCTGCACTCCCCACCCGTTTTGCCAAGTCGGCGAGGACTCGGCCCGCAGAGACCGCCGCCCTCCTCCGTCGTACGCCTTGTCCTGTCTGGACTGGCGTCCTTTCATTTCGAGACTGACCTCCTCCTAACCCGAAGCGACACTACTGCCCCCCCCCCCGTGTTCCTGTTGCCAGTTGGCGTCTTCCGGCTCACTGTTGAGCCGGGGTTCTTGTACACCTATGACGGTCGTCTAGATCTCAGTCGTTGTCATACATCTCTCGTGCTGGGTTGTTGTGGGGGTGTGTTTTTCTGGGTTGAGTTGTTAAGCCAGTTCCTTAGAGGGTTACCTTTTTCACACGCAAAAAAAGCTTATCGGGCCCTTCCTATTTGCAAGAGAGTCTCTTTGTCCAGCACCCTTCATGGGACGCTCTGCAGACACCACTCAGTTCAGCTAGTAGCAGGGCTCTCCAACCGTGGGTCCCCAGATGTTGCTGGACTACAGCTCCCAGAATCCCTTGCCATTAGCCACGCTGGCTGGGCATGCTGGGAGCTGTAGGCCAGCAATATTTGGGGACCCACGGTTGGAGAGCCCTGAGCTAGTGGGACTTAAATGCCTCTCTCTGAACTGCCTTGCCAGTTCTCTGCCTTTTTGCTTTCTGATAAACGACCCAACCCACCCACCAGCAGGCATCAGTTGTGAAGGGATCATTTGCACAGCCAAGCCCATGCGTGGAGATCCAAACCAAACGGTCCCGCCCGCTACAGTCGCCCGCACGGTTGGCTTGGACATGTGCCCAGCTCCAAAATCACTCCCGTGTTTATTGTGGCAATGGCAAACCTACTGATGAGGTCGAGATAAGTGCAGCAACGTGGTTTGTCGAGACGGGCCACACGTTGGAAGCCCAAATCCGACTCGACCGACGTCTCTGTGTCTCCGTTTGAGTGCCAGGGGGTGGGCGAGCGGCTATAGTCAGCGTGTCCCGTTTTCCTCAGGCTGAGCTTGCTCGTTCGCAGATCTGAAGAGTCAAAATGCACATTTGGTGAATCGCATGATCAGAAGCGGGGGGGGGGGGGGGTTGTCACAAGTGCAAAAAGTCAGATGAACTTGCTGCTCCTTGGCCATTACGGGAAGGGTAGTGTGTGTGTTTTGTTGTTTCGCCTGTTCCCTTTCTTGCTAACAGAAAGCTTTTGTGTGTGTATGTTATCTGACTCAGATGGTATCTCTTCTAAAGCTGAGCCAAAAGGGGAGGATGAGTCATAAGAGTTACTGGCTTCAGCTCTGATGTCAAGGTCAAAGAGCCAAAATTCTGCTGCACTACACAGCATCCCAGTGTTCATTTCCTTCGACCAGTGTGTGGATGTACTGTACAGTGTACACTGACTCAAGTTCTGTAAGTAGAAGCTGGTAGTTCACACGCTGCGTGGCCACAAAATACTCTTTATTAGGGGATGTCTCACCAGCCATTTCTGTCCTGTTGCCTACACGAAGCTCCGTTGTCTGGTTCTCCAACAAGTTTGGGAGGGGGGGGGGGTTTGTCTCCCTCCTGCTGTTACCAAATGAAGTGGTTTGAGTTTGAGTCCAGTTCTCTTGCCTTCCCTGCCTGGTTGGGAGCCATTCCCAGAGCTGCTAAGCCTCCGCCCTCCACATTCTCTTGCAAGGGGGGAGTGGGAGCGAGATATATATCTGTTTGCCAAAGTTTAGTGGTCCTTGAAACGGCCACTGAGAGATTATTTTTGCAAGCGTCTCTTGTAGGTTTTCAGCTGGATCCGTGATGAAATAACGATCTGTTAATCAGCTGTACACCCCCACACATACTTTGTATTTAAGATTTTAACCTTCTGGGTTTGGTATTTTTTTGAACGAAAGACTATAAAAATATATTGTGTATCTTGTAATAAAAAATTGTTGTATCTGGACAGGTTTCCCTGAAAGTGCGTGTGTATAAAACACGAGCCCTGCTATATCAGACCATAGATCCAGCTAGTCCAGGCTCTTGGGAAGCTCCCGAAGGCCAAATTCTATTTCAGAGAACCTCTCGGGGGCCCACATTCCACCGGTGGGCAAGGCCAAAAATACTAGCATCCTTTTACTAATGCTTTTACCGTCAGTCACTAGGCCTTAGGAGAAGAGGCATGTCAACCTTTTAGACCAGTGTTCTCCAACCTTGGGTCCCCAGATGTTTTTGGCCTACAACTCCCAGCTGTGCTGGCTGGGGCATGCTGGGAGTTGTAGGCCAAAAACATCTGGGGACCCAAGGTTGGAGAACACTGTTTTAGACCGAGGGGGAAAACTCTGTAAAAGTCAGAATTCCACCAAATAATCACAAGGGGAAGAGGCGTACCCAGCTGGAAGAACTGGATTTGGCCCACAAGCAGGGCACATCAAGTCTTGCAGGTGGGTAGGAAACTGGCCCAGGTCACTTCTCTCGAGTTGGGGTAGGCAAGAAGTGGCCATGTGGACGAAATCCCAGCCGTGTGTGTGCGCGCGCGCAGTAGTGGGGAGGCAGGCCGAGACAAAATAGTTGGCCACCCAAACAAAGAGGCAACAGAAGCTCAGAAGAAGATTCCAGGCAGCCAAACTGCCTCTCCCAGTCTGGAGGCATTCAAGGTGCAGCTGGACAGACATCTGTCAGAGATGCTTTGACCTGGATTCCTGCATTGAGCAGGGGGTTGGACTCGATGGCCTTGTAGGCCCCTTCCAACTCTACTTTTCTATGATTCTATGAAACCGCAGCTGACTGACAGTCGCTGGGGACAAGAGTGACCGACCTTTCTGTCTGTCCCAGCAAGGCAATTGTGTCTTGTCTTTATTTCTCGCCTGCCAGAAATTCAAAGTGAATTGAATTCAAAGAGGCCTTCTAATTACTCTCCCCTGAAATATATATATATTTAAACACAACAGCTTTATTTAGTTAGAAAATGTGTGGTTTTTTTTAATAACCAGGATCTACAAATGCAACTTTCTTATCTAAAAACCAGTTGAAATGAAAAGCTTCTCTCCCATGCCCAGGAGAACTGGATCACGAATTCTCTCCTTGAGGGACCCTCTGAATTCCACTCAGTACTGGGACCAGCAGGTCTCTCCCACTGCCGATGACGGCCTGTCCGAGCGAGGCTTCAGCACTGCTAGCGAACAGGGAAACGGGCTCCGGGTTTAATGACAATCTGTCCGTAGGGCTCCGCTTGCTCCAGGCGCAGGTACTGGGCTGCAGAAAGAACTGTTTGGGGAGCAGGGGGGGGGGAGAGGGAAGGAAATTGTTTAGGGATTCTGCAGGAATTGGGTTGCCTATTTGCTTCAGAGCCCAATGCAAGGAGCTGGTACTTAACGCAAGTAGAGCCCTGCTGGATCGGACCAAGGGTCCTTCCAGTCCAGCATTCTGTTCACACGGCTGCCCACACGATCCCACAAGCAGGAGATGAGTGCAACAGCACACTCCCGCCCATGTTCCCCGGCGACTGGTGCACATAGGCACACTGCCTCTGGTGCTGGAGGTAGCATAGAGCCATCCGGACTAGTAGCCGTTGATAGCCTTCTCCTCCTCCATGAATGTGTTCAATCCCCTGTTAAAGCTGTCTAGATTGGTGGCCATCACTGCTTGCCTTTCCAGCACTCAACGGCTTGGGACCCAAATACCTGCAGGAGCGCCTGCCCCTCTTATCAGCCTACCCATGCTCTTAAGATCTTCAGGGAAGGCTCTTTCCGAAGCACCAGAGCTGCGCATTATGTGACAAGGGAAGGAGTTTTCTGCGTTGTGGGGGTCCATCCTCCCCGTGGAGTTGGGGGCTGGCGTGAACACTGGATTCTTTTCAGCACCAGATCAAAAGCAGCTTGCCCAGGCAGTTTTAAGTTCGCTTATTTTGTGTCTTTTCTGCTCTTGATGGTTGTACTTTAATGTTGGATGGGGCTGGCCTCAGGAAGGGCTCCTCTGTTCTCAGAAGGTGCCCCTGCCTTATTTGGGGGGGGGATCCCTCCCCCTCGCCCCATTCAGCATGGTCCTGTGTGACATTTTCCAGGGCTCGGCCTCGGGAGGCCGGGAAGTCTGCTTCCGCCAGCCCCGCAGCACACGCCCACACCTGAATCTAACCCATCAAACTGCACCGCCTTTTGATGGTATTGAAGTAAACCACCACCTGGATAGCCGTTGATGAAAGGTGGTCTAAAAATATTCTTAAATCTATAAACACATACCCAGACACAGGTAGAAAAACCGGCTGGCCACCGCCCGAGATGTGGTGAGGGGCACCAGGTGGTCAAATTCTGTCTCGCCAAAGTGTTCCAGCTTGGCAGCAACCAACCTGCAAGGAGGAAAGGGTTGCGGCAGCCCTTCCTTTCGCCATCGGCTACGGGTCGGTCGTTTGATGGGTTTACTTCCCGGCACCAGGAAGAAGCAGCAGAAGCAGAGTCTCCTCCATTTCTGCTGCTTTACTCTCTTTATGTGAAGGGCCCCCCGGGAGGACTGTAGTCTCGGCCGCCCCTTCCCCAGGATGTTTCTGTCTCCACCAAGCAGGGGACAATTCCCCTTTTTGGAAAGGCGAGGAGAGGTGTTTTTTCTTTTATTTTTTTTAAAAAAACGAAATGGTGGCTCTTTCTACGGAGTGGTGGGCCTCAACAGAACTAGGTTCTCTAGGGCAGGGATGCAGAACCTCAGGCAAGCTGGCCACATTCAACCTGCCACCCCCCCGCCCCTTTTCCACCGAACTGCACAGGGTTTCCCCCCATTCTAAAAGGCTGGAATGCCTCTCTTAAGGCCTCGTTGTTGGCAACAAGAGCTTTAAGCTATACTATGCTGGGGTGGGTGGGGGGGATGTTGTATTTTTTTGGCCCTGCCCACCCACAATGGAATGCAGCCGCCGAGAGCTCCTCCAAAGCTAAATTCAGTCCTTGGGCTTCACCCCTGGGCCAGGGGGACCCCCGGAAAGTTTGCAAGTCAGGCCGCACCTGCGTATGTAGTCCAGGGTGATCATGTCCGTATCCAAGGGCAGCTCGAAACTGATTTCCGGGAGTTCAGGTACAGAGGGCAGCACGGCTTCCTCCGGCTCTAGGAGGATCCTGCAGGCGAGGAAGGCGAGCTCAGGAGAGAGAAGCAGGTCACCGAGCCGCCCACCAGGACAGGAGGCAAAACTAATTTGGGGCCAGGGATGGAAGGATGATCAGCCTCACCTCTCCTCCACCATCACCAAGCTAGGGCGAAGTTCTTCCTCTGTAGTCTCGAGGGAAATTTCTGCAAGGGCCAAAAAAAGGAAAGAAATATAACCGTGTGTTTCAAGGACAGCCCCGGTCGAGGGGAGATTCGGCATCTGTGGGACAGGTGGAGGGGTGTAAAACCTTCTTCCAGCCCAAGGGTTGGATTCAATGTCGGAGAAGTTGTTAGGAGGCTGCATTCCAGGGGTGAGCGGGGCGAAGGTGCCAAAAATACCAGCATGTTTTAGTTTAGAGTTCTTACTGCCAAGTCTTGGAGGAGGCGTTTCAACTTTTTAGAATGTGGGGGGGGGGACTGTGCTAAGACCAGGAAACCTGAGGTCCAGCACCTCAGCCCCAGGAGTCTTTGGGATGGAGACCACCCCCTCTACGCACCTGACGAGCCCACGTGGGGGACGCTCGGTTCTTCAGCTGCTCGCAGCTCCTGCAGGAGGGGGGGGGCGGAAGAAGAAAGAGGAAGCACTAAACATCAGGGACCAGGAATGGAGATCAGCTTCACAAAGTTGCAGGGGTGCGGAGTGGGAGTGCATCACTTTATGAGTAGGTGAGGAAAATGCACTAGCTGCTAGCTGTGAGCCACTCCTGGCACTCCATTGGCTGAGCTGCTGTGATGTCACTGGAAGTTTGCAGACCATCTTAACCGCTCAGCACTGAAACCATAACAAAGTGGCACAGCCTTCACCAAACCCAGGGCCCCTCCAGATGTGTTGGACTACAACTGCCAGCATCCCCCAGCCAGTTGGAGCCCAAGTTGGGGATGACCAAACAGGCAATTTAGTGAGGGAGGGGAAGTTTGGTCAAAAGGTGTTTCTATTCTGGGGATGCTGGGAGTCCAACACATTTGAAGGGTGCCAGGATTGGGGAAATCTGGGGTAGGAACTACCATTAAATGCCCTGTGAATACGTTGAGGGAGCGGAGCTAACATTTTCGGCTGCTAACGGCAAGTTTTTTCCTCCTCTGAGAGCTTTCGAGCGTGGTTCTTTACCTCCAACTCGCTAGGGACCTCGGCCCCCCGCACTTCCTCCTCCTCCAACGCTCGCCGCCTGGCATAATCCACACGTTGGAGGTTGGCACAGCGGGCCCAGAGGTCGTGGAGGGCGGGATGCGTCCATCCTGGGAGAATAAAATGTCAAGAGCTGAGGGGCAGTGCTTAAATTTCTCAAAAAGGAGCTGAGGGGCAGTGCTTAAATTTCTCAAAAAGGAGAGGCGTGGTGGCTCATATCCTGCCGGCGCATCAGAGTTCTTATTTATTAAATGCCCTTCATCAATAAGGGATCCCATGGCAGTGTACACAGCATCAAAAACAAATCCAGTATAAATAGCATACAATTACATACGGGTAGAGCGGTGTTCTCGCTGGCTGGGGCATGCTGGGAGTTGTAGGCCAAAAACATCTGGGGACCCAAGGTGGGAGAACACTGGGGTAGAGCGATCCCCAGACCCAAGGTCAGAAACAGAGCTCCGCCCTCGAAGCTGGGGGTCCGCACTCGGACCCCCTCTGCAGCTGGTGCAGAAATAACTACTGCAGCAGCTGCTTCTCCAAGGTCGTAAAAGGGGGCATTCTAGGAGGAAACGGGGGCCACCAGGATATGACATATCCTGACGGCGCGCCAGCCTCCTCCCCTCCCCGCCCAAAGCGTTGCAGCTAGACGGCTGAAATGAGCCGTCTAGTGGGAGGAGCGGGGAGGTGAAGATTGCCTCCCCGCTCCTCCCGCTCCGGCCATAAGCCTCCCAAGTTTGGAGGCTCACAGGCATCCCCACTGGATCGCGCCCTAAAAGCCAAATTAAAAACAGCAACTCTTCCACCGGCAAGCCAAACAAAAACACAATAATTCCGTTTTAAAATTATTTGCAAAATCCAGGGGATTTTAGACTCTTTTGGGGTGGCGCCCATTCCCCCTAAAATCTCAGATGCGCCCAATGTAGGAAGAGTCACCCAAGAGGAACTCCCTCCCTAGTGACCTTCGCCATGCCCCCTCCGTGATGAGCTTCTGCCGTGCATTAAAAACATGGCTGTTCAGGCGGGAATATGGGGTGGGTTAGGTTTTTAAAAGAACTTTCATATATTGTTTTAATTATTATTATATTTTATTGTATTGTTTTATTGAATTTTAATTGTACATCGCCCAGGGTGGCCGGATGACCAGCCAGATGGGCGATTAATAAATATAATAAATAAATAAATAAATAAATTTGGGAATGTTGCTGCCGACATGCGGTTGTGCCTAGTTCAATCTGCACCCAAGGGCGACTCCCTTAGATTCCAATACAAGGGAACCTGCAGACCTCCAGATTCAGCTGGAGAACCAACTCCCGTTGCCCCTGGCTCTCGGCCAGTGGTAGTTGGGAGTCCAACAACTTTTGGAGGCCCACGGGTTGCTCAGCCCTGCAAGAGGACAGGCCTTGGGTATGAATCCACCATGGCACAACTGGACTCTTCTTTTTACACTCGTCACATGAAAAGGAGTCACAAGCATGCCGGGCTCTGGTGGTTGATGATTCTGAAAGGTTCCCCCAGAGGGAGACAAAAGAAAGACGACGGAAGAGAGGGTTGTAGAGCCTCTTGCCATCTTTCGCCATCTTTTTTGTACCTCTGCTCCTCTATGAGCAGCTAGCTGGCCCATGCATTTTGAAGCAGGAAGAACAGGGACAATTCAGGTGCTAGAGGAGATACAAGAGGAGCACAGGTAAACCACAGATGGAGAAAACTGTCCAGAGGTTCTACAATCCTGTCTCCTGTCTGCATCCAGGAGCGCCTTCAGAATCCTCAACGGAGAGCCTCGTTTACATGTGCACTTTTCACATGATGCGTGTAACCAGTAGCCAGACCGATGCATTCCGAGCCTAGTCTGGGTTCAGTTTTAACCCAAACCAGGTTCATTTTGTACACAGTAGCTCTGATGGGGTGTGTTCGGAAGACACCCCATCAGAGCTTCAGTGTACAAACCTAAATTGGTTTGGGTCAAAATTCTGCATTCAGGAACTTATTTATTATATTTACATCCCGCCTTTTTTCCTGCAAGGAACCCAAGGTGGCTTACATAATCCTGCTCCTCTTCTCCATTTTATCCTCACAACAACCCTGTGAGGTAGGTCAGGCTGAGAGTCAGTGACTGGCCCAAAGTCCCCCAGTGAGCTTCATGCCCGAGTGGGGACTAGAACCCCGATCTCCCAAGTCCCAGTCCGGCACTCTCACCGCTACGCCACACTGGCTCTAAGAATCAGGGTTGCAATTATTTAAATCAGAATGATTTAAATCAATGATTAAAATCAATAAAAATCATTTTTTTTTGCAAAAAATCATGATTTTTTGCAACCCTGTCGTGTAGGTAGCCTAGTTCTGATTAATGTTTTCTGTATAATTTGGTGTTCTTAACTATTAAGTGTAGGCTATTTGTACTTGTGGTTGCCTGAAACTTTGAAATTAATTTTACTTAAAAATGGGGGGGGGAGGGGAATTGATTAAATAAAATAATCAATTTTTTTTTTATTTTTTGCAAAAAAAAATCATGCTTTTTTGCAACCCTGCTAAGAATGGCATTAATATGAGCTTTCCTTAACTTGCTGCCCTCCAGGTGTTTGGGACAACCTCCCATCAGCCTCAGCCAGCACAGGACTGGAGTCTAAGTCACACACACACACACACACACACACACACACACACGGGTTGCAGGGGAAGACAACACACACATAGCCCTATCTGGGCTGCTTCAGGACCGCTCCAGCCATCTCCAGCTTGCTGCCTGTCTCCCACCTCTTCCTAGTGATAGAGCAAGCGAGTTCCTGGCTTTTCTCTGATCTCTCATCAGAGATCAGAAATAAACTAGGAAGCGTCTTTCTGTCCGCAGATGCAGGGAGTCTGGCTGGCTGCCAGAAATGGCTTTGGCGGGCTTCACGCAGCCCATGCGTGGGCCGCGCTTCTCGCTCCCCTAATCCAGGCAATCTGCCTTCCTTTCATTGTGGGCTGAGTTAACGTGGGAAGGGATGGTGACTCCCAGGTGACTGGCAGGAGGAGGGGAGATCTAAGATGCAATCCTATGCAAGTTTAGGCAGGAAAAAAAGGCCTACAACTCCCAGCATGCCCCAGCCAGCTATGCTGGCAGTTGTAGGCCTTTTTCTCTCTCTGTCTAAACCAGTGTTCTCCAACCTTGGGTCCCCAGATGTTTTTGGCCTACAACTCCCAGCATGCTGGGAGTTGTAGGCCAAAAACATCTGGGGACCCAAGGTTGGAGAACACTGGTCTGACTCTAAACTCACTTAGGATTGCATCTTAAATCGCACTCCCTGGTACCACTACCCCTTTGGGCTTGCCACAAACTGGCTGGTGCAAACGGTGCCCGTGCCAATCCTGATTTCAAGGTGCACAGGCGCCTCTTTGGGACGTTCTCACGCTTTCAGGATAGAATCTGGCTTTGTTCTTGGGCAACTAGGCGCGGCAACACACTCGGCCGCCCACGCGGGGGAGGGGAAAACTGCGGTGGGACTAGCAGAGCCAGAGAGAAGCACTCACCATACGTCGGCGTTCCCAGAAGTTCCGCTGGTGTCTTCAGCCTCTTGGCTGGCAGCAGCACTGTCTCCTACGCGGAGGAAGGGGAAAAGACAGGCATCGGTTGCAGCGGCCTTTCTCCAACCTGGTGCCCTCCAGATGTGTTGGCCTGCAAGCTGGAGATGGTAGTCCAACACATCTGGAAGGGGCCAGGTTGGGAGAAAGCTGAGCGAGAGCAAACGGGATCGGGAACCAGGCTTTTGTAGCATAGTAGAGTTGGAAGGGGCCTACAAGGCCATCGAGTCCAACCCACTGCCCAATGTGGGAATCTAAGTCAAAGCATCCCCGACAAGATGGCTGTCCAGCTGCACTTTGAGTGCCTCCAGTGTGGGAGAGCCCACGACCTCCCTAGGTCATTGGTTCCATTGTCGTATTGCTCTAACAGTCAGGAAGTTTTTCCTGATGTCCAGGCAGAATCCGGCTTCCTGTCACTTGAGCCCATTATTCCGTGTCCTGCACCCTGGGATGGTTCGAGAAGAGATCCTGGCCCTCCTCTGTGTGACAGCCTTTCACGTACTTGAAGAGTGCCATCATATCTGCTTTCTTGGAAGCAGAGGATGCTCAAAAAGAAAATGAGTCCACAACCCTGCGCTAAGGAAAGACGCAAATCTGCCAACTCCCATCACACTTGTGGCGTGGAAGCCTCCGTCCCCGATTGGCTGAGTGTATGTGCATGCACGGAATGTTCACAAAGGCTCCAACTGGTCATGGGGGAAGACCCTCAAAACGTCTGCCGTCCAGCCCCTGAAGCGAAAGGCCAAGTGTTTTTTTTTTAAGTGAGCCACAATTTTCAGGATCATGAATTCTACATTCTGTACCAAATTCTAGCCCTTGCCTGTTATTTGGCCTGTGTGCTCATCGTCAAAAACACATTCATGCCACCTTTGTATATTCCATGTTTTTACTGAAATTAATCCAGGCTGGGACGGAAGCAAGTTTGATGGGTATTTTAACCCCACAGGCTCAATGATCCTGAAACCTACCAGGGGCTGACACTGTGTTCGCGGGTCCAAGGTCTGTTTCTGGAAACCCTCCCGGGAAATCTGTGTCTCGACATCCAGGAAGCACAGCTGTCTCCTCCGCCTTGCAGGCTGGGCCGGGGATGGCTCATACTCTGGCAGGTGGAGCTGCAGAGGGGCAAGAGGACTTTCCAGATGCCCTGCGGGGGTTCATCAGGCACCCCGGAGCATCCCCTCCAGGTCAGGCATGCGCAAGAGAACTGACCTTCCCTTCCTCTTACCTCTGGGCTCCGCGGAGAGCGTCGCTCTGGCGTGGGACTAACAGGAGGCGAAGGCAGTAACCGGGGTCCCTCTAGAATGGGCGTCATCTCTACGGGAAACCAGCAAGATTTTGGGTTAGTGAAAATGGCGAGAGACACTCACGTTCTCATCAGCCACTTCCCAGGGCCACTGGGGCATCAGGTTCTCCAGAGGCTTCACCGCCCCGAGCGCAAGACAGTCGCGGTTTCAGTCACGCTGCCAATGCCGTCAAAAGCTGCCCAGCGCCTTGGACGGCGGCTTGACCCAGAGATTCAACCCCCTCCCCACCAGCCATGACGAGCACCACCTGCCGTAGCCTTCACCAAAGTGGTGCCCTCCCAGATGTGATGGACTGCAACTCCCAGGGAATGGTGGGAGTTGCAGTCCAGCCAACACATCTGCAGGGCAGCAGGTTGGGGAAGGCTGGCTGGCCAGTTTCTGCAGACAGAGCTCTACTCAGAGGCAACTCTGCACAGGCCCCGAGCTCTCAAGCTCTACGCCGAGTTGGCAACATTTCCCAGGTCCAAGGGCGAGAAGCAGGTGAAATTTGCGATTGGATCGCCCAATCTTTTGTTTTCCAGCCTTAAAAGCAGCCATCGGGATCAAGAGGGGTGAGGAGAGAGAGTTAACAGCAGGTAAATGGTGCCTTCCTTGATTAAACTCCCCAATTAAGCTGCCTCCTGCTCCCTGCCCCCCCCCCCGAGCCATGGCCCTGATTCAAATTTTCCACACACTAGCTTGGAAGTTCCCAAGGATTGAACCTGGGAACTCTGCATGCAAAGCACACGTTCTTACCACTAAGCAAGGTTCCACGTTGAGCCTCCAACCTTTCCAGACAAAGGGAGCCCCGTTTAAGGCCTGTGCAAATGGAATGAGGCCTTGGCCAGCCCTGGGGGGGGGGGAGCAAGCCTCCCCCCTCCTGCTAGCAACCCAGACAACTCACCCGAAGGTGGCAGGGGGACTTCCGCCAAGGGCCAGGTCTCCTCCGTCAACAGGGGTCCTGTCTCCCTTGCAGCCGACAGCTCCTCCCCAACCCTGTCAAATAAAGCGGGTCCATTTTGGTGGCAGGGACGCTTTCCCCGTGGCGCGAGCCGCCGTCACACACCGGATGGCGCGCGCAAGGGCCTGCAAAGCCTCATGGGACAAAATACGTGTCGGTCTTTGCGGGGTGTTTATTGATGTGCACGGCACTTCATGGAGAAACAGACCAAGGGCGGGGAAGAGAGACGGTTCCCTGCCTGGAGGAGCTTACAGTCTCATCCTCAAGAGTGGAAGAGACACAGGGCGAGGCGGGAAGGGAGAAGCCAGAGCAGGGGAGCAAGGGGTCATGTTCTAAAGCAAGGGAGGGGAACCTGGGCCAAATCCAGCCTGCCTGGAAGCCAAATATGCCCCACACCCACAGTTGCCCAAATACCCTTCCCACCCCCAACCATGGATCCTTGGGCAGTTTCCCATCTTTTGTGCAGTTTCCCATCTTTTTGTGCAGTTTTTCCCCCTTCCAAAGGGTTGAAATGCCTCTCCTAAGGCTTAGTTACTAACAGTAAGAATTTCCAGATCCAGCTAAAATAAGGCGGGAGTTTTGGCATTTTAGCACTGGGCCCTTTGCCTTGCCCTGTCCACCAAAAGCAGAATGCGGTTTCTTTCAGCCCTCAGGCTGAAAGAGATTTTAAAAAAACGCAAGACCTAAAGGGAGATCTCAGTTTAGGATCTCCCAGTCCCAGGGCTTTTGACTGGACTATTAGCAGCCCAGTGAGGCTTGGAGAAAGGGCGAAAAGGCCTCTCCTACAACAGTTACGTCTCCGCTTTTCAAGGCGGGAGCCAACCCCGGATCGCATGGCGGCTGGTATCGTCCAGCTCTTCTAAAGCTCTCCAACTCCCCCACCCCCTCGCCCCCTTTACCGTGTGGGAGGCGACAGCCCCAAGGACACGAAAGGACACTAATCACAAGGGGAAGAGGCGTACCCAGCTGGAAGAACTGGATTTGGCCCACAAGCAGGTGGGTAGGAAACTGGCCCAGGTCACTTCTCTCGACTTGGGATAGGCAAGAAGTGGCCATGTGGACGAAATCCCAGCCGTGTGTGTGCGCGCGCGCGCAGTAGTGGGGAGGCAGTCCGAGACAAAATAGTTGGCCACCCAAACAAAGAGGCAACAGAAGCTCAGAAGAAGATTCCAGGCAGCCAGACCGCAGCTGACTGACAGTCGCTGGGGACAAGAGTGACCGACCTTTCTGTCTGTCCCAGCAAGGCAATTGTGTCTTGTCTTTATTTCTCGCCTGCCAGAAACTCAAAGTGAATTGAATTCAAAGAGGCCTTCTAATTACTCTCCCCTGAAATATATATATATTTAAACACAACAGCTTTATTTAGTTAGAAAATGAGTATTTTTTTTAATAACCAGGATCTACAAATGCAACTTTCTTATCCAAAAACCAGTTGAAATGAAAAGCTTCTCTCCCATGCCCAGAACTGGATCACGAATTCTCTCCTTGAGGGACCCCCTGCATTCCACTCAGTACTGGGACCAGCAGATCTCTCCCGCTGCCGATGACGGCCTGTCCGAGCGAGGCTTCAGCACTGCTAGCGAACAGGGAAACGGGCTCCGGGTTTAATGACAATCTGTCCGTAGGGCTCCGCTTGCTCCAGGCGCAGGTACTGGGCTGCAGAAAGAACTGTTTGGGGAGCAGGGGGGGGGAGAGGGAAGGAAATTGTTTAGGGATTCTGCAGGAATTGGGTTGCCTATTTGCTTCAGAGCCCAATGCAAGGAGCTGGTACTTAACGCAAGGAGAGCCCTGCTGGATCGGACCAAGGGTCCTTCCAGTCCAGCATTCTGTTCACACGGCTGCCCACACGATCCCACAAGCAGGAGATGAGTGCAACAGCACACTCCCGCCCATGTTCCCCGGCGACTGGTGCACATAGGCACACTGCCTCTGGTGCTGGAGGTAGCATAGAGCCATCCGGACTAGTAGCCGTTGATAGCCTTCTCCTCCTCCATGAATGTGTTCAATCCCCTGTTAAAGCTGTCTAGATTGGTGGCCATCACTGCTTGCCTTTCCAGCACTCAACGGCTTGGGACCCAAATACCTGCAGGAGCGCCTGCCCCTCTTATCAGCCTACCCATGCTCTTAAGATCTTCAGGGAAGGCTCTTTCCGAAGCACCAGAGCTGCGCATTATGTGACAAGGGAAGGAGTTTTCTGCGTTGTGGGGGTCCATCCTCCCCGTGGAGTTGGGGGCTGGCGTGAACACTGGATTCTTTTCAGCACCAGATCAAAAGCAGCTTGCCCAGGCAGTTTTAAGTTCGCTTATTTGTGTCTTTTCTGCTCTTGATGGTTGTACTTTAATGTTGGATGGGGCTGGCCTCAGGAAGGGCTCCTCTGTTCTCAGAAGGTGCCCCTGCCTTATTTGGGGGGGGGATCCCTCCCCCTCGCCCCATTCAGCATGGTCCTGTGTGACATTTTCCAGGGCTCGGCCTCGGGAGGCCGGGAAGTCTGCTTCCGCCAGCCCCGCAGCACACGCCCACACCTGAATCTAACCCATCAAACTGCACCGCCTTTTGATGGTATTGAAGTAAACCACCACCTGGATAGCCGTTGATGAAAGGTGGTCTAAAAATATTCTTAAATCTATAAACACATACCCAGACACAGGTAGAAAAACCGGCTGGCCACCGCCCGAGATGTGGTGAGGGGCACCAGGTGGTCAAATTCTGTCTCGCCAAAGTGTTCCAGCTTGGCAGCAACCAACCTGCAAGGAGGAAAGGGTTGCGGCAGCCCTTCCTTTCGCCATCGGCTACGGGCCGGTCGTTTGATGGGTTTACTTCCCGGCACCAGGAAGAAGCAGCAGAAGCAGAGAGTCTCCTCCATTTCTGCTGCTTTACTCTCTTTATGTGAAGGGCCCCCCGGGGAGGACTGTAGTCTCGGCCGCCCCTTCCCCAGGATGTTTCTGTCTCCACCAAGCAGGGGACAATTCCCCTTTTTGGAAAGGCGAGGAGAGGTGTTTTTTCTTTTTTTAAAAAAAACGAAATGGTGGTTCTTTCTACGGAGTGGTGGGCCTCAACAGAACTAGGTTCTCTAGGGCAGGGATGCAGAACCTCAGGCAAGCTGGCCACATTCAACCTGCCACCCCCCCGCCCCTTTTCCACCGAACTGCACAGGGTTTCCCCCCATTCTAAAAGGCTGGAATGCCTCTCTTAAGGCCTCGTTGTTGGCAACAGGAGCTTTAAGTTATACTATGCTGGGGTGGGTGGGTGGGGTGTTGTTGTATTTTTTTGGCCCTGCCCACCCACAATGGAATGCAGCCGCCGAGAGCTCCTCCAAAGCCGAATTCGGTCCTTGGGCTGCAAAAGGTTCAGCACCCCTGGGCCAGGGGGACCCCCGGAAAGTTTGCGAGTCAGGCCGCACCTGCGTATGTAGTCCAGGGTGATCATGTCCGTATCCAAGGGCAGCTCGAAACTGATTTCCGGGAGTTCGGGTACAGAGGGCAGCACGGCTTCCTCCGGCTCTAGGAGGATCCTGCGGGCGAGGAAGGCGAGCTCAGGAGAGAGAGTAGCAGGTCACCGAGCCGCCCACCGGGACAGGAGGCAAAACTAATTTGGGGCCAGGGATGGAAGGATGATCAGCCTCACCTCTCCTCCACCATCACCAAGCTAGGGCGAAGTTCTTCCTCGGTAGTCTCGAGGGAAATTTCTGCAAGGGCCAAAAAAAGGAAAGAAATATAGCCGTGTGTTTCAAGGACAGCCCCGGTCGAGGCTGTGGGACAGGTGGAGGGGTGTAAAACCTTCTTCCAGCCCAAGGGTTGGATTCAATTTCGGAGAAGTTGTTAGGAGGCTGCATTCCAGGGGTGAGCGGGGCGAAGGTGCCAAAAATACCAGCATGTTTTAGTTTAGAGTTCTTACTGCCAAGTCTTGGAGGAGGCGTTTCAACTTTTTAGAATGTGGGGGGGGGGGGGGACTGTGCTAAGACCAGGAAACCTGAGGTCCAGCACCTCGGCCCCAGGAGTCTTCGGGATGGAGACCACCCCCTCTACGCACCTGACGAGCCCATGTGGGGGACGCTCGGTTCTTCA
The DNA here is from genome assembly GCA_021292165.1 of Shinisaurus crocodilurus. NCBI lineage: Eukaryota > Metazoa > Chordata > Lepidosauria > Squamata > Shinisauridae > Shinisaurus > Shinisaurus crocodilurus. Next base: position 296,150,316 of record CM037877.1, on the reverse strand, counting down.
GCTGCTCGCAGCTCCTGCAAAGGGGGGGGGGGGGCGGAAGAAGAAAGAAGAAGCACTAAACATCAGGGACCAGGAATGGAGATCAGCTTCACAAAGTTGCAGGGGTGCGGAGTGGGAGTGCATCACTTTATGAGTAGGTGAGGAAAATGCACTAGCTGCTAGCTGTGAGCCACTCCTGGCACTCCCATTGGCTGAGCTGCTGTGATGTCACTGGAAGTTTCCAGACCATCTTAACCGCTCAGCACTGAAACCATAACAAAGTGGCACAGCCTTCACCAAACCCAGGGCCCCTCCAGATGTGTTGGACTACAACTGCCAGCATCCCCCAGCCAGCTGGAGCCCAAGTTGGGGATGACCAAACAGGCAATTTAGTGAGGGAGGGGAAGTTTGGTCAAAAGGTGTTTATATTCTGGGGATGCTGGGAGTCCAACACATTTGAAGGGTGCCAGGATTGGGGAAATCTGGGGTAGGAACTACCATTAAATGCCCTGTGAATACGTTGAGGGAGTGGAGCTAACATTTTTGGCTGCTAACGGCAAGTTTTTTCCTCCTTTGAGAGCTTTCGAGCGTGGTTCTTTACCTCCAACTCGCTAGGGACCTCGGCCCCCCGCACTTCCTCCTCCTCCAACGCTCGCCGCCTGGCATAATCCACACGTTGGAGGTTGGCACAGCGGGCCCAGAGGTCGTGGAGGGTGGGATGCGTCCATCCTGGGAGAATAAAATGTCAAGAGCTGAGGGGCAGTGCTTAAATTTCTCAAAAAGGAGAGGCGTGGTGGCTCATATCCTGCCGGCGCATCAGAGTTCTTATTTATTAAATGCCCTTCATCAATAAGGGATCCCATCGCAGTGTACACAGCATCAAAAACAAACAAATCCAGTATAAATAGCATACAATTACATACGGGTAGAGCGGTGTTCTCCAACCTTGGGTCCCCAGATGTTTTTGGCCTACAATTCCCAGCATGCCCCAGCCAGCGTAGCTGGCTGGGGCATGCTGGGAGTTGTAGGCCAAAAACATCTGGGGACCCAAGGTTGGAGAACACTGGGGTAGAGCGATCCCCAGACCCAAGGTCAGAAACAGAGCTCCGCACTCGAAGCTGGAGCTCCGCACTCGAAGCTGGGGATCCGCACTCGGACCCCCTCTGCAGCTGGTGCAGAAATAACTACTGCAGCAGCTGCTTCTCCAAGGTCATAAAAGGGGGCATTCTAGGAGGAAACTGGGGCCACCAGGATATGACATATCCTGCCGGCGCGCCAGCCTCCTCCCCCTCCCCGCCCAAAGCGTCGCAGCTAGACGGCTGAAATGAGCCGTCGAGTGGGAGGAGCGGGGAGGTGAAGATTGCCTCCCCGCTCCTCCCGCTCTGCCCATAAGCCTCCCAAGTTTGGAGGCTCACAGGCATCCCCGCTGGATCGCGCCCTAAAAGCCAAATTAAAAACAGCAACTCTTCCCCCGGCAAGCCAAACAAAAACACAATAATTCCGTTTTAAAATTATTTGCAAAATCCAGGGGATTTTAGACTCTTTTGGGGTGGCGCCCATTCCCCCTAAAATCTCAGATGCGCCCAATGTAGGAAGAGTCGCCCAAGAGGAACTCCCTCCCTAGTGACCTTCGCCATGCCCCCTCCGTGATGAGCTTCTGCCGTGCATTAAAAACATGGCTGTTCAGGCGGGAATATGGGGTGGGTTAGGTTTTTAAAAGAACTTTCATATATTGTTTTAATTATTATTATATTTTATTGTATTGTTTTATTGAATTTTAATTGTACATCGCCCAGGGTGGCCGGATGACCGGCCAGATGGGCGATTAATAAATATAATAAATAAATAAATAAATAAATTTGGGAATGTTGCTGCCGACATGCGGTTGTGCCTAGTTCAATCTGCACCCAAGGGCGACTCCCTTAGATTCCAATACGAGGGAACCTGCAGACCTCCAGATTCAGCTGGAGAACCAACTCCCGTTGCCCCTGGCTCTCGGCCAGTGATAGTTGGGAGTCCAACAACTTTTGGAGGCCCACGGGTTGCTCAGCCCTGCAAGAGGACAGGCCTTGGGTATGAATCCACCATGGCACAACTGGACTCTTCTTTTTACACTCGTCACATGAAAAGGAGTCACAAGCATGCCGGGCTCTGGTGGTTGATGATTCTGAAAGGTTCCCCCAGAGGGAGACAAAAGAAAGACGACGGAAGAGAGGGTTGTAGAGCCTCTTGCCATCTTTCGCCATCTTTTTTGTACCTCTGCTCCTCTATTAGCAGCTAGCTGGCCCATGCATTTTGAAGCAGGAAGAACAGGGACAATTCAGGTGCTAGAGGAGATACAAGAGGAGCACAGGTAAACCACAGATGGAGAAAACTGTCCAGAGGTTCTACAATCCTGTCTCCTGTCTGCATCCAGGAGCGCCTTCAGAATCCTCAACGGAGAGCCTCGTTTACATGTGCACTTTTCACATGATGCGTGTAACCAGTAGCCAGACCGATGCATTCCGAGCCTAGTCTGGGTTCAGTTTTAACCCAAACCAGGTTCATTTGTACACAGTAGCTCTGATGGGGTGTGTTCGGAAGACACCCCATCAGAGCTTCAGTGTACAAACCTAAATTGGTTTGGGTCAAAATTCTGCATTCAGGAACTTATTTATTATATTTACATCCCGCCTTTTTTCCTGCAAGGAACCCAAGGTGGCTTACATAATCCTGCTCCTCTTCTCCATTTTATCCTCACAACAACCCTGTGAGGTAGGTCAGGCTGAGAGTCAGTGACTGGCCCAAAGTCCCCCAGTGAGCTTCATGCCCGAGTGGGGACTAGAACCCCGATCTCCCAAGTCCCAGTCCGGCACTCTCACCGCTACGCCACACTGGCTCTAAGAATCAGGGTTGCAATTATTTAAATCAGAATGATTTAAATCAATGATTAAAATCAATAAAAATCATTTTTTTTTGCAAAAATCATGATTTTTTGCAACCCTGTCGTGTAGGTAGCCTAGTTCTGATTAATGTTTTCTGTATAATTTGGTGTTCTTAACTATTAAGTGTAGGCTATTTGTACTTGTGGTTGCCTGAAACTTTGAAATTAATTTTACTTAAAAAATGGGGGGGGGAGGGGAATTGATTAAATAAAATAATCAATTTTTTTTTTATTTTTTGCAAAAAAAAATCATGCTTTTTTGCAACCCTGCTAAGAATGGCATTAATATGAGCTTTCCTTAACTTGCTGCCCTCCAGGTGTTTGGGACAACCTCCCATCAGCCTCAGCCAGCACAGGACTGGAGTCTAAGTCACACACACACACACACACACACACACACACACACACGGGTTGCAGGGGAAGACAACACACACATAGCCCTATCTGGGCTGCTTCAGGACCGCTCCAGCCATCTCCAGCTTGCTGCCTGTCTCCCACCTCTTCCTAGTGATAGAGCAAGCGAGTTCCTGGCTTTTCTCTGATCTCTCATCAGAGATCAGAAATAAACTAGGAAGCGTCTTTCTGTCCGCAGATGCAGGGAGTCTGGCTGGCTGCCAGAAATGGCTTTGGCGGGCTTCACGCAGCCCATGCGTGGGCCGCGCTTCTCGCTCCCCTAATCCAGGCAATCTGCCTTCCTTTCATTGTGGGCTGAGTTAACGTGGGAAGGGATGGTGACTCCCAGGTGACTGGCAGGAGGAGGGGAGATCTAAGATGCAATCCTATGCAAGTTTAGGCAGGAAAAAAAGGCCTACAACTCCCAGCATGCCCCAGCCAGCTATGCTGGCAGTTGTAGGCCTTTTTCTCTCTCTGTCTAAACCAGTGTTCTCCAACCTTGGGTCCCCAGATGTTTTTGGCCTACAACTCCCAGCATGCTGGGAGTTGTAGGCCAAAAACATCTGGGGACCCAAGGTTGGAGAACACTGGTCTGACTCTAAACTCACTTAGGATTGCATCTTAAATCGCACTCCCTGGTACCACTACCCCTTTGGGCTTGCCACAAACTGGCTGGTGCAAACGGTGCCCGTGCCAATCCTGATTTCAAGGTGCACAGGCGCCTCTTTGGGACGTTCTCACGCTTTCAGGATAGAATCTGGCTTTGTTCTTGGGCAACTAGGCGCGGCAACACACTCGGCCGCCCACGCGGGGGAGGGGAAAACTGCGGTGGGACTAGCAGAGCCAGAGAGAAGCACTCACCATACGTCGGCGTTCCCAGAAGTTCCGCTGGTGTCTTCAGCCTCTTGGCTGGCAGCAGCACTGTCTCCTACGCGGAGGAAGGGGAAAAGACAGGCATCGGTTGCAGCAGCCTTTCTCCAACCTGGTGCCCTCCAGATGTGTTGGCCTGCAAGCTGGAGATGGTAGTCCAACACATCTGGAAGGGGCCAGGTTGGGAGAAAGCTGAGCGAGAGCAAACGGGATCGGGAACCAGGCTTTTGTAGCATAGTAGAGTTGGAAGGGGCCTACAAGGCCATCGAGTCCAACCCACTGCCCAATGTGGGAATCTAAGTCAAAGCATCCCCGACAAGATGGCTGTCCAGCTGCACTTTGAGTGCCTCCAGTGTGGGAGAGCCCACGACCTCCCTAGGTCATTGGTTCCATTGTCGTATTGCTCTAACAGTCAGGAAGTTTTTCCTGATGTCCAGGCAGAATCCGGCTTCCTGTCACTTGAGCCCATTATTCCGTGTCCTGCACCCTGGGATGGTTCGAGAAGAGATCCTGGCCCTCCTCTGTGTGACAGCCTTTCACGTACTTGAAGAGTGCCATCATATCTGCTTTCTTGGAAGCAGAGGATGCTCAAAAAGAAAATGAGTCCACAACCCTGCGCTAAGGAAAGACGCAAATCTGCCAACTCCCATCACACTTGTGGCGTGGAAGCCTCCGTCCCCGATTGGCTGAGTGTATGTGCATGCACGGAATGTTCACAAAGGCTCCAACTGGTCATGGGGGAAGACCCTCAAAACGTCTGCCGTCCAGCCCCTGAAGCGAAAGGCCAAGTGTTTTTTTTTTAAGTGAGCCACAATTTTCAGGATCATGAATTCTACATTCTGTACCAAATTCTAGCCCTTGCCTGTTATTTGGCCTGTGTGCTCATCGTCAAAAACACATTCATGCCACCTTTGTATATTCCATGTTTTTACTGAAATTAATCCAGGCTGGGACGGAAGCAAGTTTGATGGGTATTTTAACCCCACAGGCTCAATGATCCTGAAACCTACCAGGGGCTGACACTGTGTTCGCGGGTCCAAGGTCTGTTTCTGGAAACCCTCCCGGGAAATCTGTGTCTCGACATCCAGGAAGCACAGCTGTCTCCTCCGCCTTGCAGGCTGGGCCGGGGATGGCTCATACTCTGGCAGGTGGAGCTGCAGAGGGGCAAGAGGACTTTCCAGATGCCCTGCGGGGGTTCATCAGGCACCCCGGAGCATCCCCTCCAGGTCAGGCATGCGCAAGAGAACTGACCTTCCCTTCCTCTTACCTCTGGGCTCCGCGGAGAGCGTCGCTCTGGCGTGGGACTAACAGGAGGCGAAGGCAGTAACCGGGGTCCCTCTAGAATGGGCGTCATCTCTACGGGAAACCAGCAAGATTTTGGGTTAGTGAAAATGGCGAGAGACACTCACGTTCTCATCAGCCACTTCCCAGGGCCACTGGGGCATCAGGTTCTCCAGAGGCTTCACCGCCCCGAGCGCAAGACAGTCGCGGTTTCAGTCACGCTGCCAATGCCGTCAAAAGCTGCCCAGCGCCTTGGACGGCGGCTTGACCCAGAGATTCAACCCCCTCCCCACCAGCCACGAAGAGCACCACCTGCCGTAGCCTTCACCAAAGTGGTGCCCTCCCAGATGTGATGGACTGCAACTCCCAGGGAATGGTGGGAGTTGCAGTCCAGCCAACACATCTGCAGGGCAGCAGGTTGGGGAAGGCTGGCTGGCCAGTTTCTGCAGACAGAGCTCTACTCAGAGGCAACTCTGCACAGGCCCCGAGCTCTCAAGCTCTACGCCGAGTTGGCAACATTTCCCAGGTCCAAGGGCGAGAAGCAGGTGAAATTTGCGATTGGATCGCCCAACCTTTTGTTTTCCAGCCTTAAAAGCAGCCATCGGGATCAAGAGGGGTGAGGAGAGAGAGTTAACAGCAGGTAAATGGTGCCTTCCTTGGTTAAACTCCCCAATTAAGCTGCCTCCTGCTCCCCGCCCGCCCCCCCCCGAGCCATGGCCCTGATCCAAATTTTCCACACACACAAACATTGCCCTATCTAGCTTGGAAGTTCCCAAGGATTGAACCTGGGATTTGGGAACTCTGCATGCAAAGCACACGTTCTTACCACTAAGCAAGGTTCCACGTTGAGCCTCCAACCTTTCCAGACAAAGGGAGCCCCGTTTAAGGCCTGTGCAAATGGACTAAGGTCTTGGCCAGCCCTGGGGGGGGGGGAGCAAGCCTCCCCCCTCCTGCTAGCAACCCAGACAACTCACCCGAAGGTGGCAGGGGGACTTCCGCCAAGGGCCAGGTCTCCTCCGTCAACAGGGGTCCTGTCTCCCTTGCAGCCGACAGCTCCTCTCCAACCCTGTCAAATAAAGCGGGTCCATTTTGGTGGCAGGGACGCTTTCCCCGTGGCGCGAGCCGCCGTCACACACCGGATGGCGCGCGCAAGGGCCTGCAAAGCCTCATGGGACAAAATACGTGTCAGTCTTTGCGGGGTGTTTATTGATGTGCACGGCACTTCATGGAGAAACAGACCAAGGGCGGGGAAGAGAGACGGTTCCCTGCCTGGAGGAGCTTACAGTCTCATCCTCAAGAGTGGAAGAGACACAGGGTGAGGAGGGAAGGGAGAAGCCAGAGCAGGGGAGCAAGGGGTCATGTTCTAAAGCAAGGGAGGGGAACCTGGGCCAAATCCAGCCTGCCTGGAAGCCAAATATGCCCTTCTCCCCCCACGGTTGCCCAAATACCCTTCCCACCCCCAACCATGGATCCTTGGGCAGTTTCCCATCTTTTGTGCAGTTTCCCATCTTTTTGTGCAGTTTCCCCCCCTTCCAAAGGGTTGAAATGCCTCTCCTAAGGCTTAGTTACTAACAGTAAGAACTTCCAGCTAAAATAAGGCGGGAGTTTTGGCATTTTAGCACTGGGCCCTTTGCCTTGCCCTGTCCACCAAAAGCAGAATGCGGTTTCTTTCAGCCCTCAGGCTGAAAGAGATTTAAAAAAAAACGCAAGACCTAAAGGGAGATCTCAGTTTAGGATCTCCCAGTCCCAGGGCTTTTGACTGGACTATTAGCAGCCCAGTGAGGCTTGGAGAAAGGGCGAAAAGGCCTCTCCTACAACAGTTACGTCTCCGCTTTTCAAGGCGGGAGCCAACCCCGGATGGCATGGCGGCTGGTATCGGCCAGCTCTTCTAAAGCTCTCCAACTCCCCCACCCCCTCACCCCCTTTACCGTGTGGGAGGCGACAGCCCCAAGGACACGAAAGGCTCTCCCTCTCGGACTTCCTCTGCAGACTCTGAAAAAAGAAACCGGGCTGGGAAGGTGGTGGAAAGATGCGAGCAGACTAGCAGAGGTGGATGCGAAGGTGGAGTGGGAGGGGGGGGGGAAGAGACGGGGAGATTGAAAGCAAATGGAAAAAGCAGCACAGTGTAGCAGCCGGCCTGTCCTTGAACGCTTGACAGAAAGATAAAAGTACAGAAGGCGTTCTCCTTTTCCAGAATTTTCGCGTAAGATTTTGAGGAGCCGACAACTAGGAGGGAGTGCTGCGATCTGGAGGAGGGGGTGGACTGAGAGCCCCTCTGCTTTGTACCCTTCTTCTCCGAAGCCCCGTAGATGGCATATACCAGCCCCCCCGCCAAGAGCAGGGTGCCCTCCAGATGTGCTGAACCACAACTCCCATCATCCCCACCAGCATGAGACGAGAAAGAAGACAAAGGCTGCTGTATACACAAAGAGGCTGCCCCCCTCCCTCAATGGCTGCCTTACTCCGAGTCAGGCCAGGGTCTGTGGCTGGGGTCATTCCCAGCCCGGGTGGCTCAAGACCCTTCTCCCTGGAAAGATCTGGGCCGGGGACTGAACCTGGGACCCACCCTCCACATGCAAAGCACGGCTTCTCTGCCGAGCTACGGCTCTTCGTCCCCACCTAGGGGTCTCAGAGGACCTAAGGGGCCACTACCAAGGAGGCCAAAGCGTTCCCCATTTTGCAAGGACTGCCAGTGCTTTGAAGTTCCGCCTGGAGGAGAACAGGCAGCCGCGACGTTCTGTGCAATGCAGCTGTGCTCCTTAGCCAGATCCCACCCCACCCCCCCATACACACCCTTCGGCCACCCCTCTTTCGCTCTCCTCACCTTCTTCTGCACGCCTTTTTCGGGGAGAAACCCTGGGCAACGGCGGGGGACTCTCTTCGTCAGGCACCAGAAAGCCCTCCTGCTCGACCAACATGTCGATCTCTCGCACGGTGATCTCGGGCAGATCTCGTTCACCCTGCAGAAAAGGAAGTTGGGGTGTGTGTGTCTCTTGTGAGTGTTCCCGCCACAAACACTCATCCCACATAACGCGACCAGCCTCGTGCCCGCACGTGCTCACCCCTGACCTGCCGCCCGGACAAGAGTCTTACTTCAATCATCAGCAAGGTGATGGGCTCCGCTTCCTTGAGGGTGATGGCTTCGGGAGAGACAGTGATGAGCGGTTCTCCTTTGGAGCAACAGGCATCAGAGATTCGTTAGTTACCTCCTCCTTCACTTAATTCATACCCTGCCTTTTGGCCTACAACAGCCTTGCCTAACCACAGCTTCCATCGTGCCCCAGCCAGCAGGTCGGGGAAAGCTGCTTGAAAGCCTAGCTCTGCAGCCCGAAGGACTAAAAACTTGCTTTGTTTTTGCCGCTGTTTTTGTTCACTCACTGGGTGACTTTGGGCCAGTCACTGACTCTCAGCCTAACCTACCTCACAGGGTTGTTGTGAGGATAAAATGGAGAGAAGGAGGAGGATTATGTAAGCCGCCTTGGGTTCCTTGCAGGAAAAAAGGCGGGGCATAAATATAATAAATAAATAAATAAATATTTATAAAGCTGAGACAAACAGGGCATTGTTTTCTGAAGCCACATGCAGGATGCTCAAAGCCTTGCACTGAAAATTCGTAGAATTATATTAATAACATTAAGGTACCTTCACTTTCAGGCCGAGCACTGCTTCTGAAGCAGCAAAGCATTCTGGGCCTCTGCAGAGCCCAAAGTGGGAGCCATCCCCATTTCGGGAGCTGGCAACTGTCCTGCAAAGCAAACCCTCTTTCCAAGTGGGCCGATCCGCCTGGAAGGACAACCCATGGGTTGAACAACCCACGGATTGCTGTGCACGAGCAGGAGAGAGCAGGCACACCGCCTCCGGCACGCCCGCCACTTCCACTTTTAAAGAACAACCTACAATCAGCCGGGTCACAGGTTTTGAGTGTGACGCACGAACTTGGAATGCTGGGTTGTTTGGGGGCGAAACAACCAATGCAGTTAACTCATATTTGCTGTGGGATTAACTGCTGGGTTGTTTTGCCCCTAAACAACCCATCGATCTGGGTTCGCATGTCGCGCTGACAACCTCCGATCGTGCCAATGGGAGGTTGTTTCCAGAAAAAGGAAAAGGCTTGTGTGCTGCAGGCACCGTGCTGGGTCTCTCCTGCTCATCCCTGACAGCCCACGGGTTATTTAACCCGCTGTCGATACGTGTGCACCAGTTCATTGGCTTAATATTCGGGGAGACAAACGCCCAAGCCCCGTCGGCTGGGGGCTCTACCGGCACTGCACCCACATTCTTATCTGTCTTGGCCTCTCGGTTCCCACTTCACCTGCCCTCCGACGTTTCGGAGATGGAGGGGATCGTTCCGGCGGGCTTCTTTTCGGGGTGGATGCCTCTAGGATGCAGCGGATCTGGAAAGATGGAGGAATCATAGAATCATAGAAAAGTAGAGTTGGAAGGGGCCTACAAGGCCATCGAGTCCAACCCCCTGCTCAATGCAGGGGGAGAAAGGGACGGGACGTCAGCTGCTTCCCTGATCCGTTTCTGGCAGGCTGGCATCCACCAACCATGGATAGAGGGATTGGAGGGAGCCTGTGGGACGGAGGAAGAGACCGCCTTACGTGCGGAATGGACACAGGGCTGGGCAGCACAGGCTCCATTATTCCGAAAAACGGGCTGGGGGCTTCCTCCAGAGCTTCCATCAGGGCCAGCTGATCAGGGAGTAGCAGCCCCGGCCTGGGGTCAGAAAAATCAGAATTTTTTTTTAAAAAAAACAGGTTTAATGTTTTATCTACAAAATTTATATACCACTCCATACCCTGTTCGATTCCTGTGGTGAGTCACAAGGGACCCGCACCCCCCAAAAGCTGTGTATTCTAATTTTTCCCAGAGGGCCTCACATACGTTATTCTAAGGCAGTCTTTCCCCAACCTCGTGCCCTCCAGGTGTGGTGTTGAACTACAGCACCCATCATGGCCATGCTGACTGGGCCTGATGGGAGCTGTAGTCGAACACCACATCTGGAAGGCCGAGGTTGGGGAAATGCTTTTCTAAGTAATCCTCCCGACGACCCTGTAAGGTAGGCCAATGCATTTATGGTGGGGGAGGCTGAGAGACAGTAGCTCCCTATTCAGCTTATGGCAGAGGCAAGATCTGGGACTCCCAGGCTCACAGGTCCCATTCTTATCCATTACCCTAGACCACCCCACAGATGTTTGAACGTCAACATGAGCAGATAAGCCTCCGGTGTCAACTTTTTGCCACTGAACCACCTCAAAGGATTCTGGGATGTGTTCCCAGGTGCACACTCAGGGCTCCTCAGAAACACGGTTTGGAAAACACAATCACGACCACCATCCCCCCCCCCCATTAGAGAATGAGGTGATAATTATTCCCAGTCTACGGCAGTGGAAACTGAGGCTCAAAAAGTAGATGTTCTTGCCCAAGGCCATCCCAGGAACCGAAGGCCAAGCAGGATGTAAATCACTCCCGGCACCCACCCAACCCCTGTGGCAGGGAAAGGCGATCACTCACTGCTCCAGATCTGTCAAGTCAATACGGATCTGCTGCTGGACCTGGTTGAGCCGTTCCAAGATGTGCTGGATCTCCTCTGACGAGGGGAAAAACATCAGAATGGAATCAGGGCGACAGGGCCCTTTGGGGATTTAGGAGCAAAAATGTACCGGGGGGTAGAATATGAGTATTTATTTTAAAATATGGGGGGGGGGGGAGAGGGGGAGAAGAGCCAAGAAGCCGCAGAAAGCATCGTCGGGAAAAGGCAAAGGGGCAGGTCGCTGGACAGGAGGTCGTACCGACAAGATACCGGCACTGGCGGTTGTACACAAGGATCACTCCATACTGCAGCTGAGCTGAGAGGTAGAGGGAGAATCGGGGCCGGGGTGCACCCGGCACGGGTGGCGGGACCCGGACAAGGATGAAGGCCATGATATCCTCGCTGTAGAGAGAGGGAAATGAACGTTACCACTACAACTGTCTGAGCAGTGCTCCGTTTCATCTGGCCTTTTCTCCTAGCTACTTTTCTCCATCCATTTGGTCCTCTTTTTCCCTTGGGGATGTGCAAAGAGCTAAGGCACCAGCAGCTCCTATCCCCTCCCCTCCCCCCCCCCCGAAGGCCTTCCAGTCGTGTTTTGAGGCTTTGCCAGGCATCACTGACCGACTTTCAAGCCTTATCTTTGCCCACCTTGAGGGCTAGAACCTTGCTTTTTAAAAGAAATGATTGTACAAAAATTCTGCATGCTGGACGTGCGTGATGGCAGCACTACACAAAGCTTGGATCATGAAGCATCAGAGGACATGCTAGCATCTCCTTTCCCCTCACTCTGAAAGGATGGAGGGGCAGAGAGAAGGCTGTGGCTCACGCTGACTCAGCTTGTCTTGAGCGTGGAAAGCTAAGCAGGGTCAGGCCTGGTGATTACTTGGATGGGAGACCCCTCCTCTAGTTTCCTGCACTGAGCAGGGGGTTGGACTCGATAGCCTTGTAGGCTCCTTCCAACTCTTATGATCTATGAAATCTATGTCCTGTCATCTGCATGGCTATTAGCCATGTGAGTCAGATTTGTTCCAACAATTCTGCCAGTTAACCAGGAGGAGGAAAGTATAGGAAGCTGCTTTCTATCTGGTCTGGCTGTGTCTCTCTCTAGCTCAGTGTCTTGACTGGTAGCGGCTCCCCTTTTAACTGGAGATGCCCGGGATAAAACTTAGGGCCTTTGCCATGCAAAGCAGGTGATCCACCACTACACTTCACTCCCTTGACCAATCCTTCCATGTTTTAAGAAAACAAATGCTTCTAGATCTTCCATCTCTTGCACATGTCGTCCTCTCAAGCGATCATCATGGCTCACCAGGTTTGTGGGACATTGACTTTCAGGTACTCCCGCTTCAACAGTTTGGTTGCTCCAGTCGCTGCCAACCTGGGAGACACGGGAGCGTCAGTATGGGTCAGGAGGGTGGCTGACAAAGTCCTGCCTGTGCAATCAACCCCACTTTCCACACACCCCCACCCCCACAAAGCAAAGTCATTACCAAATCGTAGCAAAGCATCCTGTGTGGCGTTGCAAAACATTGGGATAATAGAACATGGTGGAACAGTTGCTCGCCCTTTTCTGGCGGTGAGGTTGTTGTGAGACTTCCAGATACCCCTAAACTCTTGGGGAGGGGGAGTGATTTACCCCCCACAAATGATGGCCTTTCCCCAGGAACAAGGCACTAAATTATTGCAGTTGTATTTGGGTTCAGTTCTCAAGAGTCGCTGAACCTTCTTCCTAAATTTAGTAACATTCCCAAGTAACCTACAAAATACTGGGTTTGTGTTAACTCCCCAAATCTCAGTGACTCAGCATTGAACCCCAAAATTAAGATGGGACTGTTCTTCCTCAAAACTAATTTGAGTTATTTCATTGTGAAGCGGACAGAAGCCTGTAATCAAGCCAATTCAACTTCCGTATCCAATTAATTGAGATGGTAACAGTGACCTGCCAAAGGAGCGAGACTATGGGTGACTTTTATGAATGACAGTGTAATGACATGGGCAACTTGAATAAGTGAACAGGCAGACAAGGAATTTATTCAAGCAGAGAATGTCCCATTTAGTGGCAATATTAATTCAAATGGTCAATTAAGAGATATCATTACAATCTAGAAACCAGTTAAGACAGGATCACAACAAACATATAATTTGTTATGTAAGAAAAGAATAGCAAACCCCAATGAAACACACTATTAAGAATAAATCTTACAATCTTAATTAATGGGAGGAAAATACAGATATCAGCCAGGACTAATGTAATCAGTGAGAGGAATTAGCAAGAATTAATAAGCAAGCAAGCAAACAGGAATTCATCAGCAATTAACTTGAAGCAACAATTAACAGCATGTGAAGATGGCTAATAAGCGGGAGATAGATGGAAGTAGCAGATTAATAAACTGAAACCATAAATTAAAGAGGGTTTAATAAACATATGCACTACTAAGAGGAAGGTAGTAGCAAAAGTATTTGAAATGGGCAAATGAGTAAGCAGGATCACAAACACAATAAGGAATGGGCAGGTGGGTATAATTAAGGCATCTATTAACTAGACACAGGCAGTTTTATATTAGAGAAAATATGAGCCATTGAGCATAGCTGCATTAGGGTCAGAGAAATGCCCCAACGTAAGAATGGTTTGATTCTCTTTAAATTATCTGGCTACAGCAAGGCTTACGGTAAATATAATTGAAAACTGAAGGGGAAAGAGAATTAATCAACAGGGCAATATATATACACCAGGGGTAGTCAAGCTACCTCTACTAGTGATTAATAGATCCCTAGCACTAAATAAGCATCCAGTAAATTAATTCGGTCACAAATATATCCATTAAATGGAGTGGAACTTGGGACTCAGCACCACTAGGGGCTACTATTAATGGGAAGCAAGACTTTTAAAAGGGCAAGATGCCTCTAAAATAATTTTAAAAAACCAGGCACCACCATCCCTACGCGCCCCCCCCTCCCTAAATAGGACCTCACTCCAATCCCCCAGAATCAAGCTTACGAGTGGCAAGCCACAGCCTGGCCTATAAAAGAATCAGTTCGGACCAATCACTGCCGTCTTCCGGCGTTCTGACCAATGAAATTATCTCCCTCTTTTAACCGCCTTAGCCAATCAATACATGGGAAGCCACGTGGAAAAACTTCTCTTCCCCCCCAGCTTGGAGACATAACTCCAATCAAATCGCTGTATTCCCCGTTCCTTACCTTCCACAGGGTTCCAACCAATCGGGTAGCTCTGCTGCACATGGTAGGTTTGAGTACCAAAACAATACACGCCCCTGCCCTCCATTCCTCGCCCATCAGATTGGGTTGAGGCAAGAAGCATGCAGGCTCCTCAGGGTTCTAGCCAATATCTCCCATATTAATGAATTGTCGTTACGGTCTTTCTTGAAGTTCTTGGCCCACCGATCCCGCCCACTGCCAAGCCTAGCCAATGAGATGAAGGAACTTGGTCAGGAGATTGTCCAATCACAGAGAAAGGGCCGTTTTCCCTCCAATTTCTCCTCAGGAATCCCAGCAGAGACAACATATCAGTTGATGGGAATATTATTAAATCACACTTTCTCCATAAACCAACATCCGAACTATAAAATGGTTAATAATAAAAGGATTAACAATTAAAACGTACTCAAACACTTTGGGCCCGTCATTCTCTCAGCCCAGCAGCCTACCTCACAGGGCTGTTGTGAGGGCAAGGGGGGGTGCAGGGGGGGCATGTAAGCCACCCTGAGCTCCTCAGGAAAAGCAGGAGAGAAATATCGTAAATAAATGATAAAGAAGCAGACGTATTTTCCAGCGTGGGATTTTTTCCTCCTTTTATTTGCTTATTGTAATATTTCTATACTGCTAAGTATAGAAAAATAATAATCCCTAAGCGGTTTACATATACATATTAAAATCAGATTTAAAATATTAATATTAAAATCAGATTTAAAATACATTTTTTTTAAAAAAAAAATCCAATTACAATAATAATATACAGCAGTACAGTGGAGTGGCCTGTTTAATTTAATTACAAGCTAGGGTGAACCAGTGGCTTTCAGGAGGCATTTGAAAGACGCCGCATTTTACAATTTAGTTTTAATTTATTTAGCTTAGATCAGTGTTGCATGCTGGGAGTTGTAGGCCAAAAACATCTGGGGACCCAAGGTTGGAGAACACTGGGTTAGATAAAGCCAAAAAGGTTTTGACAACTTATAAGAGTTTTAAGTATTAGAATTAAAGGGTGTTCATTAGGGCCAAATATGAATATCAACCGTGATATATAATGTGATAAAATAAATGTTAAAGAATTAAAATGTAGGAGTCACCAACTGACAGCAGGGAGGAGGAGAGACCTGTTCAATTAACATAACATAAGAATTGCCCGGCTGGATCAGACCAAGGGTCCATGTAGTCAAGCATTCTGTTCACACCGTGACCAACCAGCTGCTCACAGGAAACCCACAGATAGGACATGAGTGCAACAGCACCCTCCCGCCCATGTTCCCCAGCATACTGTCTCTGATACTGGAGATACCATATAACCATGAGGACTAGTAGCCATTGATAGCCTTCTCCATGAATTTGTCTAACTCCCTTTTAAACCCCCTTTAACACCCCTTTACTTGTCGGCCAGTTTCTAGAAAATCAAGGACAAAGCAACGTCAACCATTTTATTTTAAAATGGCACACCTTTATTTATCTATTTATTTATTACATTTCTATACTTCCCAATAGCTGAAGCTCTCTGGGCAGTTCACAACAATTAAGACCATAAAATACAGCATAAGATACACTATATAAATTTAAAACGACAGTATAAAATAGAAGTAAAAACCAAAGTAAAACCTAGCAGCAATGCAAAGATTAAAATACAATAAGGGTGCAATCTATGCAAGTTTAGACAGAAAAACAGTCCTACAACTCCCAGCATGCCCCAGCCAAGCTGGGGCCTATTTTTCTGTCTAAACTTGCATAGGATTGCGCCTTAACAGATCTAAAACAGAAATAGAATGACTAAAATGCTTGGGAAAATAGGGAGATCTTCACCTGGTGCTAGAAAGAACATAATGTAAGCACCAGGCAAGCCTTTCTGGGAAGCTCATCCCACAGTCAGGGTGCCACAACAAAGAAGGCCGTCTTTTCTGGGGGATGCTGGGAGTTGTCGTCCAACACATCAGGAGGGTACCTGGTTAGGGAAGGCGGTCTTATGGGAAGAGACAGCTTTTTGCATGGGGCTCTGCTCCTGGACTTGCCGAAAACCACTGAGCTTTGCCCACAGAACCACCAAAACAAACCCATCGCTACCTGAAATATTTCAAGAGTCCGATGATGATGATGATTTCAAGAGTCGGCCCTGGCAACCTTAACATAACTTACTGGCTTTGAATAATGATTTTTAATTTATTTTTTAATGGGGAAATGCAAAATGGTTATATCGCTGCCCTGAACACTGGAGGAGTGGGAATTCAGTTCCCACTGGAGGGCACCTTCCCCGACCTGCTGCTCCCCAGATGTTTTGGACTACAACTCCCAAATTTCCCGATTATCGGCCACGCTGGCTGGGGCTGGTGGTAACTGAAGTCCAAAACATCTGGAGAGGACCAGGTTGGCGAAGACTGAATTAAGTCAATTAACCAATTAACCATTCCCGCAGACAGAACCCCAGTGGAACAGTGCATGACGGATGAACATGCCTGCTATGAATCAGCCGACTCAAGCAGGGTAACAACCTCCCAGAAAACATTGAAAGGAAACCACAGGAAACGTTGGTGACTCATCCAACACACTACCACAACCCTTTTACCAGGAATTGTCCAAATCTGACTGTGGCAACTTGCTTCTAAATCAGCCTCCTAAGGACAACTTGACCTGGGGCAGAACTGGCTGATTTTGGGCGTGGTTTTGCAGTTGTTTGGTGAAACATGAAAACACTCATTTCAGAGATCCCAACTGTAATATTATTTGGCCATTCTGCTTGCTTAATACTATGGTGAAAAACCTCTGGCTTTCAAATCAGGAACAGCCGTTTCAGTTGTCTCTGGGGGCCGAGGAAGTTCAGAAGTTCACAAGAGATTTAAAAAGAAAATCAGTGCAAGGATTCTGTTGCTTAAATGATTATTATTATTTTTTAAATTGCTTTTTGTGGAGAAAGCCAACCTAAAACCCCTTTCTGACACACACACACTCACCAAGGAGGGGGGAAGGAGACCCAGGGGGCAGAGACAGCCAGTCTCCACAGAGACCAACAGGGACAAACAACATCTGCATAGAATCACCCCAGGGGGGAAGGCAGGAAGCATCCCCAGGTTCGTCAATGCTCTCGTATATCAGCCCCATCTACATAAGACTTGAATACCTTGCGAGAGCAGACATTTCGGCACCCATAAGAAAGGGCCATTCAACACCACAGGATGGGACCATTAAGCAGGTGGCTTCAAGGGGACCCCACCCACCTGAGGAGGGTGGCAACCCACCTGATTAGCCGTCCACCTGAGGAGGGTGGCAACCCACCTGATTGGCCACCCACCTGAGGGTGGCGGCAACCCACCTGATTGGCCGCCCACCTGAGGAGGGTGGCAACCCACCTGATTGGCCACCCACCTAATTGCAGAGGGAGGGGCTACCTGAAACCCAAGGTATAAAACACCCTGCGCAAGGGAACTGAGTTGTTGGACCTGATCAGCAATCTTGCCCATGCTTGGGGTAAGGGAACGAAGGGATCGGCAACCCCGGGTAGCAGCACCCGGCGTGCTCCAGCTAGCTGAAATCACTGGCCGCTTGGGTTGAACGGACCCCCGGGAAACCAAGCTGAAATCACTGGCCGCTTGGGTTGACCGGACCCCCGGGAAACCAAGCTGAAATCACTGGCCGCTTGGGTTGACCGGACCCCCGGGCAACCAAGCTGAAATCACTCACTAGCCACTTGGGTAGACCGGACCTCCGCCGGGAACCCAGCTAGCCGCTTGGGTAGACCGGACCTCCGCCGGGAACCCAGCTAGCAGCATGCAGTTGACCGGGCCTCTGCTGGAGCCCGAGCTGAACTAACTAGCTGAGAGCCCTGAAATCACGGTGTCCTTGAGATTTCTTGCTTGCTACTTTGTGCTGTACTGATAAGCTGTATTGCTGGCGTGTGTCTGGGTTTGTGACAGTCATTTTGTAAATAAACTTGTTTTATAAAAGATACTTTTGTGGCTATGTTATCCCTTTGTTCTAGGCTAAGGGTGATAGTCGCTGGGGGACCTCAGAGAAGGCCCGCCCCCAGGACTCGCTACCCCCTTAGTATTGAACCCGCGCAAAAGACCAGGTTGGCGGTCTTCCACTTGGTGGCAGCGGTGGGATAACTTATTAGCCCAGAATATCTCCCAGACACAAAGTAGCAAGAGCCTAAGGATCACCATGGGCGACCCAGAGCCTGACGGAGCAACTGGGGGAGCCGAGCCACGGCGGCCCCTGCCCGCAACCCCCATCACCCCGGGGTTGGCGGCGCTGATCCGGCTGACAGAGCGGCAGAGGGAGCTGCTGGCAAGTCTGGGGCCGGGTGCCCGACCCAGGGGCCGCCCTATCCCAGTTCCGACAGATGGGAGAGAAGATGTGTAAACCGAGGACCCCGCTCCCCTGGAGCCCCTGGAGCCCTTCGAGCTTCCCTCGGACTGGATGGCACACGAGCGGGAGAGGATGGCCCACGAGCGCGAAATGATCCAGATGCAGATGGAGCTGGCCAAGATGCAGCTTGAGGCGGGGAAAACTCCCCCGATTGTCCCCTCCGCTCCTCCCCCTCCGTCGTGGGACCGCAAGGCGTTCCCCTACTACAAGCCAGGGCAAGATGTCCTGATGTTTTTGCACATTTTTGAAATGGCGTGCCAGGAGCAGCGGGTCCCCGACAACTTGTGGTTGTCCGCCCTGCGAACCCAGGTCAGTGGGGACCTGGCTGACCTCCTCGGGGCGCATCTGCGGAAGACCCCGGCAAGCTACGAGGCGTTCAAGGCAGCGGTCAGACAACACTTCGCCCTCTCCGCCGAACATTGCCGGCGAAGATTTCGAGAGGGTAAACCTTCCCCTGGGACCACCCACGTGGCATGGGCAGCCCAGGTAATGCACGTCTGCGAGTCCTGGGTGGAGGCTTCCCGGGCCTCCACCCTGAAAGAAGTTGTCGAGCTGTTCGCCATGGAGCAGTTCTTCACCACCATCCCGAAGGAGCTGGCCGCTGTCGTAAGGGATCAGAAGCCCCGTACCTGTGAGGCGGCGGGGATCATGGCCGACGAGATGGGGCTATACCGGACGGCCCCATCCACCAAGGGAAGTTCCGCTGCCATGGCCGAGAAGAACCCGGAGCCGGAAAAGGGCCTGCCCCGACGGCGCGGGGAGGCCCCTCGGACCAAGGGAAACCAAAACCCTCGGTCTGGGGCCTGCTTCCACTGTAACGAGATGGGACACCTGCGGCGGGATTGCCCCAAGCTCCAACCCAAGAACCAGGATGCCCGTCCCTCACCGAGGAAAGTAGGACGCGTCGCGGGTGCTGCAGCCGCTCAAGACAACGACAGCGACGACGAGCGACGGTCAGTCCTCTCCCTCCATGCAAGCATCCCCGAGGATCGCAGTGCCGAGGAGGAACTCCAAGAGTGAGATTCCTACCGTCCTGAACCCCGTGCATCGCTGTATCGCATCGCCTCCCCGGACCAGCTGAGATAGAGCCGCAAGCAATTCTGTGAGTCCATCTATATCAATAATGTTCCCCGGGTGGGGTATAGGGACACTGGGGCAGATGTAACGGCTCTGCCCCGGGACCGCGTAGAGAGGTCCCAACTTTTGTCAAGACGTACGTGTACGATCAAACCCTATAACTCCCCCGACATCACCGTCCCCATCGCCCGGGTCCGGATCAAGTACCAGAGGTGAGAAGGAGAGATGGACGTAATCATCCATCGCCAAAAGGAGTGGGGCATCATCATCGAGAACGACCTCGCGTTCCGGGTGGCCAAAGCTAAGATGGGGGTCGTCACCCGGAGACAGGCAAGGCGAGGGGGGCCGCCCGTAACCGCACTGGTCCCAAAGCCTAAGCCCGTGCCCCCTCCACCACCCGGGGTGACCCCATCCCCTGCGGGGCACCCCGGGGAAAACCAGGCCATAGCGGAGCCCCCGAAGGACGAAGGGTTTGCTCAGATGGCTAAAGACTTTGGGACACAAGCCCAATTCAAAGAAGCCCAGCGGCTAGACCCGTCCCTGCGAGAGTGTCGCGCCCTAGCCAACCAAGACCCCGGGGTATCCCTTGCCACAGAAAGATTTATCTGGGACAATAGAACTTTGTACCGAGAGTTCGAGCCAAAGGGGGAAGTGGCACCGGGGCGCAAGCAGAGGCAACTGGTGGTTCCCCAACAGTACCGCCGCGCCGTGTTGCACCTCGCCCACGACGTGGCATGGAGAGGACACCTAGGGCAAAAGCAGACCCAAGCTCGAATTACAGAGGGGTTCTACTGGCCCATGATCGCCTCCGACATTAAGGCTTACTGTCGGTCCTGCGATGTGTGCCAGCGAGTGGGACACAATCGCGATCACCCAAGAGCTCCCCTTCAGCCTTTTCCGGTGGTGGGGATCCCTTTTGAACAGATTGCTATGGACATAGTGGGTCCCCTGAACCCGCCCACCAAGACGGGGAAAAAGTTTGTACTGACGGTAGTGGACTTTGCCACCCACTACGCAGAGGCTTTTGCGCTCGCCTCCATCTCTGCAGCCAGCCTGGCTAAGACTCTGCTCTCTCTCTTTGCCCGCTTAAGAATGCCCCGCACGGTCGTGTCGGACTGCGGCACCGGGTTCATGTCTAAACTGTTCCAGAAGATGTGAGACCTGGGGGGGGTTGACCATGTAACTTCGGTGCCTTACCACCACGAGACCAACAAACTGGTTGAATGCTTCAACCAGACTTTAAAGAAAATGATCCAGGCGTACGCTAGCCGTCACCCGAGAACTTAGGACCAAGCCCTACCCTACCTCCTCTTTGCCTACCGAGATGCTCCGCAGGAAAGCCTCGGGTTTTCCCCGAATAAACTGATGTTTAGTAGAGAACTACGGGGGCCCTTGGCTTTGTTGCAAGAAGAATGAGAGGGGGCTGCCGGCAGTTCGCCCGTGCCGGTTCACACTTTTCTGCGGCGGCTACGGGACACCCTCCACAGCGTTCGAGAAGCCGCCCAACAGCATCTGAAGGCAGCCCAGCAGCGGCAAAAGGAGCTATATGATAAAACCGCAGTAGCCCAGACTTTTGAGGTGAGTGATAAAGTGTTAGTTCTGCGTACCCTCAAAACAGACAAGCTGTGTCTTAAGTGAGAGGGTCCAGAGACTGTAGTTGAGAAATAGAAAATGTAAAGTGTTTCATGTGAACATGTTGAAATTGTATGTAGACCAGGGTGCAAGACTAGGCTGTGTGAAAGAACATAATGATAAAGATTTCGCTGATAGAGATCTGTTGAGAGAATGAAGAGATGGTAGGGGAATAGAAGAAATCTCACTGTCACCCGCCCTGTCCAAAGCTCAGCAAGAGCAAATGAAGCGGGTGCTGGATGAATTTAGGACCATGTTCTCAGACCGCCCCGGGCAGACCCCACTCATCCAGCACACCATTCAAACGGGTGACAGCCCCCCTCTGCAATCTCTGCCATACCGGGCGGTAGGACCCCATGCTCAAGTCATTGCTGAAGAAGTCAAAGCCATGCTAGACCTAGGGGTGATCGTCCCTAGTTCTAGCCCATGGTCCTCCCCGATTGTCCTGGTGGCCAAAAAAGATGGGGGGGTGCGGTTCTGTGTAGACTATCAGAAAATCAACAAGGTGACCGTCCCTGACCCCTACCCCATCCCCAACATAGATGTCTTGCTAGAAAAGCTAAAGAGGGCCAAGTACATTACCACCCTAGACCTCACCAAGAGCTATTGGCAAGTTCCGCTGGACGCGGATGCTGCGCTCAAGTCTGCCTTTGTCACACACCTAAGTTTATTCCAGTTCACCACTCTTCCCTTCAGAGTCCAAAATGGTCCGGCAACCTTTCAGAGGCTGGTGAATGGAATGCTGAACAGGTTGAGAGAATTTGCCTGTGCCTATCTAGACGACATAGCTATCTTTAGCTCCACTTAAGAGCAGCATCTGCAGCATGTCCAGGGGGTCTTCCAGCAGATCCGAGACGCTGAGTTGACAGTAAAAGCAAAGAAGTGCCAGGTGGGGCTAGGAGAGGTTGAGTACCTTAGACATCGCGTCAGAAAGAAGAGCATCAAACCCATAAAAGCTAAGACCGAGTCGGTTCAGAAATGGCCCCAACCCGCAACCAAAAAACAGGTGCAGGCTTTTCTGGGACTTGCAAGGTACTATCAAAAGTTTGTGCCACACTTCAGTCAGCTAGCCGCCCCTCTGACTGATCTTTGTAAGAAGCGCCACCCGAACAAGGTCCAGTAGACCGCGGCTTGCCAGACCGCTTTCGACAAGTTAAAAGCCTGCCTCACGGCAGCTCCCATTCTGCAAGCCCCAGACTTCGAATCCCCCTTTGTTCTACAGACAGATGCCTCTAAGGCCGAGATGAGGGCAGTGTTGTTACAAGAGAAAGTAAAAGAAGGGCTGCGCCCCGTTGCATACCTAAGCAAGAAGCTCCTGCCCAGAGAACGTAGTCTTGCCACCATTGAGAAAGAGTGCCTGGCCGTAGTGTGGGCCATCACCAAGTTGCGCCCCTACCTCTGGGGGAGACGGTTCCGCCTGCAGACTGACCATTCCCCCCTGTGCTAGTTAGATAGAGTCAAAGGCAACAACCAAAAACTCCTACAGTAGAGTCTGGCGTTGCAAGACTTTGACTTCGAAATTAAGCACATCAAAAGTAAAGACAATGTCTTAGCTGATGCACTCTCCCAGGCTTTCTCAGGTGATGGGCAAGTCGATGAAAAATTGGGGTGTAAGACCCAAATGCCATCTTTTCCCCAAGGGAGAGATGTAGAGAAAGCCAACCTAAAACCCCTTTCTGACACACACACACTCACCAAAGAGAGGAGAAGAAGACCCAGGGGGCAGAGACAGCCAGTCTCCACAGAGACCAACAAAGACAAACAACATCTGCATAGAATCACCCCAGAGGAGAAGGCAAGAAGCATCCCCAGGTTCGTCAATGCTCTCGTATATCAGCCCCATCTACATAAGACTTGAATACCTTGCGAGAGCAGACATTTCGGCACCCATAAAAAAGGGCCATTCAACACCACAAGATGAGACCATTAAGCAGGTGGCTTCAAGAAGACCCCACCCACCTGAAGAGAGTGGCAACCCACCTGATTAGCCGTCCACCTGAAGAAGGTGGCAACCCACCTGATTGGCCACCCACCTGAGGGTGGCGGCAACCCACCTGATTGGCCGCCCACCTGAAGAGGGTGGCAACCCACCTGATTGGCCACCCACCTAATTGCAGAAAGAGGGGCTACCTGAAACCCAAGGTATAAAACACCCTGCGCAAGAGAACTGAGTTGTTAGACCTAATCAGCAGTCTTGCCCCATGCTTGGGGTAAGAGAACGAAGAGATCGGCAACCCCGAGTAGCAGCACCCAGCGTGCTCCAGCTAGCTGAAATCACTGGCCGCTTAGGTTGACCGGACCCCCGAGAAACCAAACTGAAATCACTGGCCGCTTAGGTTGACCAGACCCCCGAGAAACCAAGCTGAAATCACTGGCCGCTTGGGTTGACCGGACCCCCGGGCAACCAAGCTGAAATCACTCACTAGCCACTTAGGTAGACCAGACCTCCGCCGGGAACCCAGCTAGCCGCTTGGGTAGACCAGACCTCCGCCGGGAACCCAGCTAGCAGCATGCAGTTGACCGGGCCTCTGCTAGAGCCCGAGCTAAACTAACTAGCTGAGAGCCCTGAAATCACAATGTCCTTGAGATTTCTTGCTTGCTACTTTGTGCTGTACTGATAAGCTGTATTGCTGGCGTGTGTCTGAGTTTGTGACAGTCATTTTGTAAATAAACTTGTTTTATAAAAGATACTTTTGTAGCTATAAGTTATCCCTTTGTTCTAGGCTAAAAGTGATAGTCGCTGAGAGACCTCAGAGAAGGCCCGCCCCCAGGACTCGCTACCCCCTTAGTATTGAACCCGCGCAAAAGACCAAGTTGGCAGTCTTCCACTCTTTTGAAGAAAGCAAATGCCTGGAAAATTCATTTCAATTCAAATTATTCTATGAAAACCGTTGACACCCAAGGGGGCATTAGCGAATTCTCTCAAAAACACGGCGGTTTCTGGGTAAAAATACACTTTGGGCGTAGTAGCAGAACAATGCAGATCTGTAATGGACAGGGTTTGGGCTTTGTGGAATTGATGTGACAGGAAAAGCAAAGAGAGAGATAAAAGGCAGTCGGAACAGATTGAGGGGAGAAAACTCAGGGATGAACTAGCAGATGAAAAACAGGAAGATATAGCCAGGGCTTTGAATGATTCCACATTTCTAGCAGTTGACGTAATGCAAACTACATGCTAAAACTGTTGGCACTGTAATGCTCTTATACAACTCTGTGGTGCTCCCACATTGTG
This sequence comes from Shinisaurus crocodilurus, assembly GCA_021292165.1. Classification (NCBI taxonomy): domain Eukaryota; kingdom Metazoa; phylum Chordata; class Lepidosauria; order Squamata; family Shinisauridae; genus Shinisaurus; species Shinisaurus crocodilurus. The sequence goes on along the minus strand of CM037877.1, from coordinate 296,125,809 downwards.
GGCTTCTGTGCATGGATCTGGTCACCCCAAATCAAAGAGGGTATTGCAGAGTTGGAAAAGGGCAAGCTAACGGATAAGGAGAATGAAGCACAGCATCTTTTCCCTTTGAGGAAGGGTGAAAACGTTTTGGGCTTTTTAATTTAAAAAAAAAAAAAGACAAGCAAAGGGGGACATGAACCAGGTTTATAAACCGATGTGGAGACACAGACAGGGTTTCGCCCCCCCCCCCTCTCATATAAACATTAGAACTTGGGGACATCTAATGAAATGGATGGGCAGCAGGAGATCGAGGATTCAAATAGACCAGGGATGGGCAACTTCCAGGAGCTGGGGGGGGGGCTGCATTGCCCCTCCCCCAGAACCCACCAGGGGCTGCACCCCTGCTCTACCAGCGACCTTGTTTACAAGTGGAATCACGCTCCCAGGAGGCTTGTGGGATCCCTGAAGTAGATCAAATGAGGGATTACTTCTCATAAAGCAAAATGCCTGGAATTCTCAGTCACAGGTTGTGGTGTTGTAGACGGCTTGGAGGGATTAAACAAACATGAGCGGATAGATCCAATTACTCATGATGAGGGCTATGAGTTGACTTCACACATGTTCAGAGGCAGACTGCCACTCAATACCAATGTTGCTTGCTGGAGACAAACGAGAGAAAATCTATAGCGGAGTCAGCAACCTGGTGCCCTCCAGGTGATTTGGACGACAACTCCCATCAGCTCCAGCCAGCATGGTCAATGACTGGGGTTATGGGAGTTGTCATCCAAATCATCTGAAGGGAACCGGACTGCTTATGCCCTGCCTAAAGCCTTCCATGTTTTGCTTGCGGGCTGCTTGAACGCATTTGGTTGCCCTCTGTAGGGCTCAGCGTTTCTGCACGAAATGGGCCTTTGGTCTGATCCAGCAGGGCTCTAGTGGCTGAGACTGAGCTACAGATTAGCAAGTCCCTCTTTCAAACCTCCCTCCTCACATGAATTCATGGCTTGGCATTTGGCAAGCCTCTCTTTTGTTTCAGGCCTCCATCTTCAATATGGGGATTAAACCGTCCTACCTTATGGGGTCGTTGCAAAGGTTACAAGAAAACATCTGCAAAGTGCTTTGAACTCTCCGCGGTGGTGCTATAGCAAAGCAAACTATCATATTACATCACAATCATGATTACTGTGGTTGCACTAATTTATGGAATCCAGCATTGGGCAGATGATGCAGTCACACCTGAAAATACTGCATTTTTTTGGTTAACCTTGAGGTGTGTTGTTGGTTCTTTTAACCTTCGTGACCACAAAGAAAACACCCAACGGTGAGAAGGCAAAGCATGACAAATTCTGAGAAACGAGAGTGATTCCCATCTCTAACAGAAGCAAATGAATTACGTGCAATTTTGTTTGCTTTGCAGAATTACAAGTTACAAAATGCGGATTTTCCTTGGTGACCTGGGCACAGATTTCTTGTTTTTAACTGACACTGTTTCACTGGGGAGAAGGACCAGAGCTCAGGTGGGAGATCACATGCTTTGCAGGCAAAAGGCCCAGAAGTTCAACTCCACTTAAAAGGATCAAACAGGAGGTAATGGGGGAATTACCCATCTCTGCTCAAGAGACACTGCCAGTCAGAGTAAGAAATACCAGGACAAATAGTATGTACAGTCATGCCTTGGATTGAGAGCATAATTCGTTCCAGAAACGTGCTTGTAATCCAAAACACTCTTATATCAAAACGAAATTCCCCCCCAAAAAATTGTACAGAGATTTTTAATTTAAGCCGTACTACAGTACTTGTATTACAAGACATCGCTTGCATATCAAGTCAATTTTTAAAAAATAAATATTTAAAAATTTGCTTGTCTTACAAAACACTCTCAAACCAAGTTACTTGCAATCCAAGGTATTACTGTATATACTATTGGTATAAGGCATCTTCCTGTGTTCCTATCACACATGTTCAGAGTAGTCTTTTTTTAAAAAGAAAAACACAACCCAAGTACCCTACAGAACAGAAGTGATGCAATCTCACTTGGTGAGACAAGAGGTCAGCGTGCACACTTATGATGAAAGGCTCCAGTGTCGCAACAGAATGCTCCCTAGTTGCTCAAAATTCACATACCAGACAGAGATTCCATCACTCATTCCAATAAAACTTTATTATTTAACACAGATTTCACATGCACACAATAAAAGACAGAGAAAGAGAGAAACAATCTAATTGAGTATTTTCTAGATACAAATAAAGTGCAAAAGGGGTTGAGAACTTCTGAGTAGGCACAGCTATTGAGGGGGCAAACTTGCTTTTCTAAACTGTGTGTGTGTAGGAGGTGGGGGAGACTTTTCTGCCATTCTTCAACCAGGAAATACCACAACAACAACAAAAGAAAAAGAGGAAAGGCTCATCAGTGCTACTAGGATTAAGAAGGAAGTCATATCTGGGAAATAATCCTATCAACAAGCCAATCCCTAGATCAGTGATGGCGAACCTATGGCACGGGTGCCACAGCTGGCACGCAGGGACCTCTCTGTGGGCACTCGAGCCATTGGTCATCAGAGCGCGAAAAGACTGTCCCCTTCTGCAAAACACTAATGATTTTGTTCTCACAGTGTGGAACAGAATGATTTTATTCTAGAATTCCTGTTACAGAATTCTTTTCTACATTGTTATCACATTGAAAAGATTTTGAAGAATGATGCACAGAGCATGGCTTGGATGTAAAGCCCTAACAGTTGACCCGAGTGCTGCATGTGTTGCTCTCAAACTAACGGAGTATGAGCCAAGGTTTGACAAATTATCAGCATGCATGCAATAGCAAAAATCACATTAATTGTGCAAAAGCATGCCCAATGCAAACTTTTACCTAATGCAGTGTTTGCAGTCCAAGACATAAAGTGTTTAAAATGTGTTAAGCACGTTTAGTTTTATCTTGCTCATCCTAGTACAGGTTGACTTTTACTTTTACTAATCCGACACCTGTAGAAGCAGGGAAAGGACCCAGGGTAAAGCTTGCCCCATACAATTTCAGTCTGGCATATAATCATATTACAAGTTGAGAATCCCTTATCCAAAAATACATGTGCCTAATTATTTAAAAAGTTTGTATAAATTCCCTTCAGGCTATGTGTACAATGTAGTACTATAATAATTTTTTGAGTTGATTTTTTTTCCACCAAAAACTGTATCATTGAAAGCTCTGTTACTGTGTTTTTCTTTAAAGACAAAAGATGTTAATTAGTTTGGACAACTGTATGAGTTGTTTTTCTAAAACTAAAACCTCGGTATTCAGGTTTAATTGCAGTGTTGGCACTTTGAAATAAATAAGTTGGTTTTGTGTTGCAGTTTGGGCACTCGGGCTCAAAAAGGTTTGCCATCACTGCCCTAGATGCTGCTTTTTAGTCAGACTCTAGTGTTTTACATATTATTACATATTAGGCACACAAGTTCACTGACAAAGCTGGTCCCGCTGGACTAATAGGCAATGTAGGAAGTCCCGCCCTAACCAGTAAGGAAGACAGGAACTGCAACCCCTAGAAACAGTTCAAATTCGAGATGGACGTCAAGATTCCAGGTCTGAGGCCAAGATATCTGCAGACCAGAGAGCAACAAAGACAGGATCAGAGCAAGACGCTGCTTCTACAGCAGGAGTAGAAGGATGAGAATTGATCAGCCGAAGAGCAAAGATTTGTTCCATCTGTGGGGTGGAGAACAGGAAAGACACAGAACATCATCTCTCCAGCGGAGACTTCTAACAGCCTGAAATACACTTTTGACTTGACCTGGCTCCCCTCAGCCTTCCACACCCATCTCTAGTGCCATTACACAACATCCTGATCTACAGTGCCGCTCATCTTGAACCTTGATTACCCATAATACCATTCTATTCTGATTCCTGCCTACCCATCATGAGCTTCTGCTGTGGTTCCCAACCACCACCCGTAACACAGCTCTTCCCCAGAACCACCACCTGCCCATCATGCACTTCTATTCCGCCTACCCATCATGCATTGCACACCATCCTGAGAATCCAATTATGGGAGGGCGGCTTATAAATTGGCAAAATAAATAGACCTGTCATGATTCCCAGAAAATAGGCATTCTCTCTGGGAACACCAGCACCCACCCACAATGCAGTTCTATCCTGATTCCCAAGCAACACATACAGCAAGGGTGTTGAACCACTTTCAACCCGAGGGGCCACATTCAGTTTCAGAGAAGCCCTTCGGGGCCACATTCCGGTGTTGGGCGGGCCCAAAGCTAAAAGGGGATGGGGCGAAGATAATAAAATATTTTAGCTTGAAGTTCTTACTGCCAGCCGATAAACCTTAGGAGTGGCATTTCTTTTTAAAATGTATATATTTTAATTATATAATATAATTAAAAAAATAAAAGCAAACCACAAAACATATAATAATTAACAAAGAAAGAGATGGAGAAAAAAACTAAGATGGACTTTCCATTTTCCCTACAGCAAATATAAGTAACAATAATTTCTCTTACTCTATAATTACAAAGGGAATTCTCTTTTTTCTATTGTCTCAAAATTTTTCTTCTTATTCACCAAACCCACAAATAAACAAATCATTTTTTTTTTCTAATCCCTGCAAAAAAATCTATTAGAGGTTTCCACTCAGCAATAAATGTAGTTATTGTCTTTTCTTTAATTAATGACGTACGTTTAGCCATCTCTGCCAACTCCAGCATCGAGGAGGGGGAAGAGGCGGCCGAGGCCTCAAGGTCACAACGGCTGGAGATCGGTGGGAATAATGCCGACAGTCCAAAAGGCCCTTCTGAAACCTGAAACTGTGAGAACCCCCGAGAGCCAGAGCGAGGAGGAGCTAGAGCAGTGTTCTCCAACCTTGGGTCCCCAGATGTTTTTGGCCTAGAACTCCCAGCATGCCCCAGCCAGCGTAGCTGGCTGGGGCATGCTGGGAGTTCTAGGCCAAAAACATCTGGGGACCCAAGGTTGGAGAACAATGTGCTAGAGATCCCAGGGTCAGGTGTCAAAAGAGGAGGAGCAGCGTTCCAGGCGATTCACTGCATAAGACACTCAAGGAAAGGGCCCGCCTTGAAGGCAGGGCTTCCTTAGCATGCCTGGCCTGAACTAGAGGGCTCTAACAATTTCCCAGTAGTTCGGTCTGAACTCTCCAATCTGCCGCCTTAGCTTTACAGGATACTAAAACAGCTCGACTCTTTTGTAGCAATTGTTCGTTAACACATCTATCCTGAGTCTTGTCAATCCATAATGCATTTCTTTCCGAACTTCTCCCCATGACGTTCCTACGTCCACACCATCGCCGACTCATAGCCTCTGCCTTTAACCTGTCTCCTCGGCCTCACAAAGCGCGCCGATCCCAGCCACTGACAACCCTCCCACCGTGCAAAACCGCACCTCTGTCCCCACAGTGGCAGTCTCCCAGGCTGCACCGAACCGCTCATCCTTCCTAACCCACAATGCGCCTCTGCCTCGCCAACGCTTGGATCAATCTTACCTGGATGGTGATGGGTTTGCTGTCCATGCGGTCATTCTTCCCCGCATCCTGCCCTACACAGAGAGAAACCAGATGTTCTGGATGAGGAAGGCCCTGTTGGCACTGCTCCAGTGCTGCGGACAGAAAACACACAGGGGTGGGGAGAAAGGTCAGTACTAAGACAATGCAATTCAATGGATGGATAGATAGATAGATTAGATAGATGATCATGATGATTTCCATTTCTATGCCGCCCAGTAGCCGAAGCTCTCCAGGTGGTTTACATCAATTATAAAAATTACATAATAAAATGCAATTATACAATAAAAATACAATTTTACAATAAAATACAGTATAAAAATAATAATAATACAGTAATACCTTGGATTGAGAGCATAATTCGTTCCGGAACCGTGCTTGTAATCCAAAACACTCCTATATCAAAGCGAGCCTCTGGCGGGCGTGAGCGGGGCCGATTTCGGACCGCTACGCCCGTTCGAGGCGAGCGGTTACATCCCTACGACTACTTGTCTTGCAAGACCTTGCTCATTTATCAAGTCAAATTTTTTTAAAAAAATTTGCTTGTCTTGCAAAACGCTCTCAGACCAAGTTACTTGCAATCCAAGGTATTACTGTAAGTACAAACAATAAAAACATCAAAAAAATTACAGAAACATTTTAAAAACACTTTTAAGACAGATGTAAAAAATAGACCGGATAATAAAAATTTATTATACAAGAACCTAATAAGATTTCTATTACAAGCTGCTAAATTACTAATAGCAAGAGGATGGAAAGATGCCAAAGGGCTAACCATCAATCACTGGTATAATGTGGTATGGGAAATTGCATTAATTGAAAAACTAACTCAAAAATTGAGAATTGCAGGGGGGGAAAAGAAAACAAACTCTTTTGAAGCAGAATGGTGGCCTTTTATCCAATTTTCATACAGAACATCTACAACAAAAATACCTCAAGCCTTCCAGTACATTTGGATGCAATAAACTTACAAATATCCACCTATCACAAAACTGACTACTTTATGGCCGAAAAAGACTCCGGAAAAGGTGCCCAGCCAGATTTGTTCCTTTGAATGTTGGTTCGGGGGGGGGGGGGATTTACTTTGTTCTGATCTAATACAATTTCTGTAATGGATTAGATGTTTTGTTGGTTGTTCGGTTGTCTTGTGTATGTTAAAATTCAAATAAACAAATTTTTAAAAAAATAAAATAAAAAAATAGACCGGATTAAAAAAGATGACATCACCACCACCACCCCATGTGCTATTTGCAGCTATTAAATGCCTCAGCATAGAGGGCAGTCTTAACCTGGCGCCAAAAAGATAGTAAAGTTGGTGGTCAATAGCATATAAGCTAACAGCATAAAACAAGATCCAAAAAACAATGGTTAGACTCCAAAAAAGAGAACATAGCGTAGATTTACATAAGTGAAACCTCAAATTAAGGCCTGGTGTGTTTTCATTGCTGCTGCTGGACAAAATTCAGCAACATTTAAAGTTATACTTTAACATCAGAAAGAAGCAAACATAAAAGGTATCTGAACGTCCTGGCAAATTAAGACAAAATTGGTTCAATAAGACTTTTATGTATGTCGTGGCAGGAGTAGGAGGAACAGTATAGGGGAACATGAGACACCGTTTCGATTTCCCCTGACTGGCAAGGACACTTCCGTTCATTATAGGGAATTTTCCTATATCTACCTTCAAGTACAGCTGAGGGGAAAGAATTACAACGGGCTAATGTAAGGCCTCTACGATATCTTTCAACTGGAAGTGAGGGGAGGTAATTTGCCGGATTAGAGGACCAGGGCGCTCTGTCAAATGGACTGGAATTGGAGGTCGACCCGAGATCATGCCGAGGTTCCACGTCAGCAAGGCATCGCCCAAGTGGTGCCCTGGCCGCCTCATACCCCATCGGAAGGAGGATGCCAGGAGAGAGGCTGGAGAACTGCAACTTTTGATATTATTTATTGGCCCATGTAGATTATTCAATGGATTAAATGAGGGGTGCTGAAGCTGAACCTCAGGCCCAGGGGCCAAATCCAGCCAATCAGGGCTCCACAGAAGGCCCAGCCCCCTGGCCCCACCCCACTCCACCCCACCCCACCCCCTTTCTCCCCACTCCCGATCATTGGGTCGTTTCCTGGCTTTTGCTCGTGTTCCTCCACCCCACTCCCGTTCTAGAAAACTGAAGTCCCTCTCCTAACGCTTAGTTACTGACAGTACGTAAGAGCTTTAAGCTAAAATATGTGGATATTTTGGCCACGCCCTTATTGCCTTTGGCCCCGCCCGCCACTGGACCGTGCCCCCCCCACCCCCGAGAGCTTCCCCTAAATGGAATGTGGCCCTCGGACGGAAAGCAGTTCTGAAACCTGGGATCAAACCGTCTACAGCAGGGCTCTCCTCCAACCTTGGGTCCCCAGATGTTGCTGGCCTACAGCTCCCAGCATACCCAGCCAGCATGGCTAATGGCAAGGGCTTCTGGGAGCTGTAGTCCAGCAACATCTGGGGACCCAAGGTTGGAAGAGCCCTGCTCTAAAGCAGCTGTCCTCAACCTGGCCGGGGAGAGGAGCGCGAGCTGCCGTGCCGGGGGGGGGCGGCAAAGGAGGAGCATGAGCCGCTGCCGTGTGTGCAGGGGGGGAAGGAGTGTAAGTTGCTGTGGCCGCCGCCGCTGCCGCCACTAGCCTCCCCCTCTTCCCACACCTTCTTTCCCTGCCAGCGGCCTCCACCCGCCTTCCCCGCAATTCCTCACTCTGAGGGGGTCCTTCGCGAGAGCAAGGCATTGGCGGGGAGGTGGCTCTGGCGACCATCTGTGGCGTGGCAGCACAACCGATCCCCAAGGCCACCTCCTCGCCAGTGCCTCGCTCTCACGAAGGACCCCTCAGAGCGAGGGCCTAGCAGGCATCGGGTGGGTAGCACTCCGGGGAGCCAATGCGTAGGGTCCCGGGCCCCAGCGCAGCATTGGACTCTTATCGTTTACAGTCAGAGTCTGACCAGAAATGGCCCAGAAGGGGTTTGGAGCCCAGTTCAGTAGCGAGACGCCTGGGGCCTAAGAGTCTGGCCGTGCCCGATGATTCACGTAACGGCGAGAGGAACGGAGGGCTGGTTTGGGCCTAATCAGCCTGTGGAATATCGGAATAAATGTGAGCTTCTCGCTGTCAGTTTTCTCAGAGAAACCAGCAGGAGGTGAGGGAGTCTCTCCCGTCCAGCTGCCGGTGGTCAACCTGAAATGTCATGCTAAGTTAAGTTAGTGAGCAGCCTCTCGTCAGAGGTGCCACACAGGTCAATATGTCAAGTCAAGAGGGTGGAACAGAAACATCCTGTTTGGCGTAAGTCGTGTTTATGGGCGTAAGTTGTGTTTATCCATGAATTAAACTTTTAGGAGGTGTGTGCATTGCCACCTCACCCTTGCTTTTAAGTCGATGCCCAGGCTGGGAGGCCTTTGCTGGGAACATGGCCTTTAATGTCCATCTTCTATCGTCCGTTGTATACTGCCTGTAACCTTTCATGTTTGAGACTTCCCATCGCCTGAGCTGTGAGAAACATTTCTCACGTAGACTTAATTTGTTTCACCTGCAGCGTCGTTCCTCGAAACCAGAATTGTCCGTTTGATCTGTGAATCGTTAAGACCCTGCCATGGAAGGTATTGCTATACTCTTCATAGAGGCTGAATTCTTGCTTGCTATGGATTATGTATCTTCATCGCCAATAGCCTAGAGTGCCTGCTGGTTTGGACTGATCCTGATGCTTGGACTTTTCTATGCCTGGATCCACGTAGCGTGGAGATACCAGAGTGGAAGCTATGGGCATCAAAATCTCTGTGGGCGGGGGGGGGGGGGATTACTCTGGACTTACTTTTGAACCTATATCTTGACTCTTGGATTTGATAGGCCTTGACCCACGTAGCTCGGAGGTTCCAATGAAGATTTCAAGGTTGATCTAAATCTCTGTGTGGATTTATTTAGGTCTTTTTCTAGAACACCTGCCTTTGATTGCCTGGCATGGTTTACGCCAGGAATCATTCGAGCCCTGTAATTCTGAACTGTAGAGACTGCAACGGGGGAATCAAGTTGTATTCCGACACGGTTACAGTTATTAGCTTTTGGCTGTTCTCTGAATTACATAATGAGCCTATAGCTAATTGCCAATAGCGATATGATTTCTGGAGACTCGCAACCGTTAAGCTTATGCTGTGAGAGCTAAAAAGCATGGAACCTGATTTGCGAACTATAAACGTTCTCGCAGGGTTGTTGTTGTGTTTTTGTGCGTGTGTTTTGTGATAGTTTGCCAGGATGTGTTTGGGCTTAGGACAGTATGTTCCCAACCAGGAAGAAACGCTGCTATTACGCCGCTCCTGCAAGCTTCAACAAAAAATAGTTCGGAGGGCACCCAGTCTCAGATAGACCAAAAATCCAAAAACCTGCACCACAGGTAAGAGAGGTTGTTTGGGGAAAGCATCCTTAGAGGACGGCCTCACCTGTTTTAAATTTCCTGGTGCTGAACAACTGAAGGTAAGTGTTAGGCTCCAGCTTGCCGTGGGGTTGGGATACCTCGGCTCCCCACCAAGAGACACTGGCTTTGCTCCGGCACTGGATGAATATCCCTTCCTGGTTACTGGCAGCCATCGCGCCTCGGTCCAGATCCTTCAGCAAACGCTGAATGGTCTCCTTCTTTTGAGGGTCCTCCATTTTGTCCGGGGATGGCAGCAACACACGGGTCAGGCTGTTCGTTGGAGCTCCTGGTAGGGCAGGGGTGGACGTGATTAGGAACTCACCCTCCGGAAGCCAGATTTTCAGCATCAGCTCGCCGCTGTAGAAGATGGAGACCAGGACGGAGAAGTCACCTGTGAACACGGGAAACGAAAGGATCAGCCCCGTGCCGCTCTCAAGGGCTCTCCACTCGCTTGAATGCTGCACAAAAACAACAATGAATTATTACAGCGGCAGACAGAGCGCAGAGGTTTCCCTCACTGGGGTCAAACAAACACTGAATCCGGTTGCAACCACAGCACACGCAAAAAGTCCTGCCAGCAAAGCAAGTACGAGGAGTAACCAACGGACGACCTCCACCACCCAAGGAGGGTCTTACGAACGATGATGTACACTCCGTGTGGACACACATTCTCTGTTTCCTACAGACCAGTTGTGGAGAAAAAGCGTCAGAGTTTCCTGCACCACACACACACCTCCACACGTGTAAACAAGTATAATCCCAGCTGGAGGCTGGGAAATGCAAAATGTACATAGTTTCTCTGATGGCTCCTGAGGCCGCAGAGTCTCCCATGTCTTTGAGGGCCGGTGCCACAGCTATTTGCATGCAAATGTGGCAAAGAGCCACCCCTCCCCTGCCTGGCCCAGATGAAGTTCATCCTGATTGGCTAAAGACACCTGGGCTACTGAAAGGAGGGGTGGGGGGAAGAATCTATACTGCTGCTGTGGCTTCTGGTTTGCGTTGTTGTTGTCTGAACGCTTTCGCGGGAGTAGGGCTTTTTTGCTGAGGCAAGACCTGGGAAGAGGACCAACCCCCAGACAAAGGGAGTGCCTGGGTATTTATATAGTAAAGAACTAGTTTTGTTGTTTTATAGCTCTACTTGTATGTACCAAAGTGTCTCCCCACCTTTCTCCCTCTTCCCTCATTCCCCACCTTTTATTGTAATCTGTTTACCTGAAATAAACCTTCCTGGTTTTACCCCACACGGTGTGTGTGGTTCCTCTGTGGTTCAGTGCTAAATCCAGTGTATAGACCAAGGGCAAGGCCCTGAGAGAATCAGGTCAAGACGGCAGAGCTAAGGCTGGCAGTTTTGCACCTTTGCTCTCTGGTCTTGAGAAAAGGACCGATTGGCAGTCCTTCACACCAGTCTTCCCCAAACAGGCACTCTCCAGATGGGTTGGACTACAACCTCCATCACCTGTGCTGGCTGGGGGCAGGAGTTGTAGTCCAACACATCTGCAGGGCGCCCAGTTGGGGAAGGCAACTTCAGAGGTAGACCCCGTCCTCCGTGATCTCACCTGTTCCCACAGCAGCATCAGGGATGGCTTCTGGATTCGACTGGAGACAAATCTCGTTCACATCTGGCGCTGTTGTGATGAAGAAAAAGAGTCAGGATATGTGAAACGTGGAGCTTCTCCAGACGGCCAAGCCAAGCGTTGCTAAGATCTTACACAAATGCTTCCCCCTGCCCTGCTAGAGATCCCCTCGATACAGGCATGGGTGGCAGCGGTCAGCAGCCCCTAGTGGCAAATTGGCGCATTGTTCTTTGCTTAATTTGGGGCAGGAATCAACCCCGGATTAATAATAAGGAAGAGGGTGCCTATAAGCATGTGCAGAGTGCATTTCACACACCATTAAAGAATCACACACACCCCTCCCCCGACACACCCTGAAATTAGGTATTCAGATGGCAGCACGGAGACAAAGCGCCTTGGAATGAAAATACTTCGGACCATAATCCATTCTCTACTCCAGAGAACCACCCACTTCCAAAGGAGAATTCAATCATAATTTGTGATCTGACAGCTCCTGCCCTCCCCTCGCAGCCCCTCCCCAATTAATTGCAAAAATGACCAGGGGAGGGAGGGAACGCAGGAGCCAATCTGAAAGCCCCACTCCAGCATCCCTGTCAGCTGACCACAGGAGTTGGAGGGGGCGGCACCGGGATGTGCTGGAGATCCAAAAGAGCGGCCGAGTTCCACTGCACATGCTCAAAAGCATCCTTCTTTCCCACCAGCTCGCTGAAACCAAAGGCCCGGCAGTAAACGCAAGAAAAGCCCCATATCCACACTGGCTTTCTTTCATTTGTCGAACACGTGATCCGCTTCTATTTTTTGCTCTAACGGATGGAAGCATTTAAGTGAGGGCAGCTTAACGTTCGCCAACTGGGACCATTCCTTTGCATGGTGCTTCTGCCTACCGTCGCGAGGGGGAGAGCCGTTCCTGCCTAGGCGGCACAGCAGAAGAGAACTGAGAGAACGCATCCTGCCGCTTCTCCAAATACAGGCCTCTTAATGGGGAAGGTGCCCCCGTGCACATCAGCGTTCCTGCGGATGGTGCAGAAGTGGGACACTTTGCTCCCGAGTGACCCCCCTCCAAGAACCCGAAGGCAGCCTCCCGCAAGCCGGCGCCCCGCCAGATGTGTTGGACCACGACTCCCACGGGAGCTGGGCTGCCCTAACGCCACATGCCTTTCCTCACACAAACAGAAGCACAACTTACAGGGAAATGTGAATTCCCCCCTACCTGTTTCCCCGGGCTGAGGGCTGGATTCTCCGTTCTGATAGCCTGAAGGGTCATATGCGTTCTGAGTGTGGCTAGCCGAAGCCTCGGACCCAGAGCTCTCTTTCTGCAGGGTGAGAGAGAGAGGTTAGATTAGATTGGATTTTCAAGACGATTCTGCGCAAAGTACACTTTACTACTGTCCGTCACTGTCCTGTCGATCCATCAGAATGTTGTAAGGCGATCCATCAGAATGTTGTAATGTATTCTTATAAGGCATGGTACTGTTGTTTTTGTTGTATTTTATATTGTATTTTATATTGTAAATGGCTAAAACCCAAGTTGGGTTGCCATAATAAAATGTATTTATTATGCACTGTCCTGTCCGCCGCACGTCTGTTTTGCACATGTGCACCTCTGATACTGCAATCAAACTGCTTACAGCTTGAAGCCCGAAATTCAGCATAGCGATGGGTGGGAACACTCAACCCTCTTCCCTTCCTTGATACATTGAATTTTAGGGCTACAACAGGCGGTTGGGCAACCTGACGCACACACACCCCGACTCATTTCGAAAGCCCCCTGCATGCGATCAGTTCAGACCTCCGGCATAATCATTGGCTAGGCTGGCTGCGGGTTATGGGAGTTGTAGTCCAAAACATCTGGTGGGCCCCAAGTTGCTTACCCCTGCCCTAGGGCGCTGTGCTGATCAAAACACAATAAAATACAACTTACGTCGTGTGATTAAAAATGGACCCAAACCTCAATTTTAATCAACCAAAAATGATTTATCATAGAATCATAGAAAAGTAGAGTTGGAAGGGGCCTACAAGGCCATCGAGTCCAACCCCCTGCTCAATGCAGGAATCTAGGTCAAAGCATCTCTGACAGATGTCTGTCCAGCTGCACCTTGAATGCCTCCAGAGTGGGAGAGCCCACAACCTCCCTAGGTAGTTGATTCCATTGTCTTATTGCTCTGACAGTCAGGAATGTATAGACAGTCAGGTAGGTATAGAAATAATGACACAGTAGCATTTAGGCCATATTGTAGCATAGAATCTGGAGGGAGAATTTTAGCTGTTAAAGACCAAAAGTTAGGCTTCACTAAAACTTTAGGCTTCCCACTAAATCCTAGATATTGTACAAAGTGGTCTGTATACTTGCCATTGTTCAAAAGAAATTGTTTCATTGTACACTTCTCATTAGAATACCTATGCAACTGTGTGTCCCTATACACACTAAGTTGCATAGATGCACTGGCAGCGGCATTTGTATAAAGCTGTAGTGTATTTCAATGGTTTACACAAACCACGATCAGCTCGCAAATCTATAGCACCACAACTTTTATTAAGAAAGATTTAAAAAAGATTTTGGACACCTGTAGATTTACAATCAACCTCTCCAATATTTATATAAACACTGATTATGATTATGGAACAGAATTCAAATTAAAATATTTGGTTTAAAATTGACAAAACGATCCTAGTCTCTTTATACAATAATCTAGTTTATCCTGCAGCAAAGAATACTATCTTTCCAGAAGTAGGAAGAGATTTATGCTACTGGGAAACTATAAACAGTTTTACCATGTCCTGAAACCAAGACTCATGTGTTGCATACAAATCAATTACTTAATCATGAAATCACTATGGAAGATAAGATTACTGAACATTGATTGGAACAGTTTAACATCTTAAAGTCAAGTGTAAATCCAGCCACTGGTTAAAGTGCAAATGACATATATGCCAAATTCTTTTTAGAAGGCGGAGCTGATGTTAGAAATGCTACCATGGTTATAAAACTAACCAGAGTTAGAGTTAACGGCTCTGACAGTATTTGCCCAGTTCAGTCTGTGAACCTGTAACCCCCACCCCCGCGACACTCACACACACGTTTTTGGCTCGGATCAAATGGTAGAAAAAATTGTACCACTCTTAACAGACTACAAGATTTTGCACAAGAAAAGGGGGAGAAAGGAGGCAGAGCACATGTAACGACAGAGCAGCCGCAGCCGTGCGGGCAGTTCTCCCCCGCTCCTTGCACAGACCTCGGCACCTTTAAGCAACCTTTTCAAGGTCCCAATCCTTCCCATTCTTGGCGCTCACCCTTTTCAGGACAGAAAGGGAGCCAGGTGGCTGAGGGATGCGGCTGTTGTGGCTGCAGATATGCTTCTCCGAGAGCTGTTCCAGCTTCACCTTCAATCTCCTCTGCTGTTTAGATTGGTTCCCTTGGAAGAAGACAAGATGGGGGTGTGGAGAGGGGATCGAGCAGGTATTATGCCGAGTTGGGGCCGTGTGTACCCCTTGCACCACACACAAAGCCAAATTCCCTCCCGAGAGCAGTCAGATTCTGCTACGTGAATAAATTCAGCAAATCGACATCTGTTTCGCCGTGCTGCATAACTTATTGCGCGGGGCGGCAGGCAGGGAAAGAGGTGACCTATGGAATTCTTTGCTTCCTCACCAAACTACAAATCCCAGGGTGTGAAGGATTGAGGCCTACACAGGCTTGAGTTAGGTTGAAGCCTGAAGGCCCAAATAGCTCCTGATGGGAGGGGGCATCCGTGAGTTTCATTCCCCCTAATGGAGTTAAGTTTCATTTCCCCAGTTTTACGTCACGTGTTTGTAGCCTCCTAGTTATGTGGGAGGGTATATAAAGAGGTGTGGAGAAGCTGCAGGAGGAGGAGAGAGAAACTGGAGAGAGAGAAGAGAGAGAGAAGAGAGATTGAAAACTGAAGAACAGCCAGAGCTAGGCTGGAAGGGAGTCTCTACTAAGGCCTACAGGTGAAAGTATAGCTGGGTTAGAGGAAACTGTGGTATTATTTATTTTATTTCCATTATGCCTGCTTTTTGAAATCTTACAGCTCTACTTGTGTAAATACCCTAAGTTAATGTGAAGTTACCATACCAAGTTTAGCAAAGTAAACAATTATTGTTAAACTCAGATTTGTTTGGAGTGTCTTTTACAACACACCTAAGGCCTAATCCCACGTTACTGGGAAGAAAAGGCAAAGGGCAGGAACGTGTCATCCTGATAGCAGGAAGGGCTCTTAAAGAGGCAAAATATCTTTAAGGAGCTGATCAAGGTGTCCTGGTAAAGGTGGAACCTTGACATATGATGGTAGCGCTGGGATTCTGATAACTGGGATTCTGAAATGGAGCACTCCAAAAAGTATTTGGGTTTTTACCAATAGAGCAGACAAAAGCAGTATATATTTTAATTTCGGGCCTGCGAAGTAGGGAAACAGTGAAGTTAGTAAAATGAGTCAATACCTCTCCATGAACAAAACTTCCCTGATTGAGCAGTGCAAAAAGGACAATTTGCCATGGGAGGAGAAAACAGCAGAAGAACTGAAATTTATGCTGATCTCCCAGGCGGCAATAGAGGGAGGTGCACCTTCGAACCCCAGTACAGCAGGACCCCAAACGAAAGAATAGGAAGTCCAAGAAAAGGAACTGCGGGTGTTGACAAAGCAGAAGGAAGAAGAGACCAGGTTAGAGTGGGAGCGGATCCGACTGCAACAGGAGCAACTTAAGGCCCAAGAAGAGCAACGCAAACATGAGGGAAAGATCCAAGAAGAACAACGCAAACATGAGGAAAAGATGCAAGAAGAACAATGCAGACATGAGGAAAAGCTGCACCAGGAGCAACTTAAAAGCCCAACAGGAGCAACTCACTGTATTTTTCGCTCCATAAGACGCACCCCCCCCCCCAAATAGGGGGAAATGTTTATGCGTCTTATGGAGCGAATATTGTTAAAAAAAACCTTTTTTTAAACTTCCTTCTGCTGGTCCGGGGGAAGAGCGGAGGGCTCCTGGGTGGGGCCGGGCAAGCCCCCGCCTCTCAGCTGATTCCCCGCGGAACAGCTGATTAAAAAAATATCTTTTTTATTTTATTTTTTTATTTTTTTTACTTCCTTCTGCTGGTCCGGGGGAAGAGCGGAGGGCTCCTGGGCTGGGCGGGCCCCGCCTCTCAGCTGATTCCCCGCGGAACAGCTGATTCAAAAAAAAATTTAAAATTTTTTTTAAAACTTCCTTTTGCTGGTCCGGGGGAAGAGCGGAGGGCTCCTGGGCTGCCAGTCAACCAGTTTTACTCTCCTTTAATTCCTAGTCATAGCTGCTGGTTATTTGCTGCTCATTTCGCCTTCTCTATCTTTGCACAGTACTACAGTGCATTTCCACTTCTCTTATTGCCGCCGAGCCCGCACAGGCAGGATTGCACTATGCATAAAAACCCTTGTTCCAAGATCACACATTTTTGTACCTTTACAGGAGCTCAAAATGAAACATGAATGCAGTACAGGCAGAATAGAAAATCAGATGTTGCAAGACAACATCTTACATCTTCGTAATTGGCTACAGCAGTGATGTTGCTTTTATTTTTAAAACAATTTGCTGGAACCATCTCTTAGAACCGTTTTTTTTTGTTTTGTTTTTTAAACAAGCAATATCCTCCCAAGTCACATAGGTTATTACTAATAGATGAGCTTTGCTGCTCCGTAAAAGGCACCTTGCATGCAATTTTATTCTTGTGTAAAATAATTATTTTTTTAAAGGGCTAAAGGCAAGTTCATCAAGGATCAATGACTAAAGGCACACTCCTATAAATGTTTAGACAGAAAAAACGGTTTACCATTGTGACGATAACGTGGCCGGTTATTTAAATTTTATTTCTCTCCCTACCAGCTGGCTGTTAGTTCACATTCACTAACCCCGTGGCTGAGATAGGTTAGTTCCAGGGCATCAGTTCCCTCTCTGTCACAAGATTTCCCTCTCTCATCAGACAAACCCGAGAGGACAATCTGTCTGTGGGAGATTAACTCTTAAAATACCAGGGCTGGTTATTGTGGTGTTTATTTTCTTAAGTAAACATTTCTCTAAGCAGGTACAACTCCTTTTATCTAACACTCTAAACCCCAAACCCTCAACTAAACTATCTCTCACACACAGGCACATATATACATAGCGCATCTACTCTGCCTAACTGTTAACCCATTCATCACAACCATTCCCAGCATAGCTGGCTGGGGAATGCTGGGAGTTGTAAGACTTTTTTTCCCCCTGTCTAAGACTACAATCCTATGCAATTTACACAGAAGCACCAATGAGTAAAATGGGACTTCTGCATAAAATACATATAGGACTTTTCCAACATGCACAGTACAATTAATATTCCCTCAAATTCTAAATAAAATTACTAATCTCAGTAGTCACTAAACATTTGCATTGCCTTGGTAATGATCAATTTGGGGGAGCTTTAATTGATTAAATCTGCATAAATTTTCAGAATATTTTTCCCCTTGTTTTCTTCCTTTAAAACCTAAGTGCGTCTTATGATCAGGTGCGTCTTATGGAGCGAAAAATACAGCAAAGCCCGAGAAGAACAACGCAGACATGAGGAAAGGATGATGCAGCTAAGACAGGAGCAGCCCATCAAAGTCACCCCCCCCCAAGACTTCATCGCATACACCCCAGGAGAGGACCCACAGGTGTTCCTGACCACCTTTGAATGAGCAGCACAGAAGTGGGGACTGCAGGAGGCTGGCTATATGAAGTTGGTGCCTAATTTAATCAAAGGGGAGCTGGCAGAGATTTATAATAGCATGCCAGAGGGTGAGGCTGTTTCCTATGTTCAATTTAAAGAAACTGTGTTTAAAAGGTTCAGGTTGGGTCCTGAGCACTGCAGCATTCCTGTCAGCTGACCACAGGCGTTGGAGCGGGCGGCACCAGGATGCGGTGGAGATGCAAAAGAGCGGCCGAGTTACACTGCACATGCTCAAAAGCATCCTTCTTTCCCGCCAGCTCGCTGAAACCAAAGAAGAAACAGGCCCGGCACTAAATGCAAGAAAAGCCCCATATCCTGTGGCTGCCCCAGTGAGAGACAGACTGCAATGACACTTCCTGCCCCAAACCACACTGGCTTTCTTTCATTTGTCGAACACTTGAACCGCTTCTATTTTCGTTCTAACCGACAGAAGCATTTAAGTGAGGGCTGCTTGACGTTCGCCAACTGGGACCATTCCTTCGCACGGTGCTTCTGCCTACCGTCGCGAGGGGGAGAGCCGTCCCTGCCTGGGCGGCACAGCAGAAGAGGAACTGTGAGAACGCATCCTGCCGCTTCTCCAAACACAGGCCTCTTAATGGGGAAAGTGCCCCCGTGCACATCAGCGTTCCTGCGGATGGTGCAGAAGTGGGACACTTTGCTCCCGAGTGACCCCCCCCCTCCAAGAACCCGAAGGCAGCCTCCCTCCCCGCAAGCCGGAGCCCCGCCAGATGTGTTGGCCCGCGACTCCCACGGGAGCTGGGCTCCCAACACATCTGGCGAGGTGCCGGGTTGGTGGAGGCTGCCCTAACGCCACGTGCCTTTGCTCACGCAAACAGAGCCACAATTTACAGGGAAATGTGAATTCCCCCCACCTGTTTCCCCGGGCTGAGGGCTGGATTCTCCGTTCTGATAGGCTGAAGGGTCAAATGCTTTCGGAGTGTGGCTAGCCGGAGCCTCGGACCCAGAGCTCTCTTCCTGCAGGGCGAGAGAGAGAGAGAAAGAGGTTAATATTAGAATATATTTTTTTTAATTTTTAAATTATTTATTTAAACTTTTTCAAACAATACGTATATAAAACAACTAAAAATAACATACATACAACCTACGTAGTGCTCCCATCACCACGGGACCAAAGGATACTTTCTGTCCCTATAATCCATTCTTATTCATCATTCCAAAAATACAACATATCTTGACATGGCATGCTCCCTTTCCCCTTATTTAAAACAAAATCTAAAAATAATCCCCAAATATCCTCAAAATTATTTTTCTTAAGTTGTCCCTTTTTACATTTGATACTACAAGTTAATTTGTCATTTAAAGCAATATCCCACACCTCCTTTACCAATCAACAATTAAAAATTCATGTTGAACTTTCCATTTCCTTGCTGTTGTTAATCTTCCCGCCGTTAACAAATTTACCATTAATTCTTTTGTTTCTTGAAAACAAACAACTTTCTCCGTTACTGATAACAGCGCTAATTTTGGGCAGATCTCTAAATGAATACCAATAATTTCTGATATTTCTACAAAAAAATTTCCTAAAATTCCAGCACGCTTTTACAACTCCACCACATATGAGCGCAGGTGCCTAGCTCCTGGCACCCTCTCCAACACAATGCTGAACAATTACTGTCTATTCCATTTAATCTCACCGGAGTCAGATACCATCTCCAAATAAGTTTATAAAAGTTCTCTTTTATCCTAATTGACATATTTTTTTCAATATTCGTCTTTCCCATATATTTTTCCACCCTTCATTCGAAATCTCATCCTCGAATTCCTTATCCCAAACTATCTTAAGATTGTCATTTTGTTCTTCACCTTTTTGTATCATTTTATATATCTCCTTTGTTATCCCTCTTGATGAAGTGTTCCCATCTACAAGTTCTCTGGACAAAACCCTCTTTTCAAAACCAGTTAATTCCCTTCCATGCTCCATTTTCCTCTTCCATTTCTTTGACCACTGATCCGATTGTATTAAATTTAACCAGCCCGAGCCCCCGCCCAACTCATTTCGAAAGCCCCCTGCATGCGATCAGTTCAGACCTCCAGCATAATAATTGGCTAGGCTGGCTGCGGGTTATGGGAGTTGTAGTCCAAAACATCTGGTGGGCCCCAAGTTGCTTACCCCTGCCCTAGGGTGCTGTGCTGATCAAAACACAATAAAATACAACTTACGTGTAATTAAAAATGGACCCAAACCTCAATTTTAATCAACCAAAAATGATTTAATTGGTTAACGGCTCTGACAGCATTTGCCCAGTTCAGTCTGTGAACCTGTAACCCCACCCCCGCGACACTCACACACACGTATTTGGCTCGGATCAAATGGTAGAACAAATTGTACCACTCTTAACAGACTACAAGATCTTGCACTAGAAAAGGGGATGAAAGGAGGCAGAGCGCGCATGTAATGACAGAGCAGCCGCAGTCGCGCGGGCAGTGCTCCCCCCCTCCTTGCACAGACCTCGGCACCTTTAAGCAACCTTTTCAGGGTCCCAATCCTTCCCATTCTTGGCACTCACCCTTTTCAGGACGGAAAGGGAGCCAGGTGGCTGAGGGATGTGGCTGCAGCTGTGCTTCTCCAAGAGCTGATCCAGCTTCGCCTTCCGTCTCCTCTGCCGTTTAGATTGGTTCTCTTGGAAGAAGACAAGATGGGGGTGTGGAGAGGGGATCGAGCGGATATTATACAGAGTTGGGGCCGTGTGTACCCCTTGCACCACACACAAAGCCAAATTCCCTCCCGAGAGCAGTCAGATTCTGCTGCGTGAATAAATTCGGCAAATCGACATCTGTTTGACCGTGCTGCATAACTTATTTATTTATTTATTTCATTTGGCGGCAGGCAGGGAAAGAGGCGACCTATGGAATTCTTTGCTTCCTCACCAAACTACAAATCCCAGGGTGTGAAGGATTGAGGCCTATACAGGCTTGAGTTAGGTTGAAGCCTGAAGGCCCAAATAGCTCCTGATGGGACGGGGCATCCGTGAGTTTCATTCCCCCTAATGGAGTTAAGTTTCATTTCCCCAGTTTTACGTCAAGTGTTTGTAGCCTCCTAGTTATGTGGGAGGGTATATAAAGAGGTGTGGAGAAGCTGCAGGAGGAGAAAGAAATTAGAGAGAAAGAACACAGAGAGAGAGAGATTGAAAACTGAAGAACAGCCAGAGCTAGGCTGGAAGGGAGTCTCTACTAAGGCCTACAGGTGAATGTGTAGCTAGGTGAGAGGAAACTGCAGTATTATTTCTTTTATTTCCAGTATACATGCTTTTTGAAATCTTACAGCTCTACTTGTGTAAATACCCTAAGTTAATGTGAAGTTACCATACCAAGTTTAGCAAAGTAAAGAGTTATTGTTATTGTCTGGAGTGTCTTGCACAAGACGCCTAAGGCCTAATCCTACGTTACTGGGAAGGAAAGGCAAAGGGCAGGAACGTGTCATCCTGATAGCAGGAAGGGCTCTTAAAGAGGCAAAATATCTTTAAGGAGCTGATCCAGGTGTCCTGGTAAAGGTGGAACCTTGACACAGGGCTCTCTGGGGGAAAGCTCCCACGGTGAAATTGGTATAAAGCCAGTCCAACTGCAGCACATCTGCCCTGATTGGTGATGCCCCAAAATACGGGACTGACCCCCTACGGTTTGGTGGTGCAGACTCGAGAGTCCGAACGGTGTTTTGCTTAGGGCAGCCTTCCCCGAATCTGGCACCCTCCAGGTGTGTGTGGAATACAACCACCATCACCCACAGCCAGCACTGGTATGCCGACCAGTGAGGGTGGGAATTGTAGTCCAACACATCTGGAGGGCTGCTCCGGTTCGGGGAAGGTTGCTCTGCAGCAACCAAAGCCGACAGGGTCGTTCTGAAGCGGGTGCAGGGAAGGGGTAAAAAAAAAGAAAAAAAAGAGGTCCATTCCCTCACCCACATGCTGCTCAGACAGCGGCACCAGGCGATACACCTTGTAGGGCTCCAAGATATCCAGCCGCGAGCGCTCCGGCATCTCCTTGAACTCGGGGCTCTTGCTCAAAGCACAGCGGATGCGCGTCTTCCAAGCAGCGGGGTCGAGGCGCTCCCCTGGCTGGTACTTTCCTTTAAACATGGCCCAAGCCTGAAAAAAGGAGCCGGTCAAACGTTGTTATGACTGAACCGGCATCTCAGTTAAACTACTTCAGACTGAGAATGCTAGTCCACAGCATGGCCATCTCTCTCCTCGGTGTGCTAGTTTTCTGTGTGCGGGGATTTCCCCACCCACAGAGAAGTATTCCGTCACATCTGCCCCAACCGGCAGGCCAAAACCCTGCAAGGCCAGACACAGGTTTGCCCGTGAGAACTTGGTCCAAGCCATGGATCTCTGACCGGGACCCAGAAGCCCGATGAAATAGGAGGGGTTGAATTTCTTGTGGTAACTTTGGCCTTCAGCAATTTTAAACTGGCAGATGCTGTGATGCCGTGATCCCGTACCCCTAACGCAGCCCCATTCCTGCAGTTCAAACGCAGCCTCGTTCGCACGAAACACTGCGGGCACACTACCTTGAAAAACCCAGCGTCCTCTTCATGGCGGAATTCCTGCTTTCCGGCGTGTTTCCACGGGATGCGGAACATCGTCTTGGCTGGGGGGTCATCCCAGACCAGCCCGGGAAACTTCCCGCTCTCCACTTGCTCCACGGTCCACTGACGCAGCTTCCGGGTGGTGCGCAAACCCTTCCGGGGCATCGCCATCCTCGATGGGGCGGCAGAGAGAGAGTTCAGCGGAAGAGGAGAGAAAACCCGCTGGCCCACCTGTGAGGAGAGGAGAGGCATTTAGGCAGGAACAAAGGGCTCGGTTTTACATCACTTTAATGGCATGATTGCATTTTAGAAGTTTGTTTTTAAAGATAACAGCCACGGGGGGGAGCGTGGCAGGGTAAGGGCCGCGGCATGCAGGGAAAGGGTGTAATCCTCCCCCTTGCGCCAAGGTCCCAAAGAAAATCTCCCCACAAGCTATTATCTGTTATGGAAGGGAAGCTGCTCAGTTTGAGGTGCAATTGGTGTGTGTGTGTTGGAGATTCACCCACTCCCCATGGTCCCGATTGCTCTCCCACAATGGGGCTGCTATGGCACACACACACCCAAAATGTTAAATGCAATGACACACTTAGCATCGTCTGTGCTTTGGCCCTAAAAGAAAGCCTGAAATACAGTTAGAAACCAGCAGCTACTCACAAACTGGTGAGAAGCCATCCGGAAAAATGCTATGATCAAGGGGCCTGTTTTCCGGAACTAAAAAGACATTTTCATTGATTGTCTGCCTTTCACAGGGGCGGGGAACCTCTTTCAGCCCGAGGGCCGAATTCCGATTGCGGAGCAGCTCTCGGGGGGGCCGCATCCCAGTGGTGAGCGGGGCCAGAGGCAAAAGGGGGTGGAATCAAAATAACAGCATATTTTAGCTTAAAGATCTTATTGCCTGTAACTAAGCCTTCGGAGAGGCATTTCAACTTTTTTAGAATGCAGCCGGTGGGGGGGGGGGGGGACTGTGCAAAAGCTGGGAAACCACCAGCCGACTGCTGGTCAGGGAGAAGGCGGGTGTCAGGATCCGCTCCGCCAGGGTAGCGCCACAGCTCCACCTGGTGGCAATGCTACCTCCTTGCAGGAGCAAGCCCGGGGGGGTTGTAAGCACTCGCAGGGTGTAGCCCCCTGCTCCTGGCCGCTTTCAGGCCAGCTAATGCAGCCCAGCTGGAAGCAGCCAGAGAGACCTACATAAGGGCTGCAGTTCGCCTCCAACCTTTGCCCCAGCAACGCCAACCTCGGTGTTGTCTGCAGCCGGTTCCTGTTTCCAGAGACCAACCTTGCTCCTTGCCTGGTGTTTGACCCGTGACTGATCTTGACCTATGCTCCTGCCTCTGGCCCTTGCTCTGCCTGGTACGTGTTTGGACTCTGTTTGTGCTTTTGACTTTTCTCTCTGCCTGGACTCTGTTTGACTCATCCGCTGGCCCCTGTATGGACTCTGTTTCCCTAACCTGTGCTGGACCTTCTGCCTGTTGCCTGGACTTGCCTTCTGCCTCCGGCCCCTGTTTGGACTCTGTTGCCTGGAACCCGTGCTGACTGTTAGGCCTCCTGCCTGTCTCTGCCTCCATCTTCCCTGGCCCCGGGTGTTCCAGCCCTGAACCCATGCCCCAGACCTTACAGTGGGTGGGGTAGCTATCTGGGGAACCCCAAAGGGATGGATCAGGACCCCAGGTGGGTCAGCCTTTCTCCAAGGGGCCTGAGGTTCAACTCGCGATGGGGGCTGGAAAATTTTCCAGTGCTTTTCCTGTGTGTGTGTGTGTGTGTGTGTGGGGGAAATCCCATCTCATAATAAAAATGAATGCATGCCCAATTGCAAATACAACATTAGGCCAGACGGGCAGTTTCAAAGCTGTCATGTTTTCCACATGATTATCCTTTGCAAGTATGTGCGAGGCTACATATATGTCGTTGGAATGCATCCACGTCTCCGAGTTTTCAAATTAGAAGTTTTCCAGAAAATCCACATCCCCTAGGTTCAGCATGCTTGACCTTTCCAGATCACTCAGTCTATGATAAACAGACGCGCCACAAAGCTTTGGCAGAGAGCTCCACAGCAGGCAACGAGAAAGAGGCGGATTCCAGTGTAACAGCAAAAAGCAGTTGCTACTCACTGATAGAAAGAAGGGTGTCATTAATATGCCAGTGTGGCGTAGTGGTGAGAGTGTTGGACTGGGACTTGGGAGATCTGGGTTCTAGTCCCTGCTCGGCCATGAACTCACTGGGTGACTTTGGGCCAGTCACTGACTCTCGGCCTAACCTACCTCACAGGGTTGTTGTGAGGATAAAATGGAGAGGAGTAGGAGGATTATGTAAGCTGCCTTGGGTTCCTTGCAGGAAAAAAGGTGGGGTATAAATATAATAAATAAATAAAATATCTGTTTTCCCCCAATTGTGAAAGCAGAATTCCTAACATGCTTTTAAGAGGGCTTTACAAGGACACCTGGTTGTTGTTTTTCATCTATATCCCACCATTTTTTCCTCTCTTGCAAGGAACCCAAGGCAGCTTGAGGAAGGTTAGACTGAGAGTCAATAACTGGGCCAAAGTCACCCAGTAAGCTTCATGGCCCAGTGGGGACTAGAACCCGGATCTCCAGAGTCCCAGTTGAACATTCTAACCTGTAACGCCACACTGGCTTCTCTGGCATTCAGTTGATAAGGTGTTATTGTAACTGCTGCAGCTGCTACATATTTGAACTGCATTGTATTGGATCGTATACTTTATTTTAACTGGTCAATTTTAAAATTGTCTAAATTTTAAGGTGGCTTCATCATTTGTTGACATTGAATTTTACTTTTTTACATATTGTAAGCCACCTTGGAAAGACTACAATCTTGAAAGGTGACTAGGAAACATATGTAATCATATGATGATGATGATATTAACAGCAACATCTGAAACTTCTGTAACAGTATCCTAGGATGGAAAAATATCTTGGAACAACTTTCCAAAACTTTGCTCATTGTTGGCCACACTGCTTAAGCAGGTGGGGAAGGTGTGGTGGGGTGTGTGTGTTGGATTTATAATCGGTAATTAAAGCTTCCGTTGGTTAATTACACTAGTTACACAGTTGAAGCTTGCTGCCTTTATTCACCGTTTTTAACCCCAGCTCTTCACACAATCATAAGCCAAACACAGCAGCAAAACAGCCACTGTGCTTTGCTGCCTCAGAATGATTGCACTAGGGGTTGCCTCATCTCAGCAAGATGAGCAGATCTAAAGCAGACTCTTACCAATTGCAGATTTAGGAGGAGCTAGAGGTGATAAGAGGGGTGAGATCAGAACTCTTATCTGTTCTGAGAATGAACACAGGGTCAAGAGGCCACACTGAAAGACACAGACCTCAGTTGGGTGTCCACACTTCAAGTACAAGGAAATGTGAATTAAAAAAAAAAAAAATACTTCCTTGAAGAACAGACACATAGGTCTCTTTAGGAAAAATGACAACAGCAGCTTGTTCACAGTAAGCAAGGATTCTCCTGAATCTTGGCACACCATCACATGTGAATATTTTGCCCCAGAAAGCTGAGTTTGGGCTCTGTAAAAGTTTCATAGTCATCCAATGTGGGGAGCCATGGGCTTATTGGCTGTCCATCCGGAGTGCTGACGTTATTATGCCTCCACCTACCTCACTCTGCCTACTGCTAAACAAATGTAACAATCACCATGAATGATTTCAAATAAATAAAACAATCACTACGAACAACAACGGCACAGCCTGATCCTTTGCAGAGTTTGGGCTTTTTTTCTGTCTAAACATGCTCTAGGATTGTGCCTTGAACCCCATTTAACTCAAAGGGCTCCCTTCTGAGTGGGTATGCACAGGATCGGGCTGATTTTGTGAACAGCACGATAATCCTTTCGGATGCGCTATAAACCCTTTCCAACCCGGCTGCGCTGCTGCTGCTGCTATTATTATTATTATTATGCTTCCGCTTCAACCCTGTAAGCCACAGATAATGTTTTTCATTGCTTTTTGACGCTCTCTACGGAGATCGAAGATAAGAGGAAAGCGCCGCTAGAGGAGACACAAGCGCAGAGAGATGAGCGGAACAGAAAAAAATGAAGAAAAGTTGGTTGAATCATAAAGAAGAGGAGGAAGGACGGAAGGGGGGGGTGGGGGGTGAGATATCGGCCTTCCCAAACTAGTGCCCCTCAAATGTGTTGGACTGGGACCCCCATCATCCCCAGCCAGCATTAGCCCTGCTGGCTGGGGAAGCTGGGAGTTGCAGTCCAACATATCTGGGAGGCACCAAGCAGAGGAAGACGACATGAGAGAGAAACAAACAAACAAACAAACAGGGAAGGAAACTGGCCAAAGCAGCACAGGCGAGCTGCAAGAACATCTCAAAGGCTCACACGATACGCCGTGCCAGAGACGGGGAAGCCTTTCGCGTGCAACAGAACTCTGGGTTGCCACCAGCCCACACCGCGGCCAAGGAGTCGCCCCTGTGGCTACGGGGGGGCAAGGCGGCGGCGATCCGCTGCAGACACCCTTACCCAAGAGGGAGCCCCACCAGCGCGAGGAAGCCTGCTCCAAGGACTGCTGCGCTGCCCGTCCAGACAAGTCCTGGGGAAGAAGAAGGCGCCCCACAAAGCAACACAGTTGCACCGCGGCTCTTCCTCCTGCTCCTGCTCCTGCCGCCGCCGCCGCCCCGCTCCGACTATCCCGAGCGGGCCCCGCCCCCTCTCCTTCGCCCCGCCCACCCCGCGCCCATTTCTTCGGGCCTTGGTTCCCTTTCCAGGAAATCATGTGGCGCTCGCTGGCTCGCTCCTCGGCTTGTCCTGCAGGGGGCAGCAGAGAGCGAGCCTTGGAGCGGCCGCAAGAGCAGGTTTATTTATTTATTTGTCTATCTATTTATTTATTATTTTGTTTCATTTCATTTCTATGTAACCGCCCCATAGCCGAAGCTCTATGTTGTTCACAACAATTCATAAGATACAATTAAAAAAAAAAACATTATAAAATACAAACAATAAAAACAGCCTAAACTTTCATTTGCAGAAGTTTAAACACTGAATTTAAAAACCGAATTTAAAATGATTTACATAACTAAAACAAGTAATAACGAAAATAAGAACAATAACAACAGTATAATAAAATATGTACTATACATATAAATTTTATGAGTATATTATATATTAGTATATTATATATTAGTATGTACAATATATATATATATATATATGATGATTTTTATATCCAGCCTTTTTTCCTCCTACCCCAGGCGGCTTACATGGTCCTCCTCCTCCTCTCCATTTTATCCTCACAACAACCCTGTGAGGTAGGTTAGGCTGAGAGTCTTTGACTGGCCCAAAAGTCACCCAGTGAGCTTAATGGCTGAGTGGGGACTAGAGCCCTTTTATTCTTTATATTTATTTATTTAATATTATGTGGAGAAAGCCAACCTAAGCCCCCTGCCTGACACACACACACTCACCAAGGAGGGGGGAAGGAGACCCGGGGGGGGGTAGGCGGAATAGAAGTGCACGATGGGCTGAAAGTGGTTCAACACCCTTGCTGTATGTGTTGCTTGGGAATCAGGATAGAACTGCATTGTGGGTGGGTGCTGGTGTTCCCAGAGAGAATGCCTATTTTCTGGGAATCATGACAGGTCTATTTATTTTGCCAATTTATAAGCCGCCCTCCCATAATTGGATTCTCAGGATGGGGTGCAATGCATGATGGGTAGGCGGAATAGAAGTGCATGATGGGCAGGTGGTGGTTCTGGGGAAGAGCTGTGTTACGGGTGGTGGTTGGGAACCACAGCAGAAGCTCATGATGGGTAGGCAGGAATCAGAATAGAATGGTATTATGGGTAATCAAGGTTCAAGATGAGCGGCACTGTAGATCAGGATGTTGTGTAATGGCACTAGAGATGGGTGTGGAAGGCTGAGGGGAGCCAGGTCAAGTCAAAAGTGTATTTCAGGCTGTTAGAAGTCTCCGCTGGAGAGATGATGTTCTGTGTCTTTCCTGTTCTCCACCCCACAGATGGAACAAATCTTTGCTCTTCGGCTGATCAATTCTCATCCTTCTACTCCTGCTGTAGAAGCAGCGTCTTGCTCTGATCCTGTCTTTGTTGCTCTCTGGTCTGCAGATATCTTGGCCTCAGACTTGGAATCTTGACCTCCATCTCGAATTTGAACTGTTTCTAGGGGTTGCAGTTCCTGTCTTCCTTACTGGTTAGGGCGGGACTTCCTACATTGCCTATTAGTCCAGCGGGACCAGCTTTGTCCGTGAACTTGTGTGCCTAATATGTAATAATATGTAAAACACTAGAGTCTGACTAAAAAGCAGCATCTAGGGATTGGCTTGTTGATAGGATTATTTCCCAGATATGACCTCCTTCTTAATCCTAGTAGCACTGATGAGCCTTTCCTCTTTTTCTTTTGTTGTTGTTGTGGTATTTCCTGGTTGAAGAATGGCAGAAAAGTCTCCTCCACCTCCTACACACACACAGTTTAGAAAAGCAAGTTTGCCCCCTCAATAGCTGTGCCTACTCAGAAGTTCTCAACCCCTTTTGCACTTTATTTGTATCTAGAAAATACTCAATTAGATTGTTTCTCTCTTTCTCTGTCTTTTATTGTGTGCATGTGAAATCTGTGTTAAATAATAAAGTTTTATTGGAATGAGTGATGGAATCTCTGTCTGGTGTGTGAATTTTGAGCAACTAGGGAGCATTCTGTTGCGACACTGGAGCCTTTCATCATAAGTGTGCACGCTGACCTCTTGTCTCACCAAGTGAGATTGCATCACTTCTGTTCTGTAGGGTACCTGGGTTGTGTTTTTCTTTTTTAAAAAAGACTACTCTGAACATGTGTGATAGGAACACAGGAAGATGCCTTATACCAATAGTATATACAGTAATACCTTGGATTGCAAGTAACTTGGTTTGAGAGTGTTTTGTAAGACAAGCAAATTTTTAAATATTTATTTTTTAAAAATTGACTTGATATACAAGCGATGTCTTGTAATACAAGTACTGTAGTACGGCTTAAATTAAAAATCTCTGTACAATTTTTGGGGGGGGAATTTCGTTTTGATATAAGAGTGTTTTGGATTACAAGCACGTTTCTGGAACGAATTATGCTCTCAATCCAAGGCATGACTGTACATACTATTTGTCCTGGTATTTCTTACTCTGACTGGCAGTGTCTCTTGAGCAGAGATGGGTAATTCCCCCATTACCTCCTGTTTGATCCTTTTAAGTGGAGTTGAACTTCTGGGCCTTTTGCCTGCAAAGCATGTGATCTCCCACCTGAGCTCTGGTCCTTCTCCCCCCAGTGAAACAGTGTCAGTTAAAAGCAAGAAATCTGTGCCCAGGTCACCAAGGAAAATCCGCATTTTGTAACTTGTAATTCTGCAAAGCAAACAAAATTGCACGTAATTCATTTGCTTCTGTTAGAGATGGGAATCACTCTCGTTTCTCAGAATTTGTCATGCTTTGCCTTCTCACCGTTGGGTGTTTTCTTTGTGGTCACGAAGGTTAAAAGAACCAACAACACACCACAAGGTTAACCAAAAAAATGCAGTATTTTCAGGTGTGACTGAATCATCTGCCCAATGCTGGATTCCATAAATTAGTGCAACCACAGTAATAATGATTGTGATGTAATATGATAGTTTGCTTTGCTATAGCACCACCGCGGAGAGTTCAAAGCACTTTGCAGATGTTTTCTTGTAACCTTTGCAACAACCCCATAAGGTAGGACGGTTTAATCCCCATATTGGGACGCGCGTGTTGACCACACAAAAAGTGGCGAAACAGAATGCTGACACTGGTGTGGCTCGCTCGAACAGAAGCGCAGCAGGCAGCCTCCTTCCTCTTTTGGTATCTTGGGAGACCCTGCTGCTGAATTCCAAACTGGGCCACACGGGGCACATAACAATGGAGTGCTTCTCCCGGGATTTGGGGCACAAGGAGGAAGAGAAAATGCCTTTTTAAAATTAAATGCTCTCTGCTCAAGGGAAGCCGTGAATGTTGGGACTGAGGCAGAGGGTATCTAGATAAGCAAAAAAGAGCACCACGCTTGAGAGAGAGAGACATTTAAATAACAGAACCATTTATTTGGAAGTTACGTTTCTCCCAAGAGGTACGCAGGCTCGGAGAGCAGGTGCAGGAGGAGGAAAAAATTAATCACAGGGGGACAGACCTGGGACTGCAACAAGCACTTTCCCATTTGATCACAGAAACAATTTTGTTTGGCGGGTTCATCGTGTCAAACCTACCACTGGAAAAACCCGCCATAAAATCTAGCTATTCCTTTAAAAATAAAGTAAAAATCAGGTTCTTCCTGAGCACGGATTACGCACACTCTAAAATCCTCCCCCCCCCCTCCTTCCCCAACATTCTTCAAAACTGTCATTCCGGTGGTGGTGAGATCCGTGTGTGTGTGTGTGTGTGTGTGCGCGCACGCATCAGAAGGGGATGTTTGCGAAGGAGACCCTTTAATCCTACCCAGTGGCTAGGAGGGACTTAAGGTGGCACCTCCGACACCCCAAGTATAAAGCAGCTTCTCAAATACGAAGGTTCCCCCCACCCCGAGGTGAGAGGGGTGCTTCCGTTCAATTTCCCGTGGACACGCTCCCACTCGACAGGGAACTGGATCACAGGGCCCGAGTCTGTTTTCCTCTCCGCACCGTGGGGCCGCTGGCTTCCGGCTACTTCCGTCTGCGTGGAATTTTCGGGCCCAGGGGCACCTCATCCCTGAGAATCTATGGCAGGAGGTGGGAGAGAAAAGGCAAGCTTAGCGAAGCTGGAGGCGGTGCCCGGCTTTCCCTGCCCTCAGCGCAGGAACCTTCCCTGCTTTCTCCGGCCTCGGCGAGTCCCACTTCACCTTGATCAAACGCCCGCGGTAAGCGTCCTCCTCCTCCGTGGGTCCCTGCGCGGGCAGCTGTTGCACGGGTAGGTGGCGTCGGCAGACATTCTCCACTTCTTGCAGGGTGTAGAGGACGGCTGGGTCCAGGGAGTAGCTGTTGATGAGGTTCACCAGGTACTCCTTGTAGTGTGCCCTGGGAGTGAGGGGGACATCGATCACTGACGCGCACACGCCTTCCTCAGGCGCAAATTCACTCGTGCGCCTTACTCAGGCGCTAGTTTACTCGTGCCCCTTACAAATTTGCCCTTGTCATCTGAGAGCCTATGGCGTGTGTGTAACAGGGCCTTTTGTGTGGCGGCACCCCAGGCGGCGAACGTCCTGCCCCCGAACGTCCTCCCCCCAGGGAGGGGAGGCTAGGCTAGTCTATTCCTTGGGGTCCTTTCGATGGCTCAGGAAGACAATATTGTTCTGCTGGGCTTTGAATAAGTCAATGCCACTCTCTGTTTTTATCGTTAATCCCAGGTTTTAAAAATATATTTCCGGTGTTTATTTTTAAAAAAGTATTTTAAATCTTTGTGTTTTTATTGCACTTCGCCTCAAGCTCTCACTGAGTGGAGGGGTGATCCAAAAATATTCTGAAGGCTCAACCCTATTTGTTTAGACAGGAAAAAAGGCTCTTTTTCTGTCTAAACATGCATAGCATTGCACCCTAAAGAAAATTTATGTCACATAAGAAACAGGGCCCCTTCTCTCTATCCACAGCTCAGAGGAAGTGTTAGGGGGCAGCCCACTAGGGCTGGAGCCTCAAATCTTTCAGCTGGAGCCCCGAATCTCTGGGAGGCCCTCTGCCCCACCACCCTGCTGTCCAGGAGCACTTGCTGGAATAAAGGTCCAGGGGCCCTGAGGATCTCTGTTGCGTCGGATCCCCCTGGATGAGCTGGCTTTTGGCCCACCTGTGCTTCACCTCCTGCTGCCCCCTCCCGAATCTTTCTTCCTGAGGTTTTCCCCTGAAATCAAATGCCCTCCTCTCCCATGTCCACACATCCCTATTTACAAATAGGGGTGTTGTTAGAAGACAGGGTCCTTTAAAGACAGAGAGAGAGAGAGACCATAGAGCAATGTAAATTAGCATTTGCAAACATGTGCTTTTTTGGGGGGGGGTACTGTGGGCTCAGCCCCGGATCTTTCCGGTACCGAGCACCGCCCCTGCCACAGCTGCTACACTTCCCTCCATGTCGCTTCTCCCAGAATCGCCACATCCTTAAACCCTGTTCTATTCCCTTGAAGGTCAGCGAACGACTTCCCAGTCCTCAACCCCTCACAAAATGGCATTACTCACTGACAAAGGCCGGCGTATCCAGCTTGGGTCTCTTTCCCGCAAGGTTCGTCCTTCAGCATCATCAGGATCTCCTTCTGCTCCATAACACGGCATCCACCTGAAGCGGCGGGGAAGGGGGGCGTTAAGGAGTGCCGGCGCTGCTCCGCAGTACTGTGATTATTATTTTTTAATTAATTTGTACCCCTGCCTTTTTGCGGAAGCACGCAGGGCACAAAATTAGTACCAAAGGAGGGTTTTTAAAAAAAAAAAAAAAAAACCACCCAAAGAACTAAAACAAAAGCAACCGTTCAAAACAAACAGCAGTTTTAAAACAGGCAGAATACACAATGAAACTGAGGTTTGGAAAAGGCCCGCTTAAATAAAACCATCTACATGGCCCGCCTAAAAGCAGGGTTAGGCGAATTTAACTGGGATATGAAGTTTAGAGGAGCGAATAGGCAGCTCAGGTTTCCCAAAAGAAGAGGAAAAATCCCACAACTGTGCTGACCCTCGACGAAGCTGTAACAGTTAAACTGGTGCAACTTGAATCTGGGGTACAAAGATGAACCCTTAAAAGGAAGGGAGGTCACAGGGCTGTCTGGAGGCAAGCCCCTTCTCTCCCCACAATATGCCACATTGGCCAGAATTCTTTGTTAAAAACCGAAGAAGCAGTAACTGAGTTGCCACAAATCTGTGGTTCAAGATGTGGGGACTGAGAACGCAAACGTTCTCTGGCAACTGAGATTTCCCAGAATCCTTTTGCAACTCACCTCCAGGTGTGGCCCGGGTCCCAGCTGGGGGATCTGTATTGAAGACGATGCTGTTATCCTGGGATGGGCAGAACATCAAAGGTGAACTCCAGTCTGTCACCTCGGACAATCCCTCCACCCACAAAGGCTGGAGTGCTGAACCTCACGACCAAATCCGGCCCTCCAGACACTTTGATCTGGCCCTCCAGGGTTCCACAGTTTATCACGCCCCCTTTCCCCTAGCCCCGCCCCCTTTCCCACACCAATCAATCGTTTGGTGGTTTCCTGCATTTTGTGAAGTTTTGCCCCGCATTCTAAAAGGCTGAAATGCCTCTCCCAGGGCTCCTAGTTACCAGCTCTACGCTAAAATATGCTGGGGTTTTGGCCCCGCCCCTTTCACCTTCAGCCCCGCCCACCACTGGAATGCAGCCCCCGAGCACGTCTCCAAATGGAATTTGGCCCTCGGGCTGAAAGAGGTTTGACACCCCTGCTCTGAAGGGATCATCGGCTATCCATTAGCGGGCAGTTGCAGCTTCCGCTTCTCCTTTCAGTGAACACCGCCTCCCATATCCCTACCCATCATGCCCAGGTCTGCCCTGACCTGTAAGAGACGCTGCAGGCGAGGCACATCCCAGTCACGCAGGTAGAAGAGGCAGTCGCGGGGGTGGTGGCCATGGAGGGAGCGCCGGATTGGACAGTCGGGTATCGGGCATTTCTGGCAGAGACGGAGACTGGGCTAAAGTGAGGCTGCGAGACCACTTAATAATACCCAACAAACATGTTTATTTGACAGAGACTGGGTTCAGACAACACGATAACCCACACTCAAGGGTTGAATGTGGGTTGTTGTTGAGATGTGGATCATCGTGCTGTCTGAACCCAGCCAAGAGAACAAACTGTGGTGAAGAACCCAGAGTTCATAACCCTAAAACAAACCGTGAGTTCTTTCCATAGGTTGTTCATGATTAACAAGCCATGGCTTGTTAGCGCAGCAGGGTTCAGACAACACGATAACCCACGGTTCAACAATAACCCACGGTTCAATGACAATCCACACTCAACGCTTGGGCATGGGTTATTGTGTGGTCAGAGCTCAGTCAAATTCTTCATCACGGTCCTAGTGAACACTAGCGTGCGGTCCGGAGATCGGCAACTGGAGACCACCCCCAAGCCCACCTCAGCTTCCTGAGAGGTAGTGCCTGTTCTCCCCCCACACTTGCCAAACAGGAGTTGAGTGTGTGTGTGTGTATAAAATGGTCTCTCTGGCCTGGTTCGCACACAACACTAAGGCATGGCTTGTTGAGTTCTCGGTTGTCGTGACGTGTGAATGCGGCGACACTAACAAACCAGAGCTTGTTAACCACGAAGAGCCAGGGATGGGAACTCGGACTCCAGGACTCGACTCGTGAGTCAGACTCGAGTCCCAATATTTTTAATGGGACTTGAGATTCGACTCGGGACTCGAGATCAAGGACTCGTGTTCCAGAACTGTGTTCCTCAAATGCAACATGGTCATGGATAGGTTTTAGGAAGTACAGCAAGTTTATTTTTTAAAATCATTTTCCTAATGCAACCTTTCAGACATTTTGGGTTTGGCTGCCTCTGCCTGCCTGTTTGGGGTTCCCTGCCTCCTCTGCCTGCCTGGTCTCTTCTTAACCAGTTCCACAGTTTGAATTGTCCAAGACAAAGGCCTCTGCCTGCCTGCTTTGGGGTTCCCTGCCTCCTCTGCCTGCCTGGTTATTTGGGGTTTGTCTGCCTGGTCTGTTCTTGCCAAAATCAGTTGCAGAGTTTTGAAATAAAAAGGCACACTTGTGCCTAGAATTTATTTAAGCCACACATCTGAAGTAGCCTTATTTTGTTGGGAACCCCCCCCCCCCTTGATTTTAATAGGGACTCGTGGAGTCAGCTTTGGGAGTGACTCGTGACTCGTGACTCGTGAGTCACCATTTTGGACCAAGGACTCTGACTCGGACTCGAATCCAAAGACTCGTGACTCGACTCGTGACTCGAAACCAAGGACTCTTCAACATCCTTGCGAAGAGCCCAGAAAGAGAACCCATGGTTGGTTGTTGGGTTGTGAACTCTGGGTTGTGTAAAGCACGGGTTGTTATGTGCAAACCCAGAACTGTGGGCTGTTCATGGGTTGTTCCGCCAGACTACTGAGGCGGTGGGCAAAAGGGGTAACGAACGAACAAACGATCGGCTGCTTTACATGCCAGTCCTACGGCGGCGCAAAGGCACTTGGGATACAGGGAGGAAGCAGGTGAAGGAGGAGGGAGATGAACAAGAGCCAGTGTGGCGTAGTGGTGAGAGCCAGTGTGGCGTAGTGGTGAGAGTGTTGGACTGGGACTCGGGAGATCCAGGTTCTAGTCCCCGCTCGGCCATGAAACTCACTGGGTGACTTTGGGCCAGTCACTGACTCTCAGCCTCACCTACCTCACAGGGTTGTTGTGAGGATAAAATGGAGAGGAGGAGGAGGAGGACTATGTAAGCCGCCTTGGGTTCCTTGCAGGAAAAAAGGCGGGGTATAAATATAAATATAATAATAATAATAATAATAATAATAATAATAATAATAATAATAATAATAATAATACAACCCAGGGACTGAGAGACCAAACCACGGTCTGTTTGATCATCTCCCAGACCAACCCTGGGTAGGGCAACAAACCACAGGTTAAATAAACCGTGGGTTAGCTTTATGTGTGAACCAGGCCTGTGGCAACAGCATTTGCTTGCTTGCTCCTGGGAGTGAGGGGAGGCAAAGTCTTGCCTCCTCCCCGGCTCCAGTCACAAAGCATCCTCCCGAGAGATCTAGCTGCTGATCACAGATATATAGCCAATCTAGATTATCTTTTTTTCTTGGTGCGGGGTGGGGTGGGGACGACGAAATGAAGGAAGAGAAGGCTTTTCTCTTTGGTTTCCCTGCTCCTTTCCATGTCCCCCCCCCCCTCACAGCCCTCGAGAAATGCTACAGATAATTCTGCCTCTGTCTGAGGCCATGATGTAATTATTTCCCCGAAATGGCACAATTCTCAGAAGACAGCCAGCAGGCAAAATCTTCCATGCGATGTATGCCGGAGGAGATAATGCCTTAGGACTTGATTTCAGTCTGCAGTCTTTTTCAAAACAACAACAACAATAGCACATTGCGGCATGCAACAACGTGTTTCCTTCGTTTTAAAAATCTTTGAAATCCACAAAATCTGCTTTTATAATTATCAGGATTTGCTTGAAATCTAACACTCTCCACCAGCCTTCACGGGCTCCCTGCTGGCTGGGAATGATGGGAGATACAGTCAACACACCCGGAGAGGGCCAAGTTGGAGAACACCGCCCCGCCCCCCAACAGACACAGCCTGCCAAATCTGAAAATAACTCTTAACCATTTCCACGTTAGCCTGGCAAAACCCTCCAATTCCTGTTACTCTGGGCTTAGCTGCAGCAACAACGGCTGGTTGAGACTCTCTTTATATACCCCCACCACCACTTCCATTCTTCTTGCAATTTCAGAGAATCATGGAATAGCAGAGTTGGAAGGGGCCTACAAGGCCATCGAGTCCAACCCCCTGCTCAATGCAGGAATCCGAGTCAAAGCATCCCTGACAGATGGCTGTCCAGCTGCCCCTTGAATGCCTCCAGACTGGGAGAGCCCACCACCTCCCTAGGTAGTTGGTTCCACTGTCGTATTGCTTCAACAGTCAGGAAGTTTTTCCTGATGTTCAGCCGGAATCTGGGTTCCTGTCACTTGAGCCCATTATTCCGTGTCCTGCACTCTGGGATGGTCGAGAAGAGATCCTGGCCCTCCTCTGTGTGACAACCCTTCAAGTACTTGAAGAGCGCTATCATATCTCCCCTCAGTCTCCTCTTCTGAAGGCTAAACGTGCCCAGTACCTTCAGTCTCTCCTCAGAGGGCTGTTTCCAGTCCCCTGCCTGATCATCTTTGCTGCCCTCCTCTGAACCCTTTCCAGTTTGTCTACATCTTTCTTAAAGGGTGGTGCCCAGAGCTGGACGCAGTACTCAAGATGAGGCCTAACCAGTGCTGAGCAGAGGAGAACTAACTTCTACACGAGATTTCTACGCCCACTGCAGAAAACAGCCAGATGTGGTAACGGTTTTCTCCACCATGCATGAGGACTAGAAACCTGGTTTTCTTTCAAGGTGAATATTTTAGTTCTTAGGATTCAGGCTGGGTGTTCCCAGACTCTATCAGACTCACGATGTGTATTACGGGTTGCATCCACTTCAACCAATTTCAGCGTATTTGGGAGGGAATCAAGTGTAGCCCAGTAGGCTGAGACCTAGATCTTGACCAAAGAGACCTGGGTTCAAACTTCACCACTGCAATGGAGTCACTGTGTGGGTTGGAGCAACTCACACTCCCCGCTAGTCTCTGTTCCCCCCATCTATAAAATGGGAATGAATAAGAGATCACATAGCCTGATGAAGAGTTCTGGAGAACTCAAAAGCTTGCAAAGTTTTGTGGAATTTTGGTTGGTGGATTTGGGGTTTTCCTTTTTTTCGTCCCAGACCAGCATGGCCACCTTTGTTTGTGTGTGCACATTTATGTACAATTTTAAAAAAACACAACAGTAGAACGCTTTGCAAATTAAAAGTGCCGAGGAACAAGAAGTAGGGATATAATTTTATCCCAACTCCATCCTGAAGGCTTCAAGAAGGCCACAAGCAAAACATTGACAGTGTATGCTCCCCCATCCTGCCCCATACTCCCCCCCCCCCGCAAAACCCACTCCGGCATCCTTACGTTTGAGGCATAGAAGGCACCGTAGCAGCCACTGCAGAAGTGGTGCCTGCACTGGGAACACTGGAAGTGCATGCAGCCTCCCCGAGCCAAGGCGTAGGAGAACTTGCATTTGGGACACGCTGGGAGGGGAGAAAGGGGAAAGAAGAAGAGGTTAGGGGGCAGGGAGCCGCAGAGATGAAGGAAAGGGCCATTCGGCTGCTGGGTCGCCATGCCAACAGCATCCCAGCAAGACCCACAGCCCGGAAAGACGAGCCTGGCCCCGACTGGATTTCAATACCGGTTCAATCTCTTCACTCCGGCTCTGTCAAGCCGGCCTCCACCCACCCACCTGCCCCCTTTTTCCTCGGATCTTTCAGCGTGTAAGCCTGAGAGCACATCCGGCATGCCTGCTTTGGATCTTATTTATTTATTTATTTATTTATTTATACCCTGCCTTTTTTCCTGCAAGGAACCCAAGGCGGCTAATTTTGATCCACCAGTTCCAGTGCACTCCAGGAATTAGGACAGTGTTCTCCAACCTTGGGTCCCCAGATGTTTTTGGCCTACAACTCCCAGCATGCCCATGCTGGGAATTGTAGGCCAAAAACATCTGGGGACCCACGGCTGGCGAACACTGATCTAAGCTAAATAAATTAAAACTAAATTGTAAAATGTGGCGTCTTTCAAATGCCTCCTGAAAGCCACTGGTTCACCCAGGCTTTCCCTAGCTTGTAATTAAATTAAACAGGCCACTCCACTGTATTGCTGTATATTATTAGTGTAATTGGATTATTTATTTTTTTAAATGTATTTTAAATCTGATTTTAATATGCATATGTAAACCGCTTAGGGATTATTTTTTTCTATACTTAGCAGTATAGAAATATTACAAGCTACGCTGGCTGGGGCATGCTGGGAGTTGTAGGCCAAAAACATCTGGGGCCCCAAGGTTGGAGAACACTGAATTAGAATGAAGGGAACATGGAACTAAATATTAGCTGCAATGAGACACGCAGCGGCTCAGGCCCGCTAGGAAGCCGCACGCTACACTCTCGGATGTGTGGAGATAAAAGGTGGGGAAGGGACGGGGAATCCTCACCAATCCCATTCTCCTGCAGGTACACAGCCAAGCCCTGGGCCTGGTATTCTGGGTCGTTGGTTCGTTTCCATTCCAGGAATGCCTCGCAAGACAGGCCCTGATGCTGGGGCTCCCACTGTGGCCAAGGAAAGAGATAAAAGGATCAACGACGTTTCCCTCCCTTGCACAGGCAGGCAAGAAACCTGTCTGGGCACGGAGCCGCTGCCGCCTAAGGTGATGCAGACGGACCTTGGGGAAAGGGCCTTCTCGCTGGTGGCACCCCGCTTGCAGAATTCTCTTCCCAGGGAGGCGCACTCAGTGCCTATGTTAACATCTTTCTGGCTATGCTAAAAGCAAAGTTAAGGGAAAAAAGTATCTCCCACATTCTTTCACTCTAGGAGGTGAGAGGTTGCTACTTCTCGAAATGTCCACTTCATTCCCCCCTTTCATTCCCAGTGGCCAAAGGAGCACTTTAATAACAACTCATTTAGAGAAAGATTTATGTACAGAGGTGCTTTTCTGTAAAAAGTTTGGTTTCATTAAAAACTGGAATATATTGGAATAAATTTTATCTCTCTCTCTCTCTCTCTTTCCTTAACTTCGCTTTTAGCGTACTTGGGAGTTGCGTTAAGGCTATAACTTCTGAATGAGTGGACATCTTTTCGGCACCAGTTTTTGAGCCACACGCTCAGTCGGGAAGTCGGGGCTCCCGAATGCAGACATGTGCCCCCACAGCGTCCCCGTCACTCCGCGGCGTGACCAAGGGACAGAGCCTGGGATTGGGGCTGGGCAGAGAGGAGCAGGCGCGAGTCTTGATGGTCCCTTCGGATCACCAGGGGAAGGAAGCGGCCTCCACCCCAAGAGTGTCTGCCTCAACATGACCCTGTACTTTTGCCTGAGGAACAAATCGCAAGCACTTTTAAGTGGTAAGGAAAGCTTATACTCCCTTTTTGCCACGGGGGGGGGGACGGGGACGCAGCCCTCATTCCAGATGTGTGTGTGTGTGTGTGTATACGCACACAGCTTTGGGGTTCTCCTGGAGCTACCTCTGTCACTTGAGTCACACGGGTGCCTTCTAGCAACATTGGCTGATAGTTCAGCTATGCCCCTATCTCAGTGTTCTCCAACCTTGGGTCCCCAGATGTTTTTGGCCTACAACTCCCAGCATGCCCCAGCCAGCATAGCTGGCTGGGGCATGCTGGGAGTTGTAGGCCAAAAACATCTGGGGGACCCAAGGCTGGAGAACACTGCCCCTATCTGGACAGGGATAGCCTGGCTTCAGCCGTCTACGCTCCGGTAACCTCCAAGTCAAACTACTGCAATGCGCTCTACGTGGGGCTGCCCTTGGAAGTCTGGTCAGAAGCTGCAGCAAAACGCGGCAGCCAGATTAAGAACAGGGACCAGAAGGTCTTGGGCATATCACACCAACTCTGGCCCGCTTGCATTGGCTGCCTGTATGTTTCCGAGCCTGATTCAAACCTATAAAGGGTTCGGGACCACAACACCTGATGGGGCGCCTCTCCCGACCTGAACCTATCCGGACGCTACAATCAGCATCAGAGGCCTTCCTCCGAGGGAAGCTCAGAAGGTGGCAACAAGGGAGACAGCGCGTGAGATAGATAGATACACACACACACACACACACACACTCCCCATGGCTCTGTGCAATATACAACCCCTCTCTCTGCACAGCCACTGCCATCAGAAGCACGCGCACACACACGCACACACACACACACACACACACACACACACAGAGGGGCACTCCCCAGTGTCTCTCTGCAACTCACAAGCTCTCCCTCTGAACAGCCCCTCCCATCACGACCAGGGGGTTGGGGGGCTTCCCTGGTGTGTAAAAACCCAGAAGGGCAGCTACTCCCTGGCCTCTCCCGCTGCACGGACCTGCCGCTTGCACTGGACACAGAAGCTCTTCCGGCACTGCGGGCACTTGGCCTCCAGCTGCTCAGACTCGTAGATGAAGCCGAAGGAACACTGGAGAGGGGAGGGAAAGAAGAAAGAGGGAGGGGGGGGTTGGGGGTCACAAGGCGGCTTTTCTCCCCCGGGTTGGGGGGTCTCCCTCGTCCCACCCCGGGCTCCATCAACCTTGGGCACTTGCCACAATTCAAAAAGAGGTGCTGGGCAGGGGGACACACGCCGTGCACCCTTAGTACGACCAGCCGGTCAGTTTGGCCTCCTCGTAACTCCATTCGGCGGGAAGTCAGCCAAGCTGACCTTTAGGGGCGCTTTTTCTTTATTCCGTTCACGAGACGAGGGGTGCAAAGCAGGCAAAGTTAACCATGCGCCCCCCCCCCAGATGTCTCCGCAGCCTTGCCCAGCCGGCCCCTTCCAGATGTGTTGGGGCTACAGCTCCCATCATGCTGGCTGGGGATGATGGGAGCCGTAGGCCAACGCATCTAGAGGCATGGCCGCCGTCAGACAAACAGGTGAAAGGAATATGCAAGACAACGACGTATATGCAAGATCTGACCACGAAGATGGCCAGCATTCAGAAGCCGGTGGAACCACCTCTTCATTCTCCCGGGACAGTCGGCGGCCGACCCGAAAGCCCCCGTTCCTCAACGGAAGGACTTCAGAGGGAGAGAGTCCGCTGTGACCGAGATTGCGGAACTAGAATTTACCAGCCAGTTTGACTCCATTGGTTTAGGGCTCAATTGGGACCAGGGTTTTCCACTCCTGCTACAGGAGCAACTCTTGGACCGACCGCCACAGTTAACCTTGTAAACGTTTTTTTTAAAGTTTTACATAGAAACGTCACAGGCGGAGTCGCTTGCATTTTGTGGACTTTCAACCTCACTGTATACATTCTTTCCCTGCTCTATCCTGCTGTGCGCGTGTATATACATCTGCCAGCTAAGGATAACCGCACACCCCACCCTGAGCTCCCCCCGAGGTAGACCGGACGTAAATGCAAAACAGAACAGTTGGACCGAGGAAGGTATTTTCCTTGCAAATCAATTCCAGGGCAGGGAGGGGAGATATTTGTAGGGCTTTCATCTTTCCCTTCTCCCACCCTGAAGCTGGACCGAACCAATCCAAGCAAGGGGGGGGGGGGGAAGGCTGTGAGCACAGTCCTGCCTCCTCTCTCATTCACACTAGACGCAGTGCTTCTCAATTATTTTCTGTCATGCCCCCCTAGGAAGAAGAAAACATTTCGCGCCCCCCGCGCGACTGTAAATAGTATCATTTGTCTATAAAATTGTTATAAGTACACCTCTGCATAACACTGTATCCTTATTAACGTATAAGAGAATAAAAAAAGAAAGAAATGTGGATCAATTTACAACAAAGAATAGCTTTATTAACTAGCAGAAAAGATTTAAAGGAGCACAGGATTTAAAGGAACACAATATTAAAAAAAACTTTTAACTGAGGTCAAACGAGCCCCCCTTTACGGAGCCTCGCGCCCCCCCTGGGGGGCCCGCCCCACTATTTGAGAAGCACTGCACTAGAGCGTGACCGAGACAACAAACTTTGTATTCACTGTGTGTCTTTCTCCTATGGACTCTTCTGCCCCTTTCAGTCATGCAGACAACTGCTTTGTTCTCTCCGCCTTTTAACTCTGGAAATCGGGGCTGCCCGAGCCGCTGACTCACATGCATGCACCACTGGAACTTTGGATCGCGCATCAGCACTCGCTCGGTCAGCTTCTTGTGGAAGAGTTCGTACGTCTCTGTGTCCAGGCAGCTGCGCAGCT
Source organism: Shinisaurus crocodilurus (assembly GCA_021292165.1). Lineage (NCBI taxonomy): Eukaryota > Metazoa > Chordata > Lepidosauria > Squamata > Shinisauridae > Shinisaurus > Shinisaurus crocodilurus. Next base: position 296,082,619 of record CM037877.1, on the reverse strand, counting down.
GGGGGTGGAGGGTGGAGAGGTCATTACAGAGAGCTTACTAAGGGAGAGCAGACCGACACGTTTCAGAATATTTTTAGAAAGTCAGAACATCAGAAGAGCCCTGCTGGATCAGACCCAGGGTCCACCTCGTCCAGCATTCTGTTCACACAGTGGCCGACCAGACGCCCCATGGGAAGCCCACAAGCAGGACAGGAGTGCCACAGCACCCTCCCCGCCCATGTTCCCCAGCCACTGCAGTACATAGGCCTACTGCCTCTGATACTGGCAAGGAACTGGCAAGGAAGAAGAGAAGGGGTCCCCAAACCTTTTGGCTCAGTGGGTGGATGCAGAATTTTGAGAGAGTGTCATGGGCGCTCCCACAAAACACACATTTCCCAGAAGGCAAACCGGTGAGGCAAAAAGAAATGAAACCTACCCAGGGTCCTAAGTACAAGGGGACAGGTGGAGTCTGAGCTCCAAAACACAAAGCTACTCTTTCGAACCCAAATAATAATAAAAATTAAAAAAAAAAATTTTTTTTTAAAAAATCTGAATAAAATAAAAATCAGGAGAGGACGGGAGCCTGGCAGGCACCGAAAGAGGGGTCTGTGGGCACACCGGCAACTACAAGCACCACGCTCCAGCCCGCAGCAGTGGGGTCAGATGAAGGCGGGTAGCCATCTGTGGAAGCCCAGAGGGCTGGACTGGGGCAATAGGCAGGCCAGATTTGGCACCCGGGCCTGAGATACTGCACCCCAGAATTGAGCGATGGAACAAGGCCCGTTTTTCCCCTCTCACAAGGGAGCCATGTGCAGTGAAGTTGTCTGAGGATGTCCCAGAGTTGTCTCGTACTCTGCTGTCTCTGCAGGATTTGCCTCTTCCTCTCCGCGGTGGGCCACGGCATCATGGGAAGAGGGATGGCGCTTATTCTGGTAACGTTCACATACTCAGAAACAGCAAAGGGGCAAATATCGTGCCTCTTTGACAGAGGAATCTCTACTCTTTTAACTTCCTCCCCATGCGGAGGGCCACGGAAGAACGAACTAAAAGCGAGCCAAAGTCTTGTTAAAGGGGGAAGCAGCGGCCCACGAGAGCACAGCTTGCGCTTCCGCGCCGCTCCGGATGCTCACGCGCAGGTAGAACTGGGGATCGTGGTGAAACCCCTTGGGTCGCGGAGGGTTCAAGCACCTGGATGTCGAGCGTGGAGAAGTAGCTGAGAAGTTCGCTCTCGTCGCTGATCTCCGGCTCGGAGCAAGCCGGACACACGAGGTCCGTGATGTGCTTCTCTTTCACGGCGATGGTGAAGTGCAGGGCAAAGCATTCTGGGCAGATGGTGCATTCACACGAGGTCAGCGACTGCATCTGAAAACGCCAGAGGAAGGCCCGTGGGATGAGGCCCGTCCTGCCCAGTCTCCACTGGTGGCCGGCCGGATCCCCGCCGGGAAGCCCGCCAGCGAGCACACGTCCCACCACGACACCCCTACCTCAACAGCCTGGCTCTCTTCCCTCACAAAAGGCGGCGGCCGGGCTCACACAGAACGACAGCCCAGAGCATGAGTTGAGCATGGCTGGTCACTGAATCGCGGGCTGGCGTTACGCGCGTAATGCCGCACTGTGCTTCAACTACAGGTTAACCACGAACGGCCCAGGAAGAGGACCCATGGTTTGTTGCTGGGTTGTGAACTCTGGGTTGTTCGCGGTTAACAATCAGTAGTTAAACCACAGTGCAGGGTAAGCATGTGATGACAACCCCACGATTCAACGACAACCCGGGCTCTGGGTTGCCGTTACATGAGAACCTACATGTCAGAAATGCCCCTGCAAACATATGGGTCTCTCCTCTTAATTTTATTTTATTTTTTATTGTATTTATATCCCGCCTTTTTTCCTCCAAGGAACCGAAGGCAGCTTACACGATCCTCCTCCTCTCCATTTCATACTCACAACAACCCTGTGAGGTAGTTGAGGCCGAGAGTCAGTGACTGGCCCAAAGTCCCCCAGTGCGCTTCATGGCTGAGTGGGGACTAGAACCCGGATCTCCCGAGTCCCAGTCCAGCACTCTAACCACTACGCCACACTGGCTCTTTCACCTGCAAAACCTTCCTGCTCCTAAAAAGCCCCACCCTCTGCTCAGACTCCACCCACAAAACAGAGCCCTCCCATTTCTCCTTTCATAAGCTCCTCCTCTTTCTCAAGAACACACACACACACACACACAGACGACTGTCTGCCTCCACACACACACACACCAGCATCTCCCACACGGCTTCTGTACATCACAGCTAACAACCATCAGCCGATCTGCCCTTCCACAAATGGGTCAAAGCCACTTTTAAAGCCACGCCAGCCGTGGCGAGTTCCACACGCCAATTCTGCATCGGATGAAGGGCTCCCTTGAGCCGGTTGGGCGACATTCGAACAGCTCGGAGATGGGAGGGAAGAGGCCAGGCACGGAATGGTGCACATTTATACGTTCACCACAGGAGCTGGCGTGCTGAACGTCTTTTCAGCCCGAGGGCCAGATTTAATAGCAGAGAAGCTCTCGGGGGCTGCATTGCAGCGGCGGGGGGACGAGGGCAGGGCCAAAAACACCAAAAGGGACCAGTATATTAGGAGGGATGTTTCAATCTTTTAGAATGGGAGTGAAGGAAATGGGCAAAAGCGGGGAAATCGGCAAATGATTGGCAGTCGGGGGGGGGGCGGAAGGGGGGGGCAGGGGAAGGCCGGATTTGGCCCGTGGGCTTAAGGCCCGACACCACCCCCACCCCCGCTGCAAAGGGACGGAAATGCTGGTTTAACCACAGTGCCGGCGGGGGGGGGGGGGGAGAACCAAGAGGTACCTTGTTACGAGGCAGGGCCAAGCTGCAGACGGCGCACTCCCAGCTCAGCAGGCGTTTGATGAAGTCGCGGTTGTGGGAGGCCTTCACGGCCTCCACGATGTCGGCCAGCTCCAGCCCCCCGTCGCCGGGCTGCTCGAGCATCAGCGAAACCACCAGCTCTGCCCGGCCCCAGCTGGGCAGGGAGAGCGAAGCCAGGAGTCGACGCAGCAGCGCCTGTAAAAGAGGGAGGGAAGGCGGGGAAGGCGCTGGAGAGCAGGCCGGCGGGCCCAGCCAGGAAGGACCCCCGCGGAAGGTCTCGCTCACCTGCCGATCGGGGCCGTGGAAGTCTAGGGGGGGCTCTTCGCTCTCCCACAAGCGGTGGTGGAAGGGCTCCAGCCGGTGGCACTGCAGCTGCACCAGCGCCCGCCACAAGTCGCCGTGGTTCTGGTACAGGGCCTGCAGCACGGGGCCACGCTCCGCGAAGCCCAGCGCCTTCAGCTCCCGTACCTGTCCGGAAAGAGGGGCGTTCAAGGCGAGACAACTCCCACCCCTCCCCTCCCCCAAAAAACAGCCAACTCCCAACCGGACTCCCGACCTGCCCCAGGCTCTGTGCTTCGGTTCGAAAGGCACTTCGCATATGCTCAGAGGCACGCCTTTATTATTTTGCGTAGCCTGGGACAGTGACCTAGATGGCCCAGGCTTAAATTGTGCCACGAGTGAAGCATTCCCACGTATAAACACAGCACCCTTAACGAACTCGATGGGTTGGACTTGATGGCCTTATAGGCCCCTTCCGACTCTACTATTCTATGAACAGCCTGGCTCCCTGGAAACGTACAGGCCTCTCCCCATTCCACTGCAAATTCTTCCTGTGCCTAACAAGTCCCACCTGCTGGCCGGACTCCGCCCACCAAACACAGGCCCCTCCCATTCTCCCTCCACAAGCTCCTCCTCCTCCTTCTCAAGAACCTACACCAGAGGTCCCGAAAAACCAAAACGTGTTGAACCGCATCCCCCATCCCACAGAGTTGCAGTCCAAGATTCAACTCTGCAAGACCCTCAAGGGGTCGGGTCCGTTTTCGGAAGTCCACCCCCCCATGCCCAGGCTGACCGTGCTTCGCCGCGCACTAAGGCACCGCCTGACGGCGTCGTCCACGTCCCCCTGGCTCGCCACCCACGCGGCGTGGACTTCCTGGTGGGTCACGACGCCCAGGCCGCCCCCGGGCTCCTGCTCGCCTCGCTGGGTGGCCACCTCCGCCACCCCTTCCAGGACGCAGGGAAGCTCCGAATTCAGCCAGGCCAGAGGCAGCTCCGCCCCCGAGTAGCGTAGGGCGGCGGCCACCAGCTCGGGGGCCACCCCCACCCCTTCGGCTTCCTGTGGGGAGAAAAGGACGAAAGGCCCGGGGTCAGATCGACTTGGGCTGGTCGGCAACTACAACGACCGGGGGGGGGGGGGGGCAGGGAGAACAATGTTGACTTGGGAGGATGAAGTGGTCACCCTTTAACTCAAATAAGGACAAGGAGGAGGACCAACTCAGATAAGGATCAACGAGGTTATTGGAAAGAGGTTTATTGTGCACAATTGGTCCTGCGGACTGTGTCGCAAAGCAGAACCCCGGGCGGGGCTTTTACAACTACTTTTATAGCATACCTAAGTCTGGTCATTTGGCAACAGTTCTTTCCATTGGTCAGCAAGGTCAAGACAAAAGGGGGTTTGCTTTAGGGGAGGGGGATTTCCTTACAAGGATGAGACAGCAAAACACCTCAACCTTTGTGAATCAACAACAGCCATTGATGGCCATTGTCAGTCATTGCCACAGTCATTACCAGCCATTGACTACATTCTTTTAGTATTAGTCATCACCCTGGCAATCTGTCTACATGCCTGGCTTGAATTTTCTTGTAAGTTTTTCGTTTCCTTCACTGGGAGAAGGAAAACTGTGCGGTCTCTGATGTACAGGCCTGTGGCTCACGCCGGCTCAGCTTGTCTGAGTGTGGAAAGCTAAGCAGGGTCAGGCCTGGTTGTTACTTGGATGGGAGACCCCCTCCTCCAGTTTCCTGCATTGAGCAGGGGGTTGGACTCGATGGCCTTGTAGGCCCCTTCCAACTCTATGATCTATGAAATCTATGCCCCTACATGTAGGGATTGGGCCCACTCTTCCTGCAGCGGAGGACCTGGAAACGGATTGGGAGGAAGAGGGGGCGGACGGGGAGTTGGAAGGGAGGAAAGAGGCACCTGGCTCACCAAGGCCAACAGCTTTAGAGATAGACTCTACAGGCGGGGGGAGGAACGGGGCGGTGTCAGATTCCGTGGGAAAGCAGGCTGAGCTCTCTGATGGGGAGGGGGGTGCATCCAGCCTCACAGACCCCCGGTGTCAGAGGGCAACTCAGGAGGAGGGAACAGCTGACAAGGATCAGGCGCTCTGCAATTGGCTCTTAAGTACAAGGGCCCGCCTTAGGGGGCGTGGCTGGGCACCCCCAGGTTGACTCTGGAAAGGGAGGGGAACTCCTCAGTTTGGAATCAACTTCTCAGCTTTGGGGCGAACTTCCTAAATGGCTATTATTCCAACTAGCCTGTGGCTTGTGGTGGTTGACTCGTTGACTGGGCTAATCACTCCTTTTGTAATTCAAAGCCAGAGTGCCAGGCTGGCCTGAGTAAAGCTTTCCAGTTAGAAGCCTGCCTGCTGTGGATTTCTTCTCTGGAAGCAGAAGGGGGGGGGTGTAGATCACCCTCAACGCTGCAAAACAAGGGGGCTACCCAGCCATCACCCCATATATTTATAACCCACCTTTTTTTCCTGCAAAGAGCCCAAGCCGGCTTACATAATCCTCCTCTCCATTTTTATCCTCACAACAACCCTGTGGGGTAGGTGAGGCTGAGAGGCAGTGACTGGCCCAAAGTCACCCAGTGAGTTTCGTGGCAGAGCGGGGGGGGGGGGCTAGAACCATATCCATATCTTATGTCCCAGCCCCCACCATGCAGCCAATCACAGTGCAAAGGACAGAAGGGCGAGGAGGAGAGAGACAGCCACAAACCATTCGCTGCCTCCCAGCTACTCAGCCAGTGCCCCCTAAATCCTTCATTCCTTGCCTTCCGCTACCCCCTCGTCCTTGGAAAATATTGTAAGTTTGGCGGAGGGTTGTTGTTGTTTTCAAAACGCTGCAATTCACAACACAGCAAAACTGCCCGTGCTCCTCCCGCCCCATGCAGCATTCAGAATCCCTTGGGTGTGTGTGTGTGTGTGAAATTAACTACCTTGGGGGGTCCTTTATGGGAGGAAGAAATGTGGGGTAAAAATAATTCATTTCTCTGCTGGGCCCCCGAAAAGTCTAGCTCCCTGACTAGGAAGAGGCTGGGACGCAGAAATCCCGGCAATCGAAGGCAGACTTCCTCAACCCGGCGCCGTCCGTTGGCCATGCTGGCTGGGGATGATGGGAGTTGCAGTCCAACACAGCAGGACGGCACCGGGTTGGGGAAAGTCTCCACTAAGGGGTGAAGGCCATGCGTCCAGTTGTCCAGCAGATCTGTTTCCCCGGGGGGGGGGGGGGGAGAAGGCAGCTCACCCGGATCATGGCCACCATCTTCTGCCCCTCCTCGCGCAGCTTCTCCTGCCTCCGGTGCTCCGCCTCTTCCTGGGAGACGGACGGGGCTTTCCGCAGACTCTTGGGCTCTGCCACGACCTCGCCGGGCCCCTTCCTCAGCCGCGCGGCCTCCTCTTTCTCCGGCTGGGAGCGCGGGGGCAAGGGCGCCGGGGCCCCCCGCGAGCTGGTGCGGTCGCACATCTCGCACACCCGGCCCCGGATCTTGTTCCAGAAGGTGCAGTGTTCGCATTGCCAGCCGGGGAGCTGTGGGGCAAGGAAAGGGGTTCACATGAGCTAGAACAGGGAGCAACGACCGAGCGCCGGGGAAGCGCTGAGACTCAGCGGCTGTGGTGACTCGGGAGGCGATGTGGAGGAAGCACCCTTCACGCGTTCGGAAGGTGCTATCGTCCAATATTACCGTCCACGTTTCCAGGCCAAGCCTTGGCACAGAAAAAAAAAAAACACTTGGGGGTTCAGCTTCAAATGAAACACTATGTCAGGGGTGCAGATTCTCAGGTCCACAGGCCAAATCCAGCCTGCCTGTGGGCCAAAAGTACCCCCATGGGTTTTCCCACCGTGCCAGGGCCCCTTCCCGCAAGCATTCGCCGGTTTCCCGACTTTTCTGCAGTTTTCCTCCCTTCTAAAGGCCGAAACGCCTCTCCGAAGGCGTAATTATCGGAGGTAAGAGCTTTAGGCTAATATACGCTGGTATTTTGGACCCTGCGTACAGTTCTGGTCACCACACCTTAAAAAAGGATATTGTAGAGTTGGAAAAAAGTGCAGAAAAGGGCAACTAAAAGGATCAAGGGGGCTGGAGCAACTCCCCTACGGGGAAAGGTTACAGCAGCTGGGATGGTTTAGCTTAGAAAAAAGGCGAGTGAGGGGAGGCATGATAAGAGGTGTGCAAAATTATGCACGGTGTGGAGAAAGTGGACATTTCCTCCCTCTCTCATAATGCTAGAACCCAACGGGGTCATCCCATGCAGCGGATTGAAGGGAGATCCAGGACAGATCAAAGGAAGGACTTCTTCACACAGCACATAGTTAAGCTATGGAACTCACTTCCACAAGATGCAGTGATGGCCACCAGTTGGGGGGGGGGCCTTTAAAAGGGGATTGGATGAATTCATTGGAGGAGGCGGCTATCAGCGGCTACTAGTCCCTGTGGCTCTATGCTACCTCCAGTATCAGAGGCAGTGTGCCTGTGTACACCAGTTGCTGGGGAACATGGGCAGGAGGGTGCTGTTGCACTCCTGTCCTGCTAGTGGGGTTCCTATTCTGTGAACAGAATGCTGGACTGGGCCTGATCCAGCAGGGCTCTTCTTATGTCCTTACGTTCAACCCCCCTGCTCTATATACGTGTTGCACACATCACATAGACCTAAGCAGGATCCCCTGACAATGTTGACGTTTATTTTTTTCCCTGCTCTGAAAAGGCAAAAAACAACAACAGACCAGACCTCATGATTATGTGCGTGTTTAAGCTTAAAGGCATGTTTTTCTCTGGAGCCGCCCCCCCCCCCAGATAATGGCCGAAAAGCATCGCCTCAGCACTGCTAAGCGTCTCCTAGCTCGGAAGCATCCAAAATACGACTTGGCCGGGCTCGAGCGGGGGGCCCCGTCCTTTGCCCGCCCGACACACACACGCTTACCTCTTCCTGCCGCGGCTCCGTCTCCTCCCCCCAAGCGACCAGGGGCTTGGCGTCGCCCGTGCCGGGCGGCCCTGCCAGGCGGGGCCTCTCGCACACGGCGCACAGCACCGTGGCCGCCTCGTTCTCGAAGGTGCAGGACTGGCACGGCCAGCGGCCCCGGGCCAGCTCGTCCTCGGCGCTGGGGTTCAGGGGGGTCTTGCAGCCGCGGGGGCGGTCGCAGGCCGCGCACAGGACGGAGCAGGCGTCGTTGTTCAGGCGGCAGGCGGCACAGCGCCAGGGCAGCCGCTGGGCGGGGAGGCTGCGCCAGGCGGACGGGAGGGAGTCCGTCGGGGGACGCAAGGAGGCGGCGTCGGTGGTCACGCCGGACAGGCTGAAAAGCAGGCCGGAATCGTACACTCAGCAAATAAGTTATCGTTGAGATCTCAGCTCAGAAGATCTCAACTCAGCCACCCCCCAAACCTGGTGCCCTCCAGAGGCGTTAGACGACAACTCCCAGAATCCCCCAGGATTCTGGGAGTTGTCGTCTAACGCCTCTGGAGGGCACCAGGTTGGGGGTGGCTGCCTTAACTACACATGCTGTGCAAAGGGGGGGGGGCAGCCCCGGCCAGGGAAACGCATCTGTTACCATAGCACAGTGCTTCTCAATTATTTTCTGTCATGCCCCCCCCTAGGAAGAAGAAAACATTTCGCGCCCCCCGCGCGACTGTAAATAGTATCATTTGTCTATAAAATTGTTATAAGTACACCTCTGCATAACACTGTATCCTTATTAACGTATAAGACAGTGTTTGCCGAGGTCAAACAAGCCCCCCTTTACGGAGCCTCGCGCCCCCCCTGGGGGGCCCGCCCCACTATTTGAGAAGCACTGCATAGCAGCACAGAAATCAGCAAATGGGGCGGTCGCTATAGGGAGGGTCGAGCAACAGGACATACAAGTGAGGAGCGGGTTCCCGAAGGTCTCTTAAGAAAGGAACGATTCCAAGGTCGCGAGACGGAAGAGAAGCCCGCAATTTTTTTGTAGCGTTTCCTGTCGTCTGACGGCCAGGAGGAAAGTAGGCCACGCTTACGAGGGCACTGGGGCCCACTTCAACCCTTCCCGTGATGCTTCTGTCCAGTGGAAATAAAAGGGCTGCTCCTCCCCCCCCCGCCGCCCCTCCGAGAAAGCAGAGCACTCTGGGATATCCCCATGTAAGTCTGCAGAACTAATCCATGGTGGGTGGGCTCACGCTGGCTCAGCTTGTCTGAGCGTGGAAAGCTAAGCAGGGTCAGGCCTGGTTATTACTTGGATGGGAGACCCCTCCTCTAGTTTCCTGCATTGAGCAGGGGGTTGGACTTGATGGCCTTGTAGGCTCCTTCCAACTCTATGATCTATGAAACACTTCCTGCTCATAAAAAGGAGAGCCAGCGTGGTCTAGTGGTTAGTTAGAGTGTTGGACTGGGACTCGGGAGACCCAGGTTCTAGTCCCCGCTCGGCCACGAAGCTTGCTGGGTGACTTTGGGCCAGTCACAGACTCTCAGCCTAACCTACCTCACTGGGTGGCTGTGAGGATAAAATGGATTATGTAAGCCACCTTGGGTTCCTTGCAGGAAATAAAATACTGATCTCCTGAGTAACCATTACAGGAATCCCTGGTATCATTCGCGTATGAGAACACATCTTTGAACGGAGACAAGCAAAGATAAAACGCAGGGCCGGCCCTCCCCTGAGTCAGGTGTGGCGGTCACCTCAGACAGCAGCTTCGGGGTGTCATGAAAGGGCAGCAAGTTGTGAAATATCCGATGTGATATCGGATAAGTTATTCACTTTGTGATCATTGTATCCCCACTGGCAGGGGTTTCCTGCCGAAATAATTTGGCTGCCTTTGCATACGATGCACCTCGACTCGGGGTTGGACGAGGGGCGCCATTTGTTGCTCTGCCTCAGGCGGCAAAATATCTCGGTCCGGCCCGGGTGAAACGGGATGCAAAGCAGAGGTGCTACCTGGGAGGTGGCGGCGGCGGCGGGCTCCGGCAGGCTTGGTCCTTCAGCGGCATCCGGCGGTGATGCGTCCGCGAAGGGTGCTTGTGGAAGAGGCGGTCGCAGTCCTGACACAGAGACTGGGCACAAGGTGGGCAGTGCAGTGACGGGGGCTCCAAGCCACAGAGCTGGCAGGCATCTGGGAGCCAGTACCCTGCAGGTGGAGAGAGAGAGAGATCAGGCAAGCTCTCATCGAGTCCTCCGTCTCCGCCAGGGCTCCAAATCTTTGGCCGAGAAAAACCAAAAAGCCGCGGTTTAAAGAAATGAAGCAACTCAAGACACATTTGGAGAGTGTATTACGCAGGGGCCTGGCCCAACCAAGGCACCTCGCTTCAGATTCGAGGATGCTCGGGACAAAACGAAACCACTCGTGTGAAAGAGGACATACAGTTTACTGAATACGTATAGCGAGGGAATATGGACGCAGGTGGCCTATACTGGTTCCCTGTGTAGGCCGGGGGACGCTCCATGGGCCTCCACAAAGCTGCCTGGGCGAGGGATGCATCCCCAAGCCGAGAACAAAAGACAGCGCCTCTTGCCATGGATTTCATAAAGTTCCTCTCTCCCCGTTTCAGAGGCCGTCAGTAAGTCACAAGCTAACCCCCCCGCCGCCCCAATCCTGAGAGACAGGGCTGGGTGAAGCTGCTTCAATAAAGCAAACACTTTCGGTCCTCACAGCAAAAGCAGCCTTATCTCAGGAACGTAATCGGGGAAAATACCTTCAAGCCAATTATCTCTGGAGCTCTTCCTAACAAGCTGAGGCCGTCGCATAAGGAGGCCCTGGTACAGCTTCAGGAAACCATCCTAGCTTCTGGACACTGGAGAAGTTTAAGCACACTAGCTGTTAAACCTCAATAGCCTCCATGCCATACTTCCGGTAGAGCAGTGTTCTCCAACCTTGGGCCCCCAGATGTTTTTTTGGCCTACAACTCCCAGCATGCCCCAGCCAGCTACGCTGGCTGGGGCATGCTGGGAGTTGTTGGCCAAAAAAAACATCTGGGGGCCCAAGGTTGGAGAACACTGCGCTAGAGCCTGTGGCGAAAGGGAGGACAGGGGGGAGAATACCACCACCCACCCACCCTGCGAGGTAGGCCGGTTCACTAAAAGTAGTAGACTGCCACCACCCTCTTAACTGTCCCTCTGAGCCCACGGGTAGAGGGAAGCCCGCTGCTCTTGGACTTCCGAAGGCTGAGAACCAGGGGCAAAAGGGGACCGCTCTCTGCCTCTAACCCTTGAAACCTAGCTCGGTAGCTCGGCCACAGGGCCTGAGACGCCGGACCTGGCGCCCACGGAGCGCTAAAGAAACACACCACCTTCAGAATAGTACTAAAAGTTTATTAAGAGGGAAACCAAAGGGAAAACAAATACAGGTTAAAACAAAAGAAAGGTGAAAAGGAGGGAAAGCAAAGGGGCAAAGACTATCACCAGTCCAATCACCCAAGAGTGTGCAGACTCATAGAATCGTAGAATAGTGGAGTTGGAAGGGGCCTACAAGGCCATCGAGTCCAACCCCCTGCTCAATGCAGGAATCCGAGTCAAAGCATCCCTGACAGATGGCTGTCCAGCCGCATCTTGAATGCCTCCAGGGTGGGAGAGCCCAAGACCTCCCTAGCTAGTTGTTGGTTCCACTGGCGTATTGCTCTAACTGTCAGGAAGTTTTTTCTTGATGTCCAGGCGGAATCTGGCCTCCTGTAACTTGAGCCCATGATTCCGTGTTCCTGCACTCTGGGGTGATCGAGAAGAGTACTTCTTAGTACATCACCTCCAGACAAAATAACAAACTCTCGCCCTGCTCTTACATCACCTAAGCAACGGGTCCCTCATAGAGCTGGTTCCAAATGGGCAGCAGAACCTCCGGTCAGGAAACCTTTCCGAAAGAGGACGACATGCTCGTTTCCCTCTGCCTCTCTTATCCTCCCACCCTGGCAACCGGGCAGATTTCGGGAACCGAACAGATGGGATTATCGATCCTCTCCCCGGCTTACATCACCCTGCGGCCTCGGACCGGCACCCCTCCAGCTGCAAGCTGTGAATTGCCCTTGCCCCCGGGCCGCCCGCCAAGGCCTCAGAGCCGATCGTGCCGCCTATTTTGAAGAGTTAGCGCAGTTTTCAACTTCAGTCTAAGGCAGTGTTCTCCAACTTTGGGTCCCCAGATGTTTTTGGCCTACAACTCCCAGCATGCCCCAGCCAGCTACGCTAGGGAGACAGATTTTACGGTCTAACCCTTTACTCCTGGAAAGCGCCCACCCAATACAGAGAGAGGGCAAAGAGGGCGACGCGGACTGCCAGTGCCACATTTCACATCGGATATTTCACAAGGGCCCCGACGTCCACGTCCGAAAACAATCTTTCTGTTTTATTTAGTTAAGGGTGCAATCCTATGCATGTTTAGACAGGAAAAAGTCCTACAACTAAGGGATGTGCCGGCATTGGAAAGTCTGGCTCGTTGGAGCTCGCCAGATTTCCTGCCTGCTTCCGACCCGATGATCAGAAATGAGCCGAGTCGGGGGTTCTCCGCGGACTTCTGTCTCTAAGCCAGGCCGCAGTTTGCGCACCTTTTTTTAAACACTAAGGAAATTTGCGCAAAGTGCAGAACTTGGTACTTATGCTCATATGTGGTGGAGCTGTAAAAGCGTATTGGATTTTTGGAATAAAATTTTTGGAGAAATTTCAGAAATTATTGGTATTAATGTGGAGATCTGTCCAAAATTAGCATTGTTATCAATAACGGAGAAACTTCTGTGCTCACAAGAGAAAAAGGAACTAATTGTAAGTTTATTAGCGGCAGGGAGATTATTGATTGCAAGGAATTGGAAAGTTCAACATCAGTATTTAATAATAGACTGGTATAAAGAGGTTTGGGATATTGCTTTAAATGATAAACTAACATGTAGTATTAAATGTAAAAGGGGACAATTAAAGAAAAATAATTTTAAGGAAATATGGGGGTCATTTTTAGATTATGTTTTAGTAAAGGGGAAAGGGAGTAAGCCATGTCATGATATGATGTATTTTTGGAATATAGATTAATAGTGGATTATGTGGATAGAAATGGTTTTGGCCCTGGGGTGACGGGTGCACCTGTAGTGTATGATTTGTAGGTTTATGTGGGTTTTTTTTGTATGTGTGTTCTTTTAAAAAAATATAAATAAAATTAAAAAAAAAAAAGTGCAGAAGGTTACGCAAATTGCATAAATCGGGGTATTTTTGCATGTTTTATGCAAATAAGCACCGGAAAAGCACGTGGGTCTAGCACAATTTGTGTTAGATCAGCTGATTTTATGCAAATCACGCTAGATCCATGCGCTTTTCCGGTGCTTATCTGTGTAAAACATTAAAAATACCCCGATTTACACAAATCGCACAACTTCACGCAATTTGCGCAAATTTCCTTAGCGTTTAAAAAAAGATGTGCCAACTGCAGCCCATCTCAGAGATGGAAGTCTGTAAGCTGGCTTGACTTGCTGCATAGCGAGTCAGCACCAGTGCAGGGCTGGTGAAACGGAATCCAGGGGGCCAAATCATGGAAATCCATCGGATTTTCACCCTCCCTATCGGATTCTTCACACATCCCTACCTACAACTCCCAGCATGCCCCAACCAGCCATGCTGGGAGTTGTAGGACTCCCCCCCACCCCCGTCTAAACATGCATAGGCTTGCCCCCTAAACCCCTTATAGGCCACCTTTAAGAGAGAAAACCCTCTCAAAGCAGTTTATTACAGCAACAGAACAGCAATAACCCAAAACTAAAGCTGGAACAAACAACTAGTAAGAGCCAACGGTAAAATTAAAAACCAGGCAAGGAAACACAAAAACCAAAAAGAAACTAAAGCAGCTCAAGACAATCCTTAACAGAAAGCCACGGGGGGGGGGGGGGGAGAATTACATCTGCAGGCCCCTTCCAAAAGACTATAAAGATGGATCCTGACACATCCCAGTAGTTGGTTCCATTTGTGCGCGGCCACTACTGAAAAAGCCCTCTCTCTTGCGCCCGCCAATCTATTTGTTCTTAAGCAGGGGTGTTGAACCCCAAAACCAGGCCACCAGGGCTCCCAAGGTCCAAATACCCAACCCCAACCCTGGCCCAATTTGACAACTGTTCAAGGAGCGAGCGGTAGGCCATGGGGACACTCAGAAGGCAAATCCTGGGGCTTTATATTCCACCGGGAAAGCTGCGCACCATTTCCGCTACCCCGCAGTACCACGTTACCTGCGTGCGATAACGGCGAAAGCGTCTGTTGAGGCACACGTTCTTGGACAGGGAAGGCATCGGCAATGAGGTTGACCTGCAAAGAGAGAAGGATGAGGCCTTCCTAAGCGTACTCAGACCCGGCTAGGTTCATTCATGCCTCCGTCACCTCGAGGGCATGCGACGCGCTCCAAAACACAGGCGCCCACCTCCTGATGAGGGCGTGTGTGTGTGTGTGTCTGGGTGGGAAATCAGCAAGGGTGCTCTGTAGCAAAGTTGGCGTGGTTTATACATGCTGGGTGCGAATTCAAGGTGAGCCGCTTGGAATCATAGAGTCCTAAATGGTTTGGGCATGGTGAATACTTTTAAATGGAAGTTAAAAGACCTTTTAAAAATTTATTTACAAAAGCATTTGACCCCTGACTTGATGGTTTTGTGGTTTCAGGTTAAGATTATGACTGCTGTATTTTAAATTGTTGCATTGTGACAGTAGGATCTCTCTCTTGGTACAAGCCAGGCTCGCTCGCTGCCCCTTCTGGTTTTTATTTTATTTCTTAAGACTTTTTTAAAAAATGTTTTTTAAAAAAACAACAACTGGGAAGCTGGTATGCTGCAAAGGAAAGCGCTGCCCTCCAGCACCCTGGTTATTTGGGTCTGAAAAGGCAGCCTTTGTATTTTGGAGCTCAGATCCCCCACCACTTTGTACTTTGGTTCTTGGGCAAGTTACTTTTCTTTGACTCTCACCACTTTGCCCTTGGGCAAATGAGTTTTTGGGGGGGACCAGCCATGCCCAGCATAATAGCCATTTTGTGAATGGGTGAGCCTGCCCCTGATGGCAGCCATTTTGTGAAAGCACCCACAATGCTCCCTCCGTATTCCAAGTGTGCCCGGCAACTCAAAAGGGTTGGGGAACCCTGTTGACTAGTAAGAGATACTTGGAACGACTTGCAGTCGTTGTTCAACAACAAAAATATATAAAAGCGTTCCCCTCAAAACGAGGCTCCTAAAACGGGGGGGGGGGGATTGAGGGGTGAGTGAGTGGATATTTGTGTGTGTGTGTTAGTGAAAAGATTTCGGGTTCAGTTCTGGTACTAAAAACAAATCCTTGGGCTGAGCAGACGCTCAAAGATGACCCCTCTTCCTTAATTCTAAGTGACAAGTTGCTCTAGTTCAGGGCTCTCCAACCTTGGGTCCCCAGATGTTTTTGGCCTACAACTCCCAGCATGCCCCAGCCAGCTCTGCTGGCTGGGGCATGCTGGGAGTTGTAGGCCAAAAAACACCTGGGGACCCAAGGTTGGAGAGCTCTGCTCTAGTTGGTGGATCTCAGGGTTCTAGCAGAAAGAAAGAGCAAAGTAAACCCTGTAACCCAAAGTCATCTGCCCGCCCTTGGTTGAGAGCATCCTTCCCCAATCCGGTGCCCTCCAGATGATTTGGGACTCCCAATTCCCATCAACCCCAGCCAGCGAGGCCAATGGTCAGGAATGCTAGGAGGTGTAGCCCAAAACGCTTCCTACTCCTCATCAGGGGCGTCCCAAGACATTTTGCTGCCTGAGGCGAAGGACAAGACGCCCCCCCCCCCCCGGTTCCATGTAGAAAAGCTGACTACACTGGCAAACGAATCTGTCTTCGACATGGATGATGGGACACCCTCCTCCACCGCACCTGAAGGCAGCAGGCTGGTTTAAGGGGTGCAGAGCAGGCCGCAGGGCACACCAGGCTCTCCTCCAACACCTTGCTGCTGCCACCCCCACCCCCCCGGCATCTGCCACCGGAGGCGACTGCTTCACTCTGCCTAAGGGTAGGGCCGGCCCTGCCCCCAACTCACCTGCAAGCTGTCCCCTCCCTGCATTAACTCTTGCAAAACATGAGGACTGGGGTGATTGTCCTAAAAGGAAAAAGAGCCATGAACATTCCACAGCGGGGACCCTGAGATTTCTCCGTCTAACCCCTTCCTCTTCCGCGACCCGGAGCTCCTTGGCATTGTGGCCCCGTCATACCGAAAGGAGAAGGTTCAGTTCGGCCCGTAACAGCATGACGTCCACTGTGATGGAGGCCACCCGGAGGATGTCCGGTTCCTGCAGATGGTCAGGGAAGCAGAGCCCGTCCGTCTGTTCTTCGGAATAGCCGTAGAGTCGAAGAACGTCCCGTCCACCCTGCCAGAAACGCATTTCGCACCATCAGTGGTCTTGGAAGACAGCGGGAGGCGGTTGGCAAGTGTGACACAGCTTGGCCTCCCCCCTTGGAGCCAAGCTGAATCTCCCCGCGCGCTGGATTCTGCAAGGGCGGCCCTTCAATACTTGAAGCCAGACTGCTGTTTGATAAAGATAGGGTCTTAGCCGTGGTGGCCCCCTTCTCTATGGAACACCCTACCAAGAGAAGCTGGCCAGGCTTATTCTATTGCAGCTTTTCAGAAAGCTGTAAAAAAATAGGAAAGGGAAAAGCGGGGAGAAAGGTCTAGCAACTGAGCAGTGTCTGATAGCCTGGGACCAAAAAAACAAAGTGGGAGGCAGGTGAAACAGCATTCCAGAGACCGGGGTGTGTGTGTCACCACTGAGAAGGCCCTGTCTCAGTCACCATGCACTGTACCTTGCTTGGCAGCAGCAATGGGAGAAGAACCTCTGACAATGACCTGAGTACAGAGGCAAGCTGACGTGGAGGTAAGTGATCCCTTTGGGTACCCTGGTCCCAATCCGTGAAGGGCTTTAGTGCTGGCCCCAGCACTTTGAATTGTGCCCAGAAACAGGCTGCTTAGAGACTGGCAATATATTTTCCCAATTCCCAGCCCCAGTTAGCAATCTAGCTGCTGTATTTTGAACTAGCTGAAGTTTCTTGACAGTCTTCACGGAAAGCCCCACGTACAACATGTTACAGTAGTCCAGCCTCCCCCATGTTGATGACACTTCACCCCAAATCCCTGGATGACCTCATTCAGCGGTTTCCTAGCAGTTTTTAGCACCTTCTAGTAGTTTCCGTCGATTTTGCTCCGCTCCCCCCGCCCATTTGGGGGCTGGTGCAGAGTTTTACTCTTACATGATTAAAAACGGAAGACAACATGAAATTTAAAGAGAAGGGGAAAAATCAAATTGGGGATTTGGTGGTGGGGTGGGGTGAACGGGCAGGGAGTGTCTCTCTCACCTGGATAGTGTCCACCGTGTCCCGGAAGACGGGATTGTTGAACTTGACAGTCCGCCAGAAACGGGGCTTGTGGGGGTTCAGGAGGTTGCGCCCGTATTTCTCCAGGATGTTCAGGCCAGTGGAGAGTGTCCGGAGGTCTTTTGGGGTCTGGGCAGGGTTGGACATGTGGAGAAAACCCTAATCAGACATTGCAAACGCACAAATCTTACGAAGCCACTCTCAACCCCACAACACTACGCCGGCCAAACTCTCACGCAGCCGGCTTCTGAGACTTCACTGGGCAGCGCACCCCCCCCCCCATCAAGCATCTCTCTTATTTTAAGGACTAGAACCTTGCTTCTGGGGTTGTTTGTTTTCTAGATGAAAGCTCACATTCTCAGGATGCGACCCCCAGGCTATCCAGTTCTGCATTCACGCGATGAAATCACAGTGCATGCAATAAGCACGACCCTGATTATATTGCGGCCTTGTTCGTTCGTTCATTCCATTTCTATGTAACTGCCCAATAGCCAAAGCTTTCTGGGCAGTTTACAAAGATTAAAAACCATTAAAAATACATTATAAATAGTATTTTTAAAAAAACCCATTTATGTACAAACATATAAACAGACACACATATATTCCCTTCAACATTCCACCAAGCGAACTTCCAGCACCCCAAAACAACACATAACTTTCTCTCTGCTTTCTAGCTAGGACTTGATCCTCTTTTCTACATCTCGGCCAGCTGCCCCACCTTACCTAGGGCTGTGTGGCAGCTCCATTACAGGCAAACATCCCACTGGTAAAGCTCCCAGAATTTCTGCCTGTCGGGCAGCGGTTCAAAGCACAAGGGCCACTCCAGGGAGGAGAGAGGGAGGCAGCCATGCCAGTCCTGCCTCTGTCACTTCCAAATGTCCAACTTGGTCCCGTCCCCCCCCAATTTCAAACCCCGTATTTCTCCAGGATGTTCTTTTTCACCCCCAATTTCCATACACACGCCCTCCACATGCGTTCCCTTACCTGCCCCCGGATATTGGCTTCTACAATGCGCTTGGCATCGATCTCCCGGTACTTTTGCACAGCGGGAAGGGACATCTCCACCAGACACTGCACAGGCTCGGGGTTCTGCTCCGCGGGGCTCTTGATCAAAGCACTGACCAGCTCGTCCCGGAGGGACACGAACTGGCACTCCACGTCCCCCATGTCTGCCACCAAAGGAGGGAGAGAATGTAGAGAAAGAGGGAAAGATAGAGAAGTGAGTTTCTCCCTTACAATCCCACCCAGGGTTAACGCAGTACTTCTCTCCAGGGAACGTAAGGCAGAGGTCATTGCAGGAGGGTGGTACGGTGTGTTATCCGTTTGTATCTTCACAACAACCCTGCGAGGTGGCTTACAGCTGAGAGATTGGGGGAAGGCTGGTTCATGCTATATGAAGGGGGCAATCCTATGCATGTTTAGACAGAGGAAACGCCTACAACTCCCAGCATGCCCCAGCCAGCTCTGCTGGCTGGGGCATGCTGGGAGTTGTAGGACTTTTCTCTGTCTAAACATGCTATAGGATTGCGACCTAAATTTGTTCCCTTGTTAAAGATGTCACAAGACCCTTTGTTGTTTTTAAAAGAGAAAAGCGAAGATAAGTATCTACAAAGTAATTTCAGTCTTTCAGTCTCTGTTTTAAATCCTTTACTGTGTTTTAAATCTCTGTACTGCCACTGGGTTTTATTTCGACGTTTACTCCCATTTAATCCTGTCGTTTTAAATTTTTGTACTGTATTTCATGGTTTTAATTGTTGTGAACCGCCCAGAGAGCTTTGGCTATTGGGCGGTATAGAAATGTTATAAAGAAATAAATAAAACAGTGGGGGGGGGGTTCATTAAGGCTAATAATAATAATAATAATAATAATAATAATAATCCCCCGGGCTGGGAATATTCTCTCCCTTTCCCAGGCATCACTTTCAAAAATTAATAATTTCATCATTTAACCAGAGGTCAGCATACATGGCAATTTAACAGGCAAAAACAGACAGGAGCTAACAATCCCTCTTCCCCAACCTGGCGCCCCTCCGGAGGTTTCGGGCCACCATCATGGCTGGGAATGATGGGAGCTGTCGTCCCACGCTTCCAGAGTGCTCCGGGTTGGGGAAGTCTGATCCAAGGGAGAGAAACATCCCAATCAAGGGTTAACAGTGCACGTCCTAGATAGGTCTACTCAGAAGCGAGCTCCGTTGAGTCCAATGGGGTTTACGCCCGGGTTAAGTGGCTCCAGGATTGCGCAGGCTGCCGGGTGGGGAGCTCAAATTGGGGGTAAATACCCTCCCTTTCACTTTTGCTTTCTTTTTTCCTTTGGGCGCACACACGCGCGCGCACCCAATCTGCGATTTGGATCCAATGATAAAAAGTTGGAAGCGGGTTTTGAAATGGAGTTTTTTGTGTGTGTGGGGGGGGGTTCCTGCAGTGGGGCCGGGGGAAAAGGGGGGATCTCGTACCTTGTCAGGAGTGGGGCGCGGGGCGCGTGACGCTCATGTCCCGGGAAGCTCCTCCAACAGCTGGTGGCAGGAGAGGAGCAGGAGGAGGAGGAGGGAGGAGGAAAGGGGGCAGGAAGCGAAAGGCGAACAAGAGGCCAGCGAGGGAAACCCCGCGCGGCGCGGAGAGGGACGCCCGGAGACGGGGAGGAAGAACTGCAAGCGCGGGCTCGCCCGCGCTCCCGCTAGGATTCCTGCGCGAGCGCCTCTGAGCATACGCAGAGTGCATTTGCCGCGCAGCGGGGGTGCCCGCTGGAGGAAAATTTTTTTTAAAAAAAATTAACAACAGCCTGCCCCGCCGTGTTTCTGGGATGAGAGTAGCCTCCCCACCTCCACCTGGCCGCGCTCCAGATGTGTTGGATTACAACTCCCAGCCGGGGGGATGCTGGGAGTTGTAGTCCAACGCATCTGGAGGGCGGCCAGGTGGAGGTGAGGATGATATAGCTGCACTATATCAGGGGTGTGGAAGCGCAGGCTCAGGGGTTAAATGTGGCCCTCTTGTGGCGCCCACTCGGGCTGGGGCATGCTGGGAGTTGTAGTCCAACACATCTGGAGGCGGGCGCCCAATGTAGCCCTCTTGTCACTGTGGCTCCCACTCGCGCTGGGGGGGGGGGGGGGATGCTGGGAGGGCGGCCAGGTTGGGGGAGGCTCGGATCAGGGCCCGCAGGGCAAAAAGATGTCGAGGCAGAGATTTTTCTCTTTAAATATATATCCTTCTCTCTTTAAAAAAATCAGATTAAGAATAAGATGAAGCTCGGGGCGCAAAGGCAATTTGGAATGAAAGCCAAAAAGGGGGCGGGGCCTTTCGCGTCTTGCAAAAGGTTTCGGGGCGGGTCGCGCGGGGTCGGGGCGGCTTTTTCCTCTGGTGGGGTTCAACATTTGGAGGCGGGGGCGCGGGGAGAGAAGGGAGGCTTCTGTGCCCCCCCCTCCTCCTCCTCCTCCATGCACCGAGACAAAGGTGACACCTTAATGGCGGGGCGGGGGGAATGGGAGGGAAGAGGCGTGGAAGCGGCCGCGGGGCGGAACGTGTGAATGTGAAAGTGAAAACGGACCGGGGGTTTTTTTTTTGGTTGTTTTTTTTTGCAGCGAGCCGTTGCAGTTCCGCGAAGGGGCAAATCGGAGCGGAGGTTTGCTGCGGCTGGTTTGACTCTCGCTTGAAGCGCCCCCCCCCCCCCGCTCCAACTCCAGACAGCACCATGGCCAAATCCTGCACCGCCATCCAAGTCAATAAGGAGACCCGTGAAAAGGTGGGAAAGAAAGGAATGGGAAAGCTCTCTGGCGTGCAAAGGGTGTGTGTGTGTGTGTGTGTGTGTGTGTCGATTTCTAAAAGGAGAGGTGGTGGATACAAACGTTTGACTAGATCTCAACAAGAGCACCCCTGAACATGTGCAGAGTGCCCCCATCAACACAGCCCCATTGCCCTCCCCCTCCTCCTTAGGTTTCAGGCACGTGGGAAAACCTTTTCCTTTTGACAAAGGAAACCGGGCCTGGATCCCAGGTGGGGAGGCTGGGGTTCCTCAGTGGCTGGAGGGAAAGGCACTCCGCACATGCTCGGGGGGTGTCTTCAGTGACTCTTCACATATTCCACCCTCTCTGCCGGAAAGCAGGTTCTGAAAACGTGGCTCCCCACAGTGGGTGTCTCCTGGCCGGAACACAAGGTTGCTTTCGAAGAAGTTGGGGCGAGCTCACCGCACAGAAAGAAATTGAGGGATCTTGTGGCACCTTGAGCTTTCTTTCCTTTTTTTGGCTCTGCATGTCTACCCAGGAAGAACTGCCCCTGAGTTCAATGAGAGCGAGTGCCGCCTGAACTCAATGGGAGCTACTTCTGAGCAGGCACGCAAGTCGGGATGGCATTTCATGGCCCAGATGACCGTGGGCTCGAGCGACGCAGCCATTACTCAGCTGGAAGTTGATAAAAAGCAGCTCCAGCCAAAAGATATATATGTCTCTTTTGGGGACTGGGGGTGGGTGGGGGCAGTGCATTTCTGGGTGTGAGGAGGCCAACTTTCCACATACAGTACTCGGTTCCTAAACCTCTCTCCTGTGTGAAGGCCTTAATAGTTTCATTTCCAGTTTAGGACTTCTGTTGTAATTTGTATGGGAAAAGTCGTGACTACAGACATCCAGGAATGGGAAGGGATGATGGGGGGGGGGACAGTCTGTGTATGGTCGGGGTGGGGGGGGGCCCTCTTTTGGTGCCACCTGTGACAAAAAGGCCTATTCTGTTGGCATCTCCTCCAAAAAGCCCTGATTCTTCTGTGTCCTTCAAATTTTATTCCAGCCACACACACCCTCAAGGAATTTCATTTCTCTTCTGCTAATTATGTTCATAGACTTTCGTAGTTTATTTGGTAGGGTTTTGCTTTAACCTTATGGGGCGGACTGGAAGTCAATATTACTGCATATTTGCTTATTCCTGTATATGTACTGGATCCTCCTGTATCTGAAGAACATAAGAAGAGCGCTGCTGAATTGGACCAACTCTACAATATCCTTTTTTTAGGTGCGGTGACCAGAACTGTACACAGCATTCCAAGTCTGGTCTCGCACTCATAGATTTGTAGAAGGTCAGTTTGATCTTGGCAGTTTTATTTTCCGTTCCATTCCTAATTTATGCCTAAGATGGAGTTTGCCTTTTTCACAGCGGCCGCTCATCTTATTTCTTTTGGGATCATGGTGGCCTTTGGCTCTATATGAGCAACAGATTTCAGAATGTAATCCTGTTGTGACTCTTATAGGAAGATTCCTAAACCTGTAAGCGATTTATCCAGCCATGTGGGGAGACAGATGATTTTCCGTCCTGGAAAAAAATATTCCAGAAAATTGTCTCCCGCAATTTTTTTCCCCCCCGCGGAAAATTTGCCATGCCTAAAAATGCATTGTTCCAAGGTGCAACCCTATACTGGAGAAACATCTGAGGGGCTATAGCAGCTGTGCAGAACTTCTTTCAGCCCAAATTCTGTTTCAGAGAAGCTGGGGGTGGGGGGGGCTGCATTCCAGTGGTGGGCGGAGCTGAAGGCAAAGGGGGCGGGGCCAAAATACCAGCATATTACAGCAATACCTTGGATTGCAAGTAACTTGGTCTGAGAGCATTTTGCAAGGCAAGCAAATTTTTTAAAATAAATTTTGACTTGATAAACAAGCGATGTCTTGCAATACAAGTTATAGGGATGTAACCGCTTGCCTCGAGCGGGCGTAGCGGGCCAAAATCGGCCCCACTCACGCCCGCCAGAGACTCGCTTTGATATAAGAGTGTTTTGGATTACAAGCACAGTTCCGGAACGAATTATGCTTGCAATCCAAGGTATTACTGTAGAGTTTAAAGGTGTAATCCTAGGCAAGTTTAGACAGAAAGAAAAAAGGCCTACAACTCCCAGCATAGCTGGCTGGGGCATGCTGGGAGTTGTAGGCCTTCCCCCCCCCCTTTCTGTCTAAACTTGCTAGGATTGCGGCCTAAAGCTCTTACTGCCGTAACGAAGCCTTAGGAGAAGCTGGAGAAGTGTTTCAACTTTTTAGAAAAGCGAGGGGGAAACCACACAGATGTCAATCGGCGGTTGGGGAAGAAGTGGGAACCACCTAGTGTTGTGGGGAAAGGGGCGTGGAGTTTCCACGCCTCTGGGCTTAGGTAAGCTACGCCACTGCCACGGATGAGAACCGGGCAGTGCTGAGATGTACCAGCGCAACACTTTGCTGGTGTATCTGCCACACTGGAGGAGTGTCGGCCTATCTCCCTCCTGGGCGTGGTGGTTCGTTCGTGCGTACAGGGTTGCACCGGAAGTGCGCTTTATCGGAAGTTTATTCCCAATCAAGTCTTTCACTTCAGCTCCTTCTGGCTATTGGGGAGAAAATGCTTGAGAAATGAGCATGGCCTCACATCTTTTTAAAAAGTTTTTGTTTACTAAAGATGAGGCAAACAGGCCAAATCCCAATTGACTTAGGGGACATCAGAGCACGGGAAATGTTCCGATTCTGGTTTCCGCCCCGCACACTACTGGTAGTATTCAGATTTGGGGCATTTGGAACATTTCTATGAGGTTTTGTGTTCTGGAAAGTGATATTATGGGGAGGAGGAGAAATAATATATGAAGCTGCGGAGAGAGGCCTGGGTGGGATACAGAGAGGATTGTTCTGCGCTGGCATCCTGAAATGTGCAGAAGGGGCTGCATCTCATCATTTCCTTTTTATCTCCCTAGATGACGCTTTTCAGAGAGTCCCTTTTTAAAGAGGTAGGTCTCTGTTGCTCCATTATGTCACCCACTTCTCCCCATCTTCCCCCCCTTTTCCCATAATAACTTTTCTTTCCCGCTTCTCTTTCCTACTCGCCCTACAGGGCGAAGAATTTCTGGTCACATTTTTGCCGCGGAAAATATTTCTGCTGGATCGGTTCCTGAGGGTAAGAGAACTCCCCAGCAAATACCCCTTGAGACAGAGAAGAACCTTTTCTGGAGATGGGTTTATGTAACACCCCCTTCTCTCTCTCTCTCTCTCTCTCTCTTTATATATATTTCAAACCTTGTCCCCTTTCCAGGAAGACTTGCTGAACATTAAAGATTTGACCACCCTACGGGCCCCCCTGGATATCCCCATCCCAGATCCCCCGCCCAAAGATGACGAGGTGAGTTATTAAAGGGATGCTTCCCTTCCCCGCCGCCCCCTGAGAAATTTCAGTATGACCTGTAAGAAAAGGACTTAACAGCATTTCTGGTGTTTTCTGTTCAGATGGAGACAGAGAAAGAGGAAAAAGAAGGTGAGAGGGGAACTGTACTGGAAGAAGAGGGAATTGGATTGTGGGGGGTTATTATGGCACTCTGTGGGAGCCTTCCCCAACCTGGTGCCCTCCAGATGTGTTGGACTACAATTCCCAGCATCCCCCAGCCAGCTCACGGGACTTACCTCCACTTTCTCTCCCGTTCTCAGCTCCAAAATGTGGCTACCTTAAGGGCAACGAGGCCCTTATTGCGCTTTTGGATCGCGTCAAACCCGAAGTCCGGGAGTTCAAGGAGAAATGCATCTTGGTGAGTTGGCAAACGCGCCCCCTCCCCCCCCCCGCGCGCCTTCTCTCGCTTGCCAGAGGCGCCGCTGCGGGCTTCCATGCGGCAGTGTTCCCGGCTGAAAGGCGTCTGGGATTCCCGACTCTGCTTCTTCTTTCTCCTGGCTCCTGTCAGGTAACCACCTGGATTCAATACATGATTCCCAAAATCGAGGACGGCAATGATTTCGGAGTAGCGGTTCAGGTAAGAGGGTCTGAGGCGCATGGAGGGGGGGTGTCTGTTTCCCCCCCCCCCGGCCCCAGTCTGGAGGGGATCCCTCGCCATACACACCTCACGTTTCCTTCCCTGTCCTCTGACAGGAGAAAGTGCTAGAACGGATCACAGCCCTGAAGACCAAGGCAGAGGCCTTCCAGACCACCATTGCTAAGTAAGTGGGAAGGCTGTGGCGTAAGCGGAAAGCGGGTAGGCTGAAAAGGGCCATCTGGCACCCCTGCTCCAGAGCATTATGGGTAATGCACACCAGCTCTTCCTGCTATTGACAGTTCTCCGTAATGGAGCCACTGTGTGGTCCCATGATACATTTTGCTGCTGTGGGTAAATTGAGCCCCCTATGCTAACTCCTTTCCTGTGCATCGTGGGTAGCACTTGCTCGTTGGTAACCTTGTTCAGGGTCGTCATGGGTAATACTCCTTTCATCCATGCCAAGATGCACCGTGAACAACAGTGTATTAGAAGGGCCTGTCTGTTTTGGGACACTGAGCGATGACACTCCAGTGCGCTTGATGGGAAATTCTCCTCAACTCCCATGGCTCCCCTGCCCTAAGTATGCTGGGTAATATGTCAGTGTGGCGTAGTGGTGAGAGTGTTGGCCTGGGAGATCTGGGTTCTAGTCCCCACTCAACCATGAAGCTCACTGGGGGACTTTGGGCCAGTCACTGACTCTCAGTCTAACCTTCCTCACAGGGTTGTTGTGAGGAGAAAATGGAGAGGAGGAGGATTATGTAAGCCACCTTGGGTTCCTTGCAGGAAAAAAGGCGGGATATAAATATAATAAATAAATGCTGGTATTTTGATGCAACTGTGGATAATCCTCCACCCCATTCGGATCTCCTATGGCATAGGTGGCCAGATGTCATTGGACTCCCAACCCCCATCATCCCTGTCAAGTGGCCCTGCTGGCTGGGGCTGATGGAAGTTGAAGTCCAACCATATCTGGAGGACCAGGGTGTCTCCACCCATGTGCCATGGTTTCTTTGGCTGAATGTTTGATGGCTCGTAGTCCTGCAGTAGGCCACGTAAGTCCTGCATTGTGACCATCTACCTGCTGTTCTTTGTTTTAGATATTTTTTAGACCGCGGAGATGCCGTAGCCAAGGCCTCCAAGGACACTCATGTGGTGAGTAACGAAGAAACGGAGATTCCACTCTTTCAGGATTAAGTCCTGCCTTGTCTCCCTGACTGGGACATCAGGAGATGTGATGAGATCTGAGCCTTCCCTTAGATCAGCCTTCCCCAACTTGGTGCCCTGCAGATGTGTTGGACTACAACTCCTAGTATCCCCTCCCCCAGCCGGCTATGCATCCCCCCAACCCCACCCCACCTGCCAGGTCTGTGACCGTCGCCAGGAGAATGACATCCTTGAAATGGTGTCCCTCCATAGTCAATCTTGCTTGCTTGCCTTTCTCCCTGCAGATGGATTACCGGTGTCTTGTCCACGAACGGGATGAGGCCGTGTACAGGGAAATGCAGACCATTCTGCTCGATATTCGTGGCTTCTACGTGCGTAAGCTAGGAGAACTGGGATTGGGTTGTGGCGGTGGAAAGAGAGAAGAAAGTGGGAGGAGAAGGGAGCACAAACGTGGAAGATCTCTCAGTACTTCTGTTCTGCCTCCCCACACAGGCCGAGCTGTACCACATCTTGACCAAAAACCTGGAGAAACTGACCAACCCCAAGGGCGAAGAGAAGCCATCCATGTACTGATGTACACAGCCTTTGCGAGAGCCAGTGGCCACGGCCGCTGCTGAGTTCTGCTGCCTCCCTTTGGGTGTTTCGCTGTCCTGGGGGTGTCTGTGTGAGGGAACAGAGAAATACAGAGGTAAAAAGAAAACGGATCAGGGATACCTATAAGTAGATGCGTAAATGTGTGCGGCTGGAGCAGGAGAAATAATAAAATGAGTGATGCGTTAGCTTTGTTTCGTTTTGCTTTTGCCGCGTCTATTCTCTGTCTTTCAAGAGTTCTGTGAAACTGAATGTAATTAGAGCTGGGGTGGGTGGGGGGATCACACCTGATTTCCCTGTTTAAAGTTTTCACTCGCTACTTTTAAAAAAAGAAGAAAGAAATGCTTTGATGCTAGAACTGCTTTGAAATCTATACTTGAACATTTCTTTCATTGTAATCAAATGAATCTATCCTATTCCATCCTCTGTTTGGTCTAAAGATTAGCACACTCCACCAAAGAACCCAGTAGCTGAAGTTTGAAACGGATTATTTTAATTGTTGTGTGCTGAATTTCTGTGCTGGATGGAGAATGTGCCGTTTGAAACCTTGTGATACTTTAAAAATGGCTAGCTGGTCTAATAATTTTTTTTTAAAGAGTCTTTTCTGACTTGCGATCTGCTGCTGCTGCTTCTTTGGGACCAACAGAGGTAATGATTCACTTGGGTATATCTGCCTTGATCCTGAAATTGACTAAGGGAGCAATTCTATGCATGTTTAGGCAGAAAAAAAGTTCTGCAACTCCCAGCATGCATGCTGGGAGTTGTAGGACTTTTTTTCTGTCTAAACACGCATAGGATCGCTCCCTTAGGGACAAAACAGTCGTGATTGATTTATGATAGGATCTCCCAGTTTGTTTTTTTTACTTTGAAGCACCCACCGGGGTGTCCAGTTTTGATCAGAGCAGCAATGCTGGGGGGGGGGGGTATTTAACCCTCTCCCATGCTGTTTTCCCAGTCCAAATGCCCCCACTGTTGCCACAGTCGCTATTAGCCCCGTTGGGGACGGGGTGGGGGGGACTACAAGTAACTGTATCATGCCTGTATTTTTCCCACTGTAGGGCTATAGCAGCTTCAAGAGTGAGTGGGTCAGATTGGGAAAGCTGCCTGGGGGGCAGGGAGGCTAAAACCCCATTTTTGGGAGGACATCAAGAGATACGACGATGGCCCTCACATGCCATAGCTCTAAGACTGCCCTCTTGAGAATGCTATCAGGTTGGGTTGCCATGTTTTTTTAATTAGTCCCGCTCCTATGTCTTTAAATGCAGTTGAAGCTTCCCCCATCCGTTTATTCCCACGGCAACAAAACCTGTTTCTGCTAAATTTCTGTAGAGCTAGGCTGCTTTTAAAAGCATGGGAGGCTTTTTTTAAAAAAGTGTGTGTGTGTGTGCGCGCACGCGCGCTATAACCCTGCCGTGCCATCTGTGGTGACGCTACCCAGCTTTGGAACTCCCTTCTCACTCACATCCTGCCATTGCTCCCAGTAGCTCAAAGCGGAGTACTCAATCACACACCCCTCATTTTATCGTCGCAACAACCCTGTGAGGTAGGTTATGCTGAGAGAGAGTGACTAGTCCAAGATCCCCAGTGAGCCTCTTGGCTGAGTGAATGTAAGAAGAGCCCTGTGGGATCAGACCAAAGGCTTATCTGGTCCAGTATCCTGTTTCCTGCCGTGGCCAGTCAGATGCCTGAATGGGAAGCCCACAAGCTGGGCACGAGCGCACGAACACCCTCCCGTTCATGGTCGCCAGCAACAGATATTGAGAGGCACCCTGCTCCCGAGAGTGGAGGTGATACATAGTCACCATCACTAGTAGTCATTGATCGCCTTCTCCTCCATGAATCTGTCCGATCCCCGTTTTAAAGTTGTCCATGTTCATGGCTGTCACTTTATCCTGTGGAAGTGAATTCCATAGTTTAACTCTATGCTGTGTGAAGAAGCCCTTTTATCTGTCCTGAATCTCCCAGCATTCAGCTTCATAAGAACATGCCCACGCGCTCCCACAAGCAGGACGAGTGCAAGAGCACCCTCCTGCCCATGTTCCCCAGCAACTGGTGTACATAGCATAGTGCTTCATCGAGAACACAGGCCTGTGGCTTTCACTGGCTCAGCTTGTCTGGGCGTGGAAAGCTAAGCAGGGTCAGGCCTGGTTATTACTTGGATGGGAGACCCCCCTCCTCTAGTTTCCTGTATTGAGCAGGGGGTTGGACTCGATAGCCTTGTAGGCTCCTCCTTCCAACTCTATGATCTATGAAATCTAAGACCTTGGGTTCTAGTATATGAGAGGGAGAAAAGCTTTCCCAACACCGTGTAACCCGTGTCACTTCACAGTCCTCGCCAGCCACCCCAGCAGCGTGCTGGCTTCGCTTGGTGCTAGATCAGTGTTTGGCCAGGCCCGTGGCCAACAGCCCACATGAGACTCAACAGGCGCAGCATTTCCAGGTATGGGGCTGGCGGGTAAGGAAAGCTGCACCTGATGGAAGTTCTTCCAGCACTGGGCCTGTTACAAGCATGGGGTGGGGAAGGTGGCAACCCTATTTGGGTCCCCCTCCCCCCTTGATATTTTAGGCTTGTAGGACAGGCCTGGGCGACTTCTAACCCTCCAGATTGTGTTGGCCTACAGCTCCCATCAGCCCTAGCCAGCATAGCCCATGGTGAGGGCTGATGGGAGTTGTAGGCAAAAAAAAAAATGATTCTAGAGGGTCGCGAAGGAGAATTATGTTTATGTCTCACTTCCGGGTGTGGAGCCGTTGTAGGATGCTACTCTGTGATTCTGGGTGGGATCATTGGATGAAGGGAAGCGTGACACCGTCTGGGCTTCCGGTAAACATTGATAGCCGCCATTAGTCATGCGCCTCCATGGGCGTAGGGTGGTGACACTCTAGGCCGTGGCATCTCTATGTTTCAGAGCCCCTCTATATTGGAAATTACGAGTGAGAAAACCATAGTATTTTACTGCCTCTATGGAATTAGAGACCGGAAGTGAGTACAAAGACCCCGATGGTGCGTCTCTATGGCAAAAGGAAGTCTGAAGAGGTCACATAAGAACGTAAATGACACAAGATGGGAGGAGTCTTGGATCGTTAAAAAAAAAAATCTGAGCAATCAGAGTGCGAGATGTCCACCCGGTGCGACCAATGAGAGAGACAGAAGTGGGCTGAAGGAAAGAGAGTGCTGGGATTGGCTTTTAGCTGGCCAATCGGAAAGCTTGAGCTGGGGAGTGGGGTGCTGCAGAAGGGGGTCTTCGAGCAGCAACCAGCTGGGCAGGAACGCAAAGGTGGGTGAATGCATGTTGAGGCGGCAGTGAGCAAACTGGCGGCTCCCAGATGTGTTGGACTACAACTCCCATAATGCCCTATCAGCCCCCAAACCTGGCGCCTTCCATGTGTTCTGGACTACAACTCCTATGATCCCCAGCCAGCTAAACTGGCTGGGGGGGTTATGGGAGCTGTAGTCCAACACATCTGGAAGGCTCCAGGCTGGGGGTGGCTGATATAGCAGTATATCGGGTGTGGAACTGCAGGCCCAGGGTCCAAAGGTGGCCTCCCTGGGGCCCTAATCGGGCTGGGGGATGCTGGGAGTTGTAGTCCAACACATCCGGAGGGTGCTGGGTTGGGGAACGTAGGAAGCCGCTTTATGGTGAGTAAGATCCGTGGTCCAGTTAGCCCAGAATTGTTGACACTGACTGGCAGCAGCTGTCCGGCGTTTCTGGCTGGAGTTTTTCCTGCCTTCCTGTGAGATGCTGGGGATTGAACCAGGGACCATCTGAATGCAAGGCATGTGCTCTGCCCTTGGGCTCCTTGCTGGGAAGAATGCAGTCTAAGCCAGGGGGGGAAGAAGGTAGATCTCCAGATGTTTTGGACTTCAACTCCCAACATTCCTGACTATTGGCCATGCTGGTGGGGAATTTTGAGAGTTGAAGGCCCAAACATCTGGAGATCTGCCTTCTGCCCACCCCTGGCGTAAGCCATTTATGGCAGAGGGAGCTTTATCTTTGCCCCCTTCTTCTAACATTTTGTCATGACCAACTGTACTTGTCAGAACATCCCCTGACTTCTACCCAGTTGTTTTAAAAAAGATACAGAAGACTCTGTGACCCCGAATGGGAGAGATATTGGGGTGGGGGGGTGGGGATACTGGATGTTTGGAGGGGGAGCAGCGTTCATAGAGGGGAGATTTGGGGTCTGAGAACAAAAAGGAAGGGTTTGGGTGCTGGGGATAGCAGGCAGTGAAGCTGGAAGTGGGGGACTCATGGGATGCCTAGATATGTGGGGGGAAGCAATGAGTGGGGACAGAGAAGCAGCAAAAGCAAGGATAAGCTGGGCTCAAATGGACCCATGAAATGAAGACTACCCTGGGCTGATGGTGTATGAGGGGGCATCAGTGGTGGTCCTCCTTTTCTTGGCAGGATGGGTGAAGTGGAGATCTCGGCCCGGGCGTATGTCAAGATGTGCCTGCATGCTGCACGCTACCCCCATGCTGCGGTGAACGGGCTGCTCCTGGCCCAAAGGCGGCAGGCGGCAGCCGGGCAGCCGGAATGCCTCTGCGTTACGGACTGCATCCCCCTCTTCCACACCAACTTGTCACTCACTGTCATGCTGGAGGTGGCCCTGAACCAGGTATCGACTGTGTGGGGTGGCACGGGTGGGGTGCGGGTGAAGTTATGCAGCCGGCACACAGTGCATGTTGGGCTCTGTGGCGTGAGATTCCAAGGGACCAGACCGTGCTGCTTTCCCCAATAAATGCCTTCCAGGAGTATAAGCTTCAGTCGAGCGATCAGCCAGATGTGTAACCCAGCCTCCCCCAACCCGGCGCCCTCCAGATGTGTTGGACTACAACTCCCATAATCCCCCAGGCAGCATAGCTGCCTGGGGGTTATGGGAGTTGTCGTCCAACACATCTGGAGGGCGCCGGGTTGGGGAAGGCTGGCGTAACCGCACGATAATATCCCCACTGAGTGGTGGGGATGGCAAGAAGTTAAAAGACTCAGATTTGGGACTCTTGAAGAGTTCAAGAGCTGACTTTGTTCTTTCCCGTTTTCCTTTCAGGGTGAATTTATTTTCAGTACTAAGAATCACAGATATCTGAGGCTATCTGAAATCAATATTAAATGCTTCTTTTAAACAGGGACTTAAAACAATACTCGTGCTTCGTCTTGTTGAACTTGTTTGATCTTTTTTTTTTTTTTTTTGAACAGCCGTTGTGGCTCTGATATGTTACTGTAATCAAGACTAGTCCTGGGTTAGATGGAAAAGAAAATATTAAAGAGGTCTTACTATGAACTGCTCCGTATCGTTCGAAGAAAAGTTTGTCTCGCACTTTAGGAGGTGCTATCTCTTTCCACCCAGATCTCCCAAGTTATTCCTTAGAAGGGTCTTTATGATATGTGCGTTGATTAAACGTGATCTGTTAACTACTTCAGAGCAAGGCACCAGGAAGAAAGAATCTTTTAAATGGTTGCCCACCCTGGAATTTATCCATCTTTGCAGGTTGACATCTGGAGCACAGAGTCAGATTTGCTCCTTGCTGGCTATTACCAGGCCAACTCTGGGATGGATGACAAAAGGTGAGTTGAGGGAGATCTCTTAAGAGGTTAAGGGGAAGATCTCTTTTTTTTCCTTCTCCCACAGTTGTCCCTTACGCCATCCTTTCTCTGCTCGTTGCAGCCCACCCCCCCTTGCACAAAAGACTGCCGGACGCATTGCTGAACTGTACGATGGTGCCGTGCTGATCATGGTGAGGGCTAGGATTTGGGCATGCTGGGTCTGGATTATTGAGGGGAACCTGTATATGTTGGAGGAATTAGGGCCAACGGATCCCTTAACTCTTGTAAGGGAGAGTTGGACTCCCATTACCTTTAGCTCTTGAGATGGTGATGGAAGGATATGCTAACAGCGTACAGAATCGATGACTTCCACATTGCTCATTTTATATTGGACATACGGACATGTTTTCTTTCAGGTATAAGCATCTGTTTCGGGTGCACGCACCAGATCACATAAGACAGATCGATTACAGCGCCTGCTTTTTAAACGAGGGGTGCAGAACTATTTTAAGGGTGCAGGGTCGGATTGCCTCCCACCAAGTCCACTGTGGGCCAGATGAAGTCAGGACCTCTGATGTCATGTTGGGAGGTGTGGCCCCACCCCTGACGTCCCCCCCCCCACTTTTTCTTTTCTTTTTTTCTTCATACTGGAAGGAGGTACAGAACTGTGTCTCCTCCCAGCATGGAGAAAAGGGCCCATCTGAGGGGAT
This sequence comes from Shinisaurus crocodilurus, assembly GCA_021292165.1. Taxonomy (NCBI): domain Eukaryota; kingdom Metazoa; phylum Chordata; class Lepidosauria; order Squamata; family Shinisauridae; genus Shinisaurus; species Shinisaurus crocodilurus. Next base: position 296,049,496 of record CM037877.1, on the reverse strand, counting down.
GAAGGCCGCAGGATTCGCCCATACCTCTTCCCAGCAGTTCAGGCAAGTTCTGCTGCCCTGTATCCCCTGCTGTTTTCTCTGATCTCAGATTGGAGAAAACAGAGGGGGGATTCCTCCAGGTGTAGGGCTTGGAGCATAAGCCCCCTGGAGGAACCTCGATATCTCTCCAAACTGGGAGAATGGGCATCAAAATGGCAAGTGTGCTTCGATGGAAGCAAGTGTGAAGGGACGCACATTGGGGCGAAAAAATCTCAACTTCAAGTATAAGTTGATGGGATCTGAGCTAGCGGTGACTTGACCAAGAAAGAGGTCTTGGGGTTGTGGTGGGCAGCTCAGTGAAAATGTCCACCCAGTGTGCAGCTGCTGTGAAAAAGGCGAACTCCATGTTAGGCATAATTAGGAAAGGAATTGAAAATCCTTTCAATCTCAAGGAGCGCCTCCAGCAACATCAAGTAGGCCGCTCAACAAGGTCTGCCACGGACGGCCTTCTCCTTATCCCATCAGCCAGAGCAGCCAGGCTGGTGGGGACTAGGAAGAGGGCCTTCTCTGTGGCGGCCCCCACATTATGGAACTCCCTCCCTAGTGACCTTCGCCATGCCTCCTCCATGATGAGCTTCCGCCGTGCATTAAAAACATGGCTGTTCAGGCGGGAATATGGGGTGGGTTAGGTTTTTTAATGATAATTTTTATATTGTTTTAATTTTATATTTTATTGTGTTGTTTTGCTGTATTTTAATTGTACATCGCCCAGGGTGGCCGGGTGATCGGCCAGATGGGCGATTGATAAATATAATAAATAAATAAATAAAATAAATAAAAATAAAACTGCCAAGACCATGCTGCCCTTATATAAATCTATAGTGCGACCGCACTTAGAATACTGTATACAATTCTGGTCACAGCACCTAAAAAAGGTGCAGAAAAGGGCAACTAAAAGGATCAAGGGGCTGGAGCAACTCCCCTACGGAATTGTTCTGCTTTAGAAAAAAGGTGAGTAAGGGGAGAAATGACAGAGGTGTACGAAATTATGCAACGCGTGGAGAAAGTGGATAGGGAGACATTTTTCTCCCTCTCTCATAATACTAGAACCCAGTGGGGTCATCCCATGAAGCTGAATGGTGGGAGATCCAGGACAGAGTAAAGGAAGTCCTTCTTCACACAGTGCATAGCTAAACTATGGAATTCACTTCCACAAGATGTAGTGATGATGGCCACCAATTTGGACAGCTTTAAAAGGGGATTGGACAAATTCCTGGAGAAGGCGATCAATGGCTACTAGTCCTGATTGGCTATTGCTTCCTCCAGTATCAGAGGCAGTGTGCTTATGTACTCCAGTTGCTGGGGAACATGGGCAGGAAGGTGCTGTTGCAGTCCTGTCCTGCTTTTGGGATTCTGTGGGCAGTTGACTGGCCACTGTGTGAACAGAGTGCTGGACTAGATGGACCCTTGGTCTGATCCAGCATGGCTCTTATGTTCTATGCTGTGGGCTGGATTAGGGACGTTCTGCACCCCTGCTGTAAACAAAACAGAAGCAGCATGTCTTGTAGAATTTTCTTGCCTGGTTCCCTAGAAGAAATCTAGCTTGCCATGTGCAATTGGAACGTGGCACTTCTGCGAGCCTGAGCTATACCTTTAACCAGCTGTGGTTGTGCAAACTTCTCAACCTGCCCGTTTTTCTTGGACAGCCCTTCCACATCTTGCTTCTTGCCCCCAAGCTATTCTGGGGGAAATTGAAGGGCAAGGCAAAGATGGTCTCCCCCTTCCCCAAGTAAGGCATCTAATTGTTTCCCCCACTCTCTGATCTCTTCCCCAGCTGGATAACCACAAGTTCACGATAAATCCTCGGCTCCCTCCAATAACCGTGTTGGAGCAGAAAGATCGGCAGTGGGTCCCGAAAGACAAGAACCTGTGAGTTACTGCTATCCGTAGTTTGTACGGCGCTTATTTACAAACTGCGTCACGACTTTTAATTGTATGTGCCCTTGCAAAACCAGCTGGAAAGGTAGGTTGCTATTATTCCCATGTTGCAGCTTGGGAATGAGCCCTAGAGACAAGTGACATGCCCAAGGCTATCGAATGAGTCCTTGGCAGAGATGGAAATGAACCCGATGCTCGCTCCCCAGGCTATCCACGGGAACATTGTGGCTCTAAATCTGGGGTAAATAGCTGATGGCAGTGAGGAAGAGGGAACCATACCTATTCAACCTACATAACTCAAAATGTCCCTTTGGTCCGTTTCAGGGTCATGTGGAGCGACTGGGAATCATCTCGCCACACTTGCAAGTCCCTCTTAGAAGCCAAAGCTTACTCCCAATTGGTCGACTTTGATACCCACTTGGATGACATCAGAGAGGACTGGACCAATCAACAGCTGAACACAGAAATTGGCCAGTTGGTGTCTGTGGCCAATGGCAGTGCATGAGGGAGTAGAACTGGTCAGCAGCAGGCAAAATGCCGGAGAAGACTCGGATTTGTCCCGCTGCTCCCCGTCTAGCACATGGTTTATGATGGCTGAAGAAACTGTGGACTTGTAGCTGATGACTTTTTAAAATTCCGTTCTCCCCCCAGAAAAGGGCTTGCCCGAAATAATTCATCACTATCTGCAAAAAAGGACCCACCAAACCTATGTTTTGCTTAACTGATGATTACAAAAATAATAATAATAATGGATGCTTCTAGAAACAGACTTCTGGATATATTTTTGTTTGTTTTGTTTATAAATCCCGCAGTTGAAGAGATCCCCATTCAAAGTTTTCCCTGCATTTCATTAAGTTTTGTAACTGAATTAAGTTTTAAGACTCTTCTCAAATTTTAAAATCTCTTTATTTCAGTCATTGGGTGTGTGTGTGTGTGTGTGTGTGTGTGTGTGTGTGTGTGTGTGTGTGTAATTGATTGGCAGAGGAGGCAGCTGCAGGACATCCCAGCACTTGCAGGAGGGGGCTCTTCCATCCTGATCCCTGATGAGTCACTTAATAGATCATTCCTTTGTTTTCATCTCGGGGTTTCTTAATCTTCTCGAAGTTCTTCAGGACGATGTCATAGACTACAGCCTAGGAAGCGGAAAGAGATAAGATGCATGTTAGGGCTGAGCCTTGGGCAGCAGTCTGAAATGACCCAGGACCCATGGGAGAAGCCAGGAGTCAGGACAGAGAGCACGTTGGAGCCAAACCAAGAGGCAGGGTTGACAGGTAAGCCAGAACCAAAGAATCGCCAAAGATCAGAGAGAGATCAGGACCTTGTTGCTCAAGAAAAGCTCAACAGGAAGCCCTCTTATACTCCTTCCTGTCTGGGAGGATCCAGTGGCCAGCCTGGGTGGTACCTACCACTACCTGAAGGTACTCCACTGAGAAGCTGCTACCTGCAGTTCAGTGGTACAGCACATGGGGCAGCTGCAGAGATCGAGCAGCTCCTGACAATATGGGAACCACCTTTAGGGGTGGGGCTATTCCAGCCAAATGAGGTACATAGATTTCATAGATCATAGAGTTGGAAGGGGCCTACAAGGCCATCGAGTCCAACCCCCTGCTCAATGCAGGAAACTAGAGGAGGGGTCTCCCATCTAAGTAATAACCAGGCTTGACCCTGCTTAGCTTTCCACACTCAGACAAGCTGAGCCAGCGTGAGCCACAGGCACATAAAACAGAGGAGGGGCATACTCGAGGACCCCAAACTTTAGCACAGTTCCTAGGGCAGCCTTCCCCAATTTGGTGCCCTCCAGATGCGTTGGGGTACAATCCCCAGACTCCATGCCGCAATGAATGACTCACGTAAATGTTCCTAAGTTCGTTGATCATGAATCGGATTTCAGCATATTCTGCCTCATCAATTTCGTGCACGAGTTGGCGGTAGTCTCCCTGCAAGCAATGGGGAAGAGGGAAAGGTTCACGTAAGCCTCGAGCTATTCCCACCGCTGCCACAAGACTTAACTGGGATGATGGAACTTACCACGTGCGGACTCTTGGCCGCTTTTGACACTGCATCGCCCCGTTCAGAATAATACCTGGGGAACAAACGTACGAGAGACAGACCGTGTCAGAGCGGAGATGGAGAAGCGATACACGCACGAGGCTGGCACCTTTCATCTTTTAGGTATTTGACGCACCGTACAGAACAGCTCTATAAGCTTCCTGAGATCTCATTTGGAGTCCTGTGCTCAGTTCTGGACTCTACAGCCGGGGTGGGCAGAATGTAGATTGGGATCTACCGGTAGATCTCTGGATGATTTGCAGTAGATCAGCAAGAGTTTCCGACTCCTACTGCAAACTCCCTATCCCTCCAGATGCTTTGCACTTCAACTCCCAGCATCCCCCAGTCAGTGCCATAAAGTCACTAAAGGTGCAATCCTATGCATGTTTAGACAGGGAAAAGGCCTACAACTCCCAGCATGCTTGGAGTTGTAGGCCTTTTCCTCCATCGAAACATGCATAGATTGTGCCCTGAAAGGACCAGTGTTATAAATGATATATACAACAAACGAACTACTCAATAAACAAACTCAACGTGGAAGTTTTGCAATGTGGTGGAACGCTCCTGCTCAAGGTTCCAGCAAGCTACGGCCTTCCCCAGGATACTCCATTCCACCCTCCCTCCCCATTTTCCATTCCTGCCCCCCTCCAAGAGGGAGCCGGCATCCTCAGTGGGCTGTTTTGGGTTGTGTCCCCCTCAATCCTGCTGCTGCCAATTAGGGCTTTTTCCCTATTTTTTTTTTTTCCCTCCTCCTGCAAACCTTCCTGTTGATAATTTCCTCTCAGGCGTGGATGGTGCCATTTTGGCTACCATGAGGATCCGGACTCAAGAGAACGGAGTTTGCAATTAGCATCTACAACCTTTAATGCACACGGCAACTTAGGTAGCCCCGCTGCCATACTTCTTGACGGAGAGGATACAAAATGGGAACCTCTAAGGAAGGTTCCACACTAGATCTAAAACATGATGTAGTTTGCTGGAACGGAAAGGAGCCTTTTGCGTCTGGATGGCACAAGAAAGAGCCATGTTGTGTGTGAAGGGACTGAACTGGGATCGGGTTCAGCCCGCCGGCCTGAAACCACTGGTACTTTGCCATCATGATCTCAGTGCTCACAGTTGTTGTGAGGATAAGGAGACAGGAAGATGTGTGCGGTTCCTTGCATGAAAAGGCGGTTAAAAAAAAAATATAAAATAATACATAGCTGGGTTCAGTTCTGGAAGCAAAATAGTATGACAAACTTTGCAGCGAGGTGCAATTTATGCTTAGAATAATGAAAAACGGTTCACTCAGAAAGAGGGAAGGGTAGGGCAACAACTAGAAACAGGACCAGTGTGGGGTTTGGGTCCAAGCCAATTCCAAGTCCCACTTGAAATAAAGATGCAGGCTTTAAACAAAGAACGAAAGATGCCCCCCAGAAGCGGAGGGCAAGCACACGGACCGCAACCCCTCCTTTGCACAATTTTCTGTCACAGCGGTTTTTTAAAAAAACCACTGATGGTCCTGTACACCTTTAAAAGGCATGGAGACAGTTTCTCTGGGTTGGGAGAGGGCCCGGCTTTGGTGGCATGAGAGAGGTTGTGTGCATTATACGGGATAATGCATTATCCCATATAATGCACACAACCTCTCTCACAATCCTCTTCCTTTAAAGAGGGACTGGGCCTGAGAGTTTATTGCCGGGTGTGTTCGCAATCCCACTTGGCCTTCCTCTTGAGTGACAGATGTAAAGAGGGCAGGCAGTAAAAAAAGGGGGGAAAACTGGCTCGATTGGTTGAGAATCAGACAGGTAGCAATGTTTAATTAAGCTTGAAATCAAGATACTAGATAGCATTAAAAGCGACTTGTTTGGCCAGATTCAAAAGCTATGTCATTTGGGTAGAAGGAGTGGCATTAATTACAGATTCCTTCAGCCGCTTACTTATTTTTCTGTTAATGATTGAGAACCAGCACCGTGTCATGGTTCGAGCAGCTTTCTCCAACCTGGTGTCCTCCAGATGGGTTGGACTGCAATGCCTATCAATGATGGGACTTGCAGTCCCATCAGGAGGGCACCAGGCTAGGCTCCAACTGTCGGACTAGGACTCTGAAGACCTGGGTTCAAATCCTCACCCCAGTCATAAAGCAGACCGAGTGAGCTTGGGCCAGTCACACAGTCTCTTAGATTAGCCTACCTCACAAGAGTGTTGTGAGGATAAAATGTGGGTGAGGGGGTGTGATGAATGGGTTAACAGTTAGGCAGAGTAGATGCGCCCAACAACCAATCGGGGCTCGCCTGGAGAGGGTTCTGATGGGAGGGGGAGCTCTATGTTTATATGTGCCTGTGTGTGAGAGAGAAAGTTTAGTTGAGAGAAAAGGAGTTGTTGTACCTGCTTAGAGAAATGTTTACTTAAAAAAATAAACACCACAATAACCAGCCCTGGTATTTTGAGAGTTAAATCTCCCACAGACAGATTGTCCGCTGGGGTTTGTCTGATGAGAGAGGGAAATCTTGTGACAGAGAGGGAACTGATGCCCTGGAGCTAACATATCTCAGCCACGGGGTTAGTGAATGTGAACTAACAGCCAGGTGGTAGGGAGAGAAATAAAATTTAAATAACCGGCCACGTTATCGTCACAGGGGGAAACTGTCCACGGTTCTTCAGAGGCAGGCCATGAATAACTAAATCCCACCCTTCCTCTGGGGCCGTGTGTGTGGTTCTCCCCACTCCCCAACTAATATATTCTCACAACAACCTTGTGAGGTAGGGTTAGGCTGAGAGGGAGCGACTAGTCCAAGGTCACTTGAGTAAGTGTCGTGGCTGTGGAAAGAGGGATTTGAACCTGTTTCCCCAGTCCTTTTCCAACTGTCTCTAAGTTGATTCTTGACATTTTCCACCACCACCCCCCGCAACTTAAGGGATTTTCTTTTGCTTTTCATTTCCCCTTTCTTTTTCTTTCTTTCTTTCTTTCTCACTGTCTCTTGCAAGACTTAACCATATCCCTGTAACCTAGATTTTGAATAAGTGGACTCTTTGGGTGTGTTCTCTCACACCCACCCACACATGTGCTTGCATGCGCACACACACACACACACACACACACACACACACACACACACCCTGGCACCCTCCAGATGCACTGAATTATCGCGGGAAGTGATACTTCCCCTTTACTCGGCACTGGTTAGGCCTCATCTTGAGTACTGCGTCCAGTTCTGGGCACCTCACTTTAAGAAGGACATAGACAAACTGGAGAGGGTTCAGAGGAGGGCAACAAGGATGATAAAGGGACTGGAAACAAGGCCCTATGAGGAGAGACTGAAAGAACTGGGCATGTTTAGCCTTCAGAAGAGGAGACTATGGGGAGATATGATCGCACTCTTCCAGTATTTGAAGGGATGTCACACAGAGGAGGGCCAGGATCTCTTCTCGATCATCCCAGTTTGCAGGACACGGAATAATGGGCTCAAGTTACAGGAACCTAGATTCCACCTAAACATCAGGAAAAATTTCCTGACTGTCAGAGCAATAAGACAATGGAATCAACTACCTAGGAAGGTCGTGGGCTCTCCCACTCTGGAGGCATTCAAGGTGCAGCTGGACAGACATCTGTCAGAGATGCTTTGACCTAGATTCCTGCATTGAGCAGGGGGTTGGACTCGATGGCCTTGTAGGCCCCTTCCAACTCTACTTTTCTATGATTCTATGATTCTATGACTACAACTCCCATCATTCCACTGGGAGCTGCAGTCCAACACACCTGGGGGGGCGGCGGCAGGTTGGGGAAAGCCAACCGAGGACCCTTCGGACCGCGTCGGCCGTTCGCCGCCTGCTTCTGGGCCACTCCTGCGTTCATGGCTCCCTGCGGCGATGCCCACTTGACCTTTGCTTTTCCTCCCTGAACTGCATCGAAGGCTTGGGTGCCTTTCAGTGCCGGACTAGAAGAACGGACTAGAAGAACTCGGTTCCACAGCGGGAGCAGCAGAGCGAAGAGGGCACCTGCTTTGCAGGCAGACGGTCCAAGGTTCAGTCCTCGGCCTCCAACGAAAAAGACCGCCAGGTAGCTGAGCTGGGGAAAGCTTCTCTCTGCCTGAAATCCCAAGTAAAGGCCGTACCAGTTGTAGAATAGACAACACCGGGCCAGGTAGACCGGCAGGCTGCTGTCAGAGAAGACACCTTTGCCGGGGGCATTTTCAGATGAATTAGGCGCTTAAAAGCCACCTTAAAGCCTCGCTAAAAGATCTCGATTCCCCCTCCTCCCCCGCCAATGAAGTTAGCACTTTACGGCTGGTGATAACAGCGAAGATGCCACGTCATTTTGCGGCAAGGCTCCCGTGGCTTTTGGACACACAGGCAGAAATCCAATAGGTGCCATTTCCCCCCCCCCCCCATCATGGCATCTCCCTGCCAGGGAAAAAGTTAGAAAAACCACAAAATTTCTGCCCATCGTGAAGCTATTAAAAGACACGGGAGCCCTACAGCAGGGCTGAGTAGAAAGTAGATTTCCAGATGTCTTGGACTTCAGCACCCAGCATTCCTGACAATTGGCCATGAACATGAGAAGAGCCCTGATGCTGGATCCGACCCGGGGTCCATCCAGTCCAGCATTCTGTTCACACAGTGGCCGACCAGCTGCCCGCGGGAAGCCCACAAGCAGGACAGGACGGCAAGAGCATTCTCCCACCCATGTTCCCCAGCAACTGCTGTACATAGGCACACTGCCCGATACTAGAGATAGCGTATCAGGACTAGAAGCCACTGACAGCCTTCTCCCCCTGGAATTTGTCCAATTCCCTTTTAAACCCCGCCAAATCGGTGGCCATCACTGCATCTTGTGGAAGTGAGTTCCATAGTTCACAACTCTGCGCCTTGTGAAGAAGGGCTTCCTTTACGCTGCCCTGGATCTCCCACCACTCGGCTTCAAGGGCTGACCCCGTTGAGTTCTAGCATTATGAGAGAGGGAGAAAAATGCCTCCCTGTCCACTCTCTCCACACCTTGCATAATTTTGTACACCTCTTGTCATGTCTCCCCTTACTCACCCTTTTTTCTAAAGCAGAACAATTCCGTAGGGGAGTTGCTCCAGCCCCTTGATCCTTTTAGTTGCCCTTTTCTGCCCTTTTCCCGACTCTACAATGTCCTTTTTTGAGGTGCAGTAACCAGAACTGTGCACAATCTTCCAAGTGCAGTCGCCCCATAGATTTGTAGAAGGGCAGGGGCGTCTGGGAGTTGAAGTCCAAAACATCTGGGGATCTACCTTCTGCCCACCCCTGCTGTGCAGGACAGGAAAAGGAAAGCAGACAAGACTGCAGTAGAGGGTAGCCAGCTGATTTCCCCAACCCGAGGCCCTCTGGCCATTTTGGACTACAATTCCCAGCATTCCCCGACCACTCGCCATGCTGGATGGGGCTGATGGGACTTGCAGTCCAACACCCACCCACCCCCGGAGGGAAGACAGGTTGGGGAAGGCTGGCACAGCGAGAGAGGACCCTTAGTATTTGAAGGGATGTCACACAGAGGAGGGCAAAGATCTCTTCTCGTTCATCCCAGTTTGCAGGACACGGAATAATGGGCTCAAGTTACAGGAACCTAGATTCCACCTAAACATCAGGAAAAATTTCCTGACTGTCAGAGCAATAAGACAATGGAATCAACTACCTAGGGAGGTCGTGGGCTCTCCCACTCTGGAGGCATTCAAGGTGCAGCTGGACAGACATCTGTCAGAGATGCTTTGACCTAGATTTCTGCATTGAGCAGGGGGTTGGACTCGATGGCCTTGTAGGCCCCTTCCAACTCTACTTTTCTATGATTCTATGAATATAATCTCTAAGCCAGGGCTCTCCAACCTTGGGTCCCCAGATGTTGCTGGCCTACAGCTCCCAGCATACCCAGCCAGCATGGCTAATGGCAAGGGATTCTGGGAGCTGTAGTCCAGCAACATCTGGGGAACCCAAGGATGGAGAGCCCTGCCTGCTTAGCGGTTCACATATAATTTGGAGCATGTCCCGGTTGTTGAACCCTGCCTGGCGTTTGCACTTTGCAAACACGTTTTGTCTGCCTGTGAAAATCCACTTTAATCTTCTTCTTGCTGTAATACGAGAAGGAAAACAGATACAAAAACTGAAAGGAAAGATCGGCAGCTCCCCGTGTCTGATTTTGGACTCACTTGGCGATATGAGTTTGAAATGCTTCCAGCTTCGTTCGAGCCGAGGTCAGCAACTCGTACACCTTTTCCTAGGTGGGAGAGAGACAAAGAGACGGCTACAAACCAGGAAGGCTCTGGTCTGTCAGTGGGAGACGGGATGGAAATGTGGGGGCGAGAACATAAGAAGAGCCCTGCTGGATCAGACCCGGGGTCCATCTAGTCCAGCATTCTGTTCACACAGTGGCCGACCAGCTGCCCACGGGATCCCACAAGCAGGACAGGAGTGCAACAGCACCCTCACACCCATGTTCCCCAGCATACTGCCTCTGATACTGGAGGTACCATATAGCCAAGAGGACTAGTAGCCATTGATAGCCTTCTCCTCAATGAATTTGTCCAATCCCCCCTTTAAAAACATCCAAATTGGTGGCCATCACGACATCTTGTGGAAGTGAATTCCATAGTTTAACTCTGCGCTGTGTGAAGAAGTCCTTCCTTTTCTCTGTCCTGAATCTCCCACCAGTCAGCTTCATGGGGGATGACCCCATTGGGGTCTTGTATCATGAGGGAGGGAGGCAAAATGTCTCCCTGCCCACTTTCTGTACACAAGGCATTGAGCTCCAAAACAGCTTGCGTAAGAGCTCCAAAAGAGAGGTGTTGGGGCTGAAGTCTGAGCGACAGCTCTGCGGGTCAATGCCCATTTTTAGTCCCAGGTGCAGTTACCTTAGATGAAGAGCAATGCACTCTGTGCATGCTCTATGGCACGCTTTAACACTTGTCAGATTTTCCCAGTGATCCGTGTGCTACGTGTGTACAAAATGTCAGCTTTCTGGGTAGACTAGGGTGCAATCCTATGCCTATTTAAGACAGAAAAAAGTCCTACAACTCCCAGCATGCCCCAGCCAGCAGAGCTGGCTGGGGCATGCTGGGAGTTGTAGGACTTCTTTTCTGTCTAAACAGGCATAGGATTGCACCCTAAGTAACTTAACCATTTGGGGGTACACAGCAGAGGCCTGACCCCGAAAAATCCATTCCTGGGCTGAGCGCTGGTAGGCCTTTATTCAAATTAAGATCCGGTCCATATATTTGGGTCAGTGGAGACCCATGTGGCTGTTCTGGGTAGAAACTCACCTGAACCGCAACCCCAAAATTATTGCCATCTTCAATCCGTGGCACCAGGAGTTGTAGCCACAGAGAGATCTGGGGAGGGAGGGAGAGAAAGAGAAGAGGTGAGTGCGGCTTGCACATGTGTGAAAAAGCAAGCGGGGCAGGACCCGTTTCCCCTCAACTTCTCACCACGTTCAGCTTCTCCTTTGTGCCCTGGATCTCGGGTTTCACACGATTCAGCAGAGCTGTGATCTTGTCGTTGTGGCAGACGGGGCCGCACGGCGGAGCTGGGGAGAGACGGAGAACATTTCAGACACCGGAATCTCGGGGCCTCACCAAGGCAAGAGGATACTTGCTGGTGGGCTTGCATTTTATCCTGATTTTATATTGTAACCTGCTTTGGGATTATTATTTTTATTATTATAAAAATTGTAACCTGCTTTGGGATTATTTTATTATTTATTTATTATTTATTTTATTTATACCCCGCCTTTTTTCCTGAAAGGAACCCAAGGCGGCTTACATAATCCTCCTCCTCCTCTCCATGTTATCCTCACAACAACCCTGTGAGGTAGGTTAGGCTGAGAGTCAGTGACTGGCCCAAAGTCACCCAGTGAGCTTCATGGCCGAGCGGGGACTAGAACCCAGATCTCCTGAGTCCCAGTCCGACACTCTCACCACTACGCCACACTGGATTATTATTATCATATTTCATCTTCCAGTTTAGGCCAAATATGGTATTTCAATATTGCCTTCCTGAAACTGATGAAAGCGGTGTACAAAAAAAATGCACAAAATAAAACCATAATCAGATAAAAACATAATAAAACAATAAAAGCACCATTAAGAACCATATTCAAAGCCACCTTAAAGAGATGCATCTTGACCCCTTTCCTGACCACAAGGAGAGTGGGTACCATCACCGTTTGAGGGGAACACCTCTCGCTCCCCATTTCTAGGGCAAGACCTCCAAATACCTCCCTTCCAGACTTCACAGGTAATCCTCTTCATGCCCAAGTACCTTTATCCTCATCCTCTTTCTTCTTGTCTCCCTTCTCTTCTTTTTTGGTATCCTTCTCTTCTTTCTACATGAGGGGAGCAGGAATAAGGGAATGCGATAAGGAAAAGCAAACGGAAAAACAGAAAAGGCCAAAGTCAGTACGCAATTGTGCGCCGAATCGCTAAGGAAAGGACGGGAAAAGCAACCCTTGAGGCAGGTTGGCACAGAAACTGAACAATTAAAACCCCCCAACAACAACAGGTCAGGGGAACTGAGGCTGAAAAAAAACAGATCTTCTAAAGCAGGGGTGGCCAACGTGCGGCCCACGGGCCACATGTGGCCCCCTGGCCTTTTTTGTGGCTCCCGCCGCCGCTGAATTTACGATGGCAGTAGTGGCAAAAAAGCCTACCCCCTATTCAAAGGCCATCATATTAGGCAGCAGGATCTGAGCCCCTCACCCCAGTTCATGTCCCGCACCAGCCACCATTTTCCTCAGGTTTTTGGTGTGTGTGTGTTTTTCTCCGTTGGCAGAAAGAAATGTGAAAATTGGCCTGGGGGAAAATATACTTCTGGCTCACAAAGACACGTCCTAGCCTCAGATCACCTGAAAGAACATACCGAAAAAGACACCAGCTGAAGGAAGCGTAACTAATCTCAGTGTAATTATTGCCCACACAAAATGGGCACCTTCTCTTACACACCAGAGGCAGGGAGGGGGGGTATTAATAAAAACTAGTTCGAAGGGAGGGAGAACTGTGGAGATTAGGGCTTTCTGCCCTAGACTGAGAGGAGCCGAATGGGAAAACCTAATGCGTGAGGGAAGCAAATAACACCTCACAGTCCTTGGCGTTTCCCAGAAGGGCAGGGAGGGTCAAGTACAAAGCCTTAATTAGGAAGAGTTTAAAATCTCCTCCCTTTATCCCTGCGGGCAGAGAGGAAGGCATGAATTCAGTGAGGGAGTTGTGAGAACAAGGTGACATCTCCTTCTTCCTCCACTAGTGGTGCAAAAGAGCTGGATGCTAGGGTGAAAGTCACAGCTCCGCCACAGACACCATTTGTGGCCTTGGACGCGTCTTTTCGTTACTATTTATTATTATTATTATTATTATTATTACATTTATACCCTGCCTTTTTTCCTCTTGCATGGAACCCAAGGCAGCTCACACGGTCCTCCTCCTCCTCCTCTCCATTTTATCCTCACAACAACCCTGTGAGGTAGGTTAGGCTGAGAATCAGTGATTGGCCCAAAGCCACCCGGCGAGCTTCACCATGGCCGACTGGGCACTAGAGCCCGAATCTCCCGAGTTCTAGTCCAACGCTCAGACCACTACACCACACTGGTTCTTGCTTCCCTGCGGAAAATGGGAACCACGTTGGCCTTCCTTACAGGGCTGTCAGGAGGGATTTTTAATTCCTATCGATACTGTCACCTATGGAAGCAAAGAGGAAGGCAGCCTTCCCTAACCTGGCACCCATCCAGACGTGTCGGACTACAACAGACATCATCCCCAGCCAGTGTGGCCATTGGGCATGCTGGTTGGGGATGATGGGAGCTGTAGTCCAGCCCGTCTGGACAGCGCCAGACTGGGGAAGGCCGGAGGAAAGGGAACACAACCCCTCAGATGCTACAAAAGCGTGGCCACAAGAAGAGCGGCCATGTGGCGGTTTGTGTGGCATCCCCACCGATTTGTGGATGATGAGAGAGGACAGGCCGCGGAGCGCCAAGGCCTGGGTCCTCGGCCTGTTTGCAAGAGGCACTCACGAATTAAGCTGCCCATTCTCCAGCCGCAAGGAAAGACGACAGCCCGAAAGACAAGCCCGTTGCCGGAAAATGACCTCGCTCTCGCCTCCTAACGAGCGTCCGGGCCCCCAGGATCCCCCCGCCCCACTCACTTCGCGCTGTTTGCGACGCTCCTCGTCTTTCTTGGGGTCAGGCACCGGGATGTCCAACTCAGCACGGAGCGAAATTAGGTCCGAGACATTCAGCTCGGGGGCCTAGAAAAAGGAGAAGAAACAACCTTTTATTCTCAGCTTCTCACTGTTGGCCCCCTTTTTAAAAAAAATCAGCTTTCCCCAACCTGGTGCCCTCCAGATGTGTTGTACTACAACTCCCAGCTGGTGCATGCTGGGAGTTGTAGTCCAACACATCCGGGCAGCGCCAGGTTGGGGAAGGCTGACCTAGACTGTAATCCAGAGTGGGCAACCTTTTTCCTGTTGCCTCGGGCGGGGGGGGGGTTAATCTGCCGTGTGTGTGTGTGTGTGTGTGTGTGTGTCTCTCTCTCTCTCTCCCCACACCTTCCACCCCACACAGCCAGGCTGCTGGGGAAGGGACCAATCGCCCATGCCAGAAGACTGAACTGATCGCTTGCAAATAGCTTTTGATTAGGCCAAGAGTCACATTCAAATGTAAGGCCGCAAGTTGCCAACCCCTGTTGTTGGGTCTGGGGTAAGGGAGTATACCTGTTTCCAATTGTTTAAATTTTTACAAGAATTGCATTTAAAAAAAATAAAAAAATAAAAAATGTTTCATTGTCTTTTGCTTTTAACCCCAGGAAGCCACTTCCCAGGTTAAAAGCCACGGAGAGGAGGGCGGAAATTAATGCGTCAATCAAATGAAAATCGCCATCTGAGCTCAACTGCTTCAGATCTTGCAAATTGGGGCAAGGGATGCGTGTGAAAGGTGTGGGCCTGAAATGCTGTACTGAAGCTGGAATCTGCAATTGATTCGGAGGTAGCATTTTGCAAAGCTGCTAATTATTGCCAGGGCGGTGCTCCCGGCCTCAAAACGGCCTTCATTTTCTAGCTCCTCTCGCCGCACCCCTTTTTGCTTAAGAACGAGCAACCCAAACCTACACATGTTTACTCAGAAGTCCCAATGAGTTCCATGGGACTTACTCCCAAGTAAGTGCATATAAGACTCTGGTGCCTAAAGATACCCCATCCCAAAACCTTCTTCTGATTCCAGCCCCCTTACCTCAATTCCGCTGCTGACTTTTTTTTTTAAAATCACCCTCTGTATTCCCATCCAAACCCTTCACAATTTAGAACCGTAACTCTGTAATGCCAAAACTCCCATCCGGTTCTCCCAAACCTTGGCAACAATTTAATCACTCACAATTTTGTGTTTATTTGGTTTGTTTATTTATTTGACGTATATCCCACCTTTCCACCCCAAAACTGGCGCTCAAGGCGGCTAACGGTAATAAAACCAAGATCAAAATACACTCAGTTAAAACAATTACAGTCATGCCTTGGATTGAGAGCATAATTCAGTTCCAGGAAACGTGCTTGTAATCCAAAACACTCTTATATCAAAACGAAATCCCCCCCAAAAAAAATTTGTACAGATTGTTAATTTAAGCCGTACTACAGTACTTGTATTGCAAGACGACGCTTGTATATCAAGTAAAAAAAAAATTAAATAAATATTTAAAAATTTGCTTGTCTTGCAAAACGCTCTCAAACCAAGTTACTTGTAATCCAAGGTATTACTGTATAAAAACATTGGGTTCTAATACAGCTATTGCCTGACCGTGGCTTTCAGGATTTTTCTTATGGACTAGCACCACTTACGTACTTTGTTTTACATGCAGCCTCAAGCTCCTTCACCTCCACTAATTCTCATCTCCTCTTTTTGCCTTAAAAGGCTTCAGTGCTGGCCCCCATGACCCCCTCCAGCCCAATTCTAGCACCCACAAGACAGTATTACCTTCAGAAAATTATTGAGCTCTGTAATTTTTTCTGGGAAACGGTGGGCCACAAGTTCTTCAGCCTTGGGAGTTTTGGGGAGTGGTGAGAAAAATGTGACAGTTACACAAGAGAAATACTAGAACTGAAGTGGAAATGAAACTTTAGCACATTAAACAGAAGGAGGGGAAATGGACACACATTTTCACAACTGACAAAGAAGTGAAACCCCAAAGAAACACTCCGTAGCTCTTTCTGTGGAGACCCGAAACCTTGGCGACAAAGCTTATATTCAGGATAATGAGCACTGATCTCCACTTACTCAAAAGGGACTTGAACCTTGTACAGTTAAGTGGTAAACCCTGAGGCATAACCACCCAAAACTGAAACTTTGCCCTTCCCCTGCCCCCCAAAAAATAAAAATCTAAAAAGAAATTTGCCCAGTGGGGGCTTAAACCTGTCTAGAGCTTGCACCCGATGGACTCAAAATTGTGTCCCTTAATCCCAAATGTGTGGAGGGTGAGCTAGGGCAAATGCACTCTGTGCACGCTCAGAGGCGATAAGAAGTTCCTGTTTTTCAGGATTAAACTGATACCGGAGATACCTTCCAGGGATGAGACTTGGTGAATGTAATCCTGCACCCTGCCCTCTTTTCTGGTTGGGGCATTAAAGGATCCACGGGGGGGGGGGGCAAACTTACAGGTTTGGGGCTGAGGAGGGAAAGAAGAGGGAATTATTCCCCTTGTTTTGAACCCAAGAATTGCTGTCAGGAGGTTTTAAGCATCTCTCACCTGGGCACAGAGGTCTTTCTTGAAGGAGTTTACCTGGAGAATGAGAGAGAGAGAGAGAGAGAGAGAAATATGAAACTATTAATGATAGAAAAAGAAAAAGTACGTAGTTGGACAACCGGGCGCCAGGCCAGCACATCTGGTGTGGTGTCACCCGATCCCACCATGCACCTGTTGGCCGTGCTGCTTGGTCTGCGATTTGACAAGACACAAAATAGGGTGCCAGTTCCCTGGGGTCCCGTCCCCCCCCCCCACGACCACCTGGCTCTCTCCTCCGCTCATCTCTGCATCCCTACTTGAGGGCGGGGGATTAAAAGGACCTACTCCTTTCCAAACCGGGGTCCAACTCTTAGCACCCCCAAATCCCGCCCCTGCCTAACCACTCTTTTCCCCATCGCATCCCCCGTTTCACGTACCCCCTTCAACCCGCCCCTCCTCCTCTCCTCCTCCAAATCTTCCATCTCAATATGGTCGCTCGCCCGGAAGGGCACCTTTGCCTGTTGCCGAAATTCAACAGGTGAAGCTTCCCCGCAGAACCCGAATGTTAAGCCAGCCAGGGGGGGGGGGGAACCCTGTTGGATGTCTGCCGGTCACCCCACTCTTAAAATAGCCCTCGAAGTTCTGCGGGAGCCTTTTCTCAAGCACAACCCTCCGCCCGCCGCCGCGGTCTGAGCGTGCAGCTTTCGTCTCTCTCGATCAGACGCCCCCCCCCTATCGGAAGTGGACCCCCAAAGACCCCCTCCAATCAATGCTCTATGCTGTATTTCGGGTGGGGTGGGGTGTCACACAGCCACACACCCACCTCTGCCTCCCCTCTCCCGCCCGGACTTTACCTGTGCCTCACACTCTGGGGAAATTTCCAAAGTAGCCATGATGTCGGATCCTGCACCGGCCCAGAGGTGTGTGAGTGAGTGAAGCTTTGGGGGTTGCTTGCAACACCCGGCCAGCCGAACCCCAAAACCCGGGAGACCGCGTTCCCCGAAGCGACGTGGGAGGAGGCTGGCAGAAGCGCGCAAGTCATGCATTAAAGTGAAACTGAAAGAAGAGGGGGAGGAGGAGAAAGGAAGGGGGGGATGGAAAAAAAAAAGAGAGAGAGCGAGCCTGCCAGGGACTGCTTGGGACTTCCCACTCGCGGAGGACAAAAGAGAGGGCGGTGCTGCTGCTGCTTCTGCTTCAAAATACGCGGCCCCTTGCTCGGGCGTGCCAGGCAATCATTCAACCGGCCTGGCTTCTCACCGCCACGAGCCCGCCTGGAGAGCTACAGGACGGGGGATGGGGAAGCTCTGCCTGTTGAATTTCTGCCTGTTGTTGCCCCGGAGCCCAGCCAGGCGTGGGGAAAGGAAGTGCAGGGCCAGCCCAGTGGGGAAAGATGTCGAAAGCGAGCATATTTCTTGTGTGCTTGTAAACATTTTTTGGTGTCCCCTTTTCCCTCCAAGCTCAGGGGAGGCTTCCACACACACACACACACACACACACGAGACAGCACAACAGCCCTGTGAGGGAGGCTAGCCTGAGAGATAAATGACTGGTCCCAGCTTACTAGTGGGGATTTGAACCTGGGACTCTTCCGTCCTAATCAGACACTCTAACCCAGTGTTCTCCAACCTTGGGTCCCCAGATGTTTTTGGCCTACAACTCCCAGCATGCCCCGCGGTATGCTGGGAGTTGTAGGCCAAAAACATCTGGGGACCCAAGGTTGGAGAACACTGCGATAGGGTGTAGTGTCTGGTACAATGGGGGGTGTATGTGTGTGTGTGGGGGGGGGAGAAGAATACACATCTCAAACTTTTAAAAGTGTTGTTCCACTTTAAATGTTTTATTCTGTCCTTCCTCCAGAGAGCTTATCAGGGTGGTGTGCATGGACAGCCTCCCCACTCTTACCACATTATCCTCACAACAACCCTGTGAGGTTTAGCCCCAAGGTCACACTCTGAGCCTCACGGCTGAGCAAGGATCTCCCTCCTGCCACACTTGCATTCTGCCCCCTAGTACGTAACACACATGCTCTCCTGTTGTGGCTCAAATGTACAAGGCGGAAACGGGGGGGGGGGGAGAGAAAGAACAGGCATTTTAAAGCAAAGAGCCACACAACTGTGGCTCCCAAAATGTGTGTGTGTGTGTGTGTGTGGGGGGGGCTGCACGCATTTCCCAACACCTTTGCACAGAAGCTACCTTAGAGGAGGAGCACAACTCAATCAATGGCCATGATTTGGCAAGAGTGAACGGCCTCTCCCTTGGCAGGAAATGGGAGGCTGTGTGATTTCTGATAAAGGCAAGTTCTGAATCAACAGGGGCCATGCTTTCTGGAGACGACAGCCACTGACATCACACAAATGCATGTGCTGGGATGTACTGACAAGGCAAAATAGCTTGAGGATAATTATGCATTCTGTGAAAAAAGTACTACAGTAATACCTTGGATTGCAAGTAACTTGGTTTGAGAGCATTTTGCAAGACAAGCAAATTTTTAAATATATATATATATATTTTACTTGATATACAAGCGACATCTTGCAATACAAGTTCTGTAGTACGGCTTAAATTAAAAATCTCTGTACAATTTTTTTTGGGGGGGGGATTTCGTTTTGATATAAGTGTTTTGGATTACAAGCATGTTTCCGGAACGAATTATGCTCTCAATCCAAGGCATGACTGTACTGTCCTCTGTCAGCCTTAAAAGTAGCTAAGGGCACAATCCTATAGCCTGTTTAGGCAGAAAAGGAGTCCTACAACTCCAGCATTCCCCAGCCAGCATAGCCTAAACATGCCTAGGATTGTGCCCTAAGAGTCACCTAATCCCAGAAGTTGCCTTGGCCTTCAGACCATGCAGGGTGGGGCATTTTCACCATTTAGTTAACTTTTTCATTTTTCTAAAGCAGCGTTCCCTGACTTGGTGCCCACCAGCTGTGTGTGGATGCTGGGAGTTTTAGTCCCAACACAGCTGAAGGGTGTCAGGTCGGGGAAAGCTGTTCTAAAAATCATGCAAAAGGTTAGCTGGAGTTACTCCACGGCAAGGAAATGTACTCTGTACATGTTTGGAATCACAGTGCACGTTTTCCAACAGAAGGGGCAGCAAGAGGAACTACTGGAGGTCTAATTCTCCAGGAGGTGATAAAATTATATGACTTAAGATAGCAGGCAGAGAAACATATGATTGAAAGCCGCTATTAGTCAAATCCCTGCCCATAGAGAACAAGCATCCTAGAGACATTTCCTGCTATGTTAGATTTCTAGTTGCAGGTTTTCTGACATAGGTCATTGAAAAACGTAATAAAACCATCCCTAACATTTGGGGGGGGGGGAAATAGGCAAAGACTTTTTAATTGAGAAGCACGGAATCATAAGAACGTGCCTTTGGAAGTGATATGATTAGGGCATAGGCTTGCCACCTCCACATAAAACTAGGCCCGAAAAGTCAGGCCTCCCCCACCTACTCCGGCAGTATCTCATTTGCCCCGCACTATTTCCTAGGTCAGCGGGTCTCAACCTTTCACCATGTCAGAATGTCATTCCCCCCTTACCAAGAATGTCTGACTTAATCTGTGCCATACAATGAGGTATGATGTCCTATAGATTATGTACAATCTGTAGAACTGTAATTTGTATAAAGATCGGTATTCCAACATCTTGAGGCTGTGGTCCCAACCCCCCCCCAAACCCTAAAATTCTCCCCCCCATGGGAGAATTCCCCCCTGGTCGAGAACCCCTGTCCTAGGTCATTCAAGAAACCACACAGACTCAGTAGAGAACAGAGCGGCTGAAGGGTCCTCTCTTTATTCGTCTCTCGGGATGTGGAACTTCTTCCGCAGGCTTCTTGCCTGGGCGTTTGAACTTCTTGAGACACATTCAGCTCCGTTTCTTGGCTTCTCCCGGGGGGGCCTTGGTGAAGAGGCCTGCCCCAGGCCTACCCGGAGACCACCGGCACCGGTACCAGCCCCGGTAGGTGAGGTACCAGCAGAGGGTAGCGATGGCAGCTCCCACTACCTTGTGGCTGTATTCGTAGAGATACACCACAGTGCAGGCCAACAGGAAGTTCCAGAGCGCGAGGAGCAGGACGTTGAGGAGGAAGATGAGGCGCAAGGGGACACCGGCGGGGTGGCCCTGGACCAGGTAGCGCCGGAAGACAGAGGTCTCTTCCACCATGAGGAGGCAACAGAAGGTGAGCAGGAAGGTGTGGCCGGAGACATCAGTAGCCTCGCCATTTGTGGCCCTCGTGGAGACACGTCCACTTGTCTGCAAGGTTGTTCACCAAGATGCCCTTGGGCACGGGGTCAAAGCAGTAGCCGGTGAGGTTCTCTATGAGCAGGAAGGTCTCTGTGGCACCCAGCCACAGCCCAGCCCCCACCGCCAGTCGGGTGAGATGGCGCGCGGTGAGCAGGACCCGGGAGGTCGCTAGGTACACGACCAGAAGGATGAAGCCACCCAAGAAAATACAAGTCCAACCCCAGGCTGACCTGACAAATTTTCTGTGCGGGAACAAAAGAAGTGGGGAGGTGGGTTAGACTCTCAGGCATGAAGGGAGCAGCAACACAAGACGCCCAACTGCCCATCTCCACCCACGCCACAAATTTTTCCACTGGATTCAACCCGTGTATTCCAGACCACAGCGGTTCATGAACAGAAAGCAGAAGCCTGCAAGGTAGCTGCCAATAGGCCCAGGTGACTCAAGGAAGTGAACCAAGCAGGTGCAAAGCTCCAAAGAGCACCAGGCATACCCCAAATACAACAGTCACATATAAAATATAACTCATCTGAAAAGAAGTTAGAGTGGGATATGTTTTCCCTTAAACATGTATGAGATGCATCAGCCCTTCAAATCTGCCATTATGCATTTTAACATCCAGGAGCTGTTTTTCAACAGATGATCAAACGTGGTGAGGAAAAAAGCCAAGGATAATGGCACAGTTGCATTCCACCATTCTTTGAGCCCCAGGACCTGAGTAACCGGGAATCTCTTAGACCAGCCCCCCCAATCCGGTGTCCTCCAGATGAGCTGGCTGGGGGACACTGGGAATTGTTGTCCAACACATCTGGAGGGCCCCAGGTGGGGGGGGGGCTGATCTAAGAGATTCTTAGTTACTTAGGTCCTGGGGCTCAGAGACAGAATGACATCATTTGACCCCAGAACATTTGGTGGGCTGAAATGGAGGCTTGGTATTGCTGCAATGCCTTTTTCCTCCAAGCTGGTCTCATGCCACCCACCCTGCAAATACACACACACAAGGCTTCCAGGATCACTCACATGTTAAAGAAGTTATGATGATTGGCAAAGATCGCCCGCGGGTTCACGTAGAACTGGAGCAGAGGGCCAAAGATGACCACAGCCGCGAGCCAGAGGTGGTAAGCTCGCCGAAGGCATGGCACCCCCAGCAGCCAGGCGTACTGGTTGCTCCAAAAATACACCAAGCCCCGGCAAAGGGCTTGGGCCCAGCCAGCCGCTGTGGCCAGCAGGAGGAGGGCTTCTTGGGCCCCGAACCCCCTGCCATCCCCCCGGAGTAGCCGACCTGCACGGCGTCCCAGGGCCGCTAGATGACCCTGCCCTCCTCCGCCCGGGGAGGAAGGAGACAAAAAGTCAACAGAAAATGTCACCCAAAACTGACATTTGACAACAGCTGTGGGGATCATTTCTGAGTTTGGAATGAACAGCTGATTGGGAACAGAAGGAGGGAAGGACGGAGCAGCAAACAGATTAGGGGAGCAGCAGCAGTAGGGGGCGGTGGAACGCGGCAAGCCCCACAACGTGTTTAGAAGCCAAACTTCTACTCTTAAAAAAAACAAAAACCCAAAAGAAAACAAAGTTGAGCAGAAAGAAAATTTCAACAACTTTTATTGACACCGTCAGCAGTTTGCACAGACACCCTTGCCGGATGGGAATGTGCAGACCCACACAAAAGGGAGCCCTCCCCCTATTACATCTCATACAAGCAACCCCTCTTTACTGAGGGGCCTGAAAGACAATTGCCTCCTTAACCGGAGAAACTAAGTCAGGGATTTCCCCGTCTACCCCAAACTTAAAACAAGAACTACCATACTTCTTATTTCATTTTTTTTAAAAACACACACACATCATGTACCCGAGGGACACCTTTCAGAAGATTCCCCGTGCCCATCGTAACCGCAGTGGCGGTGCCGGGAGAACAGCTGCAGCCATTCCAGAGGGAGGGCTACTGACGTTTGGGTCACCTCCTGATGTAGCGGAGTCGAGTCTTCTTTACCTGGGCAGGAAAGCGGTGTAAACCAGGATGGTGATTCCTGCCATCACCCCTTGGCAAGAGACCTGCCACTTGAGAAGGACGAAAAGGGGGGTGGGCGGGCTGCAGGAGCAAACGGCCCCTGGGACGGGATGACAGTGGATGCCGCAGAGGCAACGGAGAAGGGGGAGAGATTTGGAGGCGAGGCGAGGCGAGGGCATGGGGCGGGTGGCAGACAGAACAGAAACAGGCTGAGGGATGCAAAGGAGGAGTCGGACATATTCCACAGGAGGCGGCCTCCCCTTGGCACCACTGCAACCCATTCCCCTCTCGTTCACACCACAGCTGCAGGTTTCCCCCCATGAGATAAAAATATCTGCAAGCCTGAAGTATCCGAGGAGGAAATGTGCCATGCATATCACCCCCCAAACACAAAGCAGGAGCCTTCCGATTACCCTGCACCCCCCCGAGGAAGTCATTTCTCCAGCATGAGAGCAGGGGCCCCCTCTTGGAGAAAGATGCCTAAAGACCCCCAAGTCCCAAGCTTGCACTTCAAAACAGCAAGCAGCCACCATTCCCGGATGTTCCCCAGAACCAGGTCAACTCTTAACAAGGTACCTAGAAGGGAATTAAAGAATTCGCGTCCCTGTTTCCCACCTTCCATGCAAGGTCAGTCAGCCAATTAAAAGGGCCCAGCACTATCGTGGCAGGGGGGGCGGCGGGGGGAGAGGCACGGCAGGTGCCCCTCTTGTTCCCCAGAGCTAGGGAAGACCCACTGTCGGTGGGGCAGTTTTGTCTCATGATTGTGCATCCCAAACATTGCAGACCAGGAAAAGTATGGAACTGTAAAATGCAATCCCACAGAACCCCAGAAGGGAAACAATACAAAAAACACCCTCAAAACCCAGCCCTGCTTTACTTAACCCTCCGTTACCTAATTTCTTTTGCCCCCTGCAAAATCTGTCTACTGTCAGATTCTAGCTGTCCTCAAGAGCTGCATATGGGAGGATACTCATCTCCTCCAGCCCTCAGCCCAAGTTTTAGTGACAGAAGGTCTAAAGCTTGGGGGGGGGGAGAGCACATAAAATTGCCCCCTCCCACCCTTCCAAGTGTTCCAAGGCCACAAGCAATGCAAGGTAGATTTTGCTCCTCCCTCCCTCCTCTACCCCCAGCAAGTCCAAAATTGGAGAACGGTGGCAAGCAGCGAAAAAAGGCTACTAATCAGAGGCTCCTGAGGATTTGGGGTGCAGCTCTCTGGTGGGGGTGGGGGTGAGGAACTGCTTGGGGTCTGCAAGATCATCTTCATCGTATTCTGTCTGGTGGTATTCCCACAGCCGTATGTTCCCATCCCACTGCCAGCCAGAGAGAGAGAGAGAGAGAGAGAGAGAAAGAAAGAAACGGCTAGTTATTAATCATCTATACGGTATCTTTTAGTATACTACTGCCTTCCACAACCTGACAGCTTCCAGATGTGTTGGACCTCCAACTCCCATCATTCCCATGCCAGCGCAGTAGCCCAACACATCTGGAGGCTGCCAGTTTGGGTCAGGCTGTGGTATACCACGTGCTTTATAATTCGTAGTTCATGCAAAAAACCCACCAACAATGAGTTACGCTTATCCTGGGAGGCAAGGGAGCCCAAGGGCGTGCCAACCCAGCCCAAGCCATTTGACGGAGCACAACCACTAGACCAGTGCAACTGGCTACCTGTGTGTTTCCAGGCCTGATTCAAGGTGTTGGATTTGAGCTCTCAACAGAATGGGTCCCCGGATACCTCAGGGAGCATTTGCCCCCATCCCAACCTCCCTGCGGTCTAAGATCAGCTGAGTCAGCCCTGCTTCTATCTTATTCAGAGTCCAGGCCATCCTCTGCAAGAAGCAGGGCCTTTTTGGTTGCTGCCCAGAGCTGTGTGACTCTTCCTCTCATGAGCTGTATGTCTAGTGCCTCCCCTTCTGGAGGCATCTCTTGTTGCAATCGGCTTTTGGTTTCATAGCTTATGTCGGCAATGGGGAAACTTGTGGCCTAAAACTCCCATCATCCCTCACTACAGGGCTGCTGGGAGTTGTAGGCCAAAATATCCAGAGGGCTACAAGTTGCCCAACCCCTGGTTTATGTTATGCTCCTGCTGTTGGTTACTGTCAGCTGCCCTGAGATTGCAGAGCTGAAGGGAAGCACACCGCTGGCCCATCACTTAGGGGACTACGATTTGCTGAGCGGCATGGGTTTGGGGTTGGTGTACATGTATTATCGGCGTCTATAGCAGCCTTCCCCAGCCCGGTGCCCTCTGGATGTGTTGGACTACAACACCCAGCATCCCCAGATGCTGGGAGTTGTAGTCCAACACATTTGGAGGGCACTGGGCTGCGGAAGGCTTGTCTGCAGTAAGTCGCCTTGAGGATCACGCAATGGAAAGGTGGGATAGAAATAATCTGATGAAATGGCGACAGGCTTGCAAAAGGGAGGCCACAAAAATGGCCACAGCCAAGTGCACCTCCTTCCGCAGCCTGGGCAGGCTCGCTCTCATGGCCAGCCACCGCGCCTCGGACGGCAAGGAAACATGGGAGGGCCCCCTGTGTAGCAGAGTGGAGGCCCCAAGACGGCTCGTGAGGCAGGAGAAGTGCAGCGAGGACTAGGGAGAGTGAAGCCGAGCGCAGGAACTGGACTCTCGCCGTCATGATGACCGACCCCGCCCCGTCACTTCCCAATACTTGCCGAGCTGCTGACAATCTTTTCCTCGTACGGGTGCCAGCTGACGTCGCGGACGCAAGCCGTGTGGTTGGTCAGCTTCTTCACGATAAGGCCGCTCAGGAGGTCGTACACTTGTGGGGGAGAAGAGAAGGGCGAGGTAGTGACGCGCTGCCGGCGCTAAGCCAGCCTTCCCCACAACCTGTCGCCCTCCGGATGTGTTGGACTACAACTCCCAGCACCCCCAGCCAGCCTTGCTGGCTGAGGGATGCTGGGAGTTGCAGGCCAACACATCCGGAGGGCGACAGGTTGGGGAAGGCTGCGTCGGTCACTTGACACTTGCTTCCTCCTGAAGTCCCGTTCCTCCCCCTGCAGTCATTACGGAGCGGAAGAGTTCTCCGTCCCCTCCTGCACCCGAGCTGGATACTTCCAACTCCATCCCTTCCGCCTTGCGGACCAAGGTTCGCACTGCCCACACTTAGCATCCCCATTTATTTATAGGCGCCATTTATGTGCACGGCCCTTTACAAAGTACAAGAGGTCAGGTCCCTGCCCCGAGGAGCTTCCAAGCAAAGCTTCAACACCTGGGAAACAAGGGGAGGGGCAAACTGGGAAGCAGGCAGCAGGGGTTTCCGTCATACATGCTTAGGGCTAAGTTACAGGCCCGGTTACGCTAGGCCGCCTTCTGCACCCTGGTGTCCTCCAGGTGTGTTGGGACTGCAACTCCCATAATTGCAATGAATGATGGGAGCTGCAGTCCCAGGCATCTGGGGGAGGCCACACTATAGCAAGGGGCACAAGGGGGCTATGGCAAAGGACTCGCAGAAGGGGTGAGTTTGAAAAGGGATCTGAAGGAAGATGGTGGGGTGCCACGCCAGCACTCTGGGAGGCAGTTTCAGGCCTAAGGGGCAGCAAGGGAACAAGGGGGCAGGGGCGTGAGGAGCAGGGGGCCTTCGGATAGCTGAGGGTGGTGATGTTGGAGGAGTGAAGGTCACGGGCAGGGATGTTATCAGAGAGGTAGATGGGATGGGGGAACAAAGTCATGGAGGGCTTTGAAGGAACTGGGGCCAGAGCCAGGAGCTGGCAGGAGCCGGCGAGGAGTCTTAACCTGATCATGGGATCCCCACCAGCACTTAACAAGAGAGTCCCAAATTGACGCCTGTGACTTGGATCGTTGAAGGTGGTATATAAATATTTAAATGAATGAATAAAATACTTCCAAGAGACCTGCAGGCATGAATATTTTGTACAGTTCTAGTCTCTCCCCAAGTTATTCTCATGAGCCATGTGCAAATATATCAACCGCTCCTCGTCCCCTTATCAGAGAGAACGTTCCCTTCCATTTCTTTACATGCTCGCCCGCTCCCCGCAACATACCGACATGGCTCGTTCCCCCTTTGCTCTCCTTAGGCTACTTCCAGCGGAGCCTTCTGTACCAGAGGGCAAGGATTTTTCAAGTAGTGGTCACTTCCATGCCCAACTTCGAGGGCCATAACAGCAAGGAACATATTTCGAAGGAGATTAAAAAATCCCTCCCAGGAGGCCAAGTTCTGTGCCCGAGCAAAATGCCGTACTGCCTCAGAAAGGTGGACTGCATGCCCCCTTGACCACCACCCTGGTGTGCCACTGCCCTTCCTGCTCCGTGTGGCCACGCCCTCCCCTCCCCTCTTCAGACAGCCCCGCCCAGCTTTGGTGCCACATCACCCACCTACTACTTTGCCAGTGGAGCAGCCGCTATAGATATACTGCTGCCCAGTACTGTGAGGAGGTGAGAAACGGCAGCGGATGAGCGTGTGGAGCACTCCGTGGCCCCGGTACGTCATGAGGGACGTGTCGCCTGGAAGCTTCGACTTGCGACGTGCTGATGGGGAGGCGGAGGAGGAGAAAGGGTTAGGATCGCCTCCCCACGTTGCTCTCTCAACCCGCCCCCGTTAGAAATGTGAAGGCTCGGGGGATTTCCCCCACCCCAGTCCTTCACATCTCTACTCCCCCACACAAGTCTCTGGGTCTGCCCACCTTTTTTGGGCACCTGCTGCCAGCGATAATCCCAGTTCTGCTGGGTGACAGCTTGGCGGGATGCCTCCAGACCCTCAGTTGCCCGAGAACTTCCGCATGTCCCACAGCTTAATGGTCTGGTCCTTGGAGTTGGAGATGAGGTACCGGGCATCCCCCTGGAAGAAAATGATGCCGGGGCAAGGGGGGGGGGGGAGAGAAGCTGCTTAAGGAATACTCAATAAGTCCCTTGGCTAGATGTACAATAATATTTCCCCTCTGCAGGACAGATATCCACAGTGGAAGACTCACTCCACTTAAAGGATCTTAAATTTTAGCACCTTCTGCTTCTCCTCGGCATGATAAATGTGCGCAAATGCCCATTCAAGTGCCTTAAAAGAGCCCAACAAAATGCATGGACACTCAAGAGTCACTATAATTTATCTCAAGAGTTCAATGGACTTAATTGAACAACAGTCCAGTGCCTTGAACTGCAGCCTATGGAGATTTTGGTTAAAAACTGTATGAACAATCAGTGCAGCCCCCACACCCCTGTTGTGAGGAAGAGCCCTATAAGGGTATGGATTCCAAGCCGTTTGGCCCAAATAATCTTTCCGGTTAAATTAGGAGAAGCAGCAGCATGCCTACTTTACTGTCTATGAAGGTGATGCCATCCTGGTGGCCGGCCAGGATCCCCACCGGCCGTGGATCGTCTTCTCTCATGGTCCGCCGGTCCCACACTTTGCAGATGGCATCGTCGCCCCCGGAGAAGAGGATGTGGGAGCTGGTGTCGGCGAAGGCCACTGCATTCACGTCGTCTTCGTGGGACTCAATCTGCGGGGGACAGAGGAGGCTTAGTGCAAGGAAAGGGAACGACGTTTCCTAGCAGGGCGGAAGGTGGCAATGCTGTGCCAAAGGCTGGGCACATTTGGACACAATAGGCCAGCCTCCCCCAACCTGGCGCCCTCCAGATGTGTTGGACTACAACTCCCATAATCCCCCCAGCCAGCATGGCTGGGGGGATTATGGGAGTTGTAGTCCAACACATCTGGAGGGCGCCAGGTTGGGGGAGGCTGCAGTGCAACATTGAACTATGTGCCAGGAGGAGCTTAGCATCCTGCAAGAGAACTGCTAGAACGTAAATATATTGAAGTGAAGGCTTCTGGGCCCAAGCGGGGGACCACTGCGCAATGGTAGAGCACGTGTGTCTCAGGTACAAGTCCTGGCATCTCCAGTTTTTTTAAGAAAAAGGATAAGATCATAGGTGATGGGAAAGCATCACCCCCTTGCCCTGGGGAGCCGCTGTCAATCTGAGAAGACAAATACCGGTAATAGACTAGAGATGAACACACAGTTTGACTTGGTCAACGTCCAATGGTCCTACAGGGACCCAAGGCACCCACCCCGTTTTATAAGGAGGCTGTCCGTTGTCTCTCTGTGTGCTTTGCGGCACTCACCTCTCCAGCCTCTGCTGGAAGGCGAGTAATTTAATGCATTTCGGCATACGCTGGGTGTGTCTCAACAATCCCATCGTCGCCAATGCAGAATTAAACACATACACCCAACCTTGGAGAAGACACTGTATTGCTACAGAGACAGGGAAGAGATGAGGCAGGATTGGGCG
Source organism: Shinisaurus crocodilurus (assembly GCA_021292165.1). Classification (NCBI taxonomy): domain Eukaryota; kingdom Metazoa; phylum Chordata; class Lepidosauria; order Squamata; family Shinisauridae; genus Shinisaurus; species Shinisaurus crocodilurus. Next base: position 296,020,334 of record CM037877.1, on the reverse strand, counting down.
GTGGGGCACTCAAGGAAAGAGATCTAGAAGGTTCCATGGACTGTGCCCTACGGGGCTGGGTTTTAGAATAATGTTCTTTACACCACCGGATTGGATATTTGGGCTATACCACTCCTTGCAACCCTTCACCCAATTATTCGGATACGTGGAAGTAATTATTCGGGTCAAACATTACAAAATGGCCTGGAACCTTACAAAAGCAGCTGAAATTATTGTTGCCGGTCACTGGAAAAGTTGCATTGAAACATAGTTCCTTAAGACATGGAACACAGAGGACAGGCCAAGTGAAAAGAGTATTTTCAAGTTGAGAAATGAGAGAAAACAGACTTTTCAAGATGCTTGGCCTTCCCTTTGTAACTTTTATCAAGGATAAATATATTTATTTATTACATTTGTTAATCGCCCATCTGGCTGGTCACCCAGCCACCCAAATATAACGTTGACATCAATCATCATTTAACTCAGCCGTCCCCAACCTGGTGTCCTCCAGATGGATTATGGGAGCCTTAATCCAACACATCTGGAGGGCACCAGGTTGGGGACGGCTGAGTTAACTTAATGCAAGTCATTTGGTAATTATTTGTATACAGGCAGTCCCCAGGTTACGAACAAGTTCCGTTCTTAAGAATGTCTTTTAGTCGAATTTGTATGTAAGCTGGAACAGCATAGCGTTCTGTACGTTAAAATCGGCATTTACGCAAATGGCATACTATGCTATGTATTCTACGTAAACGACGTAGCGCCGGGGAACCCAGAAGTCCGTTCTCAAGTATGGGTTGTCTGTAAGTCAGACGTTCTTAATTCGGGGACTGCCTGTATTTATAATTATGGCTATGAACCACTTCAGTATTTCTATTTTACATCGTGGGGTTCTCTTAATTTTCAAGTTTTATATTTGTTTCTTTTAAGAGAGAGAGATCTAGAAGAGGCTAGAAGGAAATAAGGCATAGAAGGGAGAGGCACATTTTCTGAGAGTGAAGAACAGGAAGTGGGGGCGTGGGGAAAGGGAATAAAGGCACACGATGCGAGTGCCAGGGCCAAAAAAATAAGTACCTTGAGCGTCCGCTTATTCTGCTCCATGTCGAACACGTAGACGCAGCCATAGTTGGCCCTAGGTTTAAAACCAAAATGGAGTGGGTGGGAGAACAAATATAATGCAGGTGGGCGGTGGGCATAAGAGAAGGACATGAAGGCCAAACCGGCCGGCCAATGGACCCAAGGCAGCCATCTTCACATGGAAGAAGAGTGCCTGTAAACCATTTAATACATTTTAATTTAACTAGGGTGTCTTTTATCCCACCTTTTGACTGGGGGGGGGAAAAAACTGTCACGGAAGCTTATAAAACAAAAAGCACAAATCTTGGATCTGCGTTGCTTTCTTCAGCAACCAAAAGGGAGGAGGAGCTGACTGTCAATCCTAGCCAAGCAATGGGAGGGGAGGCCTCGCTGTCTTGCCGATCCCTCCAATGCGGTCAGATGAAATGGGCGCAGGCAGGCCGAGGTCTTAGAAGGGAGGGGGCCAAACAGCAGCAGATTCTCAGACTCCTCTTCGCCAAAGGGGGCAAGGAGGATGGGAAAGAGGTGATAAGATCTACACTGTTACAGAGCAGGGGTGCTGAACCTCTTTCAGCCCAAGGGCCAAATTTCACGTTGGGGAAGCTCTCGGGGACCACATTCCAGTGGTAGGTGGAACCAAAGGCAAAGGGGAGGGGGCACAAATACAAAAAATACCAGCATATTGTAGCTTAAAGCTCTTATGGTTAGGAACTAAGCCTTAGGAGAGGCATTTCAACCTTTTAGAATGGAGGGGGGGGGGAGAATGCACAAAAGTTGGGAAACCACCAAATGATTGGTGGTTGGCAGTAAGGGGGCGTGGCCATCTCGGGAACCCCGGAGGACTGGATTTGGCCTCCGGGCTGAAGGTTCCCCATCCCTCTTATAGAAGAACCACATCTTTTCTGCATAGACTTAGCCAAAGTACAGAGGTTTACACACACACACTCTGCATTGTGAGTAAAGGAATGGCTTCATAGATTTCATAGATCATAGAGTTGGAAGGAGCCTACAAGGCTATCGAGTCCAACCCCCTGCTCAATGCAGGAAACTAGAGGAGGGGTCTCCCATCCAAGTAATAACCAGGCCTGACCCTGCTTAGCTTTCCACGCTCAGACAAGCTGAGCCAGCGTGAGCCACAGGCCTGTAGGAGAGATTGGGGGAAAGGCTAACTTACCCACCAAGTACTTCCCTTCCATCAGAGGAGACTGCAAGTGAAAAGACAGCAAAGCGGCGTTCGTCAGGCCTGTGAAGAGAAGAACATTGGGACCAGATGTAGGACCTCTTTTATTCAGCTAAGGTGGCTGGGGGTGGTGGTGTCCTCATTACCTCAGATCCAGCGCTGTGTGGGTATCGCTTTCACCATAGATATTGCAGATGTGGACTGAGAAGAGAAGAAAAGGTCAAGGGAGTCAGTGAGTTGATGCTTCCTGCGGGGCCTGGGACTCACATGGGACACCTCCCCGGCCCCGGAAGGGAGTCACACTCACTGTAGTCTGACCAGCTGGAATAGAGGAAGTGAGCCCCATCTGGAGTGAAGGCGACATCCAGCACGCTCCAGCCCACGTCCCGGGCTTTGATGCTCCGGAACTGCCGGAAGGCTCCATAGGCGCAGTCGTATAAACGGATTCTCTGATCTGGAGGAGGAAGAGCAGCAGGAAAGTGAACGGAAAGGATTCTTACCCACAATGCCAGGCAGGCAAGCCTGTTAGCCTTAACGCAGAAATTATTCCTTCATTATCCTGCCTTTCTTCACATACAGTAATCTCACTACTTGGCTTAGCACTGAGGCAAAATAACGGGGGAGTTATCTTAACAGTATTATACTGGGAATGCCAGTGGATTCCAGGAGTTTGTTCATTGAACTACAGTGGCCGTGGAAAATGGAATGCCACCTTTGGTTGAGGGTGAAAGCAAGAATGTAAGAAGAGTTGTGCTAGATCAGACAGGAGGCCTAGCTAATCCAGCATGCTGTTTCCACAGCGGCCAACCAGATGCCTATGGGAAGCCCACAAGCAGGACAAGAGCACCCTCCTGGTATCATTTTAAAAGGGGGCAGGCAGAATCTCTTGAGTTGTAAGCTGGCAACCCAGCCTGTCAGCCATGATGTTCACCTAGCAGCTTAGGACATCACCGTCTAGACCAGGAGCAATTTACAGCTGATCAATCGAAGATTATTGGCTAATAAACCAATTGCCATCCATATGTTAAGTCTTTGATCTGGACAAAGGGAACCTGGGATAATTAAGAGTTAATTTATTGCCTTTGTAAAATATTTAAGTCAGCAAGGGTGCAATCCTATGCACGTTTAGACAGAAAAAAGTCCCACAACTCCCAGCATTCCCCAGCCAGCCATTGCAGGACTTTTTTCTGTCTAAACACGCACAGGATTGCACACTATGTCATCCTGTGCTTGGTTATTTGGTAGTAGCCTCACAGGGGATAGTGAAATTTTGCGGCCCAAAGCTGCTTATCTATTGCCTACAATGCAAGGAGAGTATTTTTGCCTGGAAGGACTTTGATGGGCAGCATTCTAGGACACTCGCTATCCATAATGCCAATTGCCTGCACTACCAGAAAAGTGTCTGAAGAGAATTCTGGGAAGCCCCCAACAATGCCAAGCAAGGAAGCTGGTGTCAGGAAGGGAGAGTACATTTAAAAAAAAACCCAAACCCTAAAAACTGTAAGGTACCTTGACAAGCGGACATAAAAAGCTGTCCATCGCGGGAATAGATCCCACAGAAAGCCTTCTGGGCATAAGAGTCTGCGAAGGACAAGTGGTTGGGGAGAAAGCTGGAAGAGGAGCAAAGAGGAGCTTTTGGTTACTATGGGAGAGGTTCTTCCCAAAACTTATCTAGGACTTGATCCCCCTGGCTGCCCCTACCAAATACTCACTGTGACACTACCCGCGAACACTCGCCGGGAGAGAAGCTGCTGTTATGACAAAGACCAAGCTCCCTCTGTTGGGTGGAGAGGAGAGAGAGTGAAAAAAGAGAGAGAGAGATCAAGCAATTCACAAGGCCTGGATCTCAGCCATTCTACCAGACCAGGAATGGGCAACCTTTCTTTAGTCAAGGGCCGTTTCCCTGGTGAAAAAGCTGTTGGGGCCCAGACGTTTATGGTGAGCGGGATCAGAGTCAAAAGTGGGTGGGCCACCCCTTTCCTCTCCCCCCCCCCGCCAAGCGAGCTTGCAGAGAACATGGTAGATCACTCTTGGCAGAGGTCTCAACTGATTGCACGCAGAGGGCTTTTGAAATCCAGCCAAGTCTGCCCACCCTTTACTAGGGGAAACAAACCAGAACAGGCAAAAGCCCAGGCCCATAGTAATGTTCCATCTGGCCACAGGAGGCAGCACTGGCAGTCAGTCGGACAGCCTCAGAACTTGCCTGTCCCTTTTTAGTTCCAAGGCAGCAAGGAAGGATGCATCATGCAACTCCTCACACTCCTTTCCTCCATGGGTTCGGTTCGCCCACTTTGCACATTTTGCCCCAAGCAGGGAGGAGTGCCATGGCAGCCGAATCCTTCCCTCCAGCCTTGGCCCTTTTTCAAAGGGGGAGGCAGGATCTCTGGATCGCAAGCTGGCAACCCAGCCTGTCGGCCGTGATGTTCTCCCAGCAGCTTACAGCCTGGTTGCTATCTCCAAGCATAACCCCACCTCACAAGGATGGTTAGGAAGATGAAAATAAATGGTATGATGATATTATGACAAGCCAGCAGGGGAAAAGCAGAAGTGGGAGACCTGGCTTTAGGTTCCTCCTCTACCACGGACTCATCGTGTGACCTTGGGCTTGGTACACAGCCTGTGGCCTACCTCACTGGGCCGTTGGCAATATTATCACCAGTACAAGCATGCAGCCAATTAAATAAAATGTCACAGAAAAAGGAAACAACAGGAGTAGCCAACCAGTGAGCAGTTCTAACACAATGGGCCAAAATATTCAAATTATCAGTGCGGAGGGAAAACAAGAAAAAGAGCATTTTAATGTTTTCACTCCACTACTTTCAGCCTACAATGGGATGCCCACAGCAACTTACAAAATGAAAATTAAGCTAACAAGGTAACTTATCAAAGGAAATCTGGAAGCCACAACAGCTCTAAAATCTAACTGTGGAGTTTTAAAAGAGCAAAGTTCTGAGAGAAGGAAGGACTTTGCTCCTCAGCGGAAGGAAACTAGCCAGGTGCCCTCCAAGCGCAGCTCGCTGGGAGAGTGTTTCAAAGCAAATGGGGCACCACTAAGGAGGCTCAAGAAGGTCTCACTGCCTTTCTCCTCACCTCCATGAATGAGGGCATCACCGGGAAGGCCTCAGAACATGGGGGGGGGGGGCAGAATGATGGAAGGACAGAGTCCTTTCCTTTAGATATCCTGGGCCCATACCCCAAAGTCATTTGCTGACCGGAACCAAGCCTGATCATGTGAAGCAATAGGAAGTAGAATGTGCCTCTATGAATATACAGATGTATTTCAACTTCATCTGAAAGCAGCTTCAGATCAGAGGCAGCATGTCCAGACAGGACTGATGCCTAGCACCCCCCCCTTTCCCAAAATTAAGGGCTGCCTGGAGCTGCCGGACACCAAAGGCCTGCTTCCCAGCCTCAATCCTGGGACCCCCGCACCTTGAAGCCATGAGAAGCCAATCCCTTCCTAGCCTAATCTTGGCATCCCAAAGAAGTAAACAGGGCACCTGGCAAAGCAGTCTGGGGATACTGCGGTCGGCTCGCCCTGAACCCAGCCTGCCTGTCGCCAACTGGATGCGTGTTTTGATCTCGTTGCACTCCAGATCACGGGTGTCTGGTGTCAAATCCACTGCAGAAGATGAAAATAAGAGAAAGAAAGAGATTAGAGAGACAAGAACAAGAGCCCCAACTGTTCTGTTCACCCAGCTTTACCAAGACAGCGCCCACACATTTCCAAAGCTATCTTTGCAGCCAGAAGGACTAGATACTTTATTATTATTTTTAAAATGGGGATTTTCAGGGTGCTGCATTCTGCGCCTAGTGTCACATTCTGTGCTTACATGGAACTGTGGACCACATACAGCCCTGGCTGGAACCCACTCCAGACCCGCTTCAAACATAGGGGTGGAAAAAAACCCCAGAATCCTCAGACCTTCCAGATCAAGCTCCCCGCCACCAGCCGGGTTTGGAGCCCAGCAGTCTTACCAACCTCAATTTACTACTATTATTTAAATCAGGGGAAGGCAACCCCCAGCCTGCAAGCCTAATCTGGCCAGGAGGAGGTCCCGATCCAGCTCACGGAGCTTCCCCAGGTCACCACACCCCCTTTCTGAAATCACCAGGTTGCCCCACCACCTTGACTGAAATCATGCTTTCATTTTTGTCAGGATCACCAGCCACTGAGAACTCTTTCCCCGCAAACTCCTATTTCTGCCTCCTATCTTAAAAACTATTCTTAATGAGAATAGTTCCGCAGCCTTCGGGTGTTTCTGGAGACCCCTGGCAAAAAAGAGTGCTTTCTCAGGAACTCAGAGCATTTCCTGTCAATCGGTGCTCTCCTCTGCCCACTCCCATCCTGTCTCTGAAGTCCCCAGTCTTTTTTCTGTTCTGCAAGCGTCCTTTTCATTCCCAAATGGCAACATCACGGTGGGGGGATTATTAGTAGGACTGAATGAGCTGTATTTCTTTCTGTAACTGTCAGATCGGGGGGGGGGGGGATGGGACTTGCATTCAATTTGTTTTCTACTGCATGGCACTCACTGCAGTTTACTTCAGAGTAAACCTGCATGAAACCGAGACTTGCTCCCTCTGGTTTGACTTGGCTTACTTCAGAGCAAACTGTGCATGAAACTGAGTTGTGCTCCCAGTGGCTTTGGCTTACCTCTGAGCAAGCATGCATATAGTACACTGGTAAGAGCTACAAGAGATTAGACTGGTAAAATTAAAAAATAAATAGACTCTACTTCTTTAGATCCATACACTGTGACTATGGCCCCTGAGACCTTTCCAAGATTTAGGACTGAAATAGTTCCCTATCCTTGATTTAAAGCTTGAGAAACATGCCTGCACTAAGCCACTATCACCACCAGCAACCATTCCAGCAGGCTGAACAGAGGGAGATGAGAGTGAGTGCAGGGCCATTCCACCAGCCCTGCCAGAAGAATTAATCCCCCCCCCCTCTTCCCTCCCCATTCCTTTTTCCTTGTGTGTCATGTCTTTTTAGATTGTAAGCCTGTGGGCAGGGACTGTCTTGTTTAATTGATTATATGTAAGCCGCTCTGGGAGCCTTTTTGGCTGAGGAGCGGCATAACAATATTTCAAATAAATAAATAAGCCACAAATCCTCAGCTTCTGTGAAAGGAAGCCTGGGCTGGTACCTGGGGGTTTATACTGATCTCCTAGCCGCCCTTCCCACGCACTGTCATTGTCGTCATCAGAGTCGGAGAGTGTCTGGAACACCCGAACGCTGGCTGCTCCCCCACCCTGCATCAGATGAAACTGTCCTCTGGGGAGAGTGGGGGAAAAAGTGGTATTAGGGAGTCAGCGAGTTAATGCATGGTAACATCTGAAAGAGGGCTGCAGAAACCACACATGGGGAGTTCCCCTTCTATGAAACTCTGAAGACATACCAGATCCTTCTCAGGGACACAGCACCACAAAGAACCTCCCAAAGTAAGTAGTTACTCTGCCTTTCGCATATGGTTGTCCCTCTTTCCCCCCTTACCTGGAAGGATTCCTAGAATCGTGATACTATGTGTAGAACCGTGGGTGTTTAAAAAACAAAAAACACTAGGAACTTCTCCCATTCTGCACAATACATGTGCAAGTGAAGTCCAAAAAATATTTTAACACCAAGGACTGCCTTGAACTACTTCTACACAAGAAAACACAAAGCATCCTCCACTTTAGGGAAGCAGCCATTACACATTATGGTATCCAATAATACACTCCATCAGAATCTGGTATGACTGAGAAGCCATCCCACCAGCTGATCAGTAAAACAGTTAAAAGCTAAACAGTGACCCCTAGTTCAAATAATATATCCACTCTTCCAAGCTACTCCTCCTCTGTGCTTTTTATACAAGGAGTCAAGCAGCCCTCAACATTCACTCACACTGCCTGCATCATAAAATACACCCATATCTCCTTGCAAATATGATGCATTCCCTCCCAGATACACATATCCCAACTTTAAAATCCTAGCTCCGGGCAAGAAATCAACCACACATGGTTTTTCCTGTAGGATCTCAGGAGACTCCAGACCAAACACCACCAGATTCCACTTACTGGGAAAACTAAGTTCTCCTCATCCAGATTAATAGACCAGACAGGAAAGGCACAACCAATTCCTCTCCATTTCCTTTCTTGCGATCCTGCACAGGACTCCCCTTCCTAAGTCCTCCCTGGTAGAAAACCCCTATATCCTGTTTCCTGACCTTCTTAAGGTGACCACTTTATTTATTTGTTTGACAATATTTACATTAAAGGAAATTTCTAAGCAATGTACTGTATATTATGATTGCATACTGAACACAAGATGTACCTTTCTGGAAATGCTTGATGGAACAAGTACATTTTCAGTAGGCACTGATGACCCAGAAGGATCGGCGCCTGTCTAATTCATAGTGGTAGGGAGCTCCAGGGAGTGGTCGCTAGGATACTGAAGACCCTATTCCAAGCCATCACGGACCAGACTGCGGGAAGCTTAGGCACCACCAGGAACCTATCATTTTGATCTGGAGGAGGGTCTCATGTCCTGCTTGTCAGGTTCCCGTGGGCAGCTGGTTGGCCACCGTGTGAACAGAATGCTGGACTGGACAGGCCCTTGGTCTGATCCAGCATGGCTCTTCTTATGTTTTTATGTTCTTACAGCCAGGAACAGCATCCAGTACCAAGATATCCCCCATATCCATCATTTGACTGAAAAGGGGGGCAGGGGGGTGAGTTACCTGCGCAGTAGATATGCCAGTACCTGGGCCAGATCCACATCCTCGTCGTCTTCTTCCTCACCACGCAGGCTCCCCGAGTCCCTTTGAGACCAGCTGCCCTGGTTATCCCGGCTCCCCGAGCCAGCGTTACTACTACTGCGGGAGCCCATGTCTTACGGCATTCTCCAGGTTTGTGCTAGGTATGTACTGACCCTCCTGGTGTTCAGTAACCAAATGGAGCGGATGAGTCCTTCCTGAAAAGGAAAATCCTGAGCCACTAATCAGAGAATTTTGTACACAGTGTGGGGTGGGGAGTGTTTTCCTCTTGTAGCGTGGCCCAGCCACTTACCAATCAAATCCCTCCTTACTCAGGATGCAGTCTTGCTCCTTTTTAACATACCAGGGATCCCCTCCAATCAGAGCTTTTGACTCAACTCTGCTGCTTCCAGAAACCAAGATACTCTCCCTTGTTTCCATGACACACCAATTACTTTCCATGCCCCTAAACTCAGCCCCTGCCCACCTTCACCAATCACAGCATTCTGTACTGAAAGGGCTTACCAGCTCCCTTCAGTGTATGGCCCCCATATTGGCGAGGGGGCCTATCTAGAAATTACCACCCCTGTTTCTTGCAGAGCACTCTGCTACATCCGTCAATATACCACAACCCACCAATCAGGAGCCAGTATATTTACTGGACCAATTAAAGGCAGTTTTCAGGCGTTTGTGCCCTCTCAGCCAATGGGCATACCGGTTCCTCCAATCAGTAGTGCCCATACTAGGGGGGCACTCTTGCTACCCCCTTCAAGGTTCTATCCAAACTGCCCGGGCCCCCCCACCAATCAGGACGCCTCTCGTATTATTCTCCGTTCTTACCGAAGGGCTCCCCCTTGCTCCCCTCCTTTTCGCGTGCAGCTCGACCAATCAAAAGTCGCCGCCGCCGCCGCCGCCCACTCCCTTCCCGTGAGCGCGAGACCCTCCTCACCCTCTAACGGTCGCCGCGCGAGGCCTTGTTTACATCTTAAGGAGACGGCCGCCCCTAACCGGACTGGAGAAGAGAGCGGGGCGGGGCAAGCCGGCTGCTAATTGATTGGCTACTAGTCACTGCCCCACGTGGGTCAGCTTGGGGCTTTAAAAAGCTTTGCGCTTGTTTGATTGGCTGCTCTGACTTATTCCTCGCTGGGGAGGTGGGGGCAGAAAAAAATTCACCGTCATGCCAAAAGCCAGGTGATAAGGTAAGCGAGTCGCCGATTGGGCAAATAAGTGGCTGACTCGACAAAAGGCGGGCGATGGGCTGAAGAGTCTCCCTCGGATTGGCTGCATGTAGCTTGACCGACAGGTAGTTGTTAGTTGTGTAACCTATGCAAGCTGTGGGCCGAATGAATGACGTTTCCGATGGGAGGCGGGCTCCTGAGGCGAATACGTGGTCTCTGTGGCACTTGAACTGTGGTCACTAAGCCCCGCCAACCATAAAGTGCATTCATACGTTACATGCACGTGTAGATTCTCTGACTAGGAGAAACCTCTTGATATCTGCCCCAGTATGTTGCAGCAGATTTCCTTAACCTGGCCCCCTCCAAATATTTGGGCTTCAACTCCCATCATCCCCAGCCAGCATGGCCAATTGTCAGGAATGCTGGGAGTAGTAGTCCAAAACGTCTGGGAGGCCCCAGGCTGGGGAAGGCTGTATATGAACACGAATCTAGAGACACTAGCTCAGCCTTCCCCAACCTGGAGCCCTCCAGATGTGGTGGATTCCAATTCCCATAATTCCCATCCAGAATGGCCTTTGGTGAATTTTAGGTTGTAAGCTATTTGGGGCAGAGACCTGTTCTCTAGTACTCTCTCTGCAAAGTGCCATGTACTCGGACAGTGCTCTGTAAACAGTAAATTCATAAATAACGTTTTCTAGAGCCGTGCTTGGAAGGATTTTCAAAAGATGTGCTTATGTTCTGTTCCGCTGAATAAAAATGTGTTTCCTCCTTTCCTGATTCACCGATTCTGTTCAGGTTTGCATTCTCCTACACACCTTTGTTTTTGGCTTGCTCAGTTTCATGTAAATATAACACTTGAGTATTGTTTCACCTTGAGGCTGGGTGAAAAGGTGATTGTAATGGATCCAGGTATTGGGAAACTGTTGGCCGGGGCATGCTGGGAGTTGTAGGACTTTTTTCTGCTTAAAAATAGGATTGTGTACCCTGAAGACCCACTGAACACAAAGAACTCAACTCCTAAGTAAACCTGCAGATAATTTTATTTATTTATTTTATTTATTATATTTATAACCCACCATTTTTCCTGCAAGGAACCCAAGGTGGCTTACATAATCCTCCTCCTCTCCATTTTATCCTCACAACAACCCTGTGAGGTAGGTTAGGCTGAGAGTCAGTGACTGGCCCAAAGTCACCCAGTGAGTTTCATGGCTGAGTGGGGAATAGACCCAGATCTCCCGAGTCCCAGTCCAACACTCTCACCACTACGCCACACTGGCTTTCGAGCTGCTGCTATCGCCTTGAGCACTGAGAGGGAAACATTAACTGGTCCAGCTTTCCCATCTCTGAACTTCCATGACTGGAAAAGCTGCAGAAGTTGAATTTTGCCCCAAGGCTCACAGGGACATCTGTCAGAACTTTACATCACGAAGAACAGCCTGTCCTACCCAGTCCGTTCCAGATGTGTTGGATTACACCTCCCATCACCCCCAGCCAGCAGGCTCCATGTTAAGAACTGCCATCGAGGACCCACGATCGGAGGCTGGGACCAGAGAGACACACACCCCAGCCACACGTAATAAGCGTATATAATTTCCAGTATATAATTTGTATGATGAACATATGAAATGTGTTTCATGTGAAATGAACAAGTATTATTTTGTATTAAATGTAATCCCAGAACTTTCTTAAATTAGGATTTCCTGTCCTGACTTTTGGCAGGCCAGAAGCTCTCTCTTTCTCTAAAGCAGGGGTCTTCAAACTAAGGCCCGTGGGCCACATCCAGCTCGCCTTGCCTTTTTATCCGGCCCGGCGGCTGATTGGCGGAAGCAGACTTTTTTTTAACTCTTTCGCTTCAAGTGCCGATTCTTTTGTCGAGTATGCTCATTTGTGTGATGGCAAAAACAAAAGTATATTCGTGTTAGGCATGAAACAATTATGCAACTATATATGTAAATACCACCAGCCCTGCCAGGAGTATTCATTAATATTCCCCCTTCTTCCCTCCCCATTCCTTTTTCCTTGTGTGTCGTGTCTTTTTAGATTGTAAGCCTGTGGGCAGGGACTGTCTTGTTAATTGCTGTAAACTGCCCAGAGAGCTTCAGCTATTGGGCAGTATAAAAATGAAATGAAATGAAATAAATAAATAAAATAACTTTCTATTTAAGGGGGGGAAATTCACCCCTATCAAGTAAAAAAAAAGGGACCCGGCTCCTTTTTTTTTTACTTGATCCATTCATTCATATTTTTTTCAAACTATAGTCCAGCCCCCCAACAGTCTGAGGGACAATGAACTGGCCCCGTTTAAAAAGTTTGAGGACCCCTGCTCTAAAGGCTGTGAGCAGCCTCTGTAAGAGGCCTAGTGAAATTCTTTGAACTACTGGAGTTAATTGCATATGAGATAAAGTGGTAGAAGTTGCTTCAAATAACAAGACTGATTGATTTAGGAGGGCATGTCTGTAACTATCAAAGAAGTGTAAACTGTTCTTCCCCATTCCCTATCGTACCTGGTCAGTGATTGCATTATTTACAGCTGGGCACTGGCCAAGGAGAGAAGAAACCAAATGTTGCAAAGAGCATAAATCTTTTAGATAGATAAGCAAACGCTGAGATCAGAGAAATTGCTAGTATGCATGTGTAGAGACAAATGCTTAACAAAAAGGTATAGAGAGGGATGAATTCTTTTTTACCCGCTCCGGATGATTATTGACCACAAGTCGGCTGGGAACGAACTTGGGAAGTGGCTTTAGCTTCCTTGCCACAATTTTGGTGACCCAGATGGGACTCTCCAGCCCGGGATTTTGGGCAGTAAATCCTCCCCAACAACACACTCGGCCGGCACCTGGTGAGTTTCACCTCTATGGGTTTCTTGGAAGGGAGATGCTATCCTGAATTCTGCGAAGGATGGTCAAAAGACGGGTAACTTAATTCTGGTCAGGTGGGTACCCCGGGAGGTTGACTGACAGGGGGGGTCAGTCAAGGTGAGGCAAGAAACTCTGAGTAATTTCCAAGCAAAAGGGGCTAGGTGTCGAGTGAGGCTCCCTAGAGTGGTGAACCAAGAACTTCTGTGTGATCCGCAGCACAGGGCTGGGTAACAGAAGTGACTGAGGCTCCCAAATTGGGGGACGCCCCTTGTCAACGGATTCTCCAAAGGTTAAGGGCAAATTGGATTGAAATACCTCCCTTTCTGGTTCTTTTATCATAACATTGTTATTGCTATTTAAAGGTTTAGGGTTTAGAGAAAGAAGAAACTTTCAATAAGGACTGTATGCATGTTTGGGTATGTTTATTAGAATCGTTGACCAGGGCTGGTCCCACAAAGCTGAATACCGTGCCTTAACAGATAGGGATTTCCCCCTCCTCCTTCCAAATCCCCCCAATGATGAATGTGCATAAGTTGCTGATCAGGTCTGGGACTTAAGTTGAGTCAAGATGCCCTGAAAGCTGTTTGCTAGGGGGAAACCCCAATGACCGGCAGTATTTCAAAAGCAAGTGGGCCCCTCTTATAAAATTCCCCAGTGTCTTGCATGTCGTGTGATTGATTTGTGAGTTACCTTGAAGTAAACGGAAGCACTACATACATAAGAGTGAGGAGAACACATACACCCAGAGTAAGGTAGAACTCTGTGCCTTAATTCATTATGGGTAGGAAACGAAGTGCTCCGAAAGGGGTGCCCTTAGCAACAGTTCTCCAAGAATTTGTCTCCTTACCTAGAAGTGAGGCTTTGTAAAAAAAAAAATCATGGTTGCAAACTGAATATATCCCATTGACATGGGATCAGCACCTGTACAAGACATCGGTTTAGAACATTCACGTACTTTTATTTCTTGATACTTTTATTCTCATTCATGTTTGTTATTAATAAAATAGTATGCATTTTTATTTCTTTTTTAAAAAAAACAAAAAACACAAATTAAATTGCAGTCAAATATCTAGCTCGCACTCTTGGTTTCTTTCCAGCTGCTGCTTCATTCCTGGTTGAAATTCCACCACTAAAAGTATAACCGTAGAAGTACATTGACCACAGGTTGAACTTCCTTATCACGGGACATTCCCCCTTTTCTACTTCCCTCTTGGTCTTCTCTCACTCACTTCCCACTCCAGCCCTGAAGGATTGTCTCTTCTGCCAAGGGTGGAGAGGAAGGAAAGTAAAAGCCCATTAACCATTTGCATATGTTAGTTAATTGAAATATAGGCAAACTGCATTCACGAGCAGAAGCCAGAGGAGAACCCCACTAACTCGGGTTCACATATAGGAATGTAAAAACAGGGGGGACATTTAGATTATAATGGTGAACACCAGTAAAGAAAATACCATATCTGAGCACCATCTGGTGGTATTCTTCGTTGACAAACTGTAACAGACTCACAAAGCTATTTGGTGAGTGAGAAGAAGGCACACTGTGTAACTCACCCCTCTTGCTGGGTACCCTAATATGTGGAATAGGCTATTGCTACCCCCCTCTGGCTATCGGCTGCACTGCTGTGATGTCATGAAATGTTCACTGACATTCTCAGTGCTTGAGGGAAATGGACCTTAGCAATGGAATGTTAGGAAAGAGCGGATTAAAGTTATACATGGCCCTCCTCGGTTAGCTAAACAGTGGCCTAGCCAAAGGCTGATGGTGGAATTATAGTGAGGCAGAACCCAAATTCTGTCCAAATATAAAACGAAGGGCAGGTGGTAAGTTTCATTTTAACAGCCTGTTTTGGTAAGGAATCATTCTTGTTTTTATCTCATTTGCCCTCACAACAACCCTTTAAGGTAGGTGAGGCTGAGCATGGTTCTGTCCAAGGCCATGCTGTAAGCATAGTTAAGGAGAAACCTTATTCAGGATTACCCCAATGATCCAGACACAAAGCTCTCATCCCAACGCTGCTCTCTTGCTTGAGTTTGATGGGTAGGTTAACTAACATAGTTGTTAATTTTCCTCAAACCACCTTGGGCTTACCATTCTTCTGGGGAAGGCCAAATCCTTTGCAAGGGAATCTCATTGTTCTGCATCTGTTTAACAGGATTTGGCATCTGGACTCCTTGAAACAGGAAAATGTGAAGATAGATAGTTCCATTTTGTCTATGAGGTTACTGTTCCACTGGAGCTGATGTTAGAGGCAGCCTTCCCTGCACCACCCTCCAGATCTGTTGGACTATAACTCCCATCATCCCCCAGACAGTATGGCCAGTGGAATTGTGGGAGTTGCAGTCCAGCACATCTAGAGGGCGCTAGGTTGGCAAAGGCTGGTGTAGACATTAGTAATGAGCTTAAAAATCTGCATTGGGCTGAGTTGCATCAGGTCACGAAATGTTCACAAACATTCTAACTTCGGGAGGAAAAGTGTCAGCCAGAGAACTGCTATGACAATTCAAGTTATATACGGGTGTTAACCGTTTCGTGGTTAGTTAGTAAAAAGATACTTCGATGGAAGGCAACTAAATTATGGTTTGGTTACGAGCTTGACGGTTTCGGGGCAGTGGTTTTCCCGTCGCACTAGCTTACTGTCAGGCTGATTTCATGAAGTACACATTTGGTAAATATGGCATCAGAGCACCAATTGGCTTGTGACATTCTGGGCCGCAGCTCAATGGTAGAGCAAAAACTTTGCAGGCCAAAGCTTCCCGGAGGACAGCTGCCAGCCAGACAACACTGGTCTAGATGGACCAATGGTCTGATTCAGCATAATGCAGCGTTATATGTGTCTTGTGGACATCTGAAGAGCAAATTTACTCCCCAATACAGAAAAGCAGCCGCCAACTTGCTCCCCATTTACAGAATTTACAAATCAGTAAAATCTGTTGGGGCCGGGGAGGTACGTCGCATGTTCAAAAAAACCCAGCGAGAAATTATGCCGATACGTATTAGCAACAGGCCTAGAAGTGATGGATTAGCACCTAAGGTTCAGTCAGATCTGAGCTATTTTATAGGAAGGCTGATTCTGAGATTCTGTTAAGGAATGGCCTGATTTGGAGACCTATTGACGGTAGAGCTTCCCTTGCTGCTGGTATCACAGCTAACTATCAGCTGGTTCTCCATTCTTGCTCCCAAGGTGTGAAAGGTCTAGCAGGGCATTCAAGATGACAAGTTGGGATTTGAGGACGCACACCAAGCTAGTTTGAGGTGTCCCTTTCTACAAAAGTGTTCCATCATCCTCTCCCCACAAGCCTTTTTTTTATTATTATTTTCAAAGTAGTCTTTCACCAGAAAGAAAAGGCAGTCTGTGACAGGTCAAAAACTGACTCGCTAATGAGGAAGAAACACAGACAAGCAAAGTAGTCTCAAAAGAGAACCAAGACACACACGACAGAACGAGATGGCAGATCCCCTCCGCCCTGTTTCCCTACAACCAAGGAATGATAGTGGCACAGAAGAAAGGAAGGAAAGCAGATGTATCAAGAAAACTGACTCACGTAAAGAAAATAGGTACGGCTCATGTTGCCTAAGAAGCAAGATGGCCACCTCATGACGATGGAAACAAGATAGCTGACTCCCGACGGTCAGAGAAGTTTAGCTGGTAAGAAGTGGGAAATTCTGTAAACAAGCACCCTGCTATCTCCCCCCGCTCCCCACAGGAGACACAGAGGATGTGTCTTTGGTTCTTTTCTTCTCTTTTCTTTTCAGGTCCCTCACATCTTCTTCACCCGGTCCTCCAGAGCCTCCAGTTCCTTCGTAACTTCCTTGGGCAGGTCCTCGGGCACTTGTTCCGTTAGGTACTGCCTCACTTCTCGGACTTCTTGTTGCCAGAACTCCTTGGGCAGTGAGAAAAGCTCCTGGTAGTCCACCTTGCCTAGGCCTGTCAGGTCTAAGGCGCCATCTTTTGGGATGTACCCTATGGGCGTCTCCTTGGCACTCGCTTCTCCATCAACGCGGCGGAAGATCCAGTCAAGGACCCGAGAGTTCTCCCCAAAGCCTGGCCACAAGAAGTTCCCGGCGGCATCCTTCCGGAACCAGTTGACGTGGAAGATTTTGGGAAGACGGGCACCCTTGCGCCCCTCCATGCTCAACCAGTGCTCCAGGTAGCGGCCAAAGTTGTAACCGAAGAAGGGGCGCATGGCAAAGGGGTCATGCATGATGACCTTACCTGTAATGATTGGGGCATGTGCAGGGAGGGGAAGAGGAGAGAGAGATGTGCAAAATTGTAAATATGTGTGCATGAGTCTCAGACTACAAAGGGCTGAGGTCCTCCAGTGCCGTGCCCATAGCTCCAATGTGCCCCACAGACACCTCTCTTAGCACCCACCAGGCTCCCTGACCCTCCGGATTTTTACTGTGTTTCTTAAGATTTTTAAAATTAATTATTTTGTAACTGGGAGGCTGGCATGCCGCAAAGCAAAGTGCTGCCCTCCAGCGCCATCTTTATTTGGGTTCAAAAGAGTGGCTCTGTGTTTTCTAGCCCAGACCCCCCACCTCTTCCTTGTACTTTAAGAAGGACATAGACAAACTGGAGAGGGTTCAGAGGAGGGCAACAAGGATGATAAAGGGACTGGAAACAAGGCCCTATGAGGAGAGACTGAAAGAACTGGGCATGTTTAGCCTTCAGAAGAGGAGACTGAGGGGAGATATGATCGCACTCTTCCAGTATTTGAAGGGATGTCACACAGAGGAGGGCCAGGATCTCTTCTCGATCATCCCAGTTTGCAGGACACGGAATAATGGGCTCAAGTTACAGGAACCTAGATTCCACCTAAACATCAGGAAAAATTTCCTGACTGTCAGAGCAATAAGACAATGGAACCAACTACCTAGGGAGGTGGTGGGCTCTCCCACTCTGGAGGCATTCAAGGTGCAGCTGGACAGACATCTGTCAGAGATGCTTTGACCTAGATTCCTGCATTGAGCAGGGGGTTGGACTCGATGGCCTTGTAGGCCCCTTCCAACTCTACTTTTCTATGATTCTATGATTCTACTTAGGTTCTTGCAACTTTTCTTTTAGTCTCACCAGTTGGGTCTTCTAGGAAATGAGTGTTTTGTGTCTGGCCGTGCCCACCATGGCAGCCATTTTGTGAATGGGCAAGCCCCCACCCCCCATGGCAGCCATTTTGTCCGTGTGCCCATGACGCCCCCAAAATCCCTAATGCGCCCACCGACCCAAAAAGTGTGGGGACCCTTGAATTCCTCTTGCCAAGACCTAAAGATATTCTCTGCAGCCTTATCACCATCACAGCCGCTCTTCCGCGGGCATCAGCCTTGAGAGACGAGGAGAAGGAAGAGACAGAACCAGAGGACTAGGATGACCCGGGGCCTCACCTTTGTGTTCGGCCGCCGCGGTGGACTCGGATCTCATGGCACTGCCCACAAAGACTCCGTGGCGCCAGTTGAAGGCCTCGTACACCAAGGGGACGCCTGTAGGGGAAAGAATTTTCAAAGAGACTGCAGCCGGGTCACTCCGTGGATGTACTTAGGCCCAGGGTATCTGGGAGGAGGATCACATGGCAGGGGGCTTACCTGCGGGTCTCCTGCCCCCGAAGATGATGGCATCAATAGGGACGCCCTCAGGAGATTCCCAGTCAGGGTCCATGATGGGGCACTGGCGGGCTGGGGCACAGAAGCGGGAGTTTGGATGCGCAGCAGCGGCCGTGTCACCTTGGGAGGGAGAGATGGAAGAGTTCAGGTTACCAGGTTCTGAACCGGGGAATGCGGGAGTACCTAGAAACAATAGGCACCGGGGCTCAAGAGAGATCCTCTGCCATAGAAGTCCTTTGCCCAAATTGCCACTCTGCAGAAGCTCACGGTGGGTACTCGATGACAAGAGAAAAGGCATTCTGTACTTGACCAGAGGCACCCTCTTCTTTCTTACGACTGCTCGGAGCTGATCCTCGGTATGGGAAACAGGATCCGGGGGGCTGAGCCTGGTCTCAATTGTATGCCATGGTGCTCAGCAAAGCCTTTTCCGTGGTGGCTCTCCAACTCTGGAACGTTCTCACCGGTAATGCTTGCCTCGTGCGCGAAGGAACGGACTTCAGGCGCTGGGCTAAGGCTTCTTAATTTGCCCAGGCTTCTCGGATCTAATCTGATGCGGCAGCTGCTTTTGAGTTAGGATTTTATCTGTGTGCCCGCTTTAGCACTTTTACTGCTTGGCTCCTGCTTATCTTGTCTGTATTTATTTATTTTTTTAACGTACAGCTTTAGTGTTGTGTTGTAGCTTTATGATCTGGGCATTGCATTTTTTATTCCTGGAATTATAGGGAGATATTTATCAGGGTGCAGAAACTCAGGTCTGTGGGCCAAATCCAGCCCTCCGGGGTTCTCAGATGGCCGTGCCCCCTTCCCCTGGCTCTGCCCACTTCCCCCAACCACCGACCATTTCGTGGTTTCCTGGCTTCTGTGCAGTTTTCCCCCCATTCTAAAAGGCTGAACTGCTTCTCCTAAGGCTTAGTGACTGCCAGTAAGAGCTTTAGCAAAAATATGCTTGGTTTTTTTTTTGTTATTTTGGCCCAAGCCTTCTTGCCTACGGCTCCGCCCACCACTGGAATGCGGCCCCCGAGAGCTTCTCCAAAATGGAATTTGGCCCTCGGGCTGAAAGAGGTTCCACACCCCTGATATATATAGATAGATAGAGAAAGAGAGAGAGAGATGTTGCCAGGAACAAGGTGTGGGAAGTAAAGGTGGGCACAGGAACAAATCCAAAGCATTTGGAAGCCTTCTAAATATAGAAGTAAAACTATGCAATCCATAGTTGGATTATGGATCCATATGACCCATTACCTCAGGGTCCATAATCCTTAACGTTGTTGCCCGAAGCATTATCTTGCTGTATTAAATACTGCACCCTCGTTCAGCTAAACCCAACAGCATCCACAAACGCTGTTGTTTCTAACATGTTCGCCATACTTCTTTTTTGGGGGGATGAGGCACTTTGGTCTACCCCAGCCTTCCCCAACCTCTTGCCCTCCAGGAAGTTTTAGTTTTGGACTACAACTCCCTGCATTCCTGACCACTGGCCATGGTGGCTGGGGCTTGATGGGAGTTGGAAGCCCAAAACACCTGTAGGGCACCAGGTTGAGGAAGCCTGGCCTATGCTGACGGAGAGCGGCGCTCCAAGATTTCAGGCAGAAGTCTTTCCCAGGCCCCCCGGCCGATGACAGGATTGAACCTGCGACCTCTTGTATGTGAAACCATACGCTTTATCACTGAGCTACTGCCTTTCCCCTAAAATTGAGGTGGGCAACATATGGTCCTTCAGATGTTGTTGGACTACAACTCCCATCAGCCCTAGCCAGCATAGCCAGTGGTGAGGGATGATGGGAGTTGCATTATAAACAACAACAAGACCACCACATGTTTCCCACCCCTGCTCTGAAAGGTAAGCAGGGCCATATTCTCTCCTCACACACGCCCCATCCCGGGGGGGGCGGGGCTTGAACCCCTGTCTCCGGGCTCCTAACCCAGTGCCCGGAGCGGAGAGCCCTTGGAGATCACGGCCAAGCGGCTTTGCTCTCGGTGACTACCCAGAGTCCTTTGCAACAGGCGACACAAAACACTGACCCGGTTTCCAGGGCTTGCCCTGCCAGGTGCTGATGGTCACCCCGGCCGGGATCATCTGATCGATGCCCTCCCAGTAGACGCCCCCTTCGCTGGTCTCGGCGACGTTGGTGAAGATGGTGTTCCGCTGGATGGTGTGCATGGCGTTGGGGTTGGTTTTGGTGGACGTGCCCGGCGCCACCCCGAAGAAGCCGTTCTCAGGGTTGATGGCACGCAGGCGGCCTGCAGGCGACAGAAGGGGAGAAGACGATGAGCTGTGTTGGTTTGTTCTTTTTGGGGTTGTGTCTCCTCCTAATCCGGCCTGCCTCTCCGAGGTATCCCCTTCAACCAGCCCCCTGTTCTCCTTTGCAGCAGGGAAGCCATCTTAAAAGTTGGAGATATCATACAAAAGTTGGAGATATCATACAATATGATCTCCCAGGAAACTCCAGGGGCAGGAGTGAATGACAGACCACCTCTTCTGCTAGCCTTCTTCAACCTGGTGTCTTCTGCATGTGTTGGGACGACAACTCCCAGCATGCCCCAGCCAGCATGGCTGGCTGGGGCATGCTGGGAGTTGTCGTCCCAACACATGCAGAAGACGCCAGGTTGGGGAAGGCTGCCCTACATACCCGAAAACGGTCAGCATCTCAGTGCTCCGCCCCCAGGCCTTTCATCTTCTTTCTTCCCACTCCACTTGAACATCCCCAGACAGATAGACAGAGAGTCAGCAAAGGCAAAGCTTTTCCAGACGCGGGGACCAAGATCCGGCCAGTGGCACTGAATCGGTTTGTGCGGGACTGGCCTAGACGGGTTGGCATTGCTGGGCCCCTGCCAAGGCTCACCGGGCAGAAAAACAGCTTTTATCTTATTTATTTATTTATTTATTTTTATTTTTTTAATTACATTTTTACCTCACCCGGCCTCCAGGGAGCCCTGGCCAGTGTCGCCGGAGATGTCCGATCTCGCCTCGGTGACGCAGGCCTCAGTAGCATCCCGTTTGGACTACCGTAATGCGCTCTCCGTGGGGCCGCCCTTGAAAACTGTTTGGAAATTTCAGCCGGCCCAGAATGCTGCAGCCAGAATGCTGTTGACCAGGGCCAGTTACAGGGAGCACAGGGCTCCCTTGTTACGACAGTTTCACTAGCTACCGGTCCGTTTCTGGGCACAATTCAAAGGGCTTTTTTATGACCTATGAAGCCCTACACCAGTGATGGTGAACCTTTTTGAGCCCGAGTGCCCAAACAGCAACACAAAACCAACTAATTTATTTCAAAGTGCCAAACCTGCAATTAAACCTGAATACCGAGGTTTTAGTTTTAGAAAAACAACTCATACAGTTGTCCGAACTAATTAACATCTTTTGTCTTAAAAGAAAAACACAATAACAGAGCTTTCAATGATACAAACAGTTTTTTGTTGAAAAAAAAATCAACTCAAAAAATTATTATAGTACTACGTTGTACACATAGCCTGAAGGGAATGTATACAAACTTTTTAAATAATTAGGCACATGTATTTTTGGATAAGGGATTCTCAACTTGTAATATGATTATATGCCAGACTGAAATTGTATGGGGCAAGCTTTACCCCAGGTAACACATGCAGCACTCAGGCCAACTGTTAGGGCTTTACATCCAAGCCATGCTCTGTGCATCATTCTTCAAAATCTTTTAAATGTGATAACAATGTAGAAAAGAATTCTGTAACAGGAATTCTAGAATAAAATCATTCTGTTCCACACTGTGAGAAAGAACAAGATCATTAGTGTTTTGCAGAAGGGGACGGTCTTTTCGCGATCTGGTGACCAATGGCTCGAGTGCCCACAGAGAGGTCCCTGCGTGCCAGCTGTGGCACCCGTGCCATAGGTTCACCATCACTGCCCTACACGGCTTGGGAATGGGCTATTTGAAGGACTGCATTCTCCCATAACGAGCCTGGCTGGGTTTTAAGATCCTCAGGAGAGGCCTGTCTCTCTGTCCCGCAACCAGTGCCTGCTCCCAAGTGTTGGGGGGGGGGGCCTTAGGCGAGGCCCCCTCCCTCAGTGAATCCACCTTCTCACCGCCATCGTCACCAGCCGCTCCTGCTCCTTCTCCTTCTCCTCTGGTCACTGCTGCAACTTGAGTCACTTAACCGTCAGAGAGCAAGCAGGCCAGCGGTATCTCTGCCGCTCCTCCTTCTGGGCCAGAGCGAGAGGCAGGTGAGCAAGCAGGTTGCAAGGGTGAAGAGGAGCAGCAAGTCCAGGGGGCTTTTGCCAGTGAGCCCCCGCTGGCGTGTGGGCCCACAGCAGGTGCCCAACTATGCCTGCCCTTGACACCAGCCCTGCTCGGCTTTATCGGAGGCGCATCTGGCGGGAACACAAGGGAGAGCCTTCTCGGTGGCTGCTCCCAGGCTCTGGAAACACACACACACACCCAGGAAGGCCAAACTAGCTCCAGTTCTATTGTCCTTCCGCCGCAGGCAAAGATGCTTTTATGTGGGACAGGCTTTCGGTATCTTAATCTGGCAGGTTCTGCTTTTTCTCCTCCTCACTGACGTGTGTGCATTTGATCTTTTTATTGGGATGTGTTCCTATTTATCATCGTTTACTTTAAATATTTATATACCACAATTCATTATTGAATGATTCATTACTTGGAGAGTTTTGATGTCTTAATTATAATTGGGTTATCTCATTTGCATTTTATCGTTAGCTGCCTCAAGCACCAGTTTTAGTGTGAAGACAGGATTTAAATTTAATAAATAAATACAATGACATAAATGCATGGTGTGTGTGTGTGTCCCACCCAACTTTTATCCACACACAAAACTGAGAGTCAGTGTGTTTGTTGGGCTGGGACTCGGGAGATCCAGGTTCCAGTCTCCACCCAGCCATGAAGCTCACTGGGTGATTTTGGGCCACTCACTGACACTCGGCCTAACCTACCTCACAGAGTTGTTGTGAGGATAAAATGGAGAGGAGGAGGAAGAGGATTATGTAAGCCGTTTTGGGTTCCTTGCAGGAAAAAAGGCAGGATATAAATAAAATAAAGAAAGAAAGCTGTTAGTTAGATTAGAAAGAAAGAAAATGATCGAACCACGGTCATTCACGGTCCAGCAGAGATTTGAACTCAGGTCTTCCAGCCTAAATCCAGCATGCTAACCAATAAACCACACTAAAAAAATAAATAAATCCCAAAGTGGTTTACAAAATAAAATCATGATAACATACAATAAAACCAATCATTAAAGCAATGGTAAGAACAATAATATCTCATCCAAATAACCAGGGGTACCTAGAGGTCAGGGGGAAGTCCTGCTTCTCTTCAGACTTTCTTGGGCCCTCCCGCTCCGATCTCCAACTCACCTTGGCTGTCAAGCTTCATCCAGGCAATGTCGTCCCCCACGCACTCCACCCTCCAGCCTGGCAAGGTGGGGTTCATCATGGCCAAGTTGGTCTTCCCACATGCGCTGGGAAAGGCGGCGGCCACGTACTTTTTTTTCCCCTCAGGGTTTGTGAGCCCCAGGATCTGGAAGACAGCATGAGTGGCACATGAATGGCACAGGAGGCGCCAGCAGGGCCAAAGGACTGCCACGCACAGGTGTCAGAATCGCGGCCGCCTGCTTTTAGCTGCGGCACCTGGCTTCCTCAAAGTACCCACAGTGCTTTGCAACAGACGCTTGCTCAAAACACCGGGCTGTTGGGACATGTAACAAAACAACAGCTGTGGCACAAGTGTTTTCATTTGGAAAGGTACAGGATGGCTAGAATAACAATCTTGTTGAGTCTGATACTACTATTCTATTCTCATGGGAAAAGTAGGTGGGAAAGAAATATGAGCTGGTCACATGGTTTGTACTTTCTGATGACGTAGTATGATTGTTAAGTTTCGTTTCCTGTAACCATTTTAGTAGAGAGAAGGATTGCTTTCTGTGTGCTTCTTCTTGTCTCTTCTCTCTAATGCTCTGTCTGCTAAGGTGGACTTGGTCCACTGGACTATGCTATGCAATATAGACTGTACTTAGGAAATTGTATTTACTCTGATATAGAATAAACAGGTAGAAAAAACCCTGATGATGAATTCTATTGGAGTTAATTCCTAGCTACGGTGCAGTTGCGAGCAGCAGGGAGCAGGTTGGCTGAAATCCGAGACGCTTGGACATGCTGTGTATGGGAGACAAAAGCTGAATCTCTGTGTGAACTACATGGGCCGGTTACACACATGGGACAGAGGCTGTATCTTCCATCTCACGCTCTGCTGAATCCACGTAGGCGGATGAGCCTGCAGGGTGGATTGTAAGCCATCAAGGCTGGAGAAATTTTTAGCATTTTCACGGGCAGCGGCCGTCCTTCCTCAATCTGGAGCCCTCCAGATGCGGTGGAGGACAACAACTCCCATAATCCCCCAGCCAGCTATTTCCTACAGCACCTTCGAAAACAGATTCAGGGCAAGAAGCGTTCCCAGAGTGCTTTGCGAGAGAACCCTTGCCTTGGCCCGTCACATTACCCAATCCTTTGCCTATGAAAGACCGCCAAAGGCAGGCACAAAGAGGAATTTTCAGCAATCCAAACCATGTTTGATTGCCTTTCTGAAAATGGCTGCAATGTTTACTCAATCAGATTGGCGGTTTCCCAGCTTTTGTGAAGTTTCTGGCAGTAAGAACTTTAAGCTAAAAAAAATGCCAGCATTTTTTTGCTATTGTGGGATGTGCGCCCCCCCCCCCCCAGCTTCTCTGAAATTGAATTCAGCCCTCGGGCTGAAAGAGGTTCCCCACCCCTGATCTATCAGAAACCTTTTGACTGATTAAAAAGGTGCCTCCAATTAATTGAGCAGCACATCTTAAAAAGCCTACTTATGAAAGCCACTGATGGCAGGCACCGTCTGAAAAGATGGTGCATCCTACAGCACATGTGTGCATTGTCAAAAGACAAAGAAATAATGTTTTCCCCCCCTTCAGATCTATTGTGTTCATAAGCAAATTTCTGCAGATTTAATTGAAATCGACATTAACATTTATACAGTTAAGCAGCTAAAATTGCTTTAATTGAGTAACGACCCAGGAAATTACTTTCATTTGATTCTCCACTTATACATTAAAAAGAAGGATGTTAAGTCAAGGTACAATCCTATGCAAGTTTAGACAGAAAAAAAGGCCTACAACTCCAAGCATGCCCCAGCCGGCTATACTGGCTGGGGCATGCTGGAAGTTGTAGGCCTTTTTTCTGTCTAAACTTGCATAGGATCGTGCCTTTAATGTTTTAAGATCATCTTTTCCAGGGGAATTGGGGTTGGGGGTAGACTAAGGGTGCAATCCTATGCATGTTTAGACAGAAAAAAAAGTCCTACAACTCCCAGCATGCCCCAGCCAGTAATGTTGGCTGGGGCATGCTGGGAATTCTAGGACTTTTTTTTCCTGATTAACATGCATAGGATTATGGTACACCCTTAGTCTTATTTAGTGTAAATCCAATGAAAAGCAACGGGGCCAGTGTGGCATAGTGGTGAGAGTGTTGGACTGGGATTCGGGAGATCTGGGTTCTATTCCCCGCTCAGCCATGAAACTCACTGGGTGACTTTGGGCCAGTCACTGACTCTCAGCCTAACCTACCTCACAGGGTTGTTGTGAGGATAAAATGGAGAGGAGGAGGAGGATTATGTAAGCCGCCTTGGGTTCCTTGCAGGAAAAAAGGCGGGGTATAAATATAATAAATAAATAAATAAACTAATTTAGGTCCCACTGATTTCAGTGGGTCTACTCTAAGTATGACTAAGTCTGGATCCAACTCTTTGTTGTTGTTCTTACCATCCAATACGGAAATAAATGACATATGTTAAAAGGCAACAAGAAAGCAAAACCTGTTTGCGTGTCTGTGGGGTAGGGTAGAGCGCAGGGGCAATACTTCCAAATTTCAACGGCGTTTCTTGTTTTAAGAAACAAACGTTTATTTCAGAAAGGGCGTGAGTAATAAGGAGGAAATTTGCCGTGAAGAACATGTTCAAGTCCTAAAGCCAAGTTTTCTTTAATGGGAAATATTTACTTTCCCCCACATTTTTGGGGCATAGCTTCCCCCACATCATACCTTTAACAGCCTGCAGAAATTCAACAAAGTTGCATCCCTAGAATGGAGATGCAGCAACCGTTAGATCTTCTCCTGTTGAGTTTCTGCTTGTCACACAGTTGTGAAATACACATAGTGCGATGGGGTAGAAAGGTAGCAACCCTGGCTTTTTAGTGATGCCTAAAATTACCGGAGTACCCTCCAGTATGTGCTACCTACAGTGTTTTGACACAAGAAATATTTTAGAAAATGAAACAATGTATTTTTCCGTAATATTGTGGAATCTTGCTTTTGAGGTGACCCTAAACAATTCTAAAATGGCTAGACAGACCGCAAGCATTGGATTGTGGGCTATTTTCCCAGAATGCCATTCTCACTTGATGGACAGATTTAAATGGCCCATCTGTCCCAAATTACTCGCGATGCTTTGGAACCCGTTTCCTCCCCTTATTCGGTCTTCCGCTGCATGAGAATGGACACAGCCTCGCGCAAACGGACCCACAAGGCTTTGCTCTAGAGCCGGGGGGCGGCGGCGGCGGCTGAGGAAATCACCCGCCGGCCGCATCAGAGTTCCCCCCACACGGGCCAAATTCCTCCGGTTCCTGACGAAGGATCTCGCGGGTTCACTTTCCCCTTCATCCCTCCTTTCCTGCGTCAGACTCATCCTTGCCCATCTAGGATTTCAGCAGGCCTCTGTCACTCATTAACCAATTAATATTTGCTCGTTAAATATCCCTCACAGACAATGTAAACAGCCTCTGTGCTTTGGCCTTGCGCCTGGTGCTCCAACCCCCCCACCCACCCATCTCAGTCCTCTCAACCTATTGCCACCCTTCTGCCCCAACCTAAAGACTTTGAGCTCCCAGAATCCCTTGCTGCAAGCCACTAGACCAGTGTTCTCCAACCTGGCTGGGGCATGCTGGGAGTTGCAGGCCAAAAACATCTGGGGACCCAAGGTTGGAGAACACTGCACTAGACTTTCCTTGGCCAGCCTAGCGCCCTCCGGAAGTTTTGGACCCCGACTTCCATCAGCCCCCCGGCAGCAAGGCCAATGGTGAGGAGTGCCGGGAGTTGTCATCCAAAACAACTGAGCATGTCAAGGCTACGCTATGAGGCCAGCTTCCCCCTACCTTGGATGAGAGAAAGAATGACTCGTACGTCTGGAGTTGTGGTTAGATGTTAGCCACTGACGTGGTTCCTTGCCTCCCAGCACCCCTTCATCCTGCCCCGCAAGTCTCCTCACGCCCTGCGCCCCTCACCAGCATGTGTTCAGCCAGCCAGCCTTCGTCTTTGGCAATGCACGAGGCGATACGCAGGGCGAAGCATTTTTTGCCCAGGAGGGAGTTGCCCCCGTAGCCGCTGCCGAAGGAGACGATCTCTCGGCGTTGAGGGACATGCGCGATTAAGGTCTTCTCGGGGTTACAAGGCCAGTTGTTCACAAGCTCATCTGCGGGGTGGTGGAGTGGGGGCAGAGACGGCGAAAAAGCAGAGGTCAGCGATTGCACATCTCTGGGAGAAACTCGACAAATACTTCCAAACAATTGGGACTTTAAACTGCATTCCAGCAGCCCCGCTTTAGGAAATCAGTTACCAGCAGTGATTCTTTCGTTATCTTTACTCGAACTACATGTGCACCAGCGGAAGGCTTTTCTGTGCAATGTCTCTGCTATTTCTTGACGTGCGAGGCAGTCTCTGGGAGAAGACGCACGTTGTTTTGCATCGAGAGACGTCCAGAGAATTACCGCATAGCAGGGCCTAGTCTGCAGAGGACCCGGCATGAGATACCGACCGCATCATCATACAAATGGGCAAAGGCTCCGTGAAAAAAAAGAGAGCAGCATAACGTTCATTCTTGAAAAATCTGGGATAATTGCAGACGGAACGTCTCTCCCAACCGTTATCTACCCGGACACTACGCTCAACATCTGGGGCCCTCCTCCGACTGCCACCTCCAAGAGAGGCTCGGTTGGTGGCAACGAGGAGGAGGGCCTTCTCGGTGGTAGCCCCCCAGTTATGGAATCCGCTCCCCACTGAGACCCGCCTGGCGCCAACCTTACTATCTTTTCGGTGCCAGGTTAAGACTTCCCTCTATGCCAAGGCATTCAGTTAGGAGCTTGGAATAGCACGGGGGGGGGATTGTCACCTGTAGGCTCAGTTTTATTGGCTTTTGTATTGTTATTTTAAACTGTGTTTTTAAATTTGGTTTTTAATTTTTTAAACTGTTTTGTATGTTTTAATGTTGTTTTTATGTATAGAGTATTGTGAACCGCCCAGAGAGCTTCGGCTATGGGGCGGTATATAAATGAAATAAATGAATGAATGAATGAATGAATGATGTTCATGCACTTTTAAATTATATTCCCATGATGTGGAGATTAACTGATGGACAGTAAAAAGTGGACTTTGAGAGCCCTTACAGTTGTAAAGAGACTTAGGGTACACAATCCTATGCATGTTTATACTGAAAAAAAAAGTCCTACAACTCCCAGCATTCCCCAGCCATCATGGCTATCTGGGGAATGCTGGGAGTTGTAGGACTTTTTTTCTTCTTCTGTCTAAACACGCATAGGATTACGCCCTTATACTACAAGGCCTGGAAGGATAAACACCTCCATGCTTCCCTCATTCAGTGGTCTGAAGATCTTACCACTGCATTGGGATACATTCCCTACAGCAGTGTTCTCCAACCTTGGGTCCCCAGATGTTTTTTGGCCTACAACTCCCAGCTACGCTGGCTGGGACATGCTGGGAGTTGTAGGCCAAAAACATCTGGGGACCCAAAGTTGGAGAACATTGCCCTACAGTCATCAGTCTTGTTGCTTATTTAGATATATGGACTGCTTATATTAAAGTATATATTTGAAAAAGAAGTGTCAAATCCTTTTTCCCTTCTTTGTTGTGAATGATTCTTCTGAATGCAAATACTTTTGTGTCATGTTCTTTCTTCTTTCTTTCTTTCTTTCTTTCTTCTTCCCTCTTTCATTGCTGGTTTCCCCCCCTTTCTCCTTTTTGTTATTGGTATATTTGCAAATATGAAGGGAGGGAGTCAGGTAGCCCCAAAATGAGGCTCGTCCCTGATCCAGTCGGGAAGACCCGAGAGGTACGGCCCCGCTTCCGAAACCCCCCAGAGAGAAGACAATTACCATTCAGGGGCAGGGGGCGCCCCACGGAATGCAGGCACTTGACAAACTCCCCGTCTCCCAGGGCGCGGAGGGCAGTGGCCCCCATGCGGGTCATGATGCGCATGCTGGCGACCACATAGGCCGAGTCCGTGAGCTGGATCCCAATCTTGGAGAGGGGCGAGCCGATGGGCCCCATGCTGTAAGGGATGACGTACATGGTGCGGCCTACGGGAGAAGACAGGACGGGGTCAAGGGACGGGAAGACGCGGGCAGGAGCGTCAACGGGGGCAGAAGGAAAAGAGGGTTGGAATGGGAAAGGACGGTTCCCTGGACGGGTGTGCAGAGAAGGAGGATTAATTGTTTGGAGGGAGATGGATGGATCGGCACTCGAAGGTATAAACACGTGGAACATAAATAGGGGGGTTGTAAGTAAAGAAGACAAAAGAAGGACGGCTAGAGAACAAGTGAACTAGGATCCATGTATATTTGCCCACTCATCTTGCGCCACCCTTCCAAACGGGGGACCAGGTTGGAGCTCGTCCTCGCTAGATCAGGGGTGGGAAACTTTGGAGGGTTGGGGGGGGGTAACCTACAGCCCTGCGGGGGGGCCACACCCCTCCCCGCCGTAAGTGGCCGCTGCCGCCAGACCCGGCTGCCTCGCCAGAATCCCAGCAGAACTGGACTCCCCGCTTCTTTCTGGAGCCCCGTTCCGCAGAATAGCAGCAATTCCGCCGGGAAACAAGGTATACGGGGCGTTGTTGGGGGGTGGTGGGGGTGGTGTCGGCAGCCCGGTTGTGCTGGGAAACATGGCACACGCCCCCCCCCCCCCGCACACCTTAACTCCCAGAAGAATCGCTGGGATTTGGGGGCTGGCGGCAGCGACGGGGACTGGGTGGACGCCGCACAAAGGGCCAGGGCAGGCCACGTGCGACCGAGTCCTGCCCTAGATGGGAAACCCACCCACCCACCCCATGGCATCCTCTGCCTCCCACCTCTGCCTCCTCTTCACCTTTCATGCAACCCGGGAACCGGTCATCCACTGCCTCCTGGAATGTTTTGGGGCTCATCCAGTTGCCCAGTTGCCCTTTGACCCCTGCGGCAGGGATGGGCACCGTGTCCCGCTGGTTCTCGGTTACAATAACTGTCCGGCTCTCCACCCGGGCCACATCCTTGGGGTCGGTCTTGGCTAGCCAGCTATGGAAAGACAAGAAAGTAGTAAGTGCGGGATTCCAGTCGCCGCGCCCCCCCAAGGGACCCAAGGTTGGAGAACACTGCGCTATGGTACAACGGTGGCCGCAATACAAGGATTCCCCAGTAGGTGGCCCAGAGAGCACTCCCAGGATGCCACGCAGGATATGCGCTAGTAACGCACTCTCTAGCGCTCCCTTGAGGCAGCGCCTGTATCCAAAGGCGCTCACCAGTTTTCATATTTGGTAAGAGGCTTGATGACTCCTTCCGACTCCAGGAAGTTCAAGATTTTGACATTCTCCTTCTCGGTCCCGTCGCAGATGTGGATGCTGTCCGGCTGGCAGAGCTGCGCTCCGTGCTCCACAAACTCCTGTACCCGTCCCGAAAGTTTGCTGAGCTCTCCATGCAGAACTCGTGGGGCATGGGCCCAGCGCACTGGGACTGCGGCCCAGCACCGGAGGGAGCACGCTCCTAGCCTGCAACCGAGTAGGGAAAGAGAGCAATGCGTAAGACTGCCGTCTGCTTTGCCTGCATCCCCCCTGAGCATTCGCGGGGCGTGTGTAAATTGTGCACAAGTAGGTACAGGCAGGCCCCAAAGCGCATGAGCTCACCCGCAGCGTTCCAAAGCACGTGAGAACGTTGCGCAGGCATGATTGGGGCAACCTCGCAGAAATGTCTGCGCGCGCCTAACGAACCGCAAGGCTGTGCGTGGGAATGTACAGGAGTGAATGCGCAAGTGGGTTATGTTAGCATGCCGAAGCCATTTTGCAGATCCGTGCAAAAGAGAGTGAACCAATGTCAGCATGAGAGATTGCATGCATGCACCTTACTCATAATATATACATCATATGTATACATTGGACTTCCCCAGTCTGGTCCCCTCCAGAGGTGTTGGACTGCAACTCCTAAAATTGCCAGAGAGCATGGCCAAAGGGATTGCCAATATACAGAATAAATATACATAAATAACTGTGGACACATAGACCTGTGTCCTTGCTTCTCTGTCTGAGCATCCTCAGGAGTATGACACTTTCTGTCAACACATACAAAGGTAGGTGGCTCTACAAAGAGACATGTGCGAGGGTGCAAAGCTGCACATCCCTTCGGCAGCATGCATCAAGACAAACAAAGGCCTGCCCAAGGATGCACACATCTTTGTGCATACGAACACACCATTGTGAATCTGTACAAAAGTGTGAGTTCACAACGCCCACCTGAGATCTTTTTCTCAAGCAGGGGCATTTGGGAGCAACGTCTGCACACACGCCAGCGCCAGGTAAACGCGAGCGCATGCCTAAACATGACTTATCTTTCCAATGATCTCCCAAAGGCAGTTTCCTATCCAGAGCAAGGTTAAATTAAGGGCATGCACCTTCTGGGAAAACCGGGGGTGTGGGATGGTGAGGACCTACCTGCGGAATGAGCACCCCAGGTTTGATTTGTGCATGGATGAACCCAGTACAGTAGCCTTCTGGGAATATAGAGAAGGTATCCCAGAAGCCCTTGCAGACTTTCCCACAATGCACAGCACCCACGTATTTGGGGGGGGGAGAGCACCGACTCACACATCTGATGCGCAAAGCAGCAGCTGTCTCTGTGGGGGTGTTATTGATGTGGGGGTGTCGTGTGCACCCCCCCTTGCAGAGAAGCTACCACTCGGGGTTCGTTTTTGTTTTTGTTTTAATTAAAATTGCATGCATCAGTTATCAAAACTCACACACGCTTTTAGTAGCATGATGTGGCACTCCTTCTGCCAGAGGGCATGCGCGTAGGTGAATCAGCTCTTGCATGCACACCTCCAGAGTCAAGCAAGCGTGCAGACGTTGCTCCCAAATGCCCACTCCATCTATGCCTTGCATGCATTTGGCATCGGTCTCACCATTTGGCCCACGGCTTGGCTGCGTGCGTGCAAAATCCATCCCCCTTGTGCACACTTGTGAACTTCCGTGTGTGAGAGCAGCGCCCGATGACAAAGACACACACACACACACACACACACACACACACACTGGTGCAATTTCTGCATCCTAGCTAGCCCGGGCTGTTTTGTGGCTATGTACGCACACAACTCCCCGACCCTTGTGCGACAGATTTGGGTGTTGGGTGAGGGTTCACAGATCCCCCTCACCCCACCCCACCCCGGATTGGCCGACCGCCCGGGAGTGGAGCAACATTGGCTCGGCTCCAAGCAGCAGAGTAAAGGGCAAAGGGGCAGACCACACGGCACGGACTTTCACCCAAGCCAAGGCTTCCGAGGGAGCAGGGAGGGAGGTCCCGGCCATGCTCTGGGGGCATGGGTCAGGACAAGGGAACATGTTGTTCCCAGATCTGCACACAGATTCCCAGATCTCCCTCCCCCGCCCCCTCGCCACAGCTTCCACTTACCACCTCCCCATCGCTTTAGGGAGATTTCTTAATTAAAGAAGGGAAAAAAAAAAAGGCGAGCCACTTTGCTCAGCAATTTCACAGGGCCCTTGTCTTAAAAGAGGAACGTGGAACTGTTCTCCGGACTTGCTTGCACATTGCAGCAGGCCCTCCGCCACCAACCTAAGCGTGTGGCCTCGGGCAAATCACTTTCTCCTGGCCTCACTTTCCAGTCTGTAAAATGGGAATGTTAACAGCCTGTCTGGCAGAGCTGGGGAGGGGGGATGATGGACGCATTGATCATTTTTGTGGTACGCTTACAGTGCAATCCTATACAGGTAGTAAACCCCACTGAATTCAATGGGATCCACTCCCAGGTATGTGTGCGCAGGATTCCAGCTTCTTTTTGCAGTGCACTTTGCTTTTTTTAATTTTTTAAAAAATTGGGTCCATAGCAACCCTGTGATGTCGATCCTTATTGCTCGCATTTTATGGGGGGGGGGGTTGTGAGGCTGAGAGAGAAAGAATGTGATTGGACTGAGGCAAAAAAAAATGACTCCAAGGCAAAGACAGTGCTGGTACCCAAGACTCTCTGCCCGTTGGATCCTGCAGGCTTTCATTTTTAAAAACACCTTTGGTGACGGGCAATTCCTAATTAATACTCCGTATCTGCCTTCTAAATGTGCTTTAGAGCAGGGCTCTCCAACCTTGGGTCCCCAGATGTTGCTGGCCTACAGCTCCCAGAATCCCTTGCCATTAGCCACGCTGGCTGGGTATGCTGGGAGCTGTAGGCCAGCAACATCTGGGGACTCAAGATTGGAGAGCCCTGCTTTAGAGTCTTTGTTGCCTTCAAACTGATACTAATCCCTGGGACTGCAGACTCTGGCCTCAGTCATCAGCCAGAGTACTACACCCCCCAGGAAGAATATCATGCCAAAGGGGAGACCACCCTGGCCCCATACATACATTTGGCCAGAGAAAGAACAGCTGCAGGGAGCTTGCTTTGCCCTTCCCTGCCAGAAAGAACACCCAGAAAAACTTTGAAAAGAAGAGCTAACGACTGAGTTTTGCTTTCTTTTTCCTCCTCCCTCCCAGCCCCTTTTCCTTTCGTGTCGTGCCTTTTGGATTGTAAGCTTGAAGGCAGGGACTGTCTTATGATAAAAGCTGTCTAAAAGTGCAATCCTATGCAAGTTTGGACAGAAAAAAAGGCTTACAACTCCCAGCATGTTGCCACCCTAAGCCACTCTGGGAGCCATTTTTGGTTGAACAGCAGGGTAAAAAAAACCAAACCCAAAATGCTGCAAATAAATAAATATTCTGGTGAGGGAGGCCATAGCTGTCCCCATTTTTACAGAGTGATCATGCCTGTCCAAAAACCACAGAGGGGGAGTCCACTCCATGGCAGGTCTGAGATCTGGACCCAAGGCAATCTATGAAACTAAAACTAAGGACAATTCTGATGGTTTCAGGCTGGGTACAGGAGTTGGAGGGAGAGCCAGGGTTGCGACTTGAGAATGTGGCCTGCAGGTCGGTGGTGGCCACGGGGGAGGTATCTTCCCACTTTAGGGTCTAGATGAAGCCCCCTTATCTGGGCCAGAGCGATTGCAAAGCAAATAAAAGAGAATAAAAAGACCGTGAATGGGCTCACAAGAGTGCCGCTTCCTCTTGTGGGTGAAAGGTTGTAGCGGGGGGGGGGGGGTGGCGAGTCCCTGGGGAGGAGCGTGTGGGTGACGTGGAGAACGAAGAACAGGAGGAAGTGAAGGTCCCAGGATATTCTGACAAACAAGGGTGGGTGTTCCCACGAGCGACATGGCCTCTTCCTCCTGTCCTGGACCCAGGGCCGGTTCTACCATTAGGCCAACTAGGCGGCTGCCTAGGGCACCGGGCTAAAGGGGGCGCCAGGAGCATAGGGCTGGAGGGAGGGAGGGCTCAAGTGGGAAGGGGGGGGCGCTAAATATCTGATCTTGCCTAGGGCACCAAACTGCCTTGCACCGGTCCTGCCTGGACCCAAACTCGGCCCACGACCCTAAGTAGCCCCCCTCGTCCCCAGCAATTCCCGGCGCATTCGCACAACCAGGGTTGCAAAAGTGTGCGGTGAACGTCAAAGGCGGCTGGCTGAATGGGGAAACTTAAAAAGGCACGGTGGAAAGGGTGGGAGGTGAGATGACCGGCAGGCAGACGGACGGACAGACAGACAGACAAGATAGCAACAGACCAGCAACAGAAGAGATCAGCCGCGTGCGGGAGAAAGCAACCAAGGATAATCGGAGATGGGGTCTTAGGAAGGCATATACAGTCCACGGGGGGCGCGGGGGGGGCAGAAGTTAGGAAGGGACCAGCAGCCAGCCTGCAGAGTGAAATCAGACGGCACACATCCAGTTTCCATTTTACAGACAGTAAACTGAGCTCGAGCCATTCTCCACCGTGAGGAGGGGGCGCAATGACCCCGTCCTCCACCAATCAGAGCACATTCCAGGGGGCTTCAGTTACATTTTGTAATCATCACATGCTTTTTTTAAAAAAAAAAAATCAATCACATTTCCATGCAAATTATGAAAGAGAAATATACAGTTTTGGTTGCTTGGAAGGGGCAGGGGAGTCCCTGTCGTCGTCCGTCCGTCCGTCCCCCGTCCCCCCACTATACCCGCGACCCTCTCGCAACACCCCTCTCCTCCGACCCCCGTAACAGGGAATCGCAAAGGCATGGTTGGCGGGGATGGAGAGATGGGGAAAGGCAGAGGGCAGAGCAGCTTCCCCGGCCTGGCGCCCTCCAGATGCGGTCGACTACAACTCCCATTATCCCCCCCCCACCCAGCTAGGGATGATGGGAGCTGTAGTCCGACGCGTCTGGAGGGCGCCAGGCTGCGACTGGAGATCAGAGGAGAAAGAGGGAAGCGGAGGAACGGGGCCAGGTGAGGGGCCGGCGGGTACCAAAGGTGCATAATGCAAGAGGCGGCGGCGGCGGCCGGCTGCAGCCGTGCCAGGGGTGGGCGGCGGGGGGCGATGCGGCGGGATCCAGGGAGCGAGGGAGGGGCGCGGGGAGGGGGGCGCGGCTGGCCCCGGGATCGGCTCACCCCACGATCCGCGTGTACGGCGCCGGCATGGTGTCCCCCGCTCACGCAGCCCCCTCGCGGCTCAGCAGGATGGACCCAGGCGTCCGGGGGGCCGGGGTTAAGAAGCGAGGGGGAGGAGACCGGCGGCGGCGGCGCAAAGAGCCCTTCCCGGGCTCCGCGCGGGGAGGCGCCCGGATCCCGCCCCTCGCCCGCCAGCCTCATAGGCCGCGCAGGGACCGGCCCCCCGCCCGCCCCTCGCTCCACGTTGCCGCCTGCGCGCGAGGCCAGCGAGCGGATGATGAAACCGCCCCGCGCCCTTGCCTGGGCCGCGGCGGCGAGAGGGGGGCGCGGCGCAGGGCTGCGCCTCGGCACCTGCTGGCTGGCGCTCTCCCGCGGCCCGGGCGGGCGCGAGCCCCGAAGGCGCGCCGGAGAGAGCGCCCCTGAGCGCGTGCAGAGCGCGTTCTGTGCCACCTCGCCGCGCCGAGTAACCAGAGAGACTAAGAGCCACGCACGCACGCACGCACAGGCTCCCAAGGCGCTCCCCCTGCAGATGTGTTGGACTACAACTCCCAGTATCCCCCAGCGGGGGTGCTGGGAGTTGTAGTCCAACACATCCGCAGGGGGAGGCAGCTAGTGTTCTCCTCCAACCTTGGGTCTCCAGTTGGCCAAAAACAACTGGGGACCAAATGTTGGAGAACACTGCGCTAGGGGAAGGCTGGATGAAGGGGAAAGACTCGCAAGTCGGGGGAGACTGGGTTTTCCTGGCAGATTTGCTTACCATAGTGTGCTGGAGGGGGGCGGGGGGAGATCTTCCGCAGGCCCTTTTGGTTCGGTAGCCCCGCCCACTCTCCTTTAACCACACCCACCTAGCGCCACCCTCTGTGTCCCGTGGCCCCGCGCCTTTCTAGAGCCAGAACTGCAGGCGTGTGACATTCCTCTGGGCATGCACAGAGTGATCTCTTCCTCCGCAGCTGCAGCCTGTGTCCCCCCCCCCCACGCTTAAAATTAAAGAGCAGCAGGGTGTCCTATTCTAGGGCAGAAGATGCTGCTTCTACGTAGGCCGGAGCCCCAGAACCTTTCTTGAAAAGTTAAGCAATGCGCCCGCCTCCCTGGACAGCATTTGCAGAACACAGCCTGTAACTTGGGCGGGGGGGGGGGACCTCGCTGACGGGTTGTCTCCCTTCTACTCCTCTGTGTGTGCGTTTCTTGCAGGGTGTCTGCTAATGCTAGAGAATCCAGGACACCCCTCCCTGACAGTTCGGGGTTCAAGAGTTCCAGCGATCCGCATATATTGGACACCACAGAGGCTTCTTAAGAAGAAGTCGGCGAGTTTTGCCGGATGCTGGCGATGTACTGAGGACACGCTGCCTCTTCGAGGCACATGATGTGGGCATGCCCTGCAGCAGCAGCTATCTTTCTGTTGGAAGTCATTACTCGTATAAATCTTGTTCTTGAAAAATCTGTGATAATAACGGATGTCCATGCGCTTTTAAAGTGCATCCTTGTGATGTGGGGGATTAACAGGTGAACAGCAAAAGCAGATACTCTGGGCCCTTACATTTGCAAGCAGACTTAGGGCCCAATCCTATGGCTATGCAGGTTTAGACAGAATAAAAAGACTTTTTCCTGTCTAAACCTGCATAGGATTGGGCCCTTACCCTTCCAGCTTGGAAGGATAAACACTCCACCTATCTTTCAACAGGCTGAGGATCTTGCTGCTCTTGCTACATTGGAATGTAACTCAATATGGTTTCCGCCCCTCTAGAGGGACAGTAGACATGATTTTTACTGCACGTCAGCTCCAAGAAAAATGCCGGGAGCAAAATCAACCCCTTTATATGGCATTTATCGATTTGGCTAAGGCCTTTGATACTGTAGACCGTACAGCTCTCTGGACTATCCTTATGAAAATTGGATGCCCCAATAAATTTGTGAATATCTTGCGACTTCTCCATGACATGACGGCAACGGTTTTGGACAACAACGGCTCTCATGGTGCTCCATTTAAAGTGGGATCAGGTGTTAAACAGGGATGTGTTATCGCCCCAACATTATTTGCCATTTTCATCGCCATGGTTTTACATCTTGTCAAGGGGAAACTTCCCACCGGTGTGGGAATTATATATCGAACAGATGGAAAGCTTTTTAATCTCAGCAGGCTGAAAGCAAAAAGTAAGGTAATTACAACCTCCGTTGTGGAACTTCAGTATGCTGATGATAATGTGGTCTCCGCACATTCAGAGGATGATCTCCAAACTATCCTAAATGCTTTTGCAGAAGCATACGAAAAACTTGGTCTCTCACTTAACATCAAAAAAACCAAAGTGCTTCATCAGCAAGTGCAAGCCAATCCTTTGGTGATGCCATCTATCCAGCTTGGCGGGACAATACTGGAAAATGTCGATCATTTTCTCTATCTTGGCAGCTATCTTTCTGTTACAGCTAACATCGACAGTGAAATCCAGCATCGTCTGAGCTCCGCAAGTGCCGCATTTTCTCGAATGAAACATAGTGTTCGAGGATCGGGATATTTGTAAGAAGACCAAAACACTGGTTTATGAAGCCATTGTACTACCAACTTTATTGTATGCCTGCGAAACATGGACTATCTATAAACGTCACTTCCACCTCCTTGAAAGGTTTAATCAACGTTGCCTCCGGAAAATCCTGCAAATTACTTGGGAAGATAGGCGAACAAATGTCAGTGTACTGGAAGAAGCAAAGACTACTAGCATTGAAAAAATGATCCTTCAACGCCAACTTCAGTGGACCGGTCATGTTGTTCGAATGCCTGACTGCCGTCTCCCAAAGCAGTTACTTTACTCCCAACTCAAGGATGGAAAGCGGAATATCGGTGGTCAATATAAGAGGTTTAAAGATGTTAGTGGAAGACCGACAACCTGGTCTTCTGCGCGGGTTCAATGCTAAGGGGGTAGCGAGTCCTGGGGCGGGCCTTCTCCGAGGTCCCCAGCGACTATCACCCTTAGCCCAGAACAAAGGGATAACTTATAGCCACAAAAGTATCTTTTATAAAACAAGTTTATTTACAAAATTACCTTCACAAACCCAGACACACGCCAGCAATACAGCTTATCAGTACGGTACAAAGTAGCAAGCAAGAGGTCTCAAGGACACCGTGATTTCAGGGCTCTCAGCTAGTTAGTTCAGCTCGGGCTCCAGCAGAGGCCCGGTCAACCGCACGCTGCTAGCTGGGTTCCCGGCGGAGGTCCGGTATACCCAAGCGGCTAGCTGGGTTCCCGGTGGAGGTCCGGTCTACCCAAGCGGCTTGTGAGTGATTTAAGCTTGGTTTCCCGGGGATCCGGTCAACCCAAGCGGCCAGTGATTTCAGCTTGGTTTCCCGGAGTCCGGTCAACCCAAGCGGCCAGTAATTTCAGCTAGCTGGAGCGCGCCGGGTTCTGCTACCCGGGGTTGCCGATCCTTCGTTCCCTTACCCCAAGCATGGGGCAAGATTGCTGATCAGGTCCAACAACTCAGTTCCCTTGCGCAGGGTGTTTTATACCTTGGGTTTCAGGTAGCCCCTCCCTCCGTAATCAGGTGGGTGGCCAATCAGGTGGGTTGCCACCCTCCTCAGGTGGGTGGCCAATCAGGTGGGTTGCCACCCTCCCTGAGGGGTGGCCTTTTGGGTCAGGTGGGGTGACGCCTTCCCCCTGTGGGGTGGGGTCCCTTTGAAGCCACTTGCTTAATGGTCCCATCCTGTGGTGTTGAATGGTCCTTTCTTATGGGTGCCGAAGTGTCTGCTCTGGCGAGGTATTCAAGTCTTATGTAGATGGGGCTGATATACGAGAGCATTGACGAACCTGGGGATGCTTCCTGCCTTCCCCCCTGGGGTGATTCTATGCAGATGTTGTTTGTCCCCTTTGGTCTCTGTGGAGACTGGCTGTCTCCACCCACCCACCCCCCCGGTCTCCTTCCCCCCACCTTGGTGAGTGTGTGTGTGTCAGAAAGGGGTTTTAGGTTGGCTTTCTCCACAATGTTCATAAGGCTAATCTAAAAAAATGCAATATAAACATCGAAAACTGGGAAGCTCTGGCCCATGAACGATCTAAATGGAGGTTGGCCTTTCACAAAGGTTCCATGGACTTTGAAGAAGCCCGAGTGCAAGGTGAAAGGGAGAAACGTGCTAAGCGAAAAGCACGTCAAATGAATCCTTGACAGGACCATCTTCCATCTGGTAACCTGTGTCCTCACTGTGGGAAGCTGTGTGGATCTAGAATTGGCCTCCACAGTCACTTACGGACCCATCGCTAGAGTCTACACAATCTTCTTTAGAATTTCCTCCTTTTATCCCGGAAGACAATCTTACTCAGTCACGAGTGATCGCCTGATGATGATGATGATGACAGCTGTCAATTTCGTATGGATGCTTTTTTAGATACATGGACTGCTTATATTAACGCATATATTTTGAGATGGAGGCGTGAAATCCTTCTTTCCCCCTATTTTTCTTTTCATATTAAGGCTGATGTAAATGGTTATTGTGCATGGATATGTTTTATGGTGTGTTCTTTCTTTTTTTCTTCTCCCCCCCCTTTTGTGTCCCCGCTTTTGTGTTCCTGTTTTTTATTTGTTATTGTTGTATTTGCAGACAGATAATTTTTTTTTAAGGAAAAAGTTCTGGGTTAAGTGCCCAGGCAAGCTCAAGCGCTGGAGGAAAGGGAGGCTGCACCTTTTGGGGAGAGGGGCTGGAGCTTCATTGCAGAGCATGTCGTTTCTCTGCAGAAGGTGCCGGGTTCAAGATCCCCAGTATCACCCATCAAAAGGATCAGGGAGCTGGCGATAGAAAAGACTGGAGACACTGGAGCGCCGACCAGAGGAGACCAGCCTGCCCCAACCTGGTGCTCTCCAGATGTGTTGGATCACAATTCCCATCATCTCCAGGCAGTACGGCTTCTGCTGAGCCCCAACTGGATCGGTCCCGGGGGGGGGTCCGGATTGCTCCCTGGGAACAATTTGGTGGGCCGGATCAAGACAGAGGGCGGGTTGGGGCTCCTCCCCTGCCCTGACATCACGAAGCTCCACCCCCTTTGACCTTCATCCGTCGCCCACTCTGCAGTGGTGCTTGGGGTTTTGGCCACACCCCCTTTGCTTTTGGCCCCACCCCTCAAAGCCTGGAATAGTTGCTCCTCTGAATGCCAGCCAAGCCCAAGCGGTGTGCAGCTCGGCTCAGCATTCCCCACGGCTGCAGGCCTGCAGCTGAGCCCAAGCTGGCTCCCCTTCCCCGAGGCTGGGTCGCTTGCTCTCTTGCCCCCCTCTCCCCTTCTGAGGGGGAGGGGCTTTGAGGAGGGGGAGGGGCCTCATCCGAGGGGCCCCTCGTGGGCCGGATGGGATGGCCAGAGGTTCCCCAGCCTTGATGTCGGCCGACACGTCTAGAGAGCGCCACCTTGGGGACAGCCGGAGCAGACAATTTTGGGCTGTGTTGACCAATAGCTTGACTCGGTACAAGACTGTCTCTTATACGCCAAGACTCAGGAGAAATGGAAGGGTGTACATTTGGGGGGTTTTTTTTGGCTGTGTGTGTGTGTGTGTGTGTGTATGTGTTTCAGATATAGCCCACTTTGGCTTTTGGGCTTAGGGTCGCCAGTTTTCCCCAACCCTGGCTGGCCTCCAGATGTGCTGGACTGCAATTCCCATCATTCCCAGCCAACAGGACCATTGGCAATGGACAACTTTCAAGGGAGGTTGTACCTGGGGAGGGAAGGGTTAATTCTCCCCTCCCCAAATGCTGCAACGCTGCCCCTCCCAATCCCCCTGCAGGGCAATGCAGCTTGGAAAAAATACTTCTATTGGTGTCAGGCGGGTGGGGGGGGATTTCCATGGGAATCACAGGTGCGGAGGGTGGATTAACCCTCCCCATGCTGTGCACTGTGCCCCCCCCAAATCCCCCTCTCCCCATGGCAATTAAACTTGGATGGGGGACCCTTTCCTTGGTGCTCATGGCAAGATTGGGCCCCAGATCTTTCAAGTGCCTAGCAAGGTCCCCATTAAAAAGTGACAAAGCAGCAAACAAGCGTTTGAACTCTGCATAGACTTCTCCCGACCAGTTATTCAGGTTAAGACAAAACCAAACAAAAAAAATGCAGGAAGAGAAAATGAGGTTTCAGAGCATACTGGAAAAGAGCCAAAAAGTCTAACAGCCTAAAGATTGAGTATCCTTCGGTGGTGTTTATGCAGGTTTCCTTGGAGGTAAATCCCACTGTGCTTAATGGGGCTTGTGTCCAGGAAAGTGTGCATTGGATGGAGGCCTTAAAGAGGCTAGTAGGCTGAGGTGAGGGCAAACAAAGTTCAGGGTACACCAGTATTTCCTGAACTTTGTTGGTCCCCACCTGGAAAGCCAGTATATTCCTCAGTTGAAAATATGAAGGCCTGCAAGTATTAGGATCTAGCACTAATCAGAGCACAGAACCAAGAGCAGAGTAAAGGGGAAAAAAAGTTTGCCCTTACTTTAGCAAGCCTGGAAGTTTTAAAGGAAATTTATGTGATTATTAGAAAGGCCTCGAAAATGAATCCAGTGTAAGTTACTAGTCCAAGAGAAAATGAACCGGCCTTCCTGCTAGCATGGACTGGTGTTAATCATTTAAGGCCTCAAAGGAATAGAAAGAGCCACCTTCTGTTAGGTTTCCTCCTCTTGGTCGCCTGGAGAAAGTCTCAATACACCACAGGTGACTTGGCATTGGCAACCTGCTATTTAGAAGCTTGGTCTAATGACAGATCTGCAAAAAAAAACAAAACCCTTTTTGATTGTGGGGCTTCCATAATCCGCCCCCCCCCGGCCATGGATTAACAACCTTGGGCACTAGTCCTAGCAGAAACGTAGGACAAAAATTTAAGTAATAAATGGGCACAGAGGGCAGGGGTCATTCCTTGGAGGGTTCCAATCCTCAAAGCACTGGGACACAGGAAGTTATCAGAATGTAGAGAGAACCTCTGAGCATATGCAGTATGCCCAGTTCAAACCTTGGAGAAGCCACACATCTGCCATTAAGCGGCAGGGCTTCTAAGCTGAAGGGTGCGCAACTTCCAGGATGTCTGAGCCCCTGCACTTCTCATTCTAGAAATTGAACCCTGTTTATATTAGAGTGCCCTGGCTGTGTAAGCCCTCTTTCCGCATCGTGCAACTTCTGTCCACCAGGTGGCGCTGCTTGCCTAGGAGAAGGCCTT
Organism: Shinisaurus crocodilurus; assembly: GCA_021292165.1. Classification (NCBI taxonomy): domain Eukaryota; kingdom Metazoa; phylum Chordata; class Lepidosauria; order Squamata; family Shinisauridae; genus Shinisaurus; species Shinisaurus crocodilurus. The sequence goes on along the minus strand of CM037877.1, from coordinate 295,976,782 downwards.
CCCAGATTGAGCAGGGAGGAGATTTGTATGATAAATGCGCTATGGCTGTATCGCCTTGTTTGTTTGTTTTGGACAGGATCCAGATGGGCACACTTCTGTTCACAACACTCAAACCACGATATTTTGTTGCCAACTTGCCCAGCTAGCGCACCTGTTGCAATAGTTTGCAGCGTGGCCTGCTATGGCGAGAGTTTCGTGGGCACCTATTGGCTAGCGCCTATCCCGTCACTGTTGACCACCGGTGCTGCCTCCAGCGCCTTTGGGCACAGCACGCTCAGTGGTCCCCTCCCCTCTTAACTGGAGGCAGGACGGGAAAACCAAGGATTCTCTTACAGTGCATCTGATCTTCTTGGGTACCCTTTGCAAAGTGGGAATGGCAGTGCTATTTGGTTGGTGGGCCTTCTGCTGGGATCGGGGCCCTGGCAAATGCTCCACCATGCCACCCTGGAGCCGGCTTCGCTGGTGACAAGGGACACAATCCCTTCCCACCCCCTCCACACCCATTCATTTGTGTCATTAAAAAAAACAACAAACTTTAAAAATATATATAAGATCTCAAAGTCCGCATTCCACTAGTGGGCCAGGCAAAGGCAAAAGAGGGTGGGCCGGGCCGGGCCCATAATACCCACGTGTTTTAGTTTAAAGCTCTTCCTGCCAGTGACCAGGGGTGGTTCCAGGTATCGAAATGATCCCACAGGACCAAGATGATGATGATGATGATGATGATAATATACAACAGAAATGTGCCTGTGTTAATTTACATACACTCTAGAGCAGTGTTCTCCAACCTTGGGTTCCCAGATGTTTTTTGGCCTACAACTCCCAGCATGCCCCAGCCAGCTATGCTATGCTGGGGCATGCTGGGAGTTGTAGGCCAAAAAAACATCTGGGGACCCAAGGTTAGAGAACACTGCACTAGACCTTCCTTGGCCAGCCTAGTGCCCTCCGGAAGTTTAGAGTCTGTATAGGTCCCTGTCTCCTAAGGGCATTTGATTCAAGCCCATGTGGCCCAAAAGCCAGGGAGATCCGAGGCAACAGAGATCCTCAGGGCCCCTGTTGCTTGATTTCAGCAAGTGCTCCTGGACAGCAGGGTGGTGGGGCAGAGGGCCTCCCTGAGATTCGGGGCTCCAGAGGAAAGATTCGGGGCTCCTGCCCTAGTGGGCTGCCCCCTAACACAGCCTCTGCCAGTAAGTACGCCTTAGGAGGGGCATTTCACCCTTTTGGAATTGGGGCGGGGGGGGAGTGCAAAAGCTGGGAAGCCACCAAACTACACCAGAGTGGGGGAAGGAGGCGTCACCATCTGGGAAACCTCAGAGGGCTAGATTTGAATCCCAGGTTGGCTGGATTTGACCCGCGGCCCTGAGTTCAACACCCCCGTCTATTTCTCCAGAGGCCGCCCACGCCCTTTCTCCAGTGCAGGATTGCCCACAAACCAGCATTTCAAAAAAGAAAGAGAGGAAAGTTATCCCCCACACTGCATCAGAGCTATCCCCTGAGCAGATGATGACAGAAGATGCAAGACACCATTCATGCTAGCACCGTCAAGAATAAAGGAATGGCCGGGGGTGCTGGGAGTTGTAGTCCAACTCATCTGGAGGGCCGCCACTTGGGGGAAGTGTGGCCTAAACCGCCACTCCGCCGCCGTGAGCAGCACAAGTGAGTGATCCGACAACTGGCATCCTCTCCAGCACGGCCGGATTATCCATCAGGCACAATAACCGCAGTGCTTAAGGATGACGAAACCGCCAAGGGCCTACGAAGGTTTTTGGGGTCTACAGAAGAAAAGAAAAAAAATCAATTCAATTAAACAATTCATTGTTTAATGTAGTAGTTTGCTCAGTCTTTACTCAACAAACAACATACAGGTATGATAAATATGTCTTCAGTACATGTCAATTAAATGTGGGGGAATATCTGGGGTCTTTGGATGATTGTTTTGGGGCTCCCTGTGCATATTTTGGGGGCTAGAATCTTCCCAGGTGACTGCCTCACTTGCCCAAGGTAACACACACACACACACACACACACACACACACACACACACACACACACACACACACCACCCCGTGTATAGATCTATGATGATGGAACCTATGTTATGTAAGTATTTATCTATAGATCTCTCTTGGGAGGGGGCTACTATTATGAGAGTGCCTAGCACCTACAAAGACTTTAATCCGGCCCTGCTCTCCAGGAGGAATTGCATCCGATGGATGGTGAGAAGCAGCAACTCGTGGATCGCTCAACGACGCCCCTTTTATGTTAGCGGAGCAAGAATCAGATCTCCAGCCATACAGGCCGCGATGTGAGGAACCCAAAAGCACACGCACCTTGTTGACTTGTCCCCAAAGGCCAGATCCAAGCAAGGTAAGTGCTCCATAAACAAGCCCTGTGCGTCACACATTCACTCTAGCAGACTATCTCGCGACAGTAAGACACGCAGGGCAAAAACAGGACCACACCCAATGAATTTTTGTCAGCACAAATCGAAGCCAAACGTGACACAAGAGCCCTGATGTATCAGCCCACACGGATCAAGTTCCATACGGTCTAGCATTCTTTTTTTTCCTTAGCCACCAAGAAGTTTATAAGCGTGGCACGGCTGTTCCTAAGTTCCCCGCTGCACCCTTAAAGACAAACTGGCCTTTCATTTCCTTCACAAAAATGTGCCCTTGCTGGTCAACATTCTCCAGCTGCCACCGTCTCCTGCAGAAGTTAGAATGTTTGTGCGCGTGCCGTGATGTCACAGCAGTTCAGCCAAGACAGGAAACACAGCCGGCAGGTGCGCAGTAAGCCGGCACCCTACCGGACTATATACACATCGGACCGCTTTCCCCAATATCTTTCTCTCGCTCTCTTCTCCCAGTTGGGACCGCTCCCCTTTTCTCCTCCAGCGCGCTTTGGGTTGCTACATTGTCGGTGGGGAGAATTTGAATTTTTCTTAGCACAGAATTGGGAGGGCGGGGATTTCCTTCGCTGCAAGACATAGCATTTTGTTGGTACAGAGTGAAAAATGCTCAGGAGTCTATAATTTTTTATAATTCTGGATTTTTGTTTATTCACTTTCCCATTCCCCCCCCCCCCCCCGCAACCCACCGCACCATTTTCCACTGTACATGCTGCAAGTTGCCTTTTCTCTCTGCTGGAAGTTCCTCATTTTTCGGCTGCTGACTTCTGCAAGAAACTAATTTCACCCTTTCTCCGCTGAGGTCATCCCTGTCCCTGGAGGGAGAGATCACGAGGGGCTCAGCTGAGCTGACTGGACAACGCAGCTCCCCCACGTTCACCTCCAGATGCCTCCCTTTTTAAAAACAGACCGCTCCGCCTGGCTCTTGAAAGCTCTGCCACCGGACAGGCTACCTCGTTCCGTCTTTCCCATCTCTCCTCCGCAAAAATTCTGGATGCTTCCAATCATTCCGCCACCAGCGGCAGCAGAGGCCTTGCCTGGATTATATTTCTGGAGATTAGTCAGGGCTGAGACTGGGCCCAGACCCAGCGAGCGATTTTTAAAAGGCTGGGATATGTGGAGCAGTCGTTGAGGGGATCTCTAGGCATATGCAAAGAGCAAGGCGGGTCCCAGGTTTTGCAGGGCGCTTTGGCAAGGCACCCTCAGTCAGAGGCGGTGTTAGCGGGCGGCCCACTAGGGCTGGAGTCCCGAATCTTTCATCTGGAGCCCCGAATCTTTCATCTGGAGCCCCGAATCTCTGCGAGGCCCTCTGCCCCACCAGCCTGCTGTCCAGGGGGCACTTGCTGAAAGACAGGGAGGAAAGGGGCCCTGAGGATCTCTGTTGCATCGGATCCCCCTGGATGAGCTGGCTTTTGGCCCACATGGGCTTCACCTCCTGCTGCCGCCCGCCCCCCCCCCACCGAATCTTTCTGCCTGAGTTTTTCCCCCCTGAACTCAAATGCCCTGTCCATACATCCCTTTTTACAAATAGGAGTGTCCTTAGGAGACACGGTCCTTTAAAGACACACACAGAGAGACTTTAGAGCAGCGTTCTCCCACCTTGGGTCCCCGGATGTTTTTGGCCTACAACTCCCAGCATGCCCCAGCCAGCTACGCTGGCTGGGGCATGCTGGGAGTTGTAGGCCAAAAACATCCGGGGACCCAAGGTGGGAGAACGCTGATTTAGAGCATCTGTAAATTAGCACCTGCAAACTTGTGCATTTGGGGGGGGGGGGTGTTTGGCCTGTGGGCCAGAGCCCTGGATCTTTTCAGTACCTCGCATCGCCCCTGCCCTCGGTGAGCCTACCTTCTCGCGGCCACTGTCGCCAGCCCCTCCCCCCTCTTCCTCATCATGGCTGCCACGCGCTGGCTTGACAGGCAAGAGAACCAGCGAGCGAGCGAGCGAGGCGGCCGTGGCGTCTGCCGCCCTTCCTTCTCGCCACCACCGTCATCTGGGCCAGAGCAAGAAGAAGGTGGACAAGCAGGTTGCCATGGCGAAGAGGAGGACGCCGGCCCTGGCAAAGTGCCTCCCGCTTATCACTGAGTCTCAGCGGCTGGCCAGCTGGGCTCAAGCACACACACACACACACACACACACACACCCCACACGAGAAATGAACCTCTGTTGGAGACAGATCCACTTGAACAAGTCTTTCTTATACGGGAGTCAGCTCCAGCGTTGAGGAAGCCCTTAGCAAAATGCCTCCTGGCGCTCACCCCTCTCTGTCGGCGCCCACAGGGGCTGTGGGGGGTCTATCTGGCGGGGGCGGCAGGTGACAGGAAAGCCGCCATTTTAAAATCCCCACAATGCCCAGAAGTGCCGAAACGTAGCATTGTGGGAAATTTTTATATGAGGTGGTGGTGGTGGGGGGGAGGCTAATGAACAAACTGGACCGGACACCTTTTTTTTTTTTTGCTGTTTGGCAAGCCCTTTTATTTCACACAAAAACGACGGAAGCCGCGAGAAGATGCCTCCACCGTCAATTTCGCACTGGCTGGGCGGAACACGACTTTGTCCGCAGATAAGCAGTCAGCGAAGCTTTCATGTGTCGGAAAAACGACAGACAATGCCCGACGGGGTGGTGGTGGCGGTGATGCACCTGCTGAGATAACATCCCCTCGAGAAAAAGAAGAGTGAAGAACACTTTGTTACTTGTTGTGATGGTTTTTCAGTTTGATTTTTAAACTAAAATTTAAAGTGGTGTGCGTGTGTGTGTGCTGTTGTTTTAATTTTGCACAATGCCCCAGAGTGATGCAACATCAGACACTCAAGCATATTCTGGGAAATGTACAATGGCGTTGGCTGAGTCTGGACCCGGCCACCTGGTGTGGGAGGCTCAGGGCAGATGTCAGCTGACCACCCCCTGGCAGAGTTCTGGGGCCTCGACCGGGCCTGTTCTTCCAGCTAGCAAGGCAGAAGCAGCAGCAGAAGAGGCAGTATATGGACTTCAGAACAGACGGATGTGCGTACACTAGCACAGTTGCTCCTCCAGGAGTGATCCTTTCTGCATGCGCCACTTCCCCGTTTATATCGGAGGGAAAACCTGCCCAGGTACCATTCACCACCAGAGTTGCCAACTCCTTTTAAGGGCCCCTGCTCTTGCGCCTTCCTCGTCAATTTGACTTGCGGACGTGAGCAGAAGAGACAAGTGAAAGTCATTCCGCAAAAGTCTTCCGTGGCTGAGGGCCGACATCAAGACGCCGCTGAAGGCGCAAAAACAGAGCGGGCGGGCTGTTCTTTTCCTCCCGGATCAGTTGGCAACCCTGGTCCATGTTGTTCTTGTTGGAACACGGTTCCTTTTTAAAACAAAAACAAAAAAAAAACAGAGTTCACATGAAGCTGGAACAGGCCCTTAGGAGAGTTTGGCAGAAGGCACTTCATGCCGAGTCAGGGTGCCCACTGCTGGGGGGTGCTGAGTCACTGTTTGTCCGGCTGCAATCTGTTCTGTCTCTCTGGTTCCTCTCCGCAGTCTGGTGATTTCTCTCCCCCGCATAGTTTTTTTGCTTTGTTTTTCGGCCTTGTCATGCATTTCTCCCAACAAGACACCAAAATAGATGCTAAAGAAACCACAGAGAAAGGGAGTGTAACAAAAATGCATCCCTCACCCCTCTGGCCAAGGATCAGAGCAGGGACCCTGCAAAATAAAATAAAAAACCAAACCCATATTCAGAGCTTCATCATCCATGCTAAGGTTCACTGGCATTTAAGGGCACAATCCTATCATGTTTAGATAGACAAAAAGTCCTACAACTCCCAGCATTCCCCAGCTAGTGTCCCTAAGTCGCTCTTCTGTTTGGAACCTCTGGAGAAACAGAGAGCCTTTGAACATGGGCAGAGTGCCTCTGTCTCACTACTGACCAATCCCGGCCATCCTCTGCAGAACCAGGATTAAAGTGATGAGCTTCCAGGACAGAGCGGTGTCTTGGGCCTCATGGTTTAGGATTAGGAAGGAGACCCAGGTTCCGCTTTTCTATCCTTTTGGATGGAGGAAGCCAAAGGTGTTTAGCCGTCCGCTAATATTCAGTCATCCCATTTAATGTTCTTCAGTCCTCATATTCACCCCTCCCAGGGGCAACCAGATGGCAATAGGGCGGGGGGGGGGGGAGACCCTCGGTGAGGCCCAAGAATCTTTCCTTCCCTCCTCGACAGGAAAACCCATCCCAGATCAAGTCATGGCCTTGATTCTGTATACTGCCCACCTCCGCAGTCCGCGGCTGGATTTGCTTGCCCGAGCCGTCCGCAGGTGCTTTCCAGCGCCACGTCGGTCCACAACGCCGCTTGGGGTGATGGTGGTGCAGCCGGCATCTCGCCTTTTGACCGGGTCGGTGCTCGCTTAGGAAAGGCCTCAGGCCACACACGCACAAAATAGGTCAGTTTTTAAAAGTGTCACAGAACTCTTTGGCTCAGAGGCGGTATTAGGAGGCAGCCCACTGGGGCTGGAGCCCCAAATCTTTCATCTGGAGCCCCGAATTTCTGGAAGGCCACCTGCCTCACCAGCCTGCTGTCCAGGGGCACGTGCTAAAAGAAAGGTCCAGGGGCCCTGAAGATCTCTCTTGCATCGGATCCCCCCTGGATGCGCTGGCTTTTTTGCTCACGTGTTTCCCCTTCCTGCTGCCCCCTTGAATCTTTGTACCTGAGGATTTGTTTCTGAACTCAGATGCCCTCCTCTCCCTTGTCCATACCTCCCTTTTTACAAACAGAGGTGTCCTTAGGAGACGGGGCCCTTGACAGACACAGAGCGGGAGACTTTAGTGCATATGTAAATTAGCCTATGCAAATTTGCGCATTTTTTCCCCCTCCTGCAGCCTGAGCCCCCCCCCCCCCGGATCTTTTCTCTCGGTACCTAGCATTGCCCCTGCTTTGGCTCCTGAGAGTCCGCTGCTTTCCCACACGTGCTTCCAAGCCTAACTGTGCCACCATGAGGTCTAGAAACTTGAGAAGGAGGAGAAGAAGAAGAAGAAGAAGAAGAAGAAGAAGAAGAAGAAGAAGAAGAAGAAGAAGAAGAAGAAGAAGAAGAAGAAGAAGAAGAAGATGATCAGGGGGATCCTCAGAAAGCCAGCTGACGCTATAAGCCAGAACACGCTATAAGCCAGTGTTCTCCAACCTTGGGTCCCCAGATGTTTTTGGCCTACAACTCCCAGCATGCCCCAGCCAGCTACGCTGGCTGGGGCATGCTGGGAGTTGTAGGCCAGAAACATCTGGGGACCCAAGGTTGGAGAACACTGCTATAAGCTATAACACAATAAGATGTCTATGGAGGGATACCAAATGCCCTGCTGGCTGAGAGTGATGGATGGATGTTGCCGTCTCGGGCTTAGGAGACATGTGTTTGTATCCCACCCCCCTTCGGTGTTCCAATGTCTAGCAGAGGCGGAGACACTTGATAAGGGACAATAAAAATAACTGAGCCTGTTATGAGCCGATTAACGATAATCGCCCTCCTCGCTCCACCCTCACCTGTGGGAAGGGATCAGGGAGACAGAAAGGGGCGAGGAGGAGGGGCGGAGCCGTGACCCCAGAAGAAGCAGGAACCCAGTGGCCCTGCCCCCCCCCAGACCCCACAATGTACCCCCCCCTGCCAGCTCTGTGACCCCCACCTCCCTTTCTCTTCTCCCAGAGGGCCCAGGACCCAGGAATCCTGGCCTCAGTTCCTTCAGGCCCACCCCACCCACTAGGCTCTGCTCCCTTCCCCAGAGCGGCTGGCCTTCCAGCTAAGAAATCCCTCCTGTCTAATCCCGAAGCGAGTGGCACCTTTAATGAGCGCTGATCTCCCCCCCAAAGCCGATCGGGCCACCCTCACCCCCCCTCCTCCCCCGCCCACCTGATCCCTCCCGTCCCGAAAACAAACAGGTGGATTAGCCCTCTGGGGAGACTTTTAATGGGATCAGTGTCGCAGAGGGGACGATTTCTCCTGCCGGATCAGCCAGGGTCCCAGGGGGTTAAACTTTTAACCCCGATAATCTCCCCAACGGGGAATGGAAGGGGATAGAGTGTGTCTGCAGGTAGGAACGAGAGGGCCGAACTGTCGGGATCTGCCTCGGGCCTGGGTTTCCAGGGGATGCTGGGAGGATCCATCGGATAGCTCGTGGTGGCAGGGCACCTGCTTGGCAACGCGGAAGGCCCCCAGTTCGGTCCCCGACTCCGACATCTCCAGGTGGTGCTGGAAAAACTCCTGCTGCCTGAAACCCTGGAGAGCCAAAGCGGCCAGGCTGGATGGACCCACAGTCTGATTCAGGACAAGGCAGCTTCCCAGGTTTCCTACTACCTAATCCCTGGGTCCTGATTCCAGCTCTAGCGCCGGGGGCTGAGACCTAGAAGCAAGGGATTCTGGGAGCCTGGACTTCTGGGTTCTGTTCCTAACTGGGGCCAAGGAAGACAGGGCGATTTGTGGAGCAAGGCTCTGCTGGATCCTCTTACTCACTCCGGGAGCGAACGGATGTCTAGCAAGAGATGGTTCCGAGCAGGGCCAGCCCAAGACATCTTGCTGCCGGAGGCGAAGAACGAGACGGCGTCCCCTCCCATTCCGTGTACACAAGCCGACCGGACTGGCCGTTGAATCTTTCTTCCACACTGTTGATGGAACATCATGCTCCCATGTACCTGAAAGCATCAGGCTCACTTAGAGGACACAAGGCAGGCCAAGGAGCAGAGCTCTCTCTTCCTGCCACCTCCCAGCATCTGCCGCCTGAGGCGACCGCCTCACTCTGTCTTATGGTAGGGCCGGCCCTGGTTCCAAGCTAGGATTTCTACTGATTTATTCTCATCTCTAGCCCAGGCTCCCCCAACCTGGTGCTGGCTGGGGTTGATGGGAGCTGCCGTCCAAAACATCTGGGAGCCTTCCAGTTGGGGAAGGCTGCTCTAGTCTTGCAAGGAAGGAAAGAGAACAGAATCTCTGGTCTGTGCTTGGAAGTGATAGCAGCTGTGAATTAGCCCTGATAAGTTCCTGGAAAACACACCCCTGTCCTTGGTCCAAAACTCAGCCCTCGATTAACACCCTAACCCCGGGTCGAAGGCAGGGATTGGCTGAGGGTGATCCCGGGGAACTGCTGGAAGAAACCTTGACCCCAGGGCCACAGTCCTATATACACACACGCTCACTTGCTAAGGACTGATGTCCCACCAAACTCATTGGGACTTACTTCTGTGTAAACACACGTAGGGCTCACATTATTAAAGAGGAGACTTGCGTAAGCCGGCGGAATGGTAATGGAATTGGCTCTGGTAGCTCTTTCCTTCCCCACCAAAGAGATCAAGAGTCCTTTTAAAGTTCCATATAATTGCACCCTTATCTAAGGTTGCCATTTTATCTGTAGTTTTCTTTTCCTTGCAGGCTTCTGTCCCTTTAAAGCGCTGCGTGGGATGTGGCAATTCAACAGGCAGAGCGTTCCCCCCCATTCCTGAAGCTCTATGTTGGGGCAAACCTTACCTGGTGAATTTCTGACTGTCCAAATGCAGCTGCTAAGAAGAAGGCCTCAGGAGCCCAGCCTTGAATAAGGTGGGTGAAATAGACACCTGGATCAATTCACACTACGGAAGCAATGGCTTACCACAGTCATGGGGCCACAGAACTGAAGAGAGGGCCCTCTTTTTTTATTATTATTTTACTAGCACAGCCTTCCCCAACCCAGTGCCGCCAGATGTTTTGGACTGCAACTTTCATAAGCCCTGACCGTTGGCCATGCTTGCTGGGGCTGATGGGAGGTGTAGTCCCCAACTCACCTGCAGGGCTCCGGGTTGCTTGCCGACAGTCATGCGCAGAGGTCGCACGTTTCCAGATGCTACCGCACCGCACACACGGTCCCCGCTTATCTTTCCATGTTTGCGCCACAGCGCAATGCCGAAACACCCCTCCGCAACGCTCCCCTGAGCCGTGTAAGGTAGTCCAAAGGGCCACAGCTCCAGCCTGGGCACCAGCGATCTGCAGACGACACCAGTGGCACGCTGTGCAAACAGCAAGCGAGCAAACGGTTGGCAGAATAAGAAATGGTCACTGCAGAGGGTTCCCGCGAGTTAAGCGATCCGGAGTCTGCACCCAAGGACCGCAGAAACTTCCCCGTTGAGCCAGACAAATCTCTGTCTTGGCCAATATCCTGCGTTCCACCCACCATACTTCTGGGGAGCCCTCACGCAGCAGCAGACACTGGTGGGCTGGCTGACTGGAAATTGGCCAGTAGTCCGCTCGTAGGGGTGGACCCAAATTTATCGCCTTCTACCCTAGAGCAGGGGTGGGCAGAAGATAGATCAGGGCCTTCCTGGTAGGTCTCAGTTGATCAGCAAGAGTTTCTGTCTCCCAAGGGTTTAACGGTAGCAACAACTGAAACAGGGGTGCGGAACCTCTTTCAGCCCGAGGGCCAAATTCCATTTTGGAGAAGCTCTCGGGGGGCCGCATTCCAGTGGTGGGCAGGGCCAAAGGCAGAAGGGGGAGGGGGCCAAAAATAGGATTCCGTAACCTAAAGCTCTTACTGCCAATTACTAAGTCTTAGGAGAGCCAGTGTGGTGTAGTGATTAGAGTGTTCGACTAGGATCCGGGTTCTAGTCCCCACTCGGCCACGAAGCCCACTGGGTGACTTTGGGCCAGTTGCTGACTCCCAGCCTCACCCACCTCACAGGGTTGTTATGAGGATAAAATGGAGAGGAGGGGGACTTCCCTCCCATGCCAGGCTTCCCCAACACCTGGCACCTTCCAGATGTGTTGGACTGCAACTCCCATCATTCCTGGCCAGGAATGATGGGAGTTGCAGTCCAACACATCTGGAGCATACCACAGTTGGGGGAGGCTCTCCTCGAGTGAATCCCAGAACCCACCCACCCCTTTCTCCCCTTTTTGGCAAACCTTCTGGCTTCCTGCCCGGCACCGTTTAACCCCTCGCACCCTGGAGAGATAATCTCGCCTTCCTTATCCCAAGGAGGGGGGGGGGAAGCTGTGGAACAGAGGGGTTAAAAGTTTAACCCCTGGCTGATCCAGCAGGAGAAATCTTCCCTTCTGGCCCATTCCCCAGATCCCATTAAAAGTCTCCCCACTCGGCTAATCCACCTGTTTGTTTGCTGGGATCAAGGCGGGGAGGGGGGGGGTATTGGGTTTGGGTAGCGGGCAATCAGCTTGGCCTGGGCTGAGAACCCATTAAAGGTGTCACCCGCGTCAGGATTAGGCAGGGGAGAAATGTGGGTTAAGGCGGTACGGACATGTGGGGAGGGGGGGCAGGGAGAAGAGGCCAACATGTGGGGCGGGGGGGGGGCGGGAAATAAAAAGATCGGCCAATTAAACAGAGAATATACCCTTAAGCGATTAACAGCGCTCCATTTTCATTACAGACAGCTGGGGAATAGAAGGGCTGCTCTCTCTCTTGTCCCTTACTTGAGGGTGCTAATAACTCTGTTTATGTATAAGAAAATACATGGCTTAATGTGAAAATTAGAACATAAGAAGAGCCACACTGGATCAGACCCAGGGCCATCTAGTCCAACGCACAGTGGCCAGCCAGATGGCCCACGGGATCCCACAAGCAGGACATGAGTGCAACAGCACCCTCCCGCCCATGTTCCCCAGCAACTGGTGTACAGAGGCAGACTGCCCCTGATACTGGAGGTAGCACAGAGCCATCAGGACTAGTAGCCATTGATAGCTTTATTCACCAGGAGTTTGTCCAATTCCCTTTTAAAGCCCTCCAAACTGGCGGCCATCACTACATCTTGTGGAAGTGAGTTCCATAGTTTAACTCTGCGCCGTGATCTTAATTAAATCAAACTATAGTTAACATTAGGGGCCTTTAGACGCAATCCTATGCACGTTTAGACAGAAAAAAGGCCTACAACTCCCAGCATGCCCCAGCCAGCTAAGCTTGCATAGGATTGTACCCTCAGCGGCGGACGTCAGTCCAATTCTGCTCCTGGTTTGAATCTCGGTGTCCAGTTCTCCTCAAAAAGGCTAGATGGAGGGATACTTACTGCAAAAACATTACAAAATAGGATTGTCAGTTCTTTTTTCGCAGGCTGGGCTCCTACCTACGCCCTTAATGCAGGGGTGGGGAACCTTTCAGTCTGAAGCTCAAATTCAATCTTGGAGAAGCTCTCGGGGGACCACATTCCAGCGGTAGGGGGGGCCGAAGGCAAAAGGGGCGGGGCCAAAATAACCGCATATTCTAGCCTAAAGCTCTTACTTCCAGTCACTCTGCCTCAGGAGAGGCATTCCAACCTTTTAGAATGGGGGAAAAATGACACAAAAGCTGGGAAACCAATTGGTGGTTGCAGAAAAGGGGGTGGAGCTAGGGGAAGGGGGTGTGGCCACCTTGGGAATCCCCGGAAAGCTAGATTTGGACCCCAGGAGGGACGGATTTAGCCCCCGAGCCCCAGGTTCCATACCCCTGCCTTAATAGCCGCACAACAGACCAAAATTCAACCGGCGAAGCTTTTACAGTCCCAGCGTTCCAGCAGTCGCCTTTTCCTTTCCAGTTTGCAGTGGGGTGGGGCGGAAATCAGCCATATCTGGCCAAGAATGACTTCAGGAAGGTGGTTTGCTACAGAGGGCTCCCTCCCCGTGGCTGTGTTCCCTAGTGGTTGCTCACGCGTGGCAGTCTGCGTGCATGAACTGGCCCTTTTTTATAGAACCAAGCTGTATAAGTCTTTTGTGTGTGTGTGTGTGTGTGTGTTTGTTTTCCCCTACTAGGTTTCCTCATTTGTGCAACAGGCAGAGATCACATAGGCCCTGCCCCCTTGTTAAAATGATGGGGAAAGTTTGACCCGTTGAGTTCCCGCCTGCCACACAGCGGCTAAAGCAGGGATGAGGAACCTCCGGCCCGCGGGCTTAATTAATCCGGCCCACAGAGATTACCCTGCTGGCCCACAGAGGCTCGGGCTCCCCCGACCCCCTCTATTGTCCCCAAACCCTGGGCTTGGAGGCTACCTGGAGCTGCTAAAAGACACAGAATTTCTGCCTTCCATCCCCACCGCCCATGTGGTGCCATCCTGCGTGGTGGAGAATCCGCATGAATTCACGTGGAGCGCACACACGGAAGCGGACTCTCTCGTGTCTAGGCCCCAAAGCTGGGGTTTGGGGGGAGCCACAGGGTGGGGGAGGCCTCCGCAGAGCCAGCAGGAAAGGGGGCGGCTACATTGCAAGGGGCATGTATTCTGCTGGCCGCCATCCCCCAACCCCCATTTCCCCCCTTTTTCGGCTTAACAACAGGGCACGGTCAGGTGGTGAGGTCACGCCAGGGGTGGCAGGGCCCGGGCGGACGGTGGGGTGAGGCCTGGTGACAGGGTGACGTCACCCTGAATAGCCAGAGAATCCCCTGTCACAACGGGTTAGCAACGCTGCTTGGCCCTTTTGTCCCAGCGACCGCTAAGGTATTAGGAACGGGGTAGGCCGGGACAGAAGTCATGGCAACCGGGCCACGGGGTTGGATTCTGACAACGCGCCGTCCCCTTCCCCCCCACCCGACACACACGCTGCCCTCCCAAATGAGCCATGACTTTTATGCCCCGAAGTGAGATTTCATCCATTTTCCGTGGCCTAATAGATTTGGAATAAGCGCCACCATCCCAAATTCTTTCTTCTTCGCAATCACGATTACATTTTATCCTTATTTTAAAAAAAAAAGTTTTAATCAATGCTTGATACAATTGTTTTAGGGATTATTACATATTTTAATGTATGTTACAATGTATTTTATTGTGTATTACAATGTCTTTTTATGTATTAAGATTCTCCTGTAAACCGCTTAGAGATATTTTAAAATATGGTAAGTAGTATAGAAATCTATTAAATAAAAATCAATAAGGGCGCAGTCCTATGCATGTTTAGATAGAAAAAAGGCCTACAACTCCCAGCATGCCCCAGCCAGCTATGCTGGGAGGTGCAAGCCTTTTTTCTGTCTAAACTTGCCCCAAGAAAGACGCTCAAAGCGTATCTGCTGACTTTAGGGCTGCCCAAGCGTGTTTCTTCTGACCTAAATGACTCTGAGCATATGCAGAGTGCCTTTCTCCCCAAAGGGAATAATCTTTAAGAACAATTTAAAAGGATAAAAGGGCAAATTATTTGTAAGTACCGGTATGTTTAAAGCGCCTTTCCTTTCTGAAGGGACCAGGCAGTTGTTTGCAAAAAAATATATGGTCCGGAGGCATTGTTTCTGCGGCATGCAGAGCGCCTCCACCTCCTCCACCAGCATGATGAGTGAAAGAAGCACACTCTGCATATGCTCAGAGATGCTAATTATTATGGCTTCATATGTTTCACAGCCTTGCTCTTGGTGCTGAGCCTGGGATGATGTGCAGCGCCTGAGGTGCCCCAGGTGGGAGAAACGTTCAGCCTGTGTTGGGAAGAATGGTCAAACAGGGAGGCAAGAAAGGCCAGGCCTTGTGCAACTCCTGCGCTACCAGAGGAGCATGGGAAGGTGCCATGGGGAAGGGGGTACACTAGCCACCTCTCAGTCACACACACTCCTGCCCCAGGACAGCTATGAAGAGGGTGTTCTGTTCTCTCCCTCTGGTTCATGGAAAGAGCGGAGGACACCCCCACCCCAGGCCTAGTTGGCGATTGTATGACTGTAAAACAGTGTTCTCCAACCTTGGGTCCCCAGATGTTTTTGGCCTACAACTCCCAGCATGCCCCAGCCATGGCTGGGGCATGCTGGGAGTTGTAGGCCAAAAAACATCTGGGGACCCAAGGTTGGAGAACACTGCTGTAGAATAACACACAGCCCTGGCCGCTCGCAATTAGCGCGCTGTGGATCTCCGCCGGCGGTCACACAGCTCGGGCTGGACCTCAGGGCTGAAGGCCAAGGCCGCCCAAATGAGCACCCAGAATGTGTGGCACGTGATGGAGACCGTGGCAAACAGGTCCAGCATCAGCACCTGGGCAGGCCGGCACCCACCTGGACGGCTGCAGCATCGCTGCACGTTTTATAGTCAGAGAGTGGAAGGCTGGACGGACACCCGTGGCATGCTTACAGATGCTCGTTTGATTATTTTTAAACTTTAAAATAGTGACCCTTCTCTACAACAACATGTAGGAGATATTTTTTAGCATCCGGGCAGCAGAAGCAAACTCCCGTTTTTGTTCCTGTAGTCCTGCCGGCTCTATGATTTCCAGTGAGCTTAAAATGCAAAATTGCACATGCTCAGAGATTTATTTGTTAGTTTGAAAATCAGGGTGGGCAAACTGTTTTGTTGCCTTTTTGTTGTTGTTGTTGTTGCTCTAAGATATCTGGAACACAGAAGCAATTGTAAAACATGGAAAGGTGATGGGGGTGACGGGAGAAAAGAAACATAAGGTGCATCACTTAAGTAATGCACGTCTAAAAAGGTGTGTGTGTGTGTCTGTCTGTAAGGTCCAGAGTCTAAAACTGCCTAGTGCACCACTCTCTGCTGGAGTGAAACCAAAGAGTGGCACTTTCTGCGGCCCACATGAGGAAGTGGAGAAACTTCCTCAGATTGGAGGGAGGAGGGCCAAGGGACACCCTTAACTAACTCATCCCACGGCAGTGGGGGAGGAGGAGGAGGAGGGCTGTGGGGAGAAAGAGATCCATGGGGGCCTGTCCTTTCCCTGCTATGCTAATGAAGTCCCAGGCCCTGATTGGCCGGCAGCTAATATATTCTGATGAGCTCGGTCTCCCTGGAGCTTTAAATGGGACCCCGGTGTCCCGGCTCTGGTCTCTGGGCTGGGCAGATGGCACCCTCCCCCTGGCAGCAGTGCACTGGGGCACTGCCACGGCAGGAAGGTCAACAGCTGGACCCCGGGAGCTGGAAAAGGACACAGATGGACGCCCAAGCCAACAGGTGGGTACAGGCGGAGATCTTGTCACAGCTAATCTTTCGGGTGTCTCGAGGCAAGCGCTTGGTTGTGGGTTTTGTTTTGCTGTTTCGCCCACAGTACAGCGGGGAGGTATGTGAGGGCGTGAAGGGGGAGAGAGGGCAGCTTGCAGAGTTTCCTTTTCTCCTGAGATCGAGTCATCTCTTTTCACTTTCGTTCATCCCCTCTCCTCCACAATCGCTTTCGTCATGCATGGCTTCTACATCAGATTGTAAGCCCCTTGTGGGCAGGGACCACACCAAGATCCCTGTAGCCCTGGCTAGCTGCTGTCAGGGGTTCAACAACTAAATCTTAACAGTGTAACCATAAACATGTTTACTCTGAAGTACAGTAAGTGCCTTTGGACTTACTTGGTGGGGCTGCTAACTCCCTAGTAAATCTGTTTAGGATGGCAACCTTTAAATATTTGCAGAGAAGAAAGGATGTGAACATGAGGGCACGCAGGAGCTGTGAGTGTCACAGCGAGGCGTGAGAAATGCTCACGAGTGCAAACAGGAAACCTGAGTTCGCTGAGCCCAATGCGCGTGGCACATGAGTGGGTGACGCAAGGCACATGAAAACGCATTTGAGGGATCGGCGAAGGATCTCCCGCGATGCTCAGACAACATGCAATCCCCAGCGTCATTTTAGTCTTTTAGCACAAGGATCTCGCAACAAGTCGTCCCTCCTAACCACAAGAGGGACGCCTATTCCGTCTGCGCATAAGAGGTGGCAGGGTAGCGGGAGGGTGGGAGGGAGCATTGCCGTGGCCCCGTATTTTAAGCCTGGCTAGGAGTTCAGATGTGGAAGGTCCCACACTCATTTCTAATCGCATCCCAAGGCCCAGTGGGGGCGGGGAAGGGCTGTGTTAGCCACAAGCCGACAAATTTTTCTCTGGCTGCCACGGATCAACCACGGATGCCCCATAGTGGGCCGGGTGGGGCTGCGATCGCTTAGCTAGCCTACAGAAACACGACTGTGCAGCCGAGGGAAGGCAATGAACAGGAAACAACTGTTTGGCAGTGTGTGTGTGTGTGTGTGTGCGCGTGCGCGTGTGGTGGACTTTATTCCAGACTAATTGAGGCGTACGGAGTGCAAAGCAGTGATTTTGAACCCGCGGTCTCCAATCCTCTGAACTCACTACTTTCCCCAACCAGAGGTGTTAGGCTACAGCTCCTAGCACCCCTCCCCCCCCAGCCAGCTATGGGGGTGCTGGGAGTTGTAGTCCATCTGGAGGGCACCGGGCTGGAATACAGCAAACTGGGCTGTGATGGGGAATCCTTAGCTGGCCAGAGCATCCCAGTTCCCACAGGGATCTCACAGTCTCCATGGGATGCCCTGGAACAGGGGAACTGGTATCCACGGTCGGATAATCAGGGCCTTGTTTGCTGGCCCCAGCCTGAATGAGGCGGTCCGTGTGCACAGCTGGTCCGTACAGCTGGCGCATAAAGAGTGCAAGATTCCCCCCCCCCGGCTCATCCCTGGGTGCAAATGTGTTACGGTTACTTTCAAAATTTGGACAGGGCAGCCCAACCTGAGCTTTCCCCACACATCCACTGAGCACAGGAGGGGTTATTATTGGGACCCCACATCCCAGCCACCATGCGCTCTTCGCAGCGCACAGGAAGCATGGGGGCACTGGCCTTCTCCATAAGCCCCAGGGGTGCCAAGGGGGGGCAGCCCCCCCCCCAGCGGACCCAATCCCTCCCTTCTGGCCAACTTTAGAAGGACACGTCACTTGGTTGTTTGTACCAAGAACAGGTTGTTTGTACCAAGAGCTAATCCATTAATCGGGTCTTCAGGGGAGAAGCTCAGCAGCACTCCCTGATCTGCTCTTTCTCTCCGCTCCCGCGCAGGATGAGTGCTCTGCCCCCCAGCCCACTCCCTCTGGACTACCTGGACGATTTCGACTTGCTGCGGTTCGAGGTGAAGCAGGAGGGGGCCAGGCCGGGCGGCAGCTCCTCCCTCAACTCCACCCCCTGCAGCTCGGTGCCCCCCTCGCCCACCTTCGACAAGGCAGGGGACCCCAAATCCAGCCTGGAAGAGCTGTACTGGATGGCCACGCTCCACCAGACGCTGGCGGCGGCGGCGGCGGCGGGGGGCAGCCCCGAGGGCCCGTTGGTGCAAGGTCTGGACGAGGCCGTGGAGGCCCTCTTAGGGGTCCCCGTGACGGAAGGGGGGCTCCGCGGCGGGGCGCCCCCCCAGCTGCAGGGATACCTCGGAACCGCTAACGGGCTCGGCGGAGAAGAGCACCAGGTGAGGTGGAGGGGAAGGATGGCGCGGGGGGGGGGGCACTGCACACTTGTGGGACCTTGGGTAGAAAAAGGGGGTGCTGCAAAGTACTGTGGGGGACCGAGAGAAACACCGGGAGAAGTGTCAGGGAGCAGTAACACCTTCACTGCAGACCAGACGCCTATTTTTTATCCCAGAGCTCAATCCTGGACGTGTGACTTAATAAGGAATCTCTGAGTGTGTGGCAAAGCGCCTTACCCTTAAACAGTGTTTCTCAACCTTGGGTCCCCAGATGTTTTTGGCCTACAACTCCCAGCATGCCCCAGCCAGCTATGCTGGCTGGGGCATGCTGGGAGTTGTAGGCCAAAAAACATCTGGGGACCCAAGGTTGAGAAACACTGCCCTTAAAGAACCACACAAGCCCTCGCACATCTTGGGGTTCAGATGACAGATTAGCCTTCCCCAACCTGGACCTGTTTGACTACAACTCCCAGCATCCCCCCCAGCCAGCCACAGCTGAGATCGTAAATGGATTTTCCATTTACTGGCTGAGATTGTGAAAGAATTCTGCATATCTAAATGGGGCCTTGCAGGAGAATGTCTCAGTGGACCCGTACCCCACGGGTCAGATCGCGGAGTCTCCGTTCCACTGCTGCTGATCAGGGGTGTTGAAACTCAGGTCTGCGGGCCACACCTGGTCCACCTAACATCCCAATCTGGCCTTCCGGGGATCCCTGCATGGCCCCGCCCCCTTCCCCCTTCCCTGCTAGTTGTTTGGTGGCTTCCCGGCTTCTGTGCAGTTCCCCCCACCCCGTTCTGAAAGGTTGAAATGCCTCTCTTAAGGCTCAGCGACTGGCAATGAGAGAGCTTTAAGCGGCAACATCCTGGTATTCTTTGTATTTTGGGCCTTCGGCCCCGCCCACCACCAGAACACGGCCCCCGAGAGCTCCTCCAAAAGGGCACCTGGCCCTCGGGCTGAGAGAGGTTCCGCACCCCTGCATTAACGGCGGTGACCACTATCTGCCCCCCCACCCCCCCACGTGGCCTTCCTACCATAGATGGCCTGTGGCTCACGCTGGCTCAGCTTGTCTGAGCGTGGAACGCTAAGCAGGGTCAGGCCTGGTGATTACTTGGATGGGAGACCCCCTCCTCTAGTTTCCTGCAACTGAGCAGGGGGGTTGGACTCGATGGCCTTCTAGGCCCCTCCCGACTCTATGATCTATGCGTCGCCTCTCTGGCCGACGCTCCACAGCCACACACAAACCGCTCCGCACCAAAGAGCGCAGGCAGTCAGCGTTGGGACGATTTCCCTTCGCCTCTCCTGCTCACGCACGCGTGCCTCCTCTCCGCCCCACCCCACCCCACCCCGGCCCCCTTTCTCTCCCCCCCCCCCGCTTCCCCTCCAGCTGCCGCTGCTTTCCGACCGCTTCTCCGACGCCCAGCTGGTCTCCATGTCGGTGCGGGACCTCAACCGGCAGCTCCGCGGCTTCGGCAAGGAGGAGGTGCAGCGGCTCAAGCAGAAGCGGCGGACTCTGAAGAACCGCGGCTACGCCCAGTCCTGCCGCTACAAGCGGGTCCAGCAGCGCCACGTCCTGGAGGCCGAGAAGTCCCAGCTGGCCCAGCAGCTCGAGGCCCTGCGGGTTGAGATGGCCCAGGTGGCCCACGAGCGGGACATCTACAAGGCCCGGTGTCAGAAGCTGCTGGGCGATGCCGCCGCCGGGGGGCGTTGCGGGGAGGGGGCAGAGCCCCCGACCCCTCAGCCTGCCTCGCTGGCACAGTTTTTCCTATGAGCGACCCCCGCAGCGCTCCCTTCCCGGCGCGATGGATTGTGGGAGCCGGACGCGAGGCGAACTTGGCGGCGCCCCTGTGTTTCCTCCCCCCCCCCCCAGCCTGGCCAGTCGGACACAGGAGCCGTCTCCCTCTTTCACTCCACCAGAGGGCGACATGAACTGAGGCGCCGTGTAAGGCACTCCCTTTCCCCACCACCAGGCGGCGCAGAAGAGCTTTGGCCACCTGGCCGTTGACCCGTGTGAGCATATCTACACCGCAAACATATCTCAGGTTTTAGAGGTGTCATGGCTTCCCCCTTCAAAGGATCCTGGGAATTGGTAGTTTGGGGTGGGGTGGAGGCGTTGAGGATTCTGTGAGAGCAGGGGTACACAACCTGCGGCCCGTGGGCTGCATGCGGCCCCCCCAAGGGCCGCCGTGTGGCCCCCATGATATCCCACCACTGTTGCCACTGTCAAGACATTTTCACCAATGCTGAGCAACCCGCGGCACTGCTGCTTGAGCCAACATAGGCAGTTTAACCACCCACTATTGCAGCCTATGCCGCTGGCGATTCCCTCAATTTTGGGCTCCCCCCCTGCCAATAGCCCCCCCCCTTTTCCCTTCCTCCATGGCCGATCGGTCATACCTGCCAAGGCCTCTGACGCTTCCTCGAACCATCATTACCGCTTCTGGGGGGGGGGGATGCTCTAGGAGCCACAGTCAGAGGGCAGGAATCATACAGCCCCCCCCCCACTGAAGACGGCTGCCACCGGCCCCCCAGATGACACCCTTGGGGTTGAAAAACTTGTGCATCCCTGTGTCAGAGGCCCCCTACCCCAGCTCGAAGGACTACAATTCCCAGGGCTCCCCGAGGAGAAAGAAGGAACTCTTAATCCCAGTTGAGTCTGTTGTGTAGATATGCCAAAACCTCTCAGGCTCCTCGGGGGAGTGTGCTTTCTCACCACTCTTCTCTCCACCAGCAGAGCAGGCAAAGGAGGGGAAAGTGGAAGAAAGGTGTTTCCACACGCTACCATTTCTCCCCAAAGTAATAGCTCAGCGGGCCGCAGTGTCCTCGCAGGGTCTGGGGAGGCAACTGAGGCTGGTCTGGGTGCATGATGGGAACCCATGCCTTCCCTCACACACACACACACAGCCCTCTTAGGTCCAGCTACAAAATTGTTTTACCACACGTACAAAGTCCTGCGCAGGGAAAACCAGCTTAACGGCCGGAGACCACGTGTGTGCGTATTCCTCGCGCATTATTGTAGCACGGGCATGTTTTCCCTGCACGGAAGCGATACTCAGTGCGAAGAAGAGCAGTATCTTTCATTCCTTCTTTGCGGGTCACCCGTGTGGCCTTCACCTTTCAGTTCCAGTGATCTGCTTTTCCAGCTGGGAAAAACGTATGGGGAAGGGAGCGGGCAGAGTGTGCCCCCCCCCCCGTGTGTAGCATCCATGGGCAGAACTTTCTGGAGAGAGCGGTGGGAGGAAGCACATGCTGCGGTTGCTAAGCAACCACCACAGCATTCCTCCCTGCCTACCCCGCACTGTCTCCTGTCCTGGCAAAACGGCTCAGCGGAACTAGAGTGAAGCAGCCGTGTTGTGACAGGGGACGGTGTCCCTGCGGGCCCCTGGGGGCATTTGGCCAGTTTTGTGGGGAAAGGAAGCAGTCGGGGGGGGGGCGGGGGGGAAGCAAGGGGCGGGGGAAGTGCCTGAAAGGTGAACCTCAGTTGTGTTTTTGTTCCAAAAAGGAGCCACCATCTCGGCCCTTCCTCTCGTCAATAAAACAATATTATCAAAATGGCCCACTTCCCTCTCCCCTCACGTTAATTTCTCCCACACTTCACCGACAACCCGGGGATCAAATTCCCATCTGTGAACAAACATATGTGTAGCTGTGAAGACTGAGAAAGAGAGAGAGAGAGAGAGAGAGAGAGAGAGAGATCCACCTTTAGTTCCCCTGCTCTCTTTCTTATTCCCAGAGTCCAAAGATCAAAGGGCGACAGGGTGGAAGAAGGAGCCGGCACCATGGAATGGCTCCAGAACGGAATTCTGGGAAATCTCAGAAGTCCGCTTTCCCCACCCACCACCCACAAAGGGATAATTATATTAATTATATTTTTAAACAATAACAAAAGGCAGGTCCTATTACGATAGACAAAAAAATAGTGTGCGTGTGAATTTTCGTGTGCTTGTGAGCATAGGCGCGTGCATGTTCAGAATGGAACCTATTATGTGTGTATGTGTGTGTGCATGGAAGTATGGGAAGGAGATGGATGCTGCACCTCTGCCTGTGTGATTGTGTGTGCAATTGTACACACACACTTGTCCATAATTGTGCAGGAGTGCATTGCTGCAATTGTGAGTTAGCTATACCTGTAACTGTGCGTGACATTGTTAATAATAGGATTTGGAGTTTTATGCACGCACAATGACACACACAGAAGCACATCACAAAGAGGCAGCGGTGTGTGATGGACCGTTCGCGCAGAGATGCACAAAGTGCAAGGGGAGCCGTGATGGCCATGAGCAAAAAATTTCCAAAATCCATATGAGGGTAATACTTTTATTAGGCTAACTCAAGGTGACCCAAAAAAAGGAGCAAAATTTCAAGATCATCAGACAAGCTGTTTTCTCTTGGGGGAAAAAAAGATGTTTTGTGACATGTTGCCCGTTGAAGAGATCTGGAGATCCTGAAAGTTTGCCCATTTTTGGTGACCTAGGAAAGGTGTTACCCTAATATGGATTTTGTTGCACACATACAATGGTGCATATGAAGTTGCGCATATGAACCGTGTGCGCAATGTAGTCATGTGCACAGTTGCACATGTGTAATAGTGATTGTGAGTGTGTGCACCCGTGCAAGTGTGTTTCTTAACGTGCGTAAGATACTGACTGGGTTCAGACAACACAAATGACCTACACTCAAGGGCTGAGTATGGGCTGCGTGTGGGTTGTTGTAGTTAAATCGTGGGCCGTTGAAACGTGGGTTATCGTGTTGTCTGAACACAGCTGCGCTAACAAGCGCCACGGCTTCTTAACCACGAACAACCTACGGTTTATTGTTGGGTTGTGAACTGTGGGTTGTTCACCACGGTTTGTTATCTCGGCTGGGTTCAGACGACCTGATAACCCACGTTTCAACAGCAACCCACGTTTCGGCAACAAGCCCCTTGAGTGTGGGTTATCGTGTTGTCTGAACCCAGTCGGCGGCGTGTCTGGGAGAGTGATTTGTGGCTTGCTTGCACGCAGTGCTTTTTTTCTGGAGAAAAGGGTACCGGAACTCTTGGATTACATTTCCTCGGGAGTAGATGGCGATTAAACTGTAATGCAATTAATAGAAGAAAAGGTGCTGGAACTCAGTTCCGGTGAGTTCCACCAGAAAAAAAGCCCTGCTTGCACGTAAGGTTGAGGTGTGCTTATTCTGGGAGGGGGCTGTTACAAGGCTGTGTCTGAATGCGTGCAACTTGGCGGTCTCCTTCCCAAATGTGCAAGGTGTTTAGCGTGACTCCATCCCCACACCCAGCTCCCTTTTTCCCGTCTCGCTTTCTATTATTGCCCGGTATTTATTTTTTTTTGAAATCTCACTTTTCTGCTCCCCACCTCTCCCAAGTAAAACCACCGAAAGTATCCCAGGCGGTGGCACAGCAGGGAAAAGTGAGGAAAGAGAATTTTCTGATATGCATGGATTTTTAAAATAATAAAAGGATCCTTTTAAAAATAAAAAAAAAGGAAAAAAAAAGGATAAATCATCTGGAGTTGCGTCAATTTTGTGTGGTGAGACAGATGGCAAGCTTTGGGGACTGCTTATTTGTACTCAAACAGCGGGCACGGCTGTCTCGCGAACAGCTCAGAAGAAGAACGTGGCTAGGTAACACCGGCCACCGCCCTGTACTTTATTCCCTGCGTGTGCCAAGAGAATCACGCAGGGAGACTTTCCCCTTTTGCTCTGGCAATCTGATCTGGATACAGTCCAACGGATATGTAAACTCAAGACATCTGGGCTCAAAGTCCGTCTAGCCGTGGACTTCCCCGGTGATCTTGGGCAAGTCCCGCCTGCCTCAGTTTCCCCCGTTCTGTGCAAGGGGATACTAATCATCTACGCTACAGGGCAGGAGAGTGACGGTAGCGACTGCAGAACCGTGCACATCTCTTTAAAGGGCTGTTTAGATGATGAATAATAATATAATCAAAAGATTTGTGGCCCTTCTAGCTCAAACTTGCCTGAAACAAGCAAAGCTCCTACTCTGTTTAGGATGATGAGAACTTGCTTCAAGTTTGCTAGGACAACCCCCCCCCCCCAGGCTTTAGGGAATATAATTCAGCCATCAGTATACAGTAATACCTTGGATTGCAAGTAACTTGGTTTGAGAGCATTTTGCAAGACAAGCAAATTTTTAAATATTTATTTATTTATTTTTTACTTGATATACAAGCGACGTCTTGCAATACAAGTACTCCAGTACGGCTTAAATTAAAAATCTCTGTACAAATTTTTTTTGGGGGGGGGATTTCGTTTTGATATAAGAGTGTTTTGGATTACAAGCACGTTTCCGGAACGAATTATGCTCTCAATCCAAGGCATGACTGTAATTTACTTGGCAACGTAAGACAGGGCGTTGCCAAACATGAACAGAAGGTGGCACCAGAGGACAAGCAAACCCCTAACCTTAAACCAAAGAGGGCTGGAAAATTTCTTGGGGTCTGAACTATTTATTTCTTGAACTAATCG
Organism: Shinisaurus crocodilurus; assembly: GCA_021292165.1. Lineage (NCBI taxonomy): Eukaryota > Metazoa > Chordata > Lepidosauria > Squamata > Shinisauridae > Shinisaurus > Shinisaurus crocodilurus. Next base: position 295,951,815 of record CM037877.1, on the reverse strand, counting down.
TTGTTTTTGAAGGTGCTGGTGTTTTTGAAGCAACAGACGCCGAAACCAAGCCCTCTCTCCTCCCCCTCTCCAGTCGTAGGGGTGTTTGGGCAATGGTTACAGAGGGAGGCCTCTTCATACGCTCAGAGGCACTTGCTCCGGAGTTCCCAGGCTGAATCTTGGCTCAGATTAATCCTGGCCTCAGACTCGCCTCGCCGGCCTCACACCTTGGCCCCTCCACACTTATCTCCCCGGGAGCGCCTTTTCCCCCCTGCCTGGGCTCCTTTTGACACGTATGCAGCAAGCAGAAATTGAGAAGGCCCAGCTCTCTTTCGCAGCACGGAGATGTCATAGGAATACAGGAAGCTGCCTTAGACTGAGTCAGAGACCATTGGTCCATCTAGCCCAGTATTGACTGGCAGCAATATGCCTTCCAACAGATCCCCCCCCACTACAAAATATGGCTACATCCTTGAAGACCACCCCCATGAAGTCTTCTCCTCCCTCAACGTTCGCCACCAGCAGCCATTCTAGCAGTCTGTAACAGAGGGAGATGAGAGGAGAGATGGGGCTATTCCAGCAGCCCTGATGAAAGACTACTTTAAAATTTTCCTCTTCCCTCCCCACATCTTTTCCTTGTGTGTTGTGTCTTATTAGATTGTAAGTCTGAGGGCAGTGACTGCCCTGTTTAACTGATTGATAGTAAACAGTTCCAGGAGGCTTTCTGGCTGAGGAGCAGGATATATATATATATATATATATATATATATTAAATAAATAAATAAATAAAATAATTCAGGGTTTCAGGCAGGAATCTTTCCAAGCGCCTACCTGGAGAGGCCGGGGATCGAACCTGGGACCTTGTGCATGCATCGCACGTGCTCTCTCACACTGGGCTGCTGCGGTCCCTCCCTGCGGCACCTGGTGTTCCGAGGCGGTCGGTCACCCATCCAAGTACTAACCAGGCCTGCCCCGGCTTACCTTTGAAGATCAGACGAATTCGGGCTGCTCAGATGTCGCGGTGACAAATAGGCTCCACCTGCTGCATTGACGCTTGCCACTGTATTTGAAAAGCAGAGGAGCCCTGTCAGAGAGAAAAAGCTGGCGCCTCTGAACAGGGGTGTGTCGGGCGGCCACGTTCAGCAGGAGACCAATCCTCTTGTCCCTTTGGGGGATTCCAGCTGGGCATAGCATGGGTGAGAGCAAGAAACCCAGCTTCTTTCAAGAGGGATGGGGATCATGGGAGACTCTCCGGTTCCCCAGAGGTCCACCTCCAAACCCCCTTTCTGAGAGATGGCGGTGAGGCCTTCAGAACACCTGCTTGGAGGCCGGCCTGTGCACAGGCAAGGCTGACAACAGGGTGCTGCATCCATGCAGCGCCCCCTGCTGGGCCAATGCCTCCCCCTGCCTTCCCGGGGGGGGGGGGTGACAGAAAGCCGCCCCTGCTGTATCTGCTGGCTCTTTCCCAGCTTCTTACAGCAGAGTCCTATAATTAAATCCCAAAGCAACCGATCTTTGATTGTGCCAGGGCCGCTTCAGAAATCTGGCTGCGCTCCCAAGGCCTGGCGTCTTAAGCTCTCTCCGGCGCTTCCAAGCCACAGTTCTGACACCCCCGCAGGGAATGCTTCCTAGGTTTTGCTTTCTTGCCTTCGTCCTGAGCTGCCAATCCAGGCTGGGGGGCGGGGGGGGGGCGAGGATGGATAAATACAATCAACCAATCACCCCATCCTGCCCCTCGGATGCATACCCATGTTCCTCGGTCTTCGCCCACTGCTCTCATTAAACTAGGTTCGCCCTCCGCTCTCTAGGCAGAGCCTCTTCCAAATCAGGCCTGTGGCTTACGCTGGCTCAGCTTGTCTGAGCGTGGAAAGTGAAGCAGGGTCAAGCCTGGTTGTTACTTGGATGGGAGACCCCTCCTCTAGTTTCCTGCATTGAGCAGGGGGTTGGACTCGATAGCCTTGTAGGCTCCTTCCAACTCTATGATCTATGAAATCTATGAAATCCAATATGCCTTCCAACAGATCCCCCCCCACTACAAAATATGGCTACATCCTTGAAGACCACCCCCATGAAGTCTCCTCCTCCCTCAACGTTCGCCACCAGCAGCCATTCTAGCAGTCTGTAACAGAGGGAGATGAGAGGAGAGATGGGGCTATTCCAGCAGCCCTGATGAAAGACTACTTTAAAATTTTCCTCTTCCCTCCTCACACCTTTTCCTTGTGTGTTGTGTCTTATTAGATTGTAAGTCTGAGGGCAGTGACTGCCCTGTTTAACTGATTGATAGTAAACAGTTCCAGGAGGCTTTCTGGCTGAGGAGCAGGTTTAATATATATATTATATAAAATAAATAAAAATAATTCATGACATGGGAGCTCTGTGACCAGCTCTCCCAACATCTTTTCCTTGGCTTAAAAGCATCCCCAGGAGAGGGTGATGCAATTTGGATCAAGACCATGGCACTTACAGAGGGGTTTTTGATGGGCTTATCTTATTTGACCTCTCACCACCTTGGAGCTTATGTAAAAAGGGTGCGATATAAATGCAGAAGCAAACAAACATGAGCCACAGGTATCCACATTGGTGTCCAAGGTCAGGGGAAGGACGTAAGATTGGTCCACTTCTGGCAGGCCATTCAAGACCGGCTTGTTGTTGGGGTTCTTGCAAAGCATGCCGTGCTGTGAACCGGCAAGGCACTCTGTATAAGCGCCAGGAACCCTTGACACATGGCTGTTCTGCCTTGGCTGTTAAGAGGTTGTTTTGTAAATCGAAACCACAGCGCAGCAGGCCCCAAAGACTCCAAGCAGAGCCTGCGGACACAGGGTGGTGCGGGGGAGTGGCCCTCTGCATATGCTCAGAGGCATTTCCTTAGCGCTTCACACATTCCAGCACCTCAGTACAAAATTTAACCCTTGCCTGGTTCTTCGAGACCGCTGAATCCCCCAGTGACTGGCCCAAAGTCCCCCAGCGAGCGTCATGGCCGAGTGAGGACTAGAACCGGGATCACCCGAGTCCCAGTCCAACGCCCTAACCACTACGCCACACTGCCTCTCTCAACTGCTAAGCAGCTCCTCCGTGGCCAGAAGCAGGGAAGGCCAGTGACTCCTGTCCTTATCCCGTGCATATCTTTGTCGGAGCGGCATAGGAGCTATTCATGGTGCTGCTGGGCTCCATCCCCCAAACAGGGTTCACCACCATGGAGCACCATGGCTCGCTCCCGTATAAAGCTCAGAATAAAAGATGCAATGGATAAGGAGCCCCCAGCGAGGCAGGAGTCGCCCGCCTCCACTGGCCAGACGCGGCGCGCTTGGCCTTCCTCCAGCCGAGGCGGCTGGCCTCCCGCCCGGCTCTCTCGCAGCAGGGACCGAGGGGAAGCGCGCCGCCCTCCGCAGCCGCCGCCGCCGCCGCGTCGCCAAATAATCCCATTGTCCGCCCTCTGTCCTCTCCGCGAATCTCCCCGGGATGAGCCTCCCTCCTCCGGGTCCTCCCGCTAGATTCACAGCGTTCTCCAACCTTGGGTCCCCAGATGTCTTTGGCCTACAACTCCCAGCATGCCCCAGCCAGCTACGCTGGCATGCTGGGAGTTGTAGGCCAAAGACATCTGGGGACCCAAGGTTGGAGAACACTGCGCTAGAAGGAGAGAGATGCTGGTTCACTCTTTGAAATTCTCCCTGCCTGCCAGCGCCCCAGATTCAGGGCTTCCTCCCGGTTTGGACTGGCGGCGTGGCTGGCGGCAGATCATGGATGAGAAGAGAGAGAGAAAGGAGGAGAAAAGAAAAGGAAAAGACGGCAGAAGCGGCGCTCCCCTTGTTGCAGAGCAGCAGACTTCGAAATGCGGCCGGAGGGAGAGGAGGGCACTGCTGCTGTATCCAGGATATCAGCCCTCTTATTCCCCTAATGAAATGAAGGGCTGTTTTACCGTTTAGGATGATGTCATGGGGAACAGAATGCGGCCTAGGAGATATATTCAGTTTAGGCAGAAATGGGAGAGAATCTCAGGTTTCTTTGTCTTTTCTTTTTTGGTTAATGCTTCCAGTCCTCATGGATGTCAGTGGCTAGTTTCTAAAAAGAGAAACCTCCAAGCCTGTCTGGACGCCAGTATTCCTCTGCCCTGCCCCACCCCCCCAGGTTGTTTATTCAGTGCTGAGGGAAATGCAGTCTGCACAGGGACAGAGGTACCCTTTATTATTCCAAAGTCTCTCAGAGTTGAGAGCCGTAATCCACAGCTCAGCTGTTAGAGAGGAAACAAAAGGGAGGGAAGGGCTCCAAAAAGGCCAGCAGGATGATGCCAGTGTGGGCCACCAGCCCTTTCAGGGCCGGTGCTACCATTAGGCCAACTAGGCAGCTGCCTAGGGCGCAGGGCTAAAGGGGGCACTAGAAACACCTTGGAAAAAAAATACAGCGCTCTCAAATGGGAAGGGGGGCGCTAAATATCTGATCTTGCCTAGGGCACCAAACTGCCTTGCACCGGTCCTGAGCCCTTTGAATGCTTTAAGCCAGCCTTCCCCAACTTTAATGCTTTAAGTCAGCATCAATCCCCTAGCTATGCTGGCTAGGGGATTATGGGAAATGTAGTCCCAACACACCGGATGGCCCCAGGCCGGGGAAGGCTGGCTTAAACCCTGCCCATATGGGTGCAGCTGGAAGCCTGTGGAAAATTGTAAATTGGGACCATCGTTAAAATTGCTTTAACTTTTTGTACTTGTCGCCTGCCTGGTTTTGTGGTTGTGACCCTCCACTTCAGGGGTGGGCAACTTGCGGCCCCCCCAGATGTTTTGGCTACATCTCCCATCGTCATCATCATCATCATCATCATGGACCATGGGTATTGTAGTTCAAAACATCTGGAGGCAGCCACAAATGGCCCACCACTGCAATACTTAAATAATTGCCTTCTGTGATTTTTGTATCCCACCCTTGCGCTAAAGGATCATATGCAGCGGTGATCCCGTTTCATCCTCACAACGACCCTGCGAGGTGGGGTTCGGCCCAAAGAGCCCAACTGGCCCGTGGCCACGCAGAGGGCGTCGTGCCTGATGAACGCTGACTCGAGTGCGAATCCGCTTTGGGTTCTTCCCCCCCCTTTGCGCGCCGCAATGCGGCACTCTCTGGGCAGGCATTCAGAGAGTGGCCTGCCACGGCCCCTCTTTCCACTTCCTCGGCAATGATTTTTTTTTTCGCAGGACGCTTCCCTGTAGTGCACGGCGGCCAATTGAGCTCCCTCCAAGTATATCAGGACATCGAGCTAAGCTTGTTCCCTATTGCGTTAGTCCAAAGTGACCACTGTGTGCCAGGCTGGCGGGAGGGTGCTGGGGCCAGAGTGCTCAGCGCCCACCAGGAGTGGGCCCAATTTACAATTTCCTGGGCCCAAGGTGGGATAGAGGATGCAGCATCCTACGGTTTCCTAGCAACCGTGGGGCTCACCCGCACCCCTCCTCTCATGGCCCAGCAAAAAGGCTGGGAGGGCAGGGCAGTGGGGGGAAGTCAGTTCAGACAACACGGTAACCCACACTCGGGGGGTTGAGTGTGGGTCGTTGTTAAACCCTGGGTTGTTGTTGTTGAAACATGGGTTATCATGTTCTCTGAACCCAGATGCACTAACAAGCCATGGCTTGTTAACCATGAACAACCCATTAAGAGAAGCCATGGTTTGTTGTTGGCTTGGGAACTGAGGGTTGTTCACCATGGTTTGTTGCCTCGGCTGGGTTCAGACAATTCGATAACCCACATTTCAACGACAACCCACACTCAACCCATACTCGACCCTTGAATGTGGGTTATCGTGTTGTCTGAACCCAGTCAGTGAGGGCCATGTTCCTTCCCTTTCTCCAAGCTCTGCAACAGGGACTTTATTACTAAACATTTTTAGTCCTCGAAAGAGCTTGGGCAGGGGGAGCATACATGCTCCCCTTCCCTCTTATTCTCACAAAAAGCCTGTCCGGTTGTCTAGGCTGAGAGAGAGAGAGAGGCCCAAGGCAAGCTTTTTCTGTCTGAGCAGAGATTCAAACTCGGATCTCCCCTTAATTCCAACAGGGGGTATCAGGGGGTCTTCTTTGGCCCAGGAGGTACAGTTAGCTGACCCCTGTCCTGGACTTAAAATCGCCGTTCAGGGTTAGCCCAGGAATCCTTTTCCAATCCCGAGGCTAGGACATCTGATGTGATGGTCAAGAACAGCCACCAAACATGTCCAGAGCGTTTCCCCCTCGCTGCAGAGTAACCACCCTTGGAGGGAGCAGGACTTTCGGGCTGCTGGGATCACTTCCGGGAAAGCTTGGACCAGCTCGCACTTTTCTTTGTAGAGCTGAAGTGATATTGGAGTGGGTGGGTCTAGAAGAGAGATTATCGGTGGTCCTCTACACACACACACACACACACACGCCCTCCGCCGCTCTTTTGACCTCCACTTCGGCAGACAGTGAGCGAACAAATATCAAACCACCTAATGAGCAGCGCAGGAATATAATTATAAATTCCATGGTTGCAAGAATTCATAATGCCATCTAGGAGACGCAGACGCTAGCAATATAAGTGATGATACCAAAAGAGAAAGACACCGCCGTTGCATCTCACATCTGGGGCTGACACAGCAATAACACACACACCCTACTCCCCACAGGCAAATCTTCCAGTAAGTTACCCTGCGGTGGAAGCCATATTCACAATAGCTTCCCCCCATCCCCCCAATACATGCATACCAGCTCTTCATCCAAAATGGAAACATTAGGGAGAAAAATCAATACTATTCATGAATCAGCGAGAACGAGATGGGAATCGTTGAATGCTCGGTGGACAGAGAGAGCCATCGGTGCTAAGTATCTTAATGCATTGGGTGCCGGTGGTGAAAATGGACGGTCCCGAAGGAAAGGGGGAAGGGAAAAAACAACAACCCCAGATTGAGAGATGGAATTTCCTGTAAACACCAGTGCTCGCTCTCCAACCTTGGGAGCGTGTGTTCCCGTAATGCTTATTCTCTCTCGGGGAAATTTGACCCTAGAAAGCCTTCCACCATCGAAGATCTGGGAGAGCGCAATATGAGCCCGCCCGCCACAACTAGAATCCAGGGTACCCCTCCCAAAGAACACTTAGGGAACCCTTTTGCCCACTGACAAACCCCTGTGTGCTGCAGAGGATTCTGGGAAGCATTGCAGAGGGCACCCCCTCTTAGCTTATATCTACACTCCAAACGTACACATCGGTTTAATACTGGTTTAACCATCAGGGCCACCCCCAAAGAATCCTGGGGATTGTAGTTTGGTGAGGGGAGGACTGAGGATTCCCAGTTTAGACCAGTCTGCAGCGTAGGTACCCATTTGAACAGTCTAAACTGGGCCCGCAGGGTTATCATTCTGAAAGAACGGAGAATATTCCAGGGGTGGGAACCTCTTTCAGCCCAAGGACTGAATTAAATTTGAGGCAAGCTCGGGGTGCCCCCTGCATTCCAGCGGTGGGTGGGGCCACAGGCAAAGGGGGTGGGGCCTACAGCAAAAGGGGGACCCCCCCCCAAAATACAAACTATAGTAGCATATCGTAGCTTAAAGCTCTTGTTGCCAGTCACTAAGTGTGAAGGAAAAAGCCTCAGAGTAAGGACCGGTTGGCAGAGTCCCTTCTTCACACTAAGATTTAAGAGAGCCAATCCAACCTTTTAGAATGGGGGGGACGGGACTACACAAAAGCTGGGAAACCACCAAACGATTGGTGGTTTGGGGGAAAGGGGGTGGGGCCACGGGAAGCGGGTGGGGCCATCTGGGAAACCCCGCAGGGCCAGATTTCAGGTTCCCCACCCCTGGAGTATGCTCTCAAAGGTGGCTAATAGACCCCACTGTGGTGCCGTACGTTGCGGAAGAAGCCGGATAACGGCAGTCTTCGAAGGAAGTCGTCTGCCGTTGCCAATCTCCAGACCACTAATCAAAAAGGTATCATCTCTCTCTCGCTCTGCTTCACAAGACATCGGCTTGATAAACACCATCTTCTTAAACCTCAAGGAATTTTTTTTTTTTTTAAAGGAGCTCACGCGGAGAGCAGGGCTGTGGAAAACTCCCATGTAATCACTGTACGCCGGCCTGCGGGACACCAATTTCGCTGAGGCTGCCGGTTCTGCGGCGTACTACTCAGCACAACGGTGAATCCAATCTGGTGCGAGTCAGGTTCGGCTCCCACCCGGGGCGCTCCACATCGCAAGAAAGTGTTGGCAGAGCAAATGGCTCCAGCTCCCCACCCCACCCCCAGCGGGGAAAGTGAGCCGGTTTGAGCGGGGACCTACCCAGTTCCAGCACTTAAGAGAGGCTCAGCTGTGGAATGGACAGAACGGTGCGATCATATGATCGCACCGTTCTGTCCATTCCACAGCTGAGCCTCTCTTAAGCGCTGGAACTGGGTAGGTCTCTTACTTTGCAAAGAGTGCCTCTGAGCATGTACCAAACGCTTTTCAGAGTAACTGCTGCTGGTGCGCACAAAAGCCAGAGATTGTGGGGAGAGCTTCCAACCGGAATGGGGGGGGGGAATCTGGAGGTGGTGGCGGTTCCCAGGCCTGCCTTTTTAAGAAATGGACCCGCTACATTTAAAAATCACTCCACCCTCATTGCACATTCAGTTTTCGGTCACAAAAGCATCTCAGCGCCAAACAAAAGCAACCACACATCACCAGCAGATGAATAGAGCAGCATCTCAGAAGCCGCCACAAATCAAACACCACATTGGAAGAAAACCACACGACGAGGCGCTTGCTACAGCCTTGCTTGGGAAACGGGGGCCTTCTAAAAAAAAAAAACAAAACACAGGCCAAATCTCGCCATTCCATTTTAGAAATTAATCCCCAGGGGAAACTGGTTGTGGCCACCAAGGGGTGAGGGAGGGCCCCCCCCCTCTATGCATGCTCAGAGGTAATGTCATTTTGACTGCTGCTTCAGCTGAGCCCCGTTGATGAAAATCAAGCAGGGGTGTGTGTGCTAAGGTCTGACTCGAACTGTTGCCCCGTTCCCCCTGAACCCTAAATTATGATCGCCCCCCCCCCACAGTCACTGGGAGAGGAAGACTCAGCAGCACCCTTCTCTGTTTATCAGCATTGCGTGACTGTGCGCATGAAGCCAGCAACCAGCTCCAACGGCCACGTACACAACGGACCCTCGCCATAAATAAGTAAAGACAAACATTTTGGTCCCTTACTTTGCGAAGAGTTGCTGCTTATTAAGGGAGAAGGAAAACAACTTGGAAGGAAAAAAGGAGGCAGGCATCTTCTCTCTCTCCCCACCCCCCAGCCAGCCACGCAGTCCCTGCTCCACTTCTGTGCTATATACAAGGATCTTAGCATCTTTTGATGCAATCTCCATCTTGGCTCCCCCGGGGAGGAAGAATGAAAAAGCAGCCATTAATTCTTTCTGGCAGATGGGAAGTCGAGAGGCATCCAAAGAGGCAGTGCTATCACAGCACTTTCTTTCTAAAAGGTGGCTGTCGGGGTTGCCATGGGCTTCCCCCCCACACACACACAAGAAAGCAGTCCCAGCACTGTGCCTCTTGGTGCCTCGAATGGCTGTGCCTGTTGAATTTCTGCCTGTTGTGTCAAGGCCTTGGGGCCCTGACAGGAAAGAACAGGAATTGATGGCAGCTGTAGCAGGTTCTGAAGTTCTCGCCTGATCTGAAGAAAGCCTCCCCTCTGGCGGGTAGTGGGGTGGTCGAGGCTGTGGTTACTCAGTGGTGAGGCAAATGCACTCTGTACATGCTCAGGGGGCACTCCTCTGTATGACTTTTTCCTAGCCTGAACAAGGGGTGGTGGTGGTGCATGATCGAGGTTTATAAAATGAGGCAAAGTGGCTAAAGAGGCCTCTCATAACACGAGAACTTGGGATCATCTGATGAAATAGGCTCAGGAGAGATAAAAGAAAGTCCTTCTTCGCAGGAGACCTTGGGCTGGGCCCAGAGACTAAGTTAGCTAAACTTAGTCCCCAACTGAAATCAGAGGCGCTGAAGTTAAGTAAAAGACTAGCTTGTCCCACGGACTTCCATGGTATGAACTTACCTGTGCACTGCGATCAACATCCGAGGGGGGTTGGGAGGACGGCAACAAGGGAGAAGCCCTTCTTGGTGGTGTCCCCCCCCCCCCCCCCGGTTGTGGAATGCCCTCTCCATTGTTATATTTTCGGTACCAGGTTAAGACTTTCCTCTACTCCCAGGTATTTGATGGGCATACGATGGGACTTTTTAATGTTAGTTTTTTTATTGGGTCCCGATAGTTTTACTGTTAATTGTTTTTAACTGCTTCGGACTTTAACAAAAATGTATGTTGAAGTTTTATATTATGTTTTACCATGTCGTGAACCGCCCGGAGAGCTCTGGCTATTGGGCGGCATGGAAATGTAATGAATCCATGAATGTGGTTCCAGTAACGTAGTCTGGATCCACTCCAACCCATAATTAACCGATGGAACTCCCTGCTACGAACTGTGGAGCGGTGACACACAGATACCTTCCGAAGGCATATTTGCCAGATCCGTGCCCGTGGGAATGAGGAGGCATGATGCCTGGATGGAAACTCTATATTCAGCACAGTCTACCTCAGAGTACCAGTTACCGGGGAGCAAGAACAGAGAGGGTGACTGACCTTCACGCCCACTTGTGGACTTCTCAGAAGCACCTGGTTGGGCACTGTGGGGGAGTCAGGGTTCTGGTCCGATCTCGCTGGTCCTCCAGTTACGTTCACTGACAACACTTAGCCTCCAGTTAAGACAGGTGATCCCTGGACCAGGAAAGCCAGGAGAATATAAGGGCACGATCCTATGCATGTTTAGACAGAAAAAAGTCCTACAACTCCCAGCATGCCCCAGCCAGCACTGGAATGCGGCCCCCGAGAGCTTCTCTGACTTCCGGCCCCTGACTGAAACAGGTTCGACACCCTGCTTAAGAGAGCCAGCATGGCGTAGTGGTTAAGAGTGTTGGACTTGGTCTTGGGGAGATCTGGGTTCTAGTCCCCACATGGCCATGAAGCTCACTGGGTGACTTTGGGCCACTGACAGACTCTCAGCCTAACCTACCTCACAGGGTTGTTGTGAGGATAAAATGGAGAGGAGGATTATGGAAGCCACCTTGGGTGCCTTGCAAGAGGAAAAAAAGGTGGGATATTAATGGGAGGAGGAGGAGGAGGAGGAGGAGGAGGAAAAGCAGCAGCAGGAGCATGTAGATGAGACCATGCAACTGTTACCCCAGATTAGTTAATCCGGAGTAACTACCACTTGGTAGGTTTATTTTCCCCATGTTATGATGACATGGAAGTGCTCGCGCACAGCCCAGGAGCCCCTGCCTGCAGGGTGTCTGTCTGCCATCTGGGCCCCAATCCAAGGGTGTGGAATTCCAACTCAAGAGGAACGCAGGCCGCCACAGACAATAGGATAGGTGAGATTATTCCCTCATGAAGGGCTCGCTCGCCTAGTTTTCATTAAAGCAAGCAGACCGCCAGTTCAGAAATGTAACCGAAGACGTCACATGAAATTATGGTTCCTTGTGAGCCATTTTAGGGCGGGTCCACACTATAAAATAACTAGGCCCGGCGGGGTCCACACTGAATCCCCCACCCCTCATCTTAGGCAGGGTTCACACTATAAAATAACCAGGTAGGCTCGGCCCGGCGGGGTCCACACTGAATCCTACCCCTCTCCCAATCCCTCTATGGCAGGGGTGTTGAACCTCAGTGGCCACTTGGTGCCCCAATCTCGCCCTTTGGGGTTCAGGAAATGGCCCCACAATCTTTCCCCTGAACAACAATCCTTCGGTTTCCTGTCTCTTGCATGTTTCCCCTCCTCTTCTAAAAGGTTGAAATGGCTCTCCTAAGGCCTAGTTACCGTCAGTAAGAGCTTACAGCTAAAGTATTTTTGGTTGATCGGCTCCACCTCTTTGCCCCCGCCGTTTTTGTCTCAGACCCGTCCACTCTTGGAATGCGGCCCTCCGAGTGCCTCGGCCCTTGGGCTGAAAGAGGTACAACACCCCTGCTCCATCATTGGCTTAGCACACCTCATTTGAGGAGGTCACCACCTGCTCCCCAGAACCAATAGCTGTGCTACTGCAAGCGTTCAGAAAGGAGAGATTGTCAACATTCACCGGCAAACTGTTGACAATCTCCTTATTGGCAAATGTCAACATTCCCCCGCATGTGTGTGTGTGCGCGTGCGCGCGCATGTGTCAAAAGACGGAAACGGATGTCAACAGCCTCCAGTTTCTGACATTCACAGAGATGACAGACAGAAAGGAAAAATAGAGAGCACAGGCTGGGAACAAACTCTGTTCAAGAGAGCTGGTTTATTAAAGGAGGTGGGAGTCAACCGTCACAGGCTATCTGGGGTGAGGATCTGTGAGGGGGGAGATGGGGAACAGCTGGGAACATCTGGATGGAGTGCAGTTCCAGCTGCCGTCCTGAGTCGGGGGAAGGCCTGAGGCCAGAGGCGGAGTGCGCTCTCTCTTTCTCACTCTTCCCCACCAGAAGAGGCAGAGGGGCTGGAGGGGGTTTCCTAAGGGACCACGAGGGCTGGAAGACAGAGGAGTGCGGAAAGAGAAACAGGCACCTGAGTAAAGAGAGAGAGAGAGAGAGAGAGATAATCTGTGCATGTGTTGTGTGCAAGTGGACCCATCACCAAAGAAGTAGCCCTTCCACTCACATCCTTCCCCAGTGCTGGTTTGAGGGGGGGACACCCTGGTATGGTGGACCCCCCCTCTGCCACAGGAATTCCCCCCCCCCGCCGCCCCACAATGCTCCTGACGCAAGCAGCATTCTGGGGCAAGGTTTTGGCCCAGTCGTCCTGCCGGCTGCCGCTATTTCGTTCCGCACTCTTGCCCCCCTGCAGAATGACACTTGCGTCGGGGGGCTTTGTAGGGGAGGCACTGGGGGTGCGTGTCAGTTGTGGGCCCTGCTAGGCCCTGGAACTTGCCCAGTGATGCCACCCGCTGGTGCCGGGCCTCTCCCGCGCATCTCTCATCCCCTCACACTCTCCCACACCAGCCAGCACGCTCATGTCGGCCTCTCCCTTTCTGGCCCTCACTCCACCCTCTTGGCGCCTCCATCCCTCTCACATCTACATTTACCCAGTCCATCCATCGCCGCAACTCGTCCCTTTGCCCATCTATCCCTCCCGCAAGGGAAAGTGGCGTCCATTTCAAACAGGCAGCCATCTTGGGCCGCCGCGTTCCTGAAAGACCCTCTCCATGGTTTAGATTCATCCTTATGGATCTCTTGCCCCATCCTCCAAAGAGCTTGTGGGGTTATTGCTGCCTCATTCCCCACCCCACTCACAACAATCCTGCGAGGCGGGTTCAGCTGAGAGCGAGCGACCAGCAGGATCAAGTCCCCCCCCAGGGAGCGCCATGGCGGAGGGAGGATTTGAACGCAGGCCTCCCCAGTCCAAATCCAAGCACGCTTTCTCTCTGTGGCCGCTTCTCTCTGTGGCCTCGTCGCTCACCGCGTGTCATCTGTTCAACCCTCATCAAATCGTCCAGTCTTCTCTTTCCTGCCCGTGCCTTTCCCCTCTCATCCACCCGCCCCCTTTCATGTCTTGTCTGTCTCCTCACCAGCAGCCCTGCCACAATCCTGAAACTCACATTAAGGTGCTGGATGGACCAGGTCCATGGGGAAAGGTGCACGTGGGTCTCACTGGGGCGGTGGGGAGGTGGACCTCTGCGTCACAGGGGCGATGCCTTTGCTGCCGTAATATTCCACCACCTGCTTGGGCACTTCAGCCAAAACGTACTTGGCCAGTGCATTGGGGGGAGCCTGCAAGAGAAAAAGAGGGGTGTGGGTGGGGGGGTACATTTGAATGCCAGAGATGCAGGAAGCGGAGCAGGGAAAGGGCCACCCCGTGGAGAGCGGCACACGAGAGAGAAAAGAGCAGGGGACGTGAGCAGGCAACGTTTTCTCTAGGGCTGGCCAAGAGGCGACCTCCAGCACCCTCTTTCAAGAGGCAAAAGGAGAGGACCGGCTCTCTTGAGGCTTTTGCGCTCCGCAAGCAGGAGGCGTTTGCTTCGTGGCTTTTGAGGGCTGGTGGCTACTAGCTATGGAGCATCCCCCCCCCACCTGCTTGGGTGGGGGCTGAAAGAAATAGTTTTGGAGGTGCTCCCAGGCGGGGGGGCACCTAGTGCTACCAATTCTGCTGCCTTTTTGCCCTTGAACGGATTTCCCGCAGTAAGAAACGGGACGGAGAAGCAGTGGGAAAACACGGGAGGGCTACTAGCAGAAGACGGCGATGTCTGGACCCCCAGTGATATTCCATGAACGAGGCAGCGCGAAAGCACAATAAAATACTCCTCTGGAAGCACCCTGGTCGCCTTGAACAGAGCTCCTAGGCGAGTTTACACTGTTGCGCCCAGGGGGGGTCCTCCTAGGGCATACTGTTGTTTTTTGGAGAACTGATGCCGCTCCCAAGAACAGCACTGTCACTCCCAGTGTGCTCTGCCACCACCACCCCCGCCCAGCTCAACGTATAGATATGCAAATAAACAAACATTATACAACTCTTATGTGTTTCCACTTCCCACAAGGGACCTGATCTTAAACAAGGTTGCCCCTGGGACTTCCTAATGTTCGACAGAGTGGGGAGCGTAGAAGAGAACGCACAGGGAAAACGCCAGAGAGGGGAAATGAAAAAAGAAAGAAAGAAGAACACGGGTTTATAGGCAAGCAACGGAGAAAGAACGAAAGAAAAAACAAAAAATGGTGGAGACAGAAAAACCGGAGAGAATTATGCAGGTATAAAGCCAGGCTTCCCCAAACTGGTAGCTTCTCAGGTGTTTTGGACCACAACCCCCCCAGGATCCCCCAGCTAGGCTGGCCGGGGGATTCTGGAAGTTGTAGTCCAACACGTCTGAAGTGCGCCAGGTTGGGAAAGAAGCGGACGAGTGAGGAGATGGCACGAACGCAGACGGTCGATGTCCGGTGCGGTGGCTTCTGGTTCTTGAACTCATCCCGCTGCTTGGCGCAGCCGTGGCGGATGGTGGGCCTCTCACCTTCTTGAATTCCCGGACGGGCACAAACTGGACGATGTCGCGGACGGCCCTGCCCTCGTCGGACTCCAGCATCCCGCGGTCTCCGTTGAGCTCCCGCATGTCCGAGAAGTCGGCGTTCCCGATGCCCACAATGATGATGGAGAGGGGCAGGCGGGAGGCCCGGACCACCGCGTCGCACGCCTCGGGCATGTCGCTGACCACGCCGTCCGTCAGGATCAGCAGCACGCGGTACTTCTGTTGGGGGCAGGAGAGAAGCGGGGCTAGGACCAGGGGTGCCGCTGGGCACCTGCGAGATTTGGGGGGCAAATCTGCCTATGCCGATTCATAGCTATATAGGCAAATGTAGAAAGAATTGCTGGGGTTTATTTAAATTTCACAGGAGGCAAAGCCAGCCAAGCAATTCCTCACCCAAATTATCTCAAAGAAAAGACGTTCTTAAGTTCATTTGTACCCCATCTCGGTTCCTTTCATAGATCATAGAGTTGGAAGGGGCCCGCAAGGCCCATCGAGTCCAACCCCCTGCTCAATGCAGGAAACTAGAGGAGGGGGTCTCCCATCCAAGGAATCACCAGGCCTGACCCTGCTTAGCTTTCCACACTGAGACAAGCTGAGCCAGCATGTTAAACCAGTGTTCTCCAACCTTGGGTCCCCAGATGTTTTTGGCCTACAACTCCCAGCATGCCCCAGCCAGCGTAGCTGGCTGGGGCATGCTGGGAGTTGTAGGCCAAAAACATCTGGGGACCCAAGGTTGGAGAACACTGTGCTAAACCAATGGGAATTGTTTTTCCCTGAGCTAAGTCCTGCAGGGAGAGATTTTGGGGAGGAGGGGGGGGCGTGGATTTGGAGCATGTGGGGTGAGGAGAGTTAACCCTTCCCTCCCCAGCTGCAATCCCCACCTGAAAATGTCCCCCCCCCACGTGTCAATTAGGCTAAGAAAAAAACCTTCCGTTGGCACTCGGGGCTCTGGAGAATAAATTTGGTGCCCTGGGAAATACATTTGGGGCCAGGACTCCATGGGCCCCTGGCCGGGGCCAAAACGCAGCTGGATCCTCCTTCCTCCACCCCATTCTGCTAGACTCCAGAGCAGATGGCCCCCAAATATCCCTCCCCAAACGCCCCTAGCCGTACCGTGGGCATCCCGGTTTTCTCTTCCTCGGCTGCAGGGGCCGCCACCTTGTTGATGATAGGGGCGACATTGGTGGGACCGTAGAGCTGGATCTGGGGCACGCAGCGCTTGTAGGCCTCAATCACCCCAGTGATCCCTGAGGGAGGAGGAAACGGGCAGGTGAAAGGAGCACTCCTATATTCCTACTTGGCCCAAATGGGGGGGGGAGGGGTAAGGCAGGGCTGGCGTTGCTTGCTTTCATTTGTGCTTTAAACATCTGTGTGACAGAAGGATACCCAACAGGTAAAGCTCCCCCCCCCCCGCCAACCCCAGCCAGTGCAAAGTTGCAGGAAAAGACATGCTCCGTTTCCAACTACTTGTAGGCACAGGAGCCCTGCCATTAAAAAACATGGCAACCCCAGGCTAAGATTTTCCATGACAAAACCAGTCAGATATCTTTTTCCATTTCTTCAGTTTTGCGATGCACAAGACTCAGAACAGCCGTCCCAAACCTGGCGCCCTCCAGAGGTGTCGGGGCTACAGCTCCCATCATCCCCAGCCCCCTGGGGATGATAGAATCTGTAGCCCCGGCACCTCTGGAGGGGCGCCAGGTTGAGGAAGGCTACATAAGAGGGGGCCAGCGGATGGGGACGTTCGTTAGCCGGACTCCGGGGTTCTCTTCCCAGACTTGTGGCTTAGTGACTTGAACAAGGCCCAGTTTCCATTTCAGATAAACAGAAGGGAGCAGGACCAAAGGGAGAAATGGCAGAGCCGAAGCTACCAGCAAACGGAGGCCCAGATTAGGACCTCAGGAGGGATGGATTTGGTCCCCGGGTCTGCCCCCCCTCACTTAGCCCTTTGCACAGTCTGCATCAGGCATCTGTTTATCCCTTCAGATCTCTGGGTCTTGATCTCTCCCCTTCTCCCGCTGCTCCACCCCCTCCTTGACGTCAGAGGTTTTCAGCCTCAACATCTGATCTGAGTCGTGAACGGGTTAATGCACTCATTAGCCATCTTTTTATCTGCACATCGGAGATCGCCTACTTTCGCATTCTGGGTTGTCCGGCTCGAAGTTGACAGCAAAATCGTGAGACACCTGTCCGGGACAAAAGGACCTTGGATGAGAACAGAGCGAAAGAGATGAATCACCCGTCCGTCCCGGCTAATCGGTTTCCAGAAAGCCCCTGGGCTTGCCTCAAAGTCTGGAGGAATCCGTGCGCCAAAACCGAAGGCCGGGAACCGCTTGTCACTGGAAGAGAAAAAAATCTGGGTCACGGAGCCGAAAGCAGCCCAGTTTCCCCACGGGGTGCAGGGCGGGCGGGCGTCCCTCCCTGGACCGAACGAGCGAGCAGACGGGCTCCTTCCTCTACCTGTCATAGTCCTGGCAGATTTCGCCCACGGAGGACAGGGCCTTCAGGTACTCGTTGGGCTCCTTGGGGTTGATGAAGTGCAGGGAGTGCTCGCTCCGGGGGTCTCCGTTGGAGGCTGTAAAGTCAATGGCCACCTGCGGGAGGTGGGAGAGCGGGTGGTGCAGTGGTTGGAGTGCCGGACTCGAACCGGGGGCAGGGGGACCCCGAGTTTGAATCCCCATTCAGCTGCAAGGCTCCCTGGGCAGCCAACCCTACCTCGCAGGGTTGTTGTGAGGCTAAAATGGGGGAGCGAGGGGGGGTAGGAGCAACCATGTACATCACCGCCCTGACCTCCACTGAGGAAGGGCGGGATAACGCCTGGTGACCTTCAGATGCGTCAGACTACAACTCCCACGTGCTGGCTGAGGATTGTGGGAGGTGTAGTCCCACATGTCTAGAGGGCACCAGATTGGGAAAGGCAGCGATACAACAAGCAAGGGAACAAACAATGCCCTTCCTCTCCCACACGATGGCTCCTTTGATGGGGAGGGCGCGGCTCTTCCTGCCCCCCCCCTCTGGCTCCACCTCCCAACTTCTTCCTTCTCCCTTACCGTGAAGGAGATCTGTAAGCCGCCCATAATGTAATCCAGGAAGTGTGGACTTTCTCCATCTGCAGAGAAGCACAGAAGGAAGTGTCAGCTGTCTCCTGATCCTTTTCGTTTTCCTTTTTCGACAAACGCCTAAAATGTCACACGAGCCGACCAAGCCACCACCATCACCCACTATGGTCTTCCCCAGCCAGATGTGTCGGACTACGAGGCCCAGCATCCCCCCCACTCCCCAGCTAGCATGGATGGAGACACCGGCAATTGAACCTGGGGCCCTCTGCGCGGAAAGCAGGCATGCCATTGCCATCCCTGGTCTGTGGCCCTCTTTGCTGAAGCAAGGGCTTCTGGGTTGGGTTCTCAGTCCACTCTTCAAGGGGGTCCCGCTACAGTCCCTTGGGTTGGCTCTAGGCTTAGGGCACAATCCTATACATATTTAGAGAGAGAGAAAAGGCCTACAACTCCCAGCCTGCCCCAGCCAGCCATGGCTGGCTGGGGCATGCTGGGAATTATAGGCCTTTTTTTTTTCTGTCGAAAAACATGCATAGCATTGCACCTTTAGCCACATTTTGAGTGGACCCATACTTAACTCTTAAGTATGACTACTCTTGGATCCAACCAGTGATAGGCACTTCATCGGGATTAAGCTGAACTGGTTGCCAGTCTAATTTCCAGTGTAAGGCATAGAAGGGAAAGTGACTTTCTCCTAGAAAATCCGCTTCCAGTGTCCCCGTCTGCCCTCAGGCAGTTTCAAGGGCCCTGCTAATTCAAGATGTTCAAGCCAGAGCCCTCAACCCCCAAACTGGAGTACTCTTGTCTGTCTACAACAGGGCGCTGAAAATCCGCCCCACCTGGGGTCCCAAATCCGGCCTTCCGAGGTTCCCTAAATAAATGGCCACGCCACCTCCCCCTCGCTCCGCCCCGTTTCCCCCGCCTGCCAGCCATTTGGGTGGTGGTTTCCCCGGATTTTCTCCGGGTGGGGGAAGGAAAAGGCTGAAATGCCTCTCCTAAGGCATGAGTTGCTAGCAGTAAGAACTGGAAGCGAAAAGACGCTGGTATTTTTGGTCCAGTGGCCCCGCCCCTTCTAACCTTTGGCCCCACCCACCACCGAGAGCTTCTCCATCCCATCTCGCCGAGAGCTTCTCCATCCCACGCTCCCGATATAGCAGTGTCCTCCAACCTTGGGTCCCCAGATGTTTTTGGCCTACAACTCCCAGCATGCCCCAGCCAGCATGGCCGGGGCATGCTGGGAGTTGTAGGCCAAAAACATCTGGGGGACCCAAGGTTGGAGAACACTGCGATATAGCTCCATCGCATTCCCTTCTCACTTCTGTCCGCGCTTTCCCTCCGCCCCGCGACTTCCCCTGCCTGCTGCAGCAAGCAAGCAAGCAAGCCCCTGTTCTACATCAATCCGCTCGCGGCCAAAATCATCATTTGCATCTTGTCATCATCATCCATATTTAAGCGGCAAATCCTTCAGGGCGCAGACGCTGAACGTGTCAATTTGCAATTGCTGACTTTCTCAGGTCAGGCGGAACACCCCGAGCGAGGTTTTATAACGAAGGGCGCAATCCTGTGCAAGGGGGGGGGGGGGAAGGCCTACAACTCCCGGCATGCATGCTGGGAGTTGTAGGCCTTTCCGCCCCCCTGTCTAAACACACACATAGGGACGTGCCTTAAAGGGTTTTTAACCACTGAGGGCCAAGTAACTGTTGATCCCAGCTTAAAAACTTCAAAGGCAATTGCCAGTCATCTTTGGTGCTTGTTTGCAATGTTCAGTATTACCTGGACTGGACCGCACGTAAGATAATTATGACCTCTAAACAGCCCACCTTGCACTGTGTGAGAACGATATACCCGGAGTTCTTGTAATTCTTCTTCTTTTCTTGATATTTATGGTTAATACACGCCCATTTCACCTATCGGGAAAAAAAAAATAAAAACCACAGAAAGGGGTCTCCTCCGCACCATGCTACAATATTATCAGAACCGATGAAGAGCCCTGTTGGATCACACTGAAGTTGCTAGCCAATCCAATATTATAATATTATGAGGGAGGAGGAGCAGGGAAAACCACACCAAAATGTCTCTCTCTCTCTCTCTGTGTTCACTTTCTCCATGCATCATTTTTATAAACCTCTTATCATGTCCCCCTTTGGACAACTTTCCCCTCAGCTAAACTCCAAGCTTTCAAGATGGCGGAGCAAGGGTGCTTGAGGAGAAGGACAGACAAGATCCTCAGCGCCCAGGAGTGTTGAGCACCTCCAACACTTCCTCCCGCTTAACTTTGCTTCCCACAGAAGAGAAAAAATTGACACGTCTCTCTGCTACATTTCTCCCACTCTTAAGCAAAGTTCGGGTAAAGGCAGACACACACAGAGCGTTTGGAGCAGCGGGGCAGATCCAGAGGCACCCTTGCTGCATCCAAGTGGACCTTTTCTCTGACTAGAGATGGGGAAAACGGGTCTGAAGGTTTGAAGCAGAAGCCAGCTGTGCTCAGCACTGATTGGTCAGCTTCTGCAGTGTGTCACCAAGAAACAGATACCCTAATCCCCAGTGCAAGTTTTCCACTTTAAAAACTTTCTATTATTATT
The DNA here is from genome assembly GCA_021292165.1 of Shinisaurus crocodilurus. Lineage (NCBI taxonomy): Eukaryota > Metazoa > Chordata > Lepidosauria > Squamata > Shinisauridae > Shinisaurus > Shinisaurus crocodilurus. The sequence continues at coordinate 295,931,210 of CM037877.1, read as the reverse complement.
ATTATTATTATTATTATTATTATTGGCCAATTCATTATATTATTCAATATGCAGAATAAAAAAAAATCTTCCAATATCCTCAGAATAAATTCCCATAAAAGAATAAACTTGAAGGAAGTAGGGGGGGGGGGGGACGACATTACAAGGTATCATCAGGCGATCACTCGTGACCGAGTAAGATTGTCTTCCAGGATAAAAATTTACAAAAAGAAAATTTTAAAAGGAGGAAATTCTAAAGAAAATTGTGTAGATTCTAGCGATGGGTCCGTAAGTGACTGTGGAGGCCAATTCTAGATCCAAAGAGCTTCCCACAGTGAGGACACAGGTTACCAGATGGAAGATGGTCCTGTAAAGGATTCGTTTGACGTGCTTTTCGCTTAGCACGTTTCTCCCTTTCACTTTGCACTCGGGCTTCTATTACAAGGTATATACTATATTTGTTAACATAAAGGATGTAGAGAAAAATAGTATTTCACATTGGGATATATTAAAACCTTTTTTTACAACAATCAGTAAAAGGTTCCCAATTTTGTTCCGGGTTTGTGTATTTTCTTTTGTTCTAATATAATGAGTTAATTTAGCCATCACTGCTAGCCCCCCCCCCCCCACTTTTTAAATCTTTCTTTCTTTATAATACTTTTATACCACTTAGGGAGCAATCCTGAGCATGTTTAGACAGAAAATAAGCCTGACAGTTCCCAGCATTCCCCAGCCAGCATAGCTGACTGGGGAATGCTGGGAGTTGTAGGATTTTTTTTTTTCTGTCTAAACATACATAGGATTGCACCCTAAGTGGTATAAAAGTATTACCAAGAAAGAACTTTTTGTAGGACTTCCCCTCCCCCCATCTAATCATGCATAGGATTACACTCTTAATATGCTAAGGTCCCTAAGCGGTTCACATTAAAAATACAAGATAACGAGATAAAAACAATATAAAATAATAAATAATTTAAAACATTGCAACATAATATCGATAGAGTAGGGCAATATATAATACATTACAGGTCAGGGAAACAAATAACATTATCAAGAGGCATTTAAAACTTGCCACTGTTTCTGCCTCTTGAACCGCACATGGGAGAGCGTCCCACATTTTTAATGAATACGGTGAAGAATGAATGGATGAATGCACGAACGTCCCCACGGCACTTGTCAAATTTAAAAAGGGAAGGAAAAAGCAAACATCCTGCCAGCTTTTTTATTTCTGCCTGTTGCTTCGGTCACAATGTTAGGAAGGAGACCACAGGCCAGGTCTCACGGAGCCCCCACAGAGAGACATCCAGCATGGCATTGTGGTTAGAGTGTTGGGCTGGGACACTCCCCACTCGGCCATGAAGCTCTCTGGGTGGCTTTGGGCCAGTCACTGACTCTCAGCCTAACCTACCTCACAGGGTTGTTGTGAGGATAAAATGGAGAGGAGGAGGAGGAGGATTATGTAAGCCGCCTTGGGTTCCTTGCTGGAAAAACAGCGGGGTATAAATGTAAAAATAGCAGAAGGAACCTCTGTGAGCGCTGTTTTTATATGAGGCCTGTCTTTGCCCAGATTTGCTTCCCCACACCTTGCCTCTCCCCCCCTTCTTTGCTTTCCCTCTTTCCATTTAACTACCTCCTCTCCTATGGAAGCCGGTAGCATCTGCTGGAAGTTGGTGCTGAACTCGCCAATGTAGTCGTGTTTTCCGCTGGAGTCATGATCATAAATGACACACTAGAAAGGGGAAAGTGGGAACAAGAAAGTGGGTCAGAGACACCTCCGGGTACATCTGCTCCTATACTTTGCCTGGATTCTTCAAAAAGAAACAAGTTCAAGCTCCATCAGTACTCTGGAAGCTCCAAATGTACAAGGCAGACATTGGGTTCAGACTCATTGAGTGTGCGTCGTGGTCGAACCATGGCTTGTTGTTGAAACGTGGGTTATTGCGTTGTCTGAACCCAGCTGCGCTAGCAAGCCATGACTTGTTAACCATGAACAACCCATAACGAGAACCTATGGCTTGTTGTTGGGTTGTGAACTGTGGGTTTGTGTTCACCATGGTTTGTTATCTCAGCAGGGTTCAGACACCACGATAACCCACGTTTCAACAACAGCCCACGGTTCAACGACAACCCGCACTCACCCCTTGCGTGTGGGTTATCATTTATTTATTTATTTATTTATTTATTTATTAATTATATTTATCAATCGCCCATCTGGCCGGTCACCCGGCCACCCTGGGCGATGTACAATTAAAATACAGCAACAACACAATAAAATATAACAATTAAAACAATATAAAAAATTCTCATTAAAAACCTAACCCACCCCATATTCCCATATTCCCGCCTGAACAGCCATGTTTTTAATGCACGGTGGAAGCTCATCACGGAGGGGGCATGGCGAAGGTCACTAGGGAGGGAGTTCCATAATGTGGGGGCCGCCACAGAGAAGGCCCTCTTCCTAGTCCCCACCAGCCTGGCAGCTCTGGCTGATGGGATAAGGAGAAGGCCGTCCGTGGCAGACCTTGTTGAGCGGCCTACTTGATGTTGTCTGAACCCAGATTTCAACTGAGCAAGGTTTGTTCCCGTTGCTTGCGGCTAGCTGCAGGGAAGGAAAGACCTCTGGAATGCTGATCACACCTGAACTGGTTTATCTCCGAAGGATGCTTGCGCAGACAGACGTGTGTAAAGCAACATGCAGAGCAATCCTAAGCATAGGGTGGCTAGGTGTCCTGTTTGACAGAGGATGATCCCCTATTTAATGGAGTGCCAGAGGACTGTCCTCTGTCTGAAGGCATCCTCTATTTAAAAGGCTGTCCTGTCCAACCCCAGTTGCCCATCAGCGGCGAGCCATGGGAGAGCAAACTGAAGAGACAGGACCACACTTCACAGCCTCCCGCACTATGGGCAGATGTACTCTACTTCTGTTTAAATTATAATCGGCATTTCTAAATTTACATCTAGACTGTATAAATTAGCACCTGCAAATTTTATGCAGCCATCCGAGGACTGCTCCGCTCATGGGCTTTACTCTCTGGTAAGTGTGTTTAAGACTGTACACCCCCAAACGCCTCTGCATGATAGATATAGCTTGGCCATTGTGCCACCTCGACTCCCACATCTTTTACAGAGAATCCCGCCATCCTGAGGCTACACATGTTCCAACTCAATGCGCCCCGGTCTCCTGTCGAGCCTCCATCCCTCCGCTCTAACCTCCATTGGCCTTCCCAAAGTCCCCAAGGGTTGCCGCTGCAGGGTGGAAACTCACCCGGATGGTTTTCTCAGGGTCGCAGCTACACAAAGATTGCAGGGAGACACGGAACGGTTCCCACCGGGGACTCAGGTTGTTCTTCACCACCTGGTGCATGATGGGAAGGGAAACACACACAATGGCAGGGAAGCAGTGGTATTTATCCCAAAGACGTTTTCCCCCCAGGGCATCACACCGCTTCCTTTGCCCACCTCACTCGCTAGTCTCATGCCCAGCTTAGTGTAAGGCACACCTAGTGTAAGACGGCCTTTTTGGTGGTGGCACCGAAATGTCGGAACACTCTCCACGGCAAGATCTGTCAGGCCTCCGCCCTTCCCGCATTTAGGCAGGCTTGAAAAGTCTTTGTTTTAGACAGGCCTTACATGTATAGTGACTTGGGGTGCAATCCTAGGCAAGTGTAGACAGAAAAAAAGGCCTACAACTCCCAGCATGCCCCAGCCAGTTTTGCTGGCTGGGGCATGTTGGGAGTTGTAGGCCTTTTTTTCTGTCTACACTTGCCTAGGATTGAGCCTTCGCTGTTTTTCAAAAAAATTGCTGACATTTTTTCCTTGCTGTTTTATTAACCGTACATTTTGGTCATATTGAATTATGGGGGCATAAATCCTGGGCAAAAGTGGAGCACAAATAATAATAATAATAACAACAACAACAAGAACAACAAAATATAATAACAATAGCTGCCTCATAAGCCCACACCCCTAAGAAAAATATGGAAATTAAGTAAGTGCTGATTCCCTCTCTGCGCACCAGACTTGATGAAAAAAGAAATTCTGGTTCAAAGTTTTCTTTTTCCGCAACATGTGCATTTATTTAAACTCAACTGCAAATCGCGGGAAGTGATAATTCCCCTTTATGCTGCACTGGTTAGGCCTCATCTTGAGTACTGCGTCCAGTTCTGGGCACCACACTTTAAGAAGGACGTAGACAAACTGGAGAGGGCTCAGAGGAGGGCAACAAGGATGATAAAGGGACTGGAAACAAGGCCCTATGAGGAGAGACTGAAAGAACTGGGCATGTTTAGCCTTCAGAAGAGGAGACTGAGGGGAGATATGATCGCACTCTTCCAGTACTTGAAGGGATGTCACACAGAGGAGGGTCAGGATCTCTTCTCGATCATCCCAGTTTGCAGGACACGGAATAATGGGCTCAAGTTACAGGAACCCAGATTCCACCTAAACATCAGGAAAAATTTCCTGTACTGTCAGAGCAATAAGACAATGGAACCAACTACCTCGGGAGGTGGTGGGCTCTCCCACTCTGGAGGCATTCAAGGTGCAGCTGGACAGCCATCTGTCAGGGATGCTTTGACCTGGATTCCTGCATTGAGCAGGGGATTGGACTCGATGGCCTTGTAGGCCCCTTCCAACTCTACTTTTCTATGATTCTATGATCTATTCAGAGCCAAACATTCAGGGATTTGATCGGATCATAGCCCTAGTATTGGTACATCTTTTTCTGTGTCTCTGTACCTTCCACCCCTCGTGGTTCTGTCACTGCCCCCCCCGTTCCCTTCAGTTTATCTCCATCCAGCCCCATCAAAGCCCCCAAAACCTTCCTCCCACCCCGGGAGCCCTGTCCCCCTGCCATTGTCCAGCCCTTCACTAAGCAACTTGCGCAGACCATAATAACATAGATTATTATAGAGCTGGAAGGAGCCTACAAGGCCAACGCCCTGCTCAAGGCAGGAAACTAGAGGAGGGGGTCTCCCATCCAAGGAATAACCAGGCCTGACCCTGCTTAGCTTTCCACGCTCAGACAAGCTGAGCCAGCGTGAGCCACTTAAAGAGATCCCTGCTGGATCAGGCCCAGGGTCCATCTCGTCCAGCATTCTGTTCACACAGTGGCCAATCAGCTGCCCAAGGGAAACCCACAAGCAGGATATGAGCGCAACAGCACCCTCCCGCCCATGTTCCCCAGCAACTGGTGTACACAGGCATACTGCCTCTGATACTGGAGGTAGCATAGAGCCGTCAGGACAAGTAAGCCCTCCAAATTGGTGGCCATCACGACATCTTGTGGAAGAGAATGCCATAATTTAATTACGTGCTGTGTGAAGAAGGACTTCCTTTGCTCTGTCCTGAATCTCCCGCCAATCTCCAACCCATCATATGCTCACCTCTGTCCTCCAAACCAGGTTCTCCGTCTCATTGCTGTTGACCTTATATACCTCCAGGAATGGGTCAGATTTGCTGAAGAAATCCTACACGTGGAGTAAGAAACCAGTTCCAAGCGTCAGAATACTACGGGGAGAGACACGGAAGCAAGCGCGCCGGCATGCAGTCCCTACATATACAACAAGGGTGCAGAACGTCAGGTCCGTGGGCCTAATCCAGCCCTCCATAGGTCCCAATTTGGCCGCCCCAGGGTTCCCTGGTAGGCCACACTCTCTTCCCCTAGACCACGCCCTTTTCCACAACCTCTGATTTTTTTGGTGGCTTTTGTGCTGTTTTCCCTCCCACTCTAAAAGGTTGATTAGCCCAAGGCTTAGTGACTCGCCGTGAGAGCTTTAAGCTGAAATATGCTGGCATTTCTTGTATTTTTGGCCCCAGACCTTTTGCCTTAGCCCCTCCCATTTTGCCTTCAGTCCCGCCTACCATTGGAATGCGGCCCCCAAGAGCTCCGAAATGGAATGCAGGCCCTCGGACAGAAAGAGGTTCTGTACCCCTGGTATACGAGAACGCTGGATCCAGATTTCTCTCTCCATAGAAGCTTCTTAACAACCCCACCAGCCACACACACACCCTAGTCCACCCCAGACACACATACATGCTTCATCTCTCTCTGTTCTCCCATCCCAGGCTGTTCTCAGGCTGAGCTTCAACCTCCCAACCCACAAGTAAGGGTGACTCCGTATCCCAGACGGGTGGAGGTGATCAGATTCCAAAGAGATTGCCCGGGCCGTGAATCAGCGCTCGTTCTTAAGGCCTCTTTGAAAACACCGAGTTGGATCCAGACTTAGGGTACAAAAATATGCGTGTTTAGACAGAAAAAGAAAAAGCCCTATGCCTCCCAGCATTCCCCAACCAGCTATGCTATGCTGGGGCATGCTGGGAGTTGAAGGACTTTTTTCTGTCTAAACATGCCTAGGATTGCGCTCTTAGTCATGCTTCGAGCCAGACCCATTGCAGTCAATAGGACTTAAGTCAGACAGCCGTGCCTAACTTAAGTCCCATGTGATTTCCATTGGGTCTACACTAAGTCTGGATCTAAGCTATTATGATTTTAAGGCAGCACATTTAAAATGGGAGATCTGCCTTGTGAACATGTTGAAAGAAACTGCAATATCTGAAGCATGCAATGTTTTTTTGTTTTTGTTTTTTATTAGAAAAACACCCCCTTAAGAATAATGCAGAAACAAGCTGTGGTGAACCATGAGTCCCGTCCCCCGCCCCCGCTGTGCATGTTTCTATGTCCTGGTTAAAAAGATGCGCACGATCCCAATGTCATAGCTTTAGGTAGCACATGACAGTGGGCTGTATATATAAAATTCTGATGAGATCCTCCGTGGCCAAACCACTTCAAAATCCAGCGGGAGACTTTGCATAACAGAACGGGACAACTCCTACGGTTATCGGACATATTCCAAGGCTGAGCTTTGACACTGACGAGAAATTTGTGGGCTCTAATTTAGTGCAGACCTGGTTTCTTTCACAGCCACGACCAACTGCCTTCCCTCCTTCTTATTCTTCCCCATTTAGAAATACCTACGAGTCTACGGCACACGGCAATAAAAATGCCTTTTATTGGACCGATCAAGAACGGTTTTAAAACGTTGCACGCTTTCACGTTCCACCGCTCTCTTTCTCAGCGCGAAGGCTTCTGTGAAACCTGCAAAAAAACAACAACCTCTCTTTAATTCTGTAAGGCCGCCGCTCTGGTTTTTTGCATACCTTGTCATCCAGCTCTTGCCCGTGGAATTCCAGCTGCACAAAGTCGTTGGTTGTGGAGACCTCCTCGGCTTCGATCTGTCGGCAGAAACGACCCAGGGAGATCAACGCATCCCCAGAGCAGCGTAGATGCGCATGGAGCTGATGGAGAGGATTCATGCCCTCTCCGCCATGGTTTGCCTGAAAGTGGGCCTTCCAGCTCCCGTTAAATCCTGCCCCCCACCCAGCACTGGTTTAATATATGTATTGATTGACTCGGGGCGTAAAGGCCTACAATTCCCAGCATGCCCCAGCCAGTTCTGCTGGCTGGGGCATGCTGGGAGTTGTAGGCCATTTTCCTGTCTAAACTTGCATAGGATTGCACCCTTAACTTACTTACGGCGGGGCAATCCTCACCACCCATGCTTGATGCCTGGAAAAGGTTAGCATCTAGCGGGGTCACCCCTCTGCTAGCCTCCGTTCCTAGAGGAAAGCTCTGCTGCTGGGAAGGGGCTCCCCTGCTTCGGAGGCCCCCCCCAGCTGCACCAGGTTGCCAAAACGAGGTGTGACAAAACCCAATATTCCGATTTTAGATCAACAGTTCCCCCTGGAGCTTCTGGCACTATGGCCCCATGTTGGGACGCCTGAATACGCTTATCTGACCTTTTTATTCTCCAGTACGTATCGAAACAGGTACGCTCTCTCTCTCTCTCTCTCTCTCTCTTTGTTCTTCTAGAATAGGCGACCTGGTTTAAACCAGCTGGCAGCAGAAGCTGGTGGCTCCTATATCGGTGGGGCTCCTAATCCATTGCAGGTTTTCTCCTGTGCTTTATAGAGCTATCTATGGTGCTGAACTCCACCCCCAAAATAGGTTCGCCACCATGGTTAGCTGCTATACAGCTCAGAATAAAAGCTGCAATGGATTAGGAGCCCCACTGAAATGGGAGTTACCGGCCTCCACTGCCAACTGCAGTGTTTTGAGATGTAGGTATAGAGTCGTTAGGAAGGTGGGTCCAGCCACTACGTAATTTTCTGATTGGCTGGCTAGACCGCTGGTGTCAGAAATCGATGCTATTGCATGACTGGGCAAAACAAGGAGTCCGCCAGTAGGGATAATCATCCCCCCTGACCCGGACTGTACCATGAGGCATTTCAGGGGTGATCCGCCTTGGAACCGCTGGATCCAAAAGCCGCTTTGGCCCGATACAGGGTCCTCACCTAATGCCAGCATGGAACTGGTGTAGGAAAATTCTCTCCAAATCATAAAAAAAAAACCCCACCCCACTCTGCTACGGTGGGCGGTGGGGGAACGAAAACACATACACACACTACCTTGCCAGCGCGAGCCAGCAAAACTGTGGATGAAGCAATGCACCCGCCTCTTTGCTCCTCCCAGCCCTATTTATTTATTTATTTATTTATTTATTATATTGCCATCCCACCATTTTTCCCCGCAAGGAACCCAAGGTAGCTTATATGATCCTCCTCCTCTTCATTTTGTCTTTACAACAACCCTGTGAGGTAGGTCAGGCTGAGAGTCCGTGACTGGCCCCAAGTTACCCAGTGAGCTTCATGGTCGAGTGGGGGATTAGAACCCAGGTCTCCCGGGTCCCAGTCCAGCACTATAACCACTATGCCACACCACACTGGCTCTCCCTTCAGGATTGCTCTGTTCCAGATTTCCTTGGTCCGTTGCCCAGTAACTGTCATTCTCTGGGCGACTTGCAAAATGTGAACAATTTAAAACTGTAGCCTTGCCCAAAGGTTTTCCCAACCCAAATTCTAAACAATGAGAAGTTGTATTTTTAAATACAGGAGAGCCAGTGCGGTGTGTCGGGAGTGGGACTGGGAAGACTCAGGTCCAAATCCACTTTCCACTCCAGCCAAGGAGCTCACTGGCCAGTCCTACCTGTCCTGATGCTAGATTTTAGCAGGGTTCTGCTCACTGACCCAATTGCTCTACAGGGGCCCACTCTGGCCCACCAAGGCCTCAGAATCTGGCCCGCCACGACACGCTCCCCAAGCCGACGCTCCCTGACTGCATACCGCTTGACGACCGGCCCCTGGATGCGTGAGGGGACATTGGCGAAAATGGACATTGGCCATGCTGGCTGGGGAAGATGGGAGCTGTAGTCCAACGCATCTGGAGAGTGCTGGGTCGGGGGAGGCTGTGCTAGGCTGTGGCAGAGTTTGTTCAGCCCTGATAGTGCCCTGGGCCTCCAGACAACTCAGGCCAAGCTGTCTCCCAGGGCGGCGGCGGTGGTGTGAGGCTAAAAGACTTCTCCGGGCCCTGGGAAGAGGGGTGGGGGCTCTCTCCCTCAGGAGAACAACACCTCTTTGCACCCGGAGGGCATTCCCTGAGCGTCCCGTTGGCGCGGCTTATTGCCGTCTTTCTCACAACAACCCTGGACGCAGGGATGTTGAAGAGTCCTTGGTCTCGAGTCACGAGTCGAGTCACGAGTCTTTGGACCCGAGTCTCGAGTCCGAGTCCTTGGTCCAAAATGGTGACTCACGAGTCCTGAGTCACTCCCAAAACTGACTCCACGAGTCCCTATTAAAATCAATGGGTTTCCCCCCCAACAAAATAAGGCTACTTCAGATATGTGGCTTAAATAAATTCTAGGCACAAGTGTGCCTTTTTATTTCAAAACTCTGCAACTGATTTTGGCAAGAACAGACCAGGCAGACAAACCCAAAATAACCAGGCAGGCAGAGGAGGCAGGGAACCCCAAAGCAGGCAGGCAGAGGCCTTTGTCTTGGACAATTCAAACTGCTGGAACAGGTCAAGAAGAGACCAGGCAGGCAGAGGAGGCTGGGAACCCCAAACAGGCAGGCAGAGGCAGCCAAATCCAAAATGTCTGACCCTAACCCAAACCCCTCACAACAACACATCAATCAAAATAAATCTCAACACATCGTTGGGGCTGCGCTCCTGGTAGCTGTCCATAGAGGCTGAGCAGCGGCGCGCCTCGCTTCCATGCGCTCTTCACCGGTGATCGCGCTCCTTCTGGTACAGCCAGAAGACTCATCAACAGCCCAGGGATGTTGACGAGTCCTTGGTCTCGAGTCCCGAGTCGAGTCTCGAGTCCCATTAAAAATATTGGGACTCGAGTCCGAGTCGAGTCAGAGGGGGGACTCAGTCTGACTCACGAGTCGAGTCCTGAGTCCCCATCCCTGCCTGGACGGTAGGCCACCAGGACTGCAAACACGGCACCTTGAGTCAATCCCTGCCATTTCAGCCGTGTGCCAGTGGACCCCGGTTGCCAGTAGCACTCTCTGCATGCTCAGAAGCACCCTTGCGGCCCGCGGGTTCCGAGACCGAGTCCAGACGTTGGAGGTATGCTCTGGCCACGGGCCGCCCCGCGTCTCCCGAGACGCCCCCCCCCCGGCCTCTTTCCCTCACGCCTGCCCTTCGCCTCTCTTTGCCCTTCCCTGTCCCTCAACGGGCTCTTCCACCCCCCCTCCATCCGCCCACCCACCCCACCCCGCCCAGGGGGATTATTGTCCTACCGTGATAGTCGACTTCTCCACAGTCTCTCCGCCCGACAGCACCAGCTGCTTCGTGACCTTGGTTTGGGAGACAATCTGTGGAGTCAGTTGTTGAGTCGCCGGGAGAAAGGAAAGGACAGAATTAACGACCCACCAGGGAAAGAAAGAAGGAAAGAAAGAGAAGGAAGGAAAGGAAGGAAGGAAGACCACTCCTCCCTCCGCACTTCAAAAGAAACGGGGCTGTGAGCTGGCCGGCGTCAAGGACAGGCATGGTCGGGCATCCGCCGAGGGCCCACAACCCAGCAGGGGCCCACTGGCAAGAACCCCTCCTCTTCCCCGTTGCCCCCTGCTTGTCCACCTGCCTCTCGCTCTGGCCCAGACAGGGGTGGGGGAGACGGAGGAGGAACCGGGAGATGCCACGGCCTGCTCGCTCACTGGCTTGCTTTCTGCCTCTCAAGCAGGCAAGTGGTAGCCATGATGAGGAAAGAGGATGAAGAGCAAAAGCAGCAGCTGCTCACAATGGCGGCGAGAAATAGACTCACTGAGGGCGTGTTGCCCCAGGGCCCCCAAAAGCCCGGAGCCAGCATTGTTGGTACCTTCACACACCTGACGAGAGAGATTAGCCAAGAGTTCAAAACGCACTACACAATTTGGCTCCCTGGAAATCGCCATCTGCCTGGTGTGTGTGTGTGTGTGTTTTAAAGGTAACCAAGTTTCTAGCCCTCATGAGCTTCAGCCAGGGATACCCGGCCAGGTCCAAATCCCTGCTCAGCCACAAAGCTTACGGGGTGACTTTCTCTGTGAACCTAGACTACCTTACACAGGGCTGTTGTGAGGTGAAAATAGAAGGGAACTCTATACCTCAACCTGAGCTCCTTGGAGAATAGGTGGGATGAAAAAGAAATGTACGAAATAACATTAAAACTGTAAGTCGCGCCTAGCGAATTTGTGGACATTAAAATGTGGTGTGGCAGCCTGAAGAAGAAGGATTTTTGCAGACGGAAAGTTCTTTCCACAGAGACTGCGCAGGGATGATTCAACTGCTGGAAAGCATCGCCAAAACATACCCCCACCAAGCTAGCAAATCTGTTGAATGCAGAAATCCCATTTACTCAGCGATCAAACTGCCTTCAGTCCCCGCCCTGTTTGTGGGCTTGCTAGAGGCATCGAGCTGACCACTGTCAGAAACAGAATGCTGGGCTCAATGGACCGGGGGTGGGGGGGTGTTTCTTCGGTTCTTCTGCCTGCGAGGAGCACCTCCTGCTCTTTGCTTGGCCCACAAGAGTGTAGCGCAGGGCTGGGAAACCTTTTCTTCCATCAAGGGCTGCATTTATTTATATTTTATTTATTTATTTTATTTGTGCCCTGCCTTTCTACCAAAAAATGGCATGCAAGGCTGCTTTCCTCCGAGGTAATGCCTTGGGGGCCACATGTTGGCAGTGGGTGTGGCCAAAACTAGCGGTGGGTGGGACCATAGCCAAAAGTGAGGAGGGCCACCGCCTTTCTGCTCTGTCTCTCTTTCTGACACCCCCTTTTTCTCTCTCTTGCTGATACCCCCTTTTTCTCTCTCTTTCTCACCCCCTTTCTCTCTGACACGTTTTTCTCTCTTTCTGACACTCCCTTTTCCCCTTTCTCACATCCTTCTCTCTCTCTCTCTCTCTCTGACACCCCATTTCTCTCTTCTGACACCCCTTTTCTCCTCTCTTTCTGACACCCCCTTTTTCTTTCTCTTGCTGACACCCCTTTTTCTCTCTCTCTCTCACCCCCTTTCTCTCTGACACATTTTTCTCTCTTTCTGACACTCCCTTTTTCTTTCCCTTTCTCACACCCTTCTCTCTCTCTCTCTCTCTCTCTCTCTCTCTCTCTGACACCCCCTTTCTGTTTCTGACACCCCTTTTCTCTCTCTCTTTCTGACACCCCCTTTTTCTCTCTCTGCCCAGGGGCTGCTGGGGAAAGAGACAGATCACTCTTGTCAGAAGTCTGAACTGCTTGCTTGCACAGGGCTTTTGCAACTAGACCAAGGGCCGCATGAAATTAAGCCGATGTTCCCCCCACCCCACCCCACGGTACAAAGAGAAGCATTTTCCCCAGCAGGAGAAGCAGCCTCACCTGACCCAAGGTGCATTCAAACATCCCAAGGAGGGTCCCAGCATCGCCCCCCATGCTCTCGGCCTGCTCTCCGTCGGCATCAAACACTTCAAATCTCAAGACCTGCATCTCCTCGAAGAAATAGTCCAGCGCAAAGACATGAGCGAAGACAGGGTTCTGGGACCCACGGAGGACCTCGGAGCGCCCCACCTGGGGAGGAAAGGAGAGATGGGTGCTGGAAGAGGAAGCCACGGGACTAGGGAGCTGTGGTAGGTGCTTTGTCGCCCTTCAGACTGAAATGGAAAATATTCTTCTTTCAACAGGCATTCCACGTGTGTGAGTCCCGCTCCGGTTTAAACTGTTATATCCCTTTTCTCTGAGTGACTCAAGATGGCATAGATGGTTCCCCTCCACCAACCTTTTTATCCTCACAACAACCTTGTGAGGTAGGCTGAGCTAAAAGCTGGCGAGCAGCCCGAGAGTGTCATGGCTGAGTGGGAATTTGAACCCGGGTCTCTTCGCCCTGAGTCTGACACACTAGCCCCGCCTTCCCCAAGCTGGTGCTCTCCAGATGACTTGGACTGCAATTCCCATAATTCGATGCGAGTTGAAGTCCAACGCATAGAATCATAGAATAGAATAGTAGGGTTGGAAGGGGCCTATAAGGCCATCTAGTCCAGCCCCCTGCTCAATGCAGGAGAACAGATGTGGGCCATCCCAGGCAGCCACCCATCCATGCGCTGACCCGGCTCATACCTGCTTAGCTTCAGCATGTGGCGTGCATGATATGCTCTCGACGCCACCTGCATCTGGAGGGCACACAGATTGGGGGGAGGTTTCATCTAGCCAGGACAAATTGTATTTATATGATGAGTGCTTTAACAATGATCACAAACAAAGGATTTGGGTCTTATACTCCCGATACAATAAACAGGCACTTGGGGTTGGGAGAGACATGAACATCTATTCAAAGAGAAAAACGGATAATGTATTAAGGTGCAATCCTACGCATGTTTAGACAGAAAAAAGGCCTACAACTCCCAGCTATGCTGGCTGGGGCAGGGCATGCTGGGAGTTGTAGGCCTTTTTTCCTGTCTAAACATGCGTAGGATTGCTCCTTAACCTATTGTAATACCAAAATGTCAGCTCACACATTCCTCTGTGGTCCAGTATCTAATACATTTTTTCTCAACGTATAAAAGGCCTTTTGCTTTCCTCGGTCCTGTTCTTGGTTTTAAAATGGCTGATCTTTTAGACATGACCGGAAGGTACCGAATTAATAAGAGATAAATGGACTGTGAAAACCGTCGCTAGGTTTTAAATGCACTTTGTTCTTGCTGTTACAATTTGTATCGTCTCTTTCTTTCCCATGTATCCTGCTCTGTGCGTTTTTATTAGCAACCGGGTGGAACAGAAATATATAATAATTATTATTATCATAATTATATTAACGATAGACCGGCTGAAGGCTGCTTCCTCTTGTGGAAAGTTCCTTTCTCTGGTGGAAGGCAGATCTGTCACATCCCTCCCCTCACCGGGCTTTCTTTTTTTGCCCTCCTTTTGGAGCTGTGGCTATGTTTTTGTAAAGTTAGGGTTTTTCTCTCTATAACCTTTCCCCTTACAACTCTCGCACTGTCCCTGGGATTTATATTATCCCCAACTTATGTTAATAAACACCTTTATGTTTTCTCTGACAATATGTAAAGCACTGCTTCTCGCACAGGTTGCTTTAACCAAGTAAAGTTTCTTTAAACTACAAACGTTCCTTGAAATAAGTTCAGTGCGTAAGTTTCAGTTGATCCTATTTAATCTTCTATCCTATTCTATTTCTAAATTCACCCTCACCATCTGTTCACATTCATAATTCCTGCCTGCTTCACTCACTCGTAACTATAAGGCAGCCCCCCGGTTACGAACGTCCCGACCTACGGACAACTCATACTGAAGAACGGACCGCCATATATGTAAAAATCTTGAGTTAAATACAATGGTTCGTACTTACAAACGCACGCACTATACTTTGCGACAGTTTGCAAACACTTTGAAAACATTGTGCGGCTTCTGTTCCGACTTATGTACACATTCGACTTAAAGACAGACTTACGAACGGATCCTGTACTGCCTCTGATCAATCTGACTCTCTAACTCAGTGTTCTCCGACCTTGGGTCCCCAGATGTTTTTGGCCTACAACTCCCAGCATGCCGCTGGGAGTTGTAGGCCAAAAACATCTGGGGACCCAAGGTTGGAGAACACTGCAAACTCCCAACTAACTTAATCTGCCTCACATAGCACACACCCTTCACTCCCCCTTCACTCTCTCAGCCAATCAGCTCACATATGCAAATCCACCATTCTTCCTGCCCTTCATCTCTCCCTGGTCATAGACTTACCTACCATAAATACAGAGGTGCAACAGGAATACTTACCCGTAGCCATAGACTCATAACAAGAACACATTATTACTATACTTACCATATATCCGCATATTAATTTACACCCAAGATCATAAAATCACAAGATCCTGGATCCAACCGATAATGATAATGATAATGATAATATGGCATTCAGCCAGGAGTGGCCAGCCAGTATGCAGTCATGGTCCTACCTCACTCCACTGTTCCTCACTGAGTAGCTGAAGCAGCAGACACGGGTCGGGCTTGACAGCACCCTCGCGCTCCGAGAGGCTCCAACAGGAAACGCGGAGCTCCACCCGGGACGCCCCGAGGGCCACCGGCTGAGAGTCGACGCCTTCCGACATGGCGTGGCCTGCGCAAGGTGTGCAGTCGTGGGCAGGAAGAAATGAGAAGGAAAAAGACTGAGTGATAGGCAGACAGGCAGATGTAAATGCAAAAGACGGTGAGGAGAGAGGAGGAAAGAATTCGAACAGAGCGAGAGCGGTTTAGGGACGGCGTCAAGTGTAGGCAGGGTTGGGCACACTGAGAGCCAGTGTGGCGCAGTGGTGAGAGTGTTTATTTATTTATTTATTTATTTATTTATTGCATTTATACCCTGCTCTTCAGCCAGAAAAGGCTCTCAGTGAGTGTGCCTTTTGGATTGGGACTCGGGAGATCCAGGGTTCTATTCCCCGCTCAGCCATGAAAACTCACTGGGTGACTTTGGGCCGGTCACTGACTCTCAGCCTCACCTACCTCACAGGGTTGTTGTGAGGATAAAATGGAGGAGGAGGAGGAGGATTATGTAAGCTGCCTCGGGTTCCTTGCAGGAAAAAAGGCGGGGTATAAATATAATAAATAAATAAAACAAATAAATAAGGGCCTGCACCGCAGCAGGGGCCCACTGACTTGCTGTTCCTCCTCACCACTGCAAGCTGCTTGTTCACCTGCTCCGGCCCAGACAAAGGTGCTGGTGAGAAGGAGCTGTAGGCGGCGCTGCTGCCGACTCGACTCGCTCCCTGGCTCTCTGCCTGCCAAGCAAGTAGGCCAGCAGTAGCCACGATGAGGAAGAGCACCTGGGGTCTGGGACCACGGCGCCGAGGAAGGAAGGACTCACTGAGGGAGGGGCCCATGGAAGGTGTCCTGTCCTGCCCAAGGCGGGCCCTCCGAAACCTGGAGCTGGCACTGCAGCGGTGGCTGGGGATCCACGTGTGTGGACAAGACAGAAAAAAGGAAGGACGGGACCCAGATGGAACAAGGGAATGAATAAGCGCATAGAGTGAAAATGGCAGTGTGGACGCAATTCATTTTAAAAATGGCCTGGAAATAGTCCCTCCCCTCTGATTGGGAAACACCCCCCCCCATTTTCTGGTGAGTGAGGGTGCTGTGATTACTGCGCGGTGAGAGCAGCACTGTCTGCACCCTGCGCCTGCTCAGGGGTTCTTTCCTTGCTTGTATTTATGTGATCTTCCGCGGCTGAGCTTTGGCACCGATGTCACATGTGGTGGCCAAGTCTTTGTGCAGCCCAGAGCAGAAATATTGCAAGCACAATGGAGGGCGGCGGTTTAACAGCTATTTCCAGGTGACGATGGATGCCTCTCCTGACCTGGACAAATCAGGGCACCCGGAGAGGTTCAGGCCATAATAAGTACAACAAAAATTAAAGCAGGAATTACCGTAAGTTGAAATACAAGCCTTTTTTGGCAGGGTGAAGGTCTGATCCGAGGAGGGCTGAACCTGAAATGACGCGCGTTGTTGAACCGAAAAGCCAGCCTGGAAACCACAGCCCCTTTGCCTGGGATCCCCGGTGTGCTAGATCTGGCCACGGTTTGGGGGGAAAGGCACTCTGTGCATGCTCAGAGGCCAACACCCATAATCCAGCCTTGCAAGGAAATGGATACGTTTCTTCCTCCTGCCCCCTTTTACCATCTAGCCTTCTTCCCAGCTCTGGATGCAGAAGCTGGAGGGAGGAGCAGCAGCAGATATTGACGCATCCAAACTGGCGCTGGAGCCTTTGGGCCCAAAGGGTGCTGAGTCAGTTTCCCTCCGCCGCCGCCGCTCGTGCCTCTGATTTATTATACTGCGGCCTTGACAGCTGTTGTGGCTCCCGCTGGGGACCTGAGTCAGGTCAAAGAAATCCAGGATGCTCCAACGGTGGAAAAGGCCCAGACAAAAGGAGGCTGAGGGAGAGAGGGAACCCGGGGCGAGGTTTGGGGGGAGGGACATCCGAGGAGACGCCTGTCAGCCCAGTTTCTAGGGGCACCCGTGGATCTTTGAGGTTTGCACAAGAAACGCACACGCGTCAGTTCGAAGAGCTCTGGTGAAGGGCGGGCTGACTGTTAGTGGCGAGGGCAGGATGGAATCGCCAGGTTCAGGAGCAGTGTACCTTAGAGTGGCCAGATGTCCTACTTTGCAGCTGTATTTGAAGACATCCCCTATTGGAAGGGCTGCCCAGTTTAAAGGGGAAGGATCATGAGAAGGGAGAACAAGGAAGGGCCTAGACATTGGACCGACATCTAGGCCCTCTCCCTCTTCCGCCTTCTTACGATCCTTCCTCCAGTAACTGGACGGGAGACTGAGCAGCACGCAGGTCCACTGTGGTGAGGCAGATTGTATTTGCAATTCACTCATAGCCATTCAGTATAAACGTGCCACGAAACGTAGAAATTAGCACATGCAAATCTGATGCAAATCCGTGTCCTCTTTTTTTGGTACGGCATTTCCTCTCTCTTTTGGGGGGGGTGATACAGAAGTGGGCCCCCCCATACCAGATGCCAGGGCAGGGGTTGGGGGAAGCAGACGAAGGCTGCAGCCTCCGCCGGGCTTCCTGGAAGCATCCCGCTGCCCACGCTCGGAAACAGGATACTGGTCTAAGTGGACCTTGGATGTGATCCAGGGCGGCTTTTTCTGATGACAGGTCTGCTTCATTTGTATCTGTGCAGATGGCCTCAGCAAAACAAAACAAAAAATAACCTGCACACATAGAGTAGTATCTCTGGAAACAGGTGAGGAACATCAGCGCATGCATGAACATGCGCAAGCGCCCGTGCGCTTTGGCTCAAAATTTAGTCCTGACGCCACGGTTCAGTTTTAGAGATGTGAAATCTTTTTAAAAGTCCCGAACCTCATGCAGGGAACGCTTGTCGTGTTGTGTGTGTGTGTGTGTGTGTGTGTGTGCGTGGCACATTCAACAGCCTTCCCCAACATGGACGTCATCCCCCCCATCATCTCCCATTTGCTCGTGGATGGTGGGAATTGTAGTCTGAGATGTCTGGAGGGCGCCAGGTTGGAGAAGGCTGAAACCAGAGATCCCCCCCCCACTGCCACATGCCTTCTGAAGTGGTACGGGCCTGGCAGGGGAAGGCTGTACCACGTGGCTGACCGCGCACACGTATTGGACCTGGCCAAGGGAGGGACTGGATCCGACCACTTTGAAGCCACTTCCTTCCTGGCAAGCCAAGTAAAGATTTAAGGCGGATGGAAACGTGGGGCTTTCTGCTGCTGTTGCTGCCCTGTGCTGCCTTTCTCCGCTCCTTTGAGCCCTCTGTGCGTTATACAGTGGCGTTTGGGCGCATGAATGTGTGTTTGCAAGGGGCGTGTGAGAAAGCATTGCTCTTGGACTCAGAAAACAAAACATGGCCTTGAAGGGTATACAGGGGACACTTACGGTAACTTATGCTGGCTCAGCTTGTCCGAGCATGGAAAGCTAAGCAGGGTCAGGCCTGGTTATTACTTGGATGGGAGACCCCCCTCCTCTAGTTTCCTGCATTGAGCAGGAGGTTGGACTAGATAGCCTTGTAGGCTCCTTCCAACTCTAGGATCTATGAAATCTATGAAACTCTACAGGGATTACCTTATGGTGTGTAAGGGCACAATCCCATGCAAGTTTAGACAGAAAAAAAGGCTTACAGCTCCCAGCATGCCCCAGCCAGCTCTGCTGGCTGGGGCATGCTGGGAGTTGTAGGCCTTTTTTTCTGTCTAAACTTGCATAGGATTGCCGTTTAAGAGTATGAACCTGCCCTCCACACACACACACACACACACACACACACACAGAGGAGCTCCCTGTGTAACACTGCATGAGGTTAGGGGACAGCCCACAAGGACCGGAGCCCCCAAATTTTTTTTCATTTGGAGCCCCGAATCTCTGGGAGGCCCTCTGCCCCACCACCCTTGCTGAAAGAAAGGTCCAGGGGCCCTGAGGATCTCTCTGTGCATCCGATCCCCCTGGATTAGCTGTCTTTTGGTCCACATGTCCTTCCCCTTCTGCTGCCCCCCCCTTGAATCTGTCCGCCTGAGGTTTTTTTCTGCAATAAAATGCCCTCCTCTCCCCTGTCCGTACATCCCTTTTCACAAATAGGGGTGTCTTTAGGAGACGGGGCCCTTTATAGGCACACACAGAAAAAGATTTTAGAGTATATGTGAATTAGCATGTGCAAATTTGTGTTTTGTGTTGTTGTTGTTGTTGTTTTTGTCCTGTGGGCCTGAGCCCCACCTCTTTTCGGAACCTAGCACCACCTCTGGTTTTCAAGCAGTGGTACCATCAGGGCAGGACTTTGGGGCAGAGATCCAGGAACCTACTCAGCAGATTGAGCAGGGAGGGGGGGGGGCAAACGCAGCAGGCTCACTTATTGCATGTTGAAGTAATTGAAGCGATACATATGACCATGCAAAGACCGCTGCCCCGGTAAGACCATTAAGTCCAGAGCCTAAAATTACCTAACGGCTCCTCTGTAACGGAACGAAGGGACGGTCGTTTCTGAGGACCAATGAATCTGGAATCGAAGGACTTCTTTTGGTGTATGTGTTCTCTGAGGAACGTAGCAATTCCTGAACCAAACCACAACCCCGGCCCTCTGAGACATAAGGCTAGAAATCCTGCGCCCGGTGGAGTGAAATGTGTCTGCTCAATCGCCGCTGAAACTGGGACCGCTTTTCTGCTTGGAGGGCTCCGCCTAAGCCAGGGAGGTTGAACCGCTTCCACCTCGAGGAGGGCCGGATTCCATTTCGGAGAGGCTACATCCCAGCAGCGGGCGGGGCTGGAGGCCAGGGGTGGTGCTAGGTACCGAAAAGATCCGGGGGCTCAGGGCCAAGGGACAAAAAAAAGAAGAAGCACAAATTTGCATATGCTAATTTACATATGCTCTAAAGTCTGTAGAGGACCCTGTCTCCTAAGGACACCCCTATTTGCAAAACAGGGGTATATGGGCAGGAGAGAGGAGGGCATTTGATTCCAGGAAAAAACCTCAGGCGGAAAGATTCGGGGGGGGGGCAGCAGGAGGTGAAGCAAAAAGGCAGTTCATCCAAGGGGATCTGATGCAACAGAGATCATCAGGGTGGTGGGGTGGAGGGCCTCCCAGAGATTCAGGGCTCGAAATGAAAGATTCGGGGCTCCAGCCCTAGTGGACCACCCCCTGACACTGCCTCTGCTGGAGGCAAAAGGGGTGGGCCCTTAAAAAGCAGCATATTTGTAGCTTAAAGCTCTTCCTGTGAGTATTTACGCCTTAGGAAAGGCCTTTTTGGAAGGGGTGTGTGTGCAAAAGCCGGGACACCCCCCCCCCCAAGAATGAGTTGTTCGGGGGAAATGGGGTCAGGCCCGGGCAAGTTGGGCCCTTTCCTAAATGAATGGAACTCCACCAGGGAAATTGTGAAAGTCAGATGGAAAAGGGGGCAGCAACCCATCCAGGAAGCAGGGATGGGTAAGGGGGCACAAAAGGGCAGCAGGCACACAGATCAAGGGGCAGCCAAAAGGCATTGTGCGTAAGGGAGACGTAACTGAGAGACAACACAGAGCGCAGAAGGCAAAAGGCAAGCTAGTCGTATCTTTCACTGAAGCAATTTCAGTTAGCGTTTGGGTCCGCATGCAAGCTTTGGAGGCCCACAGAATGCTTCATCAGGAAGAATTCATACGAATGGGAATGCCTCGCTGGATCAGCCCAGTGCGGTGCCTCCAGTAGCGGATACCCAGATGTTGCCAGGAAGCTCACAAAAGATGGGTGCTGTAGTAGAGAGACCAACCCCCGTTGGTTGCGCCCGGCAGCTGGAAGTGCACCACCTCTCAACACAGAAATATCTTTTCGCTATCCTGCCTAAACGCAACGGATGGATCTATCCTCACTGGTCAAACCCAGCCTTCCCCTAAGCTGGTGTGCTCCAGACGTGCTGGACTTCAATTCCCATCATTCCAGCCATGCTGGCTGGGAATGATGGGAGTGACAGCCTGACACGCCTGGAGGACACCAGTTTGGGGCAGGCTGGTCTAAGTAAAGCAGTGCCCTCCAACCTCGGGTCCCCAGATGTTTTTGGCCTACAACTCCCAGCATGCCCCAGCCAGCGTAGCTGGCTGGGGCATGCTGGGAGTTGTAGGCCAAAACATCTGGGGACCCGAGGTTGGAGGGCACTGAAGTAAAGCCAATGAAGGTCAGAGCCAGCACGATATCAATCCCATCCGAAAACGCTTCCGTTTTCTGCCAGATTCTCCTCTGCAAAGAGCTCTGTGGGGCCCCGAAGCTTGCACAGTCCTACACAAAATCTAAGCTACGTGGAGTCCCCAAAGCTTGCATGCACACACGCGCACAGACACGAGATCTAAGTTAATCCAACGCAATACAATTTTACTGACTTTGTATCGCCTACCTATGATCTATGAAATCTATGAGGGAGAATCATAGCCTGGGGCATTCAGCCCCGTGAGGAGTCAACAACGGAGGCATATCAAGATCTCACAGCAGGGCATGTTAGTCACGCGATGGGCGCAGCTCATGCGCAACGTCCCCAGAGTGCTATCGGAGAATGTGCCAGGTGCATAAGAACGGGTGATGTACAAGCTGCTGGCATGCACAGAGAAAGGCTGAGGCACCCAAACCAAAGCCAGTGCAAAGGCACACCCTACGCCAGCCTTCCCAGCCTGCCCCCCCCGCAATACGTGTTGGACTACAACTCCCATCATTCCCGGCTGGGGATGATGGGGGTTGTAGTCCAACACGTCTCCGGGTGTAACTGAGCAGGAGGATAAACTGGGAAGATGCAGAAATGTAGGGGGCTGGGAAATACAATGCGCACACTTATGCGTTGTAGCAAGCATCCATTTGAACCGACAGCACACCCATCACAGCCCTACATAACACATACATGCGCATAAGTGGGCACCAGAGTTTGTTACAGTGAATCAAGTGTCAGACTGACTGGGACCAGAGAGACCCCCAGGTCCAAATCCTGCTCAGCCACAAAACGTCATTGGATTATGCTGGGCCAGACACTGTCTCTCAGCTAATCCCACCTCACAGGGTTGTTGTGAGGATTTTTAAAAAAGTTTTTTTTTTTTATGGCAGCTATTAGGATAGCAAAATTAGAAACTTTATGTGCAGAGGCAGTTTAGCTCACGGAACCAGAGAGAACCCATGGCTGTGGGGGTGGGAAAGCCATTTGCCCATGGTGGTGTGAAATAATACATCAAGGGAACCACAAAAGACCAAAAAAGTGTAAGGATATATCAGACGCGCATAAAGTGAGGAAAGCATAAGTAACACAGGGCAGCAAAATGTACACACACACACACACACACCAGTTGCACAAAATTATCACGAGGCCAAGGCACAACATGCGCCCAAGGAATACACAGCGAGCGCTGGCGGTGTACGTCGTACACAGTAAAAAAAAGTACGCATCGTTTTGCTGGATCACGCCAAAGGTCCATCTAGCCAGCTGGATGCCGCTGGTTGCAGCCCAAGCAAGCCAGAAAGAGGCCCTGGGAATCCGCGGTGGTTTGACCCCATCAACTGGTACTCAGAGATATTTACTATCGCTGCCCAACCCAAACCGTCCCATTTATTATTATGGCTATACCCTGCTTTTTGTACCCTTGCAAGGAGCCCAAGGCGGCTTACATGGTGACCCTCCTCTTCTCTATTTTCTCCGCAAAACAACCCTGTGAGGTAGGTTAGGCTGAAAGTCCGTGACTGGCCCAAAGTCACCCAAGGAAGCTTCATGGCCCAGTGGGGACTAGAACCCGGATCTCCCGAGTCCCAGTCCAACGCTCTGACCACTGCGCCACACCGGCTCTTCTCGTGGGCATTGCCACTTTGCGAAGTGAAGGACTGCGTGTTGTGTGAATAGTACTTTCTTTTCAACACGCCGGTACCTCTCCCCAGGAGCATGCACGAATTAAGCCTGGTTCTAGGCGGCACCGAAAGAGGGAAGGAAAGGGATGTGTGTGTGTGGGGGGGAGTAGATATCCCTAAATTATTGCAGTCTTCTCTAGTGGGCAAGCCTCCAGGGCACACAGAGACTCGCAACGAGGCCACCGCAACGAGTCCCGAAGAGGGACACGCAGGAGACAAGGCCACAAAGTGAGCTGACACAGGCTGGGGGGCTTAGCTCAGGCTTCCCCAACAACCTAGCACCCACCCATCCGGCTGGACTACAACTCCCATCTGGCTGGACAGTGCCAGCTGGGGCCAATGGGGGGTTGTAGTAAAACCCGTCCGGGAGGGACACCCAGTCGGGGAACGCTGGGTTAGGGAGGATAAGCACCGGGCAGGGAGGGACACACAACGCAAGCTGAGCAGAGAGAGCGCCACACTAGGGGGCAAATACATCAGAGACCCGCAACGAGGCCACCACAACCACGCAAGCGGGGCTCAGGAGATCACGCCGCACCCGACCGAGTCACACAGACCCCACTGGGGGGGCCGTTCCATGCGCGCAAAGGCCGGGGGCATCGGCCAAAGCCCCGGAGAAGGCACGGGACACAAGAGGGGTTTGTGGGGGGGGGGCTGGGGGTGCCGTGCAAGGCGCAGCGCAACCGCGCGCACAACTTGGGAGGAGGAGGAGGAGGAGGGAGGAGGAGGCACACCACCACGGGACAGCCCGAGGCTGGCTGGGTGTCCCTCGCCAGAGGGGCAGAGAACACGCCGCCACAATCGTGGGGGCAGGAGCCACCACACATACACCCCACGGCCGGACCTAAGGGGGTGCGGCATATAAAGGAGCCACGAAAAGGGTTGCGCGGCGGGGCACAGGCGGCACACACCCGCGTCCTAGCGCAAGAGCCGCTCTCCCGGGCGGGCCGGACCAACAGCTCCCATCATCCCTGGCCCCCGTAGCCGGGTGGTGGCGCTGGTGGGACCTGTAGTCCGGCCCGCCCGGAGGGGGCGCCCGGTCAGAGGGAAGGCTGTCCCCCTAGTAGTGCATTGCAGGGGGACATGGCGCACGGCGGCGGCCCATCGCGGCGCGCACCCCCCCCGGGGTTACACAAGCGAGAGGAGGAGGAGAGAGGCTCGCCAGCCACCACAGGGACCGCGGCATCCATGCCCTTCCGTGTGGGCAGGGGAAATAGTAAATGGCTCGCTCGCTCTCTTGGTACCACTGCAGGGCTGGGATGAGGGAGAAGGAGCGGCATGAAGCCGTTACCTTGACGAAGCGGCCCGGACGGAGGGAGTGAGAGTGAGACGACCCTCTCTCTGCCTCTGCTCCCCTCTTTGCGGGCGACGCCTCCTCCTCTTTCGCTCCTGCTGGGAGTCCTTGCGCCCCTCCTCGCTGCCTTTCCTCTCCCCGGCTGTCCCGTGCGCTCTCCTTCTCGCTCTCTCTCTCTCGCTGTCTTTTTCTGCGGCTGTCACGTTCCTTCCATCCCATGTCTTTCTGGCTCCTCCCCGTTCCTAGGCTCCGCAGTGCAAGGGAGGGGGGGGGGGAAGGCCACACGCGCGCGCGCCCGGAGCGAGGGAGAGAGCCACGCGTGGCGGGACACGAGATGGGCCCAATGGGGAGAAGCGCGCGACACGGGGAGGCGGCTGAGCATGAAAACAAGACGGCCACAGCCGCCGGGCCCGACAGCCCCACCGCAATCTATGGGACGCGGCCGCGTCGGGGAAACGGAAGGGGATGTTGTTGTAGAGATGGGGAAAGATGCAGGAAAGGCTGGTCCCCACTCCCCACATGATCCTGGGGCGGGATGCCCTTGCCTAATGACGGAAAGCAGCTTTTGAGGCATTTGGGAGCTTTTGAGTTTGCAGGGAAGGGGGGAAAGAAGTGGCGGGGAGACCGACCGTGCAAGACGGGGAGGGGTGCTCGAGGGGGGGGGGCAGGACAGGAGCATTTATAAAATGTTGCACGTGGGGAGGAGGAAGTGGGTAGGAAGGCGTTTTCTTTCCCTCTCTCGCAGCATGTTGCTGGAGCTCCGCGTCATCCGATGGAGTCGAGGTGGGGCAAAAGAAGAATGCCCTTCTTCATACAAGGGGTCGGACCCAGATGGAGTCCTACTTAGGGCCACCATTTCCGGGGGGGCTCGCCCGCCTTAGTTTGTTGCAGCTGAAAAACAGCCGGGCGTCTTGTGGCACCTTAAAGAACAACGCATTCCTTTTCTCTGGCCTCGAAGGAGCCACACAAGACTCTTTGTCACTTATACTGGGAGTAGAGTTAGACCCAGTGACATCAATAGGACTTAGCCGCAACTTACTTGTCCCATCCAGTTCAAGGGGCCGGCTCTAGGTACCACTCAGTCTGGATCCAAACCGCCCTTCAAACCTCCAGATTTAGAAACTGATCATTATTAGGGGGCGGCTCACTAGGGCTGGAGCCCCGAATCTTTCATTTGGAGCCCTGAATCTCTGGGAGGCCACCTGCTCCCACCAGCCTGCTGTCCAGGGGCGCTTGCTGAAAGGAAGGTCCAGGGGCCCTGAGGATCTCTGTTGCATCTGATCCCCCTGGATGAGCTGGCTTTTTTTGCCCACATGTGCTTCACCTCCTGCTGCCCCCCCCCTGAATTTTTCCTGCCTGAGGTTTTTCCCTGAAATCAAACGCCCTCCTCTCCTGTCCATACATCCCTTTTTACAAATAGGGGTGTCCTTGGGCCTTTACAGACATTAAAGCATATGTAAATTAGCATATGCAAATTTGTGCTTCTTTTTTTTTTTTTGGTCCCGTGGACCTGAGCCCTGGATCTTTTCGGCACCTGGCACCGTCCCTGGAAGCAGTCTGCCCCTGAATATACTGGTTGGTGGGGAGGCAAGAGAGGAGGGGTTGGGATCTCTCTATTGCCTCCACGTCCCATTTGGGGCCTCCTGGGAGTTTCTGGGGAGCTGCTGGGGGCAATCAGCTGCTGGGGACCAGACAGGCTCCAGTCCGTTCCCTCAAGTCTCGTCTTGTTCTTCTCGCAAGATGCCGGGCAAAGCACGGGAGGGCCCCCAACGCCGAGGCCATGTCAGTTGCAGCCCTGCCCAGGCCGAAGAGCGCAGCGCCGGGCAGAAGGAAAGGCACAGTGATGCAAGCACAGCCCGTGGGAAGCAAACGCCGCAAACAGTCCATAAAACAGGGGTGCTGAACTTCTTTCAGCCAGAGGGAGACGCTCTCGGGGGCCACATTCCATTTGTGGGTGGGGCCAAAGGCAAAAGGGGCGGGACCAGAATACCAGCATCTTTTAGCTTCGAGCTGTTCCTGCCAGTCACGAAGCCTTAGGAGAGGCATTTCAACCTTTTAGGATGGGGAAAAAAACTGCACAAACACTGGAAAACCACCAAACAAGCAGTGGTCAGGGGAAAGTGGGTGTGAGCCAGGGGTAGGGGGCGTGGCCATCCAAGGAACCTCGGAGGGCCAGCTTGGGATCCCAGGAGGGCCACATTTGGGCCTCAGATTCTGCACACCTGCCATAACAGCAGCCCTGGAGATTAGAACATGCGCAAGCCACACGAGCGCAGAACTCTGGGATGTGCAGAAGTTCGCTGCCCAATGTAGGCACAGGATACCACCATCATTGCCAGCACCAGCAAAAGTCCACATGGTGCATCGCACACCCATCCCGCAAAGGCTCTACGAGACAGAGCAGAAGTGTTAACTTAGCAACATCGGCTCGCAACGTTGCACAAGACGATCAGGTGAGAACCCGTCATGCCCCAAAGGCAGAAGTGGCAGCATACAGCATGCTGCTGCATGCCTCACTCATTGTGGATTCAGAATTTCACCCAAGGAGGAAAGAGTACAGATATACACACAACAAAATAATACAACCTTCTAAGAATGTTTGTAGTTTCTCTCTGTGTTTTTGTTTTTGTCTTTAAAAAAAAACAAGTTTCTAGATCTCATGATGACAGAGGAACATCTGAAGATACACGGCCAGCTTTTCCTAAATTATTCTAAATTTCTGGGAAATCGTGTGCAGGGAGCCAGATTCTGCCCTGGACCTCTGCCGTCTGGTAGGTTGGAATTGCAGTGGCACATTGTCCTCCAGATTATTGGGGTGTTCTGTGGGGCAGAGCCCTGCCTTGCAGAAGAAGGTCAGAGACTTGTTGACCTCAAGGTTTCTCCCAGACTTTTGCTTCTGCTCTGTCCAGCCCTGAAGAAGCTAAAGCCGGATACTCCACCTGTCTCAATTTCCCAGTCCCTACGTTTGCCTTTTGGCGGGGTATGTGAGTGATGTCCCCTTAAAACAGGGATGCTGAACCTCTTTCACCTCGAGGGCCAAATTCCATTTTGGAGACGTTCTCGGGGGCCACATTCCAGGGGTGGACAGGGCTGAAGGCGGAAGAGGCAGGGCTTAAAAAATACCAGCGTGTTTTAGCTTAAAGTTCTGACTGCCAGCAACTGAGCCTTGGGAGAGGCCATTCAACCCTTTTCGAACGGGGGAGGAACTGCAGGAAGCCGGGAATAGGCTGCGTGGCGCTCGGGGGGGCTGCAGTGGGCCACAATGGCACCCCAGGTGGGCCAGTTCTGACACGCAGGCCTGTGAGACTGCACGGCTGCCTTAAAATGTTGTCCGCCGATTTGCTAGCGCCGTCACGCTTCAGGGTTCACCTGCCTCTTCGGGGGGTCCTCCGTGGCAGCGAAAATCCTGGAGCGGGGCGGATCCGTCAACACACGTGTGCGGAGACCAAGGCTCCACGGGGTGCGCAGCTTGTCGCTCGCTCCACGCCCTGCAGCTGCCGAGGCATCTCTTGAATGGTTGATGGCCTCTTGCGGGACAAATTATGGTTCTCCTAGCCTATCTTTATCCAGAAGAACAAACGCCCTCCCGGCTTTTTCAATCGGCAGAGGCGGGCAATGCAATGATAAAATACAGCATACACATGGAGCGGATGAGGTCAGCGGCGGACATCACGGGAAGGTCGGGCAGAGCTCTCAGAGGTCGGGGGTTCCACACACCACACCACACACACCCTCAGCTTGACAGTGGAGGAGTTCTCGCTGAACATGGGCAGGTAACCAGCGGGCAAGTGTCCTACAGTGGACTACACCCCATCAGCCCAGCACACGCCATGGTGGGATCGGGGGTTATTATCACGCCATGCGGCAACACTGGGCATGTCACATAAAAACACACACAAATAAAATTTAAATCAACCCCCCCATCGCTGAACAAGTTTAAGAGGAGAGACTATCAGAGGCATGGCGGAGGTCTCGGAAGGCCACAGTGGCGGGCCACGAAAGGCCTTTCCTCGCCCACAGTCTAGCTGGCTGAAGGGACAAGGAGAAGGCCTCCATGAAGACTTGTTGAGCGCTACTTGAACCCCATACAGGCGAGCCTAGCCAAACCAACACCGATGGTCGCAGCACGGTAGCGTGGATGTTGTAGGCCAAAACGTCTGGAGGGCCACAAGTTGCCCGCACCTGGTGTCACGGCAAACCAGGGACTCGGCCGGCATCAGTAAGAGGGGCTGCTCTCTTCCTGGTGCCGTCTGAGTCGCTCTGTGTGGCAGCAGCACAGGGATGCCAGGCGCCGCGCAAAGCCGGGGATGCAGCCGGCCCTCGCAGGAGCGGCTTGTCCTCCCGGCACTGGTCCAGTTTAGCCTTTCTCCATGCTTGGGGGAGAAGCACAGAACCCATGGACTAGGTTCAGACAGCACAACAACCCACAGTCACGGGTCGAGTGTGGGTTGCTGTTGAACCGTCGGTTGTTGTTGAAACCGTGGGTTATCGTGTCGTCTGAACCCAGCCGAGAAAACAAACCATGGTTTGTTAACCATGGACAACCCACAGTTCACAACCCCAACAACAAACCGTGGGTTCTCTTCAGAAGGGAGTTGTAGGGCTTTTTTTCCCGTCTAAACATCAGGGGTGGTGCTAGGTACCGACAAGATCCGAGGCTCATGCCCACAGGACCAAAAAAAAAAAAAAAAAAAGAGCACAAACATGCATGTGCTAATTTACATATGCTCTAAAGTCTAGTAGAGAACCCTGTCTCCTAAGGACACCCCTATTTGTAAAAAGGGATGTATGGACAGCGGAGAGGAGGGCGTTTGATTTCAGGAAAAAACCTCAGGCGGAAAGATTCAGGGGGGGGGGCAGCAGAAGGTGAAGCACATGTGAGCAAAAAGCCAGCTCATCCGGGGGGGGATCCGATGCAACAGAGATCCTGAGGGCCCCTGTGTCTTCATTTCAGTAAAGGCCCCTGGACAGCAGGGTGGTGGGGCAGAGGGCCTCCCAGAGATTCAGGGCTCCAAATGAAAGATTCGGGGCTCCAGCTAACACTGCCTCTGCTAAACGTGCATAGGGACTGTGCCCTTAAGCTGGTATGTTTTGGGATTTCGGCCCCACCCTTTTGCCTCCGCTCCGACCGCCACAGGAATGTGGCCCCCGAGAGCTTCTCCAAAATGGAATTTGGCCCTCGGGCTGAAACAGACTGGACACCCCTGCACTAGCGAAGAAAGATGACCCAGTTTGGCTTCTGTCGGCTCTGCGGCTGCCTAAATCACCAGCTTTTGCCGAGATAAAGACGCGGCCACATTTCTGCTTTGCGCCCGAGACAGATCTGATGCCTGCTAGACTGTATATTTTTAAAAAATAAAACTAAATCAAGCGAGCGGGGAGGAAGAAGAGGCCCGACCTGAAATCTGTTCGGCACGTAGCCGAGGCCAATCCAGGGGTAGGTAACACTGTGCACTTCCAGACGTTTTGGATTACAACTCCCATAAGCCCCAGCCAGCCCAGGCAATGATCGGGGATTATGGGAGTCGTTGTCTAATGGTTGGATCCAGATTTCCATTGGAACAACTGTGCTGATGGTAGTGGGGTTCCCCCCCAATGTTACACAGAGAGCCAGGAGACCCTGCTGAATGGGGTGATCTGTTGCGTGGAGGGAGGGGATCCCCCAGAACTGGGCAGAGAGGTCCCTTCCTCCAGCCCCCAAACATCTGGAGGACAGCAGATTAGGCTGTGCCTAGAGGCTAATCTAATCACATCCTTTCCTCCATTTTAAGACTGCTTAAACAACAAAGCAAAACAAAACAAAAAAAACCCTGCAGGCTTCGCTGCTTCATCCTCCAGCTCAGCGTTTTTTCTCCCCCTCCGCTACTTTTTGCTTAACATCCAACCTAAAGAAGAGTCCTGGAGGACTCAAAAGCTCGCGCGCACGATGTTGACATTTTAGTTGGTCCTAATGAAAGGCTCGCCTTTTCAGCACAGCTTTTTCGATTGTTTAAACCAGCCAGGGATGATTTTGTGTATACGTTGGAGAGAGAGAGACCAAAATAGTTCTTTTGTTTTATGGCTGCTGGTGGAGGATCAGTGCTGGTGGCGGTGATGGGTTTCATAGATTTCATAGATTTCATAGAGTTGGAAGGAGCCTACAAGGCTATCGAGTCCACCCCCCTGCTCAGTGCAGGAAACTAGAGGAGGGGGGTCTCCCATCCAAGTAACAACCAGGCCTGACCCTGCTTAGCTTTCCACGCTCAGACAAGCTGAGCCAGTGTGAGCCACAGTCTTCAGAGGGGTGCGTGTTCGACTGCTGCCGGCTTTTTTGTGCTGGAGAAACTTTGACATGAATGACAGGCAGCCCCAGTGAATAGTCTCCGTACTATTAGTACGAATAGTACTTCGTTGGTACTAAGCAAGGCTGGGCCCTGGTGAGTTCCATGGATGGGAGCGCCATGTCAGAGGCGGTGTTAGGGAATGGCCCGCTAGGGCTGGAGCCCCGAATCTTTCCTTTGGAGTCCCAAATCTCTGGGCGGCCATCAGCCCCACCACCCTGCTGGGCATGAGCACTTGCTGAAAGAAAGGGACAGGGGCCCTGAGGATCTCGGTTGCATCAGATCCCCCTAGATGAGCTGGCTTTTGGCCCACGTGTGCTTCTCCTCCTGCTGCTCCCCCCCCCCCGAATCTTTCTGCCTGAGGTGTTTTTCTGAAACCAAATGCCCTCCTCTCCCCTGTCCATATACCCCTTTTCACAAATAGGGGTGTCCTTATGAGACAGGGGCCTTTACTTTACAGACACACACACACAGAGAGAGACTTTAGAGCAGTGTTCTCCAACCTCGGGTCCCCAGATGTTTTTGGCCTACAACTGTTGTAGGCCAAAAACATCTGGGGACCCGAGGTTGGAGAACACTGCTTTAGAGAATCAGCATATGCAAGTTTGTGCATTTTGAGGGGCCCCCCCGTGGGCCTGAACCCTGGATCTTTTCGGGATCTAGCAGACACCCACACCCGGGTGCCACATAAGAGTGGGATTTGCATGATGATTTTAATTAAACAGCACAGAGCTTGTGTTGTGCTTGAAGAGTGGGGGGGGCATAGCTTTGGGGGGGAGCAAAGCCCCTGTTTTGCACGGAGAAGATTCGATCCCCGTGAGAAGGATCAGGCAGTGCAAACTTCCCGAACCTGGCACCCTCCAGATGTGTTGGGACTACACCTCCCATCATTCCCAGCCAGCATGCCCTATGGTAACTACACCCAGAACTACGCCTAAGCATGTGGAACTGAAACCCTTGCATCTTGCTTCCCTGTTTGACTGTAAGCTCCTCGGGGGCAGAGACCTATGCTCCTATACTTTGTAAAGGGCCACTGCACCCAATGCGGATACTTCCAACTCTACGCCCTCCTGCCCTCACTTAGCACCCCCATTAGACCCACTGGGTGATGTTGGGCCAGTCACTGACTCTCAGCCTAACCTACCTCACAGGGTTGTTGTGAGGATAAAATGGAGAGGAGGAGAAGGATTATGCAAGCCGCCTTGGGTTCCTTGCAGGAAAAAAGGCGGGGTATAAATAAATAAATAAATTGTACATCGCCCAGGGTGGCCGGGTGACCGGCCAGATGGGCGATTGATAAATATAATAAATAAATAAATAAAAATAATAAATAAATAAATAAATAAGACCCATTTAGGTGCCTGGCCCTTTACAAAGTACAAGAGTCCCTGCACCAAGGCACTTTTACAAGCAAAGGTTCAACACCTGGGAAATAAAGGAAGGGGGGGCGCAAACAAAGCAGCAAAGTGAGATAGTTTGAGTTGTACATGCTTCTGCTTAGTTATGGGCTCAGTTACCGAAGGGCACGCTGGCTGGGAATGATGGGAGTTGTAGTCCGACACATCTAGACGGCACTAGGTCAGAGAAGGCTGGAGAGATGGACATATAAGGCCTCTGAGCTGGTATATAAGGGGGCAGCTTCCCCTCTTCCTATGAATGCAGATGGACTGGGGGTGTTGCAATGGAGAGAGAGAGGTGTTTAAAAAAAGAGAAAGAAGCAGAAAGTTGGAAGGGGTTGCTAGGCCTTGGCACTAAGGGCCTGTGGCCCCTAATTTATTTCTCAGGGCCCACATCTATTTCAAAGGGTGTCCATTGGTGCCAATGGAAGGTTTTTTCCTCAGTTTCAGGTGCAATCCTATGCTTGTTTAGACAGGAAAAAAGGCCTATAACTCCCAGCTGTAGGCCTTTTTTCCTGTCTAAACAGGCATAGGATCATACCCTTAATTGCCACGCAGGGGGCAATTCTGAAGAGGGAGAGAAGGGTTCACTCTCCGCTCCCCACATTCTGCAAGCACCCCCCACCAATTTCCCCCTGCATGGCAATTAAGCCGAAAAGGAGAATATCCCTTCCCCCCCCCCCCCTCCATTGGTTTGAGATGATCTGGATCAGACTACACATGAATGGAAGATTTTATTTTATTTGAGATTATTTTGATGAGAAATTAATTGGTGGGCTTGTGAAATTCAAATAGATCCTAGTCACTATTTCTATGATTTGCAGAAATAGACAGAAATGAACATGTGCAGGTTTTACGCAGATTTGGGGTTCTGTGGGCCTTGGCGCCCCCCCCGAATCTTTGAAGCACCTAGCACCGCCCAAGTGAGAAAGGAAGAGACGAGAAGCAGGAGAATAGAGATTCCCGGAAAGCAAGCAAGGAGGGAAAGCAAAGAGAAATGGAAAGAGACGGAGAGAGAGAATATAAATCCAAGCCAAGAAGACAGCGCTGCGTCTCCCGATGTCCTTGGTGTACCTACTATATTTCTTCCTGTTGACAGCATCAGCGCTGCCACCTGCTGACCGTTTGGGAATAGCGCAGACATGTTTATCCAGCCCTTTTCTCTAGCCTCCTTCTTGGGGGTCCCTCCCAGTTGGGGGCTTATACTTTGTAAAGGGCCACCCAATGCGGATACTTCCAACTCTACGCCCTCCCGCCCTCACTTAGCACCCCCATTAGACCCACTGGGTGACGTTGGGCCAGTCACTGACTCTCAGCCTAACCTACCTCACAGGGTTGTTGTGAGGATAAAATGGAGAGGAGGAGAAGGATTATGTAAGCCGCCTTGGGTTCCTTGCAGGAAAAAAGGCGGGGTATAAATATAATTAATAAATAAATAAATAAATAAATAAGGCCCATTTAGGTGCCTGGCCCTTTACAAAGAACAAGAGTCCCTGCACCAAGGCACTTACAAGCAAAGGTTCAACACCTGGGAAATAAAGGAAGGGGGGGGCAAACAAAGCAAACGCACGCACGCACGCAAACGCACGCACAGCCATTTGCACCATCTCGGGGCGAGGTGCAAGTTGTCTCAATGCAGTGCCAAGTCTGCGCCCAATCACCTGAAGCTGCCATATACCAAGCCGTCGGTCCATCTGGCTGATCATCAGCCCCAACTGGGGGCAGCTCTCCAGGCGAAGTTGCCTTTCCCAGCCCTGCAAACCAAGATCCCTCCCGGGACTGAACCTGCAGGACTTTCCGATTGACACCAACCAAGCCTGCTGCGTTCTCCTATCCAGCGCGTTGTCCTTTCCTGTTGTAAATGAGTAGTGAACTACATCGGTATATCCCCTGCTTTCCCAGTGCCAAGCAGCTTTGGGAATCATGCAAGGCAGTTGTGCCAGGCAGATCAGCGCCCCCTTCCCCTTGAGGTGCTGTTTTTTTCCCAGCTGGTGCCCCCTCTCGCCAGCAGCTGCAGTATGTACACGGCCCTGATTGTAGTCTTGACACATCTGGAGGGCACCAAGGTTGGAGGAGCCTTATATGCTAACTATATGGTTTCTTTCAACAGGGCAAGGAGCAGCGTCAGGGTGAGGGCCGGGAGAGTCATTAATCCCCAATAAACTCGGTTTGAAAACTTGCCAGGACCCCAGAGGGAGAGAAAAGGGAGCACTGCCTTCTTGCCCCTTGCTTGTGGGCTTCCCAAAGCCATCTGGCTGACCACTGCTTGGAAACAGGACACTAATCTAGATGGATCGTTGAACCACCTGGCTCAGCAGGGTCTTCTTGGTCTTAACTCCGTTCCTGGAGCCCAGTTGGCCCAATGGCCATTTCCTCAGCGTCCAGTGACAGAACTTGCCCAGAGGAGGATCAACTCAACCCATCAAACCTCTGCTGAACTAATCTAGTGTGTTTCCCACCCACCCCCCTCTTCCCTCCCCATCCCTTTCTCCTTGTGTGTCATATCTTTTTAGACCGTAAGCCTGAAGGCAGGGACTTTTTCATTTCACTCTCTGGGGGGGTTTTTTTTTGGCTGAGGAGCATCAGTATTTTAGGTGAGAATAACAGTAAGAAATCATCTCTCTGTACACGAGAAGGGTTAAAATATCCCTGACCAAGCAAGAAGTGACGGGTGTGTCACCACGACGTCCCCGATAGCTGGATTTTTGTCTTGTTTTTTAATTTCCATATATAATTTATTATGATTTTCTCTTTTCTTTTGTACAGGCTGAAAATAGAACGGTGAGAATGTAGGAAGGGAAGGAGTGTGAGAGATGCAGGTCCAGCAGCAGTGCGGGGCGGGGTGGGCAGGGAGGAGTTGGATGGTACGATGAAAGCAAAATGGAGGGCAAGCAAAGGCGTCCTTGGGATCTCTATTCCAGAGAGTAGGTGTGTTCTGTTCAGTCTCAGCACCCCAAATGTGTTGGGCAAAGGGAGCGGGAGGGAATCAATTGTGGCTTTTCCCCAGCCACCCTGGCTTAGAAGGGGGGGGCGGGGCGTTGAGTCCCTCTATAGGGGTGGGTCTGACCCAGAAGCGAGGGAAGAAAACAGGCACAAACGGAGGAGTGGAAAAAGAACAAGGGTGTCAGCAGCACTGGAGACTGAGCCAGTCCCAGACAAGACGGTTTCTGTAGGGTGGGGGGTTGGCCCCTCGCTGTGGGAGGGGGAGAGCTGGCAGGAGGCACCCCCCCCTCGCTTCTCTCTCTCTCTTTTGTAGCTCTCATGTTCCCTCGCTCTTTCCGCCAGAAGATGAAAAGGCCTCGCAGCTTCCGACGGCGGCAACGTCAAGGGAGCGTCTGTCCATCATTCTGTCCCAGATTCGGGTGTTCCTAAAGAAAGAAGGAGCTATAAAGTGGGGGGGGGGAGAAGGGGGAGGCAGGGAGGGGGAAAGCACACGTGAATCTTCCATCTTCCCGCAAACGGGGCGCAGGAGGGCATCTATACCTACCCACGGTTGGCTCCGCCGGGAGGAAAGGGTGGGAAGCAGCGGGGCGGGGCTTCCAGCCGGGCAGGTTGCACTCAGGGGGGGCGGGAGGGGGGTCAGGCAGGGGTGTGTCTCTCGCACCTGGGGGGGCACGGGCGGTGGGGGCGTGGAGGAAGAAAGGGAGAAAGGAGAGGTGGTTAGCGGTGGGAGGGGGGCAGGCACGGGCGCTGAAGGGGTGCTCGCAACGACACTTCAATAAAAGCGCTCATAACGTGTCCTTCGGGGCGGGTTCATGCAGGCCAGGCAAGGAAGCAGGGCTCCTTCTCCGGGGACTGGCCTCAGCACACACCAGGCTCCCCCCAACTACCCCCTAAGGCCACCTGGGGCCCCAATCCGGTGGCCACGCCCGTCCCTGTCCCCGCGTTGGGTAAGACTATGCCCTGTGTCATGAGGAAACATGACAGCCGCGACTGGAGAGCTGGCCGGCCCAACCACTGAAATGCGTGGAACCACGCTAAACGGCCCCGCAGCCAGATCTGGCCCCCACAGCCTGATGTCACTTTCCCCCTAAAGACGCCCAAAAGCTCTACGCCTTGAATTGTCGGCTCACCCGAGGCCGGGACCGAACTCCAGCCCAGGGCGAGGATGTGGCCATGAGAAAGAAGAGAGTGTCTCTGAGCGCACGCAGAGTAACTGGCCCTCTCCATCAAGCATTCCTAGCCCACTCCCCCATTCTTCCCACGATGCCTCTGGGATTATGGGGCCATGTCTTCCCAAAGAGAGTGCCGCTCTCTTAAAAATGCATCGATTGGAAGCACCAGGCAGGGAAATTTGCAGCCCTGGAATATCCCTTTGGGGCCACAGCAGCCCTGACACCCTTTTAAGATCCCAGACTGGTGTGTGTGCATGCGTGTGTGCATGCGTGTGCATGCGTTGTGTGCACACGTGCACTTCACCTCCAGAGCCCAGATTTCGGCTCCGATCCGACTCCAGCTTGTCACACGACTGTGCTCGCCGCGTCCTCTTTGGTTTGAGGGGGGCTGCCTTCCTCCCCACCTCGGGGTCCCCTGGAAGGGAAACGGGAGTGTCAGAGAGCCCTGTACCCCAATCTCTCCCTCCTCCTCCGAGAGATCCAGACCTTGTGGAAGAACAAGATGGGGAGGAGGCACCCTACAGCTGGATCCGCACTCGGGACCCGCGGAGCATTTAGCAGTACAGGCATCATCTCCGGTCGAGGGCTCAGGGGCCCTACTCTGGGGACTTGTCCAGGAGCAAACGGATCGGGAACAGGGGAAACTTTTCCCTCTCTGACGAGGAGTCAACATACCAGCTCCTCTTTCAACTCCTCTCTTCGTAGGAACAGGCGGGTACCTAAAGGTCTGCCTCCTCTTCCCACACCAACTTGCCCGGCCACTGAGACCTTCTCCGGGCAAACCCCTGCCTAGCGACGCAAGGTGATGGCTCCCAAGGAGGGGGGCCTTCCTGGTGGTGGCCCCTCATCTATGGAACCCCAGAGAGTTCCAGGAAGTGCCTTCTTTGGTTTCCTTCAGCTTTTTTGGTGTAACGAGGCTTTTAATTGAACTCCGCTGCGTTATTGTCCTTTTATACCTGTACCTGTTAGCTGCCTCAAGCAAGCTCTATTGTGAGGAAAGGCAAGATATACATTGTTTAAATAAGCAAACGAACAAACAATCATACTGAAGTTTTGCCGCTTGTTTCTAATTTGCCATTTGTGTGTTTTTAAATATATAATCTGCTGGCCCTCACTTGGAGGTTGCAGGCGAAAAGCGGCTCCCGTATCTCCGAAAAGAGAAAGAAGAATAATCGTGGGGCCAGGGGTTACAAAGAGTCCAGGGTTCGTTCGGCTGGAGCAGCTGCTCATGTGAACATGGCCGGCGCCGGCCTCGGTCTCGGAGATGCATGGGCCAGTTCGCTACCTGAGCCCCCGAAGTGCCTGGCCTGGGGCTCGATGGGGGTGCTGTTCCTGACAGCCTTGGCAAGTGGACACGCCGGCAACCAGGCGGCTTGGCGGTCCGCACCTCCCTATCAAGGAGAGTTTTGCCACACGTCTCCTGCCTGTGTGTGGAAGAACGGGGGATACGCTGGTGGCCTGTAACTGCCTACCATGATGGAAGAGGCCCACAGGTCACGGGCAGACCGCACACCTTGCATATAGAAGGGAAGGGGGGCGGGGGGAAAGGCCTCGCTTTCAGGAGAGGAAAGGAAACGGTCACGGACCATCTGGAACCAGTGCTCTCCGGAAGGGAACACCCCGTTATAACCTGCCCTTTTCAACCCCTCCTGTACCCAATCGTCCCAGATCCGACCCTGCTGAGGAAGGGCTCTGTCCCGCCACCCCAATCTCACTTCACCTTCGTTTTCCTGCTCCTTGGGTCTGCGCCGGGGTTGGGCTATTGGGGGGGGGACGTACGTGTATCTTTCGGGACGGCCCCTCCTGCTCCGCCAGCTTCCTCATTGCTACGGCTTCTCTCGGGTTGGCTGGGGGGCTTCCGGCCCCGGGGGAGGGCGACCGGTTTGGGAGGCCGCGATGGGGCAGACGAGGGATCCCTGAATTGCTGCGAAAAGGGAGAAGGCAGGTGCGTGTGTGGGAAGGTGGGAGGAGAGACATGAAGAAGGCCCAGAGGCCCCCCCCCAGAGCTGACAGGAGTGCTGTAGGAAATCATCCCGCTGCTTCTCTGTCTGGTGGGAAAGAATTCTGTGGAACTCAAAAGCTTGCACGTCCCTACACCAACCTCAGTAGGTGGACCCAATAAAAGAGACCCGATTCGTGATGCATTCACAGCAGCCCCTACGGGGCGAGTTTCCTTCAGAGGAGAAAGCCCTGAAGTCTTACAGTGTCTTGCTAATAAATCTGCCTATTTACCAATGTACCAAAGCTAAAGAGGCCTTTAGGGGCGCTGCACAGAAGCGAGTCTGCGGACAAAGTGGTGCTAAGTCCCCGAACCCTGGAATAATTTTTTGTTGAAAGCCCTTCAAGGCTCGGAGAGA
This sequence comes from Shinisaurus crocodilurus, assembly GCA_021292165.1. Taxonomy (NCBI): domain Eukaryota; kingdom Metazoa; phylum Chordata; class Lepidosauria; order Squamata; family Shinisauridae; genus Shinisaurus; species Shinisaurus crocodilurus. The sequence goes on along the minus strand of CM037877.1, from coordinate 295,892,523 downwards.
AGACCAATTCCCCTACTTGGCACAGGACAGTAACATCTTAGGGCGCAATCCTGTGCAAGTTTAGACTGAAAAAAGGCCTACAACTCCCAGCATGCCCCAGCCAGCATAGCTGGCTGGGGCATGCTGGGAGCTGTAGGCCTTTTTCGGTCTAAACTTGCACAGGATTGCGCCTTTATTCAGTCTCTCTCCTTCACTGGAGCCACCTCAATAGCTCGATACTGAATTGGGGTGCTGGTGAGATTATTTTGATTGATGTGTTGTTGTGGGGGTTTGGGTTAGGGTCAGACGTTTGGGTTTGGCTGCCTCTGCCTGCCTGTTTGGGGTTCCCTGCCTCCTCTGCCTGCCTGGTCTCTTCTTGACCTGTTCAGCAGTTGAATTGTCCAAGACAAAGGCCTCTGCCTGCCTGCTTTGGGGTTCCCTGCCTCCTCTGCCTGCCTGGTTATTTTGGGTTTGTCTGCCTGGTCTGTTCTTGCCAAAATCAGTTGCAGAGTTTTGAAATAAAAAGGCACACTTGTGCCTAGAATTTATTTAAGCAACACATCTGAAGTAGCCTTATTTTGTTGGGAGGAAACCCCATTGATTTTAATAGGGACTCGTGGAGTCAGTTTTGGGAGTGACTCAGGACTCGTGACTCGTGAGTCACCATTTTGGACCAAGGACTCGGACTCGGACTCGAGACTCGGGTCCAAAGACTCGTGACTCGACTCGTGACTCGAGACCAAGGACTCTTCAACATCCCTGGGGTGTGGCTCTTTTTGGGGGGGTCCCAAAGCCCACCTGCCAAGGTGGAGCAAGCTCTCTACGACCTCAGCCCATATCTCTCTCTCTCTCTCTCTCTCCTTCCCACCCCTCGGATTTCACAAGACCGGCTGGCTTGCCTTGGCAGGTGCCATAGCTTGGTCCTTCTCCGCGTGCGGTGTGGACGCGACGACGCCCCTCTCGTCCATCCTGCTCTCCGTTTCTTCCGAGGGGGGATCGTGGAGGGGGTCCTTGCCTCTGCTCTCCCGGGGGGAGCTTTCTTCAGCTGCATGGGTTCAAGAGCAGGAACACAGAAACAGATGAATACAGCCGCTGGCCCGTGAACAATTTCTCCCCTTCACCTGCTGGAAGTGTAGGTGGCATAGTTCAGGTTATCTGTTAACAGCCTTTTGATCATGGGTGTGATGATCCCCCAGAGGCCACGCCCTTTCCCCTGGCCCCACCCCCTTTCCCTGACCAGCCAATTGTACGGTGGTTTCCTGGCATTTGTGGAGTTTCCCCCCCTACTCTAAAAAGTTGAAATGCCTCTCCTAAGTCTTTGAAACCGGCAGGAAGAGCTTGAAGCCAAATTATGCTGCTATTTCTGGAATTTTGGCCACACCCCTTTTGCCTTTGGGCCCCGCCCACCGCTGGAATGCGGCCCCCGGGAGCTTCTCAGAAATCAAATGCGGCCCTCAATCTGAACAGGGTTCTGCACTCCTGCTTTCGATGGTTCTCCCAGACTGACTGTCCCGAATGAACAAACCGCTCTGCTGGATCAGGACAAGGGTCCATTTAGTCTACTACCCAGTTCCCAACGTCAGCCAGACGTCACATTCCTCCGGGGAATCTACCAGCTGAGCACGATGAAGGCGGCCATCTTGGTGTGTCCCTGGCACCAAAGGGGTACACTGTCTCCAGACATGGAGGTTCTCTCTCTGGTTTTCAGTGATGGGCGAGCCCCCATGGGTGCAAATCGAATTGGCTCGTATTAAACCACGCAATTCCCCCCCTCTCCAAAAAAATAATAATCAACTTAAGCTGAGCCCATTCAATTGATTCAGACCCCCCAACTGGGGATGCAAAGGGGTCTGATCCGTTAAGACAGTCCCCAGTCCTCCATTCTGGGTTTGGATGTCACCCTGGAAGTCAGGAGCCCTGGGGAAAACTACATTTCCCAGGTCTACTTGTATCTCAGGATGGGAGGAGGGGGAGAGAGAGAGAGAGAGACCTCCTTCTCTTCCTTCCTCAAAAGTGCCACCAGTGCCAGCTAAGTGAGTGGGAAAGAAGGGTGGCGGGGAGGGAGCCAGGGTGGGGGCCAGATGGGTGGGAGGGGGCTGCGGAAGTGGAATTCTTCTTAATCTAAGCTAGAGAATAATTTCAGGGCTGTAACATTTGCCACGTATCTGACGCAGTGATGTACAAATTTTGTTGAACTCATTCCAGCTATGCGTTGTGGATTCTCGGGCGTCTTTCATTCCATCATTCGCTCGCGGATGGAACTGGACTGTTGTTGTTTCTTTTACCAGAATTTCCTTGCACTTGCGTCAATTCACATTAGTGCTAATTTGCATTCACACTAATACGCACAAGTGCTCTTGCGCAAATCCGCACTGGTTAGTGCAAATTAGCGCAAATCCCCCCCCCCACACACACACACACAAAAGTGTGCGTGGGGAAATGGTACAAAAGTCCACAGAATCGGCACGATTCGGGGAAAACCCGTCCTCTGCGGAATCCAGAGGTCAGGTTCAGAGAAATTCAAACTCATTTGAATCTATTATGGATTTCTCCGACATCCCTAAAATTCTGAAGCGAGCATTACCGGCCCGCAAGCCCAGAAATACGACTCTTGGGGCCACCTTTAATCACAGCTGGTGAGCGTCGAGAGGCCTGTCCTCTGCCATGAGCTTCTTCAGCCTGTTTTAAAACGAGCAGCCGTCGCCGTGCTACAGAGCAGCGACGGTGGTGCGCGCCTCGCCCGTCAGTGGTGCTTTCGGCCTACATACCCACCTATGTCCCAGCTGGCTTCCGCCCGACGAATGGTGGCAAAGCTTGGCTTGGTGCTCTGCAGTGGGGGCTGGGGCCTCCACCCGCCGTGCCCTGCGCAGTTCAAAAACAAAAAAAGTGAATCCATCGATATCATGTTTGCCCTGCCAAATCAGTATTATGCCCATTTTACAGACGGGAAGGAGGGGACTTGGGCCTACAAGGGCCACCCACAAAAATTCAAGGTCGAGGCAGGATTTGAACGCAAGGCTACACTCCTATGTGTGCTTATTACTTGCAACTAACACTGGAGTCCTATGCACACTTATGTGGGAGCAGGCTCAACTGAACACAGTGGCACTTGGTTCTGCGGAAATACGTGTGGTATTGTCACTAACACCAGCCACTCTAGCGGGCTGTATGGAGGGAGATGAATGGGGGAAGCAGGGCCATTCCACCAGCCCAGCGGAAAGACTACTTCATTTTTTTCCTTCTTCCCTCCCCATCCGTTTTTCCTTGTGTGTCATGTCTTTTTAAAATGTAAGCCTGCAGGCAGGGTCTGTCTTGATTTACTGATTATATGTAAACCACTCTCTGAGGGCCTTTTCAGCTGAGGAGTGAGGCAAAAATAATGTGAATAAATGTGCCGCATATCCCGTTGAATAAAGTGGACCTTACTTCTGGGTAAACATGTTTAGGATGTGGCTCTAAATCTCCCCCAAACCTCAAATTTGCTCACAGATGTTTTTGTTGTTGTTGTTAAATTGGATTCTCCTAATGCTCATGTTTAGAACTTTCTCAGTTATGGGTGTTCTTGGTGTTTGGGGGAAAAGGAGAAAGAGGCACAGTAAAATACTGAGTGTGGCAAATAAATACTGAACTAGATTGTTTTCACATTTTAAAAAAATAAGACTTAAAAAATAAAATCTAGGAGCATGATTCAGTCCCAACTCAAGGATGGAAAGCGGAATATCGGTGGTCAATATAAGAGGTTTAAAGATGTTCTTAAGGCTAATCTAAAAAAATGCAATATAAACATCAAAAACTGGGAAGCTCTGGCCCATGAACGATCTAACTGGAGGTTGGCCTTTCACAAAGGTTCTATGGACTTTGAAGAAGCCCGAGTGCAAGGTGAAAGGGAGAAACGTGCTAAGCGAAAAGCACGTCAAATGAATCCTTTTACAAGACCATCTTCCATCTGGTAACCTGTGTCCTCACTGTGGGAAGCTGTGTGGATCTAGAATTGGCCTCCACAGTCACTTACGGACCCATTGCTAGAGTCTACAAAATCTTCTTTAGAATTTTCCTCCTTTTAAAATCTCCTTTTTGTAAATTTTCTTTTTTATCCCGGAAGACAATCTTACTCGGTCACGAGTGATCGCCTGACTGACTGACTGATGTACCTTTAACTTATAAGTCCCCATTGCAATTAAATCATGCGCTTAACTCTCCCACACTGAAATCAACGGGACTTTAAAGGTGCGATCCTAGGGCATGTTTGGACAGAAAAAAAAGGCCTACAACTCCCAGCATGCCCCAGCCAGCATGGAGTTGTAGGCCTTTTTTTCTGATTGCGCTCTCAAGGGCTGAATTTTGGCTGAGTCACGCCACTGGGGCAGGATTCCCCAACCTGGTGCCTTCCAGATGTGTAGGACTGCAACTCTCCCGGCCCTCCCGGCTGCAGAATGATGGGGCCCGTAGTCCCACACCACTGAAGCGTAGGGTACCCTTCTATAGGGAAAGAGAGCCCTAGGGCACAGTTCTCCAACCTCGGGTACGCTGGCTGGGGCATGCTGGGAGTTGTAGGCCAAAAACATCTGGGGACCCGAGGTTGGAGAACACTGCCCTAGGGTTTCATTTGCCCCTTGGGAAACTCAGTTAAAAAAAATGCCCCCAAAGCCCCAGTTTTCAAACATCAACACTGAACGTGCAGCAGAAATCAAAATGGGTGCGAAATTCTGTTTCGGGACCGATACAAACTCCGGTCTACTTCGCTGCATCCGATTAAGGACAGGGGGAGAGAGAGAGAGAGATGTGTTGGAGGGAACGGGTGGTGAAGGAGGGATGAGTGAAGGCGGGCTTGGGTGATGCTATGCACCTGAGTCGTCTGAGGAGCGCCTCCTCTGCCGGTCCCGCATGCTCCCTCCTCGCTCCAGGTCCACGCTCTAGAGCAAGACAACAAAGCCAATGAATTCCGTGAAAGAAAAGGCTGAAACAACTGAGCTGGTGGCCGCTTGGCCTCCACTCGCCGCCCCGCCCGCCCCCCTGTTCGCCACGGATTACCTCCAACTTGGCATCCAGGCTCCACCCCTTGGCACGCCCCATTCCGGGCAAGGGCACGCCTTGGACCCGCGAGGGCTGCAAGAGCTCCACCCCTTTGGACTCTGGCTCCGCCCTCTCCGTGTCAGGATTGGAACCCTGCTCGTGGGGAGAAGGGGACAGGAGATCATTATAAGGATGGATCTGCCACCGAACACCCCCCCCTCCACTCTGCCTCATTCCCTGGAGCAACGCCTTCCTCTTACCTGTCTCACCCTGCTGGGCAGACCCTTCACCCCACTTCCCGGGGCCGGGGGTCCCATTCCCGGAAGGCGCACGGCCATCCCCACGGTGTCCTGCCCCGGCTTCCTCTCCTCCTCCTGGCCGAGGGCAGGGCGCAGCGGGGGCCTCTGTTCGTCCCACCCCCCCGGCGGAGGTGGGGGAGGACTCGGGGGCAGATCCTCGGGGTCCCGCTCTCCCTTGATGCTGCGATGCCGGCGGAAGTGGAAGAGGCCCCTTCTCCGCTTCTTCTGCAGGGGCGGCAGGGAGTCGGAGGGGCCCGGCCTCACCCCACGACTCTTGGGCGTCCGAGGATAGCTGTGCGGGAGGGGGGGGGGGAGAAAGGTGAAGCGGCTGAGCGAGAGGATCGTGCTCCTCCTCTCGGGTGCCGCTGTGGCTAAGGAGGAAGGGAGACCCAGGCAGGCGAGGGGTGCTTCCAGATGAGGCTTTTGTCCTGCCAACACGCCGTTCGTATTCACGCAATTTCACATTCACGCAATTTCACGGGACGGGAGGTCCAGAAGACGTCGCCGTCATCTTGTAACCTTCCCGTGTTTTCCCAGCGCTGTTCTTCCGTTTCTTCTTCTTCTTCTTCTTCTTCTTCTTCTTCTTCTTCTTCTTCTTCTTCTTCTTCTTCTTCTTTCCACAGGAAATAGCAGCGAAGGAGGGAAAGACTGGATAATGACTCTTTTGACTCTTGGCGCCTGGAGACCTCCCTCTGGAAGCACCCCGGGTTGCAGAGCAAGTGACTCTCCGCATCAGGGACAAATGCCGGGGGCACCCTAGGCTCACCTGGTGTTGTCGCCAAGCACCCTCCTGTTAAAGAATTCATCCAGGCCTTCGTCCAGCCGCGGCACCGACCCATTCTCCTGTTCTCTGGACTCAATAGACCCCAGGATTCGGTTCTGAAGGGGGAAAAAGGGGACTGACCTATTAATTTCCCCCACATATCTTTTCTATGAGTATCCCCTCTTTATTCATGCCGTATATCAGGGGTGGAACCAGCAAACGGAGCCAAGGCAAAAGGGCTGAACCGGTAGATGAATAAAGGTATTTATTAAAGACTGTGTAAATTGCCAACGTGTTTCGAACCTAAGTTCTTTCTCAGGGCAATCTAAATTCAAACATATAATTATATATCACTGAAACAACTTATTAAAGAAGAATATTATTATTATAATTAAAATATCTCCAAACCTTCAACTTTAAAATAAAAAAAAAAGAAAAATAAAAAAAATTGACTTTAAAATATATGTTCTACAAATATAATAAAATCTCCTCTCGCCTAGACTACTGTAATGCGCTCTACGTGGGGTTACCCTTGAAGACGGTCCGGAAGCTTCAGCTGGTACAGAACGCGGCGGCTCGCCTGATTAAGGGCAGCCGCCGGCGTGATCACATCACGCCAGTGCTTAATGAGTTGCACTGGCTACCAGTTGCTTGCCGAGCCGAATTCAAGGTGTTGGTTTTGACCTTTAAAACCCTACACGGCTCCGGCCCAGCTTATCTCAAGGAGCGCCTCCAGCAACATCAAGTAGGCCGCTCAACAAGGTCTGCCACGGACGGCCTTCTCCTTATCCCATCAGCCAGAGCAGCCAGGCTGGTGGGGACTAGGAAGAGGGCCTTCTCTGTGGCGGCCCCCACATTATGGAACTCCCTCCCTAGTGACCTTCGCCATGCCCCCTCCGTGATGAGCTTCCGCCGTGCATTAAAAACGTGGCTGTTCAGGCGGGAATATGGGGTGGGTTAGGTTTTTAATGAGAATTTTTAATATCGTTTTAATCATTATATTTTATTGTGTTTACTGTATTTTAATTGTACATCGCCCAGGGTGGCCGGGTGACCGGCCAGATGGGCGATTGATAAATATAATAATAAATTAATAAATAATAAAATAAAATAAAATACAACATATATGTGTACAACATACCTCCATTCATCTACCGGTTTAGCCCTTTTGCCTTGGCTCCATTTGCTGTTTCTACCCCTGGGCTTTTTTCCCTCCCTGTATATCAGGGGTGGGCAACTTGTGGCCCTCCAGATGTTTTGGCCTAGAACTCCCATCCTCCTCCACCATTCTCTGTGCTGGCTAGGGCTGGTGGGAGTTATAGCCCAAAAACATCTGGACGGCCACAAGCCGCCCACTTTTCCTGTAAAGGAAAAGAGGCCGCCCCATCTCCAGCGGGCGGTACTTCCTGCCTAGGAATGTTTGGAAGAGGGCTATCTGATTTGCTTCCTCGTGTCCGGTTTTATAGACCGCTTCCCTCTGCGGCACAGGCTAAGCCGGGACTGTCATTCCAAAAATAGGTAGGACTTCCCGGTTTGAGAATGGCTGAAACTATGTCAGTTTTGGAGGGTTTGTGCGGGAGGTTTGTTCCAGGCTGATGTACAAAGGAACAGAAAGAAAAAGGAGCATAAAGGAGTGAAACTAGAATGCACGAATGAGTGAGGGTGAATAAAAGAACACAAAAATGGAAGGTACAGTAATAAAAAAAAAAGGATGGAAGGATAAACCCAATGCGAGAGAAGCTAGCTGTGAGCAGTGCTGTGGTGGAAGGCCAGGCTCCCCGGGTGGGAGGACAGGATTTTTTGTTTAGGAAGGACGCTGACGTCATCTGCGGCCACCTCCCTCAGGCTTCCCTGTTCCCTCTGAGCTTAGCCGCAATCTGGGTTCAGACAACACAATGGCCCAGCCTCAAGGGTTGAGTGTGGGTTGTTGAACTGTGGGTTGTTGTCGAACTGTGGGTTATCAGGTTGTCCGAACCTGGCTGCGCTAACAAGCCATGGCTTGTTAACCACAAACAACCCATGAGGAGAACCCATGGCTTGTTGTTGGGTCGTGAACTGTGGGTTGTTCCCCATAGTTTGTTATCTCAGCTCGGTTCAGACAACACGATAACCCACGTTTCAACAACAACCCACGGTTCAACGACAACCCACACTCAACCCTTGAGCCAGTGTGGCCTAGTGGTGAGAGTGTTGGACTGGGACTCCAGAGATCAGGGTTCTAGTCCCCGCTCGGCCATGAAACTCACTCGGTGACTTTGGGCCAGTCACTAACTCTCAGCCTAACCTACCTCACAGGGTTGTTGTGAGGATAAAATGGAGAGGAGGAGGAGGACTATGTAAGCCGCCTTGAGTTCCTTTCAGGAAAAAAGGCGGGGTATAAATATAATTAAATAAATAAATAAATAAACAAACAATGTTGTCTGAACCAACCATGGAGGAGGAATGGATTTTCCCAGGGACAATATATTGTAATGCAAAGTTTTTTGGGGTGGCCTGGTCTTGAGTGGGCAATTAAGACCCATCACCTTTACAAAAGACCTGCTCCTGGTAGATATAAAAACTTCTAGAACTGGTTTGTTGATAGGATCAACACAGCTGACTGCAGTTTTGGAGTCTCTTTGAGACCATCATGTGCACCACCAAGCACTGGCTATGAGTGTCGTCCAGACTGGGTTCAGACAACATGATAACCCACACTCAAGTGTTGAGTGTGGGTTGTCGTTGAACCGTGGGTTGTTGTTGAAACGGGGGTTATTGCTTCTTGTCTGAACCCAGCTGAGATAACAAACCCTGGTGATCAACCCACAGTTCACAACCCAACAACACACCATGGGTTCTCTTCATGGGTTGCTTGTGGTTAACAGGCCATGGCTTGTTAGCGCAGCTGGGTTCAGACAACACAATAACCCACGTTTCAACAACAACCCATGTTTCAATGACAACCCACACTCAACCCATACCCAACCCTTCAGTGTGGGTTATCGTGTAGTCCAAACCCAGTCACAGAATGGACGAGCAAATGTGGAAGCGGGAATAAGGCAGATAGTAACTGAATGGGAATGTTAACTAGATGAAACGAGAATGAAGTCAAAGGATTTATAAAATGGAAAACAAGGGAGCTGGCATTGGTTAAATCTCTGTCTTCTTGTAGTTTCTGTGAAATCAACCAAGTTGTAAAAGGTTCCAGGAACTCGGCCACACAAGACCACATCCGCACGCAAAAAAGGCCGAACGAGGGACGAGAACTTTTGGCGAACGGAGCAATGAACAAATGAAAAGATGAACTGAGAAATCAGAGGAGGGGGCTAACAGAGGAGGAAAGGGGAGGAGAGAACCAAACCCCAGGGACTCGCGTCTTGTATACTCACATGGGAACGGAAGCCGCTGTGCGGGGCGCTGCGGGGGGGCCGGGGCCTGGCGCGGGTGCGATGCTCCAGCCGGGCACCCTCCGTCGGCAGGTCAGAGAGCGCCTCGAAGGACGTGCTGCGGGAGTGGGCGTACTGGCTGCTGCTGGCCAAGGAGATCCAGCCCAGCGGGGAGCCCATGCCGGGTCCCGTCAGGTCGCCATCCTGCTCTGAGCCACCTGTAAGAGGAAGCAAGCTGGTCTGGGCACTGGCAGGCAGGCCTGGATCCGACACTTACAGGGCGGGAAGGAAGGTGCAGCTGGGCAGAATGGGGAGAACGTTTTTGGACGTGATAGAATCGCAGACTAGTCGAGTTGGAAGGGGCCTCTAAGGCCATGGAGTCCAACCCCCTGCTCAATGCAGGAATCCAGGTCAAAGCATCCCTGACAGATGGCTCTCCCCAGCTGCACCTTGAATGCCTCCAGTGTGGGAGAGCCCACCACCTCCCTAGGTAGTTGGTTCCACTGGCGTATTGCTCTAACAGTCAGGAAGTTTTTCCTGATGTCCAGGCGGAATCTGGCTTCCTGTAACTTGAGCCCATGATTCCGTGTCCTGCAATCTGGGATGGTCGAGAAGAGATCCTGGCCCTCCTCTGTGTGACCACCTTTCAAGTACTTGAAGAGCGCTATCATGTCCCCCCTCAGTCTTCTCTTCTGAACTTAACGGTGATGGACCTTCCTAGGGTTGAACTTGTAAAGTTGTGTGTGTGTGTGTGTGTGTGTGTGTGTGTGTGTATATATATATATATATATATTAGATTTTACTCTGTTATTGCATTTTACGGTTTTAAGTCTTGTTTTGTGAACCGCCCAGAGGGCTTCGGCTATTGAACGGTACAGAAATGTAATCAATCAATAAAAATAAAAGCGTCTACAGCAGGGGTGCAGAACCTCAGGGCCACATCTGGCCTGCCTCGGGTCCCAATGTGGCCTTCCAGGGGGTCCCCAGATAGCCCTGCCTCCTTTGCCCTGACCACCGATCTTTCGGTGGCTTCCTGGCTTTGGGGCAGCTTTCCCCCATTCTAAAAGGTGGGAACGCCTCCCTGAAGGCTCAGTGACTGCCAGTAAGAACGCGAAGCGAAAATATGCTGGTATTTTGGCCCGCCCCCTTTTGCCTCCGGCCCCGCCCACCACTGGAATGCGGTCCCCCAAGAGCTGCTCCGAAATGGAACCGGGCCCTCGGGCTGAAAGAGTTCCCTCGGCCGTGGTGGATCGGAACAGCAATGCAAACAGATGGATGATGCCTGCGTGAAAATGTACGCTTGGAGAAGGCTGAAGCAGCTGTAATGCAACGTCCAAGGGATCAGGGCAGAGGGGAGTTGGAGGGGGCGGGTCACCTCAAACGGCTTGACTGCTGCCTCTAGAGCAGTGTTCTCCAACCTCGGGTCCGCAGATGTTTTTGGCCTACAACTCCCAGCATGCCCCAGCCAGCTATGCTGGCTGGGGCATGCTGGGAGTTGTAGGCCAAAAACATCTGCGGACCCGAGGTTGGAGAACACTGCTCCAGACAAATGTCTGCGGCAGGCAACCGCCAGGGTTGCTCCGGCTACTGAGCTGTCCTTCTTGGGTCACAGGATGCTTGGGTGGGTTTGCAGCCAGAGAGGTGGGCAAAAAGTGGCCAACGTGGATCAGAAGGGGACGAAAGTTATCACTGGAAGGAGGGTGGCCAGGATACTCACTAATGAAGGCGGAAGCGGGCCGGATCCTCCGGCAGTTCTTCTGCCTCTTGATGGCCATGGTGTCCTGTGGGGGGGGGAGAGGTCAGGTGAACCCCACGGGGAAGGCTGGAACGTGGGGGTCTGCAAACTCAGGCTGTCCCCAGAGGCGACCGCCCACGCAAGCTTACGATGCTGGAGCAGAGCTCGTCATCCGTGGTCTCCTCGTGGTCGCGGAGCCGGGGTTTCCCCAGCTGCTCTGGGAGGGCACCGTTGTCTTGTCCCTCAGAAAGCCGGCGGAGGTGGGAGATGTGTTGGGCCTGCGTTTGAGGAGGAAAGGAGCCGTTACTGGAGTGGGGAGGTGAGGCGTGAGGGGGGTGCGTGGCTGTTCGATCGCGGTCGCACAGCGAGCTTGTGGCACTGAATTCATTTGCAAAAAACAACAACAACCCAGAAAGACGCCTGTGGTCCCCGCACAGCACGCCTGAAAGTTACGTTCCCCCGGGGCCAGCCTTAGCTTTGTTGTGTTTACTCAGTGGTGACGGAAAAGTGCTCTGCACGTGCTCTTGGGGACCTTCGTCTTTGTTTTTTCCTTTCATACGGCAGGGCTGAAATGTGGCTCGCTCCAGCAAATGAAGAAACACAAAACGCAGGACCCAGGGCGGATTAAATGAAGCCCTAGAACAGTGTTCTCCAACCTTGGGTCCCCAGATGTTTTTGGCCCAAAAACAAAGACGAAAGCTATGCTGGCTGGGGCATGCTGGGAGTTGTAGGCCAAAAACATCTGGGGACCCAAGGTTGGAGAACACTGCTCTAGAAACATGGGATTTTGGGATATTGGGGGCGGATGGAGGAGGGGTGGTTCTCACCAGATTCTTGTGGGCCTGGTACAGCTCCTGCAGCAGTTCTTCCACAATGGTGTTGGTAAGATACGTCACCACGGACAGTTTCACCTCACTGGGGAGGGGTCAGAGGTCAAGAGGGTCAGAGGTCCAGCAGACAGAGGCACGTGCCCATGTTTGGATACTCCTGCTTGTTTCCTCCCTTCCAAACCTGACCCCACTGGTACTCTTACAACGCATGCTAATCTTGCGCCCGCTTTTACCCATGCTGGATGTGTCCCCCGCTGCCCATCTCCCTCCCTGCGGACGCTATTTCTATCACCCTGCCGCTTCTTACTTGAGCTTGTTCTGAATATCCTGGCCGGCCTGTTCCAGGAGAGCGCCCCGGACAAAGTTTCGGGGCACGGTGACACGCTCCGAGACGGCCGCCAACATCTTGTTATGCTCTTCGGCCGCCTGGACAGCATGAGGGCACAGCTCCTGCGTAAGGGCGACCATGGACTCCAGGATCACCTGGAGACGAGACAAGCGTCATAGGGTCGCGCAAGAGAAGAGCATTGTGGTTTACGGGAGCCCCAGTGCCAACCCAAACACTTGCGGCGTGTTTTTCTCAGGAAGCAAGCCTCCTCTTCCCCCAGAGTGCAAGACCCATCTTGAACTCCATTTCCCGCACAGTTCTGCACAGCCACTACAGGCGCAAAGGGCCTTCTCCTCAACTGACCTGGTTGCCATGACACAACGAGGGACAGGGCCTGGAGGGCCTCTTGAAACAGAGGCTTCCAAACCATTTTTGTGCTAGGCCGACCGGCAAGATACACCCCGCACCCTTAGAAGACACTCTGCCTGCCGAGGACAGACTCAAATTGTTTTCCTACTGCAATTGAGAAATTGAAATGCGATTCTGGCCCACTTGCACTGGCTGCCTGTATGCTTCCGAGCCCAATTCAAGGTGCTGGTTTTGACCTATAAAGCCTTACATGGCTCGGGACCACGATACCTGACGGCACGCCGCTCCCGGCATGAACCTACCTGTATATTACGGTCATCTAAGGACCTCCTCCAGGTACCTCCCCTGAGGGAGGCTCAGAGGGTGGCAACAAAGGAAAGAGAGGGTCTTCTCGGTGGTGCCCCCCCCCCCAATTCTGATCTCCCTGATGAGGCCCGCCTGGTGCCAACATTGTTCTTTTCGGCGCCAGGTTAAGACCTCCTCTCAAGCATTTGGCAGTATATGATGCGGTTTTAATCAGGTCTTGGATTTTTCTTGTTGTTGATTGTTCAAAATGGTTTTTAGATATGTGTGTGTGTGTGTGTGTGTGTCTCTCTCTCTGTTGTATGTTTGCATATATATAGTTTTTATGGTGTATTTTTAAGGTTTTAATCTTTGTAAACCGCCCAGAGAGCTTCGGCTATTGGACGGTATAGATATGTAAGAAATGAAATGGAATTGCAAAATAAAATAAAATAAAACTATGACTGCTGGTTCTGTGCCCCGAACGGAAGGGAGACTGAGATGGCCCCTCACATTACCTGCAACTCCTTGTCCACGGCTTTCGACACCTCACTGGCCACTGACTCCAGCCTGTGCCGGACCGGACCGTCGCTGGCCAATATGTGCCCAAGCTCATACAGGCTGGGGAATAGCTGAGGGAGGGAGAGAGAGAGAGACCCAAGAGGATGCTTCACTGGAACGTGGTTAAAAGCATGCACAGATACGGAAATGTCTGCGGAGCCTTTTTCCGGCTTGGGGCCAAATCCAGATCTTCACAGATGAGGAATATTTGGGAGTGAAATCGAAATGGGGGTTATTACAGAGCTGTGAACATTAATTCAGGCCAAACTGATTAAAGGTCAAACTACATGTGTCTTTGAGCATGTGATTAAAAAACACACACGTTTAAGACTGGCTGTTGTTTTATTTTGTTTGAAAAAAAGCAGCCGACCTCCCACAGTGCCATGGTCCCAATCCAGATTGGCGGCGGGGGGGGGAGGGGCACCGCGGCTGCTTTTTGTAAACAGAGGGACGTGGCCGGTTCTTGAAGCACGTGCTTCAAATCAACATCTAGTTTTGATCCTTGCGCTTGCGAAAAGAGAGGTGCTACATCTCGGCATTCTGCCTCAGAGATGTTGGGGTGGAGGTTGGAAGTGATTGCTCAGAGGAGAGGAAAAAGCACTCTGCATATGCTCTGAAGCACTCGGTTTTTAAAATGATTACTTTACATCTTGCCAGCTTGAAGCCCCTGCATTGGGGAGTGAACGGCAGTCCAGCGGTAGAGCCTGCTTTGCATGCGGAAGGTTCCAAGTTCGATCCCCGGCATTGCCAGTCAAAAGGATCAGGGAAACACCCTTCTCTGAGTGAGGCCTGGATAGCCATGGCTACCAGTCCATATCGACAATACTGGGCTAGGTGGACCAAGGGTCTGACTCAGGCTGTTATAATATGTTCCAAACTGGTTCTGGGGCTGAATTTTTGGCTCAGATTCAGCTGGCTGGCAACCTCCAAGATATGCAGATGTAGAGGGCATTCGGGGACAAGAGTTTCTGGCTATGTATCTCACCGCCCGCGAATTCTTGGCTTCCTTCATGAGTTCCCGGGCGTACAACACCTCCTCCTGAACAGTATCAGCAGAGCAGGATCGCAGCACCCGCACTTCTTCCTGGACCCTCACACACAGGCGACTCATCATCTAGGGAAGGGTAGGACACAGGGCCATTAGCTCCCGCCCCACCAAAGATGCCAAGTCCCAGACTCCCTTGCCCCGGGCCAGCCAATCAGCAACCCCAGCAGTGGAAGGTTGCTCATCCCACCTGGAACCCTGTGAAATTCCCCAGGACAGCCAATTAGCAACCCCAGCAGTGGAAGGTTGCTCATCCCACCCGGAACTCTGTGAAATTCCCCAGGACAGCCAATTAGCAACCCCAGCAGTGGAAGGTTGCTCATCCCACCCGGAACTCTGCGATGTTCTCTTGGCCAGCTGATCGGCAACCCCAGCAGTGGACATTGCTCATCCCACCCAGAATTCTGTCACGTTCCACATCACAGAGTCCCACGGCATCAAGAAGGGTGGATGGGTCGTGGGGGTCGTACAGGGAGATGGGAACGTTTACTTGCTCGGCGCTATTGGTGACGATTCCTTGGTGGAGGCGGAAGGCTTGTTCCTGGGGGAACTTCTGCGAGTGGTTGTTCCTGAGGAGGCACCACTGGATCTGAGGTGGAGAGGGAGGGGGAAAGAGGCAGGGGGAAGTGACGGCAGAGCCAGGGTGGCAGAGCGCCACTCCTGCATGCTGGGGCGGGAGGTTCAAGCAGGGGAGGCTGGTGATAACCTATGTCAGTGGGGCTCCTTATCCGATGCAGCTTTCATTCGGAGTGGTCTAGGAGCCGTCCACGGTGCTCCATGGTGGGCAGCCTATTTTGGGGGTGGAGTGCAGCGCCATGGATAGCTCAGAATAAAAGCTGCAGTGGACGAGGAACCCCACTGACACAGGAGCCACCAGCCTCCCCGTAGGTGCGGCGGGGCGGGACTCACCTTTTGCCACACCTCGTCCGTCCTCTCGGGGGCGTTGCGGTAGGCTGCAGTGATGTCGCTCATGGGGAAGGACATGAACTTGAGGGTGTAGTTGCTGCAGGAGAGGATGGGGGGGGAGTGAGAGGACAGACTGGCAGCCCCCTCCCAGTCCCCCCCCCAGCTTTCACGAGTAACTCTAAAGGCCCGGATGACACCTTACGTGCAAAGGCACCAGCAGCTCAAGTGGGGGTAACTGGGAGCAGAGGGGTTCTTGACCCTTTCCTCGCCAGCTCTTTCCCCAATCCAAATTCCCCCTCAAGGGGCTCCCCCCCCCCACAGGGCTTCTAATGTGTGTTTCCCCAAACACTGGGCATCAGGGGAGCTATTTAGGACAAATGCCCCCCACTCCACCCCGCCTGATCACAATGGCCTGATAATCACAATGGCCTGATCACAATGGCCTGATAATGCGGCTTCTCTCACACACAAGCAGGACAAGAGGGGAAGGCACCAAGGTATAAACGAAACAAAGGAGAAGGAAAAGACTCAGGTGAGACTTCCTTCTCCTTTGTTTCGTGTTCTCTCTCTCTCTCTCTCTCTCACACACACACACACACACACACACGCACGCACGCGCGCGGCAGAAATCTCTGTGATTGTTAATAATGCCCACTTCCCATCAACTGAGCTGTGTTCATGTTCCATTTTAATGAAGATGTTGCTTTTCAGCTGCACTGTATTACTGTTAGTGCCTTGACTGTCACTTTTGGGTGGAAAGGTGGGATATATAAGTTTATAAACAAAGGCACAATCCCATGCAAGTTTAGACAGGGAAAAAAGGCCTACTGCTGGCTGGGGCATGCTGGGAGTTGTAGGCCTTTTTCCCCTGTCTAAACTTGCATGGGATTGTGCCTTAAGTCACTCACTTCTCCAAGGCCCGGGCGATGTCCTGGAAGCCTTGCGCGGTGGTATTGTTCCTGTCCCACGAAATACTCCTGGAAAGCAGAAGAAGGAGACGGCGGCAGTCATCCCTTCTCAAGTTCCACCTGTGAAATCCTGACCCAGCACCGGCAAAAATCCCCCCCCCTTCCTTCGCTGTGTCGGTCAGAGAGTGGTGTTCTGGGAAGCATCCTCCATTACACATTAGCGCCTGCGCACTTCTGAATTCAAAGTGCTGGGATAAACGAGAGACACACACACACACACACACACCAGCTTTCCCACCTCAGCGTGCTGTTGATCTGCAAGGCTTTGGACAGCATCTTGGCCCCGATGTCTTCCATGCAGTTCCCACTCAGGTCCACTTTGGTCAAACATGTGTTGCTGCCCAGGGCGTTGATCAGGATGCTGGTGCGGGTTTTCAGCCGGGAATCGGCGACCGAGAAAGACTGCAGGGACTTTGGGGTGGGGGTGGGGGGCAGAGGAGGGAAAGGGGCCGAGCAGGGATTTTAAAAGTAGCTCGGTCTACTACTTGCACTGTGCTGCAGGCCATCTGGCAAGCTCACTCCTCATGCAACTTGTACACTGTCCAAATTATTTTTCCTTTCTCCCACGCTCCCGCGCGCACACACTAAGTGTGCCTCAGGAGGGAAAAGGCTACAAACTGTTGGACTGCTTAAGAACATCAGAAGAGCCCCGCTGGATCAGACCAAGGGTGCATCTCGTCCAGCATTCTGTCCACACAGTGGCCAACCGGCTGCCCCCGGGAAGCCCACAAGCAGGACAGGAATGCAACAGCACCCTCCCTGCCATGTTCCCCAGCATACTGCCTCTGATACCGGCAGTAGCATGCCATGTAGCCAGCAAGGCTAGTGGCCGTTGATAGCCTTCTCCTCCATGAATTTGTCCAATCCCCTTTTACAGCCATCGAAAATGGTGGCCGCATCACCACGTCGTGTGGCAGTGAGCTCCATGCGTTAACTCTGGCGTGGCGTGAAGAAGTGCTTCCTTTGATCTGCCCTGATCCTCCCACCAGTCTATTCATGGGATGACCCCCACTGGGTTCTAGTCTTACGAGAGAGGGAGAAAAACGTCTCCCTAGTGGACTTTCTCTACAGCAGGGCTCTCCAACCTTGTGTCCCCAGATGTTGATGGCCTACAGCTCCCGGCATGCCCAGCCCAGCCAGCATAGCTAATGGCAAGGGATTCTGGGAGCTGTAGTCCAGTAACATCTGGGGACCCAAGCTTGGAGAGCCCTGCTCTGCAGCATGCATAATTTTGTATACCTCTCCTCTTTCTACTTCACTTCTTTATCCTCTTCCCCTTTCGGTGCCACAACACTGAAGGCCTCCTTATTCTCCCAAGCTTTTCTGCCGTTCAGTTTCTGTTGTTTTGCGCCTGTTCCTGTATTTTAAATCTTTGCACCGCTGCTAGGTTTTATTTTGGTTTGTTACCTTCATTTTATGCTGCAGTTTTAAACTTTATATTTTATTTTATTGCGTGGTATTTTATGGGTTTTAATAGTTGTGAACCGCCCAGAGAGGTTCAGCTGTTGGGTGGTATAGACATGTAATACATAAATACATACATGCACACCTGGCTTCCCAGGTGCACAGCCTACACCGGGCGGGATCAGGTCTCCTGCTATCTGCTCCCAATGGGAGCTTCCCCCCCCACAATGCAAAGGGGCCCAATCTGTTGGATCAGTACCAGTACATCGGGAGATGTTGGGCCGAATCTGGATCAGTACCAAAGTGGGGGAGGGTTATGTTATGTTTTAAAAAAAAAAAAAAAAAAAGCCTAGCCCCAGGACCTGATCTAGGTGGGGGGAGCGGGGGACCCCTCGCCTCTGGGTTTCAAGCCTGTTTTGCCCGCAGGTCACAGTTTGCAACTCACGCCACCAGCCAGTCTCATCTCCAGCCCATATATAACCACACATTTCTGTCTCACACATTAAAGGACTTACACACTCTTCCTCTTGGATAAGCTGCACAATTTTCTGGAGGATTTCCTCCAAGGTTCTGGGAAGAGAGAACAAGGGATAGGTCACGTCGAGGAGCAAGGGCAGCAGGAGAACAACCTGACAGGAGCTAAGAATAAAAGTAATAATGAAAGTTTCTGTCTAAACTTCTGATCCTATGCAAGTTTAGACGGGGGGGGGAGGGGGGGGAAGACCTGCAACTCTCAGCTTGCCCCAGCCAGCATAGCTGCCAACTACATCACGGCCAACTCTACTGTTTTCCTGGTAAGCCTTAAGGCCGACCTGACTGGTGAATCAGACTGATGCTCTCTTGCTACAGCCAATGGCCTTCTTGGCCGTACCCCATTGCCCAGAATGCGGCGTGGCCCTCTTTGCAGTGAAGGCCAGAGGTCTGTTGAGGAAGGCCTAGAGGACAAAGCAGTCGGGATGCAAGACAAAAACCCCGGTGATCTCTGGGTGCCTCCAGACGAGGCTTTTATTGTGCAATCGCCCTGCCCCATTCATAGAATTGTATAGGGGAGTCCAGATGACCACATCTTCCATTTGTGACCCTCCCGTGTTTTCCCATCACTTCTTTTCATCTTTCTTCCTTAGTACAGAAAAATCCATTAGGAAGGAAAAGATGGAACAGTAATGGCACGTCTTTTGATTGAGAGTGCTAGGAGCTGTCCATCTGGCATCACCCTCTCTTAAAAAATAGGGGAAGGCCAACTAAAGGCACAGTCCTATGCATGTTTAGACAGGAAAAAAGGCCTACAACACCCAGCGTGCCCCAGCCAGCCTTGCTGGCTGGGGCATGCTGGGAATTGTAGGCCTTTTTTCTGTCTAAACATGCATAGGATTGCATCCGACACCTAGTGCCACCTCATGGCTGAACTATATAGTGCCTTTCTACACGAGGCATTTAGTGTGCATTCGTCATTCCCTAATCATGGTTGTTTACAGGTTCTTTAGATGACGTCCTGACCCTCCAGTTTCACTTCTGTTTTTAAAGAGCATTTTCTGCCAGTTTTTCCACAGCGGGGAAAATGTGGTATTATTTGTAAAAGTGAAAGAAAACACTTTCCCCACTTGTGTTATTTGCACTATTCGCTATTCCACAGTGCCACCTAGAGGTCACGTAGTGGAAAAACAGGAAGGAAACTCTCCTCGTGTAGAGATCGGATCTCAATTCTGCAACTAGATACAGCAGATTAACAGCCTCATGTAGAAAAGCCCATAATAACACGACGGACACTGTCTTAGCACTGGATGGTTCTAGGCCACACAACGTAGGACACTGTCTTAGCACTGGATGGTTCTAGGCCACACAACGTAGGGATGGCGCCAACCCACCGGGATTTCACATTGAAGTTCTTCCCCAGCCAGAGGTGTTTCAACGATTTGTTCTTGCTGAGTGCCGGGACAAGGGTTAGCAAGTCCACATCGAAGCCTGGGGGAAAGGAAAAGAGCAGAATACAGCTGGAAAGGAAATGCCAGGGCTAGGCCCAAGCAACAGCTGAGGAAAATGCACAGACTCACCGTTGTCCGAAAGGTCTAGACTACTCAAGGCGCTAATGCCAGACAACTGTTCTTGAAGCACCTGGGCCCCTGGGGAGCGCAGCTAAGAGGGAAGAAAAGAAAAAGGAAGATTGGACGAGTGACTCAGAGGAAATGGGGAAAGAGAGGCATGCAGCGGGTAAGTGGCCTGTTACTATATTAGGCAAACGCTGAAGCTGCTTTGAAAGAAACCACGAGAGCTTCTAGACAAGGCTTCCATTGTGCAATCGCACTGTCTCATTCATGGACTGTCTCATTCATGGCGGTGGTGGTGGTCCAGATAACACTGGGTCTTCCATTTTTAGCCCTCCCGTGGTTCCCCACCGCTTCTTCCACCTTTTTTCTTCCCAGAAACCCCCCCCCTCGTTAAAGACGAAAAGGTCAAACAGCTGCAAAATGCATCTTGAGAGCCAGTGTGGCGTAGTGGTGAGAGTGTTAGACTTGGACTGGGACTCAGGAGATCCGGGTTCTGTTCCCCGCTCGGCCATGAAACTCACTGGGTGACTTTTCTCAGCCTAACCTACCACACAGGGTTGTTGTGAGGATAAAATGGAGAGGAGGAGGATCATGTAAGCCACCTTGGGTTCCTTGCAGGAAAAAAGGCGGGGTATAAAGATAATAAAATAAAAAAATAAAATAAATTGATCAGTAGCGCTGGGAACCCTCTGTCTGAAAGCACCCCCCCCCACACCTTATGAAGCCTCCAACCCCTTCTACGTGGGAAGGTGTCAGGAGAGGGGAAGGCCGCATCCTGTCCAGTCCCCAGCACTTTTAATGGGCATCTACCTGATGTCATCATCCTATTGTTGCTCCGCTGTATTTCTCTTGTGCTTCTTCCCTTTCCGTGGAGAGGTCAGAAAATCCAACTTTTGGGGTAAGGAATGGAACAGCAGCCCAATTTCCACTGGTGTAGATCTCCGTCCGGGGGCCAAACCCAGCCATCTGGAGGTCCTCCGAATGCCACACCCCCTTCACCCGGTCCCACCCTCTTTTCCCCAACCACAAATCATTGGGTGGCATCCCGGCCATTGTACAGGTTATATCCCCCCATTCTAAAAGGTTGAAATGGCCTCTCTCAAAGCTTAGTTACTGCAGAAACTGGCAGCACTGGACCATAGTCTGGGATACTTTGGTAATTGGGGGGGGGACTACTCCCCCACTTTACCACCTGTCGGCCCAGCACCACCACTGGGCTTAGCCTCTGAAGCCACTCCGAACCGATTTGGATCTCGGCTGAAACGATTGTCCATGCCCTTTTGTAGTGCCTACTGCAACATCCACTTTTTTTTTTCACATTATCACACTAAAGGCATGCTTGTGTACTACGTTAAAAAAAAAAAAAAAGTAGACATACGCATGGGCCAAGCAACAATCCAGATGAGGCTGCCCAGTAACCCACCCCCCCCACCACCCTATCTCTGTCTAGCGGCCGTAGGATTGCACCCAAAGTATTTTAGCGCAAATTTTAAAAACTGATTTAAAAAACCCCACACACAACACTGCTAAAAAGGCATGCTTAGGCTGCATTGTAAATGTCGCATCCAGACAGCTAAATTGCACCCTCTAGTTTGGATGGAATATTATTATTATTATTATTATTATTATTATTATTAGTATTATTATTATTATTCTTTGTAAGCCACTTTTCTGGCTGAAGAGCGGGGTATAAATGCTGCAAATAAATAAATAAATAAATAAATATAGCGGGATGTACACACAGATCCACCAAAGTGTGGAAAGTCAGTTGTAAATTCCACAAACAGCTGGCAGTGGAAGAACCCTCACTCTGGAAAGATCCCCTGATAAAGATTAAATGGCAGGATATATGCCCCTCCTGGACAACTCTAGACACCTATGGATATATGAGGGTGGGTAGATGGATGCTGACAGACAGTGTGGCATAGTGGTTAGAGTGTTGGACTGGGACTCGGGAGATCCAGGTTCAAGTCCCCACTCAGTCATGAAGCTCACTGGGTGACTTTGGGCCAGTCGCTGACTCTCAGCCTATCCTACCTCACAGGGTTGTTGTGAGGGTAACATGGAGAGGAAGGAGGAGGACTATGTATGCTGCCTTGGGCTTCTTGGAGGAAAAGGGGGGATATAAATAAAATAAACAAGACGTCTACACAATAGGACTACACTATTGACCACCCCATTACCTCACATCCACTCAAGTCCAAGTGGAGTTCGCTGAGGTGAGTGTTGGCCGACAGACCTTGGAAAAGAGACCTGAGGGAAGAACGTAAAAACACATTCTTGTTTTTAATTTGCTTGCTTATTTTTTATCCTATAAGCCTCTCTGGTCATTTTTTCTTTTGATATAGGGCAGCCTATATGTAAATACCAGCCAAGATAACAAACCATGGTGAACAACCCACAGTCCACAACCTAACAACAAACCGTGGGTTCTCTTCATGGGTTGTTCATGGTTAACAAGCCATGGCTTGTTAGCGCAGCTGGGTTCAGACAACATGATAACCCACGTTTCAACAACAACGCACGGTTCAATGACAACCCATACTCAACCCTTGAGTGTGGGTTATCGTGTTGTTCTAACCAGTGCTTTTTTTCTGGAGAAAAAGGTACCGGAACTCTTGGATTACATTTCCTCGGGAGTAGATGGCGATTAAATTGTAATGCAATTAATAGAAGAAAAGGTGCTGGAACCCAGTTCCTGTGAGTTCCACCAGAAAAAAAGCCCTGGTTCTAACCCAGCCAATGGCTGCTCAAGCTTTCGCTTTCTTATGGAGTGCTCTTCATAACTGCTTCCCTCGATACAACGAGCACAGAATATTTTGGTTCCTATATTGTGCCTGGAAAGCCCAGTTGGGTAGATGTTCCAGAAAAGTCAACCATAAATCACGCAAAACAGTGTTGGGTTTAAATTTTAAATTCTCAGGGCTTTAGGGGGGCATGTTTTAATCTTGGGGGCCATCAGCTAGTGCTAAATTACTGCCTTTGAATTTTGAGTCAAGGAGTTTTGCAGTGGTTGTTTTTTTAAAAATATATGACCTTTTAAAAAGCTCACTCATCATTCCAAAAGAGAAAATATTGCAGGAGTGGCTCTTATTTGGACGTTTCTCCAAAATTATAATTTACACATATAGACAGAAAATGTCCTATAAGTCCCAGCATCCCCCAGCCAGTTTAGACAGAAGAAAGTCCTACAACTCCCAGCATCCCCCAGCCAGTTTAGACAGAAAAAAAAAATCCTACAACTCCCAGCATTCCCCAGCCAGTTTAGACAGAAGAATGTCCTACAACTCCCAGCATTCCCCAGCCAGTTTAGACAGAAAATAAGTCCTACAACTCCCAGCATAGCTGGCTGGGGAATGCTGGCAGTTGTAGGACTTATTTTCTGTCTAAACATTCATAGGATTGTGTGTGCCCTTAAATTATGTAGAGGTTTTAATGTTTTTAACATTCTTCGTTTTCGTTTCTACTATGTTCAGGCTTTATTGTTTTAAATTGTTGTACACTGCCTTGACGGCTTTTTAGCAGATAAGGCAGAAGACACATGATGAGGATGAGAATAATACTGTCTTTCAGGAGTCCGCAGACCCATGACATCACAAGGCCCTGCCCTGCCCCATGAGTGCCAGGGCTGCCGGACATTTGGCAACCCTAGAGAGGGTCTACCTGATAGCTAGGGTTTCGGCGGGGCTCCTTTTCCATTACAGGTTTTGCAGCTTTTATTTTGGTGCTCCATGGTGGCGAACCTATTTTGGGGGGTGGACTTCAGCACCACGGAGAGCTCCTATGGAGCTCCAAATAAAGCCTGAAGTGGGAAAGGAGCCCCACAGAAATAGGAGTCACCGGTTTCCCCTAGCTTTAGAGGCACACACGTGGCCTTTTTGTGGTCACAGCAGGGAGCAGAACAGACGCGGCGTGCCCACGCCTCACCTTAGCGCCTCCACGGGCATTTTGATGCCGGACAAGTTGACGTAGCTGAGGGAATAGGCACTGCAGAAAAACTGCTTGAGGGAGGGCTGCAGCCCCTTTCCTTTCCTGCAGAAACAAACAAGCAAGCAAACAAACAAACGAACACCATTTTTCACCAGAGCATTGAGAAGGGGACCCAGCCGCAGGGCCGGATTAACATAGGGGCGATTGGAGCGGAAGCTCCAGGCCCATAACAGAAAATAGGCCCACAATATAGGGACACGGGCACGATTTGAGTTAGCTCTGATCGTTATCATTCAGCATAATTAATGATTTTTTCAAGATTAGAAAGGTGTTCTAAGCACATCTGCATTACAGGCTTGAGGCAAGACCTAGCAAGAACTGTTGTTCTCAAATTAGCATTTCGGTAGGTTTTTGCATTTCAATCACTGTTACTACATTTCTTTGAAGCACATGGGGGGCTTGCTAGGGTCTGTAATATTCAGATTTAGAAGGGACCTCTCTCTCCAGCCTCGAGCAAAAGATCTTTCTGATTCGCAGCTCAATTGTTCAAATGCTAGTTTAACAAAACAAAAAAAAAAAAAAAACGAAAACGAAACAAAGCAACAAGAACAACACAATTATTCTTGGTCAAGCAAAGCTTCCTGGCTTTTTGTTGTGGCTGCTTTTTCTTTTTTAATAAATAAATTTGGGGGAAATTGGGAAGACCCTTACTGATGAGCTGCAGGAGTTTTTTGAGTTTTGGCACTTTAATGGTAATTAAAATATTTAATTTGTTTTAACATAAAATTGCGTCTTCATTTTATTTATTTCCATAAAAAGGCCCACCAAAATCCTCAGCACCAGGCCCATAATGCTCTTAATCCGGCCCTGCCCAGCCGCAGCAGGGCCTCTCGAGAGGAGGTGCTGAGGTGGAAAGACGAAAAGAAGCCAGCTCCTTACCGGTGAGAGAAGGTGTTTCGCGAGAGGTTGAGGTAGCTAAGCCGAGGGCAGCAGCCGTGCAACAGAGCCCCGAACAGCTACAGGGACAGACAGACAGACAGACAGACCCACGCCAAGGAGTGAACGAGTGCCAGCGCTTAGGCTGCCACCAGCTCGCCTGCATCGGTCCCCCATAACGTCGCACCCCCCCCACACCGCCGAGCGAAGCGAGCGGCACTCGTAAGGTCTTACCGTGTCCACTGCACAGTCTGTGGAGGATAAGTCCAGGTGAACCAGAGCGTTTGGCTGGGCCAGGAATGAATAGAAACCCTGCGAGGGAGGAAAGGAGAAGAAAAGCGGTAAACGGAGGAACTGTATATGGAATGGCCATGACTGCAGACCTAGAGAGGGCCTGGTCAGGATATGTTATATTTTTGGAATTTGGAATTCATCAGGGATGGGGACTCGGACTCGAGGACTCGACTCGTGAGTCGGACTGAGTCCCCCCTCTGACTCGACTCGGACTCGAGTCTCAATATTTTTAATGGGACTCGAGACTCGACTCGGGACTCGAGACCAAGGACTCGTCAACATCCCTGCTTGATGCCACCTGCAGGTGCTGTCTGGACCTAGTTGCAGTAACAATCCAAGTTTATTTTTTAAAATCATTTTACTACTGTGACCTTTCAGGCATTTTGGGTTTGGCTGCCTCTGCCTGCCTGTTTGGGGTTCCCTGCCTCCTCTGCCTGCCTGGTCTCTTTAACCAGTTCCACAGTTTGAATTGTCCAAGACA
This sequence comes from Shinisaurus crocodilurus, assembly GCA_021292165.1. Classification (NCBI taxonomy): domain Eukaryota; kingdom Metazoa; phylum Chordata; class Lepidosauria; order Squamata; family Shinisauridae; genus Shinisaurus; species Shinisaurus crocodilurus. The sequence goes on along the minus strand of CM037877.1, from coordinate 295,866,990 downwards.
AAGGCCTCTGCCTGCCTGTTTTGGGGTTCCCTGCCTGGTTATTTTGGGTTTGTCTGCCTGGTCTGTTCTTGTCAAAATCAGTGGCAGAGTTTTGAGATAAAAAGGCTCACTTGTGCCTAGAATTTATTTAAGCCACGCATCTGAAGTAGCCTTATTTTGTTGGGAAAAAACCCCATTGATTTTAATAGGGACTCGTGGAGTCAGCTTTGGGAGTGACTCGGGACTCGGGAGTCACCATTTTGGACCAAGGACTTGGACTCGGACTCGAGACTCGGGTCCAAAGACTCGTGACTCGACTCGTGACTCGAGACCAAGGACTCTTCAACATCCCTGGAATTCATTTGATCAAGAGGATAGAAGTATATTAAAATATGACCTTTTAAAAGCTTATCTCAAGGAGTGCCTCCAGCAACATCAAGTAGGCCGCTCAACAAGGTCTGCCACGGACGGCCTTCTCCTTATCCCATCAGCCAGAGCAGCCAGGCTGGTGGGGACTAGGAAGAGGGCCTTCTCTGTGGCGGCCCCCACATTATGGAACTCCCTCCCTAGTGACCTTCGCCATGCCCCCTCCGTGATGAGCTTCCGCCGTGCATTAAAAACATGGCTGTTCAGGCGGGAATATGGGGTGGGTTAGGTTTTTAATAAGAATTTTTTATATTGTTTTAATCATTATATTTTATTGTATTTTACTGTATTTTAATTGTACATCGCCCAGGGTGGCTGGGTGACCGGCCAGATGGGCGATTAAAAAATATAATAAATAAATAAATAAATAAATAAATAAATATTAATTGGTCCCTTGGAGGGTGGGGGGGTGTACTTTATGATTTATTGTATGCTGTTTATGTTACATTTTTGTATTTTGTTATATTTTGTTCTGAAAAGTAAATAAAATATTTTTTTTTAAAAAAAAAAAGCAGACCTAGAGAGGAAGGCATTTTAAAATCAGTCTCAAGTTAGTCTAAAATAGAGCCAGTGAGGCGTAGTGGTGAGAGTGTTGGACTGGGACTCGGGAGATCCGGGTTCTAGTCCCCACTCAGCCATGAAGCTCACTGGGTGGCTTTGGGCCTGTCCCTGACTCTCAGCCTGACCTACCTCACAGGGTTGTTGCGAGGCCAAAATGGAGAGGAGGAGGAGGAGGATTATGTAAGCCACCTTAGGTTCCTTGCAGGAAAAAAGGCGAGATAGAAAAATAATAAATAAATAAAATCCTTTTCCCAGAGGGCCTTGGCATCGCCAGCCTTGAGTTAAGTCACACTGTTAATGATCTACTTGCACGGAATTGTAAACACTTCAAGCTCATCCCTTCTTCTGAAATGAGTGGGCAGAAGCGATCGGAACCCTCTAGCAGAGCAACCAATTTGGCTTTAACCTGTATTGTAAAACTACAACAACAAGTCTTTGCTCCAAGTTTTGGAGGGCCCTTGGGCAACACACCCTCAAGGTGCCCCCCCCCTCCCACGATAACCCACACTCAAGGGCTGAGTATGGGTTGCCGTTGAACCGTGGCTTGTCGTTGAACCGTGGGTCATCGTGTTGTCTGAACCCGGCTGCGCTAACAAGCCATGGCTTGTTAACCACGAACAACCCGTGAAGAGAAGCCACGGTTTGTTGTTGGGTTGTGTGTGAGTGAGCTGTGGGTTGTTCACCGCGGTTTGTTATCGCGGCTGGATTCAGACAACATGATAACCCACGCCTCAACAAGAACCCACGATTCAACGACAACCCACACCCAACCCTGGAGTGTGGGTCATCGTGTTGTCTGAACCCAGTCAGTGAGTATACCTACTCAGCACCATGGTCACCAGCTGCTCTCGCTCTTCCTTCTCTTTCGCATCATGGCTACCACTTACTTGCTTGACAGGCAGAGAGCCAAGGAGCAAGTAGGCTGTGGCATTTCCTGCCCCTCCTTCTCACCACCTCCGTTGTCTGGGCCAGAGCGAGAGGCAGGTGAGCAAGAAGGTTGCAGTGGAGAAGAGAAGGAGCACGTCCGGGGGGCTCTCGTCAGTGGGCCCCCTACTGGGGTGTGGGCCCTTGACATGCCTAACCTTGACGCCCGCCCTGATGATGATCAGTTTTAAGCCATTGTCAGTAAAGGCTTTTATCACTGCAGGACCCTGAATAATGAAATAAAGTCTTGACAGATGATGTATTTGCAGAGAACTCTAAGATAATAAAAACTGGGGGGGCGGGGCCCTACCGCAGAATTAATTATCTCAATCTTACTAGAGCTGAGTTGCTTATGGAGAAAATCTAACTTTTATACTGATGTACAAGAAGTGGGAAAACACTGGTGGGACATCACTGCGCTGAGAGGTTATCGCAGCATTTATTTATTTTTTAAGTGTTAGATAACTTTTTATATTGCTCGGTTTCTTTTTCGATATTATCGCATCTGTTGCGGTACGTTGCTGCTAGCTGCTTTGGGCTTCCTTTTGGAATGGTAAGTGGGGGTACAAACATTTAATGGAATGGTTCGCACATAACGCGAACCCATGGTATGGGTTGCTGAATTCCGGGTTGTCGTGATGTGTGAATGCGGCCGCGCTAACAAAACCAAGGTTCGTCAACTACGAACAACCCAGAAGGCGAACCCACAGTTTGTTGTTGGGTTGTGAACTCTGGGTTGTTTAAAAAACATGGGTTGTTGTCATTACATGTGAACACAGAACTGTGCGATGTTCATGGGTTGTTCTGCCAGACTACAAAAAAAAAAACCCATCTGCTCTACCTGCCAGTACTACGGCGTCACAAAAGTATTTGAATACAGGGGAGGGAGGGAGGGAGCAAAGGAGGAGGGAAAGAAAGAAACAACCCAGGGATTGAGAAAAGAAACCACAGTTTGTTTGACTGTCAGCCAGATAAACCCTGGGTAGGGAAACAAACCATGGGTTAAATAAACCATGGGTTGGCGTTACGTGTGAACCAGGCCAATGACAGTCTCTGGGTGCGGCCTCTGCTCTTGGGCCTTTTAACAAATGCGTGCACGGCCCCCGGATGACTTTTGTTTGTAAGCCAAGGAAGCTGCCACTTGGCCAGGGCAGCTTCTCTGCAAGGCGGCTGGCACTCACGTTTGCCTCGTCAGTCCCCAGGAGCCCTGGATTCTTGCTCAAGTCAAGATGGCGGAGGGAGCTGGTGAAGGCCGGGTTGGCGCTGAAGCACTGGCACAGAATGGCGAGCCCTGGGGAACAAAAGGGACCACCACCCCCGTAAAGGTCATCGTCTGTCACTCATGCAGCCCTTTAAAGGTCTGGTTGCCCTTTCTTCGTTCGCAACAAGCCTGTGAGGGAAATGGCGCTTATTTTTAGGGTGACCCCAGCGTAAAGGGTGGCAGGGCTCCAGCCCCATTTTGTGGAGAAGAGAGAGCTCCTTTGGCAGGTGTTACTTTTCTCCCCCCTGCAGCACTGCGACTCGGGAAGCAGCACATGCCAAAATTCTCTCTTCTATACAGTTCCTTAAGGTACGGGAGCTGTGTCCTTTATTGCAACCATTTAATGCTGTGTTTTACTGTCTTAAAGACACCTGGCAGTTTTCAATAGGGCAGGACATACATCTACTACACACACACACACACACACTTTTCAGACTGGTGGACTGAGGATGCACAAGATAGAGACTTGCTCTGGCGAGCCCCAAGTGAATCTGGGTATCAGAGTCAACATCCTGAGAACCCAGCTTTCATGTGACGGAAACAAACACACACACACACACACACACACACGTTTCTAGCCCGCATGAGGATATGTTTCAAACAGCATGAGCTTTCTGTGAAACTTCAGACTGCAAAGGTGGCAATGAACAGGTTGTCAAGTGGGGGGGGGGGGAACACCTGTAACTCAGTGTAGCTTTTTGCCCCTCCCAATGGTTAGAGCAGCCTTCCCGAACCTCCGGATGTTTCATAGATCATAGTTGGAAGGACCACAACTCCTGGCATCCCCCCGGTTGGGGAAGGCTAGGCTAGAGCAGAGGTGCAGAAGCTCAGGCCTGGGGCCCCCAAATCCGGCCCTCCGAGGTTCCCTGGAGAGACACGCCCCCTTCCCCCAGCCCCTCCCAATTGTATGGCAGTTTCCCAGCTTTTGTGCAGCCTTCCCCCCCCCATTCTAAAAGGTTGAAATGCCTCTCCTAAGCCTTAGCTACTGGCAATAAGACCTTGAAGCTACCATACGCTGGTTTTTTGTTGTTGTTGTTATTTTGGGCTAGTGCGCTAAAATTATTCGGCTGGCGAGATGCAGGTTCAAATCCCCACTGAGCCATGAATCTCAAGGTGAACGTGGGCCAATCACTCGCTCACTCTTCCTCTCCTTCTCTCAGCCTAACCTACCTCACAGGGCTATTGTGAGGATAAAAACAGGAGGTGGGGTTAACCGAGATCACTGCTCTGAGCTTCGTTGAGGAAGGGGAGTATGAAAAGACAATTATCCAGGGCCCTTTCTTCTGTGTCTTTCGCCCACCGAACTTGCCCGGCTCCGCCAACAGTACCTTTCGCGGTGATGCTGGCCTTGGAAAGGCAGAGTTTGCTGAGTCCTTTGGGGAAACACAGCAACTGCTGGCTCAGGGCGCCGAGGCCTGGGGGGTGGGGCAGAGAGGCAGCATGGGGTGAACAGCGAACAAGCGAGAGTCTCTTTCCCCCAAAAGGCGCCCCCCGTTCCAGGATCAGCCGAGCCGACACAACCCTCACCTTTGTCTTCCAGCGGGTTGTGGGAGAGTGTGAGGGCGTGGAGAGCTGTGTTCGGGTTCTCCGCCAAGACGCAGGCAAGTTTCAGGGCAAAATCCCTGCACAGAGAGAGAGGGAGAGAGACCCGGAGAGAGAAACGGTGAGACAGCCCCGCAGAAGGAAGTTCACCCTTGGGGACTAGCGGTTTTACAGGGCACGGGAAGCGAAATCTCGGCAGGATTGAATCTAAGATAGCATTAGATCAGGGGAGGGGAACCTCCGGCTTGAGAACATTCCCCGTCTGGCCCACAGAGACTTTGGCCTCGCTCCGTGGTCCCCGCCCCCTCCCCCAGCTCCGCCCCAGGAGTCTACCGGGGGTTTGGGAAGGGGGAAGGAATCCCTCTGTTATCTCCGATCATCGGTCAGAGATAACCGGTGTGTGTGTGTGTGTTTTCCCCTCCCCTCTCCACCCCAGGCCCCCTGGAGGCTTCCGGTGGCATGGGGAGGGGGTGGGGAGAGGAATGCCCCTGTTACAGATAACAGACCAATGATTGGACTTCCCGTAGCGTTCCCTTAACATTTTAGGGATGTGCAAGGAATCCGCTTGGGGCATCAACAAAATCTGGCAGGTTGGCCCAGCTTGGGCCCCCAGATTCTGGCCCATCTACCCAGCACTTGCCGACTCAGTCCAACACGAGTTGAGCCGACACGTGGTCTTCCGCTTTTAAAGTAGGACGCACTGTGCATTTTTTGTGGGGGGGGGAGTGGTTTGGAAGGCAGAGAAATGTGTGCAAAATATTGCCGCAATTTGCGCCAAATACGGCTGCAATTGGTGCAAACTGCAGCTGTATGTTACGCAAATTTCTCTGCCTTAAAAACACACACACACACACACACACACACAGAAATTGTGGCCTGTTTTAAAAGAGGAAGCCACAAAAACCCTGCTCCCAGTACTTGGCTAACGTCTGCCGAGCACAAGTGGGTTGAGTTCTTCAGTGTGGCCCATCCCTAAAATTCTCTGGGCTGCTTCCAGACCAGGCTTTCATGATGCCGTCACCCCGCCTCATCCACGGACGTTTTACAGGGCGTCCAGATGACGTCATCTTCCGCTCGTAACCCTCTCGTGTTTTCCCACGGCTTCTTCCGCAGAAAATACGTGAAGGAAAAAAAGAAGAAGACGGAACAGCTGTTCGCTGAGCTGGGCCATTCCAGCAGGCTGAGCTGAGGGAAGATGAGAGGGAGCGCAGGACCATTCCACCTGCTCTGCTGAAATAATTTATTTTCCCCCACTCCTCTTCCCTCCCCTTTCCTTTTTCCTTGTGTGCTGTGTCTTTTTAGATTGTCAGCCTGCAGGCAGGGACTGCCTTGTTTCATCGATTATATGTAAGCTGCTCTGGGAGCATTTTTGCAGAGGACCGTCATCAAAATACTGCAAATAAACAAACCATACAATGCCTTATGGTCACTAACGCTTGGATTGGGAGCATGCATGAGACAGCCAGGCCTCAGAAGCGGAGCAAAGTTGCCAAACGGGGAATTAAACACCTTCAAAATGGGGCTCAACGCTCGAAAATATTCGCTCATGAGTGGAAAATGCTCCACAAATCTTGCGCGGGGGCAGAGCACCAAACGTAAATGTGAAAGTCAAAAGCCGAGCCTAGCCAAGCCTCACGTTTTTAGCCCTGCATTGTCCAGCACCAGCTCCTCCAGGTGATGGGACTTGCTCACCGTGTGCAGCACCTGCTCAGCTACCTCGGAGCCCTGAGAAGAGAAGAAACAACGGGGGGGGGGGAGGTTGAGGCCAGGGAGGTGGCGGCAGAGGGGCGCGCAAGGCGAGGCTTGCGACGCCGGCGGCGGCCTGTGTGTAGCCGTTTCCAAGCCCATCCGGACGCCGAGCGGCCCGCTGCACCTTTGAGGGGAAATTTTCCCCAGGGCGGCAGATTTTGCTGATGCCGAAGCTTTGTGACGGGAAAAGCTGGACCTGATTAAATTCTCCCTGGAACTCTGAAAGGTGCACACGAGTCCTCACAGGGCCTGGGCCTGGCAATCCTAAGCAAGAGGATTGCTTAGGGGTAGGGGTTGCCATCAAAAAGAATGCACCATATCCTTCTCTTCAGGTCTGGACATGGGACGGAGACGGCCTTGGTCGCCTTGGTGGATGATATGAGGAGGGCTTTGGATAGGGGCTCCTTCCTAGTCCTCCTCGATCTCTCGGCGGCTTTTGATACCGTTGACCACGGTATCCTCCTGGACCGCCTGGAGGGCTTGGGCTTGGGAGGCACTGTATTGCAGTGGTTCCGGTCCTTCCTCTCTGGAAGGTATCAGAGGGTAGTTCTCGGGGAGGAGGCTTCGGACCCTCGGCAGCTCACTTGTGGAGTGCCGCAGGGTTCCATCCTCTCCCCGATGTTATTCAACATCTACCTCAAGCCGCTGGGAGCTATCATCAGGAGGTTTGGGGTGCGGTGTCATCAGTATGCGGATGACACGCAGCTCTACCTCTGTTTCAAGTCCTCACCGAGGTTGGCCGTTGAGACCCTGTCCAAGTGCCTGGAGTCAGTGGCTGGCTGGATGGGAAGGAACATGCTGAAGCTGAACCCCGACAAGACCGAGGTACTGCTGGTGGGGGACAAGGGGAGGTTAGGAGATGTTGACCTGGTGCTGAATGGGGTACATCTACCCCTGAAGGACCAGGTCCGCAGCTTGGGGGTCATTCTAGACTCCCAGCTGTCCATGGAGGCTCAGGTGGCAGCTGTGAGCTGGGTGGCGCTGTATCAACTCCATCTGATACGGCAGCTGCGCCCCTACCTTCCTAATCACCTGCTCCCATCAGTGGTTCATGCCTTGGTCTCCTCTTGCCTAGACTACTGTAATGCGCTCTACGTGGGGTTACCCTTGAAGACGGTTCGGAAGCTACAGCTGGTACAGAACGCGGCGGCTCGCCTGGTTAAAGGCAGCCGCCGGCGGGATCACATCACGCCAGTGCTGAAGGATTTGCACTGGCTACCAGTTGCTTGCCGAGCCGAATTCAAGGTGTTGGTTTTGACCTTTAAAACCCTATACGGCTCTGGTCCAGTTTATCTCAAGGAACGTCTCCAGCAACACCAAGTGGGCCGCTCAACAAGATCTGCCACGGATGGCCTTCTCCTTGTCCCTTCAGCCAGAGAGCTAGACTGGTGGGGACGAGGAAGAGGGCCTTTTCTGTGGCGGCCCCCGTATTGTGGAACTCTCTCCCGAGTGACCTCTGCCATGCCCCCTCTCCGATGAGCTTCCGTCGCTCATTAAAAACCTGGTTGTTCAGGCGGGAATATGGGGTGGGTTAAGATTTTAAAATTTTTATATTGTTTAAATGTATTTTATTGCATTTATGTATTTTATTCTGTGTACATCGCCCAGGGTGGCCGGTTGCCGGCCAGATGGGCAATAAATAAATATTACCTAATAATAATAATAATAATAATAATTTGTGTGTTTTTCTCCTTCTCCTGTCTCTCTCTCTCTCTCTCTCTCTCTCTCTGTTTTTCACTCCTTTCTTTCTCACCCCTCTCTTTCCTGCATTCTCTCTCTCCCCTTCCTGCTCCCTCCTTCTCTCACACCCACTTTCTCTTTTCTGTGCTCTCCTCTCTCTCATTTCTCCTTCTTAAAAGACAACCACCGCTGCCGGCTCCAGGTTTTGGAGGGCCCCCGGGCAAGGCACCCCACATGGCCCCCCCTCCCTCAGTGAGCCCCCCTGCTCAGCCCCATTGTCACCAGCTCCTTTTGCGCTGCCGCCTCCTCGTCCTCCTTGATGCCGCCACTTGCTTGCCTGCCAGGGAGAGAGCCAGGGAGCAGGTAGGCCGCAGCACCTCCCGCTCCTCCTTCTCACCGCCGCCACCGTTGTCTGGGCCGGAGGGAGAGGCAGGTGAACGAGCAGGTTGCCATGGTGAAGAGGAGGAGCAAGTCCAGGGGGCTCTTACCAGTGGGCCCCTGCTGGGGTGTGGGCCCTCAGCCGGTGCCCGGCCATCCCTACCCTTGACGTTGGCCCTCACAACAACCTCCCCACACACCTAGAAAAAAGGCGAGTGAGGGGAGACGCGATAAGAGGTGTACAGAACGATGCCTGGTGTGGAGAAAGTGGACAGGCAGGGAGACATTTTTCTCCCTCTCTCAGAATACTAGAAATTGGGGTCATCCCATGAAGCTTGATTGGTGGGAGATTCAGGACAGAGAAAAGGAAGTCCTTCTGCACACGGGACGTAGTTAAGCTATGGAACTCACTTCCTCAAGATGTCGTGATGGCCACCACCGGTTTGGAGGGCTTTAAAAGGGGATTGGACAAATTCATTGGAGGAGAAGGCTATCAGTGGCTACTAGTCCTGACGGCTCTATGCTACCTCCAGTATCAGGGGTAGTATGGCTATGTACACCATACTGGGGAACATGGGCGGGAGGGTGGTGTTGCACTCACGTCCTGCTTGTGGGTTTCCCGTGGGCCACTGTGTGAACAGAATGCTGGACTGGATGGACCTTTGATCTGATCCAGCAGCAGGGCTCTTCTGATGTTCTAACACACACCCCAAAAATATAATGAATGTGGTGCTACTGCTGGAACCCACCTCACAGGCAGGTTACAACAACCCAGTTGTGGGTCCTCCCGAGACGCCAGCGTCCCCGCCAGATCAAGGGTCCGGGCCACTGATGAGGTTGCACGGCAAAACCCTGCCGTGACCTTTGCGGGTGCCGAGGCTCGACCGGGTGCCGGCTCCGTCAACAGTCACCTGGCCAAGGTCACGGCTTGCAGGCCAGCCTCCTCCAACCTGCTGCCCTCCAGATGTGCTGGACCAACCACCACTCCCATAATCCCGCACAGCTGCCTGGGGGATTCTGGGAGTTGTCATCCAAAACAGTGTTCTCCCACCTTGGGTCCCCAGCTGTTTTTGGCCTACAACTCCCAGCATGCCCCAGCCAGCTATGCTGGCTGGGGCATGCTGGGAGTTGTAGGCCAAAAACAGCTGGGGTGACCGAAGGTGGGAGAACACTGCGCTAAGCCCTCGAGATAAGTTTTAAGAAGAGCTGCCAGCCTATTCTTGCAGCTTGGCTCAAGAGACACCTTTTTTTTTTTTTGTTCCTCAATTAGAGCCCCCGTCGAGTTTTCGCCAAGAGTTCAGATTTTAAAAGCCCTCCGAAGTATCAGATTCAATGTCTTAACGTATTCTTTGTCAGTTTTATCCCGCTCCGCCTTGCACTTCGGAGGATGAGCATGCTTAGCGGTTGTGGTTGTTGTTTTTTTTAATCGTGCATTTCCAATGTTCAGAGTGATGCGTCACACGCCTCGTCTTGGGAATCATCACGACGACTCTGCAAGGACGACCAGTTAGGGTCTCCCATGTGGCAGATGGGAAGCCGAAATGGCTCCCTTGGGACCGCTAGTAAAAGTCAGTGGCTGAGGTGAGATCTGAACAGAGAACTGGCACACTTAGGGCGCAATCCTGTGCATGTTTTGGGAGAAAAACGCCCTACAACTCCCAGCATTCCCCAGCCAGCCTTGCCGAAAGAGGTTCAACGCCCCCATCTTTTTCCTGTCTAAACACACATAGGATTGCGCCTTTAAATAGCTAAAAAGTTTCAATAAGATACTAAAGGAGCAATTCTACGCATGTTGAGTCAGAGAAAAGTCCTACAACTGGCTGGGGCATGCTGGGAGTTGTAGGACTTTTTTTCCCGTCTGTGTCTAGCAAGCCTGTCATCTAGAGCCCAGTGTTCTCCAACCTTGGGTTCCCAGATGTTTTTGGCCTACATGCTGGGGCATGCTGGGAGTTGTAGGCCAAAAACATCTGGGGACCCAAGGTGGGAGAACACTGGTCCAAAACATCCGGAGGGCGCCAGCTCGGGGAAGGCTACTGTAGGGCAACACGCCGGGGAGGAGGCAGGTGGGCCGACCTACCAGCCGCAAGTCCTTGCAGCAGAGCTTGGTGAACCACTGGTTGTAGGCCAAGGCGGCCACTATCAGAGCGAGGTCCCTGGGAGGAGGAAGGGGAGGGGGAGAGAGAGAGAGAAAGAGAGAGAGAGAGAGAAGATGGCTTAGAAGAGGGAGGTGATTACAACCATCAGCCCTCACAGTGCCTCCTTTAACAAGGTGCCCGAAAATCCCAGGAAGCTGAATTAATGGGAAAGATGCCGGGATGGGGAGCTACTTTGCCCCACCCCCACCCCCCACCCCAGGAAAGCCCCCTGAGGGCCGGACGCTAGCAGTGAGCGGGGCCGCCCCCAAAGTGAGGGGGGCAGAGCACCGAGGTGCGTTCCCCGAGGCCTCACGGCTCAGTTGGCAGCTCCCGTTAACTTTTAATCTCCCCCTCACGACCGAGCCAAGGGGGAGATCAAAACCAAGGGGGGGGGGCACGGCCTGCAGAAGGGGGCGTTCCTCGCGGGCCGGACTAGGAAATCGCACGGGCGGGAGGTTCCCCGCCGCTAGCATGATCCCCACAACAACCCTGTGTGGTAGGCCGGTATTATGAGGTCCATGTTCATTTCATTTATTTCATTTATATACCGCCCCACAGCCGAAGCTCTCTGGGCGGTTCACAACACTCTATACATAAAAACAACAATAAAAAACATACAAAATAGATAAAAAAAATTAAAAACCAAATTTAAAAACACAGTTTAAAATAACAATACAAAAGCCAATAAAACTGAGCCTACAGGTGACAATCCCCTCCGTGCTATTTCCAAGCTCCTAACTAAATGCCTTGGCATAGAGGGAAGTCTTAACCTGGCGCCGAAAAGATAGTAAGGTTGGCGCCAGGCGGGTCTCAGTGGGGAGCTGATTCCATAACTGGGGGGCTACCACCGAGAAGGCCCTCCTCCTCGTTGCCACCAACCGAGCCTCTCTTGGAGGTGGCTGTCGGAGGAGGGCCCCAGATGTTGAGCGTAGTGTCCGGGTATATGTTCCATATAGAAGGGCTTAGGCTTGCCTGAGGTCACCTCAGGAGCTCATGGCAGCCGGAGGACTGATTTCAGGTGTGGGGGGCTACTGGGGTGCCGGGGAGGTTAAGTGAGGGGGTGGACAGAGACGACTTCGGGGTGGCCTCTTCTCACCGGCTTTCCAGGTGACAGAAATCGAGCAGGTTGAATTCTCGGTTGTCTTCCGAATGATAAATCGTGTCGACGTCCTGGAGCGGGTAGACGGCAAGAGAAATAAAATACTGACTGATTACATTTATAAATGTAATAAACTCCCCCTAAGAACTCGGCGTGGCATGCATGAGCCTTCCCCCCTCAACTTTTTTCTCCTCACAACAACCCTGTGAAGTAGGACGGCTGTGACTCGCCCAAGATCACCCAGTGATCAGATGGGAGCAGGAGGGAAACTTTGGCCTGCTCCCCACAGAACCAAGAGAATATATCCATCTTCACCAGTGCGGCGTAGTGGTTGGAGTGTCGGACTGGGACTCGGGAGATCCGGGTTCTAGTCCCCACTCGGCCATGAAGCTCACTGGGTGGCTTTGGGCCAGTCACTGATTCTCAGCCTAACCTACCTCACAGGGTTGTTGTGAGGATATAATGGAGAGGAAGAGGAGGATTATGTAAGCCGCCTTGGGTTCCTTGCAGGAAAAAAGGCGAGATATAAATATGATAAAATAAATAAATTTACACACATACATACGCGCACACACGTGACACACGAGACCCATCTACAATCACATCTCTCCTGCCCGCCACCTCATTTCCAGATTGGAGCCAAATCCCCTCACAACATGCACGCGCATTTCCCAAGACTCCCATCTGCTGGCAGCGGCCTGGATCTCCTTTCCACCCTCGACCACGTCTCGCTTCGCTTCCCCTCCCTCCGAGTCAATATGGATATCATTTTGACCAGAAAAGCAGGATATGAGTTTTTCAGAAGCCACATCTGATGTGCACAACCCTTTTGGCAAGGTGGAAAAGCCGCCGCACTGTGAGTTTCCCTCAAAAGGTTTCTAAGAAGCCTTAGTGGAGACCACTCAGTGGGCGAGGGGGTGAGAGAAGCTTTCATGAGAGTAACCACCACATCTGAGCCGTGGTTACTTTTTAGAGTGTTTTTTTTGTTTCAAGATGTGGTGGTACCTCACCACCTTGTATGGGACAGGTCTTTCCACGAGCCCGTTTTGGGCGTGTACAAACGTCCCGTGAACTTACCAGGGATGGGGACTCGGACTCGAGGACTCGACTCGTGAGTCGGACTGAGTCCCCCCTCTGACTCGACTCTGACTCGAGTCCCAATATTTTTAATGGGACTCGAGACTCGACTCGGGACTCGAGACCAAGGACTCATCAACATCCCTGCTTGATGCCACCTGCAGGTGCTGCCTGGACCCAGTTGCAGTAACAATCCAAGTTTATTTTTTAAAATCATTTTCCTAAAATGCAACCTTTCAGACATTTTGGGTTTGGCTGCCTCTGCCTGCCTGCTTTGGGGTTCCCTGCCTCCTCTGCCTGGCTGGTTATTTTGGGTTTGTCTGCCTGGTCTGTTCTTGTCAAAATCAGTGGCAGAGTTTTGAGATAAAAAGGCACACTTGTGCCTAGAATTTATTTAAGCCACACATCTGAAGTAGCCTTATTTTGTTGGGGAAAACCCCATTGATTTTAATAGGGACTCGTGGAGTCAGCTTTGGGAGTGACTTGGGACTCGGGATTCGGGACTCGTGAGTACTATTTTGGAGCAAGGACTTGGACTCGGACTCGAGACTCGGGTCCAAAGACTCGTGACTCGACTCGTGACTCGAGACCAAGGACTCTTCAACATCCCGTGAACTTACCCATTGCACCTCCTCGCGGCAAGAGTGGCCGTTGTAGTCACAGAGGGCGGCATACGTTTCAGAAAACCCTCCTGCGGAGAGGCAAACAGGGGGGTATTATGGCTCAGCCACCTTCATAGCGGGGAAGCCTCTCTTGGGGCCTCGTTCTCACAAATGTAAGACTGGGGGGGTGGGGGGTGGGGTCAACCCAGATCTGGACTGTACCAGTATCTACATGACTGTCTTCAAACAAATGAATGCTTCTCCATAAAAATATATAATTAAAAATACCATTTAGGCTAGGCTGCACCTAGAAAACTAGCATATTGGAGAGATGTTCAGGCTAGGTTGCACTTAGAAATCTAGCTGATTTGAGAGACTTTTAGGCAAGGTTGCACCTAGAAATCTAGCATTTTGGAGAGACGGCTCAGCTAGGTCGTACCTAGAAATCTAGTACTTTGGAGAGACGTTTCGGCTAGGTTGCACCTAGAAATCTGGCATTTTGGAGAGACATTTCGGCTAGGTTGCACCTAGAAATCTGGCATTTTGGAGAGACGTTTCGGCTAGGTTGCACCTAGAAATCTAGCATATTGGAGAGACGTTTCAGCTAGGGTGACCATGTGTCCTTTTTTTTACAGAGGACTGTGCTCTATTTTGAAAGTGTCCTCTATTTGAAGGGCCATCCAGTCCAAGTCTGGTATAAAAGTAAAGAACCATCCGAAGGTGTGTTCACATATATCCTGACTCAGGATGACAACCTGGGCATCTGGTGAAGTGGATCGTGGTCCGCAAAAGCTTGTGCCATAGTAAATTGGTTAGTCTTTAACAGGGGTCTTTAACCGAAAACATTTTGGGGTTGGTGGTGATCACATTTGGATTTGGGGAGAATGTTGTGGGCACTCTCACAAAATGGCTGCCATGGAGTGGGGGCTTGCCCATTCACAAAACGGCTACCATGGCGGGCGTGGCTGTTCCCAACATTCTCATTTCCCAGAAGGCAAACTGTTGAGACTAAAAGAAAAATAACTTGCCCAAAGACTCGAAGTCCAAGGCAACGATGGGGTCTGAGTTCCAAAATGTAAAAACACTCTTTTGAAACCAAATAAAGAGGGTGCTGGAGGGCAGAACTACACTTTGCAGTATGCCAGCCTCCTATTTTTTAAAAAAAGGTTTTGTTTAATTAAAATAATTAATCCAAAATAATTTAAAATAATCTTAAGAAAATAAAAATCAGGAGGGACAGGGAGCCTGGTCGGCACTAAGAGAGGCGCCTGTGGGCACATTGGTGCCCACGGGCACCACGTCGGAGACCCCAGGTCCATAAGATGCCACAAGATGCGTTGTTTTGACCATGGATCTCATTGCCACAAGATGCAGCGACAGACACTGGATTGGACAGCTTAAGGAAAAGGGTTAGAGACCAATTGACGGAAGAGAAGTCTCGCAAAATCTATTTGCCACGGATAGTTAGGAAACGGGACCGCTATACAGAAAAAGCGCGCAAAGGAGCTTCAGTGTCTAGAGGCAGTATACCTTTGATTACCAGATGTTGGAGGCAAACGTCAGACGGCGGCCGTCGCTGCCAGGGTTTGTGTGCGAGCCTCCAAGGCCCATCTGGCTGCTTGTGCTGGAGACAGAACGCCAGGCTAAATGGCACCTTCAGTCTGATCCAGCAAAGCAATTTGTACGTTCTTATGGGAACCCTTCTGGGATTCCGGTCAGTGGGTTAAGTGGATAATGTAGCAGCGGTATTTAAAATTTCATATAATTTCCTACGAATGAAGATCGCGCCGCCTGACTCCCCGGAACATGACCGACAAAAACCTCGACGTCTGGAGTGCTCCTCCTCCCCGCCGCCCGCCCCTCTCTGCCTTCCTTCATCTGCCGATCGGGGCTCTCTCTCTCCCACTTCTCACCGCAGATGCTGTGGGTGGTGGAGCTGGAGCTTTCAGAGTTGGGGGACATGTCCCGGGGCGTCTCTGGGGTCTCCACGTTCCCATGGCGTATGAGGCAGCTGCGGGGAAAGAAAAGCAGTTGACATGTGGGGATGGGGTTGCCAGGTTCCTATGCCAGAGGTAGGCAATCCAGATGTTTTGGCTTAGATTTTATAGATCATAGAGTTGGAAGGAGCCTACAAGGCCATCGAGTCCAACCCCCTGCTCAATGCAGGAAACTGGAGGAGGGGTCTCCCATCCAAGTAATCACCAGGCCTGACCCTGCTTAGCTTTCCACACTCAGACAAGCTGAGCCAGCGTGAGCCACAGGCCTGTATGTCGTGATGGCTTATAACTCCCATCATCATAAAAACATACGGTAAGAAGAGCCCTGCTGGATCAGACCCAGGGTCCATCAGCATGGTGTTCACCACAGTGGCCAACCAGCTGCCCATGGGGAACCCACAAGCAGGACAGGAGTGCAACGGCACCCTCCCGCCCATGTTCCCCCAGGCAACTGGCGTACATATTAGGCACATTGCCTCTGATCCTGGAGGTAGCATAGAGCCATCAGGACTAGTAGCCAGCACTAGCTTTGTCCTCCAGGGATTTGTCCAATCCCCTTTCAAAGCCATCCAGGTTGGTGGCCATCACGACATCCCGGGACTCACCGTTGGCTCTGTTGGCAAGGGCTTGTAGGCCAAAATGTCTGGAAGGCCACACCTTGGCCACCCTTGGGGTACAGAGACACATGGACTTTGGCGATAATTCTCTTTGAGTGCAGAGAGGCATCAGGAAAAAAAGGCCTACAACTCCCAGCATGCCCCAGCCGGCGCTGCTGGCTGGGGCATGCTGGGAGTTGTAGGCCTTTTTTCCTGTCTAAACTGGCATAGGATTGCACCCTTAACCTAAAACATCCTGGAATGTTTGGTATTTTGGTCATGCCCTTCTGGGAATGCGGCCCAGAAGAGCTTTGCTCCAAAATGGAATTTCAACCCTCAGACTGAAAGAGGTTCAGCACCCCTGCTCCGGCATCTGTATGGTGCAAACCCCATATAACCTGCATTGGAACTGAAAAACAGTTCAGTTTTAGACCAGAAGGACAGAAAAGGATTGTAACGGTGCATGATCCCAATCCTTTTTCTCTCTCTATCGTGGTTAAACTCTTGAGAACACCTGTCCACACCACCCATCACCAAGCTGCCCTGGTTCCGCTTCTCACACCCTGCCGCCCCCCCCCCCTTTTTGGGCCGTCATCTAAGGTTGCCAACTGACCAGACAATAAACAACGCTGCTCTTCTGCCTTTAAGAACAGAGCAATGCGCAGAAATCAGCAGGCGAGGCTTCCCAAGGCACGGAAATCAACCGGATCCTTTGCCAGCGTCTGCACTGCAAGGAGCAGTTAAAAGCACAGCTATAACGACTGCCGGAAAAAGCTGGCATCCTCGCTGGCTCAGCTTGTCTGAGCGTGGAAAGCTAAGCAGGGTCAAGCCTGGTGATTACTTGGATGGGAGACCCCTCCTCTAGTTTCCTGCATTGAGCAGGGGGTTGGACTCGATGGCCTTGTAGGCCCCTTCCAACTCTATGATCTATGAAACCTCTGGTGCTCTCGCATACTCACACAGAGGCCGGGCTTGGGAAAATTTTGGCTAAGGCGGAGTTGACGTGTCTCGTGACCTGGTCGGCACTGTCCGAGGTGGGGAATTTAAAGTTGTAGCTTGCTTTCTCCGTTTCCACCAGGATCTGAATGTGGGAGGGAGAGAGATCTTATGAATGCCCATCCAAACATCAACAGGATCTCGTTGGAAGCTCCTCTGCGGAAAAGATGCGCTCTTACCTGGTTGTGATTCAGGGCATTTAATGCTCGGATCTCCAGGACGTTGAAAGAGCACTCGACCTGGACAGCGATGGGGTGAGAAGAGTCAAAGCAGATCTTTATTTGAGCTACTTGGTCAGTGTCACAGGAGAGCACTGCCCCACCCCTTCCACCATGCGCGTGCACACACACACACACACACACACACACCTTTCCTTTTCTCCATCCACTCACCTTGGCTGGCACCTTAAGCCCAAAGAGATAGACACGCCAGGTGGTAAGAACCTACCAGAAAGAGAGAAAAACAGAGGAATGGGATGATGCACAAACCTTTGTGTTTTACTGTCAAAGACGGACACAGTGGTGGTGGTGGTGTGTGTGTGTGTGTGTGTGTGTGTGTGTGTGTGTTGGTTTATACCCAGGGCAGACAGGGTGTCTCGGATTACAGCTCCAGATGTTTTGAATTACAACTCCCAGAAGCACCAGCCAGCATGGCCAATTCTGGGAGTTGTAGTCCAAAAACATTTAGCGTACACCAGGTTGTTTACCGCTGGTTTCCACAATCTGGGGCCGTACACCAGGGGGACATAAAAATAAATAAATAAAATAAAATAAAATAAAATAAATATTTTGACTTGGCGTACTTTGCTATCACGGCGCCTCCCCTGGGCGAAGCGGTCTCACAAGACCGTGAGTTTATTTATTTATTTATTTATTTATTACATTTATGAATCGCCCCTCTGGCCGGCCACCCGGCTACCCTTTTTCCCAGGCCTTCACACCTCTGGCCCACCCGCTCCCCAAATGGGCCCCACTGCTATTCTATCCCCCCCGCCCCCCCAAATAACTCCATCCCTCCTGCAGCAAGTTCTGCTCGGGTCCAGCTCCTGCATCCCTCAAGACCTCGCGCCTCTTCCAAATCCTGGGCAGGCACAGGTCCCTATTGTGTCGGCTGGCGTGACTCCCGCTTCCCCCAGTCCAATCCAGGCCGGACCACCACCACCACCCTGGCCTGCTTTGCCTGCGACCCCACGATCTTGCTGCTGGGAGCAAATTCGCAAAGTCTGACCTAATTTGAGAGAACAGGATCTGAACGCTGGAAAGAGAGAAAATGAGAGAGGAAGAGCGTGGGGGGGAAGTCAATTTCTCCCAGGTGTATAATTATGAGGAGCGGGCAGATGTGTCCCCAGTTCCAAAATTCCCCGCCCTGCTTGGGATCCAACAATCGCAGCAGCAACCTCAGTTTTATCAGCCAGTATGGTGTAATGGTTAGAGCAGTGTTCTCCAACCTTGGGTCCCCAGAGGTTTTTGGCCTACAACTCCCAGCATGCCCCAGCCAGCGACGTGTCTTTAAAGCACCGTGTCTCCTAAGGACACCCCTGCTTCCAGAGTGCTGGATTAAACTCCCAACTAACTTCCAGATTAAGTTAGTTGGGAGTTTAGTTAGAGCAGTGTTCTCCAACCTTGGGTCCCCAGAGGTTTTTGGCCTACAACTCCTAGCATGCCCCAGCCAGCGTAGAACACTGGGTTCGGGCATTAGACTATGACTGGAGAGATCTGGGTCCCAGTCCTTGGGCCAGTCGCTCTCTTTCAGTCCAGTCTACCTTATAGGGTTGTTGTGCATATAAATGGGGGTGGGGTAAAACCATGTAAAGTGCTCCTTGGAGGAAGGAAGAGATAAACATGGAATAAATAAAGTACACAGTTGTTGGGGAGAAAAGCTCTGTGTGTGTGTGTGTGTGTGTGTGTGTGTGTGTGTTAGGGGTGGGAGAAACTGAAGAGGGAGGGAGAGAGGGAGGGGTGGAAGACACATGATTTGGGGCCCAAGGCATGAATATGATGGGTTCCTTCCCACTCCCCACCACTGCAATAACTACATTTTCACTTTGCAAAGTACTGGAAAATCTTCATGGTAATCCCACTGACAACTGCCCTGCAAAGTAGGGCACTGCAACTTTCCCTACAAGCTGGGGAACTGAAGCAGACTCCCCAGAGGCTGGTTTCACTCTACCACACAGAATGTCAAGCGGTAAGCGTTACCGGCTGCATAACCCAGCACAAATCCAACAGGTAAAGCTCTTCCCGCCACCGGGTGACAGGGAGAGATATACATACTGAATTCCAGCCTGCTGTGTAGCTATTATGGGCAGTGGGGGGTGGGGAGGTTTTCCTGGCAGTGTGGCGTGGCGGGATGGATCCTCCCAAAGGATTCTGGGAAGAGCAAGTGGATAGTAGACTCAGGATAAGGTTAGGTTGTGTGTGTATGAGGTCTGTGAACAAGCGCAGAGGCGGGCAACCTCTTTCAGCCCGACGGGCCAATTTCAATGTGGGAGAAGCTGGGTGTGTGTGTGTGTGTGTGTCACATCCCAGTGGTAGGTGGAGCTAAAGGGAAAGGGGGCGTGGCCAGAGACAAAATGGGTGGGGCCCAAATACAAAAAAGACTAGCCTATTGTAGCTTAACGGTGCAATCCTATGCAAGTTTAGACCAGAAAAAAAAAAAAAAAGTCCTACAGCTGCCAGCATTCCCCAGCCAGCATAGCTGGCTGGGGAATGCTGGGAGCTGTAGGACTTTTTTTTTTTCCTGGTCTAAACATGCATAGGATTGCCCTAAAGTTCTTTCTGCCACTAAGTAGAAGCCTCAGGAAAAGCATATCAACATTTTAGAAAGGGTGGGGGAATGCACAAAAGCTGGGAGACCACCAAATGAAAAGGGAAAGGGGGGCAGAGGAAAGAGGCTGTTGCCATCTAGGGGACCCCAGAGGTTCCCCACCCCTGAACTAACGGGTTGCAAGGCAGCCCAACCTCCGCCACCATCACCCCCCCCCCCCAGGATTCCGGCCCCACACCCCAAGACGTTTCTCACCAGCACCCTGTCTTCATTTTTCTTGGGTTTGGTTTCTAGCTTCACCCGCACCAGGAGGTGGATGGGAGGTCGGTTCAGAAACTTCCGGATGCTGTCTGCGAAAAGAGGGTTGCAAGGTTAGAATAGGAAGGAAGGAAGGAAGAACTTCAGCTGAGTGGCTGTGTCCACCCGACCCGCCATAAGCTTTGGATCAGCTTCCAAGCGAAAGCAGGGCCTGGAATTCGCTCTCCACCCCAGAATTTTGCGACGTCGATAAATCAGAATGAAGCAGAAGAAGGTAACGCTGCGCATGTGCAGAGCGTCTCTCCCTCACCACCGAGATTATCGCCGCAGAACTGAAATGAAAGTCACACGCCAATTTTCTTACCTTACTTGCAAACCAGGAAAGCAAAAAGGAAAGAATTTATATTCTCCTGATTTAGAATTAAATAAATAAAGGTACCAAAATAAAACCGGATTGAAAATAATGAACTCCTGCTTATAGAATTGTGGAATCATGAAGGGGCCTCGACCCGCTGCTGATGCAGGGAATTTACTGCTACAGCATCCCTGCGAGGTGGGCCACCCAGCCTCTGCCTACAAACATGAAGGAGAGGCCGCCACCTTCCAAGGCTGCCTGTTCCACTGTCAAACGGATCCTACAGTCAGGATGTTCTTTCTAATGTTTTGGCAAAATCCCTTTTCTTGCAATTTGAACCTGTCGGTTCGGGGGTCCTACCCCCTGGAGCAACAGAGGACAAATTTGCTCCATCATCTATATAACTGTCCTTCAGATATTTGAAGAAATCATCTTTTATCCGTCGCTTCTCCAGGCTAAACATACCCAACACCTTCAAGCTTTCCTCGTAGGACTTGGTCTTCAGGCCCGTCACCTCCTTCTCACCCTCCTCTGGTCATGTTCCAGTTTACCGATATATGCTACTTAAACTATGGTTCCCAGAACTGGGCAGGAGGTGAGGTCTGTTATTAGGACAGGGGTGGGAAACTTTGGATGGGTCGGGTGGAGGGCCATGTAACCCTCCGAGGGCTGCAACCCTGCCTAGGCCAGCGGAAGCTGTTTGGCAGGCTGTGGGGATCCCGATCCAGCGGGGAAATACTACGCATCCTCCTCACACACCTTGCTTCCTAGCAGAATCACTGTGGCATGGTGACGGTGACTGGGAGATGCTGCACGAGTGGCCTTGGCGGCCCGCATGCGGCCCGTGGGCCGCGTGTTGCCCACCCCTGTATTAGGATTTCATGTATTTGGGGCCTCTGTCTTGAGAATGAAATAAGATTCTGGAGCTCAACCCCTGATCGAATTAAACCCTACATCCAATCAATGTACAGGTTGTTCTGTTTCTGAAAGAAGAGGTCTCGGGGCTTGAGGCTTCATGAATGTTAGATTCTCTCTGTTCTAGTATCTCAAGTGCGAAAGGGGCTGAGTGAGAAGGAAGACACTTTGTGCATGTTCAAAGGAACTCTCTTCATCGCCTTACTTCATTAAACGTAGGGAGCTGAACCGTGAACCCGAAACCTGGGTTCAGGAGCTCGGACTAATCCACCAGACACAGAGAGAGAGAGAGAGAGAGAGAGACATAAACCAATCCATTTTTCTCGCTCTGTCTGGGTAGTTTCTCGGCTTCAGCCAAGCAAAAGTGTACGGATGAAACAGTCCCCAGTAGGTTGGCCTCCACTCACAACGCCTCGGGGTAAACTGAGGCCACCGGCCCCCCTCTCCCTGCTGTGAGCCGAGAGCGTGGGAGAGACGTCCCCAGCTGGGTGCGCGAGGAACTGGAGCGAAGTATTGGAGGCGACAGGCGCAGCGGAAGAGACGGATTGGCCCTGACAGCCGAGGTGGGGAGGACCCGTTTCCGCCAGAGAGGGGAAAGTTGCTTCAAGCCCTCCGCACAGTTCTTCCCCGCCGCTCCCACCCCTGCATTGCCCTCAAAATGGCTGTCCTAGGAGAACTCGCAGGCCACAAAGATCTGAGATGTCCCAAGGCAACCAGGATCAATACAGCATTCAGATCACTCCGAGGCAGCGTGGCGTAGTGGTGAGAGTGCTGGACTGGGACTCGGGAGATCCGGATTCAAGTCCCCGTTCGGCCGTGAAGCTCACCGGGTGATTTGGGGCAAGTCACTGACTCTCAGCCTCACCTACCACACAGGGTTGTTGTGAGGATAAAATGGAGAGGAGGAAGACCATGTAAGCCGCCTTGGGCTCCTTCCAAGAGGAAAAAAGGCGGGATATAGATGTAATAACGTATAAATTAAAATCGTCCAGAACACACAAGTACCCCTCCTGCAGCCTAATCAATTGCCAGCGATCGATGTGCCACAAACTGAGAGAGTGCAACGGAATGGAGCAAGTCACCAAAAAGAACTCATGCAAGTGAGCCAAGCTATATGCTTGTCTAGGATATGAACACCCCCCCACCTGCTCCTTATCTGATTCACGAGTCATCCAGAGGCGTGTGTGTATGTGTGTGTATGGGGGGCCCAATTCCTTTCTGACCCCGAGTCTGACCCCAAACCTTTTTTATTTGATTTTGCCTTATCGGGGCTTCTCAGCCTTTTAACCAGAGGCGGCTTAAGACATTTCGGTGTCCAAAGCTGAAAAATCCAAACATGAGTCCTCATAGCTCCCCCAGAGTAATACAGGTGACAATCCATCAAGAAACTCTTGCTTTTGAGTAGACAGGCCTAGGATTGCACTGAATAATATTATTTATTTATTTATATCCCGCCTTTTCCCCTGCAAGGCAGCTTATATAACCCTCTTCCTCCTCTCCCTTTTATCCTCACAACAGCCCTGCGAGGTAGGTCAGGCTGAGAGTCAGTGAGCTTCATGGCCGAAGGGGGACTAGAACCCGGGACCCCCGAGCCCCAGTCCAGCACTCTCACCACTACACCGCACTGCCTCTAGGGCAGGGGCGGGCAACTTGTGGCCTTCCAGATGTTGCTGGAATCCCGACTCCTGTCAGCCTCAGCAGCAGGGCCAATGGTCAGGGATGATGGGGGTTGTAGTCCATCAACATCCAGAAGGCCTCAGGTTGCCTATACCTGCCCTAGACATCAGCTGCCTCGCTTGCCCCATGGCAAGGCCATCTCTATAGCCATTGCTGCATGGCAGGCAGAAATCCAACCAGTGAAACTTCCCCGCTCTATCCTTTCCATGTTGGGGAAAGCAGGGCCTAGTTTATGCACTTGGTTTTTAAAACGCAGACACTCAGCCTTGGAAAAGGTTAATAAAATACCTAACAGGGTGAAATGAATCTGGTCGATGGCTGATTGACTGAGTAACAAGTCAATCAGCCCTACACGGCTTAGGACCACAATACCTGATGGAACGTCTCTCCCAACCGCAATCTACCCGGACACTATGCTCAGCATCTGGGGCCCTCCTCCGATTGCCACCTCCAAGAGAGGCTCGGTTGGTGGCAACGAGGAGGAGGGCCTTCTCGGTGGTAGCCCCCCAATTATGGAATCAGCTCCCCACTGAGACCCGCCTGGCGCCAACCTTACTATCTTTTCAGCGCCAGGTTAAGACCTCCCTCTATGCCAAGGCATTTAGTTAGGACTTGGAATAGTATGGGGGAGGGGATTGTCACCTGTAGGCTCAGTTTTATTGGCTTTTGTACTGTTATTTTAAACTGTGTTTTTAAATTTGGTTTTTTAATTCTTAAACTATTTTGTATGTTTTTATTGTTTTTATGCATAATGTATTGTGAACCGCCCAGAGAGCTTCGGCTGTGGAGCAGTATATAAATGAAATAAATAAATAAATAAATAACAAGCCGGCACCTGGTTAAAGAAATTGTTAGTCGATTAATTGTAGGAATTTAGTCCATCCGTGAGTTCATTGGATGGGAGACCCCTCCTCTAGTTCCCTGCATTGAGCAGGGGGTTGGACTCGATGGCCTTGTAGGCCCCTTCCAACTCTATGATCTATGAAATCTATGAATCTAAACAAGACATTAATCCTATGTACCGCATGTGTGTGTGTGTGTGTGTGTGTGTGTGTGTGTTGCTAGGTTCCGAAAAGATCTAGGGCTCAGGCCCACAGGACCAAAAAAAAAAAAAAAAAAAGCACAAATTTGCATATGCTAATTTACATATGCTCTAAAGCTGTGTGTGTCTTTAAAGGACCCTATTAGGGTGCAATCCTATGTATGTTTAGACAGAAAAAGGTCCTACAACTCCCAGCATGCCCCAGCCAGCATGGCATGGAATTGTAGGATTTTTTCCTGTCTAAACATGGATAGAAATACGCCCTTAATGCTTTTTTTAGATCTTTGCACTGTTGCTGGCTTTTATCTTGGTTACTACTTTGGTTTTATTATGTTTTACTACATTTATTGTTTGTTATGGTTCCAAGTTTTGTCTTGCAAAGCGCCCAGAAGCTTTGACTAGTGGGCGGTATAGAAAGATAATAAAGAGAGAAAGAAAGAAAGAAAGAAAGAAAGAAAGAAAGAATCTTATTATAAATCTTATGATATATTCATCAGCTGTCTCGGGGACCTGTCATCAGGTGGAAAGGCAGGCGATGAATATTTTAAAGAAACAAACAAATAATACATCATTATTTGCCATCAGTTATAGAGCCAATGTGGAGACGGGAGGGGAACCTTCAACTTTCTTCTTGGAACTCAACCACTGCTTTGTTCTTTCAGGCTGGTGCCTTTGCTCGGCATTTTTTTGGGGGAAATCCAAGCCACTGTGGTTAAATTAATGTTTCCCGAGACAGCTTCTCGTGCCTCAGCAATTTCAGAACCTGTTTTCCCCTGGCCATCTTAGGGAGTCTGACGGGGTGGGAGAGAGAGAGAGAGAGAGAGAGAGAGAGAGAGAGAGAGAGAGAGCGCAATATGGCTACAAATGCTGATGTGACATACTGTAGATGGGAAATTGAATTGGGAGGACGATCATTATGGGCGAAGGTTTTGGCAAAAGCCAAAGGAGGTGAAAGAGAAATTCCGTTTACCAGCATGAGGCACACGGAGCATGGAACGCAAAAAGGAGCCTTTAAAAGTAGCTCAGCTGTCATGGCTACCCTGGGAAACAGAGGCAGTGTCCGGGGGTGGCCCACCAGGGCTGGAGCCCCGAATCTTTCCTTTGGAGCCCCGAATCTCTGGGAGGCCACCTGCCCCACCACCCTGCTGTCCAGGGGCATTTGCTGAAATAAAGGTCCAGGGGCCCGAGGATCTCTCTTGCATCGGATCCCCCTGCATTAGCTGCCTTTTGGCCCTCCTGTGCTTCCCCTCCTGCTGCTTTCCTTGAATCTTTCTGCATGAATTGTTTTTTTTCCCCTGAAATCAAATGCCCTCCTCTCCCCCTGTCCGTACATCCCTTTTTACAAATAGGGATGTCCTTAGGAGACAGGGTCCTTTAAGGACACACACACAGAGAATTCAGAGCCTATGTGAATTAGCATATGCAAATGTGTGTTGTTTTTGGTTTTCGGTTTTTGGTCCTGTGGGCCTGAGCCCCGGATCTTTTTGGTACCTAGCACCGCCCCTGCTGCAAAAGGGTGTTAAAAGTTGAAACCATATGGACCGGAAAGGGTTAGAGTCAAACCCCACTGCAGTCCTCTTTGCCCGTTCTGCGTGCAAATGGCGTTGGCTTTCCAATGCAAGGCACGATGGGGGGTGTCTGTTTCACCACAGGGATACCAAGGAACATGACACCAAGGGACAGAGCGGCGCAGAACGGCAGCTTTCAGTTTTAAACCGGAGAGTCAGGCTATATGGATCAGTTTAACATTTCTCTCTCTCTAGGGCTGAAATGTCTCCATCCGGAAGAACTCTGCTCCCCCGCCCCTCACAGAACTAACATTCCCAGAGTTCCTTGAGAGGAAGCCATGACACAGTTACGCTGGTCTAAAGACACTGTATATAGACGGTGTGCCGATGCATGTCAGCCCTGGGAATGCTGGGAGTTGTAGGACTTTCTTCCGTCTAGACATGCAATATAAACATCGAAAACTGGGAAGCTCTGGCCCATGAACGATCTAAATGGAGGTTGGCCTTTCACAAAGGTTCCATGGACTTTGAAGAAGCCCGAGTGCAAGGTGAAAGGGAGAAACGTGCTAAGCGAAAAGCACGTCAAATGAATCCTTTACAGGACCATCTTCTATCTGGTAACCTGTGTCCTCACTGTGGGAAGCTGTGTGGATAGAATTGGCCTCCACAGTCACTTACGGACCCATCGCTAGAGTCTACACAATCTTCTTTAGAATTTCCTCCTTTTATCCCGGAAGACAATCTTACTCGGTCACGAGTGATCGCCTGATGATGATGAGGATTGCGCCGTAAGTGTGCTAGTTCCTGAGAGTGCTGGAAGTGCCCTAAGTGTGCTGTAAGGGACATGTTCCGAGGCTAAATCCTGATAAAGACCAGCTCTGATTCGGGGCCGGATGAAGGCCGGCTGAGGCCCTAAGCACGGCCCAATAATGGTGCTCCCCCCCGCCCCTCGGCCCTTCCATTGCTTAGCTGGCAAGACATTGAGACTCAATAAGTGCTGAAGACATTAAAAACTCAGTTTTCTTCAAGGCCATCCCCCACGCCAGAACACACACAACGATATTAAATATAAACTGTTTTTTTTTATTATTATATTTTTTTTAACACTACAGAGCAGCAAGCCCAATTACTTACTTATAACTAGGGCAACAGAAAGACATACACATTTTCATCACTGTTTTTAAAAATAAAGCTTATAAGGGGGGGGGCTCCTTCCCTTGGTGCCCTGAGCACATGTGTATATTGCTTAATGCAGTGTTCTCCAACCTTGGGTCCCCAGAGGTTTTTGGCCTACAACTCCCAGCATGCCCCAGCCAGCTACGCTGGCTGGGGCATGCTGGGAGTTGTAGGCCAAAAACCTCTGGGGACCCAAGGTTGGAGAACACTGGCTTAATGGTTAATCCAGGGCTGCTCTGATTCAGCCCTGACCCATTCCTTGATAGCACAAGACAAGACCATACTCATGTACTTGACATGGAAGCACAACCACTTGGTACTGTACTCACAACCTTTCATTTGGAGAATCCCCCACGCCACTCATCCGTCCCATTCACCCCTCCATCCTTCCACAGTCCACTGGGACTGACTTAAGATGGAAAAGGCAGGGTAGAAATATAAAGGGGAAGCAGGGCTCTTCAGCCAGCCCTGCTAAAAAAAAGAAAAAAGACACTTGCTTCCCCCCCCCCCCTTTTCCCTCCCCATCCTTTTCTTCCTCTTGGGTCGCGTCTTTTTAGATTGCATGCAGGGACTGCCTTGTTTTTTTTTAATTGGTTGTCTGTAAGCCACTCTGAGAGCCTTTTGGACGGAGAAGTGGCATACAAATGTTTCATTAAATACCGGTAGTCATTTCCTGAGCCCCTACAGGGCTAACGGCAAAAAGAGCGACACCGAGAATACGCAGCAGGACTTATATCGCTGCTGGTCTTAGATCTCCTCCCTGCCAGAAGGAACACAAAGCTCCAACGGGTCGTTCCCCGGGGACTACACAGACTCTGGCTTCATCCATCGATCAGAGAGCATCAAGGGCCACTGGGAGGTTGCACTCCCTTCCTCCTGCATAACTTTATGGGAAGGCGGAGACCATAAGAACATCAGAAGAGCCCTGCTGGGTCAGACCCAGGGTCCATCTAGTCCAGCATTCTGTTCACACAGTGGCCAATCAGCTGCCCACGAAGCAGGGCACATGCGCTACGGCACCCTCCCGCCCGCGTCCCCCGGCAACTGGAGTACATAGGCACACTGGCCCTGATACTGGAGGTAGCATAGAGCCCTCAGGACTAGTAGCCACGGATCGCCTTCTCCTCCATGTGTTTGTTCAATCCCCTTTTAAAGCCCTTCAAATTGGTGGCCATCATCACTACCTCTTGTGGAACTGAATTCCATAGTTTAACTCTGTGCTGTGTGAAGAAGTCCTTCCTTTGATCTGTCCTGAATTTGTTTCCCACCCAACCGACTTCATGGGTGACCCCCCACTGCCTGGGATCTAGTATTCTGAGAGCGGGAGAAAAATGTCTCGCTGTCCACTTTCTCCACACCAGGCATAATTTTGTACACCTCTTATCATATCTCCCCTCACTCGCCTTTTCATTTTAGTTGCCCTTTTCCCAACTGTACAATATCCTTTTTTTTTTTTTAGGTGCGGTGACCAGAACTGTACGCAGTCTTCTAAGTGCGGTCGCACCATAGACCGCACGCCATAGGCCAACCTGGCCCCATACATGGGTGAGAGAAGTTACAGCTACAGGGAGCTTGCTTCGCCCCTCCCTGCCAGAAAGAACACCCACAAGAACTATGAAAGCTGGGATATCCAGGCAAGGGAAGCCAGGGTGACAGCAGGGATGGAAAAGGCCTGTGCTGCGTGCCCGAGATCTTGGGAGAGCTGCCACTAAGAGTGCATCAGCCATTCTTGACTCGCTGTGTCGTGTGATTGTTCACGAACGTCTCCTATGAGCGAACAGCGCCCATCCACCAGAGCAGTGCTTCTCAAATAGTGGGGCGGGCCCCCCAGGGGGGGCACGAGGCTCCGTAAAGGGGGGCTCGTTTGACCTCAGTTTAAAGTTTTTTTTAATATTGTGTTCCTTTAAATCCTGTGCTCCTTTAAATAAATCTTTTCTGCTACAGGGTAATAAAGCTATTTCTTTGTGTAATTGATACACATTCTTTCTTTTTTATTCTCTTATTACGTTAATCAGGATACAGTGTTATGCAGAGGTGTACTTCTAACCAATTTTATAGACAAATGTATACTATTTACAGTCGCGCGGGGGGGGCGCAAAAGTTTTCTTCTTCCTAGGGGGGGCATGACAGAAAATAATTGAGAAGCACTGCACCAGAGCTGCTGGGCGAATCCGTGTGATTCGTTGCCTCTTTCAATAAGAACAGAAGAGCTGCTTTGCTGGATCCGTCCAAAGGCCCCTCTAGTCCAGCGTTCTGTCCCCACAACAGCCAAGCAGCTGCCTGCGGGAAGCCTAGAAGCAGGACGTGACTGCAACAGCACCTCCCGCCCATGTTCCACAGCAACTAGTACAGAGAGGAGTATTGCCTCCGATACCTGAGGCAGCATAGTAATCATGACAAGCAGCTATCAATAGCCTTAGGGCGCAATCCTATGTATATTTAGACCAGTGTTCTCCAACCTTGGGTCCCCAGATGTTTTTGGCCTACAACTCCCAGCATGCCCCAGCCAGCATGGCATGCTGGGAGTTGTAGGACTTTTTTTTTGCTGTCTAAACATGTGTAGGTTTGCGCCCTTATACTCCATGAATTTGTGTGATGCCTTTTTAAAGACCTCCAAGTTGGGTGGCCACTTACATTGACTATTTGCTAGTCCTGATTGGCTCTATGCTTCCTCCAGTATCAGGGGCAGTCTGCCTATGTACTCCGGTTGCTGGGGAACATGGGCGGGAAGGTGCCGTTGCACTCTTGTCTTGCTTGTGGGTTTCCCGTGGGCAGCTGGTCGGCCACTGTGTGAACAGAATGCTGGACTGGATGGACCCCGGGCCTGATCCAGCATCAGGGCTCTTCTCATGCTCTTATGCTCTTATTGACTGGGTTCGCACATCACGCTAAGCTGCGGTGGCTACGAAGGGTGGCTTTTGAAGCCATGGCTAAGGAACACTGACTGGGTTTGCACTTTGCAGAACATGCGAAGCCATGCTTGCTGGCGAATTCCATTGTGTGGAAGTGAACTCCATAGTTCACAACTCTGCGCCTTGTGAAGAAGGACGTCCTTTTCTCTGCCCTGAATCTCCCACCGATCAGCTTCAAGGGCTGACCCCGTTGGGTTCTAGTATTACAAGAGAGGGAGAAAAAATGTCTCCCTGTCCACTTTCTGCACACCAGGCATCATTTTGTACACTTTTACCATGCCTCCCTGTGCTCTCCATTTTTCTAGGCCAAAGAGGCCAGAATGCTGTAACCTACCTTTCCTCGTAGGGGAGTTGCTCCAGCCCCTTGGTCATTTTGGTTGCCCTTTTCTGCGCCTTTCCCACCAATACAAGATCCTTTTTGAGGTGTGCTGACCAGAACTGCCCACAGTATTCCAAGTCGGGTCGCACCATATAATGGCATTTTGTATTGGCAGTTTTATTTTCGATTACTTTCCTAATGCATTTATTTATATTCATTCATTCATTCATTCATTCCCCAACATGGAATTTGCCTTTTTCACAGCAGCCGTGTGCTAGACCGACATTTTCATCGAGCTGTCCACCACAACCCCAGGATCTTTTCCTTTATCAGTCACTGCCAGCTCAGATCCCATCACAGTGTATATACGTAGGTAAAGTGAAGATGATTTGCTCCTAGGTGCATCACTGGAATTCTCTCTCTCTCTCTCTCTCTCTCTCAGCCAACCTACTCGCAGGGCAGTTGTGAGGGGGGAAAAGGGGGGGACACACTGCATACATTGCCCAGAGGGCAGTAAGACTGGGCATTTGCTGGGGTGGGGGGGGCAAAACCAGCAGGGGCCCCGGCCATCTTTACAATGCTACCAGATCCACTTTGCACAGAGTAACCGAAGAGATCAGATGTGAGCTCGGGGGAACGCTCAGTTTGTACGTCCCACCACTCCCAGGTTAGAGGGGTGGGCCTCCTGAGGGCGCCACGGCCATGCGCCCCCAAAATATATAGTAGCAGCAGTAACAGAGTTAGGGAACAGAGCTAGGACTGGGGGGGGCTGCCAGTGTCGGCTCTAGAATCTGGAGGGCCCTTGGGCAAGACACCCTCCCTCAATGGGCCCCCCTCAGACCGTGGTTATAGCTACTCAGCGCCATTGTCACCGGATGCTCTTGCTTCTCATGCTCTTTCTCATCATTGCTACCGCTTGCCAGGGATGGGGACTCGGACTCGAGGACTCGACTCGTGAGTCGGACTGAGTCCCCCCTCTGACTCGACTCGGACTCGAGTCCCAATATTTTTAATGGGACTCGAGACTCGACTCGGGACTCGAGACCAAGGACTCTTCAACATCCCTGGGCTGTGCCAGAAGGAGTGGAGAGGAGCGTGATTGCCGGCGAAGAGCGCATGGAAGCGAGGTGTGCCGCTGCTCGGCCACTATGGACGGCTACCAGGAGTGCAGCCCCAACAGTGTGTCGAGATTTATTTTGATTGATGTGTTGCGTACTTGGGGAGAGGCAGAAGAAGGACCTGAGATCACTCTGTGTGGCTGCTCTGAGTGTGAAGTAGCCTTATTTTGTTGGGAAAAACCCCCCCATTGATTTTAATAGGGACTCGTGGAGTCAGCTTTGGGGAGTGACTCGTGACTCGTGACTCGTGAGTCACCACTTTGGACCAAGGACTCGGACTCGAGACTCGGGTCCAAAGACTCGTGACTCGACTCGTGACTCGAGACCCAAGGACTCTTCAACATCCCTGCCGCTTGCTTGCTTCCCTGCCAGGGAGAGAGCCAGCCAGCGAGCGAGCAAGCCGGGAGTGCACCTTCTCTCACCACCACCGTTGTCTGGGCCAGAGCGAGAGGCAGGGGAACAAGCAGGCTACAATGTGGAGGAGGAGGAGGAGGAGGAGGAGGAGGAGGAGCAACTCCAGGGGACTCTTGCCAGTGGGCCCCTGTTGGGGTGTCGGCCCTTGGCAGGTGCCCGACTATGCCTACCCTTGATGCCGGCCCTGGCTGCTGTGTGACCTCATTTCTCTTATAATCCATTGTGCTCGGGGGGGGGGGGGAGAAGGGGGAACCAAGTCCATTTTTAGGCTTTTCCTGTCTGTTTGGCTGTGTCTGGAAGAAAGAACACACACACGCGCACACGTGCACAAAATAGCTGTTAGGCAACAAAAACCTCAAGATGAGAGGAAGTTTTGCCAGCGCACATCACAGGACTTGAAGCAATGGGGCCGTCGCCCGGCCTCCTATGGAAAGCCTTGTCAGTCGCCTGCAGGCTCCAGCCTCTAATTCCCCCCACACACACACACACCCCAGCATATTTCCTTTACTGTCGGGTTTTTTTTGTTTGTTTGTTTTGTTTTGGTAGGGTCACCTTTGCACAAATTCGTGTGAGCTGGATTAGCGGATTTAAATGGGCGCTTAAAGCCCGCCTGTGCTTTGGTTAAAAGCAGTATTAACACTGCGTGTGTGTGTGTGTGTGTGTGTGTGAGAGAGAGAGAGAGAGAGAGAGAGAAAGAGAGACAGGGCAGAGAGATGAGAAGGAAATATCAGATTGATTTCTATTCATCCTGTTTGTACATCTGCATTTTCTGAATACTTATAGAGCTGGTCTCAGTAGAGGGCCGCCGTGTTTTGGATGACTGATGGTATCTTTATAAATTATTCGTTCGTACTGGCGTGCCCGAGGAGCGTGGGCGTGCACGCCGAGACACTTTGCAGGTCTTCTTGATAATTTCAGATGCGAGCATGCATGCGAGAGCCTTGACTCTTTTTTATTATCATTATAGTGGCCTGGGTTCAGGGATAATAACGTTCCTCGCAAAGCACGCCGTGGCGTAGTAGGAACATGGTGTTCTCCCCTTTCCTCTTCGTTTCTAATGTGTAAATTCCCCTCCAGCAGCCTCCAGCCTTCCACGGTTTGCAATAATCACAGTTTAGTGTTACGTCCTCTCTAACTATGGTTAGAGCTAACCCTAGAGGCCTGGGAACCATAGTTTAAGGGTGGTGGTGGTGGGGGTTTTGTGTGTGTGCAAACCATGGTTTCCTTTTGAGCTCTAACCCTGATTAGCTCCGATGCGGATGTTTATGCTAAACTAGTTACAGGATCTCCCAGACAGGAAGGGGGAATTGGCGGGTGAGAGGGAAGAGGGCGGAGCAGATTAGCCCGTGGCACGTTCCTCATCTCTAAACTATGGTTTGGCGAGCGGGAACGTTACGTCTCAACCAGATCTCGAAACAATCTACGTTAGGCCTACACGTCACGTGTGCAACGCAGCTGCCAAGCCTGACGCAACCCACCCAGCCCTGCGTGACAAGAGAGCCAGTATGGTGTAGTGATTACCGTGTTGAACTCGGACAGGGGAGAGGTCGGTTCAAGTCCCCACCCAGCCATGAAGCTCATGGGGTGATCCTGGGAGAGTTGTGCTCTTTCAGCATAGCCTACCTCACAGGGTTGTTGTGGGGATACAGCTGGGGGCAGGGAGAGAACCTTGTATGTAGATACTAAGTACATAGACTAAGAGGGCAATTCTATGTGTGTTTAGACAGGGGAAAAAAAGTCCTACCACTCCCAGCATTCCCCAGCCAGCTATGCTGGCTGGGGAATGCTGGGAGTGGTAGGACTTTTTTCTGTCTAAAGTAAACACAGCATAGGATTGCGCCCTAAGAGGGCAATCCTATGTACCTTTACTCAAGAGTAAGCCTTATTGGGACGCATAGGCTCATGCTGACAGGCATATGTGACACATGAGTCCAACTGCGTACTGGAAAAGGCGCTACAGGAAATGAAAGACAATGACAGATACATTTTGCTTTTCTTTCATTCGCCCTGTTTGTTTGTTTCTCCCTTGTAATTCAGTAGTTCCGTATATTGGGTGGTGATGCATCCTACTTTACAGGGTACGGTCCTCTCTTTGATGGGCTGTCCGGTTTAAAGAGAACGGTTGAGGGAGCTACACAGGTCCCCTGGTCACAGTCTTCCACACTATGGTGAGACATCTCTTGCATTTCTATTTAAAGGATACTCATTATTTCTAAGTGTCCATCTATGCGGATAAAGGAGCATATGCAAATGTTATGCAAATCTCTGCCCCCTTTTGTCCTCTTTCTGTTGAGGATGCGATTCCACGGGAAAAGGCAGGGCGATTCCACGAGAAAAAAGCCTTATTTGGAAGTACCCAGAAGCTCAGCTTAAATGTATACTGCAGAGTTGTTAGGACTTTTTTCTGTCTAAACGTGCATAGAGGATTGCGCCCTAAGAGAGGTAGCCTCACGTCCAAGAGGATGCCAGCATGGCTAAGCAGCAGAATCAAAAGATGCGTGCAGAAGACAGACACAACATTCAAAGCGATCTCGATAGGCTGGAGCGCTGGGCCAAAAACAACAGAATGAAATTTAATAGGGACAAATGGCAAGTGCTGCACCGAGGGAAAGGAAACCAAATGCACAGTTACAGAATGGGGGACACTTGGCTCAACAATACTACAAGTGAGAAGGATCTTGGAATTGTGGTAGATCACAAACTGAATATGAGCCAGCGATGCGATGTGGCTGCAAAGAAGGCAAATGCAATTTTGGGCTGTATTAATAGAAGTATAGCTTCCAAATCGCGTGAAGTGATAATTCCCCTTCATTCAGCACTGATTAGGCCTCATCTTGAGTACTGCGTCCAGTTCTGGGCACCACACTTTAAGAAGGACATAGACAAACTGGAAAAGGTTCAGAGGAGGGTAACAAAGATGATCAGGGGACTGGAAACAAGGCCCTATGAGGAGAGACTGAAAGAACTGGGCATGTTTAGCCTTCAGAAGAGGAGACTGAGGGGAGATATGATCGCACTCTTCCAGTACTTAAAGGGTTGTCACACAGAGGAGGGCCAGGATCTCTTCTCGATCATCCCAGTTTGCAGGACACAGAATAATGGGCTCAAGTTACAGGAACCCAGATTCCACCAAAAATCAGAAAAAAAATTCCTGACTGTCAGAGCAATAAGACAATGGAACCAACGACCTAGGGAGGTGGTGGGCTCTCCCAGTCTGGAGGCATTCAAGGTGCAGCTGGACAGCCATCTGTCAGGGATGCTTTGACCTGGATTCCTGCACTGAGCATGAGGTTGGACTCGATGGCCTTATAGGCCCCTTCCAACTCTACTTTTCTATGATTCTATGATTCTATGACAGACCACTCCTAGCACTGCCAACCAAAAGACACTGTGTAGCTATTCTGTTTTTCCCTCCTTAACGGATTTTCTGTGGCAAGAAAAAATATGGAAGAGGCGGTGGGGAAACACAGGAGATATTGACCGATTGATTTCTAAATAAATAAATAATAATAATAAAAAATAGCCGCCCTATAGCTAAAAGTTCTCAGGGCAACATACAATAAAAAAAGGAAGATAAAATCCCAAATCCATGTTAAGAAGAACAACCCAGAAACAGCACAAGAAACAATCCAATTAAAAGTGGCAGAGACTGGAAAGAAATGGAAGACCATGTTTTCGGGACCGCCTGTAAACTTCCATGAATGAGGAAGGTGACTGGCTGCACAAGAGAAGCCAAGAAAGGTATAAAAGGGAAGAGGGCTTCCTTCAGAAAATGGAAGCCTTGTCCTAATGTGGAAAGGGGGAAGGAGCACAGACCTCTGGGAAAACACATGTAAGTTGACGATCAAGCTAGCAAAAGAAGAAGAAGAATTTGAGGAGGTCAAGACATTAAGGGCACAATCCTATGGAGATGAGCATCAGTCCCAGAACTCAGAGGCTCACGATCATCCGATGATGAAGAGCAGAAGCAGCGGCGGAGGTCATCTTCGCTTCCCCTCTCCTCCCGCTCTCCATTTTTGCTGGGTGGCCATTTTCAGCCATCTAGCAACAGCATTTTGAAAGGGGAGGGAAGGAGTTTGGAGCAGCTTCAGGACACCTTGTATCCTGGCTGCTCCAGTCTCCTCCCCGCCCGCCCCGAAACACCCCTTTCTACCCCTCCCCAAGGTTGGTTTCCTGACCTCGGAGAGCAGCCGGCGGCGTGGTTCTTTCCTGTCTCCAACCTCGGAGCTGGGAATCCGAACTATCCTATGGCCCCTCAGACAATGTCTCGGGGGCCATAGGCTCGTTTGCTCCGACTAACGATAAAAACCTATTTAAATACGTCAGAAGCGGGAGGTGGTTGGACCATTAGGCAACGATGGAGTCAAAGTAGTGCTAAAGCAGGATAGGGAGATTGCTGAGAAGCTGAATGAATTTGCGTCTATTTGCACTGGAGAATATGTAGATAACTGTGCTGAGCCCACCTTTTCAGGCAGGGAATCTGAAGAACGGAGTGAAATAAAGGTAACAAGAGGTGAAGTTCTAAGTCTTCCCATTAACAAATCACTGGGTCCAGATAGCATTTCTAACACGAATATGTAACTTGTCCCTAAAATCAGTCGCCATACCAAAAGGATTGGAAACTAGCTAATCGAACACCAATCTTTATAAAGGGAGACAGGGGGACCCATGAAATTACAGGCCAGTTAGCTCAATCTCTGTTCTGGGTAAACTGGTGGAAAGTGTTACATTTCAAGCAAATAGAAGAACAAGTCTTGCTGAAGGAGAGTCAGCATGGCTTCTGCAATGGGAAGTCCTGCCTCAGTAATATTTTAAAGTCCTTCAGTGGTGTCAGCGAACATGTGGATAGGGGTGATCTGGTAGACGTTGTACATTTAGCCTTTCATTAAGTTTTTGACAAACTCCCTCACCAAAACCTCCTGAGTAAACTTAGCCGTTATGGGATAAGAGGATAGCTCCTCTTATGCATTGGTAACTGGCTAAAGAACAGGAAGCCAAGGGTAGGAATAAATGGATCGTTCTTGCAATGGAGGGGAGTAAAAAGTGGGCTGGTGGCTGCCCCAAGGACCTGTATTGGGACCAGTGCTTCTTAACTTGTTCATAAATGACCGGGAGTTAATGGTGAGTTACAAGAAAAGTATCGGGAGGTTATGGGGGATAGTTCAGTGAAGACTGCTGACCCAGTGTGCAGCCGTTGTGAACAAAAAGGCAGATTCCATGCTAGGGATTATTCAGGAAGAGAATTCACAGTAATGCTTTTACACAAATGCCTTCATACAAATCTATGGTGTGATCACACTTGGAATACTGTGTACAGTTCTGGTCACCACGCATCTCAGAAAGGATATTGCAGAGCTGGAGAACGTGCAGAAAAGCGTAACCAAAATGGTCAAGGGGCTGGAGCAAGTCCTATAGGCGGAAAGGTTACTCCGTTTGGGGCTTTTTCGCTTAGAAAAAAGGCAAGTCAGGGGAAACATGCTAGAGGGATATTCAGGGTGAGAAGAAAGCGGACAGAAACATTTTTCTCCCTCTCTCATAATACTAGAACCTGGTGACATCCAGTACTGTTCTGATGCAGCAGGGTTCTTCTGGTATTCTTAAGTGTTCACACACACACACACACACACACACACACACACACACACACACCCAAATGATAATATTTTATCAGATCAGGCTGATGTTGGCTAGTGCCAGCTTGCAGGTGTCACAGACCTCCTGTTCGGTGAAGAGTTCCGTGACACCCTGGAGCTTACATACTCCTTACACCAACCTAAACGGTCCACTTTTGCCGACTACGTTGCATCTCACTTTTCCTTCGCCTGCTAGCCTAGCGGCTACCTGCCCTTCCTGCCTCTTCCTTTCCCTCCTTGCCTTTCTTTCCTCACCACACTAAATCCTGCTTTGAGTTAGTCCCATTGACATGAATGGGAGTCAGTCATGACTAAGTCCCATTCATCTCAATGGGTCTATATTAAGTAGGGCTCACACTGGCTCTGACCCAAAGTCTGATCTCTCCCCCCCGCCCCATCCCTTCATTCTCTTTGATTTCATGGGACGTACATGAAATATGAACACGGAAGGAGTAACAGCACCTCTATATTAGCATCAATAATAAGAATGTAAGGATTTCCCTGAAGCCTTCCCCAGCTTGGTGCCCTCCAGACAGGGATGGTGAAGAGTCCTTGGTCTCGAGTCACGAGTCGAGTCATGAGTCTTTGGACCCGAGTCTCGAGTCCTAGTCCAAGTCCTTGGTCCAAAATGGTGACTCACGAGTCACGAGTCACGAGTCACTCCCAAAGCTGACTCCACGAGTCCCTATTAAAATCAATGGGTTTTTTTCCCAACAAAATAAGGCTACTTCAGATGTGTGGTTTAAATAAATTCTAGGCACAAGTGTGCCTTTTTATTTCAAAACTCTGCAACTGATTTTGGCAAGAATAGACCAGGCAGACAAACCCAAAATAACCAGGCAGGCAGAGGAGGCAGGGAACCCCAAAGCAGGCAGGCAGAGGCCTTTGTCTTGGACAATTCAACTGTTGAACTGGTCAAGAAGAGACCAGGCAGGCAGAGGAGGCTGGGAACCCCAGACAGGCAGGCAGAGGCAGCCAAACCCAAAATGTCTGAAAGGTTGCATTTTAGAAAAATGATTTTAAAAAATAAACTTGCTGTACTTCCTAAAACTTATCCATGTTGCATTTGAGGAACATGATCTTTTCTAAATGTTTGGCCCCCATTCTGGAACGGTGAGATCTCATCACAATTCCACCCTCACTGAACACCCGCTCCACTGGTGATGAACTTGCTGGAACCAGAAACACACTCAGAGCAGCCACACAGAGTAATCTCAGGTCCTTCTTCTGCCGCTCCCAAGTATGCAACACTACAATCAAAATAAATCTTGACACACTGTTGGGGTTGCACTCCTGGTAGCCGTCCATAGTGGCCGAGCAGCGGCACACCTCGCTTCCCTGCGCTCTTCACCGGCAGTCACGCTCCTCTCCACTGCTTCTGGCACAGCCCAGGGATGTTGAAGAGTCCTTGGTCTCGAGTCCCGAGTCGAGTCCCATTAAAAATATTGGGACTCGAGTCCGAGTCGAGTCAGAGGGGGGACTCAGTCTGACTCACGAGTCGAGTCCTCGAGTCCGAGTCCCCATCCCTGCCTCCAGATGTGTCAGACTACAACTCCCATCATCCTCAGGCCATCCAGAGGATGGCCTAAAGGCACATCTAATATCTATCGCTCTGTTCCTCGAATAATGTGTCCCCACTTGTTTCTGTCTGGTATCTTTTTTTTTCTTTTTTTTTTAGGCCTGCAGATGCAGAAGTGTCATTCTTAGCTGTCAGTGACAGACCTCATCCTCCCTGGATTTCTCCAGCCCTGTTCCTCCCAGCTAGCGACCATCACCACAACTTGTGGCAGTCGGTTCCATAAGGGAATTGTGTGCATTTATGACGAAACGCTTTTCTCGGTCCGGGGTGGATTTGCTGCCATTCAGTTGCACTTGAGGGAGAGAGAGAGGGTCCCTATCCACCATCCACACTCTTCATAATCTTGTAATCCCCTCAGCCCAGTTAGTTCTCCTTCTTCTCAGTTTACAGCCACCCTGCCCAGCTCTCGCCAAAAAAAAAAAGAAGTTGTTTTCTCACTACCCTGATAAACTGCCCCTCCGTCCCTGTAACTTCTGCGGCCCTCTCTGAGGCTGGCTCTACACGCAGCTCGGATTAGAATGGCAGAGTCCAGAGATGGTAGAAAAGAGTCTAGCACTTGAAGTGGTTGATCATACTGATGTGAACTCTTCCCTACGTTCAAAAGAAACTTCCCTAACTAGAAAACCAACACAGCCGGGGAAGAGAGGGGTGAATGTGGAAGGAGCCCTGGAAAATGGCGCCCCGCCACCGCCACCGCCACCGCCACCGCCTGGAGGCTGAAGTGGTACAGTCCCACCTCAGGATTCCACCATCTCATTCTGAGGCACATGAAGGCCAGGGCCGAGAAGGAGGAGGCGGCCCAGGTAGATGCTCACCACAGTGCGCGTTATGTGCCTCTGTGTCTTTCATTCTTAAGAGAGCCTCCATTCTTTTTGTTTACTATTTGGCGGTGTGCGTCTGAAAGAGAAGAGGGAGACAGAGCCTGAAGGAGGAAGTGTGTGCCAACAACACCGTCTCACCTTCTGTACGTGTGTGGCGTGTGAAGCGTGGCAAGTCCTATAGCGTCCCTTCTCGTTTTATGAATGCGCCGACGCTTGGGAGCGCACGATTCGCTTAACACACGCTGCCGCCGCACTCTGTGCTGTAGTAACAAGAGGGTGCCTCTGAGCACATAGAGAGAGAGCCCTTTCCCTTGCCGCACGGCCGAGATGACAAAGTCAGGCGTCTTAAGTAAGCGCAAGCCCCCGTTCCACAAGCGAGGCGCCACGTTGTGTGCTTGTGTGTGAGCTGGGAAAGGGTGTGCCTGCTGATGCGGGCTGCGAGCTGGCGATGACTGAGCAAGGAAGGGAACTTGGGGTTTTTATTTATTTATTTATTTATTTATTTATTATATTTATCAATCGCCCATCTGGCCGGTCACCCGACCACCCTGGGCGATGTACAATTAAAATACAACAAAACAACACATAAAATATAATAATTAGAACAATATAAAAAATTCTCATTAAAACCTAACCCACCCCATATTCCCGCCTGAACAGCCATGTTTTAATGCACGCGGAAGCTCATCACGGAGGGGGCATGGCGAAGGTCACTAGGGAGGGAGTTCCATAATGTGGGGGCCGCCACAGAGAAGGCCCTCTTCCTAGTCCCCACCAGCCTGGCTGCTCTGGCTGATGGGATAAGGAGAAGGCCGTCCGTGGCAGATCTTGTTGAGCGGCCTACTTGATGTTGCTGGAGGCGCTCCTTGAGATAAGCTGGGCCGGAGCCGTGTAGGGTTTTAAAGGTCAAAACCAACACCTTGAATTCGGCTCGGCAAGCAACTGGTAGCCAGTGCAACTCCTTAAGCACTGGCGTGATGTGATCACGCCAGCGGCTGCCCTTAATCAGGCAAGCCGCCGCGTTCTGTACCAGCTGAAGCTTCCGGACCGTCTTCAAGGGTAACCCCACGTAGAGCGCATTACAGTAGTCTAGGCGAGAGGAGACCAAGGCATGAACCACTGATGGGAGCAGGTGATTAGGAAGGTAGGGGCACAGCTGCCGTATCAGATGGAGTTGATACAGCGCCGCCCGGCTCACAGCTGACACCTGAACCTCCATGGACAGCTGGGAGTCAGCTCATGGGTTGCGGTGGGCAGCTCAATGAAAATGTCAGCCCATGGTGCGGCTGCCGTAGAGAAGGCAAATTCCACGTTGAGGATCATTAGGAAAGGAACTGAAAATAAAAATGCCCATATCTTAATGCCCTTACACAAATCAATGGTGCGACCACACTTGGAATATTGTGTAACGTTCTGGTCACCGCACCTCAAAAAGGATATTGTAGAGATGGAGAAGGTGCAGAAAAGGGCAACTGAAACTATCAAGGGGCAGCAGCCACTCTCCTATGAGGGAATGGTTATAATGTTTGGGACTCTTTGGCTTAGAAAAACAGTAAATAAAGGGGGACATGATGACAGAGGTGTGTAAAATTATGCCTGGTGTGGAGAAAGTGGATAGGGAGATGTTTTCCTCCCTCTCTCATAATACTAGAACCCAACGGGGTCGTCCCATGAAGCTGAATGGTGGGAGATCCAGGTCAGAGAAAAAGGAAGTCCTTCTTCACACGGCGCAGAGTTAAATTATGGAATTCACTTCCACAAGATGTGGTGGTGATGGCCACACGAACATGGGACAGCTTTAAGAGGGGATTGGACAAATTCCTGGAGAATGGCTGCTAGTCAGGATGGCTCTATGCTACCTCCAGTATCAGAGGCAGTACGCCTATGTACTCCAGTTGCTGGGGAACATGAGCATGTTCTGCTTGTGTGCTTCCCACAGGCAGCTGGTTGGCCACTGTGCAAACAGAACGCTGGACCAGAGGGACCTTTGGTCTGTCTGATCGAACACAGCTCTTCT
This sequence comes from Shinisaurus crocodilurus, assembly GCA_021292165.1. Classification (NCBI taxonomy): domain Eukaryota; kingdom Metazoa; phylum Chordata; class Lepidosauria; order Squamata; family Shinisauridae; genus Shinisaurus; species Shinisaurus crocodilurus. The sequence continues at coordinate 295,825,478 of CM037877.1, read as the reverse complement.
GATGTTCTTATGCTACAAACAAGGTCAATAGAACTTTTGTTGCTGTTCTGCAATGTGATGTGTGTGTGTGTGTGTGTGCCTGTCTTTGTGTGATTGTTAAGTGTCTGTGTGGATAGAGAGGCAGTCTGTGCTCCTTGCCTTCCGTGCTTTCGTCTGGAACATTCAGAGGCCTTTCGCCTTTCGCAGATGAAGTCGGTCAGAGGAGCGATTGTAAATTTATAAGTCTTTTTGTACACACCAAGGAAACACGCGGGACTGGGTGCGAGGGAATGTGTTTTAAATACCGGCAAATGGTTCCGCTGCTAGGAAGATTCGTTCCTTGGGCTTACTTGTGGAAAAGTAAGAGAGAGAAGGGCGGAGATTGGAGCGGAACCGTGGGTCGGTGGTGGGAGGGGGAGCAGGTTCTGGATGGCCCCCCGGGGCGTGTGGGCATGCATGGGCAAATAGCACGGCTCTCTGATCCCTTTGGGGAAGGGCCACATCTAGAGATGCACCGGCTTCGTCAAATCTGTTCTACGCGCCTTTTGCAAATTGCCAGGCGTCTTTCGGTCCGCCGTCGGCTCACTGACGGAATCGGATTTTTAAAAAATCAGAATTTCATTCCTACTCGCACAAATGTGCCAATTCGCATTCGCCAACGCACATCGGATTTCTTTGACATTCCTAGGCCCACAGCTCAGCAGCAGAGCCCCCTGCTTTGCAGGCAGAAGATCCCGGGTTCAATCCGCAGCTAAGATGATCAGGGAGGAGGACTCTCTGAGGGGTCTCTGCCTGAGGCCCCCCCCCCGGAGAGTCCCTGCCAGGAAGACTAGACAACGTCGAGTGAGATGGACAAAAAACCTTGGGATGCAGCAGTAAATTCTCTGTGACCAAGAGCTAAAATGGTGCTAGATAAGGCATGTAGGGAGGTGGACAGATCAAAATACGCAGGGAATATGGGCAGAGAATAGCAACGGACTTGTGCTCTGGGCAGGGCCGGTGCTACCATTAGGCCAACTAGGCAGATGCCTAGGGCGCAGGGCTAAAGGGGGCGCCGGAAACGCCTTGAAAAAAACAACAGCGCTCTCAAGTGGGAAGGGGGCGGGGCGCTAAATATCTGATCTTGCCTAGGGCACCAAACTGCCTTGCACTGGTCCCGGCTCTGGGTGTGTCAAATATATCCTCCTGCTTTCCGTGTGCGGTTGGGCTGCCTGTTGTCCAGGGTCAAAAAACCAATCCTGTGCGCTCCCGCCTTCCCCAACCTGCTAGCTGGGGGATGATGGGAGTTGTAGTCCAACACAGAGGGAGGGCACCAGTTGGTGGTGGGAGGCTGGTGTATCAGAGGCAGTGTTAGGCAGGTGGCCCACTAGGGCTGGAGCCCCGAATCTTTTGTTTGGACTGGAGCCCTGAATCTCTGGGAGGCCCTCTGCCCCACCACCCTGCTGTCCAAGGGCACTTGCTGAAATGAAGGTCCAGGGGCCCTGAGGATCTCTGTTGCATCAGCTCCCCCCGGATGAGTTGTCTTTTTGCCCACATGTGCTTCACCTCCTGCTGCCCCCCACCCCGAATCTTTCTGCCTGAGGTTTTTTCCTGAAATCAAACGCCCTCCTCCTCTCCCCTGTCCATACATCCCTTTTTACAAATAGGGGTGTCCTTAGGAGACAGGGGCCTTTACAGACTTCAGAGCCTGTGTAAATCAGCATATGCAAATTTGTGCATTTTTTTTGGTCTGGGAGGGCCTGAGCCCTCCCAGAGCTGGTAGCACCTCCCAGATCATTTTGGCACCTGGCACCGCCCCTGGAAGCACCCTGGAAGCAGGGGTGTCCTTAGGAGACAGGGTGCTTTAAAAACACACACACAGAGAGAGAGACTTTAGAGCAGTGTTCTCCAACCCTGGGTCCCCAGATGTTTTTGGCCTACAACTCCCAGCATGCCCCAGCCAGCTATGCTGGCTGGGGCATGCTGGGAGTTGTAGGCCAAAAACATCTGGGGACCCAGGGTTGGAGAACACTGCTTTAGAGCATCTGTAAACTAGCATATGCAAATTTGTGCCTTTTTTTCCCTTTTTTTTTTGGTCCTGTGGGTCCGAGCCTTGGATCTTTTTGGTACCTAGCACTGCCTGGCATGCGCACGTGTGTTTCGTGCGTGCATGTGTGTATTTCTGCCTGTCCCTCTGAGAGCGTTCACGTATGTGTGTGTTTCCCTCTGCAATAGGATATTGCAACACACCTGCACACACACACACACACACACACATGCACAATAATCCCAGTTATGTCTCAACCTCTTCACTTCCTCCTCGTTCTTAGCCCCGGGGATCCACACGGTCAGCTCCCTAGGGGGCATGAAAGGAGGGACATTGGATTGGAAGATATCTGGGGGAAAGCAGGACGTGCCAGCTGGGGAGTGGGGGAAGAGACACACCAGCGTCCACAGCTCACACACACACACACACACACACACACACACACACACACCCAGAGCCTCAAGAGACAACCCATTAACCAGCAGGCAATAATCCACCAGCGAGCCCAAGATGGTGTTAAGAGTAGATCAACAAACAGCTTCCTTTCCGGGCAAACCCAGGAGGCCCACTAGACCAGCGGTTCTCTCAACCTTTTTTTTTTTTTTGCCCCATGCACCCTTTTCACCATATGTCAGAATGTCATTCCCCCCCCCCCCTTTCCAAGGTTGTCTGACTTAATCTGTGCCATACGATAAGGCGTGGTGTCCTGTAGATGATGTACAATCTGTAGAATTATAATTTGTAGAAAGATCGGTATTCCAACAACTTGAGTCTGTGTGGTCCCAATTCCCCCCCCCAAACCCTAAAATCCCCCCCGGGGGGGAATCCCCCCCCCGTTGAGAACCCCTGCACTAGACATTCCTCCCCAACACACAGGAGAGAGCCCGGGCGCGCTGAGTGATTCCTTCCTCCCAGCCAACCACGCCAGTTCTCTCCCTTTGCGAAGGCCGCGCAGCCTTCCCCTGGGGGGACCGACCCCCACTCTCTCCCGAAGAGCCATTAAGTGATCCGGGCCTGGAAGGCTGCATGCCTGCGAGCGAGCGAACGAGCGAGTGGTGGTGGGAGAGGGGGGGTGGCGGTGGTGGCCGCGAAGGAGGGGAGGCTTCAGCACCATGGACAGCGATCGAAGAAAGAGGCAGAGAGACCCCTTTCCTGTAAGGGTGGGGGAGCGGGGAACCCGGGAGGTGGGCATCCCCCCTGAAGAGGGAGCGGAACAAGGAGACTCCAGCATTTGTAGAGCGGGGGGGGGGGAAGAGACACCCTTTTCCCTTGCAGGGAGGGAACAGGGGGAGCAGGAGAGGGGGGCAGAAGGGCTAACGGGTAATTTCTCAGGGGATGATGGATGGGTGGGGTGATGAAGGCGAGACCAGGCGGAATATGTACAAGTTTCCGTGGTTCTCGGGTGGTAAGTAGCGGTAGTGTGGGAAGGGGGGGGGGGAAGACCCCTGGAACTGGAATTGTGGCGGTGTGGGGACACACACACACACACACACACGCACACACACACACAAACACACACACACATACAGCCCCCCCTGCTGTGCGGCGGGGGGCTGTGTCCCACAGATACACACACACACACACACACACACACCTGCCGCGAGGCTGTGGTACTACTGTGGTGTTTATGGCTGGGTGGGAAAGGTAGAGATGGTTGGGGGTGGGTGGAAGGATTAAGGCGGATGAGAAGCAGAGGGAGAGAGAGAGAGAGAGAGACCCACACCTTGGAGGGGTGCTTTGGGAGGGGGCATGGGGGGCTCCCCTGGCTCGGGAAGTGGGGGGAGAGCGGGGTGGGAGCAGCACCACTGACTGGCCCTAGGAATTTGGCCGGGGGGGGGGAAGCCGAATTGCAGGTAGAGCGGCCGGGGGGGGGATCCAGGTGCGGGAGGAAAGGGGAGGCGGCTCCCCAGTCGTGGCTTTGGGTGGCGGCGCCGGGCTGAGGCTGTGGTGGCAGCCTTGAAATGGGGGCACGCGGGGAGGGCGGGAGGGGGGGAGGGCGCCTTTCCTCACGTGGGGAGGGGGGGGGAAGGAGCAGCGGGTCTCCTAGACCTAGACGGGGAGGGGGCAGTGTGAGAGGAGCCTGGGGCAGAGGCCAATAATCACCCTGGGACTTGGGGTGGCGGGTGGGGTGGGGTGGGGGGGGCAGGTGGCATCTTGGGAAGAAGCCCATTCACCTGTTGGGGCGGCGCGGGGGTGGAGCAGGATGCAGGTACCAGAGAGCAGGGTTTCTGGCGGCTGGAAGAAGTCGGGGAGCCAGGGGTGGGGTGGGGGGAAGAGAGGGGTTTTCCAGGGTGGGTTCCCACAGGGGCTGTCATCGGGAAAGCGATTGATCTGTAGTGGCAGGATCCCCTGGGTGGGGGAGGGGTGTTACTTATTATAATAGGGATGGGAGATCCAGGAGCAGAGATGAAATGGGGGGTGGTGGTGTGGGGTGGTTGTTGTTGTTTTTTTTAACGGGGAGGGGGCTTTTTAGCCATTCCCCTGGGGCAGAGAAGAGATGAAAGGGGGCTCGATCGTGTCCCCTGGGTGGGGGTGGCGGAGGGGGGGGTCGCTGCTGGGAAGGCCCGGGTGGGGGGGGAGGTCACGTTGCTGGAGAGAAGGAGGGAGGCAGAGAGGGCAGACGGGCGGGCAGGGATGCGGCCAGGGACGCTGGTGGGTCCAGGGAGGGGGAGGCAGGGATGCTGGTGCCGGCGCCGGAGAGGCCCTCCTCCCGGATCCCAAAACCAACCGCACCCCGACGGGCCCCGGCAGGTAACTACCTTGCAGCTCCCGGGCGACCTCTCCTCCGGCCTGGGCCATCGCGGCTGCGGCACGAGCCCACACATGCCCGGCTGGGGCGGCGGTGGTGGCAACGAGGCTGCGCAGACTCTTCCTCCGCCCTCCTCTTCCTCCCTCCCCCCTCCACACACACACCTCTTCCTTCTTTCTCTCCCCCGCCGGGGGACCCGCTGGGCGGACCCGAGGCAGCCTTCCGCCCCTCCTCCCCGCTCCCCGGACGCCTGGGTCCTTCTTCCCCCCCCCCCCCACCTTGCCTCTTCCGCCACGAGCGATCCGAAGCCGGCTTCCCCGGTTTGCGGTTCGTTACAGGCATCCGGAAGACACGCCCGGGGGCTGGAACCGCAGCCGCCACCTCAGAAATAAGCCTTGATTTTTTTGGGGGGGTGGGATTCTGAACAGTTGCCCTTCCATCTCACCCCCAGCAGAAAGGAAGCCCAGGGGTTTGTGGCTGCTGCTGGATTTTTATTTATTTATTGCATGTTCCTCCCGTTATCATCCTTGCCCGCGGCCGCAAGTGGCAGAATTTCGATTGTAAGCTCCTCAGGGCGGAGACCCTGCAGGTTTTGTGTGTGTGTGTGTGTGTGTGTGTGTGTGTGTTTTGCTTATGTCGCTCTGGATGCTTCCGCGACTAGGGGGGTCGAATCCAAGGATGGATCTGTACTCAAATGGCATTTTCGTATTTTAATTGGTGGCAATCCGCCCAGAGAACATTAGTTATTGGCCAGATTAGAAAGGTGCAATCCTATGCATGTTTAGACAGGAAAAAAAGTCCTACAACTCCCAGCATGCCCCAGCCAGCACTGCTGGCTGGGGCATGCTGGGAATTGTAGGATTTTTTTTTCCTGTCTAAACACACATAGGATTGCGCCCTTAAATAGCTAAAAAGTTTCAATAAGATACTAAAGGAGCAATTCTATGCATGTTGAGTCAGAGATAAGTCCTACAACTCCCAGCATGCCCTAGCCAGCAGTGCTGGCTGGGGCATGCTGGGAGTTGTAGGACTTTTCCCCCCCTCTGTGTCTAGCAAGCCTGTCATCTAGCCAGGGCCGGTGCTACCATTAGGCCAACTAGGCAGCCGCCTAGGGCGCAGGGCTAAAGGGGGTGCTAGAAACGCCTTGGAAAAAAAATACAACGCTCTCAAGTGGGAAGGGGGGCGCTAAATATCTGATCTTGCCTAGGGCACCAAACTGCCTTGCACCGGTCCTGCATCTAGCCCAGTGTTCTCCAACCTTGGGTCCCCAGATGTTTTTGGCCTACATGCTGGGGCATGCTGGGAGTTGTAGGCCAAAAACATCTGGGGACCCAGGGTTGGAGAACACTGAGCTAGCCTATCCTGGGAAGCGTGTGCGCATTGCAGGCGCTACGCTCAATTGGGTTCTTACGACTCTATCTGTTTATACTGTGAAATTCCTGTAGTCTCTTAGTTCCGCTCCATTCAAGGTGTTGTAAACAAACGTAGATCTGCTGTTTTGCTCTATTCCCCGTGTCAATTCAGGTCGTAGCTGACTTTAGCTTTGGCAGGAGCCGCAAGGGAAGGGTCCCCCCCCCCCCGTGCTGGTTAACCCTTTCCGTTGTTCCGAACTGGCTGGCTGGGGGATGCTGGGAGCTGTAGGCCAATCATGCCTCTGGATGGCACCCACTTGGGGAAGGCTGGGTCCTAAGGCATCGCATTGGTAAGCACTCCTCTACAAGAAATTCTATGCAGGCGAGCAGAGGAGGGATGGAGTTCTCTGTGCCTAGTTGCACCCAGCGTAGAAATCAGTTGCCAGAGGAGAGAAGCCCCCTCCCTCCACCACGCCCAGAACAGAAATGCAGCCGGCTATTGGAGGTAGAGAAAGGTCTCTCTCTGTTCCTCCTCTGCCGGCCCGCAGTGGGCTAGTAAACATCTTTTGCTGGCTAGCAGCTTTTGTGGGTGCATTTGCAAGGCTGTCCTAAAGTCTTTTAACATCTCACGGACTCCAAAAGTGGGTTTAAATGAGTTATATATGAGGGCCACGTGGTACAGAATGCAGCAGCTAGAATGCTTGTGGGGGGCAGGCATTCGGAAACCGGAACATATATCACTCCTATTCTGCATTGTTTGCATTGGCTTCCTGATAGTTTCCAAGGCCGATCTGGGGTGCTGGTTTTGGCACTGAAAGCCCTAAATGGTGTGGGAGCATGTGACCTGAAGGACTGTCTACACCTGTAGGAGCCTGCCCAGGCATTAAGATCGGCGTTTTGAGGCCTCATTCTCTGACCTACCAGCAAGAGCCATTAGACTGGCAGATACTCGAGACAGGGCTTTCTCGGTGGTGGCCCCACACCTGTAGAATTCCCTCTTCAGGGAGACACACATGACCTCATTTCTGCTAGCTTAAAAAAAAGCACAAAAAGCAAAATTTGAACACAAATTTTATTCTAGTCTGGATTGTGTGCTTAAAAAACTCATTTGCTGCTGTGTGTGTTGTGTGTGCAGGGCCGGTGCTACCATTAGGCCAACTAGGCGGCTGCCTAGGGCGCCAGGTTAAGGGCGCAGGACAAGGGCTGGAGGGAGGGGGGCTCATTGGAAGGGGGGGCGCTAAATTCTGAATCGCTAGGGCACCAAACTGCTTTGCCCTGTGTGGTGTGTGTGTGTGTGTGTGTGTGTGTAATCGTAATTTGTATATTCGTGTTTTTGTAATATTGTAAGCTGCCATGTGAGGGCACAAAAGGTGGGTTAAAAAGCCTTTAAGGGCACAATCCTATGCATGTTTAGATGGGGGAAAGGGCCTACAACTCCCAGCATGCCCCAACTCACCATTGCAGCCTGCTTGTTCACCTGCCTCTCGCTCTCCCTGGTTCTCTGCCTGTCAAACAAGCAAGTGGTAGCTATGATGAGGAAGAGGAGGAAGAGCGAGAGCAGTGGCTGACCACATGGTGCTGAGAGCTGAAGGTAGACTCACTGAGGGAGGGGGCCTGTTGAGGGTGTCCTGCCCGAGGCCCCCCCAAAACCTGGAGCCGGCAGTGTGGATAGTGCTTGCTTGCTTGAGACCGACCGACCCCTAGCAGGGGTGTGTGTGTGGGGGGCCCTAGCATTTCCCCCTGAAGGAAGCCCCATTAGAAGAGGCAGTGTCAGGGGGTGGCCCACTAGGGCTGGAACCCCGAAACTTTTATTTGGAGCCCTGAATCTCTGGGAGGCCCCTGCCCCACCAGCCTGCTGTCCAAGGGCACTTGCTGAAATGAAGGTCCAGGGGCCCTGAGGATCTCTCCTGCGTCGGATCCCCCTGGATGAGCTGCCTTTTGGCCCACAAGTGCTTCACCTCCTGCTGCCCCCCCCCTTGAATCTTTCCGCCTGAGGTTTTTTCCTGAAATCAAATGCCTTCCTGTCCCCTGTGCGTACATCCCTTTTCACAAACAGGGGCGTCCTTTAGGAGACAAGATCCTTTGGGGCACAATCCTATGTCCCTCCTACCTTGTCGGGGGGGGGCACACACACACAGACAGGATTGGGCCTGGAAGTCACTGTGACCTCGAAAATCCCCCATGTGTTCGGTTCCTACATGGGGGGGGGGCAGTCCCGAGGCACCTCCGGTATCCGAGGAATCCAGGCGGCACTACATACAGCCTCTCCTCCTCACAAGGAGAGGAAAAACATCTAGGGGGCCAAAATCGGGCATCCTATATCCCACCCACCAAGCTCTTCCCGTCGTCAATAGGATGTCCGCAATCCTCCAGGTTCAGATGGTTAACGGGCAGCCTCCGAGGTCTGCTGTTAAGGCTTTAGAGCACATGTAAAGTAACGTATGAAAACTTGTGCATTTTTGGTGTTGTTGTCCTGAGCCCCCCGGATCATCTTCTCGGTACCTAGCACTGCCCCTGCCCACGAACGTGTGGCCGCTTATGGATTGCCAGAAAGAAGGAAATGCAGCACCCTTCCCCCCAAAAAAGAGAGGGCCGCGATTTGCATTAAATTTGCATTTGCCCATTTCTATACCAAGATGCACACTCAGAGAAATGGTTAACAGGAATGCAGCGCCACTGTGACCCGGCGACTTGTACGTCTGCCTGTTTGGCCTGCTGCGCATGGGCTCGCCATGGAGGGACGACCGTTCTTGCGGTTCTGCACCTTTAAACCGGAGTTGGACTGGACACAGCCGTGGAAACAGAGGACGGTCCTCCGTGAAAGAGGACACACGGCCATGCCAAGTCCCGCTCCTGTTTCCACCGTATTCAGGGGCAGGGTGTGGTTGCTCCCTATCTGATGAGAGGAGGGCAGTCTGCACATGCTCAGGGGGCTGTTTCCGTTTACTGAAGAGGCCTCAAAACAGGAAGAGGTGCGGCCAAGTGGGTGTGGTTAAAGGAGGCGGGGCGGAGCTAGAGGGTCTCTGCAAGATACTTTTGATTCCTGTCATCCTTCCTCTTCGATGTGCCTTAAAAATATATATATATATTTTAAAAAAATTGCAGCCTGTCTGGTCTATTTCTGGCTCGTGACTTCTTTCTATTCTTTCTCTGCCACCACAGTTCCTTAAGAAGCCGCTTCCTCTTATACCATAAATGGTGCTCTGGCATCTTGAAAAGCGGCTCAGCCTTGGTTTGATAGAACCACGCGTTCGGCTGGGGCAGCGGCTCGGGCCTGTGCAGCGGGGGCCAGGTGGGAGCGCTCTCTCGGTCACTTTCACTTCATCCGGTCCCCCCACCCACCCACCCACCCCAAACGGACAGACTGACCTGCTCTGGGGCAGCCTTCCCCCAACCGAGTAGCCTTTCAGGTGTGTCGGACTCCAACTCCCATCCTGCTTGCCATGGTCCTGCTGCCTGAGGATGGCGAGAGTTGTAGTCTGAGACACATTAGGAGGGCACCCGGTGGGGAAAGGCTGCTCTGTGTCAAATGACCGAAGAAGAAGATAGAGTGCATTAAAACCGTAGCTGTAATTTGGGCCTTCGCTGGGACAAGCTGCCTGACAAAGAGTTGAGTGTGTCTCAGAAACCTGCATCCTGAATTTAAACAAAGCAAATGACTGCATTCTCTCACCATCCCATTGTTTCTTACGCTGCAGGTCCCAATGCTTTTCCTGGATCAGTTGCACAATGGGAGCCTTTGTTCTGGCCATGCTGGCTGAGGGATGATGGGAGTTGTAGTCCAACCCATCTGGAGGGCACCAGGAGAGAGAAGGCTGCTCCGTGTTTAAATTCTCTTCAGATACATACTGCCTGTATCAGCTTTCCTCAACCCGGTGCCCTTCAGATGGGTGGGATTACATAGCTGTCTGGGGGATGATGGGGAGTTGTAGTCCAACCCATCTGGAGGGCAACGGCTTGGGGAAGGCCGGCCTATATATTCCGATAGTCACATTGCAAATGAAAACAATCAAACATACACTTCATAGATTTCATAGATCACAGAGTTGGAAGGAGCCTACAAGGCTATCGAGTCCAACCCCCTGCTCAGTGCAGGAAACTAGAGGAGGGGTCTCCCATCCAAGTAATAACCAGGCTTGACCCTGCTTAGCTTTCCACACTCAGACAAGCTGAGCCAGCATGAGCCAATTCGATCTACAGTACTTGTTCAGTGCTCAGTACAGACAATGATATTCTTGCATCTTCTACTGTAGAGAGAAAAGCGAATATTGTGAAAGATTGGATAAGTTTACAAGGTGTGTGTGGGGGGGTCAAACTTCAAAAGGGTGGAGAAGCCCGTCATGGCCAAGCAGAGAGGAGGAAGAGAGACTGACTGTGTGTTGAGGTGACCCCTAGTGGATGCTTCTTTTAAAATCTTGGGTCTCATTGAGGATTACAAAAAACAAAGGCAGCTGCGGTGTTGGGCATAGGAAAAATCCCGAAATCCATATAGCGTAATACCTTTTATTAGGCCAACTCAAAGATCACCTCCCCAAAAACATGCACGCTTTCGAGATCTCCAGATCTCTTCATTGGGCACGATCCGATGAAGAGACCTGGAGATCTCGGAAGCTTGCACTGTTTTTGTGATCTTTCAGTTGGCCTAATAAAAAGGTATTCCTGCCTTCCCCCACCCTGGTCTCCTGCCAAGGGGTTGGACTACAACTCCTGGCATCCCCTGCTGGCTGGGGGATGCTGGGAGTTGTAGTCCAACCCCTCAGCAGGAGATATTACACTGTATGGATCATTGAGGATTGTTCACGTCAATAAGTTAATAAGTACCCTCTCAGGGCTGAGAAGACACGGAGAGCCCAAAGAGGGTCTGAGACCAAAAGTCCAGCTAGTCCAGTATCCTGAGTGGCACAGTGGCCGACCAAATATTTCTGGGTGACGTCCACGAGCCAGAGATGTGGCCAACAGCCCTCCCTCGCCATTGGCCCTGTAGCAATTTAAAGGCGGGGCGACCCCTTGTTACGCCTTGTCCTGACCTCGCTGGGCCGTTGCCGTTGCCGCCGCTTCCACGAGACCCCTCCCAGAGCTGCTCCCGAGAGCCCATCTTGGCACAGCGGGGAGAGCCGATTTTAAATAACCCTCGCGCCGCCCGCCCCTCCCCCAGCCTCAGGTGACATTGGGCTGGTCACACTATTGGGCTAACGGACCTACCTCAAAAGGTTGTTGTGAAGGCGGCAACACTGGAAAACGGAGCCCCTTGAACATAATGCGGGGGCAGGGGAATGTCTACTATTGGGGGGCTGAGGGCACGCGACCGTTTGCCGCTGCACCCATCAGCTTCTGCTCTCTGCGTGGTCATTTGCTCCTTCTCCCCACAGCTTGTGGGGCCCTGGACTTCGGCCAACCCTAGCTGTACCGCTGCTTGCTGTTGAAGCGAGAGTCCAAGGAGTTCCCAGAGCAGCTTTCTCTCAACCATTAGGATTTTGGCCTGAGGATGTTACAAGTTCTTGTGGGATGGGAAAACCCCTAATTACTGTCCAAAATCGGTACTGGCAGAATATAAAACCAAGGCGAAAACCGAGGTAAAAGCCTGGCAGCAGCAGTGCAAACATCTCAAAACACACGGAGGCCATTTTTAAAACTGAAGGGCTAAAAGGCCTGGGGAAATAAAAAAGGTCTTCACCTGGCACCGAAAAGACCACAACATAGGCCCCAGGAAAGCCTCTCTGAGGAGGGCATTTCTACAACTGGGGTGCCACCACTGAAAAGGCTCTCTCCTTAGTAGCCACCTGCCTCCTCTCAATTGGTGGGGGCTCCCGGAAAAGGGGCTCTGAAGTTGACCTTAGGGTCTGGGTAGGTATATATGCAGTAGATGTATAAAGTAGATGCACGAAGCCCTAAAGCGCTAACCTCTCAATGTGGTTAAAATCCTATGCATGTTTAGACAGGAAAAGTCCTACAACTCCCAGCATGCCCCAGCCAGCATGGCTGGCTGGGGAATCCTGAGAATTGTAGGACTTTTTTCTGTCTAAACGTGCATAGGATTGCACTCTTAGCTGTAAGTTAACTGCTATGGTATGAAGCAACATGGGGTAATTCCTGTGATCCCAAGGGTGGCTGCTGCAGCAGAAAAGGCAAATTCCATGTTGGGGATCATTAGGAAACGGTTCGAAAATAAAACTACCGATATCATAATGCCCCTTAGACAAATCGACGGTGCGACCAGATTTGGAATAGTGTGTACAGTTCTGGTCACCGCTCCTCAAAAAGGATATTGTAGAGTTGGAAAAAGTGCAGGAAAGTGATCCAGGGGCTGGAGCGACTCCCCTCTGAGGAAAGGTTACAATGTTTGGGGGCTTTTTAGGTTAGAAAAAAAAGGCGAGTAAGGGGAGACATTTCCCACCCTCTCTCCTAATACTAGAACCCAACAGGATCATCCCATGAAGCTTGATTAGTGGGAGATTCAGGACAGAGAAAAGGAAGTCCTTCTGCACACGGGACGTAGTTAAGCTATGGAACTCACTTCCTCAAGATGTGGTGATGGCCACCAATTTGGAGGGCTTTAAAAGGGGACTGGACAAATCCATGGAGGAGGAGAAGGCTATCAGTGGCTACTAGTCCTGATGGCTATATGCTACCTCCAGCATCAGAGGCAGTGTGCCTATGTACACCAGTTGCCGGGTGACCGGCCAGATGGGCGATTAATAAATATAATAATAAATAATAAATAAATAAATAAATGGGAGGGAGAATGCTCTTGCCCTCATGACCGGCTTGTGGCCTTCCCATTGATTGGGGCTTTCCTGAAGATGAGAGGGCGGGTGCGGCCGCGCTCATGTCATGCTCATGGGCTTCCTAGAGGCGCCTGGTTTGCCGTTGTGCGATCAGAATGCTGGATAGGCCTTTGGTCTGATTCCGCATGGCTCTTCTGATGTTCTTATGAGAGGTCTCCCTTTCTGAAAAGAATTTCCTAGCCGTTTTAGAACGGGGGGACGGGAGGGGACGGGGACGGGCAGAAAGTAGATCTCACATGTTTTGGACTTCCCACTCCCAGAAGCCCCGGCCAGCACGGCCAAAGGTCAGGAATGTGGGGAGTTGATGTTTCGAAACATTTGGAGATCTTTCTACCTACCGCATTTAGAAGACCAGATACAGAGAGAGCCAAAGGGATCGACGTGGCAACTTTGTCAGGACTATTAAGGAAGTTACTAGCACTACTCTGGGATCTGTTAAAGGCACAATCCTATGCAACATGTTTAGACAGAAAGTCCTACAACTCCCAGCCTTCCCCAGCGCTGGGGAAGGCTGGGAGTTGTAGGCCTTTCTTTCTGTCTAAACATGCATAGGATTGTGCCTTGATTCTCTCTGTCCTGTCCAAACTTCCAGCATTTCAACAGAAATGTGCTCAGGGGGGTGGTGGAACGCCTGTCTTATGAGGAAAGGTAAAGTGTTTGGGGGCGTATTGGTTTAGAAAAACCACCGCTAAGAAAGGGAAGACATGACAGAGGTTTTAAAATGATGCTTTTCAGCCTTCCCCAACCTGGTGCCCTCGTGTTGGACTACAACTCCCACCTGCCTCAGCCAGCATAGCCAAGGGCTGGCTTCCAGGTCGGAGGAGGCTGGAGTGGTGAAGGTGGAAAGGGAGATGTTTTTCTCCCGCTCTCTCATATAATACTAAAATTCGGGCTCATCCGAAGAGCAGGTACAGGATAGAGAAAAGAAAAAGGTAGCGTAGGAACATCAGAAGAGTCCTGCTGGATCAGGCCAAGGGTCCATCTAGTCCAGCATTCTGTTCACACAGTGGCCAATCAGCTGCCCACGAAGCAGGGCACGTACGCTACAGCACCCTCCCACCCATGTTCCCCAGCAACCGGCGTACCTAGGCACACTGCCTCCGATGCCGGAAGTAGCATATAGCCAGGAGGACTAGTAGCCACTGACGCATCTAATTGGCTTCTGGAATTTGCTTTCTCACAATGCCTTGATGGGTCACTGGCTTAGATTAGGCTTTTAAGGGCCAATAGACACATTTGTGGAGGAGGGACGGGCCTGTCAACGGCTACTAAGTCACAGTGGACGGCTCAAACCTCAATGTAGCCCTGAACAGTGTGGCCCTGAACACCAGTTGCTAGGGGGGTGGGGGCAGCCCTGAAATCAGGCTATTGCTTCCTGCACTCATCTCTGGTTGGGCCCCACTGTGGGAAGGAGAATGCTGGGCCTTTGGTCTTTTCCAGCAGCGCTTTGCTTGTGTAAGAGTAAGAATCAGGCCCACAAATGCTCAGAGGAGTGTCTCCCCCCCCCCGCCCGCCCGCCTCCTGATTAGGAGACCCAGCGCAGGGACTCTCCCAGAGATACAGCGGGCAGCCTCTCGTGAGGGCAAATGATGGCGCTGCGCCAAAGTTGTGACCGGGGTGCAATTTAAAGAAGGGGGGAAGAAGAGAGTCTGAAGATGTGGGCAGCAGGGCTGTGGAGTCGGTAGATAAATGTTCCGACTCCGACTCCTCAGTTTTTTGTACTTCCGACTCCGACTCCTCTGTATTAATATGCTAATTAATTAATTAATATGCGAGGTAGTTGGGCAGAAGCTGCTGCCTTCTCCTTTTTGTGTGCTGATCTGCTGCTGAAGATAGGGCAGTGGAAGGATCCAGGAGGGGCATTATTATAAAACATGATTTCCCTAGTAGAATCCCATAGTCATGTTTAAAGTTTAAGCTAACAATCGGAGTTTACAAGTTTTTATAGCCTTAGCTGAATGACAGCAGTTTTTCCAATGGTTTACAGCTTCAGTCTTGAACTATTGACCCTCCATTCCCTTCACTTATACAAGTGTCTCTAGTCCTGCAGAAAAATATTTACTTAATCCTTATCAGTGAGAGGCTAGGTTACCCATGGGCGCTGCATTCCCTGTAACAGCAGAACACAACACTATGGAAAGTATAAGTATTGCCGCTCCTAATTGTGCGTTGCGTGCCATATAGTGAAGCACATGAAAAGCATGCTTCTTCACGGTCACTTAACGTGTTCGTTTTGCGGTTACGTGAGGCACTGCATGCATTGGTCTTTATTCTTACAGTAGAGAAGTCATTAATTATAACTTTTTGTGAATTGGGACATTTAAACTTGCTTTTTTAAAAATTCCAATCTAAATTCAGTAGGAGTCGGAGTCGGTGCATTGTTTGCCAACTCCGACTCCAGGTACCCAAAATTTCCTCCGACTCCGACTCCTCGACTCCAACTCCACAGCCCTGGTGGGCAGGCCAGGGACTCATTCTGGGGCGCGAGGGACAACCTCCTCTGCGGGCCTGTTGATATTCCGAGCGCAGGAACCGCCCCCCGCGCCTCCCTTGGGCCGGCCCGGACGCGATCCCCGCGGGCCGCCAGAGGGCGATCGCGGCCCTTCCTTTCACCTCTCCGCCCCCGCCCCCCCCCGGCCTCCTAACTCCACTTCCCGGGTCCCCCGCCCCCACCGCGCTTCCACTCCACTTCCCGATTCTCTCCGTGGGGTAGTGGTGGTGGTGGTGGTGGAGATCCAAAAGAGGTGAGACATTTGGGGGGGGGGCAGACATTTTTGGGTGTGTGTGTGTGTGTGACTTTTTTTAGGGGGGTGGTGTCCCATGTTGCAAAGAAATCAATGAATAGCAAGAAAGTACCGAGGGAGGCGGACGCGTTAATCCCTGGAAGGAAGCAGCAGGCGGGGGCGGGGGCGGGGGCGGAATTGCCCCGAGCGATGCAGTTCGATGCCTTCTTGCACTGCAAAGTTGTTCGGGGACAAAGACCTCCGGGCGGGGGGGGAGGGAGGAGGAGAGGGAAAGGCGTGCCAAAAAAAAAAGGGAGCCAGGAATGGCGCGGTTTTGGCAAGCACCCTTGTTTTGATCCCTGATTCTCTGCAGGCGCTGCTGGACGGACCCCGGGGCTCTGAGGATGTGGCGGCGAGCCGTGGCCGCCGGCGCCTTCCCGCACTCCGCGCGAGCCGCCGCCGCCGCCGCGAGCCGCCGGGTCAGGATGAGCAGCGCCGGCGGCGCCCAGACGCGGCGGGTCCTCGCCGACAAGGTGGCCCTGGTGACCGCTTCCAGCGAGGGGTGAGCGCCGCCCGCTCCCGACGTGCCCTCCTCCCGCCGGGTTTGGCCGGGGCGCCGCTTCCTCCGGAAGGGACGACGCCTTTGGGAGCGCCTCTTGCAGACCTTGGGGAGGGGGGGTGCACTCTGCACGCTCCCAGGGGCACCCTTGCTTTTCCTGTGTGTGTGTGTGTGTGGGGGGGGGTAATCTCCGGCTCACGCTAAGCCAGTGTTCTCCAACCTTGGTTCCCCCCAGCTGTTTTTGGCCTACAACTCCCAGCATGCCCCAGCCAGCTGCGCTGGCTGGGGCATGCTGGGAGTTGTAGGCCAAAAACAGCTGGGGGGAACCAAGGTTGGAGAACACTGCGCTAAGCCCTCGAGATAAGTTTTAAGAAGAGCCGCCAGCCGATTCTTGCAGCTTGTCTCAAGAGACGCCTTTTTTTTTTTTTTGGTTCCTCAATTAGAGCCCTCTCGAGTTTTCGCCAAGAGTTCAGATTTTAAAAGCCCTCCGAAGTATCAGATTAAATGTCTTTAACGTATTCTTTTGTCAGTTTTATCCCGCTCCGCCTTGCACTTCGGAGGATGAGCATGCTTAGCGGTTGTGGTGGTTGTTGTTTTTTTTTTATCGTGCATTTCCAATGTTCAGAGTGATGCGTCACACGCCTCATCTTGGGGAATCATCACGACGACTCTGCAAGGTCGACCAGTTAGGGTCTCCCATGTGGCAGACGGGAAGCCGAAATGGCTCCCTCGAGACCGCTAGTAAAAGTCAGTGGCTGAGGTGAGATCTGAACAGAGAACTGGCACACTTAGGGCGCAATGTTCCTGTGCATGTTTTGAGAGAAAAACGCCCTACAACTCCCAGCATTCCCCAGCCAGCCTTGCCGAAAGAGGTTCAGCACCCCCATCTAAGGAGACTGTGCCCCCCACCCCACCCCACCACCTGTGTCTTAACGTGTTCCTCAAGCCCCCCCCCTCCGTTTCTCGCTAGAATTGGCTTCGCCATTGCCCAACGCCTGGCCCAAGATGGAGCACACGTGGTTGTGAGCAGCCGAAAGGAGGCCAACGTGGAACGGGCTGTGGCCCAGCTCAGAGCGGAGAATCTCAGCGTGTCGGGGTTGGTGTGCCACGTGGGGAAGGCCGAAGACAGGCAGCGCCTCATCGATGTGGTGAGAGACGCGTTTATTGGGGTTCTTCTTCTTCTTTATATTTCTGTCCCACCTTTTTTCCTGCAAGGACCCCAAGGCAGCTTACCTATAACCGTCCTCCTCTCCATTTCATCCTCACAACAACCCTGTGAGGTAGGTTAGGCCCAGAGTCAGCGACTGGCCCAAAGCCACCCAGCGAGCTTCATCGTGGCCGAGTGGGGACTTAGAACCCGGATCTCCCGAGTCCCAGTCCAACGCTCTAACCACTACGCCACGCTGGCTCTCAGTTGTTGTTGTTGTTGTTATTATTATTATTATATTTATATCCCGCCTTTCTCCCAACACTGGGACCCAAGGCGGCTCACAGCCTTTAAATCTCCGACAGTTGCGGGCATGTGAGACAAGACGGTTATTTTGGTCCACTGGAGGAGCGTGAGAACTTAGACTAGTGGGCTTGGAACTCGCTATCACCCTTCAGGTCAGCGTTGGCAGAAAACCTTCTCTGAAAGAGACCCGCCCCTCCATTCATCTTCCCCTACAATACTCAGCCGTAAGACTGTGGCGTGCCATCCAAGGGGTACTCCATATGGGGCAAGGCTATGGGGAAGCCCAGCAGGGGTGCAGAACCTCAGGCACGCGGTCCCAAATCGGCCCTCCAGAAGTTACCCAGATGGCTGCACTTCCCCTTTTCCTCACCCCGCCCAATCGCTTGGTGGTTTCTCGGCTTTTGTGCGGTTCCCCCCCCCCCCCGCACAAGGTTGAAACACCTCTGCTAAGGCTTCATTACTGGCAGGGAGAGCTTTAAGCGGCAATATGCAGGTATTTCTGCCCCTGCCCCTTTCACCTTTGGCCCCGCCTACTGCTGGAACGCAGCCCTCGGGGGCTCCTCTGGAGATGGGATTCGGCCCTCGGGCTGCAAGAGGTTCAGCACCTCTGAGTGTCGGCACACTTGGCATTCTAGAAAACTCCCCAGAATCCTCTGCGACGGGCAGGGCTTCGGGGCAGACATTTGCAGGCCTCATGGTAGTGATTATTCTGCGTTGGGCTGGCTTTTTAAACAGAAGGATTTTCTTCGTAGGACGATTGTTTAAATTCTGGCCTCTTCTGCTCTAGGCCCTGGAGCGCCACGGAGGGATTGATATCTTGGTATCCAATGCAGCTGTGAACCCCTTTTTTGGCAGTACTCTCGACGCCACAGAAGACGTCTGGAACAAAGTGAGAGGCTGGGCGGGTTGGGATGGACAGTTTAAAAGCAGGGGTGAGGGGAGAGAAGGACTGTGATTATGAGAACAGGCCTGTGTTTGCGATCAGGATAGGACGAGTTCGAGAAGGGTATGGTTGCCAACTAATCATGGCGGTTTGGGAACCTAATCTGGCCTGTGCCTTTTCAAAAGATTGGTGACAGGGAAGCTCTTCAGTACATGGAGAGGAGCATCGTGACGCCCTCCCATCTGCAGAGCAAACTGATGTTACAAGAGCAGAGGCCAATTAAAAAGTTGGCAACCCTGGGGAAGGGAAATGGCGCGTTGCATTTTGTGGGAGGGGGGGCAGCGATTGGCACACTGGGGCAGAAAAACCCTAATTTTACACACATGCTGATGAGGAATGAGCTGGTGGTGAATGAGCAAGAAAGGGATTCATAGATCATAGAGTTGGAAGGGGCCTACAAGGCCATCGAGTCCAACCCCCTGCTCAATGCAGGAAACTAGAGGCGGGGTCTCCCGTCGAAGTAGTAACCAGGCCTGACCCTGCTTAGCATGAGCCAGCATGAGCCACAGGCCTGTTCTGATCTTGGGGCCTGCGGTGGACAGCGCGATGGAAATGCCTGCCCAGGGTGCGGCTACTGTGAAAAAGGCAAATTCCAAGTTGGGGATCATTAGGAAAAGACCCAAAATAAATGCCAATATCATACTGCCCTTCTACAAGTCGATGGTGCAGCCGCACTTGGAATACGGTGTGCAGTTCTGGTCACTGCTCCTCAAAAAGGATATTGTAGAGTTGGAAAAAGTGCAGAAAAGGGCAACCAAAATTACCATCAAGGGGCCAGAACAAATCCCAGATGAGGAGAGGTTACACAAGGTTTGTGGTTTTTTGCCTTTGAAAAAAGGGCGAGTCAGGGGAGACATGTCATAGAGGTGTACAAAATTGTGCGTGGTGTGGAGAAAAGTGGACAGGGAGACATTTCCCCCTCTCATAATACTAGGACCCAGTGGGGTGATCCCATGAAGCTGATTGGTGGGAGATTCAGGACAGGTAAAAGGAAGTCCTTCTTCGCACCGCGCAGAGTTAAACTATGGAATTCTGTTCCACAAGATGTCGTGATGGCCACCAATTTGGAGGGCTTTAAAAAGGGACTGGACAAATCCATGGAGGAGAAGGCTATCAGTGGCTACTAGTCCTGATCGGCTATATGCTTCCTCCAGTATCAGAGGCAGTATGCCTATGTACATGAGTTGCTGGGGAACATGGGTGGGAGAGTGCTCTTGCCCTCATGTTCCTGCTTGTGGGTTTCCCATTGGGGCATTTGGTTGGCCACTGCGGTGACAGAATGCTGGACGTGATGGGCCTTTGGCCCGATCCAGCAGGGCTCTAGTTCTGTCCTTACTCAAGGGGTGGAGGAAACACTGACTGCATCTTGGGATGCACTCAGTAGTAGTTCCACCTGGTGGGCACAGGCGATGGGATGAAGCGGCCCAGTTGGCATAGAGCAAAGACTTCTGGGAAATGGAACCCTGCTCATACCAAGGCTGGAAACTGGGCCATGCCTGGTCCACGTATTCGTCCGCCAAGCTCGGTGTTGTCTCCTCTTGACTGGGAGCGGAACGCCGGGATCTCGGGTGGAGAGATCCCTAAGCCGTGGGAAGGATCCTGATGATGATGATGATGATGATGATGATGATGATGATGATGATGATGTGGTTAATACTTTTGATTGTGAATTTATTATCTTTATGTTGCTACCTGTAAGCCGCCTTGGTAAGATTTGTATCCTGAAAAGCCGCATATACATAACTGTAATAAATAAAAATATAGTCGCTACTGGGGATTGAACCTGGGACCTTTGGCATCATCGGGGCTCTGCTGGGCCTCTTCCCATAGTTGGGTTGGGAACGCTGCTGCAACTACCTACAATCCTGGAACTAGGTTATGAGCAGGGTGGCCTTGAGGACCGGCCACCCCTATCCGCAATCCCACACTTTCTGGCCCTCTGCGGAGGCCGCTTCCCCTCGCTCACGCCCTCATTTCCGGGAGTGGTGTTTTCCTCTCCTCGTTTCAGATCCTGGATATCAACGTCAAGGCCACCGCCCTGCTGGTCAAACTGGTCGTACCTCACATGGCGAAGAGGGGGTGAGTGGTCGGCGGCGTGTCTTGAGAGATCGGCCGTGCGCGCGCGTGTGTGTGTGTATTTTGCAGCAGTGCTAAAGCTCTCGTCCACGTCCGGGCCCCCTCCCTGCCAGATAACCATACCGTTCTCCTTACGAGTCCTTCCCTGCCCTATTCCATCCCGACGTCCTTTCTGGTTGATCTAGATCAGTGTTCTGGGGCATGCTGGGAGTTGTAGGCCAAAAACATCTGGGGACCCAAGGTTGGAGAACACTGATCTAGATCAGCCCTTACCGAAACAGCCTCTTTCAATGTCATCTTTCTCTCACGGCGTTCTGCGTGTGAGCTCCTCGCCTAAGCTCTGTGTCAGCCGCTGCGCGTCCACCTCAAGTTTCTAGTCATCATCCTGAAAGTCTCCACCTCTGTGGCCCTTAGTGTATCTCCACCCATCTTCCCTTCTGACCCTGGTGAGAGCATGAAAAAAGCCTTGATTTTTATTTTTTTCATTCTTTTTTTTTTAATTGTGAATTTCACCAAACCAAACCTAAATAAAAAATAAATATTTTTAAAATTCTGAAATTAACAATTGCTTATATGTAAATACCCATATAACAGTATTTTATTTATTTATTTATTTATTATATTTATCCCCGCCTTTTTTCCTGCAAGGAACCCAAGGCGGCTTACATAATCCTCCTCCTCCTCTCTGTTTTATCCTCACAACAACCCTGTGAGGTAGGTTAGGTTGAGAGTCAGTGACTGGCCCAACGTCACCCAGTGAGTTTCATGGCCGAGCGGGGACTAGAACCCGGATCTCCCAGAGTCCCAGTCCAACACTCTCACCACTACGCCGCACTGGCTCTAGATAATAGTCTGGTGTCTCTTCGGGTCGTATAAATCTTTCACCTTTCAATAAAAGCTTCAATTATTACGACACGCCATGAATTGTGTAGAAGGTTGGCTTTTTAAAAAGAGGCAGGCCCTGGCCTCATGGCAGTGACATTTTGGAGAGTCAGAGGGCAGCTCTGCAGAGCTATCAGGGGAGCCCTCAGTGGCCACTTCCCTTCTGCAGAGCTGGGACCAAGTTCCTAGTCATCATGGCCAACTGCCCGGTCTGAGCCTGTCTTGGGAGGTGACCTGTCATCCCATGGGCTCAAAAGAGCAGTGCCCCCACCCTCGCATCGTCTGAGGTTGTATTTCACATTCATATTCATCCGGGTAGATCAAGGTGGCTCACAACAACCCTGAGAGGTAGGTTAGAATGAGGTGTGGTGATTGGCCCAAGCTCGCTCCATGGCTGAGCAGTGTTTGAACCCAAGATGCGTTGGGTTCTAAGACAGCCTTCCCCAACTTGGCACCCTCCAGATGTGTTGGACTACAACCCCCATCATTTGGGAATGATGGGAGTTGTAGTCCAACGCATCTGGAGGGTCCCAAGCTGGGGAAGGCTGACTTAAGAGAATCGACTTTTGTTTTTCGCTGGAACCCCAAGGTCCAACTAGGGATGCACAGACATTGTGAAATCCGTTCCGGCTACATTTCGCAGATCGTCAAGCGTCTTTCGTTTCGTCGTCCGCCCAGTGACGAAATCCGATTTTGCACAAATGCAGATGTACTCCCGGGAATGTGCAAATGCCCCCCCCCCACCACCACCACCAAAAAATAGGCAAACCCACGAAGAATGTGTATTTTCACCCTTCAGCCTCTGGGGGGGAAATGCGCATTTTGGGTCAGTGATTTTTATTCTATGTATTTTCCCACGACTAAATTTGCATGAAATTACGTTTAAAAAAATTAAAAAATGGTCCGCAAGTCTGCGCACCTCAGGAAAAGCCGCTCCGTTGCAGAATCCGTGGGTTGGGTTCTTAAAAATGCACTAGCTCTTCCCAGGAATTTGTTTCCATTGCCAGAACTGGACCCACGTCCCCGATGCCGATGTAGGTGGGTCATTCAGCTCCCCCACCCTGAAAGGGTGTCCCGCCCGTGGAATGGAGGACTGTGAAAATGGGGTGGAAGGAAAGAGGGGAGCAATTGAAGAAGCTTTCTGCCTGTCTCCCTTTTCTCCCCCCCCCCTTCCTTTCAGAGGCGGCTCCATCGTTATCGTCTCGTCCATCGCTGCTTATGCGCCGTTTCCGGTGAGTCGGCTTCGGCCTTTCTCCACCGAGCCCACGTCTCCCCCTTTTGGGGACTGGAACGTCTCCTGCCGTTTCTGAAGAAACCGCCAAAAGATGGCCGGCAGAGGTGGTGGGCGGAGGACAGACACCGTTGAGATTTCTAAAATGATGTATGGTTTGGGAAAAAATAAGTGGATTGGATAGAGGGAAGGGTTGTTGTTTTTATCTGCCCACCACCGACCTGTGGCCCCTGACGGGTGGCTCACGAGGAAGTGCAGCCCTCGACAGGAAAAAAATAAAAGGCTGCCCACCTCTGCTATCTATGAGTTTCTTCTGAGGATGCTAAGACCATGTCAAACCATGCGGGCTGGGAGTGGTGGGAGTTGCAGTGCCAACACACCTGGAGAGTGCCAGGTTGGAGAAAGCTGATCAGAGCCCTTCTTCCTCTTCTTCTCTCCACCAGGGCTTGGGCCCCTACAATGTCAGCAAGACGGCTCTTCTGGGCCTCACCCGCACCCTGGCCCCCGAACTGGCGCCCAGCAACATCCGCATCAACAATCTGGCGCCCGGGCTGATCCGCACCAAGTTCAGCTCAGCGGTGAGTGCCACAGGATGGGAAGGAGGAGCAGAGGGCGGCATCTCATCCCCTGCCCAGCGCCCTCCCTCTGAGACCAATTGGGGGAGGCTCTTTTGCGCGCCTCGTCTTTCTCTGAGGGATGACCTGCTGGGGCGCTGGACAGAGCCTTCCCTGTGGTGACGCCCAGCCCGTGGAACTCCTTACCCCAAGAGACCCGACCCACTCCCACCTTGTTCCCTCTCTTCTGCCTCCTTACAACAGTTTTTACTCCAGCTGATCGGCTTAATTTTTCCTCTTTGTTTTTATGTGCATTGTTTTATCTGCCATCCTGTCTGCTTTAGTATTGTGCCTTTTTGTTTGTTTTTAAGTAGTTGGCTTTTATTTTATCTGGAACAGTTTATAGATCCCCCCCTTCAGTTTTAAAAGAAAATTCTCTGGGTCTGTTTACGACATATCAGTGAGACAATAAGAGCAAAGTACAGTAATAACAGTTTAAAGGTAGCAGCTAAAAACAGTGCATTGGATCTAGACCTGTGTTCTCCAACCTTGGGTCCCCAGATGTTTTTGGCCTACAACTCCCAGCATGCCCCAGCCAGCATAGCTGGGAGTTTAGGCCAAAAACATCTGGGGACCCCAAGGTTGGAGAACACTGGTCGCTAGACTAACTTAGTTTCACTTAACTTCCATTGACTTCAGTGGGAACCAAGCCATGACTCATGTGTCCCGTTGATTTCATAGGATTTCATAGATCATAGAGTTGGAAGGAGCCTACAAGGCTATCGAGTCCAACCCCCTGCTCAATGCAGGAAACTAGAGAAGGGGTCTCCCATCCAAGTAATAACCAGGCCTGACCCTGCTTAGCTTTCCACACTCAGACAAGCTGAGCCAGCGTGAGCTTTCAATGGGTCTTAAGTTCAACTGACTTAGCATAGTATTGTGGCGTTGGAAGGGACTTTGGAAGTCATCTAATACAGCCTCCTGCTCAATGCAGGACATAAGAACATCAGAAGAGCCCTGCTGGATCAGACCCAGGGTCCATCTAGTCCAGCATTCTGTTCACACAGTGGCCGACCAGCTGCCCACGGGATCTCACAAGCAGGACAGGAGTGCAACAGCACCCTCCTGCCCATGTTCCCCAGCAACTGGCGTACATAGGCAGACTGCCTCTGATACTGAAGGTAGCATAGAGCCGTCAGGACTAGTAGCCATCGACAGCCTTCCCCTCCAGGAATTGTAATTTTTCGGTGTTCTTAGGCGTAGACAGAACACTCCAGGACACAGGATACCAAAAATAGCTTTTACTGAGTGAGTCATAATGCAAACTAACATCCATGCCTGCCTACAATATCAGGTGAGTCCTTTTATACCAGTGTTACGCTGGCTGGGGCATGCTGGGAGTTGTAGGCCAAAAAACATCTGGGGACCCAAGGTTGGAGAACACTGTTTTATACTGATCAGTGTAACACTTTAATGAGTCCCCCCACCCCATACGACACAAACCAAATACAAACACATAATCATTACAGGAACGCAGGACCTGCACGCAGGGTGAAAATACAGCATCCCGTACTAGCCTCTGCTTAAAAACCGCAAGCAAGAGGGAGCCCACCACCTCCCTTGGTGGCCTGTCAAAACGGCTTGTGTCCTTAGGATGCGAGTGCTTGGACCCCTTTCAGCCCGTGGCCCGGATTCCGTTTCAGAGAGGCTCTCGGGGGGCCGCATTCCAGTGGTGGGGAAAGCAAAGCGGGCAGAGCCAAGGGCAGAAAGGGCAGGGTCAAAATACCAAGAATACCAGCCTGCTTCAGCTTCGTGCTCTTCCTGCCACTAACTAAGCCTTAGGAGAGGTATTTTGACCTTTTAGAATGGGGTGGGGGGGAAACTGCACGAAAGCTTGGGAACCACCATACGATTGGTAGTTGGGGGGGGAGGGGGAGGGGCCATCTGGGATTCGGCCCCTGGGCCTAAGTTTCTGCACTCCTGCCTGTGGACATTTCTGCTTACTGTGGGTCCACCCCAAACTCTTTTTTTAATTATTATTATTTTTATTGTGCATTTCAACAAAACAAAAGAGAATAAAACCATAAAAAGAGAGAAGAGAAAGGAAAACCGGGGGGGGCGGGGGGCGGATGACTAGATAGATTTGAATATATCAATTATACATGAACTTTCAACAAAGGCAGGCCAAATATCCATGCATGTATCGGTTCAAGATCGGCGTCTTTATGCCATCCGTTCAAATGCTGAAAGACCAAAATTTAGAACAGGTCAACAAATAGGCCCGAGGATATAAAGCAAGATCTGGAAAGCCAAACCCACCTTTAATTGAAAGTTGCATCATTTTCAAGGATATTTGTGGCCGGGAGGACCCCCCCCCCCCAAAAAAAAATTACAAAACAGAGAATTAAGTTTTTGAAAATATTTTCCCGGTATAGATAGAGGAATTCCACAGGGTCCAACCCAAAGTCAGCGGAAATTAAAACCCATCATAACTAAATATCTGGGCAAATAATAATTTTTAAAAAGACTTTGCCCAGTGACGAAAACATATCAACCTTGGCACCAAGCAAGTCTGTTTGGGGGAAAAACTCTACAAGCTGGGAGCCACGACCAAGGAGGCCAACTCCGCAGTTGCCACCTGCATTACATCAGGCAGTGGGGGCAGCTTATTCTACGAGCTTGCTGATAATGGGGGATGACTTTCCCCCGGGTACCAAGTTCCCATATTATTGCTTGTTATTAACAATAGTTAACAATACTACAAGTGAGAAGGATCTTGGAATTGTGGTAGATCACAAACTGAATATGAGCCAGCAATGCGATGTGGCTGCAAAGAAGGCAAATGCAATTTTGGGCTGTATTAATAGAAGTATAGCTTCCAAATCGCGGGAAGTGATAATTCCCCTTTACTCGGCACTGGTTAGGCCTCATCTTGAGTACTGCGTCCAGTTCTGGGCACCTCACTTTAAGAAGGACATAGACAAACTGGAGAGGGTTCAGAGGAGGGCAACAAGGATGATAAAGGGACTGGAAACAAGGCCCTATGAGGAGAGACTGAAAGAACTGGGCATGTTTAGCCTTCAGAAGAGGAGACTGAGGGGAGATATGATCGCACTCTTCCAGTATTTGAAGGGATGTCACACAGAGGAGGGCAAAGATCTCTTCTCGTTCATCCCAGTTTGCAGGACACGGAATAATGGGCTCAAGTTACAGGAACCTAGATTCCACCTAAACATCAGGAAAAATTTCCTGACTGTCAGAGCAATAAGACAATGGAATCAACTACCTAGGGAGGTGGTGGGCTCTCCCAGTCTGGAGGCATTCAAGGTGCAGCTGGACAGACATCTGTCAGAGATGCTTTGACCTGGATTCCTGCATTGAGCAGGGGGTTGGACTCGATGGCCTTGTAGGCCCCTTCCAACTCTACTTTTCTATGATTCTATGATTTATTGTGGGTGTTTCTAGTTGTTAACTGCCTTGGGGTGTTTGCTATAAACAGAAATATGGAGGTGTGGTTCTCTTAATAGATACAAATAAACAAACTGATGCACGTCTTTTCCGTTTCCAGCTCTGGCAAGACAAAGCCATGGAGGACAAACTGATGGAGGCCATGCGGATACAGAGGTAACCTTCCCGTGCGTCCAACACTTCCAATAAACCCGCAGTCGGCAGCTTGAGGTCTGTGGGCCCGCTGCAGACCACAAACAAACGCCGGGAGAACTGTACAGTTTGAGAAACGGCACATTTGAATTGGCCACTGGACCCCGAGTGTGCTTTCAAAGAACCCCTCATCTGCCATGGGTTGCAAAAGGAATGTCACTGAGCACGACTCCATGCGGCTCGCCATCCCAGCCGTTGCCCCCGCGGGCTTCCTTCCGTGTTCTTCTAGCACAGGGGTGCACGAGCTCAGCCCCCGTGGGCCAAATCCAGCCCGCTTGGGGTTCTAATCCGGCACTCCCATGTTTCCCAGACGGCCACACAGGCCTTCCCTTGGTCATAGCCCATTTTCCCTGATCGTCAGGCATTTGGTTGCTTCGCAGCTTCTGTGTGGCTTCTGCCCGCCCCCACCCCACCCCGTTCTAAAAGGTTGAAATGCCTCTCCTAAAGTTTAGTTACTGGGAGTAAGAGCTTTAAGCTAAAATGTGGTGGTATTTTGGGCCCGTCCCATTTGCCCTTCAGCTCTGCCCACCACCGGAATGCCCCCCCCCCCCCGAGAGCTTCTCCGAAATGGATTTCGGCCCTCGTGCTGAAAGAGGTTCCCCACCCTTGTTCTAGCACAGTGTTCTCCAGCCTTGGGTCCCCAGATGTTTTTGGCTTACAACTCCCAGCATGCCCCTGCCAGCGTAGCTGGCTGGGGCATGCTGGGAGTTGTAGGCCAAAAACATCTGGGGACCCAAGGTTGGAGAACACTAGCAGAATGAGGCTGGGAGGGGCTACGGCTCAGTGCCGTCATATACGCTTTGCACGCGAAAGGTCCCAGGTCCCAGTTCCTCAGCATGTTTACTCGGAAGTAAATCCCACCAACTTTATGTATCAGACATATTTATAGGTCGCCTGCCAGGGGCCATGCACTTGCGAGGTGGTGCACAACATGGAGAAGATACATAGATACAAGATTTTGAAACATCAAATTAGCAAAAATGATTTGAGAGAGACAGCCCTTTGGCATCCTTGGCCTAAGTGAAGCCACGGGATTTCAGTCTAGGAAAGGGGGTGGGTTGGGAATAGCTCAGCGTTGCATAGGGTAAAACACAGGTGGGCAGAAAATAGCTCCCCAGATGCTTTGGACTTCAACTCCCAGGATTCCTCACCATTATCCATGCTGGCAAGGGCTTCTGGGAGTTTCAAGTCCAAATTATCTGGAGATCTACCTTCTGCCATACCTAGCCCAAAAACATTATGGAAAGGCAGCCTGGAAGAGAGGGGTTTCTAAGGCCCGTTTGAAAACCTGCCCATAAGGAGCCAAGTGACATTCATTTGGCCACCACCAAGAAGGCCCTGTTGCTCACGCCCACCGAACAAATTAATCTTGCCAGTGGGCACAGGAGTGGGACCTCCAAAGCTAATCTTAACGTGTGGGCAGGATCATATGGGTGAAGGCAGACCTATCACCTTGTCCATCAGTGGGATTTATTGTCAGGTCCGTGTGCATAGGATTGCAGGCTTAACTCCCCCCACCCCCTTCCACACAAACTCATGGGCTCCCTAGCCCCAGCAGCTCCGGGCATGTTTGCATAGGTTTAGGGCCAGAAATGTATATGAGGAAGAGACTATGAAAGAGAGAGCTCCACTTCAGAACGCCAAAGTATTTCCACGCCATAGCTGCTCCCCCTTGCTGGTTCCTTGCCCTTTTGTCTGCCTTCCCTGTCAAGGGAGAGATTTCAGGGCTTACAATTGGCAACCTCACGGACCTGGAAGCTAATCAGAAATGCTTGCAAAATTGTCCCCACCAAAATTTCTCCCCAGATTTTGGGGTCCTGAATGCCCTGATCTTGTTTGTGGAGCAGCACAAGTAAGTTAATCCATCCTTCTTCTGCCTTTGATTTCTGGCTCAGTCCAGACCAGTGCTCATACATATTTTGCCACAGGGTTCTTCCAGATGTGTTTTTTTTTTATAGCGCATCGCCCTGCCTCAAAACGGAATTTTACGGAGGGTCCAGATGTTGTTGTCTTCAACGTATAACTTCAACCTGCCTTCCTGTGTTTTCCCACTGCTTCTTCAGTCTTTTCTCTTACTGCAGAAAATCCTTTCAGAAAGAAAAGATGGAATAACCGCACAGCATCTTTTGATTGGTAGTGCTAGGAGCCATCCATCTGAAAGCACCCACAGTATTTTTAGCTTATGTCTTTCTCCCTCCTTTATAGGTTACCAATGTGCACAAGCACACATGTGCATTGATTAAAACAGCGTGCAAAAAGGAATCACACGAACCTGTTGGGAATCCTTTTCTACACTTGTCTTTTAATCAAATGCACACGTGCAGATGTGTACACTGCTTAAATAGCAACGCAAGTAGGAATCTGAATATTATTGTGCGGTCGCATCAGGGTTCCCTTCTTGCACACTGCTTTAATCGATGCGTGTGGCCGCTCATGTGCATTGGGAACCTGTAAGGGGGAAACAAAATGGTGGCAGATTGCTCATCTGGAATTCTGCCAATTCTGGAATTAATTTTAGAAATTGTCCAGGTTAAAACCGATAGGCAGGTAGAGCAGATTTAGGGTGTGTGTGTGTGTGTGTGTGCAGAGATGACCCACGACAGTAAGAAAATGGAATGGGGGACATCCACGCATCTCTGGGCTGAGGCTTGTGAACTGACCTCAGTCATCCTGGGTTGAACAACACATTTCTCCAGGCCAGGATTTGGGTCCGGTCACCCACAGACCTGAGAGTCTCACTGGGGAAAACCCCACACACAGTTCTTTGCTATTCAGATTCACTTTTCCCTCCTTCGCACTGCCTGTTCTCCCCATCCTGGCTGTGGCTCCTCCCACTTCCTTGCCCCGCCTCCAGCTTCCCTCATACCTCTCTGGGGTCTCTCCTGCCTCTTAAGCTTCCCATTCTTCCCCCTTTCTCTAATCTGCTCCCACTGTAGGCCGGCATTAGCACGGAATGGTAAGCCAGGATCCTGGGGAATCCTGGCTTACCATGAACGAGCTGGTGCATACGGCTCATTCGGTCCCGCTTAACTACTACTAGTGCAAGTGGCTAATCAAATGAGAAATGGGTTTGTTTCTCCCAAACAGGAGATCCTGGTTTGTTGCTCTCAAACAAGCCAAGATTTGTAAACCAAGATCGAACCCTGGTTTATAATTCTTGCTTTGAATGGGTGCAACTAGCCAGGATCCGGGGTTTGGACAATGCGCTAAACAAACTCTTTTCGGTTTGGTTAGCAGCTCCCTTGAACTGTCCCCTTTACTCTGCCCACTAAACAGACGACTGCCTTTTTCCCTTTCAGGATCGGAGTCCCGTCTGACTGTTCCGGCATAGTTTCCTTCCTTTGTTCCCCGGATGCCAACTATATCACCGGGGAGACCATGGTGGTGGCCGGCGGAGCCCCATCCCGTCTCTGATGTGGGCCCAGCAGCCTGCCTTCCTCCCCAACTACATGGATGGATAGAGGGTTGCACAATGCCCTCCCTTACCCCAAGGATGTGATGTGGGGACATTGGTGCAGGCGGGTGTCATAGCGGCCGACAGACATGTGTCGTTTGAGGGGAGGGATGCCCGGTTGAGGTGGGTGGCTGGCTCCGCATGAGAAGAGGTAATGGGGCAAGACCGAGACATGTCTCCAAGAAGATGCGTCTAACACTAATTTTGGGTGTTTGTACGTCAAAACATAGGAGGATGTGTGCCAGGCTGAATTTTAGGGACCCCTTAACACACCAGAAGAATATCCATGGGTTCTAGGTCCACTAGAAAGAATTGGGTGACACTGCCATGATGCTGGTGGGGGTTCTCCTCGCAATCCCAGATCCTCCAGTTGCATAGCTGGGCACTTTTTGTGGGCAAGGGGGGGGGCATTTGGGGGACAGAGCATTAGTTGCATAGAGAGAAGCAACTGGGGGGGGCGAGGCTATGAATGTGGGGTGGGGTCATTTTTACCCAGAAAAACAGGTGCAGAAAGTTTTTGGGGGGGGGAGCAGGAGGTTCTGCGGCGCCAATAACAGTGTTTCTGTGTCATTTCTCAGTGCCTTATAATTTTGACTAAAATAAAGGCGTGTCTCTGGCTGAATCCTTTTTGCGGGTGTCTCTTTCCTTTGTGTGTGGGGTGGGGGTGGGGGGGGAGAGACCCCCAGTCTCATGATAAAGGGGTACAGCAAGGGTGGAGCCTGAACTGAGCGCCGTCCCTGCTTCTTCCCCCCCCCCCTCCCCAACCACTGACGCTGCAACACCACCGCTCACGGCGATCCGTACCGGGGGCGGGGGACAGCTTCTGAACACGGGGACTCCCCCTTTAATAACACGGCACCCCCCCCTTCCCACGCTTCCACCCCCGCAGTTCCCTGCCCCAAGCATTCCAACGTCCCCCCCCCCCCAAAGGATCCTTCTGGGGTTTCTGAGCACATTCGCTTGCGAACCTCCCATCATTCAATCTGGGTCTTCCCCCCCCCCCCCCTTGTTGCTTCCCACTCGAGCGTGGTTGATTTTCTCTTCCCATCTGACAATTTATCTCCCCTCTGGGGGTGGAGAGGAATTCACATTTGTATCCTTTTAACTCTGACTTCCATTCTCCCAGCTGAACAAGGTGTTTTTTAATAATAACAATAATAATAATTGTAATATTTAACTATCCCTCCATTTTGGGGAGGGGGTGGGATGTCCACAGCATACCCCTTTCCCTTTATTGTTTGGGTGAGGGTTTTCCCCCACCCACACACGCAGAGATCTTGTCCTGGATTTGTTCCTTCTGTGATACTTCCCTACTGATACATGCTCAATTGTATCGCCACCTGAGGTCCCCCGTCGTCTTCTACCATTTCCATTATTCTGGTTCCTTTTCCTCTTCTCTCTGGTATTGCATTTCATCTTCCAGCTGACATTTTTCGGTCTCTCTGTTCCTGGATTTCCACTTGCACTCCGCTTCTCTCCCCTCACCCCAGCTTGGTTTCATACTATTCCCACCTGATTGCTCCATTTGGAATCTACCTCTATTCACTAGCCTCCGGCTGGGCTTTTTCACCCCCCCCTTCTCTCCCCCACCCCTAAATTTATGCTGACACATTTCAGCCTGGCTTCCTCTCTCTTCATCCTCCAGCTCATGTTTCCAGTGGCTATTTTTCTACACAAACCATCTTCATCTTCCTACCTTGGCTTGTGCTTTCTCCTGAACGCGGCCAGTGCTATTCCCAGCTGAGATTTCTCCCCGTCTATGCGCTCGCTCAAGGCTTGGGTGTGTCTGTTATCTTATCTCGCTTTTCTAGAAGCGTGTGCCTCTTGTTTTCCTCTGCTGCTTCAAGAATAAAACACATGGTAAGTGTGCAAATAATCCTTAGATGTTCTATATATCGTGTTTGTGCATCTGTGAACTGTCGCTCTTAATTTCTCTGCATGCAGTTGTCATGAAAGAAACAAGACCTATTTTCACCCTCTTTCCACCTAATGTTCAGAGCGCTGTGCTTATCCCCAAATGTATAGCTTCTCTTCAAGAGGTTAATTTTCCATTTGCCGGGTTACCTATTTTCTTTGACATTTTATGGCTGTGGACTGGTAATTTGCATGTGTGTGTGTGTTGTGTGCGTGTGAGAATTGATAGGAGAGGGTCATGTTTTTTCATACCCTTTTCTGGATCTCTTCGCTGTTTGTGCATATCGGAAGAGTTGTGTGTGGTTGTATCTGCAGGTTACTAAATTATTATGTGTCTCTGAAAAGGTAGTCAGCGCATAATCGAATGCAGGGATGTATGTACACTGGTCCCTTGCTACATCTTTGCTGAAACAATGTTTTGTGCGTCCACATTTCTACATATGCGAGGTGTGCGTGCAGTGCTGACTTGGCATGCATTGATGCTCCCTTCTGTGCCTTGCATGCATATGGGTTTGGGTGCCCTGCTTTTTTCAAGATCTATTTGAGCACCTGTGTGTACAATCTACGTGTGTTGTCTGTTGTGATTTTTCTAGAGCGGTGTCAACCTGTCTCCTGTCGTGAACATGTTCCCTTCATATTTGAATGGGCTTTTTCTGATCCTTGTTTACAAAAATGTTCATATGGTGTGTGTGTGTGTGTGTGTGTGTGTATGCATGCATGCACGCATTTACTTGTGTGTCTCGGATACCCACTGTGGGAGGGAGGGGATGTGTGTGTGTGTGTGTGTGTGTGTGTGTTGGTTTCTGTATTGGGACTCAATATCAAGCACTGAAATAATTTAGTAGAGGAGACTTTACATGCTAAAAGACATCTTCCTCAGGCTCCCTGCCTTTGTCTCTCCTTTCTTGAAAAGTTCAGTTGCATCCGCCTAATCCATGTGTCTCTTGGTGCAGGTTGTTTCCTACCCTTTCTACCATGCGGTCTTCTTCTTCTTCGGCAGCTCTGCTGCCTCTCCACCACCCTTTGAAGAGGCTGCCTGGGTCCTGTGAACATCTAGATTTCCTCTGAGCTGCCTCTGATGAGCCTATCTGGGTTCGAGCAGGGAGAAGACCAAAGGCCTACGGTGTCGCCTGTTGCTACGGATGCCTGTAGCCAGAAAATCCCAGACCCTGTGTCCTGACGCCGCCGAGACCAGCCCGAAAAGTGAAGTTGAGGGCCCCAGGAGGCTCACCAACCAATGCCAGCGTGACTGCCCCTTCTTGTCCAGTGACAACTAGGCACACCACACTGCTCCCTGTGCGTGCCCAGGCGGTCTTCTGTCTGTAAGCCGCCAATAGGTTGTACTCTGATAACTCTGTGATTCGAGACCACACCGTATGCCTGTAAGCCAAAAGCCTCCTGACCCTTCCATGCCTGTAACGAGACACGTTTCAGCCCTCGGTCTAATCGGCGACATCGACTGTGGAACGCTGTATGAAACTGGAAACAGCCAACCGAGGGCTTGTCTCCTGTTGCTGAACTCTAGGAACGCTGTGCTCTGCTAACAAGGTTCCTCTAGGAACTCTAGAATGTTTGGTGCTAGCCAAAGAAACTCAAGCGCCCCTCTTGGTTTAGAGCCCTCGTCGGACGACTGCAGCCGAAGGACAACTTGAAATGCCTGTCGCTCTGCCACCCGCCTGTGCCGTCGACAGAGGTTCAGGCCTTGCTGCGTACCTGTAGCCAGACAGCTCCCAAAGCTCTGTGGGCCACTAAGCTGGAGAAGGCTGGGTCTGGATAGACTTGTAACGCCCGTCTGTACCTATGGCTAGAGACCTCCTGGAGCACTGCTAGTGCTCGTAGCCGGAAAGCCCCAAGGCCTGGTACAGCTCCAGTGAACCACGTATTCCTGTAGGCAGAAATATCAAGACCTCCCTTCTCGTGTCATGACAGATGACCCACAGAGTTCTCCTCAGGGAACCGGAGATTTCTGAGTATTTCAACAACCTGTAACATGAGGAGTGTAAACTTGAATATAGGTGTAGCTCTACTGCATCCCCATAACCACCGCTAAGTGTTGGCCTGGCCCCACAATCCAGTTTCTCTCCGTTCCAGCAAACACAGCAGCTCGGCGACTCCGTAACCAAGAGGCCCCTGTCTGCTCGTAGTTCCTTCCATGTCTGGAACTCAAAAGAGCCAGGCGCTGGTTAAGTTCTAGCCGGAGACCTCCAGGAGCAGGAAGAAGGGCTCCCAGATGTGAAAAAAGCGGCGTGAAGGGCTGAAGCTTGTCTCTGTGGGCCAGCGCCATGTAGAGGCGCCCCGGAAGGGGGGAGCGGAGATGCGCGCAGGAACTTGTGGGTAATTGGCGCCCGACTGACCGGGGAGAAACGTTACATGAATGTCCAACGGAGGCAGGTTCGAGTTTGACGATGGCGGGTGCTACTGTCGGCGACTGGGAGGAGGGCCGGGCGCATGGCTACGGTGTGTGCACAGGCCCCAGAGCCCAGGGGGAGTATAGCGGGCGCTGGAGCCGTGGCTTTGAGTCCCTGGGCGTCTACACGTGGCCCAGCGGGAACACCTACCAGGGCCACTGGAGCCAAGGCAAGCGCAGCGGGCTTGGCGTGGAGCGCAAGAGCAAGTGGAGCTACAAGGGGGAGTGGAGCCACGGGCTGAAGGGGCGCTCGGGCGTCTGGGAGAGCCGCTCGGGAGTCACCTACGAAGGCATGTGGCGCGAGGGCCTGCAGGATGGATATGGCATGGAGACGTACGCCGACGGAGGTGAGAGCGCAGCACATAGCGCGGGGGCACTCCTGTCACCTGTCACGAACGTGCCGATAGTTCCATTCTCCGCTTCCATCCATCCCGTTAAACGGTGTCCCGCTCCATTCATAGATCATAGAGTCGGAAGGGGCCTACAAGGCCCTCGAGTCCAACCCCCTGCTCAATGCAGGAAACTAGAGGAGGGGGGTCTCCCATCCAAGTAACAACCAGGCTTGACCCTGCTTAGCTTTCCACGCTCAGACAAGCTGAGCCAGCGTGAGCCACCAGGCCTGTATATTCCTCTGCTTGCTCACCAGGTATGCTGCATGCGTGGCAAACTATCCGCTTATCCATTTCCCTACATCTCCCCACCTGGCCCTCTGCTCCATCCGGTTTGGTTGTGTCTCTGCTGCTCTGTCTGTCCGCCGGATGCTGAGAGAGGTGGGGTGGTGTAGTGAATGGATGGTTGGGTTTCAAGCAGGGAGACACGGGTTCAAATTCCTGCTAGGTGACAAAAGTTCACTGCGTAGTCTTGAACATATCACAATCTCTCTCCAGTCCATCCATCCATCCATCCTGCAATTTTGAATGTGAGAGGATAAAATCAGCATGTTATTTATTTATTTAAAAGTTGTATAGGCCACCGTTTAGGGGAAACCCTCCCAAAGTGGTGTACAAGACTAAAACCACAAAACACAATAAAACGATGATTAAAAAAGTATAATAATAACAGAATACCAACATTTTAGCCATTAAAACCAGATAACCCCATATATATGCAATGGCACCCAATCAAGTCCTAACTCAGTTGTAGGCCAAGGTAAGTCTTTAGGGCCTGCTTGAAGCCCTGTCATGGTGGGAGCTTAGCGGGGCCACTGCCCCATAAGCTCCTTGAAGGAAGGGTAGGATACAAAACTGGATAAAGAAAAGAACATTTGTGACACTTATCCATCCAGTGCTTTTTCTATCCGTCCTTTCCCAGTTCTCCCGATCTATGACCATGTGGCCCATCAGCTCAGAAAAGACTGATGTTCAGCATAAGGCTCCCGCATTTGCATCCTGGCACTTGTATCTCTGACCTTCCCTTGTGTCTTCCCAGAACTAGACAGTGGAGCTAAGCAGGGTCAAGCCTGGTTGTTACTTGGATGGGAGACCCCTCCTCTAGTTTCCTGCATTGAGCAGGGAGTTGGACTCGATAGCCTTGTAGGCTCCTTCCAACTCTATAATCTATGAAATCTATGAAATCTCTGACCCACTTTCCATGCACCTAAAAGAAGCTTGTCACTGGTAGCCCTGAGAAACCATGCTTCCTCTCCTTTGAGGCCTGCTTCCCCGTCTGTTTTGCCTTTTTGTTTTTGTTTTGGCCATCCCTGCTTCAGCCGCTCTCCTGTATCCCTCACCAGTTCTTTTTTTTTTTTGGTTAACCTCTTCTACTTCCCGCTCCTTCGCAGGTACCTACCAGGGCCAGTGGCAGTCCGGCAAGCGTCACGGGTATGGCGTGCGGCAGAGTGTCCCTTACCGTCAAGCGGCCCTGGTGCGCTCCCCACGCCGGACCTCTCTGGAATCGCTCCACAGCGAGACTGATCCTAACGCCCCTGCTCTGCCACTCCCTCCTCCTCCTCTGCCCCCTCCGCCACTCCCTGGGGATAGCCCAGCCTCGGGATCGAGGGGTGGTTTTGTCTTGGCCTTCCCCGGCGACCCAGACTTCCCCAAGGGAGCCAAGAAGAAAACAGGGGGCTTCTTTCGCCGTTCCCTGCTCCTGAGTGGGCTACGTGTGCGAAGGGCCGAATCTAAGGCCTCTCTGGGCAGTAAGCGAGGGTCCCTCAAGAGTGAGGCAGGGGTAAGTTCAGCCGGGAGCGAGGCCACCACACTCAGCTATGCTGAGACAGAACCCCCGGAGCTGCCCTCCACTCTGACCATTGAGGGATCTTCCACCGAGGTCTACGCCGGAGAGTGGCGGGCCGACCGCCGCAGCGGCTACGGGGTGAGCCGCCGTTCCAACGGGCTGCGGTACGAGGGCGAGTGGCTGGGCAACCGCCGGCACGGCTACGGGCGCACCACCTACCCCGACGGCTCCAAGGAAGAGGGGAAGTACAAGCTCAACCGCTTGGTGAGCGGCAAGGTGAAGAACCTGATTCCCCTTCGCCGCAGCAAGGTCAAGGAGAAAGTTGACCGGGCCGTGGAAGTGGCCAGAAGGGCAGTCAGCATGGCACGGCAGAAGCAAGAGTTGGCCATCGCCAGGTGAGAGGCGTGACGCATTAGGGGGGAGATGGCCAAGGTTGCCATGGGGACATCGATACGAGGATGCTCCTCCATATTCTAATGTCGTGGAAAGGTGGAGATGGAAGCCACGGGGGCAGGCCGCATCGGCAAACTCCTTCCTGGGATGGTTCCAAGGCCTGTGGCTCACGCTGGCTCGGCTTGTCTGAGCGTGGAAAGCTAAGCAGGGTCAGGCCTGGTTATTCCTTGGATGGAAGATCCCTCCTCTAGTTTCCTGCATTGAGCAGGGGGTTGGACTCGATGGCCTTGTAGGCCCCTTCCAACTCTAGAAACTAGAATAAATGAATACAATGGGAGGAAGATGACTTGGGATGTTGGGGGTGATTCCGAAAAGGTGGAAGACTATATGGGGATGGGAGTGTGAATGAGTGTGAGAAGCCAGCGAAGGGGACTTACTTGAGCACACTAATATATGTAAACACATGCAAATGGAAAAAGGTTCATCGCCTAACATTAAAGCTGAACTTAACGGCAAAAGTACCGTATTTTTCCGTGTATAAGACGCCCCCATGTATAAGACAACCCCCACTGGGCAGTTTCGCAACCGTGCGGTTCTCTCCTCGGCTTACTTCCGTGTATAAGACGACCCTCAATTTTTAGTCTAACAATTTTAGGAAAAAGTATAGTCTTATACATGGAAAAATACTGTAACGTGAGAGAAAGGTGAATTGGCCTGTGGCTCACGCTGGCTCAGCTTGTCTGAGTGTGGAAAGCTACGCAGGGTCAGGCCTGGTTGTTACTTGGATGGGAGACCCCCTCTAGTTTCCTGCATTGAGCAGGGGGTTGGGACTCTATGGCTTTGTAGGCCCCTTCCAACCCTAGAATCTATGAACGCTGGATCTGGATCTGAAAAGGACATTGGGATAGGGGGAGAATTGTTTATGCTCATGCCTGTGCATATATAGGATTCAAACAAAGGGGCTGCGTCTTTGAGCTAGGCCTTAGGGGCTTACTCTAAAGCAGTGTTCTCCAACCTCGGGTCCCCAGATGTTTTTGGCCTACAACTCTAAAGATTTGCCTGGCATTTGATGACAAATTAGTTCCTTCCCCTCTTAGGAACATAGGAGAGCCAGTGTGGTGTAGTGGTTAGAGTGTTGGACTGGGACTCGGGAGATCCGGGTTCTAGTCCCTGCACGGCCATGAAACTCACTGGGTGACTTTGGGCCAGTCACTGACTCTCAGCCTAACCTACCTCACAGGGTTGTTGTGCGGATAAAATGGAGAGGAGGAGGAGGAGGAGGATTATGTAAGCCGCCTTGGGTTCCTTTAAGGAAAAAAGGCGGGGTATAAATATAATAAATAAATAAATAAATAAAATTAGGAAGCTGCCTTATACTGAGTCAGAGACCCTTGGTCCATCTAGCCCGGTATTGTCGACACTGGCAGCGGCTTTCCAGGGTTTCAGGCAGGATTCTTTCCAAGCGCCTACCTGGAGAGGCCGGGGATCGAACCTGGGACCTTGTGCATGCATCGCACGTGCTCTCTCACACTGGGCTGCTGTGGTCCCTCCCTGCAGCACCTGGTGTTCCAAGGCGGTCGGTCACCCATCCAAGTACCAACCAGGCCCGACCCTGATTAGCGTCCGAGATCGGACAAGATTGGACTGTTCAGAGCTGTTCAGATGTTCCTGCCCCCGCATTCCTTTCGGATCCTAAAACTCACCACCTAGGAACAGCTCGGTTTAGATGCTGCCTTTTGCCTTAGAAAGTCTGTCTAGATGATGCCTGCATTTTTCTTCAGAAGTGTAGGCCCTTTATGAAGCCTAAACTTTCCCACTCCCTCAATTTGGAGTTAATTTAGTCTGTGGCTATGCTCATCTCTTGGGAGTCTTCAGTCTGCCTGTATAACTTGAACATTTCCATCCTGTTGGCGGGTGTGAGATTATTATGATCTGGCCTAGTCGAAGTTGGGTGTACTGCTAGTTAGCTGTGTCTGAATCGTGTGTTCATTCCGAGATAATAATCTTTCCTCTCACCAAATAGAGGCAGCCATTTTAAAATTGTCTGAAAGCTCCCTGTGACTGGATGCCCCGTCCCAAACAGACTTGGATGGCTACCTTTTAAATGTCTCTCAGTGTGGCTCCCAAATGGAAAATTCATCATAAACATAATTAATCACAGAGGGGGGGGGGGGGGGGAGAGGACCAAAAAAAAAAAAAGCTGTATGTGTAGTTTTTCCCCGGTTGGGATTGGAAGGTACTAAGGCGTGCCAAGCCTTGGGGGGCTGCCCATATGGACTGAAAATCAGACATTGGCGGCAGCTACGAAGGCGAGGACGTGATGACTCTTCTTGTCTGTGTGCCTACAGCTGGCTGGCTGGCTGGCTGCTTTTTCCTGCTGGTGACCACTTTATTTTCTCCTTTTTCTTCTTCTTCTTTTCCTATTCAGATTCTCTTTTGTTTGCTTTCACTTGCCCCTTTCATCCACCCATAGCTTTCCTTCCTTCCATCCTTTTTCGCCTTCCATTCTTCTTTTCTCTTCTTTTCTCTTTCCTTGGCCCTCCTTTCTCTGCCACACTTTCCTTTTTTTGCTGTCCCTGTCCCTTAACTTCCATATCTACTCTTCCCGATGATGATGATGATGATGATGATGATGATGATGATGATGATGATGATTACAACAAAGATTAATATTAGACAGTCCCTGTCCTCAGGCGTACAATCTAAAAGACATGACACAAAAGGGATTGGGATTCCTTCTTTTTGGCCCCAGTCAGGCTTTTGTGTGTGTGTGTGTGTGTGTGTGTGTGTGTGTGCGCGCATGTGTGCGCATAAAAGCGACCATGCGCACACATGAAGGAAGAGCTGCGTGTGTTTGTGTGTGTGTTGGCAGGAAAGAGAACAGGGAAGTAAGTTCCACCAAGGCCAGGCCTGGTGTAGGCTGCCTGGTCTCCTAGGCAACTGGGCAATGGCAAGGCGATTGGCTAGTGGCTGCTATGGCAACAGCTGAGCAGCAGCATCCTCTGGGCATGGACCAAGGATGGGATGGTGGAGAAGGGGGGTTGGGGGAGTTGTTCAGGAATGACCGAGTAGGTGTAGTGTGCATTTGGGGGTGGGGGTGGGGTGGAGAACATAGGGTATGCTCCCATAGGCATGGAGGGGGGGAAGTTAGCCTGGAGGCATGGGAACAGGAGGACAAGATATGGAAGACAAGGAGGAGGGGGTGTTGAATTGTTATGTTCCACATAAACAGGCCGAGGTGGGTTGCAGGTTGGTGCGTGGGTGATCAGAAACACAAAGTGTGGTGAGGGTGGGCACAGAGACGAGTGAGTGTGCCATAGTGGGTGGATGCAAGCACCCGGGGGCTCATTTCTTCTTCGCTTTTTAAAAAAAACGGCTTCCAGATGTACTGGGGACATGTGACTACTAAACCAGCTCCTGTAAATGCTGACTCTGAACACAGTCTGTGGGGAAGCGAGCCTCACGGAAGTCACTGGAACTTACTACTTTCAGGCATTAGGTTCCAGGCTTAGGTTTATCTGTGGGATGCGGGGTTGTTTCTCTCAAGAGTGTGGCAGGGGTGAAGGTATGCCTGTCCCTTTCTAGAACGATGAGAAATTTGTCATCTTTCTCAACCTCTTGCCATTAAAATGATGGTAAGAAAACCTTTTATCAAATATAGAGACCGTGTGTGTGTGTGTGTGTGTGTGTGTGTACGTACGTATTGGGGAGTGGGGGAAGTCCTGACCTCCTATCAAAAACGAAATGAAGCAATACTTTTGAGAGAGCTGTGAGGGCCTTTCTGCGAGAGAGTTGTTTCTAGGAAAAAAACTGGGAGTTGCTAGGAATTGAGGCTGCTTCCCACACCCTTGTTGTGTTAATATTTATTTATTTTTGTGCCGCTTGTCAGCCAAGGGCTCCCAAAGCGGTTTGACAAGAAATTAAAATCCCATAGTAAAAAGCAGCAGGATAAAATTACAAACGAACAAATCGAGAGACGGCAACAGTATCAGCTATAAAAATTAGGCCAGCAGCGGAGCTAACACAAACCAGGGGACAGAGACAACAACAAAAGGAATGTTGCTGTTGTATTATTATTATTATTTCATTTCTATACTGCCCAATAGCCGAAGCTCTCTGGGCGGTTCACAAAAACACACACCACAATACAAGATCATAAAAATGTAATGTAAAATCTCTTAACAGGCAAAAGTTAAAACAATTTAAACAGCTAAAACAATCACAGTTAGAAACTGGACCTGAAAAAACAGCTGACATACCTAAATACCCCATCATATGCCACCAAATAAATGCCTGGGAGTATTGGACAGTCTTAAGCTGGCGCAGAAAAGATGACAGTGTTGGCACCAGGTGGACCTCAGTGTGGAGAGCATTCCACAATCGGGGGGCCCACCACTGAGAAGGCCCTGTCCCTTGTTGCTACCTTCTGAGCTTCCTTCAGAGGAGGCACATGGAGGAAGGCTTCTGATGTTGATCGTAGCATCCGGGTAGGTTCAGGTCAGGAGAGGTGCACCGTCAGATATTGTGGTCCCAAACCATGTAAGGCTTTAGAGGTTAAAACCAGCACCTTGAATCGGGCTCGGAAGTATACAGGCCGCCAATGCGAGCGGGCCAGAATTGGTGTTATACGCTCAGACACAGTTATTGAGGATGCAGTCCTATGGCAGTGGCTGGAAGCCCCCAAACTTGGAGGCTTAACGGTCATCCAGCATAGAGCGGGAGGAGCAGCAGAGGCGATCTTCGCCTCCCCGCCCTCCTGCCCTGCATTTTCTGCTAGACGGGCTTTTTTTGTCTCGGAAGGGGAGGGAAGAAGGATACCTCGTATCCTGGCCTTTGCAGTCTTCTCCCCTTCCCACCAACCAAAACACCCCCTTTCCCCCCTCTCCGAAGTCACATTCCCGACCTCGGAGAACAGCCGGCGCACGGTTCGGCCTGCGCTGGTTGCAAGGGGGTGGGGAAGGGGGAGTTGGAGCTCCGATTCCCAGCTCCGAGGAGGTCCGGGCGCTGTCTCTGACTTCAGCTCTGGGAATCTGAACTATCCCGTGGCCCCTCAAGACACAGTCTAGGGGCTATAGCAGTGTTCTCCAACCTTGGGTCCCCAGATGTTTTTGGCCTACAACTCCCAGTATGCCCCAGCCAAAAACATCTGGGGACCCAAGGTTGGAGAACACTGGGCTATAGGATTGCTCCCTAAAAGTCCCAGAGAGAAAGGAGCAATGGTCATAAGGAGGAGGCAGACACGGCTTCTGGGGAAGGGAGTTCCAGAGCCGCCATTATTGGGTAACTAACACAGGTCCTTCTCAAAATGAACAGAGACAGTTGCAGGACACGACGCAGAGCTGAAGGACTGGACGGGAGGACAATGTTGCATGGAAGAAAGCAGTCCTCCTGATATCCTGGACCCAAACCATCTAGGGCTGCATTTTCCGTGTGGATGTAATTTCTATGTAGGACAGGGGTGCTGAACGTCAGGGTCGGGAGCCAAATTCAGTCCTCCTGGGGTTCCAGTCTGGCCCTCTGGGGTTCCCCAGATAGCCACGCCCCCTTCTCCTGGCCCTGCCCCCTTCCCTCCAGTCATTGAGCGTTCATGATTTTCCAGCTTTTGTGTAGTTCCCCCCCCCCCCCGTTCTGAAAAGTTGAAATGCCTTTCCCAGGGCCCACCACTGGGATGCCGCCCCCCCCCCAAACTTCTCCAAAATGGAATTCCACCCTTGGAATGAAAGAGGTTCTGCAGCCCCAGTGTAGGGGATTGTGTGTACCACACGTGTACATACCCTGTTCAGCCGAATCTGAGCCAGCAGTGTGCTGTGGCTGCTAAAAAGGCTAATGCAGTCTTCGGCTGCCTTAACAGAAGCGTCATGTCCAGGAGGTCACGGTAAGTAGTAGTTCTGCTCCGCTCTGCATCAGTCAGGCTGCATTAGGAGTGCTGTGTCCAGTTCTGGGCACATTTTAAGAACGACGTTGACAGCCGAGCAGGTCCAGATAAGAGCAAACAGAGGTGGTGGCAGGTCTGGAAAGCAAGTCCTAC
This sequence comes from Shinisaurus crocodilurus, assembly GCA_021292165.1. NCBI lineage: Eukaryota > Metazoa > Chordata > Lepidosauria > Squamata > Shinisauridae > Shinisaurus > Shinisaurus crocodilurus. Next base: position 295,782,135 of record CM037877.1, on the reverse strand, counting down.
GAGGAACAGTTGAAAGAGCTGGGCGCATTTAGCTTGGAGGAGAGTAGATTGAGAGGAGGCATGATAGTGATTTTCAAATATCTGAAAGGCTGTTGTGGAGAACAGTGTTCTCCAACCTTGGGTCCCCAGATGTTTTTGGCCTACAACTCCCAGCATGCCCCAGCCAGCATAGCTGGCTGGGGCATGCTGGGAGTTGTAGGCCAAAAACATCTGGGGACCCAAAATTGGAGAACATTCCTAGCAACATGGGCTGTTTGGCGGTGGAACAGGCTGCCGCCTCGTGAGGTGGTGGATTCTCCAGCGCTGGCGGTATTTACATTGCAGAAGTTGCATTAAGCGGGAGGTGGGTTGGACTAGATGGTCTCTGAGGTCCCTTCCAACTCTATCATTGCTTTCCCCGTGAAGAATGTGCGCGCGCGCACACACACATCTGTTGTGTCCTTTATATAAGCTGTGGGAACCTGCTTCTCAGGTGGGACTTAACACAGTCTCCCAAACAGGACTGATAAGCATTAATCAAGTCTGAAGGAGCCCAGACAAGTTGTCTGTTTTGTGGGAAACTTTTCTTTTCTTTTAGAAGAGGCACGTTTCGTAACAGTCGGCCATTTCCTAAGAACGGATAGAATAGCTCGAGGTGTCGGGACAGGTTTCAGAAATCGTTTCAGGGGCGCCGCCGTATCTTCTAATCCCTTTGAGACGCACCCAGTTCTTATCCAGTCCATCTATATCCATCTTTCCCATAGGATCTATGTCCAAAGCAGCTTAGCAAAACACACACACACACACACACACACACCCTGAAAAACCCCAATATTTAATAAGAACAATTAAAATCCATGAAAACCACAGTTTCAGAATCTATAATTAAGGCAACAGAAACCTAAAACAGCAGCAGAAGATTAATGCATTCTTAAAATGGCAAGTTATTGAACGTTAATACCTTGTCTGAGAGTACAATCCTGTGCAAGTTTAGACAGAAAAAAGGCCTGCAGCTCCCAGCATGCCCCAGCCAACTATGCTGGCTGGGGCATGCTGGGAGTTGTAGGCCTTTTTTTCCTGTCTAAACTTGCACAAGATTGCAGCTTAAACAAACGAGTTTTCGGAGCGCTTCTAAACACGAGAAGAGAGGGATCCTGAGGGATCTCAGCAGGCCGTGCATCCCAAAGGTTTGGCGTTACCACCAAAAGGGCCGTGATACCTCATACCCTCCAGTTAATCCTTTAATAACGACGGGGTAGAGACCATTGCCACCCCACCCCACCCGGAGCCAGTTTCAAGCAGGTAGATGTTACCATTGTACTTCTAGCTTCTTAGACACGCTTCTAGACTACCTTTCAAGAGGAATCCTAGTTTACGGGACAAAAGCAATACGGGAGAAGTGGTTCTTAAGGTTCTATGTTGTTTGATTGCTGGCATAAAGCCTTTCTCGCACATCCAGTGAATACGTCTTTGGGGCCTGGGATCACACTTACGTCCACTGCCCAACCCTCACACGGTTCATATGAAGGTCTAAACCAACAAAGGGATGGAAAGCGGAATATCGGTGGTCAATATAAGAGGTTTAAAGATGTTCTTAAGGCTAATCCAGTGCTTCTCAATTATTTTCTGTCATGCCCCCCCTAGGAAGAAGAAAACATTTCGCGCCCCCCCGTGCAACTGTAAATAGTATCATTTGTCTATAAAATTGTTATAAGTACACCTCTGCATAACACTGTATCCTTATTAACGTATAAGAGAATAAAAAAAAGAAAGAAATGTGGATCAATTTACAACAAAGAATAGCTTTATTAACTGTAGCAGAAAAGATTTAAAGGAGCACAGGATTTAAAGGAACACAATACTAAAAAAAACTTTTAACTGAGGTCAAACGAGCCCCCCTTTACGGAGCCTCGCGCCCCCCCTGGGGGGCCCGCCCCACTATTTGAGAAGCACTGGGCTAATCTAAAAAAATGCAATATAAACATCGAAAACTGGGAAGCTCTGGCCCATGAACGATCTAACTGGAGGTTGGCCTTTCACAAAGGTTCTATGGACTTTGAAGAAGCCCGAGTGCAAGGTGAAAGGGAGAAACGTGCTAAGCGAAAAGCACGTCAAATGAATCCTTTACAGGACCATCTTCCATCTGGTAATCTGTGTCCTCACTGTGGGAAGCTGTGTGGATCTAGAATTGGCCTCCACAGTCACTTACGGACCCATCGCTAGAGTCTACACAATTTTCTTTAGAATTTTCCTCCTTTTAAAATTTCCTTTTTGTAAATTTTCTTTTTTTTTTTTTTATCCTGGAAGACAATCTTACTCGGTCACGAGTGATTGACTGACTGACTGACTGACTGCTTAGAGAACCCAACTTTTTTGCAGGGTTCCCGACCCTGGGTGTTGGCTTTCATGCGTAGAACATGACGCGTTGTGTTCTGTTTAGAGTTGGCATTGGTCAGGTGTGCACACAGATACTTGGAGTACAAACGGCAGCCGGCAGCCTGAGCATCACCATCACTTTGAACCTGTATGCTGCTTTGCCACACACGTGTGCCCAAGGCGGCTCACAGCACCAGAACAGCAGTACAGGACCAAGAATGCCTTTCCATGTATGTATTGATTACATCTCTATACCACCCAATACCTGAAGCTCCCTGGGTAGTTCACAACAATTAAAACCATAAAATACAACACAATAAAGCATAATCTTTTTTTTTTTTTTAATTCAAAACTACAGTATAGAACCAAAGTTTTTAAAAAGTCAGCAGCGGTGTAAACATTTAAAAATACAGTAACAGATTTAAAAACAATAAAAACTGAAGAACTAAACTGTCTGGGAGAATAAGAAGTCCTCACCTGGAACCGAAAAGACCACAACATAGCCTCTGTGGGAGAGCACTCCACAACCAGGGGGCCACAGCTGAAAAGGCCCTCTCCTTTGTAGCGACCTGCCTCACCTCATTGGGTGGGGGCACCCAGAGGAGGGCCCCAAAGCCGTTTAGGGCTTTGAATGTTAACTTTGAATCAGGCCTGGAAACGGACTGGCAGCCATGGTCGATGGAAAAGTACCGGCATAATATGATCACGTTGGCAAGCCCCCATTAACAATCTTGCTGCCCAATTTTGGGCCAGCTGAAGTTTCTGGACCATTTTCAAAAAGCAGCCCCACGTATGGCGCATATCAATACATCCATTGCAATCATGCCATAACAACCCAAGCACTTCATTTTGCCAGTACTAACATAGCATTTTAAATGAATTACAAAATACGCAGTACCAGCCATAAAGACACAGTATCACTTTATATTCATCAGTAATGCATAAGCCAAAGACAACTACACCAAACCTTTCCAATGCACTGAGGCATTAACAAACACGCAACCAATAACCACTTCCTCCAAAAGTGCCGAATGCAGGAAATAGCAACCAGATTTCTTACAACCGGCAGCCGCCAATCTCTTCTCTCACTCATTCTAGTCCGGTTCTTAGGGCTCCACCAGAGATGGGTGTGTGTGGGTGATGTTCAATCTCTTCCCTTATGCTCTGGCTGTTTCTGCTTCTTGCACAACGTGTTCACTAATCATGTAAAAAGCAAAGAGGAATGCAGGGTAGCCAAGAGAGCTTCTGCAAGGATAAGTGAGGAATAGGAACAGGGTCATCCGTGACAATCTGGCAACATCTACACTGCAGGGGTGGGCAGAAGGTGGATCTCCAGATGTTTTGGACTTCAACTCCCAGGAGCCCCTGCTAGCATGGCCTGTGGACAGGAATGCTGGGAGTTCAAGTCCAAAACACTGCGAGATCTATTTTCTGCCCACCCCTTTCATACAGCACAAATCTAAACCGGTTTGATATCGGTTCAAATATCCTGGCTTCTCCCAAGAATCCATGAGAACTGTAGGGTGTTTATTTGCAGATGCTGGGATTTCATTCCTGACAACCCTTGACTTTCATAGCCTCTTCAGGGGGCAGTATTTGGCTGGGAAGTTATGTAAGACAATATTTATTATTTATTTATTTATTTAATTCATTTACCGGTACCTTTTTTTTGTATTTAAAATATTTCTAGGAGCCCTCCCAAGGTGGCTTGCACAATGAAGTCCCATAAAGTAAAAACCCCTACAGTGATAAAACAGCAAAAATTAATAAAGCTAAAGTTTTACTGTGAAATATAAGAAACGATAGCAAGGAGACAGTCCTGTATCGGTGGCACCGTTTGGGCCTCGGAGGCAGAGAACAGGGGTGGGGAAGCAACTCTTAATTTGGATATTTAGAAAAGCTGGAAAGGTGTGTATTTGGAAGCTGTGGGCTGGGAAGCCATGAGGAGAGTGAGGAGGACGCTTCAGGAGAGTGAGGAGGACGCTGACTTGGTGTGTCACGAATGGGCAGCGAATTATTAGTTGTATTTTTGCTCCCTGGGGTGGCGGGAGAAGCACATGTAGGATTTTCTACCTCATGTGCCGAGATAGCTTGGCTGAACTTGGGTACTCTTCGCCTTGAACTGGGCGGGGACGGCCTCGGGGTGTTGGGCGGCTGGGGGGGGGCGCGTGCAGGGAAGGCCCAACTCCCCACGCCAGCTGTTCCAGCCCGTTCAACCCTCTTTCCCTTGCAGGGCTGCGGACGCTCGCCTGAAGGCCGCTGGTGCACTCGGCGCGGCTGAGAAAGCCCTGGAAGCCGCCCGGCTGGCCAAAATTTTGGCCCAGGAACTGCAGCCCATCCTTAACGAGCCGGGTGAGTTTTGCTTAAGACTGCTGGGGCACCTCAGAAATACAAACGGGCCGTTTGTGGTGAGGGCGTGCTTTGGGGGGTTATGCTATATTATTATTATTATTATTATTATTATTATTATTATTATTATTATTATTATTATATAAATATAATAATAATTTTATTTAAATAGTTATATAAATAGATAATATTTACATAATAATATATAATATAATTATAATGGTGTGTGTGTATAATATTTATTATAAATATATAAAAATATTTATTTATTTATTTATTTATTTGTTGTATTTCTGAATCGCCCATCTGGCCGGCAAACCGGCCACTCTGGGCCATGTACAACATGATAAAATATAAAATACAGTTAAAACAGTATAAAATTTTAAAATCTTAACCCACCCCATATTCCCGCCTGAATAGCCATGTTTTTAGTGAGCGGCGGAAGCTCAGCAGAGAGGGGGCATGGCGGAGGTCACTAGGGAGAGAGTTCCACAGTGTGGGAGCCGCCACAGAAAAGGCCCTCTTCCTAGTCCCCACCAGTCTAGCTGCTCTGGCTGAAGGGACAAGGAGAAGGCCGTCTGTGGCAGATCTTGTTGAGCGGCCTACTTGGTGTTGCTGGAGATGCTCCTTGAGATAAACTGGACCGGAGCCGTGTAGGGTTTTAAAGCTCAAAACCAACACCTTGAATTCGGCTCGGCAAGCAACTGGTAGCCAGTGCAGCTCCTTGAGCACTGGCGTCATGTGATCCCGCCGGCGGCTGCCTTTAACCAGATGAGCCCCTGCGTTCTGTACCAGCTGTAGCTTCCGAACCGTCTTCCAGGGTAACCCCACGTAGAGCGCATTACAGTAGTCTAGGCGAGAGGAGACCGAGGCATGAACCACTGATGGGAGCAGATGATTAGGAAGGTAGGGGCGCAGCTGCCGTATCAGATGGAGTTGATACAGCGCCGCCCGGCTCACAGCGGACACCTGAGCCTCCATGGACAGCTGGGAGTCTAGAATGACCCCCAAGCTACGGACCTGGTCCTTCAGGGGTAGATGTACCCCATTCAGCACCATTAATTGATTTCATTTCTATACCGCCCAATAGCCGAAGCTCTCTGGGTGGTTCACACCAATACACACAAACACAGACCGCGAATACAATAAAATACTGCATAATTTTTTCAATATACAGAATTTAAAAACAATTTAACAGCTAAAACACTTTCAGTGCAAGCTAGACCTGTTAAAAACAGCTGACATAGATGCCCCATAATGCCATCAAATGCCTGGGAGAAGAGGGCAGTCTGAACCTGGGGCTGAAAAGATGACAGGGTTGGCGCCAGGCGGGCCTCAGAGGGGAGAGCATTCCAAAATGGGGGGGGCACCACTGAGAAGGCCCTGTCCCTTGCTGCCACCCTCTGAGCCTCCCTTGGAGGTAGCACTCAGCGGAAGGCCTCAGATGTTGACCGCAGTGTCCGGGTAGATTCAGGTTGGGAAATTCAGGTTGGCCTGGCCACCTTCCAACGCCACCTGTTTAGTTTCATGGGGGACGTTTTCTGTATGGAATCATTTTTATCCTACATGTCAAGACAAACAGGGGGACAGGGTATGTAAGAGCCCTGCGTTACGTAGGACATTTCTTAACCAGTGTCCCACCCCAGTATCTTTCTGCACATAATCGCCTCTTTGTTTTTTTTTGTTTTTTTTTAAATTTGTTTATTTGAATTTTAACATATACAAAACAACCGAACAACCAACAAAACATCTAATCCATTACAGAAATTGTATTAGATCAGAACAAAGTAAATCCCCCCCCCCCGAACCAAAATTCAAAGGAACAAATCTGGCTGGGCACCTTTTCCGGAGTCTTTTTCGGCCATAAAGTATAGTCAGTTTTGTGATAGGTGGATATTTGTAAGTTTATTGCATCCAAATGTACTGGAAGGCTTGAGGTATTTTTGTTGTAGATGTTCTGTATGAAAATTGGATAAAAGGCCACCATTCTGCTTCAAAAGAGTTTGTTTTCTTTTTCCCCCCTGCAATTCTCAATTTTTGAGTTAGTTTTTCAATTAATGCAATTTCCCATACCACATTATACCAGTGATTGATGGTTAGCCCTTTGGCATCTTTCCATAATCGCCTCTTTGTAAACGTCTCTCCACCTGGCAACACACCACCACCACCACCACCTTGCAATTACCCCGTGCCCCAATTAGCTGGAATGTCTTCACACGGTTGTGTCCTTAACTTACGGGATTTGCTGCCACAAAAATGTCTTACAGGGCTTTAGCAAAGGGATTGGAGACATATCCTAGACTTCCCCAACTCGGCCCCCTCCAGATGTGTTGGACTACAACTCCCAGAATCCCCCAGCCAGCTATGCTGTAGTCCAACACATCTGGAGGGGGCCCGAGTCTGTCAGTGGCTATCAGTGGCCGAGTCTGTCAGTGGCTACATTGATCGATGACGCTTCAGTGCAAGCTCCCTGCTTAGAGGAGGTTTAGCTCTGAAAACCAGGCCTGCTGGGACTAACAGAAGGGGCTGTGAACTTCATGCCCGCCTTGTGGGGTACCTCACGCGTGTATGGCTGTCCACTGTCGGAGACAGAATGCTGGGCTAGATGGACCCACCTTGGGCTGACCCAGCAGGGATGTTGTTATGTAGAATTCTGGTGGAATTAGCGACAGGGAGGGGGCCGCGGCCTGATCCAGTTAGTTTCTTGAACTATTGGATTCTCCAGCTCCACAGCTTATCCCCTGTTATGTCCTGTGTGTGGTTCCTACAATGAACCAGCATGCACCATACACGCCTCCCTGCCAACACACATACACGCACCTGCTCCCCTGCAAAGGACCCCAGGAATTCTGGCCCCCCATCTTTCGGCTGCTTCCGGACGCAGCTTTTAATGTGCAACTAATTGCCCTGCCTCATTCGTGGAATTTTTGCAGGGGGTCCAGATGACACTTACCAGCCGCTTGTAATCCTCCATGTTTTCTTGCTGCCGCTTCCGTCTTTCTTCTTATCGCAGAAAATCAGCTGAGGAAGGGGAAAGGGCAGAATAGCTACACAATGCCTTCTGATTGTTAGTACTGGGACCCCTTTATTTTTATTTTATTTTATTATATTTATACCCCGCCTTTTTTCCTGCAAGGAACCCAAGGCGGCTTACATAATCCTCCTCCTCCCTCTCCATTTTATCCCTACAACAACCCTGTGGGGTAGGTTAGGCGGAGAGTCAGTGACTGGCCCAAAGTCACCCAATGAGCTTCATGGCCGAGTGGGGACTAGAACCCGGATCTCCCGAGTCCCAGTCCAACACTCTCACCACTACGCCACACCACTACGCCACACCCTCTGTCTGGAAGCACCCTTAATCCTGTTGAAAGTTCCTTGGGACAGAGCAGCCATCTATAATAGCACTGGGGGGAGCTAGATAACTGAATTAATAAACATAACTCTAAACTCCAAGCTCCCTGTCTCATGGAATCCAGGATGTGGAGACGGGGTCGAGGGCAGGCCCTCGGCAGGCATGCCGAGGGCCCACACCCCAGCAGGGGCCCACTGGGAAGAGCCCCCTGGAGTTGCTCCTCCTCTTCGCCATTGCAAGCTGCTTGTTCACCCGCCTCTCGCTCCGCCCCAGGCGAAGGTGGTGGTGATGAGGAGCAGCAAGTGGGAGCCCTGATGAGAAAGAGGAGCAGGAACAGTCGGTGACAACGGCAGTGACTCGCTGAGGGAGGGGGGCTGTTGAGGGTGTCTTGCTCAAGGCCCCCCCCCCCCCAAAAAAACCTGGAGATTGCACTAACAGGATGCCCGGCTCTTAGCTCTGCCCGTCCTGTTCTTACCGAACTGGAGGCAGAACCCAGAAGGACCCTCTCTCGCTTCATTTTTAATTTGCAGCTCTGTACCGTTCACTCCCTTGAACCCGGGGCTTTTAGCAGCCTGTCCCTTCCGCTCTAACCGCCGGGCTTCTCTCTTCTCCCAGAGCAACGTGGCCGGTTGGATTCGGAAGGCAGCGGCACCGACTTCCAGGAGTACGGCAGCCCCCAGGTCTACGAGAACGGCATCACCCCCTCCGACCTTTCTCCGGACCCGAGTCTCCCCCCAAGCTGCCCTCCGACGCCTCTGCAGCCCTGGAGGGGGGACCCTCGGCGGACTTGGGCCCCCCTGGAGAACGGGGGTCCCCGCCAGCTCCTCCCGGAGGCCTCCGACCCAGAGGACGAGTGGGGCTGCCGGGGCAGCTTCCCGTCTCGGACACCGGGGTTTGCCCCCGAGGGGCTGTGGGAGCGGGAGGAGGAGCAGGGACCGCTCAGCAGCTACGAAGCGGAGGAGGAGGAGGAGGAAGAGTACGAGGGGGTCCCCCGGCGCCCCCAGCTGTGCAGCCCGGCCAGCGGCAGCTCCGGCAGCCTGCGGGAGGAGGAAGAGGAGGAGGAGGAGGAAGAAGAGGAAGAGGCAGCTTCCAGGCCTTATCCTGGGGAGACCCAGGTGGAACCAGCACCGGCGGGAGTTTCTGGGGGCCCAGAATTGGAGAACGAGGAACTGCTTGGGGGCGCAGGGGCCTTCGTGGTAGAGCGAGAGGAGGCCCTCGGAGCGGCGCGGAGAAGGGAGAGACAGGTAAGGGTGCAGAGCGGACAACATAACGGAGGGCTCTGGTAAATTCGCTCCCGCTGGAGTGTAGCCCACAAGGAGAGGGGCAGGGAGCCAGGCGCCCTGCAGATGTTTCGGACTACAACTCCCATAAGCCCCAGCCAGCATGGCCAAGGGCTGTAGTCCCGAACATGTGGAGGGCTCCGGGTGGCCCACCCCTGCGCTACGCTGTGTAGGATTTGGAACAGAGCACGCCAATCTTTCCGCAACAGGGAAGAGACTTGAGTGGGACGGTAAGTGTTACAGCAACCGCTGAAAGGAACCAGGGCTCTCGAGTCCCATCCCCAAGGGATCGAGGCACAGAGAGGCCCTGGAGAGGGGAATGTTCAGGTCCCGCAGAAAGGCGATGCTTCTGCTCTGTAATACTGTGAACACACGCAGATTGTCCACCCGCGCTCGGGCTACGATTTCCAGAAAGGCTTTTCCACCTTTTCAGAGTTTGCGGACGGAAGCTGTGGGCCTAGCAGGCGGGCTTCGACCGGTGAAGCTTCCCCCAGCAACTGTATGCTGGGGGCAAAAACTGAGCCAGTTGGATTTCTGTCTGTCATGCAGTCCTTAAAGGCACAGAGCCTGTGTCTGTTAAAGGGGGACAGGGCAATTGCTACAGCAGTAGAGAATAGAACGTAGGCCTCGCCCCACCGTACAGCTGCCACCAGCTCCCTGGCGGTCTCTCCCCCGCCACTGAGCCCACCATCTGCTGCCCCCGCCTCTCTTTTGCGCTACTACACCCACAAATTCTTGGATTCTCAAATGTTGCTGCAACAAACGTCCCCGAATTGAATAACAACAAAGCCCCAAAGGAATCTGGGGCAGTGGAACTCGTCGCTGCGCTTCAGCGTCCTTCAGGCAGGGACTCCCCAGAGGTCCCAGAGCCCTGCGGAGAGTTGGAGACATACGCCCCATCAGTTTTAAAAAAAAAAACCCACATGCAGTGTGTGTGATTGGGATTGCAGCATCCAACTGGAATCTACAAAACGAAAATATCCCACAAGGTCGCCCCCACTTCTGGGCCAAACTCCCCTTTCCATAGCCGGGGACGGAAGAACCCCCGGGGCCTCGATGCTGAGCATCCCCAGTTGTAATCCAGTAGGGTCCCCCCCCCCCCCGAACTAGGAATAGGGTCCAGAATCCTGCCTCAAGGCCCCCCCATGCTAGCCTGTTAAATTAGCCTTCCCCAACCAGGTGCTCTCCAGGCGTTTTGTACTATGCCTCTCATCATCACCAGCCAGCATGGCCATGATGGGCATTGTAGTCGAACACATCTGGAGTGCCCCCAGATGTTGGGGAAGGCTGCGTTAGATCCTGGTTCCCTTCTGGTGTAGGCCCGGAGCGGAGAGCCCTCCTTGCCCACTCTAAAACAGGATCTCCGTTCTCTTCTTGAAACAATGATATCATCTTCTAGACCCCACTGCCCTAGAGAACAGGCGCTTTGGGCTTCCAGCACTGGGCCCTCCCCTTTTTTTCTCCTCCGCTCCCCATTCGCTATTCATTGAGCTGCATGTTTTGTTCTGGTTCCCCCCCCCCCAAACACACACTCTTTATCTGGACCTAGAAGTGATGCTGAAAAAGAGGTGTGGGAGGGACCGTAGGGGGAGCCTCACAGCCGGCCTCCAATGGGGATTGGCTGGCATTCTTCTTCCCGTCTCATAGCAACCTGCATCCCTCACTCAGCAGCCGAGGCAGCATCCTTTCGGCCCCTCCTTCCCCACTGCAGCATCGCTGCCCCGCCCATCGAGAGAGCGCCGCAGTGGGGGACACTGGGAGGCGCTGGCAGGCACGACTGCAGATCATAAATAATCCAGAGGCCCTGGTTGGAACAGGGAGAGAGCAGTCTGAGAGCCGCCGCGTCCCCCGGGGCCCTCTCTGCCCTTTCTGCAGGAGGGGCGGGTGTCTGGGCCATGGGCCAAGTCGAACATGATCCCATCGGTGTTGCTGCCGAAAGCCACGCCGGCGCCTAAGCGCCACTTTTCTGAGAAGGACCACCCCATGTGGTTTGGCTTCCCCCCCCCCCATACATTATCCCCCCCCAAAAAACCCCACCCTGTTTAGTGGGACTTCACAGGCAGTCCGGAATGCTTACTCACGAGTAATTGTCCTGCTCGTCATTGCTGGTGTGAATCCGGACTAGGCAACGTGGTGCCTGTGAACACCAATATGCCCCCGGAGGGCCCAACCCTCCCACTTTTTTTTTAATTAATACATTTTCTTTCCAGCAGCCGGGATTGCTGTGAAAGAGGTTTCTGTTGGTGCTGAAAACTGTGGGTTCAAAGGAGTCATGCTGGGGCTCAGGCCCCACCCCTGCCTTGGACTCAGTCTTTTGGGCAGGGCGCTTTGTCCTTTGCCCTGCCTCTCATGGCAGCCATTTTGTGGTGGTGCCCAGGACAAGTTTCTCAAATTGCCAAATGTGCCCTCAGCCCCAAAAGGGGTTGCCTGCCTCTGGTAACAACTGCACCCTTGTAAAGAACGGTGGATGGACCCAGCAAGTTATTTCACACACAACCCACCTCCAAGTTCACTGCAACAAGGAAGGGGAACGGGGCCTTCAGAACATAACGTAAGGACTACCATGCTGGGTCAGGTCAAGGTTCAGTATTCTGATTCTGTGCTGAATTTCGTTTCTGCTCCGAGTTTGAGTGTGACGCAGGCCGGTCTCTCTGCCTGACCCTCCCCTTTCTCTCTTGCAGGGAGCCCACCCGTTGGTTGTTGCCGCTGTCCTGTTGGTTGATGTGAGCCTGGCCTACCTGTTCTCACTTCTCCTCACTTGAGATGGGTGGGGGCAGGGGGGCTGCTTTTGACCCCGTTTCCTCCTCCCTCCCCCCACAGCAATGGTTTGGTAACAGACTCTTATCCATCTTCTGCCTTTCTACCTGTCCCCCCCCTTCTCTTTTTTCACCTGTTCCCCACCCCCCCACCCCCGTTGCAGCCTCCTAACCCTCGACCTTTCTAGATTGTTTACATATGAAGGGCTCTCTTTCTATCGGAGATTTCTCTGTTTTTTCTTGCTGTCTCTCCGAAACTACGACGACCTCCCATCTTCACCTCACTTTCCCTGGTCTTTTCATCCAGCTACAACATCCATCTTTCTCAACCACACCTTTTGACACATTCGTTTTCGTGTCCTTTTAATTTTGGGGAGGGGACCGTCCTACGACTGGACTGAGGCATCAGGATGAGCTTTAGACTTGTGGGGCTGTGAAATTTAGTCAGGGCTGCTGACTCCAGGGAGTCCTGATCTACCTGCCTGCCATGACGTTGCCCCACCCCGCGTTCCTAAAGGGTCAATTCAAAACTCTCTCCCCTGCAACCTTAGGAGGATTGCTTTGGGGGGGGGCACAGGGGGTGCTATTCAGCAAACTACTCCTCCCCAACCCTTATAGTGCACATGAACAATAATTATTTATCTCACACACATACACACACCTGAGATGCTCCCCTGAAATTCAGCAGTAGAGAGAAGGGGCCAATCTGATTCCTTTACAAAAAGGGTACAAATTCCTCTCTGTTCCCTGTCCCCTTTTGTAGCAGTCGATGGCACCGTTGGCAGGAGGAGAGAAAAGAATCCCGGGTGGAATCTTGAAAGACTTTGCGAAATTTCAGGAGCATTCAAGGGGAAGGCTTTGTCTTGCTCTCCTTTTTCCATATTCATATTTTCACTCCTCTCTTTCTCTCTTTCTATTTCTGTTTCTCTCTTTCTATTTGCCACCTCCTTTCCCTGAGGGAACCGGAACCTTCTTTTCAAACAAAAACAAACAAAAGAAGAAACAAACAAAAAAAAAGTTAACTTTTTATTTACGCTTTTATAAACATTTTTCTCGCAGCGTTTGAATAATTAAAAAAAAAACATTATAAATTAACGAGAGGGTGAAAGGGAGATTCCTGTTGCTTGAGAGAAATGGGATTTCACAAAGGGGCTGTGTGATTCCCACAAACAGGAAGTCCAAGTCGTGGAAAAGTGGGTGTTGCTGGACCAAACTAGGAAATGCCTCTTCTGGCAGCAAAATTGTGTCCAGGCGAAAGGTAGGATGCCCTGCTATGTATATGGCGGGGCAGAGCACCCCCTTGGGGTGCCCCCTCCACCAAAATGGGGGAAGGATCCCAAAGTATTGGATGAAGCACCTTGATAGCGTAAACCGGAAACTCCGGCATTAGGACAAAGGGACCCATGAAGGAAGTCCCATCTCGCAGAAGGTTTGAAGAAGGAAGGAGCTGACAGTGGAAAAGGAGATAACTTGCCTTCTAGAGGGTAAAAGAGTTGACCCCTATGGGGGAAAAACAAGAAGTTTGTGCCTTTGGAAAGGAAAAGTGCAATAGGAGAGACCCTGCAATAGAGGGGGCAAAAAAGGAAGTCCCACCTTTTTCCAGGGTGCTCGGAGTGCAATACAGGAAGTCCTGCCTTCCAGATGGCAAGGAGAGGCATTTTAAGGGCAAAAGATGCTAAAAGAGGGCTTTAAAGGGAGGGGGCTTTGTGGCCCCTGATATATCCGTTCGTTTTGTGGGTGACTGGGAGCCAGAGAGGAGAATGGATAGAGACAGGATGACGGTGGAGGTCCTCTAGTATATTACGGGGTGTCCTCCACAAGGAATCTCCCACTCAGCCCCTCCCTGGATTCTGCATGAGGAAGCGACTGATCCTTTGCTGTGTGCCATGTATACTGAGAATGTCTGTATAGCTGACAAAAACAGGAAAAAAATTAAACCCTTCCCTACAGTTTTCTACTGCCTGCCCCCCTCTCTTCCAGTGCTTTGCTCCGGCCTTGATCCGAAGAATTCCCCTCCCACCTTATCCCCCTCTTCTTCCTCTCCCTGGTTTGCCTTTTTGACTGGATATTTCTTATTTCATGTCTTTGGGATTGAAAAAAAAAAACATTAAATAAGTCTTGCAGGAAAAAGAATAATTTAATAAAATATATTAATAAAAAAAATTGAAACAGAGTGTTTTATTTGTGGGAACCAATCCCAGCCATTCCCTCACCCACTAGTATTTTGCTAGACAAAAGGGTTTAATCGGCAGTAAAGCTCAGCCTCAGAATGTGTGAACTACTAATGAGAAGGGTATCTGTGAGCATGTGCAGAGTGTCTTTCTATCCCCTCTGAGTAATCAGCCAATTGCCATACATCCAAGAGTAGGGCTGTGCCTGTCGCGGGTTTATGCCCATATATAAAATGATCAAGGGGGTGGAGCAACTCCCCTAAGAGGCAAGGTTGCAAAATCTGGGATTGTTAAGCTTAGAAAAAAGGCGAGTAAGGGGAAACATCACAGAGCTGTGCAAAATTATGCATGGTGTGGAGAAAGAGGATAGGGAGACATTTTTCTCCCTCTCATAATACTGGAACCTGGGATCATCCCATGAAGATGACTGATGGGAGATTCAGGACAGGTAAAAGGAAGGACTTCTTCACAAAGCACAAAGTTAAACTATGGAATTCATTCCACAAGATGTATTGATGGCCACCAATTGGGATGGTGTTAAAAAGGGATTGGACACATTCATGGAGGAGAAGGCTATCAATGGCTACTAGTCCTGATGGCCCTAAATGCTACCTCCAGTATCAGAGGCAGTATGCCTATGTACAGCAATTGCTGGGGAACATGGGCAGGAGGGTGCTGTTGCACTCATATCCTGCTTGTGCGTTTCCCTTGGGCAGCTGATTGGCCACTGTGTGAACAGAATGCTGGACGAGATGGACCCTTGGTCTGATCCAGCACGGCTCTTATTTTATTAGTTTTTATGTGTGTGTGTTTGCATTTGCCTATATA
Organism: Shinisaurus crocodilurus; assembly: GCA_021292165.1. Lineage (NCBI taxonomy): Eukaryota > Metazoa > Chordata > Lepidosauria > Squamata > Shinisauridae > Shinisaurus > Shinisaurus crocodilurus. The sequence goes on along the minus strand of CM037877.1, from coordinate 295,767,044 downwards.
AGACAAGGGAAGCAGTGGATTTTATGCATCGTATTACATGCTATAAACTATGATCTGTCTGTGTCAACTAAAATTTGCCTCCCATTTGTTTGTTTGTTTGAATATTTAGATCCCCAAGGGGATCCACGGGGCAGCTCACATCCATCAAAGTAAAAACAACAAAAACAGCAAGGTAACACAACTGCTTGAGAACCCAAAATTGTAAAAAGCAGTGCAGTACTGATACTAGGCAGCTGAGCCTGAATCAAACTGCATCAGAGAACGGCCTAATAAAAATTGTGTCCAAACAGAAGTGTTTTGATTTCATACGAGCATGCTTATGGAACGTATTACCTGGATTTCCCTCTACAGGGAATTTCACAACTTAGGTGTCAAACCAACGAAAATGCTCATAAGCTGGTGGAACTAGCGATGCAGAGGCGGCTTCAATTCTCCCATCATGATGCTCCTTGGGGTATAAGAGCAGATCAAGGGTCCATCTAGTCCAGCATTTTGTTCACACACTGGCCAACCACTATGCATAATTTTATTTTTCCCGGGTACGCTACTTCTTCCTGATACCTCCTGCAAGCAAGTTTCAGCCTGGGTTTCTGAGAGATGATACGAGTTAAAATCATGTTTCTGTCATTATGTGGCATATGGTAAGGTAGGTTATATTCCCTTGCGTGCCTGTGCATTTTATTTATTCATATAATATAAAGTATATCCCGCTCTTTCCTTCATTACACCAGCCCAATCGAGCTAATAAACCACAACCAGACAAACACAATCAGTTTTCCAACTGTAAAGTGGGAATAACAGTGGCCTTCCTCACAGGGCTGTTTCTAGGTCCACAGGCTGCAAAACAGTTTTTTCCCACATTCCAGCTCGCATGCTGTATATGTGTTTTTAAATGATAAACTGACTGAATTATTTAGTGCACACACAAAAAATTCCTTTGCTGAATTGCAACAGCTTTTCTGCCCTCTGCCTGATTTCATGCAGATGGGGGAGCCCAGAGGGAGGGAGAAAACGGGGCTGGGAGGGGGGGATTGTTGGGAAGATGGAAAGAGCGTGGGGGTGAGGGAAACCCTCTGCAAGTGATCAGTTCAGACCTCTTGCCAGAGCAAACTCCTCCCAGCAGCCTGCTAGGAAGGGAGCAGGGGGTGGCAGAAAAAGAAGGGAGAGAAAAGGGGGTGGCAGAAAGAAAAGGGGATGGCAGAGGAGGAGACAAAAGGGGTGGCAGAAAGAATGAAAGCAAAAGGGGTGGCAGAAAAGAGCAAGAGAAAAGGTGAGGGGAAAGGGTGGCAGAAAGCGACAGAGTGAGAACAAGGGGGTAGCAGAAAGAGAGGAAAGGAGGCAGAAAGAGAAAAGGGTGGCAGAAAAAGTGAGGAAAAGGCGATGGCAGAAGGGGCGGCAGAAAGAGAGAAAAGGGGTGACTACCCACTTTTGTCTCCATCTCCGCCCGCCCACCTCTGGCAGGCAGCCCCTGACAGGTTACCCCAGAAGAAATACAGCCCTTGACAGAAAAAAGCTTCCCCAACCCTGTTTTAGACAAAGGGGAACCAATCCATTTCGTGAATATATGCATTTTGCTTGGAGGACGAAGGAAGGAAGGATGGAACTAGCTACTCCGGTTGGTTTTCAGCCTTAACTGCTCACCCAAACCTGACAGGGCTGCCTGTGCCTTTCTAGCCCTTCCTCTTGACTATCCATATCAAGATGGCTTTTCTAGCCCTGTTCTCTATTCTTAGGGGAGGAAGGAGACGATCTAGAAAGTAGCACCTCTGTGGTTGACCCACTGAGAAAACACGCACAGAGAGAAACTATCACATGGAGCCTCTCACCGGTGAGCACAGAGCTATGAAAAGTTAGACGGAACGACCCCCTTTGTTCAGATCTGATATTTCCGGGTTCATATTAAGAAGCCATTTTTTTAAATGTGCCCCCCCCAACGACGAAATGAGAGCCCCCCCCATAGAAATCAATGGCGAAATCCGGGGTGTGGGTGCTGCTGTGACTGGGAAGCAGCGTATCCACGCCCAAAGAAATGGTACCATCTGTTTCTAGCCCAGATCTTTTTTAATGTGAGCCTAACCTACCTCGCAGGGTTGTTGTGAGGATAACATGAAGAGGAGGATTATGTAAACTGCCTTACGTTCCTTGCAGGAATAAAGGCAGGATATGTTCACCACTCCGGAATCAACTTAGATATGGAGCAGTACACAAATACTGGATGATGATGATGATGATGATGATGATGATGATGATGATGATGATGATGATGATGATACAGACTTTCAGCGCAACCCATGAAAACCATTGTGGAGGTTGAAGGGGGCTGTGACTGGGAAAGAGCAGCTTATGACAGCCCTGCAGTATAGTCCACTCTAAATACTGCACGCTGGCGGTGAAGCTGAGGTTGAGAGAGTGATTTACAACAACCTTGCGATGTGGCCTCGTCAAAGCATAACCCTATTGCAGGTTGGGGATCGGGCTGAAGCTGAGAGAGGAGCTTGCAACAGTCCTGCAGTATAGGCCAGTGCTGTTATCTCGTGTTGCAGGATGGGTTGAGGCAAAGAGAGAAGTTTTACAACAACCCTGCAGTGCAGGCTACTGGGAATACTGCAAATCAGAGGTGCGGGGGGGGGGGGGGAGGCTGTCTGTATGGCTGGTTTGAGGTTACAGCCTCGAACTCCCACATGCAAAACATCCCCCAGGTCAGCTTTCCCCAACTTGGCAGTGCCAAGTTGGCACCCTTCAGATGTGTTGGACTGCAACTCCCATCATCCCACAGGATGATGGGAAATGTAGTCCAACACATCTCGAAGACACCCGGTTGGGGGGAAGGCTGGTAGAATCTCTAAAAAGGATTAGGATGAATCCTATGCATGTTTGGACAGGGAAAAAAAGAGTCCTACAATTCCCAGCATGCCCCACTCAGGTTGTAAACGAATATCTGACGAGTTTCCCCGCCCCCCTTCTCTGGAAATTCAGGGCTGCTCAGCAGCACACGCAATTCACACGCTCCATTAACTCGCGATAGGATTGAGCCTAAAATGTTTCGCTCGAAAAAAGATCCGAGTTCGAAAGAGCAGGAACTCCAGTTCTTGTTTGGGATGCAGGCCGAGGCGCAATTTAAAATGCAGGATTTCTCCATTGATTCCTATGGGCAACTCTCACTTCCGCCATGGGGGAAACGACTTGATTTTTTATTTTATTTTTTAAAGAGCTATTGAAACCGGAAGTTAGCCTATTGGATCAGTCTATACTGGATCAGACAAACTTAAGAGAAGTAGGGGCGTGGTCTAGTCCTAGACCGTGCCCTCCGTGCTGTGACGCTCTAGATATTTCTCCATGGCCTCTGCTCATGAGGCTTTAGCGCCCCCCTGTGCTTTTCCACGCCTCTCTGAGTCTTTTTTTCTTTCTTCTGTAGGATTTTTTCCTTCTGTCTAAACATGAACAGGACTGGGCCTTAGTCAACTTGGGGGTGTTGCAGTTGGCAGTCCTCATGACCCGGAACGCTGCAGTCTTATACACCACAGGTGGGGAACCTCTTTCAGCCCGAGGCCCACATTCCACTCCCATTTTGGAGAGCTCTCGGGGGGCCACAGAGGCAACCCATACCAGCATCTTGTAGCTTCAAGCTATTCCTGCCAGCAACTAATTCTTAGAAGAGGCATTTAAACTTTTTAGAATGGGGGGGGGGGGGGAAGCTGCACAAAAGTCGGGAAACCACCCAGTAAAGGGGCGTAGCCAGGAGGAGGAAAGAGGTGTGGCCATTTGGGGAATCCCAGAGGGCCAAACTGGGACCCCATGAGGGCTGGATATGCCTTCTTCCCTGGTATCCCCCAGTTCCCCCATAGCTACTATGGAGACTTATCTGGGAGTAAGTTCAGTTGCATTTAATAGGCATGTGCAGGACTGCAGTTGTCAATAGCTTAGAGGTGTAATCCTATGCATGTTTGGGGGGGGGGAGTCCTACAACTCCCAGCATTACTGTGGAGAAACGAGCCTTTGGGGGTACACACACACACCTCATGTGTGAACCGGCTGGGGTGGGGTGTGCATAGTTAGCATGTAGAGAAAAGAGTTTTTAGGGTTCCTGCATGCATGCATGCAGGAACACACACACACACACACACACACACACACACGCCTCCTCATGAGTAAACCAGGTGGGGGCTGGGAAGAAGCAAAAGGTGCATGGAACATGAGATGGGGCCTGGCGTCTAGAGGTCTGGAGGAGCCAGGCTGAGGGCATTCATATGCATAGTTCAAGCCATGACTCACAGTTCCCTTTCCCTCTGCCTGGCCAGTTCCCTCCCCCCTGCCTGGCCAGGTGAAGTTCAAATTGATTGGCTGAAGCAAGAAGGCTACAGAAAAGGGGAGGGGGAAGAACTATTTCCCCACATGTAGCCTTTGTTCTTGGTCAGTCTTTTGGTAGGGTGCCCGGCATGGCAGCGTGCCAACGAGGGGCCCGAGCCTTTAGGGGGGGGGCCCTCAGGAACCGACCCCAGGCAGCCCCTGGTAAAATTAGCTGGTTGGAGGGCTCTAGAAAGGCAGGACTGTGCTGGATCTAACCCTTGAAGCGAACACCCTCAGGTAACAGGTGTGTGTGCCTGAGAGATCTTAAGGAATCAGGTCTTTGTTATTTTGCAGCTTTACTGTGTACTAAAGTGTCTCTCTTTAATTTGTGTGCTTCTCTCATTTCCCTAATCTTGTTGTAAATTGCTACCAGAAATAAACCTTGTCTTGGTTTCACCCCAAATAGGTTTTGTAGTACTCTGTGAGTTCAGTATCTAAATCCAGGTTACAGATATGAAGGCGAGTCCCTAAACAGAGATCCAAGAAGGATTGCAGACAGCTGAGGCTGGCAGTCTAGTATCTTGAGATCTCAGAGGGTCTTGGTTCCTTTGCCAGCAGGCAAGGGTGAGGTGGTGGCAGGTCAGTCAGCCCCCCTTCCGGGCCACATGGTGGCAAGTGCTGAGTTTCCTTTTGAGGGAGGAAAGGGTGGAGGTCTGGCGGGCCAGCCAGCCCCCCCTCTTCCTCCATAATTACCCAGCCAGCTAAGTTGGCTGGGGAATGCTGGGAGTTGTAGGACTCCCCCCCCCATCTAATATGCATAGGATAGTTCCCTTAAACGTTAAAGGCTCCCATTGTAGTATTAACTGCTGATCATCACAACGCCGCCCTGAACTAAAAGTCCCTGAGTGGGAAGGTCATTTTCCGGATCTGGCCAGCAGAGGGCGCCCCTGGGTCCAGATACCTGCAGACGCTCAGGTGAGTTTACCTGGCTGGAGATCAGGCTGTTGTCCGGAAATGAAATAAGTTGACTAAGCAGAAGGGGAGCCAAAGAGGGGGTTGCCAGCTCTGTTCCCCGCACCCTATTTCCCAGAAACATCTGAGGGTGTGAACCAAAAGAGAGAGTGCTAAGTGGACCTCTGGACAGGTGAGGAGGAGTTTGGAAAGGGGGGGGGGACGTCATCCCAAAAGAGAGGGTGCTAGCACTGGAGAAGGAATTCGGGTTGTGGGCTTTCTGGTGGCACTACATGTGTATCTTTGCTTGTTGCTCATTTGTATATATGCAGATTCATTCAAAATATGCACAATTTAAACTGTCCATCAAACTGGAAAGTGTTTGTGTGGAATGGGGGAGGGGGGAAACCCAGTTGGGTAGCCTTTGAAACAAAACCCTAAATGGCTCTGCTCAGTTTAAGGTCAGTATTTGGAGGGCCTACACACCGAAGGGAGTGTTGAGCGTGCAGAGGGAAAGGGCGGGGGGGGGAGCTGGGGAGAAAGTGTGGGACGGACGGAGTTCCAGGGAACAAAATGGTGCCATGTGGGACTGGGTGGGTGAATGGTATTGTCTGGTGCTGGAGTGGGGAGTTTAAGCACTTCACAAAGAGTCGTTAATGCTTTCTGAGCTCCCTCCGCAAGATTTGACTCTGGTATTCTGCTCTGGTGTGTCTGCAATAATGACCACTGCCAGGGTCAGCCCAAAATATTTTTTGGGTTGAGGTGGAGCGGCCCCTTCCCCACAAGGTGCATAGCACGGACAGCTGGCCGAGTTATTTTGGCGCCTGAAGCAGAAAATTCCACAAGCGCCTTTCCCTGCAAATAATACTAGCAATAATACTAGCAGCAATTATTATTATTATTATTATTATTATTATTATTATTATTATTATTATCATCATCATCATCATCATCATCATCGATTTGCTGCTCTTTCATGACACCCCAAATCAGCTGCCGGAGGTAGCTCCTTGCTCTTCCCTGATACTCTCCATAAACATGAACCAAAAGTGTGGGGGAAAGCTGCCCTTCAACTGTAACAACCCTGTGAGGTAGGCGAGGCTGAGAGTCAGTGACTGGCCCAAAGTCACCCAGTGAGCATCCGTGGCTGAGTGGGTGGGGACCAGAACCCGGATCTCCCAAGTCCCAGTCCAACACTCTCACCACTGCACCCCACTGGCTCTTACCAATTGTGGGTACAGCCAAAGGGTGTTAACTAATCAGCATCAGAGAGAAGTCGTTGGGGTCCAACCCTAACAGGAGGCCTCCACATAGCCTGTCAAGGAAGCCCTAAGCCCTCATCCCAGATGTGTGGGGTATAGGGAGAATAGTCACTCTGCACTGCCTCAGAGGTACGTTTGTTATTACTTCCAGTGTTCCAGGCATGGATCCCCTGTGTTTTGCAAAAAGTTCAAACCCACTTTTGTGTGTGTGTATTTTGCAAAAAGTTCAGACCCACTTCCCTAAGTGTGCAGTTTGGGGCACGGGCAGGCAGAATGTAGATCGGGATCCAACTGATAGATCTCCGGGTGGTTTGCAGTAGATCTCCAAGGGGTTCTGACTTTAACGAGAACAAGGGGATAATGCAACACACTTCTTCCATGGCTTCCCTAATTGCTAATTGCTTATTTCTCAGCCTCAGTGTTTCTCATCTGTAAAATAGGTGTCCTGATTGAGCTTTTGCTCAGTCAGATCTCAGTCCAGCTCCGCTGGGCAGTTTTACAGTCTTGTGTTCGAATCCCTGATAACTCACATGTGGATGTTTATGTATAAAGATATAGATAGAAATCCACATGCAAGTGCTGTTGTGTACCAAATTATCTCTGCCCACCCCTTGAATTCCACTTCCCCTCTCTAGGATGCCGGAAGCACCCCTCACATTACCGGTCCTGATCCGGACCATCCGGAGTGCACGGACCCAGGCGGAGGAGCGGGAACTGGTCCAACGAGAAAGCGCCAAGATCCGGGGAACCTTTCGAGGAGACGAACCCGACACACGGGCCTCCAACTTGGCCAAGTTGCTCTACATCCACATGCTGGGCTATCCTGCTCACTTTGGACAGGTGCGTATCTGCGACCGGGTTCAGATAGCACGATAACACAAGGACACGATGGGTTGAGCGTGGGTTGTTGTTGAAATGTGGGTTATTGTGTTGCCTGAACCCGGCTAACAAACCGTGAAGGGAACCCACGGTTTGTTGTTGGGCTGTGAACTGCGGGTTGTTCACCAGGGTTTGTTATCTCGGCTGGTTTCAGACAACACGCTAACCCGCCTTTCAACAACTCGCGGTTCAGTGACAACCCACACTCAACCCTTGAGAGTGGGTTAGCGTGTTGTCTGAACCCACTCTGCATGAGAAACCTTACATTCGTGGATTGTTTTATTTATTTTTACATATATATATACTGTGAAGGATCACTAGCAGGATCCTTTGCGTGAGTTCGGCGCTTAACGGGTTAACCGGCACTGAGTTACAGCCCGTACGAGCGCTGGCGACCACCTGAGAGGCTTTCGCGCACAAGAGGAAACCGCAGCCCTTTAAATGACCAAATAAGGCTTTTATTTGTTTATACAAAACACAGAGCGGAACTAACAGCTCTCCAGGAATACTACAATGTCCACACAACCTTAGTTGACCCCTGCGTTACTCAATGAACAGGCTCCTAGGCTAGCGGATTGAATCTGGTCAATTACCTCAGATCAGAGACTCTACGTTAGTCAGTTTCAGCCTGGCTCCGGGTCGGCCGATCCGGGGATGAGAATGGCGTACTCGGCTGCCGCTTGAAGGACGAATCTGGCCCCGACGTACCCTGGGTTCTCAACAACCCTCTACCGGAAGGGAGAGGGGTTTTCTACCCCTGAGTTCCCGCTCTCCCCACCCTCCAGGTCAGGTGGGGGCTTATGCCTGCCCCTTCGTGTCAGGTGGGCTTATTCCTGCCCGGGGAGAAGGTGACGTACTGGTACTTCACAGCTCTTTGAGACTGCCCTGATAGTTTGATGGTCCTTGATGGTCCTTCCTGGGTTTTTGTGGATCTCCACCGAGACTCTTCCTGGTTGGGGATGACGACCTGTCTGGCTGCTTCTCCTGTGACTTCATCCCTCCTCCCTCGCCCCCTCCCTTAGGGGAAGACCGTGTGTGTGTGTGTGTGTGCAGACTTGTGTTGGGCTTTCTCCACATATACGTATATATCCCTCCCTTGAAGGCAACCTGGCTCCCTCCAGATGTTTTGGGCTACAACTCCCAGCATTCCTGACCATTGGACATGCTGGCCAAGGCTGATGAGAGCTGAAGTCCAACCCATCTGGAAGACAGCAGGTTGGGGAGGGCTGGTGGCTACAAAGTTCTCCCCTACCCCACGTTACCTGCGCAACATGTTATCCCAGTGTTCTCCAACCTTGGGTCCCCAGATGTTTTTGGCCTACAACTCCCAGCGAACACTGTGTTATCCTGTGAGGGTAGGTTTAGCTGAAGTGATGGGGACTGGCCCAGGTGAGCTTCGTGGGGATTTGAACGCGGGTCTCCCGCTTCACGCATGGGCATTCTAACCACAACACCACATTGGCTCTATATGCAGCTACCCCACCCCAAAACCTTTGCTAAAAACCCCAAATGCCAGCCAGCACTGCCCAGCAACTCATAAAGGTCCAAGTGGCATTCCACCCACCCACCAAAAAAGTCTTCAACTTTTGAATGGAGAGGTTCTGGGGGTTAGGCCTGCTCGGCCGTTACACTTTTCTCACCAGGAAATCCTTCCTTAGCCGCCCCTATGGCTCACGCTGGCTCAGCTTGTCTGAGCGTGGAAAGCTAAGCAGGGTCAAGCCTGGTTATTACTTGGATGGGAGACCCCTCCTCTAGTTTCCTGCATTGAGCAGGGGGGTTGGACTCAATGGCCCTGCAGGCTCCTTCCAACTCTATGATCTATGAAATCTATGATTTGTGGAGGCCAGTTGTGATTTCTCACTGTGTGAAAGGAAAGCACACACTGTGCATGCTCAGAAACACTCTTGCAGGGGTTGAGCTCTGGCACTGAAAAACAGGTCCAGGGGCTAAGTGTTGGCTTAAACAGAGCCCTGCACCCACACCAAGCACCCCAATGAGTTCTGGGAAGCCTCCTTTGACCCGTTTGTATATGCATTCACCATGCGCCCACGCCTGGTTTTGTGCATTGGGACCTACCTGTCGGGTGGGGGGGTGGGATGTCGCTAGTATAATGCTGGGTTGTTGCCAGATTAAAGAAATCTTGAGCTGTAATCCATGGATTACGCTTGGGTGTGACGAAGATAATGGTTATAAAAGGCGGGGTGGGAAAGATACTTTAGTTTTTAGGTGGGGCATGTGCCTGTCATAGATTTCATAGATCATAGAGTTGGAAGGAGCCTACAAGGCTATCTAGTCCAACCCCCCTGCTCAATGCAGGAAACTAGAGGAGGGGTCTCCCATCCAAGTAATAACCAGGCCTGACCCTGCTTAGCTTTCCACGCTCAGACAAGCTGAGCCAGCATGAGCCACAGGCCTGTATATATGCTAAGGGCCCTCTTCAGAGAGGCATCCCTTTCTGTGTGAGAGCCAAAGGGGACCTCTAGGTTTGAGGGGGGACCCTCATAGAAGTCCCCCCCCCTCTGGTGGACCCCCTTGACCTTGCCTGGTGGCAGCAGTAGCTGGATCCGAGAGCTGCCGCTTTAATTCCCCCACAATGCCCCTTACTTAGCATTGCTGAAGGGCATTGTGGGATTGAAATGGTTCCCAGACCTGGCCACTTCTAAGAAGGGTGGCATAGGACAGACATCGGTGTAGGCCCTGCCGACTAAACTGTTGGGGCGGGGAGGGCTCTTCTAAAATGGGGCCTGCCATCTGTAGCTCTTGTAAGATTAAAGATATCTAATTAACGTTGTTCAAAAGACAAGCGTGTCACCTGATTATCTGGCGATGCCTTTTCGGTCAATCCTAACTAATTCATCGATTAAAGGCTGCAGCCCGACTATAATGCATTTTGATTACTCCTGCCGCAACCCAGATGGAGTGCCTGAAGCTCATCGCCTCCCAGCGATTCCACGAAAAGCGGATCGGCTACCTTGGCGCTGCCCTCCTATTGGATGAGAAGCAGGACACTCACCTTCTACTGACCAATAGCCTCAAGAAGTGAGGGGGTGGACCTTCTGAAGGGGGGCTTCGAGCGGGGACAGGTGGTCCCGTCCCGTCACGGTTGAGACCAGATCTGGGCGGGGGAAACACCACCTCTTCTTTAAGGTTATGGTTGGATGAATGGGACCAACCTGGGATTTAGGGGTAAAGCGGTGATTCCGGTTTGGGGTGTTGAGGATTTTGGGGGAAGGCACCAGCATGTAAATTTGGGGGGAAACCTTAAGTCAAGGGGAGCCAAGTTTGGGGGTGCTTGGAAGTGTGGCTTTGGGATATTGGCTAGCCCAGCTTTTCCAAACCCGATGCCCTCCAGATGTGTTGGACCACAACCCCCCCCATCATCCCCAGTCAGCCTGGCCAGTGGAATGATGGGAGTTGTTGTCCAACACATCTGGAAGGTACCAGGTTAGGGACGGCTGGGCCGGAATGCAGCTGCTCACTCGGAAAAACGTCCATCTTTCATGGGACAAGAAAATGGTGGCGGCTGTTGGAAAGTCTGTGGGGTGGAATTTGAAAGGGTGGGGGACAAGGACTGAGGGGGGAAGGCATGGAGAGTTTGGAAGCCCCACCTGGAGGGAGAGAGGAAGGAATCATTTGGGTGCCTGGAAGGAAGCGGTGAGGGCCAAGGACTGGGTGTTGGAGAGGATCTCTCGTCCCCCCCCTTTTCATCCCTCCCCCCTTTTCCTCTCACCAGCGACCTCCTGCACTCCAGCGCCTGGGTGCAGGGCTTAGCGCTGAGCACCCTCGGCTCTCTGGGCTCTGCGGCGATGCTCCGGGACTTGGCTGGCGAGGTGGAACAGCTGGCCAGGGTGGCACAGCCCTCGGTGCGAAGGAAGGTGAGGTGCGACAGATGCACCCCAAAACTGGATAGCACCCCCTTTTTCCTTTGTAAGCTGCTTCTATGGCGTTCACTTTAGAGACTCTGTGAACCTTCCCCAACCAGGTGCACTGGACTACAACTCCCATGTTGGCTGTGGAATGATGGGAGCTGTAGTCCAACACATCTGGAGGGCACCAAGTTCGGGAAGGCTGTGCTCTAGTATCCCCCACTCCTGGCTTCTTTTATTTATTTATTTATTTATTATTCTTGAACCCATCAGTTCGATCTGGTGGTTAATTTCTAATCCATTGTTTAATTTTCTATGTAATTACTTGTTTGGTTGGGTTTTGTTTTGTTTAAAAGAAGTGTCTGAAAGCCACTCTCTAGCCTCCAAGATGGGGGTAGGTGGATGGGGGGTGGGGAAGGAGAGGCTCTCTGCTCATGTTCAGAGGTACTCTTTACTCATTTGAAAGCTGGCTACAAATTAAGGGTTGCATCCAGGATTTGACATCCACAAGAGGGAGGGATCTTCCGCCCAATTTGCGGGGATCCCCCTCCCCCCCACATGCACACCACAGCTCACCCGTTCAACAGGGTCTCCTGACTCTCTGTGTAGCATCTTCATGTGGGTGTTTAGGGAAAAAGCAGAGTGCCTCGCGTGTGTGAGATGGAAGATTTAAAATCCTATTCCTGTGTGCAGACGCCCATAAATCCACACACAGAAGTTCAGATCCTTCTCCCCCTCTCCTTGCGCAGCATTCCAGCATTTCGGTTCTCAGCCAGCTCCATGTAATCTGACACCAGCTCAGTTTCCTCCTTTTGCAGATTAATCCAAGTAGCAAGGAAATAACTCTGTAAACTCCACAGGTCTATTCTACCTGTTTATTTACTTTAGCAAGTATATTCTACAGAGCATACATTTCCTAGTTACAGTCCATGTGCAGAGTACAATGCATAGCAGGCATTTAATCCAGTGGAGCAAGGTATTTACTCCACCTCAGCGAAGACATTACATGATTGCATTAGTCCAGCAAGCACTAGTCAGAAGACATGAGTGAAGAGAGTGAACAGTCCTGTTCCTCTCTCAACATCAAAGACAATGGCAATGGCTACAGACAGCAAAACAAGACAGTACGTCACCAGAAAGCATAAACCATGTGACAGGCTCATACTGTTTCCCATATCCTCTAGTAACCCCTGCGAAAGCACGAGATTCATAGAAAGACTCAACAAACTTGTTTATTGCCAGTCTGTACCTTGCATGTGTAAACAATGTGCTCCAGCTTGTGAATGTGATACATATCACAACATCCCCCCACAAGCTGTAGTACATCTTGTTTACATTTACTCAATGAGGCCTAGTGCCGTCATTAGTTTCCTGTGTCTTACTACAGGCAATGGTTTTGTGAAAAGATCTGCCACCATTTCCCCTGTTGCACAGTACTTGAGTGTGACCCACCCTTTTTGCACACAGTCCTTTACATGAGAGTAACAAACATCAATGTGTTTGGTTCTTGGCCTACATTTTTCATGGAGAGCCATGCTTATGCAAGCCTGGTTGTCCTCGAAAATTGTAACAGCCTTGTCTACTGGTATGTGCATATCAGCAAACAGTTGTTTGAACCACTCAATCTCATTACATGCTTGAGATAAACTGATGAATTCAGATCCTGCGCTAGATACAGCCACACAAGATTGTTTGCGAGTGTACCAGTCAATTATTATTATTATTATTAATATTTATTTATCGCCCGTCTGGCCGGCAACCGGCCAACCTGGGCGATGTACACACAATAAAATACATAAATACAATAAAATAAAATACATTAAAACAATATAAAAAATTTAAAATCTTAACCCACCCCATATTCCCGCCTGAACAACCAGGTTTTTAATGAGCGACGGAAGCTCATCAGAGAGGGGGCATGGCGGAGGTCACTCGGGAGAGAGTTCCACAGTACGGGGGCCGCCACAGAAAAGGCCCTCTTCCTCGTCCCCACCAGTCTAGCTGCTCTGGCTGAAGGGACAAGGAGAAGGCCATCCGTGGCAGATCTTGTTGAGCGGCCCACTTGGTGTTGCTGGAGACGCTCCTTGAGATAAACTGGACCAGAGCCGTATAGGGTTTTAAAGGTCAAAACCAACACCTTGAATTCGGCTCGGCAAGCAACTGGTAGCCAGTGCAAATCCTTCAGCACTGGCGTGATGTGATCCCGCCGGCAGCTGCCTTTAACCAGGCGAGCCGCCGCGTTCTGTACCAGCTGCAGCTTCCGAACCGTCTTCAAGGGTAACCCCACGTAGAGCGCATTACAGTAGTCTAGGCGAGAGGAGACCAAGGCATGAACCACTGATGGGAGCAGGTTATCATACATTAACACAGTCCCACTTGTAGACTTCCTATCTGTTGCAGACCCCCAATCAGCATCAGTGTACACACAAAAATCTCCCTCTGTGTGTGTTGACAATTTCAGTTTGCAATTCATGGAACCTTTTAAATACCTTAACACACGTTTCACAGCTAGCCAATCATAATTAGAAGGATTTTGCGTTTTCCTGCTAAGTATGTTTACAGCATTGCTGATGTCTGGCCTACTCACATTTGCCAAATATAGCAGGCTTCCAATAACACTCTGATATTTCCCAATATCTTCAAATTCAGTGTTATCTCTGTGTTTCTGATATTCAAGAGTCATTGGAGTGGTAGCTGGGTTACAATTCTCCAATCCATGAATTTCCAGCAATTTCTGAATTTTTCCACTTTGTTCAACCAAGAAAGAACCTTCCTCATCCTGGGATAATTGCATTCCAAGATAGTGTTGTACCAAACCTAGATCTTTCAGTTGAAAGTGTTCTTGCAATTCTTTTGCAATTTTGTCTTTCTGACTTACTGATTCTGTTATCAGCAATATATCATCAACAAAGACCAACAAATACACCCAATGTCGCAGTTCTGTGTGACATGTGTACAGACAGTGATCAGCCTTGCTTTGTTTGAATCCCAAACTAATCAAAACTCTGTCCAGTTTTTGGTTCCAGCATCGAGCTGCTTGTTTTAACCCATATATGGACTTGTGCAGACGACATACAAGACTGGGATTTTCTACAAAACCTTTTGGTTGCTGCATGTAGATTTCCTCCTGTAATTCACCATATAGGAAAGCAGTCTTTACATCAAAATGAAATGCCATCATTTTTCTTTGTGCTGCCAATTTCAACAACAGTCTGACAGTTGCATACCTTGTTGTTGGTGCAAACACGGAATCAAAATCTACCCCATGTTTTTGTGCAAATCCTCTTGCCACGAGTCTCGCCCTGTACCTCTCTACCTGCCCCTGGTGATTTGTCTTCACCTTGTACACCCATTTACAGGTGATGGCCTTGCGCCCTACAGGCAAAGATACTAAACTCCAAGTTTTGTTATCATGCATTGCATTGATTTCATCCTGCATGGCCTCAAACCAATCATCTTTCACCTTTGGTTCCGTGCTCTGGATTTCTTCAAAACTTGTGGTTCTAAAGCTATTTTGAGAGCTTTATGTACAACAGTTTTCCCACTTTGGAATTCATCCTGATATCTAACAGGTGTTTTGCGTTCTCTGGTTGAACGCCTTAGAGATTGTTCACCTCCCTCCTGCTCCTCAGATATCTGCCCAGTGGTTTGTTGTTCCCCAGAAGCTTCCTGCTGTGTTTCAGACATTGCATGCATTGGCAATTCTACCAGCTGTTTCTGGTCATTTGTTTGCTCGTGAAAAATCACATCCCTGCTCAGAATTACCTTGTTGTGGTGTGGTGACCACAACCTGTACCCTTTTATTTCTGCATCATACCCCAGCAGAAAACATTCAAAGCTTCTTGGAGATAGCTTTGTTCTGTTTTGAGCCTGTATATGAACAAAACATTTACACCCAAAAATGCGCACGTGTGCTACCTTTGGTTTCCTCCCATAAAACATTTCATATGGAGTTTTCCCAGTTGTGGTATTGGGTAACCTGTTCAGCAGGTAATTGGCATTTGACAGTGCATCCCCCCAGAAACGGTTTCCCACCTGTGAGTCAGCTAATTGAGCCCTCATCATTTCTTGTTCTGTTGTGACTGTCAGCTACACCAGTTGAGTTTTGTGCCGTGACTCTGTGCCCAATGCCCTCACTTTCCAAGAATTTCTTGAACTTTGTACTCATGTACTCTCCCCCACCATCTGAGAGTAATTCTCCTATTAGATATTGTTTATATCTGTTCCCAGCCCATTTAACAAATGATTCAAATCTCTCTTGAACCTGAGACTTATGCTGCAGAAGATAAACAAAACCAAATTGAGAATAGTCATCAATCAGAGTCATGTAGTAGTACCTATTTCCCCCATAGCTATTTTCAAATGGTCCAGCAACATCAAAGTGTACTAGCTCAAATATTCTTGTGCTAACTCTATCACTGTGTTTCTGAATGTTAGACCTGTGTGACTTTGCTGTACTGCATACTTCACATTCCACATAATTTGAACAAGGTTTCATTTTCATACCCTCGCACAGACCCCTGCATCTTTTCGATGCTTCTGTAATTGGCATGCGCAAAACGTTTGTGGAAAATATGCACACAATTGTCATGTGGTTTACAATTCGCATACTTTGCCCTCTCATCATGTGTTACAAATGGATTTATAACATACAGAGAATTCTGCAAATCACCTTTTGCACAGACTATCCCTTTTCGTGAAATTACACAGTTGCTGTTTGAAAAACGAACCTCAAAACCATCATTAGCTAATTGTGAAATACTTATTAAGTTTGTATCCAGTTCCTGAACAAACAGTGCCCTCTGCTGACCCAAAGTAGCAAAGTTGATTGTTCCTGCAGCTGTTACTTGGATCCTCTGTCCATTAGCCAATTGGACGTTGACTAATTTCACATTCTTCCAGAGATTGAAATATGTCTCTAGAATTTGCCATGTGATGACTTGCACCTGACCTGAATCCAAAATCCAAAGATTGCAATCAGAAACTCCCACCCTAGCAATTAAACTTTTGCCCGTTTTAAATGCCTCCTCAGGTGTACTGGTAGCTTCCTGTTTGGGTTTTTTCTTCTTCTTGCCCTTTGTACAGTCTTTTTTAAGATGCGAAGTAGATCCACAAGAAAAGCATTTCTTTACTTTCAAAGCTGTAGCCTGGATAACTCCCAGCTTATTGTAATTCCCAGCTTGGCTGTGCCCTGTGTTAGCCGAGCTGTCTGCTGATTTATGTCCAGCGTTGTTTTTCTTCCCTTGCCGTTTCTCCCACTCAGAGAGAAGTTTGCCTGACACATATTCCATTGTCAGGTTCTGATCTGGTTGCCCCTCCATCAATGTTACAATTGTATCATATGAAGAGTCCAGACTGGATAACAGAATAGAGACTTGATGTAGGAGATCTATTTGCATCCCCTGTGCTCTAAGCCTATTAAACATGTCCCGAATTGTACTCAGATGCTCTGGCATAGACCCACCTGGTTGTAAGCTCAGCTTGTACAGCTTACGCGCAAGCAAAATTCTACTTCCTGCCGTTCGTAACTGGTACGTATTTTTCAGGGTATCCCAGATCTGTTTTGCAGTGTCAAGATACTGAATAAATGGGATTTGCGGGCTTTCCACAGATAAACAAATTATTGCTTTCGCTCTGTCATCCCTCTCCTTCCATTCATCATATTCTTGGTCTCCCACCGCAACTGCATCCCGTGTTACTACATTCCAGAGCCCCGCATGAGTTAAATAATTCGAGCCAGATAGCTTTTCCACTATCTGAGGATTTAGGGATGGTGCTGCCGCCATGATTCCCGGGTGATTTATTTCTTCCTCCCCATCAGAAACTTCGGCGCCGCTTGCCTCTGTGAACTTGGCTTTAAACAGAGCTTGCAAACGTTCCGCGAACACATCCTCCTCCTCCTTACCGGACGAAGGCCCTGGAGATTCTTCTGCTGCTTTAACGTCCTTCTTCTCCTCTGCCATAAATCACTGCAATCCCGGAGTCGAAGTTGTTGACACAGCTGTTGGAAAACAGGTCCCGCTGCTGCTGCCGGCATTGACCCTCAGCCTGGTCCCGAACTGGTTCCGCTCGGTTCTGGCACTGGTCCAACTGGGCCTGGCGCTGGTTCCGAAATCTGGTCCAATTCTGGTCAAATTCTGGTCCAATTCTGGGCCCATAACCCTGTGGGTGTTTAGGGAAAAAGCAGAGTGCCTCGCGTGTGTGAGATGGAAGATTTAAAATCCTATTCCTGTGTGCAGACGCCCATAAATCCACACACAGAAGTTCAGATCCTTCTCCCCCTCTCCTTGCGCAGCATTCCAGCATTTCGGTTCTCAGCCAGCTCCATGTAATCTGACACCAGCTCAGCTTCCTCCTTTTGCAGATTAATCCAAGTAGCAAGGAAATAACTCTGTAAACTCTGTGTGCCTCTGTGTGCCTCTGTAAAGGCACACTTGGATGAAGCCGATTATTTAGATCCGTGCCAGTCGGGCTTCAGGTCTGGACATGGGACGGAGACGGCCTTGGTCGCCTTGGTGGATGATATGAGGAGGGCTTTGGATAGGGGCGAATGCTCCTTTCTAGTCCTCCTCGATCTCTCGGCGGCTTTTGATACCGTTGACCACGGTATCCTCCTGGACCGTCTGGAGGGGTTGGGCTTGGGAGGCACTGTATTGCAGTGGTTCCAGTCCTTCCTCTCTGGAAGGTATCAGAGGGTAGTTCTCGGGGAAGAGGCTTCGGACCCTCGGCTGCTCACTTGTGGAGTGCCGCAGGGTTCCATCCTCTCCCCGATGTTATTCAACATCTACCTCAAGCCGCTGGGAGCTATCATCAGGAGGTTTGGGGTGCAGTGTCATCAGTATGCAGATGACACGCAGCTCTACCTCTGTTTTAAGTCCTCACCAAGGTTGGCCGTTGAGACCCTGTCCAAGTGCCTGGAGTCAGTGGCTGGCTGGATGGGAAGGAACATGCTGAAACTGAACCCCAACAAGACCGAGGTACTTCTGGTGGGGGACAAGGGAAGGTTAGGGGATGTTGACCTGGTGCTGAATGGGGTACATCTACCCCTGAAGGACCAGGTCCGCAGCTTGGGGGTCATTCTAGACTCCCAGCTGTCCATGGAGGCTCAGGTGGCAGCTGTGAGCCGGGCAGCGCTGTATCAACTCCATCTGATACGGCAGCTGCGCCCCTACCTTCCTAATCACCTGCTCCCATCAGTGGTTCATGCCTTGGTCTCCTCTCGCCTAGACTACTGTAATGCGCTCTACGTGGGGTTACCCTTGAAGACGGTCCGGAAGCTTCAGCTGGTACAGAACGCGGCGGCTCGCCTGATTAAGGGCAGCCGCCGGCGTGATCACATCACGCCAGTGCTTAATGAGTTGCACTGGCTACCAGTTGCTTGCCGAGCCGAATTCAAGGTGTTGGTTTTGACCTTTAAAACCCTACACGGCTCCGGCCCAGCTTATCTCAAGGAGCGCCTCCAGCAACATCAAGTAGGCCGCTCAACAAGGTCTGCCACGGACGGCCTTCTCCTTATCCCATCAGCCAGAGCAGCCAGGCTGGTGGGGACTAGGAAGAGGGCCTTCTCTGTGGTGGCCCCCACATTATGGAACTCCCTCCCTAGTGACCTTCGCCATGCCCCCTCCGTGATGAGCTTCCGCCGTGCATTAAAAACATGGCTGTTCAGGCGGGAATATGGGGTGGGTTAGGTTTTTAATAAGAATTTTTTATTTTGTTTTAATCATTATATTTTATTGTGTTTTACTGTATTTTAATTGTACATCGCCCAGGGTGGCCGGGTGACCGGCCAGATGGGCGATTAAAAAATATAATAATAATAATAATAATAATAATAATAATAATAATAATAATAATAAACTCCACAGGTCTATTCTACCTGTTTATTTACTTTAGCAAGTATATTCTACAGAGCATACATTTCCTAGTTACAGTCCATGTGCAGAGTACAATGCATAGCAAGCATTTAATCCAGTGGAGCAAGGTATTTACTCCACCTCAGCGAAGACATTACATGATTGCATTAGTCCAGCAAGCACTAGTCAGAAGACATGAGTGAAGAGAGTGAACAGTCCTGTTCCTCTCTCAACATCAAAGACAATGGCAATGGCTACAGACAGCAAAACAAGACAGTACGTCACCAGAAAGCATAAACCATGTGACAGGCTCTTACTGTTTCCCATATCCTCTAGTAACCCCTGCGAAAGCACGAGATTCATAGAAAGACTCAACAAACTTGTTTATTGCCAGTCTGTACCTTGCATGTGTAAACAATGTGCTCCAGCTTGTGAATGTGATACATATCACAACACTTCAGGGGGCTGGCGGCGCTGCCCATAGGAAGGAGGGTGTGGTGGAAGTCCACTTCCGCCAGCGTGGCTGATCCACATAAATCTGGATCCAACCCAAGGACGGGAAGCTCTTCCCATTCATTCTAGAGGGGTGAGGGATTGGCTGTAGCCACTCAGCAGGAAAGGAAAGTGTTCTGCACATGTTCAGAGGCACTGGTCTTTAATCAAAAGCTGAGATTTGAAGGGTTCTACTAAATACCAAGCCTTGGAGGTGATCCTGGAAAAATGTGGGATACCGAGACCCTCAGCCCATAGACACATACCCCCGTCTTAAGGAACCTCCTTTGCTCTCTCTCAACTAGGCCGTGATCTGCGCTGTACACCTTATCCGGAAGGTGCCAGACCTCACAGATGTGTTCACCCCTCTCGGCGAGCAGTTGTTGACCGAACAAATTCACAGTAAGCCCCTTTGTCCGTGCCACTCGCTGCTGAATGCCCAAATCTGTAAGCCAACGTGGAAAACACAGGCCGGTTCACACGTGCTTGGGTCTGCTTCAGTTACCCAAACGCTCAACAACTCACCGCTGAACGTGTGAACGGACTCAGTGGCTGGACAGCAGGTGGGGTTATGCGACGTGGGTTGATGAGCAAAGTTGTGTTTTGGGAAAGTTGGGTAGCAACGGGGGAAGGCAAGACAAGTCTGGAGGGGCTTTGTGTCACTTGGCCGAAGATCGGAAGCATTGCGACTTTGTGATTAGTAGGGACAATGACGTCACCTGCTCCCCCACCCCAGGCTTCTCGGTTCCCTCTGAGCTGCCGTCCTCGCAGCAGTGAAGGGGGAAATGGATTTTCCCAGCAACAACATATTGACTTGGTTCGGACGACACGATAACCCACACTCAAGGGTTGAAACGTGGGCTATCGTGTTGTCTGAACCCAGCTGCGCTAACAAGCCATGGCTTGTTAACCACAAGCAACCCATGAATAGAGAACCCATGGTTTGTTGTTGGGTTGTGGACTGTGGGTTGTTCACCATGGTTTGTTATCTTGGTTGGGTTCAGACAACACAATCACCCACATAAGAACATGGGAAGAGCCCTGCTGGATCAGGCCCAGGGTCCATTTAGTCCAGCATTCTGTTGGAAACCCACAAACAGGACGTGAGTGCAACAGCACCCTCCCGCCCATGTTCCCCAGCAACTGGAGAGAACAATGTTCCCTACGTTTCAACCACACACACTCAAGCCATGCTCGACCCTTGAGCGTGGGTTATCGTGTGGTCTGAACCCAGTCCTTGTTGTGAGCCACCCCTGCTGTAACGCAAAGTCTTTTGGGGTGGCCTTGTCTTGAATGGCCACTTATGTCCCATTAGCTTTACAAAAGACCTGCTCTTGGGGCAGTTGAAAATGGCTAGAACTGGTTTGTTGGTATGGATCAACACAGCTGCCTGCATTTTTGGACTCTCCTTGCGGGCGTGGCTTTGGGGATGGCCACGGTGAGCGGCTGCACTTCAGCCTTGACCCCTGTACCGCTGCCGTCCTGTCAAGGCAGCCCAGGAAAACCGGGACTCGAGAAGCGATCAACGCCTGTCCGTCTCTTCCCAGGTCTCCTGCACGGCGCCGTCATGTTGATCGCAGAGATGTGCGAGCAGAGCCCCCAAGCCTTGGAGCACTTCTGCAAGGTGGGAAGCCGTAGCTCTCGCCTCCCGGCAGGGCCGGTGCTACCATTAGGCCAACTAGGCAGCTGCCTAGGGCGCAGGGCTAAAGGAGGCGCCAGAAATGCCTTGAAAAAAAATACAGCGCTCTCAAGTGGGAAGGGGGGGCGCTAAATATCTGATCTTGCCTAGGGCACCAAACTGCCTTGCACCGGTCCTGCCTCCCGGCCTCCTCTTTTGCTAATCCACCGGGGAGAAGTACCTCTGGTGAATACGGAAGCAGGGGAAGGGGCGAGGAGCGGGGGGGGGGGACCCGGAGCAGGGTGCTAGGCAGGGGGAGCGGCTGCAGAGGGGCGCAGCAAACCTCTCCTTGGAAAAGGGGGTCAAGGAGGGAGGTTTTGACACCTGCTGCTTGTCCTGCTGGGAAACGGCTCCTGCTGAAATGTCCTCTCTGTGCCACTGAGGAAAGGAGGCCTCCTTTGCACCCGGTAACCCCTGTGGTAGGCCATGTGCTTTGCATGGATCTGGCCCTGGGTTAAAGCCCCACCCCATTGATTTCAGATAGCAGCGGGGGCCCAAATTTCTGCCAGGGAGGAGGGAGAGCACTGAACTAAAAGGACTGTGGCAGGCGAGAATGCTCAACAAGGAGGAAAAGGACATTGTCCCTAACCACAAACGGAAACCATGTGAGGTCAGGGTAAAAATTCCTGAAATCTTTCAATCTATTTATCTATATAAAAGTGAAAGTCCCGATTCACTGATTCATCAATGTATCTCCTATTTCCTGTTAAGCTAGGAAGCTGAAATTTGGCATGGTGGTTGATTATGGATCACTAATAAAAACGGTGTTGTGGGGAAAAAATTAAACCATCCTGCATCTTACCTCAAGCTTGCATTCTGTGGGGTAATTTTACACATAAGTAGGCCTACAGTCCTGCCCTTGTAGGACTTTCACCACATTCAAAAAGAAAAGAAATTCATTGAGGGAAAGCATTGTTATGATGATTTAAAGTTTTATTGGCCTCAGGCTTTTCAACCACTAATTGACTCTTAATAGATCTGACTGGGCCTTGCCTTGCCTTCCTTAAGCAGATTTCCTGCATTTACATTGCTGCAGGAAAGTTAAGTCTGAACTTACCTTAAGTAGCTGAAATCCATTCTTATTCTGATCCTAACAGCCTGGGGAAAACATTCAGTCAGACAAAAGCCTTTCCTATGCTTCTGGGGTGACTTTGGCACCCCAGATTCAACATGCACGAAGTTGCATGTTTCCACAAGATTTCATAGATCATAGAGTTGTAAGGCGCCTCCAGGCAACTTGGCGATATTCGTGCTGGAGGATAAAACTTCAAACGTAGCGGACCAAGAAGCACTGTCATTAAACTTTAGATGTTACACTGTCCACAGGGTAGAAAGGAATCAGTTTTTTAATCCGTTTGAAGAATGGGTCCTTCAGCTAGTATATAATATATACCCCCCAAGGAATTATTAACATTAAACAGAAGATATATCAACCAGGCTGCTGTCCTATATACCAGGGGGTCACCTTCCTTTTTAGGCCGGTGGGCCCTTTTGGAAATTTGAGGGAGTGTTGTGGGTGCTCTCACAAAATGGCTGCCATGGTGGGTCACAAAACATTCAATTCCCAGAAGGCGAAATGCTGAGACTAAAAGAAAAGTAACATGCCCCAGAACCTAAGTCCAAGGCAGAGGTGGGGTCCGAGCTCCAAAACTCAAAACTACTCTTTTGAATCCAAATAAAGATGGCGCTGGAAAGCAGTACTTTGGTTTGCAGCATGCCAACCTCCCACTGAATTTTTTAATTTAAAAAAATCTTAAGCAATACAGTAAAAATCAGGAGGGATCGAGAGCATGGCGAGGGCCAAGAGAGGAGACTGAGGGGAGATATGATCGCACTCTTCCAGTATTTGAAGGGATGTCACACAGAGGAGGGCAAGGATCTCTTCTCGATCATCCCAGTTTGCAGGACACGGAATAATGGGCTCAAGTTACAGGAACCTAGATTCCACCTAAACATCAGGAAAAATGTCCTGACTGTCAGAGCAATAAGACAATGGAATCAACTACCTAGGGAGGTGGTGGGCTCTCCCACTCTGGAGGCATTCAAGGTGCAGCTGGACAGACATCTGTCAGAGATGCTT
Organism: Shinisaurus crocodilurus; assembly: GCA_021292165.1. Taxonomy (NCBI): domain Eukaryota; kingdom Metazoa; phylum Chordata; class Lepidosauria; order Squamata; family Shinisauridae; genus Shinisaurus; species Shinisaurus crocodilurus. The sequence continues at coordinate 295,743,696 of CM037877.1, read as the reverse complement.
TGACCTGGATTCCTGCATTGAGCAGGGGGTTGGACTCGATGGCCTTGTAGGCCCCTTCCAACTCTACTTTTCTATGATTCTATGAGGTGTTCGTAGGCAAATTAGTGCCCACAAGCACCACGTTGTAGACCCCAGCTAAACACACATACCTGGGAGTACATCCCATTGAAGTCCACGGGCCTCACTTCTTAGGAGGCATGTCAAGGATTGGGCCATCAAACAAGGGAACTGAAAAATGCAAATTGTCTGGAAACCCTCCATTTCTAGATCAAAAATCCTTTCTAGATCAGAGTGATAGGTAAAAACAAAACAAAGCCCTCATGCCAAAGGGGTGCCCTGTGATTTTCAGGGCAGGGAATTGTGGGTAGCCAGAGGGGACACCAACATATCCCAAGAGATGGGGATTGGCTTTGGTCATGATACCTTTGGAGGGTTCTTCTGCTCTACGAACCTGTCGTTTTCTCTTTTGTTTGCCCTACAGTATGTGCCTCGGTTGGTCGGGGTGCTGCGCAACTTGGTGGTGGCCGGGTACTCCCCAGAGCACAGTATCTCGGGAATCAGCAACCCTTTCCTGCAGGTAAAAGGTCACCTTTCCCGAGCCACCCCGTTTCTCGTGCACTCGTGTCTTCTCCCTCCTTTCACAATTCAAGGGAGATTCAAGAGAGCGTCCCATCTCTATGACCTATATTCCCCAGGGCAGGGGTGATTGCGTGTGTGCCTTGTACTTTCCTGTAGCATGTGTGTGAGCACGCAAAATACCACTGTAGTGCTGCGGTAAGGGGCACGCTTTGCATGCGCACGGTTCCAGGGTCAACCCCAAGTTTGAAGGATCTTGAGGAGTGAGGGCCGAGAAGGGACTCTCTCTGTCCAAGACCTGGGAGAACATCTGCCAATCTGAGTAGACAATACTGGGCTGGACAGACCAATGGTCTGACTTCAGCTTCATAAGGCAGCCAGCAATACCATGCCTGCAGCCACGGTAAACAGCAGTAGGGCATCTCTGGAGCAGACACCCAAAGGGGTGGATCACCTACTCAAAAGCGGAGCGATGCAAACAAGCTATGGCTTTCGTCTCTCGGTCATCTTTTCGGGTCACATCCGCTCTACCTTCTCCTCCTCCTCGCCTCTCTGAGCCATCTCCGCTCCTGTATTTTATGGCGTCCCCCTGATCCACAGGTACAGATCCTGCGGCTGCTGAGGATTCTGGGACGAGATAAGGAAGACACCAGCGATGCCATGAACGACTCCTTGGCCCAGGTGAATGCCAGAGGGGCTGCAGCAGAAAAGGGAGAGAATATCTGGAGGGCTTCTATATGAAATCTATGAAATCTTCAGCTCCCAGTGAACAAAACTCTGGACAAATGGTTCTCCACATTTCGACGAACATTTGGTGGGCCTGGTCTAGATCATGTGACCAAGAAGCTCTTTCAGGAGGGACTCTATCATTTTCTGGCTTGTTGTTGGGCAATGAAGTGGGGGAAGGAGGAGGCCAAGGGGAAGCTTTGGGGGAGGGGGAGAAGGAAGGGGGTGTCCTTAAAATACAGCAGTGACACCTTCCATCTCTCTGCTTCTGCCCAGGTGGCCACCAACACAGAGACAACACGGAACGTGGGTAACGCCATCTTGTACGAGACGGTTCTGACCATCATGGGTGTCCAGTCGACCAGCGGACTACGGGTATGGCAGAATCTCCACTTGGTTCCATGGAAGCAAATAAAAACATTTTGAGCTAGAATCAAGAGTTTGGTAGTTCCACTGGCTACTCTTGGCTTGGTCTGTTGCTTGTCCTTTGCTCTTCTGCTCCTCTATATGGTACATTTTGGGAAGTAAAGGCACTTCTCTTTCTTCCGTACACAGGTTCTTGCTATAAATATTCTTGGGCGCTTCCTCCTCAACAAGGACCGGAATATCAGGTAAAAAAAACCCAAACAACAACAAAAATGAGGAAGAATGACTGACCCATGTAGGGCCAGATAAATTACACACACACACACACCCCGCCCGATCACCTGAAATTTGTTACTCTTTCATGAAGATTTTTGAGCCTGCCTGCTAAATACTTCACACCAGCTCCTTAAAACCTTGTGATTGGCTCCCAGAGATTTGTAGTCTTCTCTAGATCAGGATGCTGATAGCTGATGGATCAGCAGAGATCTGAGAGTAGAAATCGGAGAGAAGGAAAGGAAAATTGGTTGGAGGATTGAGAGTCCTTGGCTCATCTTTGTCGCTGTGAGGGAACGTCCTTGGCCCCTCTTCCGCAGATCTCGATCTGCCAGCCTTCCTAATTCTCAAAGGTCCCTTTTGTTACGTAGTCACAGATCCAGGAGGCAGAACGTTCTGTCCCCCTCATGGAAGGTCTGGTGGTTTCGTAAGAGTTGTTGTTCCTCACAGGTACCGGGTACCCGCACTCAGATGATATGGGGAGTGGGGAAGACCTGAGGAATGAATACCATTCCGGAAAAATCCCAAGAGGCAGCAGCGCAATAAAAAGATAGTAAAATGCGTGCAGAGAGACTCATTGCTTCTTTTATTTTCGCCATGAAATTGTGTGCAAGATTAATTTACCATACTAGTTTTAGTTAGGATTTAGTTGCATCCTGATGGCTCTTAACTGGGTTGTTTTATAGGCCACCTCTGGGCCCCGGAAGCTTGGCCATGCCTGCCCTAGAGCAGGGGTGGGTGGAGCCAGATCCAGTGGGCGGAGCCACAGCCAAAGAGGGCGGTCTTTGCAGGCCTTCCCCAGTGCGGCGGCGGCCCCCCAGAGGTGTTGGGTTGCAACTCCCCTCACCCCAGCGTTTTCTGGCTGTGGATGATGGGAGCTGTAGTCCAACATATCTGCAGAGTGCCGGGTTGGGGAATAAGGGCTGGTATTTCTCTCTTTCTCTCTCCATCCCAACCATGTCCCTTCTGTACCTCTCAGACGTACCCTTGTGAAGCAGAAGGAGGAGGGATTCTGAAGCAAGAGCTGGCCCACAGAGTCCAGACAGCTGGGTGACGGTGAGGGCTGTGTGGGAAGAGGCCATGGCCCAAACGTGGCCTGTGGCCTGCAGGTTCCCCAGCCCGGTCCTCGGACACCTCCTCCCAGGGATGGGGACTCGGACTTGAGGACTCGACTCGTGAGTCGGACTGAGTCCCCCCTCTGACTCGAGTCGGACTCGAGTCCCAATATTTTTAATGGGACTCGAGACTCGACTCGGGACTCGAGACCAAGGACTCGTCAACATCCCTGCTTGATGCCACCTGCAGGTGCTGTCTGGACCTAGTTGCAGTAACAATCCAAGTTTATTTTTAAAAATCATTTTACTAATGTAACCTTTCAGACATTTTGGGTTTGGCTGCCTCTGCCTGCCTGCTTTGGGGGTTCCCTGCCTCCTCTGCCTGCCTGGTTATTTTGGGTTTGTCTGCCTGGTCTGTTCTTGTCAAAATCAGTGGCAGAGTTTTGAGATAAAAAGGCACACTTGTGCCTAGAATTTATTTAAGCCACACATCTGAAGTAGCCTTATTTTGTTGGGGAAAAGCCCCATTGATTTTAATAGGGACTCGTGGAGTCAGCTTTGGGAGTGACTCGTGACTCGTGAGTCACCATTTTGGACCAAGGACTTGGACTCGGACTCGAGACTTGGGTCCAAAGACTCGTGACTCAACTCGTGACTCGAGACCAAGGACTCTTCAACATCCCTGCCTCCTCCTGCCTGGCTTTCCTTGAAGGGAAAGGGGACAGTGACTGTGACCTCTTCCAGGCAGTCCTCGTGGGCCGTCTCTGAGGCCAAGTTTCCAGCTGTTGCCCTTGTTCTTCCCACTCCCACAAGCATAATACAGTAATACCTTGGACTGCAAGCAACTTAGTTTGAGAGCGTTTTGCAAGACAAGCAAATTTTTAAATATTTATTTTAATTTTTTTTTTTTTACTTGATATACAAGCAACGTCTTGCAATATAAGTACTGTAGTTACGGCTTAAATTAAAAATCTCTGTACAAATTTTTTTGGGGGGGCAGGATTTCGTTTTGATATAAGAGTGTTTTGGATTACAAGCACGTTTCCGGAACGAATTATGCTCTCCATCCAAGGCATGACTGTACTGTACATTGGGGGGGGGTCCTACCCCCGCTCCTTTTAGGTATGTGGCTCTAACATCTCTGCAGAAACTGCTGCAAGCCGAGAACAGCGCTGTCCAGAGGCACCGGCCCACAGTCCTCACGTGCCTGGCCGACCCCGACCCAACCGTGAAGAGGTAAGAGAGCGGGAAGGGGCCCTCGAAACGAGGCGCCGAGTGGCGTTCGTAGCAAAGCCAGTGTGGCCTAGTGGTCAGAGTGTCGGACTGGGACTTGGGAGATCTGGGTTCTAGTCCCTACTCGGGCATGAAGATCCCTGGCCAGCCACTGCCTACCTCAGCCTTGCCTACCTCAAAGGGTTGTTGTGAGGGTAAGATGGAGAGGGCCATGTAAGCCGCCTTGGGTTCCTTGCAGGAAAATTGGCAGGTTGCAAATAAAATACAATAAAATAAATAGCAGCCTCTCCTCTCAATTTGGTGCCCTTCACATGTGTCGGATTTCAATTCCCATCGCCCCCAGCCTGCATAGCCCATGATCTCTCTCTCTCTCCTCAGGCGCGCCCTGCAGCTCAGCCTGGCCCTGGTGGACCACAGCAACTTGAGGACAACCATTAAGGAACTGCTGGGGTTCCTCGACACCTGTGCCCCAGACCTGAAATCGGACTGCGCTTCCGGGATATTCCTAGCTGCGGAAAAGTGAGTCGGCTCTGGCCATTGCCTGCAGGGGGCGCTGTAGAGATCCGGCCGAGGAGAACTGCTGGCCCTGAGAAGTGCTTCTGCATGGGGGGGAATGAATGGGTGCGAGACACTTCTGCCTCTTCTCATTTTCTGCCCCCTCCAGGTTTGCACCCAACAAGCGTTGGCACATAGACACCATCTTCCAAGTTCTGACCATGGTAAGATGGGGGAGGACGATTGGGGAGGTGCCAGGATCCACGGGGAGCAGAGAGCGGCGTAGCCGCCGATGGAAGAATTTTCCTCTCAGTGGGTTCTGTTCACCTTGCACATTTTTAAAAAGTAGTTTCTCCAAGGCCATGTGAACTAGAAACTTACAAATCAAAAAGTTGAAGATTTCCCGAGAAACCGCATTCTTTTCAAAACGCAAACTGTCCCGCTTTTGGAAGTTGCCCTCGGCGTGCGTCGTCCTCCCACGCTTTAATATTTCTTTTCGCCTCCCGGTTTCCCGCACCCCATTGGAACCACCATTTGAGGTGTGTTGGAAAAAGTGAGTTTCGAGGGCCCCCATTGAAATGCACCCCTCATGTAGATCCCCCAAGTAGCAGTTCACAGTCCCTTGACAAGGTCTTCAATATGGAAGAATTGAGTAATTGGGGGAAGGCGGGAAGGAAGGGTCTGTTTAACCCAGTGTTATCCAACCTTGGATCCCCCGATGTTTTTGGCCTACAACTCCCAGCATGCCCCGGCCAGCGTAGCTGGCCGGGGCATGCTGGGAGTTGTAGGCCAAAAACATCGGGGGACCCAAGGTTGGAGAACACTGGGTTAAACCCTTTCAGGAGACGTGCCAAGCACAGAAACGTCTCTGAGAGGGGAGCAAACGTGGCACTCTCGCTTCCTCCCCCTTCCCCTTCGCAGGCTGGCTCGTACGTGCGCGACGACGCAGTGCCCAACCTCATCCACCTGATTGGAGGCGCAAAGGAGCTGCACGGTTACGCCGTGCAGCAGCTGTACCACGCCGTGGCCCAAGATATCTCTCAGGTGAGTGTGTGATTTCAGGGCCCCGTGGCGAGGGAGGCGTACTTGCCCGCTTTTGGAGAACTGGCGGAGAGAGCGAGAGCAGGGCTGCAATCCTTTGCGCACTTTCCGGCGTCAAGGGTAGGCGTGGCCGGGCACCTGTCGAGGGCCCACACCCAGCAGGGGCCCACCGGGCAAGAACCCCCTCGACCCGCTTCTCCTGTTCACCATAGTAACCTCTATGCTCACCTGCCACAAACTCGTGTCCCAAACAAAGGAGGCGGTGAAGGAGGAGGAGCGGCAGATTCCACGGCCTACTTGCTCACTGGCTCTCTGCCTGTTGCAAGTGGTTAGCGATGAGGAGGAAGAGCAAGAGCAGCCGGTGACCATGGTGGGGAGAAGGTGGACTCACTGAGGGAGCGGGCCCATGGGGGGTGTCTTGCCCAAGGGCCCTCAAAAACCTGGAACCGGCACTGCCTGGGAGTACCACTGAACGTCGTGTGACTTTCATCTGAGTAGACCCAGATAGGGTCGGGCTGCACCAGCCTTAGACCCTTCTGGGCAGTACAGTCATGCCTTGGATGGAGAGCATAATTCGTTCCGGAAACGTGCTTGTAATCCAAAACACTCTTATATCAAAACGAAGTCCCCCCCCCAAAAAAAATTTGTACAGAGATTTTTAATTTAAGCCGTACAACAGTACTTGTATTGCAAGACGTCGCTTGTATATCAAGTAAAAAAAAATATTAAATAAATATTTAAAAATTTGCTTGTCTTGCAAAACGCTCTCAAACCAAGTTACTTGCAATCCAAGGTATTACTGTATAAGCAACAAAGAGGCACGGCCAGTCCAAAAGAAGTTTGCTCTTCTTCTCTCCAAGAAGGGTTGGTTCAAACTGAGCTGCCAGGCTGGAACTAGAACCTTTATAGGGCCAGGTGGAAATCTATTGGTCCCCTTGTGTCACCTGACCATCCGCAAACTAGATGCTGCAATACTGCCCTCTGGCCAGCTGGTGGTGCTCAAGCAGACCCGTCACCCGCAGCTCCCTCTGTCAGTGGAGAGTTTGGTTCCCCGAGCTTGAGTCCTCAACTTGAGTTCCTGGGAACCATCATCTCTCCGTTGACCTGGAAATCCCCCACTTCCTCACTTTGATGAAAGTCAATCCCAGGAAAAGCCAGGATTCGCATTCCTCCGTATCGTGTTCCCAAATTTCATGCTAAGCTTAAAAGCAAAGAACAGAACCGTGCTTTGGGCTGGGAATAGCCCATCTAAGTCTTTGTTCTACTCTGCCGGCATATTTTTTAATCTTAATTGAGATGCAGTTGAGCCAGAGGTGTTGAACCTCTGCCCTGGATTAACCATTAAGCAATATACGCACGTGCTCAGGGCACCAAGGGAAGCGGGGCACCACAGAGCACCAGAGTACCACCAATTTTTGCATTTGCATCTCCCCCCCCTCATAACAGTTTTATTTAAAAAATGCATAACACAGTGATGAAAATTTGTATTCGTTTCCGTTGCCCTAGTTATAAGTAAGTATTTGGTTTATATTGCTTGCTGCTATTTAGTGTTAAATAAATATAATAAAAAAACAGTTTACCCGTATATACTCAAGTATAAGTCGACCCTAATATAAGTCGAGGCCCCTAATTTCACCCCAAAAAACTGGGAAAACTTATTGCCTCCAGTATAAGTCTAGGGTGGGAAATGTACGAGGGGAGACTCCCGCCGCCACCCCCAGACACCCCCAGACACCCCCCGCCACTGTACCTGCACCCGCTGCCGCCGAAGCCCCGCCACTGCCAAAGCTTCGGCGGCGGCGGGTGCAGGTACGGGGGTGGGGGTGGGGTGTCTGGGGGTGGCGGCAGGGGTCCTGGGGGTGGAGGGGGGTGCCTGGCGGTGCCTGGCGGTGGCGGCGGGGGTCCTGGGGGGGCGCTGACCCAAGTATAAGTCGAGGGGGCATTTTTCAGCACAAAAAATGTGCTGAAAAACTCGACTTATACTTGAGTATATACGGTATATTTAATATTGTTGTGTGTTCTGGCGTGGGGGATGGCCTTGAAGAAAACTGAGTTTTTAATGTCTTCTTTCACCTTCAGCACTTATTGAGTCTTAATGTCTTGGCAGCTAAGCAATGGAAGGGCCGAGCGGGGCACCGTGATTGGGCTCTGCTTAGGGCATCAGCTGGCCTTAATCCGGCCCTGCCTGGGGGGCCAGATCTGGCCTGCCAAGGTTTCCCAGATGGCCATGCCCCCCCTGACTCCCCCCCCCCGTGATCAGTTGGTGTTTTCCCAGTTTTTCTGCATTTCACCCCATCCTAAAAAGTTGAAATGCCTCTCCTAAGGGAGGTTACCCGCAGTAAGAGCTTTAAGCTAAAATGCGTGGGTATTTTTGATAGTTTGGCCCCACCCCTTTGCCTTTGGCCCTGCCCACCACTGGAATGTGCCCCCCCCAGAGCGTCTCCAAAATTGAATCCAGCCCTCGGGCTGAAAGAGGTTCGACTCTCCTGAGTTGAGCTGGCTTCTTGCAAGCCTGCGCTTTGTTTAGCAAGTGTGCGCTAAAACTTTGCAATGTTCTCCAACCTTGGGTCCCCAGATGTTTTTGGCCTACGGCTCCCAGCATGCCCCAGCCAGCTGGGAAGGGGAAACTTTGGCTGTGCTTTAAATCTCACATAGACCTTAGGGCAGTGTTCTCCAACTGGCTGGGGCATACTGGGAGTTGTAGGCCAAAAACATCTGGGGACCCAAGGTTGGAGAACACTGTGCTAAAGGACGGAGGCCTCCTCTCAGCCACCAGGGCCATTCACCATCTGCCAGCCTAAAGTACTTTGCAGGGTTGTTGTGACGAGAAAGTGGGATTACCCCTCTGTGCACCGCCCTGGAATCCTTAGGATTTTAAAAAAATAAAATAAGATAAGAGCAAAGGGTTCTAATATGTGGTCTAACTTTTGGGGGAGGGGCACTCCCTGTGAGAGCTGGACTGACCCGGGTTCAAAAGCTTCCCTAGCCAATGACCCTCAGTCCCAGTCACGCAGGCGGAAGGAGGAGATAACAGCAGTTAATAAAGATTAAAGAGTTTATTTGTAAAACCCAATTACATGGGATTAAGGCAAGCAATGCATCTCTTACTCACTACATCATTGCAGACTCAAATCCAATACCCCAGTGGTAAGGCTAGATGAAGTGAAGTCCAGAACAAGGCAAGTCGAGTGAGACGAGAGGAGAGGTGAAGCTGTCAACAAGTGTGTTAGCTTTATACCACAGACCCTGTACCTATAAATAGGATATTACTCACCCCAGTTGTATAACTTATTCATCAACATGTTTACCCCAAATCTGTCCCAAGGCTGCTGAGTCATATTACCTTGAGACTATGTCTCGTGATCGGAGACCTTGTGTACTTCATCTCAAGAGACATCCTCCATGTCAGGTGATAATCCTGATGTCAGGTGGTAATCTCGTTCTGCCTATGCAAAACCTAACACTCTCCGCTATTTCCCCTCTCCCCCTTAGCAACCCTTGGTTCAAGTGGCCACATGGTGCATCGGTGAGTATGGCGACCTCCTATTGGATGGCAGCAGCGATGAGGTGGAGCTTAAGCAGGTGAGGAGCCAGAAATTTGGGGCGCACGGGGTGGCAAGCATCGAACGGGGAAGTTTTGCTCACCTGCTCCCCCTGCCCCCAAAAATGTCCTACTTAGGTTTTTCTCCCACCTGCTTGCCCCCCTGCAGGTGGACCCGGAGGAGATGCTGGGACTGTTGGAGCGGGTGCTCCAGTCGCACCTCTCCCTGCCCGGAACAAGGGCCTACGCCCTCACCGCCCTCATGAAGCTTGGGACCCGTCTGCAGGGCACCCCCGTCAAGTGAGCACATGCCAAATGCCTCTCCGAGATGGGATTCTCTCTGGCCTGTCCGTGCTGCGGGTTCAAACCAATTTTAACTGCCGTGGTGCCCTTCCCTTCTCCACAAGAACCTTTGGGGCTGGAACTTTGTCAGGTCACCCAAAAATTATTATGAGAGGCCTGTACCATTTTCATAGAGCTGCAGCCCCCTGAGTTCTTGTTTAAGAAGCTGGACCGGTTGAAACGGGTTTGTAATTGCTTTTAATGTGCAGCGTAGATGTGCCCTCGGAGACGTCTCCTCTTCCTGGGGTCTGATAAAGCCCAGGCCTCAGTGGTACCCGGAATGGGGCATGAGATCTCACTTCCAGAATATTCCTAGTATGTATCTGAGAAGCACGTCGATTCAGATTATTGCCAGTAGGGGGTACTGTAGAGAGCTGGGTGACCAGAGAACCAGCTTTTAAATTATTTTTAAGTGACTAAAAAAATGATGTTGATATGTTTGGGTTTTTATCATCATCCTCCTCATCATCATCATTTAAAAAAAAAAAAAATCAATTGCTGCTCTGGGAAAAATATTTTTGAACGGAAGGCTGTAAAATGTATAATAAGTAACTTGAAAATATATAATAAATAAAAATGTTAGGGTGCAATCCTATGCATGTTTAGACAGGAAAAAAAAGTCCGACAACTCCCAGCATTCCCCAACCAACTAGCATAGGATTGCACCCTTACTGTTGCTGGTTGTTCTACAGTTTCGGGATAGACTGGGCTTTACAAAAATCAATCCCAATGTTGTCTCAACCCCTAAAACAAACCAAAAAAAGGCTCTACGTGCATCCCTGGACTCTGTATAAGCCCCCACACTGACCACCCCTTCTGCACTTCACCTTAGGGCAGCCATGCTGGCGGGGGATGATGGGGTCGTAGTCCAACACAACTTGGGAGTTCCAAGTTGGGGGACACCTCAGGGTGTTCCAAAATTGCCCCTCACGCACTGAGAGTGGCGGTTGTGCCTGCTTTTGAACGTTCCCCCCCCCCAGATTTTGCACGTCCCCCCGCCCATTCTAAAAAATTGAAATGCCTCTTCTACATAAGAACATGAGAACAGCCCCGATGCTGGCTCAGACCCGGGGTCCATCTAGTCCAGCAATTCTGTTCACGCAGTGGCCGACCGGCTGCCCACGGGATCCCACGAGCACGATCCCTAAGGCACGGTTACTGGCAGTATTAAGAGTCTTCAGCGAAAAGATCCTGGTATTTTTGATAGTTTGGCCACGCCCCTTTGCCTTTGGCCACGCCCCTTTGCCTTTGGCCACGCCCACTGACTTCTTGCAAGTCTGTGCTTTGCTTAGCCTGTGTGAGCTGAAGAATGAAGAACGCCTCTCAGCTCCCAAGCCTGCTTGGGGCCGGTTTCCCCCCCCTCATACTCACCAAACCCGTGACTGGCGGATTGTGGGACTGCTGGAGTGGGGGCAGTGGTGGTGGGTGAGGCTAGCCCACATAACCCCATGACCACCTCACACATGATTTTCATGTGTGTCTTCTGAACCCCACCCTTGCCCTTTCCGATTCTTCAGCTTTCCCAACTCCTCTACGTCTGGCTTCTGTGCTTTGAGCTCATAATGTACTACTGGCAGCTGCTGCTGCTGCTGCTGCTTTTACTCTGGTTTTTACGCCGTTGCTGGTTTTATCTTGTTTTTAAGATTTTATGTTGGTATTTTACTTCTTTCTACGGTCTTAATTTTTTTTTTATTGCAAACTGCCCAGAGCACTTTGGTTTTGGGGCAGTCTATCAATATTATACATATATAAACAAACAAATAATCTTCCTCCCCATCCTTTTTCTCTCCCCGCCCCCACCTGCACCAAAAAGCCGGATCCGGAGTTTGGTTTCAATTTATTGCAGCTGCCACGACGTCGAACTGCAGCAGCGGGCGGTGGAGTACAACGCCCTTTTCCGGAAGTACGACCACCTCAGGTACTTGCCAGGGGCTGGTGGCTTGGCTTCTGTGCGGGCGTCGTTGAAACTGAGGCAGAAACTGAAAAGATCTGGGACTCAGGCCCACAGGACAAACAAAATGCTCGCATATGCTCTAAAGTCTGTCGAGGACCCTGTCTCCTGAGGACACCCCTATTTGTAAAAAGGGATGTATGGGCAGGGGAGAGGAGGACATTTGATTTCAGGAAAAAACCTCAGGCGGAAAGATTCAAGGGGGGGCAGCAGGAGGTGAAGCACATGTGAGCAAAAAGCCAGCTCATCCAGGGGGATCAGATGCAACAGAGATCCTCAGGGCCCCTGCACCTTGATTTCAGCAAGTGCCCTTGGACAGCAAGGTGGGGGGGCAGAAAGCCTCGCAGAGATTCGGGGCTCCAAATGAAAGATTCGGGCCTCCAGCCCTTGTGGGCCGCCCCCCTAACACTGCCTCTGAACTGTGGAGAGATGGAGAGTGATGTCTTCATCCCCTGTTGGATAAGAGTGAGTAGAACAGACGTTGGGTGCCCGGATGCCTGGGTTCTGTCTGTACGGTGTGGCACTGTAACCTCCGTGTGCAAACGTCAATCCCCCAGTTGTTTGCAAACATTTTTTCGCACACGCTCGCCCTCTTGCACAGATCAGAGAAACTCCATTTGTGACCACCAGTCTCGCGATTCCTGTGGTTGGCCATGGGGGGTCCTTCTTCCAAACAAAGCTTTTATTGTGCAATTGCGCTGCCTCGTTCATGGAATTTTATTGGGGGGGGGAGGGCGGTTTCCAGATGTCATCATCATCTTCCATTTGTAGCCCTCCAGGGCCCCCCGAAAAAAATCTGTTGAGTAAGAAAAGATGGCATGGCTGCGTGATGCCTTTTGATCGCCGGCCCTGTGAGCCCTCCTTCCAGAAGTACCCACGGACGGAGGCGACTGAGAGATCGGCACGGGCCGCGTCGAGGAAATGTATGACGGAATGGCAGAAAGAAATGGGGCAAAATCGGATAAGAGCTTTAGCTCAGTGGTAGAGCCCCTGCTTTGCCTGCAGAAAGTCCCGGGTTCGATCCTCAGCATCTCCAGGTAGAACTGGAAACACTCTTTTGCCTGAATCCCTGGAGACAGTGACTGGGTTCAGACAATATGATAACCCACACTGAAGAGTTGACTGTGGGTTGTCATTCAACCGTGGGTTATCATGTTGTCTGAACCCAGCTGCACTAACAAACCATGGTTTGTTAACCACGGACAAACCACACATGCGTTCGTGGTTAACAAATCATGGTTTGTTAACGTGGCTGGGTTCAGGCGACACGATGACCCACGTTTCAACGACGACCCACGGTTCAACGGCAACTCACATTCATCCCTTCAGTGGGGGTTATTGTGTTGTCTGAATCCAGCCAGTGCTGATGATGCTAGGCTAGTTGGACCAAGGGCCTCGCTCTGTGTAAGGCAGCTTCCGGTGTCACTGTCGGCCTCCCCAAAACTGGTGCCCTCACGGTGTGTTGGACTGAAACTCCCATAATTCCCCAGTCCAACACATCAGGAGGACACCAGGCTGGAGAATGCTGTGCGAAGAAGACATCACCACACCACCAAATCTCTTCGCATACCCCTCAATTTTTCCTCACTCATAGAGCGTCTGTACTGGAGAAGATGCCCTTAGCGGACAGGAGCGGTTACGGCGAGGAAGGAAGTGAAAAAGAACCGAATGCAAGAGAGGACGTTGCCCCTGACGCCCCAGAGGTGGCGCCATCCACCAATCCAAAGCAGCAAGAGGACTCTGACCAGGTGGGAGCAGGGTCATTCAGCGGTCGGCTTTAGGGGTGCGGGAGACAACCCCGACCCTGACGCAAAGCAAAGCAAAACCGGAGCAAAACCTCATTGTGGAATTCTTTGCTTGACCTGGGAGAGGGGTGTGTGTGTGTGTGTGTGTGTGTGTGTGTGTGTGAGAACGTAATTCAGGTCACCAGCTGTGGATAAGGATTTCATTCAGAAGCCGAAGGGGCATCGGCTCCAGTCTGTGTTGCCCCTGGATTGCCAGCACCATGCCAGAAGCGAGGTGGAAGCACATTAAGAACAGCAGCCAGGAGGGTTTTAGACTGTGGCTACCTAGTTGCCGACCAGAGTATCTTGGCCCGCCTACTTTTGTAAATCAGCGCCATTATCGCCCGTGCTGTTTTCTTGCATGCATCATTTCGGGGAACACTGAACCGGTTACTGCACCATAAAGAGGCTGAGCTGGGACCAAACCAGAACCAGTTTTGTCCCAACCTGAACACCAGTCCTGGTTTGCACTGGGGCGTGGGCAGATGCTGTGTGTTCCTTTTAAAGCTCCCGCACCGCCGGCTTGTTCAGCCTTCCCAGCCCACGTGTGCTGTCCACGCCCCCTTACTGCCCCCCAGTGGGACCCCCGTGCCATCTCCCTCTCCAGGGCTCTCTGTTTCCCTCTAGGTCTCCGATCTCTTGGATCTCCTTGGGGGACCCGTTGACTCCTCTCCAGCCCAGCCCGGCACGGTCACGCCGGTAATCGGATCCTTCCTGGATTTGCTGGGGGAACTGAAAACCCCAGGTATGTTGCCGTAGGAGACGTAGGTGGGGCTGACACCACACGAAAGGGCAGGGCGGGGCCTCCTTCCCTTCCGCAACCTCAGAACACCCTAGGTCAGGTGACGGCGAACCTTTTTGAGCCCGAGTGCCCAAACTGCTGCAACACAAAACCAACTTATTTATTTCAAAGTGCCTTAAATTTGGCAGGAAGGAGGAGGGGGCACTAGCCAATCGCGCCCCGCTCTGTCTCAGGGCATGGCTCTTCACGGGGCGCGCAAAGATTCGGGGGCGTGCGCGCGCTGTGCTTCTGAGCTGTCCAGTTAGAAGGAGGGCTGGGTGCCTGCGCAGTCCACTTCTAGGGGTGGAGATGTTGGAGCGTGCCTGCCTGTGGAGGCCAGCGAGGAATGAGTGGAGGGGAGTTCCTATGGAAACCCGACGCTGAATGCAGAAGGGGACGGTCTTTTCGCGATCTGGCGACCAATGGCTCGAGTGCCCACGGAGAGGTCCCTGCGTGCCAGCTGTGACACGCGTGCCATAGGTTCGCCATCACTGCCCTAGGTGAATAGCCCATTCCGGTTGATTCCTCCCCAGATCCTTTCAGGTGTGTGGCAAAGCCCCCCCACCCCCCGCCCCATCCCTTCGTCCTAAAGTCTGTGTCAAGAACCCTACAACCCTGACAGGCAGCGTGGCGTAGTGGTTAGTGTGTTGGACTGGGACTCGGGAGATCCGGGTTCTAGTCCCCGCTCGGCCATGAAGCCCATTGGGTGACTTTGGGCCAGTCACCGACTCTCAGCCTAACCGGCCTCACAGGGTTGTTGTGAGGATAAAATGGAGGAGGAAGAGGAGGAGGATTATGTAAGCTGTTCCTTGCAAGAAAAGAGGCGGGATATAAATAGAATATATACAAGCACCCACCCCCCATCACTGCTCTCCCAGTCCTGTGTCAAGTCTCCCCCATTCATAGCAACGGGGCTCTTCTAAGCTTCTCTGGACTTTATTCTGATCTTCTTTGGGCAATGAGGACTGGAAAGCTGCTGTTTACATTTTAAAAGAATTCACACAACGAAGTGGAAATGGCTGAGTCTAATGACACCCCTACCACTATCACTAATGTTTGTATCATATACAGAATATTAAAAAGGTATCCTTTCCCCTCTGGATGCAGCCACTCTTTTCCTGGGAAGCCGCCCGTTCAACTTGCCTTGACCAGGCTGTTCCTTGTTAGCCACATGGTTCCCAGGTTACCGTGCAGGATCAAACATCCTGCTGCAGAAACGACTGGCTTTTTGTAAAGAGCAGGGACTCCAGGACCGCAGGATTATCTAGAGGTTGCAGCCTGCGATCGGGAAGTGCACCAGTCCTCTGTGTGTGCAGGCTGGCTGGGATTCCTCAGCAGTGAGGGCATGGCCCTCTGCACGTGTTCAGATGCACCCGGTTACGGCTTCCAACTCCCCAAAGTCGAGCCCCGCCGCGTTTAGAAAGCATTCCTGGGTTGAATTCAAATGATAAAGCGAGGGTTTTGAATGGCAGGTCTGTGGGCCAAATCCAGCCCGCCTAATTTTCCCAAGGGGCCACGCCCCCTTTCCCCAACCTCCACTTGCTTGGTGGTTTTCCTGGCTTTTGTACAGTGCCAACAGAAAAGGCCGAAATGTCTCTCTCCCAAGGCTTAATTTCTGGCAGAAAGGGCCTTCCAACCTTGGGTCCCCCGATGTTTTTGGCCTACAACTCCCAGCATGCCCCAGCCAGCATAGCTGGCTGGGGCATGCTGGGAGTTGTAGGCCAAAAACATCGAGGGACCCAAGGTTGGAGAACACTGAGCTAAAATTTGCTGATTTTTAAAAATATATTTAGTATTTTTGGCCCTGCCCACCACTGGGATGCGGCCCTTGAGCTGAAAGAGGTTCAACACCCGTTAGCAAGCCTTCACTGGGAATCCGTGTGGATCTTGAGGACTAGTTTGTTGACCGGGGCAGGGAGGGAGCCTGCCGTGGGCTCACTTGTCCTCCTTTCTCCTGCTCCGCAGCCACAGCCACCGCTTCCTCCCGCATGGCTGTGTACGAACGAGACGGCCTGCTGATCGAATTCTCCATGGAGCGCCCCGCGCTGGAACCCGCCTCGCTGCTGATCACGGCCACGGCGTCCAACAGAACCGCTGAGGACATTCCCGGGTTTTCTCTGCAAGTGGCTGTCCCCAAGGTGATGTTGGGTCGATGCCCGCGGCAGCCCCCGCACCACTGAGCCCCCGGGAACACCGGAAGCTGCCTTATATCGAAAAAATAGGATCATGTAGATTTGGAAAAGGCGCAGAAAAGGGCAACTGAAAGGATGACGGGGGCTAGGAGCAAGTCCCCTGTGAGGAAAGGTTACAGCCGCTGGGATTGTTTAGCTTAGAAAAAAGGCGAGTGAGGGGAGACATGATAGAGGTGTACAGAATGATGCATGGTGTGGAGAAAGTGGAACGGGAGACATTTTTCTCCCCCTCTCATAATACTGGAACCCAGTGGGGTCATCCCATGAAGCTGACTGGTGGGAGATTCAGGACAGAGAAAAGGAAGTCCTTCTTCACACAGTGCAAAGTTAAACTATGGAATTCAGTTCCACAAGATGAAGTGATGGCCACCAATTGGGATGGCTTTAAAAGGGGACTGGACAAATTCATGGAAGAGAAAGCTATCAGTGGCTAATAGTCCCGATGGCTATATATGCTACCTCAATTAGCAGAGGCAGTATGCCCGTGTACACCAGTTGCTGGGGAACATGGGCGGGAGGGTGCTGTTGCACGCAAGTCCTGCTTGCGGGGCTTCCTTATTGGGGCAGCTGGTTGGCCTGTGTGTGAACAGAATGCTGGACTGGATGGAGCCTTGGTCTGATCCAGCCGGGCTCTTCTGATGTTCGTATGAGTCAGGCCACTGGTCCATCTAGCCCAGTGTTTCTCAACCTTGGGTCCCCAGATGTTTTTGGCCTACAACTCCCAGCATGCCCCAGCCAGCTACGCTGGCTGGGGCATGCTGGGAGTTGTAGGCCAAAAACATCTGGGGACCCAAGGTTGAGAAACAGTGATCTAGCCCAATATTGTCAGCACCGACTGGCAGCAGCTCTCTGGAATTTGGGGCAGGAACTTTTCCGGCCCTACCTGGAGGTGCCAGGGTTGAACCTGGGACCTTCCGCATGCAACGCAGGGGCTCTGCCTCTGAGCTGCGACCCTTCCTTGCCTTCCAGAGATACCTCACCGTGCCCTGAACTTAGAAAAAAAAAAAATCCTTTCCCAGGTGGGGTGGGGGGGAATGCCCCGTTTTTTAAGGGGTCATTAAAAATAAGGGAGGGGGGGAAATACATCTTGCTTGAACTCTCTCGTCTGTCCTCCTTGCACAGTCTTTCCAGGTGGAGCTCTCGGCCCCCAGCAGTTCCACAGTCCCAGGCCAGGGTGGGCCTCCGATCACGCAGCTCATTCGAGTGTTGAACCCAAAGAAGGTAAGACTCGCGGGAGGGGTCCGAGACCAAGATGAGCCGGTTACGTCACAAATTATGTCATTTCCTACCTGACTGTTCATTCCAAGACCACCATTTTTGGTGCTGATTGAGCAGTAAAGAAAGTGACCAGTGCAGTGGAGGCAAATTTTGAGGCACAGGCACTCGTCCTGACTGCCCCCATAGCCACGCCCCCCAAGGAGAGTCCAAAAAATTCAGGCAGGGGTGTTGATCCATATCAACAAGCCAGTTTTCATCTGGAGTTTCCAGGAGCAGGCCTCTTGTAAAGCAGAATTCCCCAATCCTGGTTATTCCTTGGATGGGAGACCCCCTCCTCTAGTTTCCTGCATTGAGCAGGGGGTTGGACTCGATGGCCTTGTAGGCCCCTTCCAACTCTGTGATCCTATGATATCAAGGAATATCCCAGGTCTGGATTCCCCATTCAAGCCACCTCAAAATACTTTGCATCACAACAGGGGGCAATATTTTGTTGCTGGGAAAATCCATTCACAACCCCCGCACACACTAACCCTAGCTACTGTGAGGACTGTAGCTAAGCTAAGAGGGAACAGAGGGGTCTGGCGGGGGTGGCAGATAGATAACATCCGCGTCCCAGCTAATAAAGTACTGGTACTACATCCCTACAAGCCTTGGGTCAACTACACCACTGGAAGTGACATCACGTCTTCCGCACACTCCCATAAAGCAACATGGGGGACGTAACACAGACCCTGTTGCCCTGACTTCCTGTTGGCCACTTTATCGGGGACCTCACAAGGATGTTTCCAACGTTCCAATGCACCTTCTCGTTCCCCACCGCAAAGATAGCAGTGATGTCACTTCCCGCTCCGCTCTGATAGGGTGATTTCATCTCGGTATCATAACGGCTATAATTGTGACATTACTTCCTGTTCCTTCAGGGCAGCTAACCTTCCCTAGATGCCGTTCTTTCAGCTGCCTCAGTACTGGCTACCCAAACTCAGCACCTTTCTTTTTCTTGGTGATGCAAATGAACACATGCCGCCCTGACTGTCCTCACAGTGTTAAGGACTAGGGACTTGGCTCTCGTACAAAATTAAAGCTGGGATTTTCAAACCGTTGAATCCTGCACCCAAAGTAAAACTTGCAATTTTGCAGAATGCCATTTCTCTTGTTTGTAAGCACGAAGTATACACGACATTACGGATGTTTTATTCCTTTCTAACCGCAGCTCCCGCTCCGGATGAGGTTACGACTTGCCTACACCTTACCCTCTGGGGCTCCGGTACAGCAGATTGAGGAAATCAACTCATTCCCAGAGACTGCCTGGAAATGAACAGCCTGTAACCGACCGTACCCCGCTTGCACTGTGGGTTCCCCAACAACGCGCTCTTCCAAATTCAAGAGACCTCTTTTTCTTTGTTTTTGCAATTGCAGCAGCTCACCACCAGGTGGTGACTTTATTCCATCTGGATCCCCCTATTAAGGAACACATACGAGCATACACACACACACAGGCAAGCACTGGGTGCACCAGTGTGTGTGTGTGTGTGTGTGATGGAGAAGGGTGCGGGGGCTGGATTACTGGATCAGGAAAGATCGGGGGGGGGCAAAGATCTTTGAAGATAGATTCCAGAGAAAAACAGACAAGACAAACAAAGTAAGACCAGAGAAATGCAGGGTGGACGGTGGGCGGCAGTTGGGGAGAAGAAGGGAATCCCTACCTCTGTCAGCCCTTTTTCTCCCTCCTCACTCCCAGCTGCCGGGAAATCAATTCAATTGATCAGCTAGACGGGGAAATTCCACAACAACCGAGCGAGACTAAATGGAAATCAATGAAGATAAAGAGCGAGGCAGGGGGTGCGTGCGGGGGGAGACCTCTCCAATAAAAACAACCACGACACCACCGCTCTCTCTCTCTCTTCGTTGCCCAATTCAGTTTTTCTAGCCGGAGAGCGCTCCGCAGCCACCACCGGCATGCCCAACCGTCTCTTCTTCCTCCTCCTCTTCTTCCTCCTCCTCCTCCTCCTCCTCCTCCTCCTCCTCCTCCTCCTCCTCCTCCTCCATGAACCAGCGCTGGGAAGACAAGCCCCTCCAATAGCATAAGAACCATTCAACAGAGCCAGGGTGAGGGTCTGTCTCCTTTGGCATTCGGTTGGCCGGCCAGGGGCTACCGAGGAAGATATTTGGCTCAGTGGTAATATCCATCCTGGTGCTCTCTGGTGGCTGTTTTGGGAGTAGAACTCCCATCAGCCCCAGCCAGCATGGCCAATGGTCAGAAATGCTGGGAGTTGTAGTCCCAACACATCTGGAATGCAGCATGTTAGGGAAGGCTGCTCTCGATATCCCTCTGATAGTCTTGAAGGCCATTTCAGGCTAGCGGCCAGTATTGCAACATGCTGTGGCAATGAGTTCCACAGATCCGCAGTACTTCACATGAAACAGCTGTGCTTCCCTTGGGTGTTTGTGCCCCCCCCCGCCCCATCTCTTAAATTTACTCTCATCGTTGTCCTTGAGTTTTGAGTGTGAATAAATGTTTTTCCCCTTTCATTTTCTCTTCTTATGTAATATGGCAAAATCTGGCTGTGGCCTCTCAGAGAGTCCCTCCCCCCCCTACTTCCAGCTATTGGCTGGACCTGCTGTGATGTCACACAATGCTCATGAGGTGGGGAAGGGGTGGCTGTGGAATGCTGAAAACCAGTGCCGTTACGTGGATGGATTTGGAAAGACAAAAGAGGGACGGGAAAAAAACACACAGGGCCCAAGGGGAAAAAAACAGCAGGGAAAAGACGGTGTGTGTGTTTTTTCTCTACTGTTTTATTTGCATGATTTTCTCCTCTCTTGTTTGAGGATGATACTGGCTCAGGGTGTAAGTAGCTTAGAGGTAGGGGGTCTCCCCACCAACCCAAGGATAGTTCCCAGCCCCACTCAGTCTGCTGCCCCGTTCTGGTTCATTCCATCACCCACTTTTCCCAGACGTCCACGTTGCACCAGGGCCTCGTACTGCGCAGGTCTGAATTTATACAGGTAAGCAGACATCTTGCCAGGAAATTGGGTTTTCTCATCGAAGCCTGCCAGGAAGGTAGAAAAAGAAGCAAACTTTAACTCTACAAAGCAGACTAGAACCAGAACAGTATTTTGGACAAATCCAAACATTCCAGAATGTGCTAACCTGAAATTCTGTATTTCAAAACATTTCAGGTTTTGTTTTGTGCATAATTTTTTTTTTGAGGGACACTTTTCCGGGGGGGGGGGGGGAGCCTTGTGTATCGATCTTTAAAAAGTTGAAAGTAGGAGTGGGGATCGTTGTGGGCCATATACGTCCCCACCCCTGTCCCTACCAAACATGCTGTAGTGGCAAAAAACATGGTGATTCTGCAAGGGGAATCGGACTCCTAGAAGCTGGGCAGTAATTTCAGTGGTAGCAGGACGTTCGGCAGCAAGGGTAGGGTGCGTCCCTCCCCTGGAATTTGCCCACCCGTTTTAAACAGTTACTGGTGAAGATGAGCCTCCCGAAGTCCTCACCCAGGTGGGTTCCCAGCTCTCGTATCCTCTCCAGAGCCCCGGGCACGTCGTCCTGCCGCCTGACCAGGGCTTCGACCTCCCCCACGGCGTAGCCAAAGTCCATCTCATCCAGGACCACGCTCAGGTCACCCAGACGATATTTGCTCCGTCGGGTTACAAAGTTGGCAAACTCTTGCAGGCCGAGTTCCTCCACTGCTTTGGCCACGTTGTCCTGCCAACCCGTAGCCGGGTCCACGCCCAGCAGGCCGCAGACGCGGGCCACAATCTCTCGGCAGCAGGCCACTTCTAGGTATTGCGTGGCGGAATGTGGCTTGCCAGTTACCTCGAGTGCCTGCAGCTGGGGGCTGCCTGCCGTCTGTGGTACACCCCGTGGCCTCTGGCTTTCCGTGGCTGGGCTAGTGAGGGAGCCTGAAACACTGGCACCCTCTAGTGGCGGAGGGGGACATTTTAGCTCCCAGCCGGCCCCCTCGCGCTCCCGGAGCCAGTGGTCTGCTACGACAAGGCACCAGTCCGGTGTATCATAGTACCGGTCGTGGAAGGAAAAGTCGCCTTCCAGGGTTGCTCCCAGGGCCACCAACTTCTCCACCGTGCCAGGCCCCGAAAAGAACTTCTGTTCCACCTCGATGACGCTTGAGCCTGTGGCATCTGCAACAGAGCGGCAGCCATTAATCATGACAAAAGCAAACGGTGTTTTTGTTTCTATCAATTCCCTCCTCCGTCCAGTCCTCCCTGGTTCCCTGCTAACACTTTTGCCTCATTCCCATGCTGCGATGAGCGCTTCGCCTTCACAAAACATTTATATCTTCCTAAAAACACAAGAGGGCAAAAAGGGCTAGGCCCGGGTCTGTGGGGCAGCCACGGCGGCGTCTTAACTTAAAAGATTCCCCCTCCTCTAACCCCAGATGTGTACAGGCCGAAAGCATCAGCTCCCCTTCCCCAAGTCCTGCTGCCACATGGCAAGGAGGCTGGGGGGGGGGGCGCTTGGGGGGGGAGAGGAACCCCTTGTCATCTCCAGTCACAGCAGGGGTAACCTGCACTCTACCCTTGCGCGCGCACCCCCCCCACACACACACACACATGCCACCCTTGCACACGCACGCACACCCGCACTCCATCCATACACGCATCGCACACTCCCCCCTTACACACGCTTCCTGGCCCACACACAACCTCCCCACACTCCACCCTTGCACACGCCTCTCGCACTCCACCCTTGCACATGCCCCCCCCGCACTCCACCCATGCACAGGCCCCCTTACACACACACACACACACGCGCGCGCTGCACTCCACCTTGACGTGCCCCCAATGCACCCCTGCATCCAGTCGCCCCCCCCCACGCACCTTGCTGCTCTAAGGCGGCCCCTCCCGCTCGCCCCAGTCTTTGCGCTGCCCTCCCCCGCCCCCACGACCTCCCCCACGACCTCCGCCACCGGCTCTCCGCAGCGCCCCCTGGCGCAACGCCGAGGCATTGCGCGGACCGAAGGGGCTCGCGCTGCGCCCCACCGACCTTTCGCCGAGGCGGCAGCGGCATCCATCTCCGGGCTGAGGCCGGCCCAGGGCGAGAACTACGGCTCCCAGAGCCCTTTGCAACGGGGCCTGGGAGGGGAGAGGAAAGGGAGCGTGCAATTATTAATATTATTATATATATATAATATTATATATATATATATTTATTATATATATATATATATTTAAAAAAAAAAAACACCACCCCCAGAAAACAGGCCGTTTGTTTGCTTATTTCTTGTTTAAAAGCGTAATGGAGGGGGAAAGAGGAATTGCAGCAGAGGACTGGGAAGAGGCGCAGAGGCACTTGGGAGTTGTAGTCCCTGAGCTCCCTCCTCCTCCTCCTCCTCCTCCCCCCCCCAGCAGGTGCCTCTGCCGCCCGCTCCCCCCCTTACCCTTTTCTTCGCTCCTCTCCCTGTTCTATTTTTTATTCCTCTCCCCCTGCGACTGTCTCGCTCCCTCGATCACAGTTGCCACGGCAACCGGAAAGCTGCAATTAAGAACAGCAGGGGGAGGGGGGAGTGCACGCGCACGCGCGCGCGCTTAACCCCTTCCGAGCCAGGACGCAGGACTCCTGGGTTCTCTGGAAGGACCTTGATTGGGGTGGGGGTGGGGGTGGGGGTGGGGGGCAGAGATGCAGGACTCCTGGGTTCTGTCTGCAGCTATGGGAATGGGGAGTGCGGGGAAGGGGGGGAGGGAGCTACACTGGAGTAAGCATAATAATTGGTAAGACTCCTCTAACACCACGAGAATGTCTGCCTGCTATTTTCACTTGCATTTCCAGGCAAGAAGAAGTGGATTTCCACTTTTGTAAGTCGAGTTGAATCATTCTTGGGGAGGGAAATGGCTGAAATGAATGAGTCAAAGTGACTTGCAACATTAATAATAATAATAATAATAATAATAATAATAATAATAATAATAATAATAATTGCAAAGTGTCATCAATTAAAAACTTTCCATTGACTGATTAGCCGCCTCTATTAAATAGGGAGCAAAAACATTACTATTAAATAATAGCACTGTTAATATCATGACACAGTATTATTAAGGGTGCAATCCTGCGCACGTTTAGACAGAAAAACGTCCTACAACTCCCAGCATCCCTCCAATCAACTATGCTGGCTGGGGCATGCTGGAAGTTCTTGGGCTTTTTTCTGTCTTAACGTGCCTAGCAGCGTGCGCTAAATGATCTTAATATTAAAATATGAGTTTCCGTGCGTGTGGTAACAGAAACTGCACCAGCCTCAACAAAGAGGCATCCTTTCTTCCTTCTCACATCTGAGCGGATCCCTCAGTTTTTTGCTTCCGAAATACTAAGTTGGATCCAGAATTAAGGTGCAATCCTATACACGTTTAGACAGAAAAAAAGGCCTTCAACTCCCAGCTATGCTGGCTGGGGCATGCTGGGAGTTGTAGGCCTTTTTTTCTGTCTAAACTTGCATAGGATTGCGCCCATAGTCATACTTAACAGCAGACTCATTGAAATCAATGGGATTTGAGATAGTCGAGATTAATTTAAGTCCCCCATATTGACTTCAACGACTGTACAGTATGATGAAATCTGGATCTAACCCAGCATCTTACCCCTATGCAAACTTGTGCTAATGTAATCAATCAGTTGATCGATGAATTGAGCAAAGCTCATCGGATTAATCAATTAAAACGTCTTGGATTCAGTTGCAGTCCTGTATAATGATGCTGATAATTATATTAGATATATACGTATTTGGAGGAAGGGCACCGCAGGGCCAAAGCACTGGGATTGGAAAGTGGCAGCACCAAATACTTGAGGTTCCTTTATGGCAGGGGAGAAGAACCGCTTTCACCCCAGAGGGGCTGAATTCAATTTTGGAGAAGCTGGGAGGGGGGGGGGGGACGCATTCCAGTGGTGGGTGGAACCAAACAGAGGGGGTGTGGCTAAAGGCAAAGAGGGTGGGGCTAAAAAAATACCAGCAGACTGTATTTAAAAGCTCTTCCAATAACTACCGGTAAGCCTTAGGAGAGGCCTTTCAGGGTTTTTTTTAGAATGAAGCCACACAAGCCAGGAAACTGCCAAGCAATTGGCGGGAAGGGGCGTGGCTATCTGGGAAACCTCCAAGGGCTGGATCTGCCCCCCCCCTGGCCCTGAGGTTCCCCACTCTAGATTTATGGAGTTGGGTAGATCACTGTGTGTGCATGGCGGTGGTGGTAGGATTGCAAGAATAAAATGGGTTGGAGAAGTCTGGTACCCCCAGGTCCTGAACATGGAAGAAGGAGATGGTAGCATAAGGGCTGCCAACTTTTTTTTTCCCCTGCCCCTGTTCCTGTTCCTTTAACAGAAGCCTGACACACCGAAGCTTATCTTGTCAAAAGCTTTCCCAGGTGAGGAGGAGGCCTACCTCACTTGTGACCCTCTAGGCCCCGGGGTCCAGCGGAAAGTAGTCCAGGAGTCCCTGTTATCTCTGTAGTAGACCAGCAAGGGCTTCTGGCTCCCAATTTTTTAAGTGCAGCAAATAAAGGGAATCATTGCCATTGCTGGGCCTTCTGCTCATCGCGTCCTGCTCGGCCTCAGTGTTCCCCACCTGTACAATGGGAATATATTTGTATCTGTCGGTTATCCTGGTGTTTTGTGTCTGGCTCTACCCTCCCCCATCTCCACTGCACTTCTCTGCGCCTGGCTTCAATTTGGGGGCCTCGGTACCACAGAGCCGCACTCTGCCCACTCCTGTACTAACACAAAAGCTGACCCACCATAAACCCATTCTTGAGACTATTTAAAAAAAAAAAACCAGCAATGGGCAGTTGCCCAGTGCCTGGCAGGCCACAATCCATGGGCGGTGAGCTACGTGTGGCCTGGTGAGGTTACAAAATGGCCAGGCGAGAGTTTACCTGGCTCATAACCTGACCCGCACTGACTGTGCCACATGGACTCGGAGAGAAAAACCTCAATGGGGCTTACTCCCAAGTAAGCGTCCACTGGATTTCCACAGGCCAGGCTCCTGTTAAAGGCATGGGAACAGGGTCAGAGAAAACCATTGGTAACCCTAAACTATGAATGACGGAAAGTACGTGGGTACGGGTGTATATGACTGAAATGCCCCATAATTCCCTGTTCTGTAGACAGGGATTTGGTGGGGAACGGACGGATGGTCTGAAAAGAACAATATAGCGGTGCTCTGTTAGGGGTAGCTGCCTCCCAGGAGGACAGAAAACAGGGTGCCTGTCCCTTCTTCCCAAATATTTCCAGTTCTTTCCTCCTGCTTGACAAAGAAATAGACCACATTTTCCAGCAAACTGTGTCAGCCCGTCTCTACAGATTTAAGGCCTGTGCTGAAAAATTGGAATCCGGAACTGGAACTGTGCTGCTGTTCACACTCCAGGTCTAAAAGGAATTGTGCTTCCCCACTCCTGACCACCCTATTCCAGAGCTCTCGTCCATTTCAACGGGGCTCGTGAAAAACATCCCAAGGAATTGGACCCCATGGACCAGATCTGTTTGCTACCCTGTGTGAAAAGTTGCCTCAGAAGGGGGTAATTGCGTGTCTGTGGGGGAGGTAATTTCAGCCGGGGCTTAACTGCAGAACTTTTTCCAATGCCTAAGCCTAGAATGTAATATAAGAGAGACAGACTCTGAGCATGTGAAGAGTGTCTTTCGTGACGGAGTAACCACAACCAGCCCCAGTGTATCTGGAAATAGGGCAGTAGAGCACGCTTGGGAGTAAGTATGCACACTTACCCTCCTTACACAGAGTTTCTCCTAAATCAAATATTTCAGAGAGTCAAGGTGCTAGTCCTGGGTGTCAGTTGGAGGGGGGAGTGTTGAAAATGTGTGTGGTACATGGCAATGTGAAGGAGAGCTTCTTCGTAACCCCACCTTGACAGTGTCTCAGAGCATGTGATTTGTGTGACATAGATCCTGGATTCAAATACCAACGCTTAAAAACATCTTAAGGTGCACTCCTATGCAAGTTTAGGCAGAAAAAAAGGCCTACAATTCCCAGCATGCCCCGCATACTGGGAGTTGTAGGCCTTTTTTCCTGTCTAAACTTGCATAGGAGTGCACCTTAAGATGCTGGGAGTTGTAGGCCTTTTTTTCTGTCTAAACTTGCATAGGATTGCGCCTTTAAGCGGGAAGGCTGGGAAAAAATCTTGCCCCAGAACTCGCAGAGCAACCAGAGTGCTGGGCTAGATTTGAAAAGACAGGTGTGTCCTGCTCCTGTTGACTAGTCTCTTACTGGTGCTATTTCTGTTTTTAATTTCTGGGTGGCTCTTTTATATTGTCATACATTTTTGAATTTTTTTTTTTAACATGAAGGGAGCCATTTCAAGGGTTCTCTTTGAGCCTTAGGATTAGAGTACCAGGAAGGAAGGGGTCTTAGTGCCTTTTAAATTTCTCTCAGCACACTGTCTACTCAGGAGTCAATCCCATTGAGTTTAATGGGTCTTACTCCTAGCTAGGTAAGTTTGCAAAAGGTTGCAGGATACTTTGCTTTAAAAATAAATAAATAAATAAATAAATAAATAAATAAATGGGGTTTTAAAGATGGGCATGAGATACCTTGAAGGGGCTCCATTAAAGCCATAAAATGTCTGGGTGGACATTTTAAATATAAAGATTAAAAAATAAATAAAATAGATGGACAGACAGGTGGTTTGATTGAGGCATATTAAGGCAGCTCCTTATTTTATTTTTAAATCCACACCTTAAACATGGAACATCATTTCTAGGGGAGGGAAAACGAGATGGCAAGGCACAAGTCCACCCCGGGAACAGCTGCCTTGGCCCTCTCCTCTAACCCCTGATGTGTGTGGAGACTCTTCCCTGTTTGCTGCATACAATGAGGAAAATGCACTCTGCACCTGCTCAGGAGCACTTAAGAACAAAAGAAGAGCCCTGCTGGATCAGACCAAAGGGAAGCCCACAACACACGCAGGGTGCTTTCCACATTGTTTGCTTCAAAGCAGCCGATATTCGGGGGTGGTAGGCTGCTCCTCAACTTGGAGGCTCCATTTGTGTTCTCCAACCTTGGGTCCCCAGATGTTTTTGGCCTACAACTCCCAGCAAGCCCCAGCCAGCAACTAGCAAGCTGTCGCTCAAGCTCTCCTCCTCCCTTAATAATTTCCTTCTAAGCCAGCGCCCACCCTCATCACTACATCTTGTGGCGGGGAGTCCCGTACATCAGCCATGCACTGTGCGAAGAAAGAGGTTCTGCCCTGAATCTGTCCTTTCCTACATTCCAGGGTGGATCCCTGGAGAGTCTTGGCACAGAGTCCCTGCAGATCTGTTGGGCTACAACTCCCAGGATTCCCCAGCAGCAGCACGGCCCATGGGATTGCTGGGAGTTGCAGTCTGGAGGGCAGGGAGGCGTGCGCAGGCCACGCTCCCCTTAACCTCAGCCCTGCCCTTTTGCACTGTGGGGGCGGTGATAATATATACTGACCTGCCTTGCAGACATATTGTAGGACAGCCTTCCCCAGCCTGGTGCCAAGATGGACTATGCTGGCTGGGGGATTATGGGAGTTGTAGTCTAACACATCTGGCGGGCACCTGGTTGGGGAAGGGTGTCGCAGGACAATTGTCTTGTTGCGCAATAAAGCCATATGAATGGGGGGCTCTCTAGCAGCTCAGGGGGGCAGAGCATGTGCTTTGCATGCAGATGGCTGCTGGTTGAATCCCTGGCATCTCCAGTTTAACAAGAAGAAGAAGAAGAAGAAGAAGAAGAAGAAGAAGAAGAAGAAGAAGAAGAAGAAGAAGAAGAAGATCAGGTAGCAGGTGATGAGAAAGCTCTCTGCCCCAGGGCCAGCAGAACTCCCACTGGTCCGAGTAGAGAGTCCTGGACTAGACGGACAAACGGTGCGACCTGCTATAACGCCGTTTCGAACATCGATGGCTTGGCCTACCTAGCCGGGTCGTCGTTACGAATTCCAAGCAGGCCATGCCTCCGAAGCTTTCGGAACTCTGAAAGCGGGCCGTCCTATCCGAGCAATAATACGAACAAGTCAAGAAGAAGAAGAAGAAATAATTTACTGATGACGGTGTTTTGCCGTTGCTCGCTTGGGTCCCAGGGACTACATTTCCCATCCTGCTCGGCTGCACCTGTCCAGCGGCTCCTCCCCCTTCCTCTATCTCCTCCTCCTCCTCCTCCCCCCCTCCCCGCTCGTATGTGTGTATGTGAGAAAGAGTGCGAGTGTGAATGTGCGTGTGCGGTTGGAGGAAGAGAGAGAGAGGGAGGGGGTGAAGAAGAGGAGGAGGAGGAGGAGGAGGAGTGAATTGATTATTCCATTGTGTTGGAAGGCAGCCGCCAGGTCCGCGGAGCGAGGGAACGAGGCAGGCTGGGAGGCGGACGAGTGTAAATCAATGGGGAAGCCCCGGCGCGGCGAACCCCATCGATTTTTGCCTGCCTGAGCCGAGCGAGGAACGGCGCGGAGGAGCAGCCAGACGGAGGAGCGCTGACAACTGAGCCCGCCTGCCTGCCTGCGCCCCCCCCCCCCGTCCACCACCGCCCCCCCGAGCCAGCCAGCCAGCCAGCCAGCCACCCCACCCCGGCGGCCAAGAGCGTCAGCGGCGCCTGCTGGTCCCCCTCTCTCTTTCCGCGGAGGTGTAAGTGGCATCGATTTCCTATCCCTCGCTTCGAGCCAGCGAGCGGCGTAAGCGCGGAGAGAGCAGGAGAAGGCGGGCGGGCGGGCGAGGAGGAGGCAGAGGGGGAAGGCGGGCGGCGGCAGGAGGAAGCGCGGCGGCGGCGGCGGCGGCAGGAGGAGCAGCGAGAGCGCAGCGCCGAAGGGGGCAGCCGGAGGCGGGCATGGCGGAGAGGCGGCGGGGGCGGGCGGAGGGTGGTCGGAACGCGGAAGGGGCCAGGCAGGATGGAGCGAAGGAAGGACGGAAGGCGAGCGGGCGACGGAGGGAGGGAGGGAGGGAAGCTGGCTGGCTGGGGCGAGGCGAGCGGCAGGAGGAGGAGGAGGAGGAGGAGGAGGGCGAGCGGGGACCGGCGGGCGGCTCGCCGTTGGGGAGCGAGCGAGATCTTGTCGGCCGGCGGAGGAGGGAGGGCAGGCAGGCGGGCGGGCGGGCGAGGGATAAATGAATGCGGAAAAGGAGAGGGGAAGAGAGAGAGGGACGGATGGATGGATGGATGGAGCGCCAAGCTGGCGAAGGAGGGGCGCGCGCGCGGCGTGCGGGCGGAGAAGGGGAGAGAGGGCGGCGGAGGAGAGGCGAGCCCGCGGTCCAGGCGACGGAGCGCAGGGGAGTGCGTCTGGAAGGCGGTGGTGGTGGTGGGGGGGGGCGACGGAGGACCAGGGTTCATCGCGTCCAGGAAGGTGTGCTTGTTGGGGCTTGGAGGGGGGGGGGCGGAGATCGATGGCAGGAAAGCGAGGAGGAGGGCAGAGGGTGCCGGATCGGGGAGAGGAGTTTGGCAGGAGGGAAAGTGATGATGGAGAGAAAGGGGGGAGGGGGCTGCCTTTCCGGAGGGGGCCGCTGGCCGCTCTTGCAGTTTCTGAATGTGACAGCAGAAGGGGGGGGGTCGGGAGGATGGGGGGGGAGGATGAGGAGTCTTTCTGCGCTCCGCATCCCTCCCCCACCCACCCCCCAAACCCCATCTTGTTTGGAGGCAAGTCGCCTTTATCCTCGCTGCCCTCCCCCATAAGGGATCAAGAAGGGAGAGAAGATTGGGCTGGGAGGGGGGGAGAAGGGCACTGGAGAGTATTGGGCATCTCAGAAGTGTTTAAGAGGCGGAGAAGGCAAAGCGACTGCACGGGCGGGGGGGGGGAGACCTCTCTTCCTTACTTCCCACCCTCCGCCGCCCCGTCTCTCACTCTCTCTTTCGCCTTGCCCGCCCCCCCCCCCCCCCGTGTGGCGGCTCAAGGCTGAGTGCGGGTCTTCCACCGCCATTCCCTCTAATCCCCAGTTCACCATTTCGGGGGGGGGGGTGTTGTTAGCGCACCACCCCTCTTCCAGGAGCAGCCTCGGCCACTATCACCCGGGTCGATCTAGTCACCTCCCCAACGCGCTCCCTCCCTCCTCACGACCACCACCGTCTCTCTGCCCCACTTGCCACAATCCCCACCGCCATTCCCATCCATTCCTCTCCCTCTCCAAGGACAGGACTGCGCATCTCTCTTCCTCCCGCTGCCTTGTGTTCACCGTACATCCATCTTCCCAAGGGCTGTATTTTCGTCTTCTCCTTCTCCTTCTTTCTCCTCCCTTTCTGGTCCTTGCAAACATCCATTTTTCAACCATCCCTTCCTGCCGGTCTCTCTTGCCGCTCTGGCTCTGTCCGCCTCTCCAAGCCCTCGGTCCAGCTACTGCCTCCATCCACCTGCTCAATCTAGCCCCATAAAACAGCCCTCCGGGTCTCTCTTCCTTTTCTCCGCCTCCCTCCTCCTTTCCTTCACCTGCCTTCTGACCCCTTGGCCTGGATCTCCCCCCCCCCTCCTTAGCCCTCTGACAGGAAGCCCAAGGAATGATGGAAGGACCTGGGAAGGCCAACAAGCCGAGGTGTGGAAGGCAGGAGTGTATTTGGGCAGCTCATATTTTCCACTCAGCGACAGATTGTCGACACGACGCTCCGTTAGCAACTCATTTAATTGATTTTACAATCTTTCTTCCCTCCCTCCCTCGCCTGCTGTCGCTGGCTCCGTCTCGCTTGCTTACTTCTGCACTGCCTTATTTTATTTTATTTTTCCCTCCCTGGATTTGGCTTGGTGGGAACAGGGAGGCAGAAAATGAAAACTGGGATTTGAAAGTTAACCAAAACTGGATTTGGGCTGGCAAATGTTAGACTGGGACTCCTGGGTTCTCCAGAAGTGGGGGTGGGTGGGTTTAGAAAGAGCAATAGGGGAAGTTGTCTCCTGGGTTCTCTTAGAATAAGGTCCAGTGGATTAATGTGGGAGGGACCAAGGCTCACCCCCCCCCCCCCGGATCCCCTCGCTGACTAATGAGTATATGTGCTTGGATGTATATTTGGGTTCGGGGCTCAGATCTGCACTCTCTGATCTAGATAACCCTCTCCTCTCCAACCCAGAAATATGGGGGCAGGCTGTAATTGGTGAGCAAAATGTACATTTTACATGCTCAGGGGCACCATGGCCTTTTCTTTTAGCATCTGGATTGCATGTGTTCTGATCCTGGCATCGGTTATAAAGTCCTGACTGGATTTATATCTGTGTTTCTGTGGCCGGTTTTTTGGAGCACTTCAAAACTTGCAAGAGGGCTTTTATGATTCTTAAATCGCATTTGCCCTTGTGGCACCCCTATAAGATGGGTCGCTGTTATTCCCATCTCATAGATGGGGAGACTGAGGCTGCGAGGGTGAGTGACTTGCTCACAATATGAGAATCTCACAGCAGAGGTAGGGTTTGTACTTAGGAGATCCAAGTTCAGCTGAAACAAATTTGTGCATGAGAGAGAGAAATTCTCAGCTCTCTTAATTTGAAGTTGCTAGTAAAATTTTAAATTCTAGTGGCTCTGGGTAGAAGGTGTAAAAAAGCACCGGGATTGTCTAGCTGATACGGAACATATGATTAACAAGTATTTTTCAAAAGTTGCCATTCAAAAGTGAATTTCAAGCCCTTGCAGACTTTGAAAAAGTTCCAAGACGTTTCCTAAGTTTTCAAAATGGTGCGAAATTTTGTTTCTGTTTTTGAACCATGTCTCCCGCACTGACTGGGGAGTGGCTATGATGTGTTTTACTGCTCCAAATTTTGGAGGGTCAAAACAGACATTCCTTCAAATCCATAGCTAGTGGCTACATTCCCCCCCCCCATTTTTACTCTAGAGTAGGCCCAGGGATCTTAAAGGCCCCTTACTTTTAAGGGTCCCAATTGAGCCTGGCCCCTGTGTCTACTCTAGAGTAAAAAATTGAGGGAAGGGGAAGATGTAGCTGCTAGATATGGATTTAAAGTAATGTCTGCTTTTAGCACTCAGTGTCACTTCAGGAATTTCAGCTGAGTTGCACCCAAAGGGAGATCGGAGCATGTTGGCAGGACTCAATAGGTCACGCTTTGGAGAGGAAGTTTGCTGAGGAGGAAGGCGTTCCACTAGTATAGGCAACATTGCATGGGTCATTGTAGTTTCTTGTTCTGTTGGTCCCTCTTGCCTTCGTTGGATGCGGTGTTTGCAGCATGTCAGGCCATGAGCGGAGCATCTTCTGGCATATTGTCTAGAGGTGGAGGCTAAAGAGACCTTTCTGTGTTTGTTTTTTTAAACATGTATAAAAGCACGATTTGCACACTGCCCAGCTACACGCAAAGCAAACAGCGGCGGCAACAACAGCAACACATACACACGCTGTGAAGCTCCAACCAAGGAGGATGATAGCCCCTTCTCCCAAAATTGCACAACAGCAACAAACAGCACGGTGCAGAATCAGGCGCCAAACTCTCAGTGACAGCTCGGTCCCGGAGAAAGTGACGCATCCATTGTGCAAAGAGGCTGCCTTGCGCAAGCAGGTGCCTTACCATCAACATTATTTAAGCATCTTTTCACAACAAGCCTGTGAGGTGGGCCCCTTTCCTTCTGGTTTCACGTTCGTCGGAAACAGGGGCCAAATGCGAGCAACTTTCCCAAGACCTCACAATGAATCCTTGGCAAGGTTGGGGTTTGAACCCAGGTCTCCGAGCTCCCACTCAAACCGACTGTCATCTGTCAAAGGCCATGACTCCTCCCTCCTGAAGCCCTGCCTCCAGCCCCAAATGTGTGTGGGGCTGGCTGCGGCTATCCAGTAGAGCAGCCTTCCCAAACTTGGTGTCCTCCAGATGTTTTGGACTTCAAGTCCCATCAGCCCCAGCTAGGATAGCCAATGGTCAGGGGTGCTGGGAGTTGTAGTCCAAAACATTGAGGACACCAGGTTTGGAGAAGGCTGCAGCAGAGAGAAGAACATTGATATCCTTGTTTTCTCACCTGTCACCCTGGTCGTTTTCCTGAGGGCTGCCCTAAAACCCTTTAAATCAGGGCTCTCCAACCTTGGGTGCCCAGATGTTGCTTGCCTGCAGCTCCCAGCATACCCAGCCAGCATGGCTAATGGCAAGGGATTCTGAGAGCTGTAGTCCAGCAACATCTGGGGACCCAAGGTTGGAGAGCCCTGCTTTGAAAGGTACTCTGCATGCTGTCAGAGGCCCTCTTTTTTTTTTTTTTCTTTTTTTTTTTCCTACTACATGCTCCGGGGTTTTGCCCTGGCATTAAACACTTTTTTCTGAGGCTAACTCAAACTAAGCCCCAGGAACTGTAAAATCCCACACTACTCAATAAATCAATGAGGCACAATCCCAAACAGACGCTGCGCAAACCACCACCACGGCCTGTCTACTTCTTCACATGGTGCATAATTAACTTCTGGAATCCAATTGCTCAAGATCCTGAAGTCACAGGCTTAGATGACTTTAAAAGGGGATTAGGCAAATTCATGGAGGAGGAGGAGGAGGAGGAGGAGGTGGTGTTGGCAGGCGGCAGCCTATTGAAAGCTGCTAGCCAGGACAGCTAAATTGAACCTCCACCTCCAGAGGTGCTCTACCTCCGAGTATCCAATTCTGAGGTCAAACAACTAGAGACCTTGCTAGCGTGGCCTGCTTCCGAGTGCCCAGGGGGATCTGGTTGGCCACTGATGGAGAAAGGATGAGAGGTCAGGAACTGTAGCCATCTGGATGCTGTTGGACCGCAGTCCCCATAATCCCTGAGCATTGGCCATGCAGGCTGGGGCTGATGGGAGTTGTGGTCCAACAACAACTGGAGGGCCACGGGTTCCCCAACCCTGGAGGCTAGGTGGATCATAGAATCATAGAATCATAGAAAAGTAGAGTTGGAAGGGGCCTACAAGGCCATCGAGTCCAACCCCCTGCTCAATGCAGGGGGATCTCTGATCCAATGGATCTCTGATCCAATCTGGCAATGCCCCGAAGGACAACCAAATGGTTGCTCCGGCCTTGGGTGCAGCCCCCCGCCGACCATGCGCTTCGCCATCTCACCGACACAAAATGGCAGCATATCACACATCCAGCACGACACATCAAAGCCCGTGCGCCAAATCCATGCACACAGTCGAGCTCACACACAACGGTCGCAAAGCTGAAGGTCGGGAACGCATGAACCGCAATTCCGCCATAAGGCAGCATGTGGTGAAGCCATAGAAACAGAGAGTTGGAAGGGCCGCCTAGGGGCCAGCTAGCTCCCTGCTTCTCACGCGCACCCAGTCTCTGCTTGAAGAGAACAGCCAAGTCATTCGATGCCAGCCTTCCTCCAACTTCTAGATGGTTGGATTGCAAACCCCATCGTCCCCACCAAGAATGACTGCTGCCCAGCTGGCTGGAGGTGGTGGGCATTGCAGTCCAACCCATCTGGAGGGCTCCAGGTTGGAGGAAGCCACATTCCGCAATGTGCAAGCAAAAAGTGTGGCAAGGTCACTATCCCGCAAGAGGCCACAGGTCTAGATGCAACCAGATACTGTAGTTCAGAAATACGGAATCTGGGTTCATCATTGTAAAAGCACCATCCGCGCCTTTATTTATTTATTTATTTATTTTATTATATTTATACCCCGCCTTTTTTCCTGAAAGGAACCCAAGGCGGCTTACATAATCCTCCTCCTCTCCATTTTATCCTCACAACAACCCTGTGAGGTAGTTCAGGCTGAGAGTCAGTGACAGGCCCAAAATCACCCAGTGAGTTTCGTGGCAGAGCGGGGACTAGAACCCGGATCTCCCGAGTCCCAGTCCAACTTTGGGAAAGTGTGTTGTGTGCGTATTTAAAAGGAAAAGAGGAAGGCTATACAAGGGAGCGAGACACACAGTGACCCAAAGTAGTGGTGTCCGGGTGGTTTGTGTGTAAAGACATAGTGGGGCATATCTGTCAATCGGTCATCTTTGCAACAACCCTGTAATGTAGAGCAGTTTGATCCTCTCCATATTACAAGCGGGGAGCCGAGACTGAGACAGAGACTGGCCAGCCTAATGAGGTCTGTGTGTAGAGGGGGGCAGAGGGACGACAAAAGGGCTCCCTGTTCATTTCCTTGTGTGTATCAGATACAAAAGAAATGCAACGCAATCACACATACGGCACACGCAACACACCACAGAAGCCTCAGAAGCAACACACCACACTCCGCTCTATCACACCACTGCAACAGCCCTGCCCTTCACCTCTGCCTTTCACCGTAAGTCTCGCTTGCAATTTTAGCCCAGGTTCACCGGGTCATCGAAAAGCTCCCCAAACAGACTGAGTGCATGAGAAACAGCGTGGTCTGGAAGACGAGAGTCATGCCATGGTCTTGCTGCGAGGCCTCAGTCAAGTCACCCGTTTCTCAGGATTGCTTCCCTCACACATACGTCGCAAGTGTGGTAATGCACACCTTTTCCTTAACCATACCACTGGCTAGTAGTACCACACAATACACACAACTCCTAGACCTAAACATCCTATGCAAGTTTAGACAGAAAAAAGGCCTACAACTCCCAGCGTGCCCCAGCCAGCATAGCTGGGGCACGCTGGGAGTTGTAGGCCTTTTTTCTGTCTAAACTTGCATAGGATTGTGCCTTTAAGTCCCTGATTCGCATCCCCAGATAACTCCAGTTCATGCACTTTCCCCTTTCCCTGCCCAGTGCTTGAGGTAAATTCAGTTTGAGCTTCTTGTGTCGAAGCAGTCTTGTGAACAGTTCAACACGTATAAAGGTTGTGAAGCAAGGCGGCTTTCTTTGAAAAATGAAAACCAAGTTGCTAGTCCTTATGGATGCAAAGATAGGCTTGAAAGACCATGAGCATCGCTAAGTGAATCTGCCGGAAGTCAGATGGAATGACTGAAGAGGCTTTCTAGTGTCTGGCACTGATGTGTCCAGCATAGCATTCCTCGTCCTTAGCAGCAGCAGAATAAGTTATGCAAATATATGCAAAAAATGTGTGCGACTTACCGTATATGAAGAACTCAATCTTCTTGGTGCAGAATTTAGGTTTGCTTTGCTACAGCCTGTCTCTATTTTGCCCTTTTAGTGATTAAAAGACTTTTTGCCCATGTGGAGGTGAAAAATATGAGCTGCCCCACCCATATGCCTCCTAAATTCAGGTTTGGTTCTTATTTATTATTTTATTTTGTTTTTGCCATCCTAGGTAGGTGGTGGGGAAAGATGTCCCTGCCCGAGCAGAGAGCCTGCCCCAGAATCCTTCTCTGCCATTGCAAAGGATTCTGGGAGATTTTTTTTCATTTTCAGCTGGAAGCTGACCATTCTTTCTGGAAGCAACAGAGAAGCAGGAATCTATCGCGTTCCTCTTGGCGATGAGCACCCCTTGAGTTGTGCTGCCCTAGGCAATTGCCTAGTTTACCTGGGTACCGGTAGTCAAACCAGCTGTGCCTCCAGCTACGGTCCCAGGACATGGCATGGAACTTTGGGCCTCCCATCGTGGCCATCTGCACTGTGCGCAAAAAGCTCTTCCAAATTATACCGCTTGAAAACTAAAGCCACTTTAGGAGAATGCAGTTCCAAGGGAGT
Source organism: Shinisaurus crocodilurus (assembly GCA_021292165.1). NCBI lineage: Eukaryota > Metazoa > Chordata > Lepidosauria > Squamata > Shinisauridae > Shinisaurus > Shinisaurus crocodilurus. The sequence continues at coordinate 295,706,664 of CM037877.1, read as the reverse complement.
GTTCACACAGGGAAAGGGGCAGAAACCGAGGCCAACCCAGTCGGTTCATGCGTAAACACTTGGCCGTTTCCCTGGGGGATGCTGGGAGGCAGTGGCCCTCTAAAGGTATGCATAGACACAGTTATAGAGGATAAGGCTACCAATGGCTACATATCAGAGGCACACACCTCTCAATACCACTTGCTGGAGAACATGAGCTGGAGGGTGCTGTTGCACTCATGTCCTACTTGTGGGTTTCCCATTGGCATTTGGTGGGGCCACCTTTGAAATTGAATGGTGGACTGGATAGGCCCTTGCTGTGATCCAGCACCGTTTTTCTTATGTTCTTATTTAAAAGCCTTTGTGCAACTGTTGTGTTACCGTGGTTTATTCTTTGTACAGCACCATCAATGCACAAGTTTTCAGAGTAAGCTAAGCAAAGAAAAGAGATGGACAGATCCTTGCCCTGAGGAGCATACAATCTAAAAGTATGCCAATGTAAAAAATTTTTAACACTGCTTCTCATTGGAAGTGCTTCATTCTTGAGGCCTGTCCCCAATAGGTAGTGGGGTGACTAGATTAGTCCACACACACACACACACACACACACACACACACACACACACTAAATCCCTCTCTCCCCTCTTTCTGTGCTGATCCCAACGGAAGCGAGCATCTATTCCCAACTCCCCTGTATCGCCCCGTTTCCTTATGGTGTCGTGCAATTGTCTTTTAAGTCACAGATGCCCTTGGAGAGGACGCAAGCCTCATGTTATAACCATGCATGCATGCATGCGCGCGCGCACACAGCTGTATCACACGCACGTTTCCTGCCTTTCACACTCACAAACCGAAACAAAATTTTACGCCGATTCAAAAACACAGCAAACGCTGGGTCAGCTTGTCTGAGTGTGGAAAGCTAAGCAGGGCCAGGCTTGGTTATTCCTTGGATGGGAGACCCCTCCTCTAGTTTCCTGCATTGAGCAGGGGGTTGGACTCGATGGCCTTGTAGGCCCCTTCCAACTCTATATAAAATCTATGAACCTTTTCTTAAAAAGAACAGTCAAAACACTTTCAAATGTTGGTTTTGAAGTTCCACTTTGATACTTCAAACAAACAAACAAACAAGCAGACCCCAAATGTATTTACACCATATGTCTTATTGCTGAATTCTTAAGGCAACCATGCTCAAGCTCCACTTGTGAAATTAAATAATTTTCACACACTGACATCTCTTCCCCCAATCTGCACGCACGCGCGCACACACACACACAGAGCTATATCCATAATTGGTAAGATGCCTGGGGGTAGGGGAAACCATTTCAGGGGAATATGGGGGGGGGGTTATTTGGCTTGCGAAGATCCCATACTTGGGAGACCTTTCTCTGAGCCTTCATTTCCCCCCAGACTGGTCCCAGTTCTAGCACACTTTGGGACTGTTGGATTTTGACAGACCCTCTCCTTTGGCCAGGTTCAAATGCATGCGTCTGGGGGAACGCTAACATCTGTCCTTTATCTGGACTCTCAAACTTAACTTTCACACCTAACACACCCACCTCTGGTGCTCTTGATGGTGCAGAGTATATCTGCATACACCATTTGGGAGAGAGGCATGTGCCCCCCCTTCCTCCTCCATTTTCCCCACAAGAGAGCAGATTGGAGGGTGCAAAAAAACAAACAAGAACCCAACAACACACAAACCCAGAGCACCTCTGTGAAATATTGTATGCAAATCACATACAAATGAAATCCTAAATGCATTGCGGGATTAAACAAAAGCGGGGGGGGGGGGAGAGGAAGGAAGCCACAGAAGTCTCTTTTTTTGCACAGCCCAATCCTGCAAGCCTCCCCACGGCGCCCTCGCCCCTTAAGAGGAAAGACAATATCTGGGGAGCAGGCCTTCCCCATGCACCCTACAAATGCTGGATCTCAACAGACAAAAGCCACGGCCCACCCCCCCAGGCCACGTTGGGAATCTGCTGTCAGAAGCAACCTTTAACCCGCGCTCCAGTTGTTAACATTGCTCTGATCAACCTGTTTAGCAAATATTTGATGATGGGGGGGGGGGAGGGAAGAGAAGAGTTGGGGGGGGACTTTTGTGGCGGGGGGTTGGGGGGATCTGGGAGAGGAGGGCCCTGGGGCAGACGTGCTTGGGCACTGAAGGGCATTAGCCCAAGTGCGGGCGGGCGGGCGGAGCGCCTTCTCCCCGCCCTCCTCCTCCTCCTCCTCCCCCCCCCCCCGCCGCGCAGGGTAATTTAAAGCGCCGCCTGTCACTGCGCTGCTCGTTTTATTGACTCTCGCTGCCTCCCGTGTCACCCCTCGACATTAATCTCCCCGTTAATCGCCCTGCGCGGAGCCCCTCCCCCTCCGCCTGCAGCCCCTTCGCCTCCTCTGTAGCCCCCCCCATCTCTCTCTCTCTCTCTCTCTCTCTCTTTTCCTTTCTTCCTTCTCTTCCATGGACTCCATCCATCCATCCATCCCGCCCCACTACACACACACTTTCCTTTCTCCATTCTTCTGTTTCGCTCCCCCTTTCTTTTCCTCCAAGCTCCATTCTCTCCCGTTTTCCCCTTCCTTTGTTTTCACAAATCTTCCCCCCCCCCCCTTCTCTCTCTCTCTCTCTCTCTCTCTCTCTCTCTCGGCCTTTCTCTCCCATTCCAGAGGTCTGTCCTCCTCCTTTCTCCGCTTTCCTTCCCTCCATCCCCGCTCAGTCTTCCCAGCCTTCTCTCTCTCTCTCTGGGTCCCAATCCTTCCATCTCCTCCACCTCTTTCTCTGCTGCCTTTTCCTCCCTCGCCTGCCACGCTTTGTCCTTTGCATCCCCTCCACTAAATCAAGCCGGTTTTGCCCCTTTCTCTCCCCCCACCCACGCACTTTCATTCCTTCCACTTATCTTCTCCCCCCACCACCACCACCTTTTGGGGGGGGGGGCTGGCGGGCTAAGTCCTGATGCAGGCACTTGGCTTACCTGCAAGTAAGCCCCACAGAAATCAATGTGATTTCCATCCAAGTCAAAATGTGTAACTTAGGGTCGTGCTATGTGCCTCTCTCTTCCTTCTCGCCCCCTCAACTGTGTCTGCCCCCTTTTTCCTTCACACATGCCCCCTTTTGCCTGCTTTCCTTCTCTGCATTGTGTCTCCCTGGTTTGATTTCGTATCTCACTTTCACTCCTCCCTCCCTCCCCTCTTCCTTCCTTCCTTCCTTCCTCCCTTTCTTTCCCTCCATCCACCCCCCAATGCCTTTGTGTCTCTCTGGCTCCCTCATAATAAATATGCAGCAGCCGCCTAATTATGTCTCCCGCCTCCTTTTCTCCTTAATGAGACAATTTGCATTGACTAACCACCCTCCGAAAGGGGGAGGGGAAGAGAAAGGGGGGGGGGAGAGAGAGAAAGAAGGAGAAGGAGAAAAAGAGAGAGAGAGAACACGCATTTCCTCCCCCACCCCCCATGCCTTCTTCCTCTTATTGAGTGGAGGAATGAACAAAAAATATTAAATGTTAACAGGGTGTCTTTATACTCCTGGGACATAAAAGATAAAAGGGCTGAGGTGGGCTGACTGTGTGTGGGGACTTGTGGGACAGACAGGCGTGCGCGGGAAGGAAGGAGAGCCAAGTGGGGAGCGTTTGACGCGATTATGTTGTTGACACGGCCGCGCCGCCACGAGCTTGGCCTGACCGCCGTCCCCTGGGCCAAAAAGTCTCCACTTCCCCCCTGAAACCGGCCTGAAGCCTGTTTAACTGCCAGGGCTCCTCCTGCCAAGGAATGCGGAGGTTGGCCTTTCTGTGAAGAGGGGGGGGGCTGAGGAAATCTCTCTCTCCGCCCCCCCCCCACAATTCTCACCGTCTTGTCTTCATTTCCCAGCATTCTGTGAGGGAGGCCATGACGGCAGAACACCCATGACAGGTCCGGTGGCAATGCGTCAATTAGGTAGCATCCTTCGGTTTATTTATTTGCAGGATTTATATACCACTCTCCAATGTAACAACATTTCTGGTGAACAGTAAAAAAAAAAATCAAAATAAATCAAAATGCATAATCCCCACAATTCTCACCGTCTTGTCTTCACTTCCCAGCATTCTGTGAGGGAGGCCATGACGGCAGAACACCCATGACAAGTCCGGTGGCAATGCATCAATTAGGTAGCATCCTTCGGTTTATTTATTTGCAGGATTTATATACCACTCTCTAATGTAACAACATTTCTGGTGAACAGTAAAAAACAAAAACAAAATCAAAATGCATAATTAAAATTAGGTGATTTATTTATTAATTATATTTATATCCCGCCTTTTTTTTTCCTGCAAGGAACCCAAGGCAGTTTACATAACCCCTCCTCTTCCTCTCCATTTTATCCTCACAACAACCCTGTGAGGTAGGTCAGGCTGAGAGCCAGTGACTGGCCCAAAGTCACCCAGGGAGCTTCATGGATGCCTAGGGACTGGAACCCAGTCTGACGCTCTGCTCTCTTACTATGTTAAGAAAACCACAGCTGGTCAAATCAGGGAAGGTGTATTTCACCAGGAGGGCCTCATCTGATGACTTCAGTGACCAGGCAGACGGGTAAGGGAGAAGGCGCCCTCTCAGGTATCCTGGTCCCAAGTTGTTTAGGGCTTTATACACCCGTAACAAAAGCTTAAACCTGGCCCAGTAGCAGATAGGCAGCCAGTGCAGTTCCACTGCAATTCCGTCACACTGAAAAGGGGCAGCTCCTGGCAAGAGCCAAGCTGCTGCATTCTACATTAGCTGCAGCATCCGAACGGACCTTAAGGGCAGCCCCGTGTAGAGCAGTAATTCAGTCCTGAGGTTACAGCCTTGATCTGTGAAGATCCACTTAAGAAGGGTCAAGTAAGGGTTAGGAATGTACACAGGGCGGAAGGAATCCAAGTTTTGCTTACCTGAGGAGCTCTTCCCCGTCCCAACTTGCAGTGGTCCACAATCTTGGTTAAGGTTGGACAATCCTCTGGACCACCACTTCAGTGTAAGGAATAGCGGTTGTGCGGATCCATTGTCACGGATAGGTCGATGGGGAAATGTAGAATGTTACAAGGGGGGGGGAAAGGGATTTGTGGCCATGTTGATGGATGGGTTGCATTGTTTTGGGGGAGAGGGAATGGAGAGGTGTTTGTCGACGGACAGGTAGATGAAGGGGATCCACAGCATTGCTGAGAAAGCGGCATAGACAATGTTGCTGAAATTGGTATAGGCAGGCGGTTGAGGATAAAACCAAAGGAGGACTTGTTACACACCATGCACTATTAACCTGTGGAACTGCCTGCCACAGGGTTTTGTTGGCCGCTAGCATTGGGGGCCCCCAGCCCCAAAGGAATGATGAATGATGAATTCGTGGAGGGCAGATCACTGGTTGACCACCGGTCATAACAGCCAGGAGAGGAGTCTGCTTTTTCAAAAATGTGGACCCCACCCATTTTTTTTTGCCATTTGGCTAGCTGCTGATGGAACTCAAGACTGTTGGGCTTGCGACCTTTGGCCACACCTGGAGTGGCAATTCCTACTTTGCATATTTGGGGAAAGGACAGGTGGTGGAGGAAGGTACTCAAGGAAGAGCAGGGGGGAGAAAGGAACAAGAAGCAAAGTTGGGGGAAAGCACACGGAGGAGGGCACAAAAAATGTATAGACATTGCACGCATGCAAGTGGCTAGTCCTGTAGGTAGGCTTGGTGCCAGCTTGCAATTCAGGTGGGATGCCAGGCAGCCAAGTAGCAGTGTTGCTCGGTAGCCACCCCACCAAGCTCTGGGTCCGGTGCTACGGATCCAGCTGCACTCAGTTGTAGGCCAGCCTGGAACAACTCCTGGATAGGTGTGAATCTAATGCAGTGTTTCTCAACCTTGGGTCCCCAGATGTTTTTGGCCTACAACTCCCAGCATGCCCCAGCCAGCTATGCTGGCTGGGGCATGCTGGGAGTTGTAGGCCAAAAACATCTGGGGACCCAAGGTTGAGAAACACTGATCTAATGTCAAAAACCCAAGCTTTCCTTGGAAGCCCTTCTCTGCCCCCACCCCAACCTGAAACGTGTGGAGTGCCACGTGGAGGTGGGCGGAGGAAGCCGTGGTTTGTGAACACGGACGGAGAGGTGAGTGGAAGCGGTGGAGGGTGTGGCAGGAGGGTGTGTTCGGAGATGGATGGATTCGAGAGCACCTGTGCACTGCGGAACGGGTGGATCCTCTTTCTCCATACCCCGCTCTTTATCAGCTGCTGGCCTGCTGTTAATTTGCATTGCAAATCCTTTCCCAGCCCGGAGATGGAGAGGTGCCTTTTGCCATTTCCCGTGGCCCAGAGAGACGGGCAGCAACTGCCTCTCCTTTTCTCCCTCATGGCGCACTCCAGGAGTGGTCTTCTGAGCCGGCCACTGCCTTCTCCCTGCCCTCCTTTCCTCATAGCTAGAGCTGATTCACACATGGCTGTAAAAAAATCTCTTGATGGTGGGCAGCTGAGAGTGTGAAGCATCCTTCCCCAATCTGGTGCCCTCCAGGTGTGTTGGACTGCAATTCCCATGATTCCCAGCCAGCATGGGGAAGGCTCGTATGAAAGGTCTCCATTGAAAATCCTTGTGTTTCGTGGTGATGTGAACTTGGGACTTTTCTGCACGCAAAGCATCTGTTCTGCCGCTGAGCCGATCATCCTTCTCTTAAGTGTTTTTCTCTGCTGTGGCTTCTTCACACATACAAGACATCCCTTGATGTTGTAGTCGTCAAGTGACGAACAGTAAATGTGAACCATGGTATGTGCGAACCAGGGCATGGTACGGGGAGGCGGTCTTTTCAGATGTTCACCCATCACTCTATCCTCTGGATATGTTGCCCAGAGTGCAAAAGATACACGATATAGAGCAGGGGTGTTGAACCTTTCAGCCTGAGGGCCATATTCCATTTCTCAGAAGTTCTCGTGGGCTGCATTCCAGTGGTGGGTGGGGCCAAAGGCAGTAGGGCCAAAATACAAAAAAATACCAGCATATTTTAGCTTAGAAGTTCTTATTGCTGGTAACTAAACCTTACGAGTGGCATTTCAAAATTTTAGAATGGAGGGGAAACGTGCACAAAAGCCAGGAAACCGTCAAATGATTGGTGGCTGGGAGAAAGGGGGTGGGGCCGGTGGAAGGGGGCATGGCCATCTAGGGAGCCCTGGAGGACTGGATGTGACCCACAGGCCTGAGGTTCTGCACCTGTGTGACAGAGAGTGACATTTCCCTCTTTTTGGTCTCTGGAAAAGAACGGCAACAAAATGATTCACATATGCTTGTATTCTGTTTCCCTGCAGGGTCTCGGCTCCTGTGCTGAGATGACCCCTCCGCGCCCCTCGCGCCCGCACCGCCATGGACGCCCCCTCTAACTCTGCCTCCTCCTCCTGCTCCTCCGCTGCTGTCCCCCCGGCCAACGGGCAGGATGACAGGGTCGCGGTTCGGCCCCCTCAGGGCTCTCCTGCCTCTCCAGCCACCAAAGAAACCCCCCTCTCGGACCCTTCCTCCCCCTCCCCCTCCCCCGATGAACTCATGAGGCCCAGCTCCAGCTCCCAAGCGGCACTCAGCTCTGTGAAGCTCCCGTCAGCCATTTTATCCACACCACCGCTCCAAGCAGACTGCGGCCTAGCGACACCAAACCCGTCCCCCATCCCTCAAGCAACGACCCCTGCAGAAGATGGGATTAAGCAAGAAGCAGAAGAAGGTGGAGAGGAGGAAGAGGATGGTGGACGCGAGGCCCAGCTCTTCTTCTCCGCTGAAGGCTCAGCCTACCTCCTCAGCGGCGGCCACGTTCTCTTACCAAAGGGCTCCCCTAGCACCACAACTCCCCTGGTGTCCATCCTCCACGTTCAGTGCGGTGGAGGCCCTAACCAAGGCTTTATGTCTACTGACCAAATGTCCCAGAATACCTCAGCACCAGGTGAGTGGACCCCTCACGGCGCCTTCAACAGTTACCGACTGGCTGGGGCCCCCGCTGGAACCATGTCTGCCAAAAACGCTCCCACCAAACCCAAAGATGCCCCCACCGCCCATGCGGAGGATGAGGAAAACCCCAAAGGGGAAGCCAACCTTGGCCAAGAAGAGGAGCTACTCAGGCCACCCATCTGGCTTTGCCTCATATGCCGCCTCTCGTTCTGCCGGAGCCACTCCTTGGCAACTCATGCCTGTGCCGCCCATGGGGCGCAGCTGAGCACCAACGAATGCCAGGCCCTGTCCAGAGGAGCTTCTGCCGTGTTCCAGGGCACCACACTTGGCTTCCTAGAACCAAATAATCCCACCAAGGCAGACCTCAATGCCAGAATGTGTAGCAGATGGGTGAATGTAACAGAAGAGAAGGAAGAGGAGGAGGAGAAGGGGAGCTCAGAAAGACAATGCGAGCCACCTGATGCCAAAGATTCAAGGGTCGGCGGCGCGCACTGGGCAAAGGGAGGTATGGAGGACAACCCAGAAGAAGAGGAGGAGGAGGCAGCAGCAGAAAACAAGAAAGAGGGAAGGCTTCTCCCAGACCAAAGTTCAAATGGCCAAAGCCCACCCACGGGTGCTAACAGCCCCCTCTCAGAGAGACCGCGGATGAAGACTAGCAACGTCAACACCACAGTTAATGTTGGATTGCCCAAGGAAGACGTCAACGTGGAGTCAGCCAACAAAGCTGTTGGGTTGGCCAATGAAGCGGCTAACGTACAATTGGCTCACGAGGTCACTCGTGTCGAATTAGCTGGCGAAATCAACCACACCAGGTTAGCCACCAAAGTCCATAGCGACCACCTGGCCAACGACACAGACATCGGTAGCGTTGGGTTGGCCCATGACTTATGTGCTGCTGACCTGGCCCACAATGTCAGTAACATCGGGGCAGCCAACGACATTGCTAACATCGGCTTCGAGGTCAACAACGGGGTCAGTAGCAGCAGCAGCCACAACGGAGGGCCCTCCCTTGCCTTTGGAGAAGATTTTACCACCATGGCCTACTCTGGGTTGACTTTATCCGGTCACATGTCCCTGCTTCATTCGCGCAACTCCTGCAAGACTCTTAAATGTCCAAAGTGCAACTGGCACTACAAGTACCAGCAGACCCTGGACGTGCACATGAAGGAGAAACACCCCGAGAACAACAGCCACTGCGCTTATTGTAGCACGGGGGGGCCGCACCCCCGCCTGGCCAGAGGCGAGAGCTACAACTGTGGCTACAAACCCTACCGCTGTGAGGCCTGCAACTATTCTACCACCACCAAGGGCAACCTCAGCATCCACATGCAGTCCGACAAGCACTTGGCCAACCTGCAGGGCTATCAGGCCACGGGGGGTGGTGGCGGGACCCCCTCAGTAGCCCCTCCGGTGGCCCCCTCCCCGTCCTCCCCCGAGGAGAAAGAGCCGAAAGGCAAATCTTCCTGGCAGTGCAAAGTGTGCAGCTACGAGACCAACATCTCGCGCAACCTGCGGATCCACATGACGTCCGAGAAGCACATGCAGAACATGCTTTTGCTCCATCAGGGGCTGCCTTTGGCACTGCCCGGGCTGCTCGGGCAATCCCAGGCCCCGCCCGGAGGCAAGGCCCCTCCGGAGCTCTTCCAGTTCTATGGGGCACAGGCCCTCAGCCATTCCCATCACCCCCACCACGCGCATCCCGGGGGCAGCCCAGCCCTGCGGGGGGACAAGCCCATGGAGCAAGCCCAGCTCTTACTCAACGGAGGCTTTCCACACCTCAGCGCCACTGGCAGGAAGATGGCCGCCTTGGGGTCAGGTAAGGGAGGATCACAGCGTCTCGGGGGCTCCCTTTCCTGCTGCTCCCCCTTCAGTCCACGCGGGACCGAAAGGTTGAAGGTGCCATTCCATTGATATTAAAACAGATTTAACGCCAATGCTTGGGTCTGTCCCCCCTTTTGCTATTCCCAGGTTTTGGGTGCTTTTTGCTCTGCTGTGCTCAGTCTCTGCTTCTTCTGTTCTCTCGTGCATTTGTTCCTTTTCCTGCTTCTTGTGCATTTCACATGCACCAAATCCTGGTGTCAGTTCCCCATTCTCTCCCTCAGCCTCAAATATTGAGCCAACTTTCTTCTTTCCTTCCTCTTCTTTTTTCTCCTTCTGCATGGCTGGCTGGGGCATGCTGGGAATTTTGTTGAACTACAGCCGGAGGGCACCAGTAATTTTGTATTTACCCCACTCATTTTCTCCCTGCAGCCCCCACGTCGCTGTCTCCGGAGCCTGCCCCACCTTCCCCATTGCCTCCCCATTCCGGATCTGACCCGGCGGCTCCCCAGAGGCTGTTTGGCTGCCTGGTGTGCCAAGCATTCAGCACCGACAGCCTGGAGGCCCTCCTGAGGCACGCCTCAGCGCCCCGCTCACTGCCCGAGGCCGAGTGGAAGGAGGTGTCGGGCGACTTGCACCGATGCCGGCTCTGCGCTTACGGCACCCAGCTGAAGGCCAACTTCCAGCTGCACCTCAAGACCGACAAGCACGCCTTGAAGTACCAGCTGGCGGCCCACCTGCGCGAAGGGGGCGGGCTCGGAGCCCACATGGGGGCGGAGCTTCCCCTCGGCCCGCCCCTTCAGCTGCACTGCAACCTCTGCGAATACGAGACCAACAGCAAGGAGAAGATGCGGCTGCACGTGGCAGGGGCCAGCCACCAGGAGGCCCTGCAAGGGTACAAGGTACCTAGCGGGGTGGGGTGGGGGGCCCAGGGAAATGGGCAGGACACGAGGATGATGGAAAGGCCCACCACCAAAGAAAGGGAGAGCCACGAACCTTGTCACGGCTCTCTCCACAAAGCTAAATTGGAAATGGGCGTGCAGCCGGTGAATCTCGGGAGGGACTTTAGAGATATATGAGCAGGTATTAAAATGGGGGACACCAGATGGGCCCCAATTCACAGGGAGGCAGTGGAGAAGATCCCACGCTCTGCTACCATGCTTTACATCTCTTCCACCAGTTCCTCCTGGAAATGGAGGCCACGTCGGCACCGCCACCGGGCTCTGAAGCCGCCCAGTTCCGCTGCCTGCTGTGCAGCCTGGACAGCCCGAGCCGCCTGGTGATGATCCAGCACCTCCGCTCCCCCCAGCACCGCGACGCCCACGGCCAGTGGCGCCTTCAGCTCCTCCAGAACGGGGAAGGCACCCCGGGCCTCGAGAGATACCTCTGCTTTGCTCCTGCAAACCCCGCCGGTAAAGGCCCCGTTTGTGGGCGGCATGCGGGGGTGGGCGGCAGCCGTGGCTTTCATTCCAGGGTCACACAAAGACAGACGGCCGCGCAGGGCGTGGATTTGCACCGAAGGGTGCAAATATATGACATACAGAGGTGGGAGGGGCGGCGTTTTGGGGGTCGGTGGATGGGGGCAGGAAAAAAAAAACCCAGCGTATCTCCAGGGTGGCTGCAATAAGGCAGTTTTGCTGGGCAGTGGGAACCCCAGGGTGGGGGGCATCAAAGGGGAGGTACCAAACACCCTGCCGCCCCTCCATTGTCATTGTCGCCCCCCCATCCAAGCCTGGCTTCCCCTTGGCTCTGTTCATTGCATGCCTGTGGATAGCGAAGCGCAAAGTGGCTGAACGTTCATCCGCCGCCTCCTTCCTCTTCCACAGCCGCCGCCAACCTCACTCTCCCTCCCAGCCACCCACCCCCCTTCATAATGGATTATGACAGATACTGGGGTGGTTGCCTAGCAACCTGCAGGAAGAATGAAGGAGAAGAGAAATGAGAAAGAGAGATGTAGGGACCACAGCCGGGGCAGGCAGGGAGAAGTAGGGAGGAAAAAGCGATTTCTCTCCCCCCCCCATGCTGGTCGGTCTCTGCCCCCGCCATCTCCCCTCTCATCTGCCCCGAGGGGGACGGACCCTGTCCAAGTGATGCCAGTTGGCTCGGTTCCCAGCTACAATTTATCTTTCAAAACACCACTGACCCTGCATCCTCTACCTGGGCGCTGATGTCAACATGGATCGGCGTCACGATGATAAAAATGATTTTAAAAGGGGGGTGAGAAATCTGTGTGTTGCTATTGATTTTAAAAGGGGGGGGTGAGAAATCTGTGTGTTGCTATTGGAGGCTATGGGTCAGGATTGAGGGCAGTCAAGCGGCAGAGATGTGGGAATGGGGCTCTTTGGCTACAGAAGGGGCGGCATGGCTACGGCGAGATGGAGGCCAGGGCAGGGATGAGAGGGGGACTTGGGTGGGCCGCAGGCCGAGGCACAAGGATAAAGTAGGGAATGGGAGGGTTCCCGAGTGGGAAGAATTGGGGTGGGGGCATGGGTTTTTTTGAGGTGGCTAGAACCACAGTTGCCAAAGGTGTGTGTTTGTCTGTGTGTGGGGGGGGCCCTATGCAGTGAGAAATGGAGGTCTTAGCATCTTGGCGGGTGTATTGAATAGTGTTAATTGAGTTGCCAATGGCACTGAGGTTGCTACTACCGGGCGGGAAGGCGAGCCCGTTCGATATTAACGATCCCACTTGGGTTGAGAGTTTAATTAGTCTCTGACGAGGATAAAGTCCTGGATTGTGCGTCATTCCGACTCTCACAATGTCGATGGTGGGATTCCCTTCCTTCCTCCCTCCCCCCCCTTCGATCTTTCACTCTCCGTGTGTATTTTTCGGTTTCCTGCCTTCCAGGCTCCTAAATGAAAGAGAGGAGGAATATTAGCCCACCTGAAGGGGGGGAAATATGAAAGTCGTTGCCTCTAGAAGGTGGAGGTGAGCGAGTGCTGGTAGCCAGCTTCCCCCATTTCACTAATTCCCTTTTCCCCATTTGGTCCCCTCCCCATCTCCAGGGAAAGAATCTGTGCCGGAGACCTTGTACCCCGAAAAAGAAACACTGAATAAAGCCCGGACACCTGGTGAGTAACTCCTCCCCTCTTGCACAAGCCACACCCCCTTATAAAGTTGCTCCTCCCTGTGGGGGCGGTTCCCTTGTTAGCCACACCCTCAACTCCTCCCCCAAACATTTTTATCCTCACACACACCTAACTCCATTCACCATTAAAAAACAAAAACAGATAATGCTGAGACTTGCTTGACCTGCGGTGAATATTGGGACGGCTGGGTGAGGGGGCCAAAAACCTATTCCGGGCCGGGGTAGTGGTGGTTCTCAGAGGTCTGACAGGTCCTGGAGCTGGTGGGGGTTGCCTCTCCCACCCACCCCAATTTTGGAACTGGCCATCATTGTGTAGATGCAGCGCCCAAGCTCATTTCTCAAGGATGGGCGATTGTTCCGCCAAAGGGATTCCAGGCCAAACATGGGTCAGCCCCAGTGACTGAAGCTGGCTGCATCGGAGCGAGGCTCCGCTGTTCCTTTCAGGGGCGTGTTGCTGTGAACAGGGGCTGCGGGGCCGATGCTGGTTGCATGCTTCCCTCAGCCAGCCGTCCCCCCCCCCAGGCCCCCGGGGGCTCCTTGTTGGGGTGCACCTGCTCTGGCCACCCCACCCCCCCAAATGCTCCCTCTCTCATCACATCTGGAGGCCTCAGGGCCGCTGGTACTGTGAAACCTCTACAGTCGCATTTCCAAAGTCTAAGCAGGCGATGCAATGAATCTTTCTTTTCTCACCCCCGCCCCCACGCTCACCCCCTTTTGCAGGTTCTGATGAGACTGAAACGAAAGCTGGCGGTGTAGGCGACACTACAGTGAGTGGGGTTTACTGTGGTGGCTGTAGTGGGCTGGACGGTGGTGGTGGTGGAGGAATCACACAGAGGTTAAAGGGCACTCACATGACGACTGACCCATATACCTCTGGAGCATCCCTTTCGACTCCCTTTTAAATGCCATCACAGGGGAAACGCACCCCAGCCAACTCTCGCTGCACATTTCAAACGGGGTTGCCATAAAAAACACAATAAAACTTTCTTTGCCAATTCTTTGCAATTCTTGCCCCTGGTTGGGGTCCGAATGTTGCTCAGTTAAAACAGAAATTAAGCATCTTTGTTGTTGGTGGTGGTGGTGACGAGATCCACCCACAGGACACAAATGTAGCTTAACAATGCTACTGAGTGTTTATGAGTATTCAACAGATGTTACTTACATAGGACTGCCAATCTTGGTAGTATTTAAAACTGTATTCTGTCCGTGAATCAGTTACAGGGTTTTCAAAAGCCACTTTCAGCCTCAGGTTCTCCATCTCAGCGTGTTCTGACTTCACCCTGGTCTTGCTCAGAAGGGCCATTAATTTTTGTTTGGGGGGGGGGGGAGTTGGCAATACTACTACAGCTACATGATCAGAATCACCCTAAACAACAGCCCTGTGAGGTAGGCTGGCACTGCCGTTATGCTCATATTGCAGCTGCTTCCAGGGAGTACACGGGTTCAAGCCTCACTCACAGCCGGCAGTCTAGGGAAAACCCAGAACTGTTCCTTATTATTGTTAGGCTCAACCCACGACCCCGCCTTACGTTTTGACTGACAGATGGGCAGGAATCCATCCCAAGATGAAAGTTTGACAGATCCTTCCCCGGCCATTTAAGCTGTGGATGTTCTCCACTTCGCCACTGGGGGCACTAGCTTGTTTGCTTATACAGAAGGAAGAGGAAAGGAGAGAAAAAGCAATTGTGTGGGAAGGCAGGCAGGCAGGCAGTGGCGTGTATGTGTGTGTGATGTTTCTGCAGAATATGTCCCGGAAGGAGGGCGAGTAGGTAGGAGCGAGGAGCCAGTACATGTCAGCTCTCCTTTCTTTTTTTTGCAGTTTTTTCTTTCCTCCCCACCCACTACATACACACCCCTCCCTGCCTTCCTCAAAATTCTTGCAGCTGCAACGGATGTATAGGCAATTCCCCCTCCCGCCCGGCCCTAGCAATGGGGCAGTGCGTCATCCGCCCCGCCTTCCTCGAACCCATTCTTCTCTCCTCTCACATCCTCTCCTTGCCCTCCTCACCTTCTCCGGCACTGCAGGTGTTCTGCTGCCCATACTGCAACTATGTGGACCAATCAGCCGAAGCCGTGCGGGCTCACACCATTTCCCAGCATGCCGTGCAGCCCAAGTTCCGCTGCCCGCTGTGCCAGGAGCAGCTGGTGGGCCGCACCAACCTCCACTTTCATCTCAGCCACATCCACAACGTGGTGCCCGAATGCGTGGAGAAGCTACTGCTGGTGGTGAGTGTCCGCTCACTGGGTGCCTTTTCTTCTCTTCCCTGCCTTCCACCCCACCCCCCACTTAACGTGGGAGCAAGGGAAGGGTGTGCGTCTCCATCCCACCCACTTTCTTTTCTGGCTGGGCTCCTCCTATGCCTGTAAGTTTGCACAGCAGGCAGTCATTCATAAATAAATACAGTAAATAAATTCAGCAGGTGAAGCTTTTCCTTCTAGGCAGCTGCAAGGATGGGAAAATCCTGACCTGCTGGGTTTGTGCCTATCATGCTGCTGCTTAAAGGGACAGGGGTCCTGCCAGGCAAAACAGGGGCAGGGAAGTTGTGAACATCCAACCCATAAGAGCCTTAACGGGTTGTCATTGCTGGCGTAGCATCGGTGGCATTACGCTTGTGGTTCCACAGACATGGTGGGCTTCAGCCTCAGTTCTACCATCCCTGAAATGGGAGCAATCTCTAAAACAACTTTCCCCAACTGAGTGCCCTCCAGATGTGATGGGACTACAACTCCCATAATTGACTATGCTGGCTGGGAACAATGGGAATTGCAATCCAACACATCTGGAGGGCACCAGGTTGGGGAATCCTGCCCCAAATTATCAGTAATGACCCCTATATATATTTGGTGCTCCTGTCATTCTGCTTTGACTCTTTCCTTCTTGTTCACCCCCCAGGCCACCACCGTGGAAATGACCTTTGCCACCAAAGTTGTTCCTGGCCTCAGCCCCACACCTGACCCACCGAAGCCAAGTGGGCCACCCAGCTCAGAGCAAGCGGCTGGAAACGAACCTAACAGTCCCCTCGTTGGTAAGCAGTGTTCTATCCTTCTATTAAGGACAGGATCAAGATGCCAGGAATCCGTGCTTTGCCCTGCCCTGCCCTGCCGGCTGCCAGTTAAGTTCATGGCAGCAATTTTGTTTGCTTGGCTCCAACACATTTTCAAGAGGAAACAGGAAGCAGGAACTTGCTGGCAGATTGACCGGCGGTTCCTGTTGTGTGCTTCTTCGTAGTGTTTTGAATCATAGAATAGTAGAGTTGGAAGGGGCCTAGAAGGTCATCGAGTCCACCCTCAGTCCGCCCCCACTGTGCAACCAACTAAGGGTGCAATCCTATGCAAATTTAGACCAAAAAAAAGGCCTACATTAAAAAAATACAAATCTATATTTACAGATATGCAGGATGGGGGTGGTTTAAGTGTTTTAAATTCTTATCTGGGCTTTCACGTAACTTGGGAGATGGAATTCTCTCCCAGACAGCAAATTCTGCATTTTAGCAGGAAACATATCCGGCCTCTGGGGATTCCCAGCCATCTTTGGACAAAACCCCTTCAAACCTGCCAACTCCGGGTTCTTGTACAACCTGAGCTCCATTGTGGAGATCCATGTGGGTCACGGCCACACTTGCGCACCCAGAATCTACATACACGCACGCACGCACGCACATTTACACCAATGTAGAGTGCATCCTGGTTAAGGGAAGACAACCTGCATTTCAGGCTGGGTGGGGGAAAGTCACTGAATGTATGCAATCCTCATCTCTGTCTCTGACCTCTCCCTTCACCAGCACCAACCACAGGGGAGAAACCCCCCCCAGTTCCTGTGCTTTGCCCTGGGACTCCTCCTCCTGCTGCCGCCGCCTCCCCAGCTCCACCGGCTGAGCCTCCCGAAAAGCTGCCTCCCAAACCTTTGACTCCTCCTCCTCCTCCTCCTCCTCTTCCACTCGCCCCTCCAGAATCCGAAGATGAAGACCCCCCTCGTCCAAATGCCCCAGCCGAGGAGCAGCTGCTGCTGTCACATCTCCCAGCCGAGCCCCCCGAGGCCTCACCGCTTGCCCTGCCCAGCCAAGATCCCCGGCACCCCCTGTCCTATCGCAAGGCAACCAATTTTGCCTTGGATAAGTTCCTGGACCCGGCCAGGCCGTACAAATGCACCGTATGCAAGGAATCCTTCACCCAGAAGAACATCCTCCTGGTGCACTACAACTCTGTCTCCCACCTGCACAAGATGAAGAAGGCCTCGGCCGACCCCTCAGCCCCATCCCGGGGTGAACCAGGCGCTCCAGGGGCTCTCCAGCCATCCTCGGACAAGCCGTACAAATGTACCACTTGCCGGGTCTCGTACAACCAGAGCTCCACCTTGGAGATCCACATGCGCTCGGTGCTGCACCAAACCCGCTCCCGGGTGGCCAAGATGGAAGCCGCGGGCAAGGCAGAACTGCCGCCCGCCGACTCCGAGCACCCCGGCGAGGTGCCGCCGGAGACGGAGGCCCCCAGCTGCGTGCCGGTGCCAGCGCTCCCGTTTCTGGCGCCGTCTGCAGCAGAGCTCCAGCGCTTCCCCACGCCCTTATTCACGCCGCCGCTGCTGCCACCCTTCCCGCTGGTGCCGGAGTCCCTCCTGAAACTGCAGCAGCAGCAGCAGCAGCTCCTGCTTCCTTTTTATTTGCATGACCTCAAGGTGGCCCCGAAGCTGGCATTAGCAGCCCCGGCCCTGACCCTCCCAACCGCCCCGCCGGTGCTGCTGCCACCCCTGCCGGCCAAGGAGGAGCACGTGCCCACAGCAGCCAACAGCTCCAACAAGCCGGAGCCAGCAGAAGAGGCCGAAGCCGAGGAGGCCGAGGGGAGCCAGTCGGGGAACGAGGTGTCCCGCACGGCAGCCAAGGCTCTTCTCGAGAACTTTGGCTTCGAGCTGGTGATCCAGTACAACGAGGGAAAGCAACCTGCTGCGGCAGCCCCAGCCATCCCTCCTCGCCCCCCGGCGGGCAAGCTGCAGTGCGGCACATGCGGGAAGCAGTTCTCCAACATGCTCATCCTGAAGACGCACGAGGAGCATGTGCACCGGCGGTTCCTGCCTTTCGAGGCGCTCAACCGCTACGCTGCACAGTTCCGCAAGAGCTATGACAGCATGTATCCACCCCCACCACCGGCACTCCCCATTGAGAGTACCGCCGCCGCCGCCGCCACCACCACCACCACCACAGCTGTGGAGACCACCACAGTCACCATGACGCCAACCCCTGTGCCCCTGGAGATTCCCCCCCTCTGCCCTCCGTTTTTAATGCAACCCGTGCCCGTGGTAGTGCCGACACCAGAATGCGAGACTCCCCGCGTGTCTCCTGAACGCTTGAAGTCGCTGTGGTTTCGGGGGGAGGATGAGGAAGGCGGCAGCGTACCCGGAGCTCTCGACCCTCCCCGAGGGGGCTTCCCCAGTACCCGGCGCTTCTCCCGCACCAAATTCACCGAGTTCCAGTCTCAAGCTCTGCAGTCCTTCTTTGAGTCCAGCGCTTACCCCAAAGATGGCGAAGTCGAGCGGCTGTCGGTGCTCTTGGGCTTGCCAAACAGAGTTATTGTGGTTTGGTTCCAAAACGCCCGCCAGAAGGCCCGGAAGTATGGCGGGAGTGAAGCCAGCGTGGGCGGAGGGAGCCCCGCCATGCAGCCCTCCTGCAAGAAGTGCCGGACGTCCTTCCGCTGCATCTTTGAGCTTGTGCGCCACCTCAAAAAGTGCTATAATGACCAACCTGAGGAGGGGGACGGAGATGGTGCCGAGGAAGAGAACGAGGCTCCCGAGGAAGAGGAACAGGAGGAGGAGGAGGAGGAGGAAGAGCAGCAGGAGCCTTCAGGGACTGACGGAGAAGTTAAGACAGAGGGTGCTGGAGAGAAACCCCTGGAGGAAGAGCAACCAGCACCAGCAGCCCCACCAGATAGCTCCGGCAGCCATCCCTGTGACCAGTGCGCAGCCATGTTCTCAAGCGCTGACCTCCTCAATATCCACCGTGTCAGTCACATGCCAGCAGCTGGTCCTCCACTGGCCCCCTCTGGCTCCCAACCCCCCCTAGACTTGGCCCCCTTGGTGTTTGGCGAGCGCGTCGCCCATCCGGATTCCTCCCGGGCGCAGAAGCGGAAACACGAAGACGGGAGCTTGTCGCCCACTGGGAGCGAGTGCGCCAGTGTGGCCGGTGGGGATGGCGAGCCCCCGCGGGACAAGCGCTTGCGCACCACCATTTTGCCCGAGCAGCTGGAGATTTTGTACCGCTGGTACATGCAGGACTCCAACCCGACCCGGAAGATGCTCGACTGTATCTCTGAAGAAGTCGGGCTCAAAAAGAGGGTGGTCCAGGTGTGGTTCCAGAACACAAGAGCCCGCGAGAGGAAGGGCCAGTTTCGGTGCAACTCCAGCACTGCCAACCCAACCAGTAAGCTCTCACCAGCACTGCCCACTGCCTTCCCAAAATTCACCCCTCCACCACGAGACCCACCTGTCCATTACGGAGCATCCTTTCCCCCGAGCCTCCCTGCGGGCAGCTTGCAGCCACCACCGGCTAAGCCAGAAGTTCTCCCCGAGCCACAAGTGCAGGACGAAGCAGCTGAAGAGGAGGCGCCCAAGGAGAGTGAAGATCGGAGCCTGTCCGGAGGGGAGCTGAGCGACTCGTCCTCCACCTCGTCTTCGCTGGCTGATCTGGATTTCTCCGGCAGCCGACGGAGCCGGGCGACGGACGGAGGGCCTGGGGGCACAAGCGACTCCCTGGGCCAACGGCGGTACCGCACACAGATGTCCAGCCTGCAGCTTAAGATCATGAAGGCCTGTTACGAGGCCTACCGAACTCCCACCATGCAGGAGTGCGAGGTGTTGGGCGAGGAGATCGGGCTGCCCAAGCGGGTGATTCAGGTGTGGTTCCAGAATGCACGGGCTAAGGAGAAAAAGGCAAAGGCGGCCGGCGGTGGGGCCGGCGGTGGTGACGAGGGCCCCCCCGGTGCCAAGGCACAGACTGAGTGCCCCTACTGTGAAGTCAAGTACGATTTCTACGTGTCCTGCCGTGGACACCTCTTCTCCCGTGGCCACCTAGCCCGACTCAAGGAGGCGATCAAAGCCCAGCTCAAGAGCGAGAGCAAGTGCTACGAGCTCGTGCCGGACAAAGGGACACCATCCCCGACCAGGCTGGGTACCTCTATGCCTCCCGCCACCGTGCCATCTTCTCTTGGGAGCATGGCCCCCTTTGCGCCAGGTGAGTGAGTGGTTAAAGCAAGGTAAGGTACGTTACGTCCCAGACGAGGAACGAGGCCTTGTTATTAAGCCGTGTTAAGCCTTTCCACGACTCCGCCGTGCCTTCCCGACCGCAGAAGCACCTCCTCACATCCTCTACAGAAGTATCCCCAACTCTCCATCTGCCATGTCAACCCGTACCCCTACAAGTCACCCTGTCCGCCATTTTGAGTTGAAGCTCCCAGAATGGTTGCCCGGGCAACCTGCTTCTTGTATCATTTTTGTTCCCTTTGGGCATGTTGGTTCTTGCCCAAGCTTTCTTCCCTCCCACCTTCTCTTCGCCCCCCTCGTTGGCATATCCCCCCCTCCTTTGCCCTCCCCAGCCCTAAGGTTTCCGTTGTCTACTTTGGGGTGGGGGAGCCTGTTTGTGGGGAAAGAGCAGAGGGGTCTCACCCTCTGCCCCCTGTACCTGCACTGGCTTCCCAAGGGCTGCAGGTGGAATCCGTGGGCGGGAAAAGAGGACACCCACCTCAGCAACTGGAGGAAGCAGGTACTGGATTGTGGAGGGCGGCAGGGAGGGCTCACCTTACGAAGATGTTGGCCCTCGACCTTTGATGGAAAGAATGGATGGAGGCAGTGGTGGGGAGGGAAAAACTGAGAGACCTGGAGAAGGACGGTGGGAACTAATGGGGAGGCAGGAGGACAACCAACTCACACCCCTTTTCTGTCCTACCTCCACAGGCCCTTCCTCCTCCTCCTCTTCCTCCGGGGTTCTGAGCTCCCCTTTGGCCTCCACCCAGCCAGGGCCCTCCTTACCTCAGCGCCTCACACCAGAACCGGCCCAGCTTGGCCCCTCCACAGAGCCTGCACCTGCTCCGGAGACCTCCCCGAGCGACAGCCAGGCAGACCCCGCTTCAAATTCAGCCCAGGAACCCTCCTTGTCCTCCACTGCCACGCTGAAGAACCTCAAGACGTTGAAGGCCGCAGTGCCGGCCCTTCTGGGTGGCCAGTTCCTGCCCTTCCCGTTGCCGGCAGCAACAGCGGCGGCGGCCCCCTCGCTGTTTGGAGCCCAGCTGCCTGGGGCCTACTTCCAGCAGCTTTATGGCATGAAGAAGGGGCTATTCCCCATGAACCCCGTCATACCTCAGACACTTATGGGGCTGCTGCCCAGCCCTCTGCTCCCAACGCCCGCGCCCGAGCCGCCTGTCGAGGTGTCTGAGGCCCCCGGCATCTCTACGGTTGACGTGACTCACCAGTACCTTTGCCGTCAGTGCAAGGCAGCCTTTGAGAGCGAGGGGGCGGCGGCCGCTCACCAGGCCGCTTTCTGCTACTTCGGGCGCCAGCCCCCAGCGGCCCCGCCCCCGCTGCGTGTGCCCGTGTGCACGTACCACTGCCTGGCCTGCGAGGTGCTTGTGAGTGGGCGTGAGGCACTGGGGGCTCACCTGCGCTCCAGCGCTCACCGGCGCAAGGCCGGATCCAACGCAGCAACCGCATCGGTGTTTGCCAAAGAGGAATCCAAATTACCTCACTCGGACTCCAACCCAAAAAGTAACGCTACCTCTACGACACTACTAGCTTTATAGAGACGGATGCTACACTGCCACCAATTGAGAGAGAAAGACTAAGGAACCAGCCAGCGGAAGGACGGACGCCCACTCGGGGGTCCCCTCTGCCTATACCCAACACCCAACCCTTTCTTATTGCCAGCAAGGAACAGTGGTCAGTAAACGCGAGAGACAGCTGCTTGCCACCTGCCCAAGCTGAGCCCAGCCCAACCCCAGCCCCCAAAATATTTCTGTCGCAAATACCACCCCATCCTACACAATCTTTCTTGAGGGGAAGACCAGTCGACCTGATGTTGAACAGAAATGCAGTCTACCGACTGAGGCGGCTCTGGATCCCTAACAACACTCACTTCAGAACTGCCTTGTACTCTCTCTAGGGCAGCCTTGCCCAACATGGCACTCTCCAGAAGTGTTGGACTGCAACTCCCATAATTCCCATGGCCGCATGCAGGCTGGGGATTATGGGAGTTGCAGTCCAACACTTCTGGAGGGCGTCAGGCTGGGAAAGGCTGCTCTAGGGTGCCCACTTCCTTCACCAAGCCCTTCTGCTGCCCCACACTTACGCCACAAACCATGGCCAACCCAAACAGCTCCACAGCTCAACCCACTCACACACACCAGCCAACATATAGGGTTATGCCGATTCCGTACCTCTCCTCCCAGCCCTGGATAACTGGATCCTATCTGGACCACCACAAATGCCAACCCCTTCCCCATCGCCCCCTCACAGTTCTCCCCAACCAACCTGTGTATTCCGGAGTCTTCCATCTCCTGTGGCCTGCACATGTACCTCACGTAAGAGAGACAGGAAACGTTCTTGCTTCTCCACATGTCTATGTTCAGGACTCTTGTGTCCTCCTCAGCCACCCAGAGACCTATTCATATTTTCTGTTGGGAATATCTCAAAGATGATGCCTGCGATTTTCATGTCTTCAGAGGTCCCTGAGCCACAGGGCCCTCTCGCCTGGGTTAGATGAGCTCTCTTCTCTCTCCCCCTCGGGCTTTTTGTATATCAAGGCTGCACCGTCTCCCCTCATGTCTATGGAAAAGTGTTCCAAAATCCCTTCCTCGTGCGTCCCATATCTGCCTCTCCTGTTGCCACACGTGGCCCAAAGCTCTCCCCCTCCTTGCCACACGTGTGCTAGACCCTCGCCTGTCCTCCCACTGCCCCGCTTGTGACAGATGCTGGCACACTCTTGACACTCATTGTGTACCCAAGTCTCCTCTCTCTCTCTCTCACACACACACACACACACACACTCACACACACCCGTTTGAGCTCCCTCTCTCACACTTACCTTCCACCCTTTTGACTGTGTTACCGACTGAAAAAGGCCAAAAAAAGAAAAAGCAAAGCAAACAAAAAGAATGGACAGAAAGAAAATTATTAACCCAAGGAGACAAAACTTAAGGGGGGAGGGGGGCAAAGATGAGGAATGGAGTCCCACCTCCCACCTTCCACCCCTCCCAGAGCATGCGCTGCCCATTGTGTATAATAGTTACCGTCAAGAATGAACGGACAGACTCCCGAACTGTTGATGGATTTGAACGACTTGAACAGCAACCAAACAGGGAAAGAAAGAGGCACCCCTCTCCTCTTTCCCACCATTTTTCTTTTCTCTCTCTCCTCCTCCCTCCCCTGGTGGGTCCTTACCTGCACCGGGGAACCAAATAAAACCAACAACCTCGCTGTCTTTTCCCTCCTGATAGACGTGACTTCCGTCTCTGCGCGGGAAACGACACATCCTATTCCGATGGCTTTAAAAAAAAAAAGAAAAAAAAGAAGAAAAAAAAAAGAAAAAAAGGGAAAGAAAACCAGAAAGATGTGCTGCGTGCCGGACGTCCTTGCAAGAAAAAGAAAAAGAGAAAAAAAAAAAAAAAAAGAACACAAAAACCCTCTTTATGAATCCAAAGCTCTTAAAAACTTCTATACAATAACCAAAAAAAGAAAACCAACAGTGAGAGAGAGAATACCCACCAACAAAAAAGAATAATAAAAAGCAAACTGGAAATAATCTTTTTTTTTAAAAAAAAAAAGACATGAAGGAAAAAAAAAGTTAACCCCTCACATTTTCCCTTCCTCTGTGTGTCAATTCTTTTGGGGTTCCTTTCCCCGTTCTTTTCATTTCTTCCCGTTAAGTGTTTTTTATACCCTTCCCAACCAACAAAGATGGACGTGGATTTTTAAGAAGTTGATGAAAGTGGAAACCTGTGGGGTAGAGAAGGGGATACAAAAAAAACAAAAAACAACACAACCCCACACACAAATAACCAAACGAACTACATATGGGGTGTTAAGGAGGGAAGGGTTTATACAGTGGCTCGCCCTCTGGACCACCTTGTTTTCCTCAGAGCCCTCTTCTACCCCTAACTCTACACCCCAGAATGGGGGGGGGGGAAATGTCTTTCTGTTGTGTATTTAAAGGGGGGGATGGGGAACGATAAAAAAAATAAAATAAAAAAAATAAAAATTATATTGAAGAGATGATCTGAAAAAAATCCAAATGTACTTTTGGCAGGAGGTGGTGGTTGGGCTACAGATATATATATATATATATATATGGGGGGGGGGGAGAGAATAGAAGGATTGAGAACTGCATTGATCTTTCCCAACATTGGCTCCTCTTGTGTAACATACTGTGGATTACCTTTAAATGCACCCACTTGAACCGGCCACAATCATTTATCTCCACCTCCTCAGAACGAGATGCACCCCACTTTTCTTTCCTCACCCGTAATCTCATTTTCTGCACATCTTTACAGTCGCATCTAGCACAGCGATTTTTGACAAAGGCGCTTTGATCTTTGATTTACACAGCGTAAATTGAAAGAGTTAACATAAATTGAAAGAGTGAACAGGGAGGAACAGAGCCCCCAAACAACAGGGGGCTCTTGGTCGCCTCAGTTTCAGCCGCCCATATCCATGGGGTAGTGTCAGGTGGAGTTTGCCCTTCACAGCAAGCCAGCTGTACCCCCAGGATTTTAAGTCCTGGGGGGGGGTACAAAATGGTGGGGTAACTAGACTCCTCAGTTGTCAACTTTTCATTAAGACAAACCTTAATTAATTGTCTTTTCATTAAGACAAAGCTCTCCTCCGGTCGGCATCGATTTCAAGGCAGGCAATCCAAGTATTCTCAAACAATTGATTTAGAACAGTGTTCTCCAACCTTGGGTCCCCAGATGTTTTTTTGGCCTACAACTCCCAGCATGCCCCAGCCAGCTCTGCTGGCTGGGGCATGCTGGGAGTTGTAGGCCAAAAAACATCTGGGGACCCAAGGTTGGAGAACACTGATTTAGAAGAATAAGCCAACAGCAAACAAATCCAAGATGGCTACTGGCTCAAACTAGGTACCCCATTATGTAGTTTAGATATTACTCTGCTTCTTTTATTTCTCTGCTATCGGCTGCAGGAGAGCCCTTTTTTTTAAAAAAAAATATATTAATAGGGGCGTAAGGTCTCGTGTGTCAAGCTCCCTGGTTCTTGCTTTTCTAGCTGTTCTATCACTCTAAATGCCACCTCCCCAAATTCCTTGACACTGTAGTGTGACCAAGGAACGGACGTCAGGGAGGGCTGTGCAGAGAGGAGCTGACGTGATTTTCCATGGCTGAGATCAACCCAACAAGGAGCAAATTTAGCCCCCGCCCGACAAAATTCCTCGGGGGGGGGCATCCTTTGGATTTTTGTCTCATATGAGTGAATGGTTGTCAGTTGCTAAAACCTGGGGTTGTGCATGTGTGCGCACAATGTGTCCGTTGCACTCTCCAAGGGCCTTTACACACACCCTCCCCGTGCGCATTGTGCTTGCGCATAACAATGAGGCGCAACGATACATTCATCAGCATTGCTCAGGAGGCCATCCTGAAGCATACGGAGGCCTTTCAGCCAAACCCCTATTTGGGGGGGCCCTTTGTCAGTCCTGGATCCATCAGCTAACCGTCTCCTGCCATTCACTGATAAAGGAATGCGCACACATGCGCTCCCATGTCTGCCCCCAAGCTTTCTTGTTCTTTGCCACCCATAAAATTTTGAGGAAGGACGAGGGACTAATTCAGCAGCCTCTGTTTGTGTTTCTCCCACTGGGGAAAACTTGGGCCTGGTTGCCCCTTTCTGTTGCTGTGGAAACAGATGCCATTTGGGTTGCTGTGGGACATTTTGTTAGAAGCAACGTCTGGCACACTCTTTTAGCATTAGGACAGACCCCATCTAGACCCACAAAAAGCCACTGTGGATAGCGGACAGAATACTGGCCCTAGACTGCGGGAGACTTGGGTTTAAATCCCACCTCAGCCACAAAGCTTACTGGGTGACCTTGGGCAAGTCATGCTCTCTCAGCCTAACCTGCCTTACAGGGTTGTTGTGAGTTTTATAGGCTGTGATCCCACAGCTCCAGCCTATAAAACATCTTGCCTGTCTACTCCCTTCCTACCAACACTACCTAGATCCCAGCTCTCCCTTGGTCCTGTGTGTGAAGTTCTCACACTACCATCAGCCCCACTGTTCCCAAAGTGTGGGAGATGGAATAGGACATGGCCAATTGATGCTGTGCTCAGTCTGGACTTTTAAGACTCTCTATCTTAGCAAACCCTCACAAAAATGCCTCCCCTTTCTCTCTCTCACATACATTTTTTTTGGGTAGTTCGAACAAGAGATGAATACAAACCTGTACATACCTAAGGAAATATAGGCACATAAATACAATTTTGGAGGATGACCAGCTAGGAAGTTTACAGGGTTTAAAGTGTCTATCTAGCACAGGGTTTAGGTTTCTGAGAATCTCAATGTTCTACTTTTTAAAGTTGTTTCTAGTCCTCATGGAATTGCATGTCTGGCAGAAACAAAATGCTCAAAAAAAGGGGGGGGGGATTTTCCGCCCATGTGTCGGCAGGGCTTAAAGCAAAAGAGAGCAAGAGCGCACTGAAGCCCAGGATGCCCTCTGGGATGGTGGTGGCATGTGCTTCTCCTATGCCTGGCTCAACATCTTCCCTACGGAGTGGAGGTGGAAGGGGAGAAGGGCTTATGCTCTGATCCTGATGGGGACCCCAGGAAAAATGGGGCTTTCCCCTTGTCCGCATGTGCCTTCTTTTCAAGGGAAACAAGACCCCAAGCTGATTTTAAAACATTCAGAAACCACACATAGTACAGTCCTTCCTAGACTATAACATTTCAGAGATGAATGTTTGGAATGTTCCAGCGTAAAAAAAGAAAGAAAGAACCACACACCTCCCTGTTCACAGAAAACTAGCATGTCAGGGAAAAGGTTTCTAGCCTAACCCTCTCCCTGACTTACTAGATCCCACCCCCAACCCTGATGTGGAAGCATTCAACAGGCAACCCCCTATCAGTAGTCCAAAGCGGGCACAGTAGTCCAGGGTACATCTCGCCACCTGTGATTTCTGCACTTTTGAATTGGCTTGGTGGCATTTACACGCCTCTCCGTTTCAGCACGGGCCCAGGGCTGAACCTCAGCCATGGAGAATAGGTTCCGGAGGTAAAACAGTGGGGCACTCCGGCCCAAATCAAGCCCCACCCTCTTGGCAATGGCATATTTATCTTTTTGCTCCTCCAAAGCTATCCTAAGGGGGGGAAAAGGGAAAAGCCTGCTCTCTACTGACAAATCCTATAGGACCCTTCACCCGCATCAGTGCCAAGAAAATGAACCAATTCCTCCCAGGTTCCTGTACAAAAGGGTCCTCCCTCTCTTGCAGCATTTCACATTACACGGATATTGCAAAAAAATAAAAATAATAAAAATAAAATCATTAGCACTGCTCATTAGCAAAAATATTTTGCCACTTAACTGTGGACTGATTAAAATCTCCCCAGTTCAGCATAAGCAAATCAACAGGATCATCGGCGCTCCTTAGCTATTATATTATACTAGCACAGTGTTCTCCAACCTTGGGTCCCCCAGATGTTTTTGGCCTACAACTCCCAGCATGCCCCAGCCAGCAGAGCTGGCTGGGGCATGCCGGGAGTTGTAGGCCAAAAACATCTGGGGGACCCAAGGTTGGAGAACACGGTACTAGCAAATGGACCCGGCTCTCCATGGGTTGGAATAGCCCTGTTTGGTACGGAGACGCCTTCCAGCAAATGTGCGCAGCTGTCAAGAGTTGGGACACCTATTCTGCCCGCCCCGAGTGAGAACAGGCCCGCTGGCACCCCTAAGCACAGCCCCTGCCGTGCTGCATCCCTATAGCCCCCTAAGAGAGAGAGAGAGAGAGAGGTCTGTTAAGTTCTCCTGAGGGCGGGGGGCTGCTGCCCCACAGCAGTGGGGTGGGGCAGGCCTATAACTGTCCCTCAGCCTACTAACCTCTCCTGGAGTCAAAAGTGTATGGACTGCCAAGTTATGAGCTGGTTAGGAGTGTTTGCCCATAATGGCTGAAGGGGTTACTGCAGTCTTCAACCAAACGGACAGACCTAAATTAAGTTAAAATTAATTAATGCATCGGAAAAATGAAATAACTCAAGAGGTGCAAACCCCGAGGATCCGCCTAGTATACATGCCAAGTTTCAGGGTCTTGGCACTATGGCACGGATGGACGGACAGACACCAGACACGCATCCTCTCTTCTTTTTCGCTCTCGCTCTCTCTCTCTCTAGCACACACACACACACACACACACTAACTGCACAGGTCATCCAAAAAGTGCATCTGCACTACAGATCTGAACCATTATTCAACTGTCAAGTTTTTTCACCCCAGAGAATCCTGGGGAATGTAGTCTCGTGAAGGTTAAACCAAGACCATTAAATAGATATGAAACTGATCTAACACCTGTGGTGTAGACATCCCCACCCTCCACACGCCACGATCCCGAGCTCTTAAAATGTTTTCCCTGAGCTGTCAAACCTGCGGCGTTGACCAAATGTCCCCGTTTACTTATTACACATCCTCCAGACTCGGCAGCTGGCTTGCCTTTTATTCGCCGGTAAAAGCGAAGAAAACATGGCTTTCTTTCCGCCCGGAGGGCGCCGGGTTGGGGAAGGTGTCCTATGGGGAGGAGGCAATGCAACTTTTAATCAGGCCTGTGCCACCCCCAGCTCCCCAAGGCAGGAAATTTGCCGTAAGCATGACGCCCCATCTATTGCTGATTTGCAAAGAATGTGCTCTCGCTGCGAATCACGTGCTGCTGCAGGGGTAGGGAAGGTGGTGCCGGTGGGCACCAATGTGCCCCGAGACACCTTTCTCGGTGCCCGCCCTTCCCACTTAAAAAATAAAAACGAGCACATCTTCTTACCAGCAACTGGGATCGCCATGAAATAGGTTTCTGGCTGGTGCTGAAAACTATGGGCTCAAAGGAGGTTGTTTCAAAGGGGGTTTTATCTTATCCTCAGTCTTTTGGGCAGGGTACTTGTCCTTTGCCACACCTTCTTGTGGCAGCCATTTTGATGTGGTGCCCAGGAGAGTTTCTCAAATTGCCAAATGTCCCACAGCCCATAAAGGTTGCCTACCTCTGTCCTATAGAACAGTGTTCTCCAACCTTGGGTCCCCAGATGTTTTTTTGGCCTACAACTCCCAGCATGCCCCAGCCAGCTATGCTGGCTGGGGCATGCTGGGAGTTGTAGGCCAAAAAAACATCTGGGGACCCAAGGTTGGAGAACACTGGTGTGGAACTTCAGGCCATATTAGGAGGATGAGCATCCGTTCCAGATGTTTAGGCGCACCGCATGAAAAGATCTATTTGTATGTCACGTCTGGCTGCAGCTCTCTGTTTTCTTTAGTTGACTGGTTAGATCCATTGCTATCCCACCCTTCCAAAGGACTTAGGGAGGGTACCTATAGCTAAAGAAACCAAAAATGCCGTGAAAACAGGCAAGCTCACAGATGCACGTTCATTGCATATCCACAACCACAGAGAAAACGCTCACGTTTTCACGCTTCAGCTGATATTGTGTGCCGAGGAAGGACAGACGTGTGACTCAGCCAGCCACCAAACAAAAATAACACAGCGCTTAACCCTGGCTACTGAACGCCAGCCCAAACAACAAAGGTCCAGGGCAGACACAATGCTTAACTTAACAAACTAACTCTGGTTACAATCTCAAATATATAGTAAAATCATTGCAGGGGTTACCAACCTAAGCTCTGGTCCTGGTGGGTGTGTATATAGGGAGGTACCAATGGAACCTGTTTGTCACCTTGCAGCTGCCTAAACCATGGTTTGCTGGATGCAGATGTAATGCTGAACTACAGTTAACGCACACCATGATTTGCAAACCCTCGTCTAACCATAAACCATGGTTTAGGTTTCCAGATGTAACACTTAACCACGGTTAAGGAAAACAAACCATGGTTAGGCATTATGTCTGCACAGAGCCAAAACTTTAAGAGCACTACAGGAAGGCATTCATTCACACTCAAACTTTAATGGATCAGACGCTGAGATCCTAAGCAGATTTACTAGACAGTAAGCCCCATTGAGCTCAGTGGGATTTGTTTCTGAGTAAATACGCTTAGGATTATGCTAGAAGGGAAGGTAGCTCTGCACTTGTGACTCAGCCACTGAAAACACTCCTCTATATTTACCGGTATGTATTTATTTTAGTTATTTAAAATATTTTAAACTGCCCTTCATCCAAATGGATTCCAGGGCAGCATACAAAGGCATGCATAAGAATAATCATGCCAACATGAATTCAATATGATAAAGCATCAATTAACAAAGAACAAACAAGAGGCAGATAAAAGTATAAAATAGAGCGAGCAAGCAAGGGTGACAGGACCATTTAAAATGCCTTGGTAAATCAAAATGTCTTAACCTGGCACTGAAAAGATTGTGAGGCTGGCACCACACCTACTTCTTTTGGGAAGGTGTTCCAACCTCATGGTGCCACCACAGAAAAGGCCTTTTTAGATACTTTTTAGATACATAATGTACTCTATACATTCATGATGTTTGAAACCGACATGGGGATAGTACAGTCCAGCCAGTACCCATGGACTGCTCTTAAAGGACTGGATGGAACAAAGAAGGGATATCTAGGATGGAACAAAGAAGGCATAGAAGGGATATCTAGGACCCAAATTATTAAGGGCTTTATAGGTCAAAAACAACACTTTGAATTTACTAAAGAGCCAGTGGAAACACAATGACGATTGCAAATTTAAATTTAGTCCTGTAATTTTCAGATAAACATTTATGTGAATTTTTTTCCAGCTTATTACTCTCCCTGAAATAAAACAACAAATTTAAGTAATGGGGTTTGTGGGCTCTTTTTGCACTTGGAAACGTGTGTCAAAATACAATTCTTTACACAAATAATTTCCCAGCTGGCACACAGACTGTTTACTGAAGTAAGCAATCAGGATACTGGAAAAGTTGATTTCTGAAAGGGCACAGAACTGGACAGAATGGGGCCCTTCTGCTCACAGTGTGTGTGGACTGGATCTTTGCCTGCCAATTATAGCGGATTTTGGCTTAAAGCTTTCGGAAATTGAAAATAATTCTCTCTGATGAAAATTGTCTCTTAGAGTTTATTAGGGCTGAAGACTTGATAGACATGCTTAATCAAGTAATTTATTAATCACAGATTAAAATGTGGGGGTTTAATCAGATTTTAATCAGCTGTCTGTGCAGGCATCTTTGTTCTAAGCCGTCTACGTGTGTCTTTCGACTCAAGTAACACAGTTTAGATAAGTTCCTAACCAATAAGGACCTGTAGGTAAGCCTAGTTAAATCCTATCTATATCGTGTCGTGGATTTGTTGCCGAAACCTCCGGCACCAATTGGCTGAGCTTCTGCGACAGCATGGAATGTTCACGAACATTTCAAGTGCTCAGGGAACAAAACTGTTGGAAAGGTCGCAGCCTGGTTTTTGTGAGGGAAGGGGAAACTGTCAGTTTGGCTGCGCTTTAAATCTCACACAGACCTTAGGGACAGTAGCTTTGGACAGCCTGAGGACTAGGAAGAGATCCTGGGCAGCAAGGAAGTTATGGGACCAGGAGCCAAGAGGCAAGGTGGATGAAGGAAGGTTATGAAATGGGAAAATAAAATAAATAAAAACCGGGAACCCAGTAGAAGGGTAGGTGAAGGATTTTAAAGGTACTCATTTAACTGTACACTGGATCACACCCTTCAAATGAATAGCACGTACGGCATAAACCATTGTTATTGTCACCAACATGTTTTTAATTAGCTGGGGGGCTGTGGCTTTTTCCCCCTTTCAGGAATTAAGGCTGTGCTCCTATACTCACCAGGAAGTAAGTCCCTTTGAATTCACTGGGACTTACTTCTGGGTAGACACATATAGGATTGCACTGTAAGGCAAGTTACTTGGAAAGTTATAGGTTGTCAGTTCAACTCTTTCAGAGAACGAAATTGTGTAAATTTAATTACAAATATTTAAAGTGAATAGAAACCTTTAAGAGGAAACAATTGTTGAAGCCCTAAAAGTCACGGAGGTTCTATTTTTTTAAAAAATATTCTTTTTGATCTCTGTTGTCATGGAGTCAAGAAAGAGGATAACCGAAAACCTGTTTTTCCAATTCCCCACTAATAAAGGAAAGGGGGGGGGGGGAATGAAACTGAACCACCCTGAAAAATTCAGGATCTTAAATATGAAAAGCTGAGAAACCCAATCATAGTCTTCAAAAATTAAGATTTATGTTGCCATCCAACCTTGCATTCCTTCAGCTGATATCTACTCATTCTATCGAGAGAACTGAAAAGGTGACTTGTAGCCAAAGCGACACCCAACTAGCCACTGCAGGCATCAAACCCTGCCTTGGGTAGCCGCATGAGAGATTGTTCCCCGTCAGCCTCCCGCCCCACCAATCAGAACAAAGCATTCCCTCCGCCTTTCGCGAAAGACAGCCGGGCGCCCACCACACCCATCCCATAATATTCCGGCCCCACCCAGCCAACATGCACACTCAAAAACACTTCTCACATCAGCTCCCCCAAATTTGGCTATTGGAGAACCCACAGTTCCTATTCCTAGAGGCCTAGGAGAAGAAATTTTGAATCTAACCTTCAAATGTCCACGAAGGAAGACGAGTAGAAGATTCCAGATTCCTTTCGGCTTCTGGTCCTGACCTGAAACATTCCCAGGGCAAGGTTCAAAACGGGCAGGTGGATACCACTGAGAAAGAGAAAGGAGATCGATCGATCGATCGATAGGTAGATAGGATGGAACGGGAGAGAGAAAGATGTCTACCCAAGGAGGAAGGAGGAAATGCCACCCAGGGGACCACACTTCTCATGCCCAGGCTCTCCTGTGCCCAGCGGCATCTCCGCTGCCGCTCCAAAGGCTCTGCCCGGACAGCAGCCATGCCAGCGACGTCTCTTTCTTCTCTCTCCTCCCCGCCGTTTGCCGCAGCGCCAAGATCAGCGACTCTATTCACGTGCCAATGCGGGCGATGCCCGCCCCAGCCGGCTTTGACTCGGTGCCAGCTTCGGATGGGCACAGGTGTGCCAGCGTGAAAGGGGGGAAGGGAGGGACACCGAACGCAGGACCGGTCGGGGGGCGCCCGTGCCCACGTCTCGGGGGCTCCCCCGAGCCGCCGCCCGCCGAGACACGCCCAAGAGGCTGCTGCTTGCCCACCCCCAGGCACCAGAGTCGCCCGCCCGCCCGCCCGCCCACCCTCCCCCCTGCAGCCGTGCTTGCCGAGTGCTACCGGTCCGCGCAGCCTCCGCCCCCCCCCCTCCGCGAACCCCGCGCTCGCCTCGTTCCCGGGCTCTCGTCCCAAGTGCCCACGGCTCCAGCCCCGGACGCCTGTCGCCATCAAAGCCGGGCTCCTCTCGTCTTCCCGTCCGGCTTTTCCGTCCCCTGCGTGCCTCCCGGCGCCTCGCCACCCGCCCGGCAGGTGCCAGGCGATGCGGACGGGTCTGGCGGCACGGTGCCAGCACTCGAAAAGCACGCACGCACGCACGCCGACCCAGTCCCCACCCCGGTGCCAATTGGCTGCGCTGGCCGGCTCCCCGCGGGCACAGCCTTGCCAGCTGCTGCCTGCTTCCCTTCCCTTCCCTTCCTTTCCCTTCCCTGTCCGCCCCCCCCCCCCCGGGCCCGCACTTTGCCGTGATCGTGCACCAACCTGGCATCTCTCACACTCTGCCTCTCCGCCCCCCCCCGCCCGCCCGCCCCACACCCCGCCCGGTTGGCACTGGATCTGGCGAGCGACGCGAATGCCGCAGAGGGAAGGGCGGGTGGCAGGGCGGGCGGCTGCTCCGTGCCAGCTGTCACCGCCCCTCCCCCACGCAGAATCGCTCCGGGCATCGGGCTGGCATATGCCACCTCCTCGCTTTCCTCCTCCCCCCCCCCTCCATCCTTCCGCCTCCATCCCTCCTAAGCACTGCCTTTCTCGTTCTATCCATCTTCTGCTCCTGCCCGTTCTCTTCTCCAAAACCTCGGTGCAACGGTTCTTCCCCCACTCTCTCTCTCTCTCTCTCTCTCGTGCTTTCCCTCTTTTTCGATCGCCCTGTCCCCGGCTTGCGTTCTCTCTCTCTCTCCCTCTCCTCCACCCCCACCCGCGCCAAGCTCATCCTAGCCACCCATTTCATCTACCTTCTCTGGTGCAGGTGCCCTGATTTTGATGCCAACCCCAGCCTGGGCTTGGGGGGGGTGGGGAGACAAGGGCTGTGTATGACCAAGCTCGGCGTCCCTTCCACAGAAGAGACGCCCCCCCCCCAAATCCCCGACACACACACACACACACACACACACGACTTCCTTCGTCTCGCCCACCCCAACCGCCGTTGAAAGTGGCACGGTGCCAGCCCATAAAGAGCCATCTGTGCCCCCCGTCTGCAGCACCCCTCCCCCCCGCCGCCGCCACAGCACTAATTGGCAGCCGAATTAATTAAATCCCGGGTGCTAATTAACATTCCGACGGTGCTATGCTGGGGCGGGGTGGGGGGGGGTTAGGAAGGGAAGAGGGGTTAGGCGGAGGCAGCCTCAAGCGGGCATCATCGAGGCACGGGGAAGTGGAGAAGCAAAGCCAAGGAGATCTCGCCCCTTGCGCGTGGGGTGGTGGTGGTGGTGGGAGTGAGGTTTTATCCTGAGCCCTGGGAGGGGAGTAGAGTATTTTGGGATGGCAAGAACATTTGGGTAGGAAACGCAACATTTAAAAAAAAAAAAAAAAGCTCTAAAAATTAACATTGGGTTCGGCTTCTAGATATTCCTGTTGGGGGGGGAAGGGGAGGGCAGAGACCCCTCTTGAAAGAGCGACTTGCTTTAAGCTGCCCCGAATTTGAAACAGCAAATTGTTTTTAGCTGTTTTAGGGCGTAATCCTATGCATGTTTCGATAGGGGAAAAAAAAAAAGCCCTACAACTCCCAGCATTCCCCAGCCAGCATGGATTATGGCCAACATGCACAGGATTATGCCTTTAAAAATCTTTTACATTTTTGGTATGTTTTCATCCCTTGAGCCCTTTTTCTGAGAAAGACGTGTTAAGAAATGTACTAAACATATAGCAATAATTATAAATAAGAATAAACATCCAAGTAACAAAATTTAAGTTAAAAAAGAAAAGAAAAGAATAAAAATAGAGCCCAAACATAATTCCTTCCCTGCAAACTGGACACTGAACATGTAATTTAAAAAAAAGCAAAAAACAACAACAACAAAACTTCTAACACAGGAAGAAAGAAAAACAATTTGGTGTGTTTTTTTTAAAAAAAATAATGGCTGACCTAAATACTAGTTCTCTAAGGGCACGATCGGGACAAAATCAAGCCCTTGTGAGTCCTACCAGTTTCAGTAGTTAAGTGCACGCTGGATACTGCCCAATAAGTATCAGCGAGGCTTTAACGTGCTCCGTTTTGGCTGGATTGCACCGTGAGTGGCTACAGCAGCGGTCCCCGGCCTTTTTGGACCGGTGGGCACATTTGTGGATTTGAGAAACTGCCGTGGACACTACCACAACATGGGCTCCCACGGAGGATGTGACTAGTCACATAATGGCTGCTGCGGGGGGCCTGGCTGGTCAAAAGGAAGCCACAGAAGTGGTGGAGAGAGAAAGAGCGAGGCTGGAGGCCGGGAAAGGGGAAGGCGAAGGGGTAGAGAAAGAGCAAGGCGAGAGTTTCTAGCATCCTACCAATCCATTAGACCAGTGTTCTCCAACCTTGGGTCCCCAGATGTTTTTGGCCTACAACTCCCAGCATGCCCCAGCCTGGGGACCCAAGGTTGGAGAACACTGGGCTAGAGTCTGGGAGAGGGGGGAAACAGCAAGGAGAAGGGGCAGAGGGGAGAGAAAGAGCGAGGCTGGAGGCTGGGAAGAGAGAGGAAGAAGACTGCCCTAATATTTTACAGGTTTCTTATTTTAAAAAATATCTTTCGAAGGTCATGGCGCCCGTGAGTGTTGGGGACCCCCTGGGCTACTGCATGTTAGCTATTGTGGTGTGAAGCTTTTTTTTTTTTTTTAATAAGGACTAGAAACTTCCTTTCTTGGGAGTCCGAGTCCTGCAGATATAAGCTCAAACCACTTATGGCCAAAATCCACCGATGGGAGATAAAACATATGGGTTGGAATCTTAAGGTTTCTGGGCTCAATTCAAAGGATTGGTAATTCCTTTCAAAGCCCTAAACCAGCGGTCCCCGACATGGTCCCCTCCAGATGTGTTGGACCGCAACTCCTATAATTCCCAGCCAGCTTGGCCAATGGCCGTGGTCTGGATATCTAAAGCAGTGTTCTCCAACCTTGGGTCCCCAGATGTTTTTGGCCTACAACTCCCAGCATGCCCCAGCCAGCTACGCAGGTCTAAGGGAAGCCATTTTGGAGGGGAAAGGAAGGAGCCTGAAGAGGCCCCACGACAGCTCATATCTTGGCCTCTCCAGTCTTCTCCTCTCCCTGCCCACTGAAACACCCCCTTTCCCACCCTCCAAGGATGAGCACTGTCTAAGAACCTTGGATCTGGGAATCCAAAGTATCCAATGGCCCCTCAGACACTGCCTAGAGGCCATCAGTTTGCTCCCTCCCACAAATACAACAAATGAACTGAGAGCCAGTGTGGCGTAGTGGCGAGAGTGTTGGACTGGGACTCGGGAGATCCGGGTTCGAGTCCCCACTCGGCCATGAAACTCACCGGGTGACTTTGGGCCAGTCACTGACTCTCAGCCTGACCTACCTCACAGGGTTGTTGTGAGGATAAAATGGAGGAGGAGGATTACGTAAGCCACATTGGGTTCCTTGCAGGGAAAAAAGGCGGGGTATAAATGTAATAAATAAAAAATAAATACTTTAGATCAGCCTGGGCAGGCCAGTCTTGGAACTTACATGTTTTGCTGTTGCTGCTGTTAAAACTCTTGGGGGGGCCCCTCAGAAATCCCCCGCTGATCTGCTTCAAATCGCCCAGAGCTCTACCAGTAGACCCTGATCTGCTCACCCCCGCTTTAGATGCACCCCAATGGTTGGGAGAACCCAACAAACCGCACAGGCGCACGGCCCAACGAGCGTATGAGCAACTGCTTTTGAAGCAGCCCAGGGCTTGAAAAGGATGTGGGGTGCCTCCACAAAAAGGAAGCCTACACCGAGTGTTTGGCACCGGCAACACACCTCTTAGGATCTCGCCCTGCAGCGCAGATATATTCCAAGCGGCCCTTCTCACGGTTGCCACACGCGCCACTCCCCACTGAGTCTAAGCATAGCAAAACAGTCCAGGGGCAGGGAGTTAACCCAAAAGAGCCCTCAAGTTTACCTTAAACAGCAAATCAAATATCCAAACCCCACAACACACCTTTATCTGCAGAGCAAATAATTTGTCTAAGGGTGCAGAAACACAGTTCTGTGGGCCAAATACGATCCCCAGATGGCCATGCCTCCTTCCCGCAGCCACCAATCTCCCCCCCCCCCATTCTAAAAGGCTGAAATACCTCTGAAATACGCAGATATTCCTGGCATTTTGTCCCTATCCCCTTTGGCCCTGCGCACCACTGGAATGCAGCCACCCGAGAGCTTCTTCGAAATGGAATTTGGCCCAAGGGCCAAATTCCATGTCAGAGAAGCTCTCGGGGGCCGGATTTCACCAGTGGACGGGGCCAAAGGCAAAAGGGGCGTGGCCAAAATACCAGCCTATTTTCGCTTCAAACTCTTACCGCTGGTAATTAAGCCTTAGGAGAGGCAGCTTATCCTTTTGGAATAGGGAAAAACTGTGCAAAACCCAGGAAACAGTGGCTACACAACGGCCATCTAAAGAACCCTGGTGGGCTAAGCCCAGGCTGCAGGCCTGAGCTTCAACATTCCTGCTCTGTGAGATAGTATGCACTTTCTGTATCAGCCTTCCCCAACATCGTGCCTTCCAGATGTTTTGGATGCCAACTCCCATCAGCCCCAGCAAGCACAGCCAAGGGTCAGGAATGCTGGGATTTGCAGTCCAAACCATCCGGAGGGCACCAAGGCAGGAAACGTGGGCCATGCCAAAGGCCCATCAAGCCCCAACCAGGGCTCTGCTTATGTCCTGAAAGTCATCATGATTTAAGGTGCAGACCTATGGCTGTTGGAAGACAGAAACAAGGCGTACAACTCCCAGCATGCCCCAGCCAGCCACGGCTGGCTGGGGCATGCTGGGAGTTGTACGCCTTGTTTCTGTCTTCAACAGCTACAGGGCCGTCCCCCTAAGTCAACAGATGAGGCATCCAGTTATAGACCCTGAAACCCAAACAGGCCTCAGGACAGAAGGGAAGATATTTGTAGGAGGCTGGCCAGCTCTCGTTCAGAGCAAGGGAAATTGCATACCACCGACGGGCCGGAAGGGCACCGAGCACAGCCAGGGGCAGGCACACTCTTGTGCCCTGCCTGGCCAGAGAATTCGGCATGCTAGGAATCTCCCCGTGAAATGTCTGCTTCGCCAAGGACTAAATGCAGGCACTGCCCTCACACTTGTAAGCGTAGCGAGGCCTCATCAACCCGGGTTATGGGATGGGCTATACGTCACGAGGCAGGCAGGCAGGCACAGGAAAACCACAGAAATCTGTGCCTTCCGGAGGATCAGATTCCATTTATTCCAAACAAGATGCATACCCTTGCCGGGGGATGCTCAAAAAAGCGGGCAGCCGATGCCCGGTGGAATCTCCAATGGCCAAGGGAAGCCTGGCTCCAGAGGGTGCAGGCATTTGTCTGAAGCACATCGGGCCATGATGGCTGGGGATGATGAGGGTTGTAGCCGAACAACGTCTGGAGCCAGCCGGTTGGAGAAGGCCACACAGACCCTCAACGCCGCCGCCACTTTTATCGGTCCGCGGAGCAGCAAGACGACAGCGGCACTGCGAGAGACGTCTGCGGCTTGCCTTGCCCTGCCTCTTGTAGGCAAAGTCCACCCCCCCATTGTGGATTCCTTACACAAGGCTCCCCCACAAGTCCAGAGCCGGCCCAAGGAGCCGCTGCGGAAGGAGGCCAGGCTACCGGGCAACCCTCATCCTTCCCTTATCATTAGCCGGAGCAGCGAGCTATAAAATCGCAAAGCCGATGCGGCGTGTGTGAAGCTAGGCCCCGTTCGCTTATAATTCCCCTATTTTGCGCAGGTCACATCATTCGGAAAGTTGATTGCTTTCCTGCCTCTCTCTCTCTCTCTCTCTCTCTGTCTCTTTTTAATAATTCAAGCACTCAGAAGACACAGCCCTGGCCGCGGCCCACGTTATCTCAGAGGCATTTGTAAAACCACAAAGCCGCAGCCGACGGGAGCGCCTGCCCCGGCCAAAGGCAACACGGGCGGTGAGCGAACGGCCGTGGCTTCTGGGCGGACCCGCGGGGCTATTAGCTTACCACCGAGGGCACGCCGCCCCCGCCTGCGGCACAGTTAAGTGGG
The DNA here is from genome assembly GCA_021292165.1 of Shinisaurus crocodilurus. Classification (NCBI taxonomy): domain Eukaryota; kingdom Metazoa; phylum Chordata; class Lepidosauria; order Squamata; family Shinisauridae; genus Shinisaurus; species Shinisaurus crocodilurus. Next base: position 295,667,379 of record CM037877.1, on the reverse strand, counting down.
AGCGTAGCTGTCATTCCTGGCCGTGGCGAGGGTTGACCTCCAGCCTTTGAGCGACGGTTTAGAAGGCCTAGAGCAGCCTTCGGCCAACCTGGAGAAGGCGGAGGGCACGCTTCGTACATGGAAGGAGGCAGGGGCTCAAGCCCCTCTGGCTCCAGTTAAAAACTCCTCTCAGGTAGCCGGCACCCTGCCTGACAAGCACCCTTTCCCCCCCCCACAATACCCGACATCAGGGGTACCCGACGCCGTGTCTGCGGGGACCTCCAGCAGCACCCCACAGAGCTCTCCCCTCCCTGCCTCCTTCAAGGCGGGGTATAAATATGATAAATAAATAAACCTTGGGAGATGTTAGGGCGGTCTTCCTCCTCCTCTCCCTTTCTAGGCTCTCTCCCCTCTGTAGCCCACTTTTGAGTAGCCAGGCCCACACGGCAACCATTACGTGACTCCCCCAACCTTTTTGGACCCGTAGGCAGTATGCCTGTGTACGCCAGTTGCCGGGGAACATGGGCGGGAGGGTGCCGGTGCGCTCACGTCCTGCTTGTGGGGTTTCCCGCGGGCAGCTGGTCGGCCGCTGTGGTGAACAGAGTGCTGGACGAGATGGAGCTTTGGTCTGATCCAGCAGGGCTCTTATGTTCTTACATCAAACTCCCCCGCCCCCCCAGACATGTTGGACTACAATGCCCATGCTGGCTGGGAATGACGGGAGTTGTCATCCGACGCCCGAGCAGGGGGCCAGGTGTGGGAAGGCTGCCCCTATAGCATGGCACGGCGTGGCCCCAAGCAACATTTTAGAAAAACCAAAATCCAGCAGCAGCAGCAGCAGCAGAGGCAAGTTCCTGACACACACACCCTCCGGAAGTGGTGGGACTCCCAACTCCCATCAGACCCAGCCAGCACAGGCAATGGGCTGGGGATGATGGAAACTGTAGTCCGACAACAGCTGGAGGGCCATGGATTCCCTACTCCTAGCTTAGACTAGGCTTAGGGAGAATGGGGTTCGTGATGAGCTCTCTCTCTCAGCCTGAACTACCACTCACTCTCTCAGTCTAAACTTCCGCGCAGGGTTGTTGTGAGAATAAAGGGAGGGGGAGGAGCACCATGTACAGTGCCCCGAGTGTTTTGGAGGAAGGGCAGGAGAATACTGCGACCCTCTGATGTGCCTACTCAGAAGTAAGCCCCACTGAGTTCAATAAAACTTATTCCCAGGGAAGCAAGAATAGGATTGCACCTTTAAAGAAACAAATGGTGCAGATGATCCATTCAAAAATGAAGAACAAATCCACAGAAGGCAAAGAGCGACAGGGACCGGCCTCAGGAGGGGTGAAAACTTGGGTTGGGGGGGGGGCGCGGGGGCAGGCCGACAGTTGTTATTTGAAATGCAAAATCCGGATGTATTTAATGGTACCATGCATGGCCTCACGCGGGCCCTGTTGATGAATTATAAAATGACTTGGTCACGCTGGCTTTCCACTGCGCGCCCCCCCCCCCCGCCTGCCCGCCCGCCCGCCCGCTTTTACATCCTCTCTCTTCTCCCCCCACCCCCGCTTTGCAGATGCATCCTCACTTGGGGAATTTAACGTACAGAACCGAAAGGAAACGGGACAAGGGCAGAGAGAGAAAAAAAACTGCAACAGATACACACAAATATATGGGGGGATGGAAGGGGGGGGAGAGAGAGAGAGCGGAGCAAGGGAGAGAAAGAACGGACGGACAGAGCCAGGCAGGGAACGGATGCAGCGAGGAAAAAAAGACACTGCAGCAATACACGGCACCAAATTAATTTGAGGACAGGAGCAAGAGGCTGCGTGGATGGAATGAGAATGAGGGTGGAGGAGAGGAAAGGAGACGGGATGATGGGGGGGGACCCTGCGGCAGCGCCCCCTGGAGGCAGAGAAATGCACTGGCTTTACAGTAAAAGCGCGGGCGGGGGGGGATTGCACAGAAAAGCAGCGGCACGGAGGGGGGGTGGGCTGCATGGCACGGAGGGGGGGTGGGCTGCATGGCACGGAGGGGGGGTGGGCTGCATGGCACGGAGGGGGGGTGGGCTGCATGGCACGGAGGGGGGGTGGGCTGCATGGCACGGAGGGGGGGTGGGCTGCATGGCACAAACACTAGCATCCACCCCATCCATAGGGAATTCCCCTCTCAGACCTAAAAGGAAGTTGCTGGCCCAGTGTGGGACCCCTTGAAGATCTAGCGTGGGACCCCTTGAAGATCTAGCGTGGGACCCCTTGAAGATCTAGCGTGGGACCCACACCTCTCCCTCAGGCCTGCTCCATCCCCAACTTCTTCACCGCCTCCCTCCTGGCCTTCTCCCCATGCCCCCCCCCAACACTCCCAGAGGAATGGAATATTGAAACCTCACCCCCTTCCACCAGATCCAAGGCTGCCCGGCCGATTTGCCCCTGCGACCCCTCCCTTCCCCTCCTGAAGCACCCCTCCAACACCCCCGCCCCCCCCCCCGGCTCCAAACGTGCTAACGGATCAATCTTATTTCTCCTTTGCACTCTTGCTAAAGGTCGTGGCAGCCCCCGCTGCGGCTGACTCAGGGAACCGTAGTTATGGGGGTGGGTTGCTGGGCCCCAAGCCAAACCGGGGGGGGGGGGGGGAAGGAAGATTTTGCCCAGCAGAGTGGGGGGTGGGAAGACACAGCCCCCCTTCCTCTGTCCTATGCAATCACCCTTCCACTTACAGCGGCTGCCCCTGCTCCCCCCTCCCCATTCTTCAAGCGTGTCGGGCGATTGATTTCCTCCTCGTGTTTATCGGATTCCACTTAGCCCGATCAGGGTTTAAAGCAACCAAGGATTCCCTTCTCTGCTACGGCCCCCCCAAAACCAGGTCGATGGCATTGATTCTGCCAGTAGCTCTAAACCAGACAAGGTTGGGGGGGGGGGGAAGAGAGAAGCGTGGGGATTCCCATATTAAAAAGAGGTTTCCTTGCTCGAGAGAGAGAAAATAAAAGAACAGACGTGAAGGCAGACTTGCATGCCTCTTTCCCAGAGAGCCAAAAGGGTTCTCCCCCTTGTGCTTTTCTTTCTTTTTACGGGGGGCGGGGGGGGGGGAGGATTGGGAACTCCACAAATACCAGGGAAAAGGGGTGGAAGCAAATATTAAGAGGTTTCCAGCGGTTATGACCGTCGCAAAAACATTAAACCAGCCTTCCTCAACGTGGTGCCCTCCAGATGTGTTGTCTGGGGGATGCTGGGAGTTGTAACCCACACATCTGGTTGGAGGAAGAGGCTGCATTAGCCCACGAGAGCCAGTGTGGCGTAGTGGTGAGAGTGTTGGCCTGGGACTCGGGAGATCTGGGTTCTAGTCCCCCACTCAGCCAGGAAGCTCACTGGGTGAATTTGGCCCAGTAGCTAAACTACCTCACAGGGTTGTTGTGAGAATAAAATGGAGAGGAGGAGGAGGATTATGTAAACTGCCGAGGAGGAGGATTATGTAAACTGCCTTGGGTTCCTTGCAGGAGGAAAAAAGGCAGGATATAATTATTATTTTTTTTAACGTAGAAGTCCATTATGAAAAAAATCTCCTCGGCTGCTACCCCCCCAGCTCTGATCGCCATCAAGGAAAAAAGTGGGGGGAGATTAAGGGGGAGTGAAAAGCACAAGGTGGGGGGGGGCTTCGAACTGGCTACATCACACCTACACTAACCCCCCCAAAAAACCACCGACAAATTTTAGGAAGGACAAGATGGCAGTCCAGTTTTATTGTTAGCAAATGTCTCTCCCTCACCCCATACGCGCTAACAGGTGTGTAAATCCGAGGTATTGGGGCGGTGACAGAGATCGGTCCCCGAGTAGTGAGGGGGTTATCGCCTCCTGTAGAAACCTGGAAGGAGGATGGGGGTGGGGAGAAGGAGAGAGAAAGAATGAGCCAGTTTAGAAGAGAGGACAGGATTAGAAAAGGGGGGGGGGTGTTATCTCATGCAGCTAGACCTCTCTGAGGAACTGGCATTAACAAGGAGGGAGGAATCTACAAGGTGCTACACAACGGCTTCTCGTAAGGGTTTTTCAAGTCGGGGTGGATGGGTCATCGGGATCAGGGGTGTACTTCACGCAAGCAGCTGATGAAAGGATAAAACTGTTCCTGGACTGTACTATTTCAGGGGTGCACTCTCCACCACCCCCATATTTCTCATATACACACACCTACCTGCAGTTGGAATTGGTACAGTCCAGGAACAAGTTTTGCCACCCCTCCTCCTCCCTGTGTGGGCTAGAATGAGCTGAGGTGTGGAGGTTTGTCAGGAAGAAAAAAAAGAAGAGAGCACCTCTTTTCACCAGCGCTTACCTTTTTTCTTCTTTCCCCTTTTCGTGCTGACCGTCTTCCTTTTCTTCTTTTGGGGGCTTAAACCCTGAAAGGAAGACAATGAGAGAGGAAAGGGAAATTAAAAAAAAAAAGTGGCAGGGGGGGGGAGGAGGAAACAAGCCACAGAGCTCAGCATGACCTTCTGAAACGGCACTTCCATAACATTTTCTAGTGCCGGGCCCAAAATGTCTGGGTTGATTGGTAACGATTCGGGAGGACCATGAACTGACTGCACCACTTGCGGTTTACCGACAAAGCGGCTGGTCTAGGACGGCGCGCCTGTCCGGCAGCAAGCAAAATGGGACATTTCCCCCGAGGCTGGAGCCTCACAAAATAAAACCAAGGGTGCACAGAACCAGTTCCGGCAGCAGAGCGGTATGCCAACTACGATTCGGGGAACAGCGCTTTCCATGCAACAACAGGAGCGCGGAGTTCACAGGAGTGACGAGGACTCCTGGCCAGCACTCTTGTGCGAGCTTACTGTACATCCTAGCACATGTCCCAGAATCCTTTGCAACGTACAGGGATCCTGCGGCAGAAGCCAACGAAGGACGCAGGCCCAGCATCATCCCACTGCACCCGACATCCCTTAAAAAAGAATAAAAGTAGTCCTCCAAACAATGCCTGGCACTCGGGTGCTGGGATATGTCATTTAAGTTTCCCCCAATGTAGCATCCTTCCGGGGCATTTTGAGACATTCCAGGGGCAGCTCCCGGACCCAACTGCCTGGCACCGATCAGATACTGCTGTTACCAGGCAAGCCCGCGAGGGCTCACCTACAATAGGGGAAGGACTGTAAAAAACCTGGGAGGCAGTCCCGGTGGAAAAAGGGTTCTTGAAGGCAGAAAGCTGGAAAAACCTGTATTAGTGCAAACATACACCGTTCATGCATTCATAATTCACAAACCAGGAAAGGCAAGCGCACCTCACCCAACATGGGGCTGGCTGGGGCTGGCTGGGGCTGATCACAGGGACGATTTATTTGTATCTAGAATAAAAGAGGATGCCTGTCCAGCTGTCCGTGCCCATAGCACCAAGAAACCTAGAAAACGGAAACTCGGCACGCACGCTCCGGCAACCCTAGGGCTGTGCGCCTCAGGGCGATTTCGTTTTGTTTTTTAAATGCATGAATTTGAATCAAATGTGCAGCCCCGCGTGAAGTTGGAAGTCTGCAGTAACATCTTCAGTCACTAGCGGCAGACATCCTGAACCGGCATTTAGCTTTGCAGTCCATCCAGTTTGAAAGCGGGGGGGATTAGTAGGCCAAGGGACAGAGTTCGCCAACCTTGCTTGGGTCCCCAGATGTTTTTGGCCTGCAACTCCCAGCATGCCCCAGCCAGCTATGCTGGCTGGGGCATGCTGGGAGTTGTAGGCCAAAAACATCTGGGGACCCAAGCAAGGTTGGAGAACAGTGGGCCAAGGGACAGAGTTATATGCCTGCCCTCTGCTGTGGTGCAGGGAAACACCCCCCCCCAGTGCAGTGGGGGTGCACTGCAGCAGGGTCCGTGCCTGGGGGTACCAACGGGGGGGGGGGGGGGGCAGCTAGTCCAGGTGGCCACAACCTGCCCAACTCTGATGAGCCGTGTACGTTCGCTTGGAGGCTTCACCGTATCAACCGACGGGCCATTCCAAGCCATGTGACGCGGTGTCTGTTCTCACTAGTTCTTTCATGAAGCAGCATCTACATTGGTGTCGTAAATAAATGAGATGCATGCGCCCTCCACACCCCGCCAACAGAACCATGCTGTAACCCAGCTGCACACTGGTTCCCGCCCCCAGGTTTTCCCATTCCTACCCAGATCCTGGCTCCTTTACCCCATGTATTTAGTGCGCAATCCTATGCATGTTTATAGACAGGGGGGAAAAAGTCCTACAACTCCCAGCATTCCCCAGCTGGTGTTGCTGGCTGGGGAATGCTGGGAGTTGTAGGACTTTTGTTTTTCTGTCTAAACAAGCATAGGATTGCGCCCTGAGACACCTCCCTCTCCCACCCTTCCCAGATATCCTTCCAACCAAACCCCAGCTTCTTCTCTCTCCTGCCCAGGGCCAGCCTGCATTCATTCACACTGCCAGAAGCGGTTCGCTCACTTACTCATTTAGTTTGAAAGCATTCACGCCGATTGCCCTATCCATCTTGCACATCCACCCACGGCAAAAGGACACCCCAGGGTTTTTTAGGCCTTCGGAGCTCTCACTTGGTTGCTCCCCACCCACCCCCCCACGCACAGAAGAAAAGCCACAAAATGGCGGCTGAGGGACCAAGAAGGAAGGCCAACCGTTGCCCAGTTCACGATGAAAGTACGCCCAGGGTTGCCTTTGCCTTCCTCTCAATTACCTCCACGACCCCGGAATCTTCTCCTTCATAAAAGGGCCAGATCATACACTTGCACATCACTTAACACAGGGATGGGGAACCTCCGGCCCGTGGGAGGTTCCCCATGCGGCCTGCAGAGCCTTCATGAATTCCTGTAAGGGGCCCCGTGGAGGAATCCCCACCACTATCTCAAGAGTCTTAAGGCACAATCCTTTGCAAGTTTAGAGAGAAAAAAAGACCTACAACTCCCAGCATGCAGTATGCTGGGAGTTGTAGGCCTTTTTTCTGTCCAAACTCGCATAGGACTGCATCCTTAATGACTTACGGCTGAACGTGACAGGGGCCTTAGCTGAAGAGGGGTCCATTTGTGGAAACATCACCGGACACAAAAGGGCTGCCAGCGGCATCGGATCTGTGAGGGCTCTCTTTTTTCAACGACCAGATATCACTTCCACATCAACAAGAGAAGAGCACTGCCTGATCAGGCCAAGGGTCCATCCAGCCAGATATCCTGCTTCCCCACAGATCCTTCTGGGAAGCCCATAAGCTGGGAAGGGACCCTCCTGCTGTTCACCAAGGACTCCAGAGCATTTACGAGCAAGTGAAACAGCTCCAGCCCCAGGACAGACCCTTGGGGGAACCCGCAACTCCCTTCCCTTCCATTGTGAAAACCTGCTGCTGCTTCTCGGTACAGAGAAACACGGATTAATTTGATTTCTATACCGCCCAATGGCCGAAGCTCTCAATTAGACAAGACCTACATGCAGCCTCCACCACCGTCTCCACTGACCAAACAACCACTCCCACAAAAGGCTCACCTCTCCCAACGGGGCCGCTGCCCCAGTCAGCGCGCTGATGTCCCCGAAGTGGGTGAGGGAGCTAAGCTGGGAGCCGAGGGCCCCCTCTCGCCTCCGGTGGGCCTTCTCCTTCCGGGTCACGTTGAGACGCACCATCATGCTCTCCTCATAGCTGGTTCTACGCCAGGCAGCCGCAGGGGGGGGGGGGAGAAACGAGTCAGCTGCACCCACGACATGTACCAGAGCGGCCAACAAGAACCCCCCGTTCCCCACTCCGCCCCAAGAGAACCCGCAACTCCCAGCATCCCTTGCTCCCGTGTCCCCAGGAGACTCCTCCCTTTGCCCCACTAACCGGTGCTCATCCTCTCGGCTCTGCCTGGTGGTGTGAGCGTTGCGCCCTTCCCGGACCTCTTCCGGAGCATCCGAGTACTGCTCTTTCAGCTCCCGGATGATGGAGCTGCTGAGAGCTCGCTTCTTGGCCTGCTCCAGCACTTTCTTCTCTCTCTCCGCCTCCGTTTCGTCTGGGACGGGGAAGCGACAGAGAGGCGGCTGTTTAATATGCTAAGTTGCAGCCGCTTCTGGGGTGGGGTGGGGCAATCCGGCTCAACGCAGAGATCCTTTCGAGACGGCAGGATGCCCCACCTCCCATCAGCAACTCCAGACCCATGCTCCCCCTCCCAACTCCTTAATCATCTTGCATACTGTAATGTACGGGCACCAGGCGAGGCGGGACGTATTTCCTGCTCCCTCCTCCTTTGGACGTCCCTTTCCCAGAATTCTTTGCGCCATCACCAGCTTCTCCATCCTCTGAATCGCTGAGCTGGAGTTGGGGGGCGGGGGAGGAAAGAAAGGAGAGAATTTCGCTTAAAAGTCTGTTCAAGGCAAGGTCACGAACCGCCACTCAGCAGTTTCACGCAGCTTCCATTCCCGTTCAAATCTGCAGAATGGGTCAGTTTAAAAACCAAGATAAACACCCACCCCCCAGTGAAAAAAGGGGATGCAAACTAAGGGAGCATTTCTAACATCACTTGGGGTACAGCACAAGGAGAAAAGCTTTAGGATAAAGGTGGCCTCTTCCCTAAATTTCTTTTAGGCCACAAATTCCCACACCAGGAAAAAAACCCACAGGTTTATAGTTCCGAGGGTGATTGGCAATCCTGGTTTACAAGATCACATCAACCAGTTTACGAAGAAGCAAGCCCCATGGTAGAAAAACGCTTCCTTAAATCTATGGTCTTTCGTCAGTGCCGGAAAGTATACCGGGGAGGTAGCCTCTCCCGAGCTGCCCAGAAAAAGAATTCCAGAGAACCGGTGCCACCACTGAAAAGGGGCTGCGGAGCAACGCCCAACCCAGTTTGAGATAGGTGCTTTTGCCTTGTACATCTATGGCGCAATCCTATACATATTCAGACAGGGGAAAAAAGGCCTACAACTCCCAGCATGCATGCTGGGAGTCGTTTAGACAGGAAAAAAAGGCCTACATGTATAGACAGCCTTCCCCAACCTCGGGCGCTCCAGCTGTGTCGATTACAACCCCCATCACCCCCAGCTAGCAGGGCTGCTGCCTGGGGATGATGGGAAGTAATCCAACCCATCTAGAGGGCTCCGAGTTGCGGGGGTGGGGGAGGCTGGCATAAGCGTACCTCCCGTCCACACTGACACCGAACCACCCCGCTCTGAAGGAGGTCCTTGCTCCTGGAACCATCCCTGGCACCCCTTCTTTTTTTTCTCCCCCTACCTTGCTCATTAAGTTGCTGGGATTCGGCTTGAACCTCAGCGGGTCGTTCTCACCTGCAAGGAGAACGCCCCACGAGAAAGGCGGGTTAAGGGATGCCTCCAGAAGTGCCCCCCAAACTGCCCCCTCCCCCTGCCCCCACCCCACCTTCAAAGCTGCCCGCAACTCACCCAGGGCCCCCGTCACGGCTGCCTTCACCAATTTGTCCACCTGGTACTTCAGCTTCTGATCCACAGGGCGCATCTTCTCCAGCACCTACAGAGAGGAAGAGGGCGGCGGGGAAGACGAGCTAATCAAGGCGCTGCCGAATACAGAGTTGGACCCACGGTGCATCTGGCCCCCCCGGACCGCCCACCTCGACGGCAGCATCTCTCCCGGGTCTCAAAGATGGCTCTTTCCCAGCACCACAATCCAAAAACATTTACCCGGAGATGCCTAGAATCCAACTTGGGACCCAAATGCATGCACAGGCGCTACCACTCAGCTATGGACCCTGCAGTTCTGGCCAGGGGGCGGGGCGGGGGGGGGTGAGGACACTAACGGCAATCCATTGCCTCCACTCAACCCAGCGCCCCACTGGAAAAGCTCCCCGCTCCGGGCCTCCACCAAACCACACCCCGTACCGTTCGGGTTTCCACCAAGCGCAGCAAGGCTGGGTGCTCGGCCAGGGAGCGCCCTGACGTTTTCTCCAGGATCAGGAGAGAGAGGTCTTGGAGGTAGAGGAGGAGGAGCTGGTCTTTCACTTCCAGGAAACTGAGGCCCTGGGGGGTGACAGAGATAGAGGCGACCTGTAAGGAAGGAGCGAGGCCTAGGAACCCAAGGGAAAGAGAAGTGGGGGTGTGGGGGCAGTGAAATGCGGGAGACAAGAAAGGGAAGAGGACAGACTGGACTTCCCTAACCTGGTGCCCTCTCCAGAGGTTTTGGGACAGCAACCCCCATCATTCCCAGCCAGCAGGGCCAATGGAGACACAACTGGGGATGGAAAGGTGGCCAGAAAGAGCAAGCGAACGTGGGAAACAGCAGCAAAGGGAGACTGGTTTGAGGGGGCCAAATCCCACATTTGTACAGTGGGGGGGGGGACTCAGGGGTGTCCCCACGGCACCAAGGACGCAGGAACGGGGGCCAGGCCAAAGAGGCATGGACTGACCCGGATCAACCACGGGGGAAAGAGCGGCCCGGCCGTGGAGGGGGGCCAGGCAGACGTGCCGTTTCTGACAGATGACCCAGGAGGAGACCACAAGGACGAGGGCACAGCGGCCCAAGCTGCCGCCACCACCCCAACCCCCCCCCCTCCAGGGGCCGCAATAAGGACCTACTCACAAGTAGGAAGGTGGGGCGGGGTTAAATCGAAGTAGGCACGGTTTGGAGAGCCGCTCGAAGGAGGCAGAAGAAGGGCCTCCGCACTTCTGAGGGCAAGGGAGAGAGAAGGATTGTGGGTACTTATCACACCCTTCCTCCAGAGGCCTCGGGCCACCGGCTGGGACGGACCTGAAGGAGAGGGTCCAGACGTGTTGGATCACAACTCCCATCATCTCCAGCCAGCATGGTCATGGTGGGCAAACCAGGGGGGGCAGCAGCGGCACCAGGTTGGGGGCGGCCGCCGCAAAGTGATGGGAAGAGGTAGAGAAAGGTGGGCCGTGACAGTGCAGAGGCCTGGGCAGAGAGCGCTACCGCCAGACGAGGGCTTCATTTATTAACAGGACACTCGCAGGGTCGAGGCCCGCCCGTACAAGCTGAACCCAAGCCACGGCAAGGGCACTTTGCACTTGCTCAGAGGTGCGTGCCTTCTCATTTTCCAGTCTGATGCGAAAGCTGCAATCCTAGGCCTGTTTAGGCAGAAAAAAAAGTCCTACAACTCCCAGCATTCCCCAGCCAGCTATGCTGGCTGGGGAATGCTGGGAATTGTAGGACTTTTTTTTTTCCTGTCTCAACAGGCATAAGATTGCACCCTTCAGCTATAATAGGTTCTGCAGGCCTAGGATTGCACCCTAAGAGGCTGAGCCTTGACACAGGAAACTGGGGCTGGGTTCAAATCACAACCCCATCCCTCCACCTCTCCCCATTCCTTCAAGAGCAACTCACCTTCTCCGTGCGGTAGGCCCCCGCCCGCACATTCTGCGCCAGACACTGAACATGACGGGTCACTGCAACCACCTATACCCCAGCGAGGGAGAAAAAGCAGCTCTCAAAAGAGGGAAACTGAGAAAGGATAGCAACTACAACACTGGCGGTGAGGCACAGCGCGAAGGGAGAAGCAAATGCGAATCTCACCTGGTCTTGGAGGGATTTCAACAGGGTTAGCGCAGAGGGCAGGTCTCTATCTACTCTCTCCTGGAATGTTGAGGAAAACAGGAAGGAAAAAAGATTTAGCCTTCTGTACTTCGGACCAGCCCACACCTGCCTCGGAACCAAACTTTCCACCGCGCTTAAACCCCATTCTTTCAAGTACGACGCCTCAAATCTTAAGTGGTTGCAAAAAGAGACAAGTGTCAGGCTCCAAATCACCCTACAGCCTCTCGTATACTAAACCCCAACCCCAACACAGAACAGTTTCCTCCTACCAAAGACCGCTTCGCTGGAACCTCACCCCAAATTGCAAGGGAAAAGCGGGAGAAAAAAAGATCTGGACGGTGTTGCACACTCCTCCATCACCCTGAGACCAGATTACCGCACTATATTTATTTGTTTAAATTTATTTCAAGTATTTTTATCCCACTCTTCAGCCAAAAAGGCTCATGGAGCAGCATACACACGATCGGTTAAACAGGACAGCCCCTGCCCATAGGCTTTGAAATCTAAAAAGACACAGCATGGAAGGAAAAGGGGATGAGTAGGAAAGAGGGGGAAATGAAGTAGCCCTTTAGCAGGGCTGGTGGAATAGCCTCTTATGTGGGGCTGCCTTTAAAAAGGATGTGGAAACTTCAGCTGAAGCCCACTTTTCGGAGCTCCGATTCAGTTTCATCCACGTTGGCTCCCAGTTCATTTCCAGGCACAATTGAAAGTGCTGGCTCTTATCTATAAAGCTGTACAATACGGGACCAGGATATTCGGAAGTTGGCCTCTTCTCATATGGTCCTGTCCTTCCTCAGCACTCAATGTCGGAGGCCTTGCTCTGCAGCCATGTCCTTCGGGGGTACATCCGGCTGGGACGCAAGACAGGGTCTTTTCTACTGCAACACCCAGGCTGTGGCACTCTCTCCTTAGAGAGATCCCCCCCCCCCCGGCCCCGGCTTTAGGCAAGCTGTTAAACCCTTTTTATTTCGCCTAGCTTTCGGCTTAGTTTGAAAGTCTCCCCTGCCAATTATGCTCTGGTTCTTTTATTCTGCTTCTGGGTTTTTGTATTAAGTTCAAATTGATTTTTTATTCTTTTATCATTATGTTATTACAAGCTGCGGGAAGGGCCCTTTTTAGGGCTGAAAAGCAGCATGTCCATTTCCTTACAAACAAACAAACACAAACATTATATTTCCCTGGGTACATCCATCCAGATAGGTCCGCCCTGTGCATCCCATCCAATACAATCCGATTCTCCTCCCAGCCCACATCATCTCCCCTGCAGTTGCTTCTTTGTTTGCCTGCCTGCTCTTTCTAAAATCCGTGTCCTCCTGCTATGTCTCCTATCTGTCCCAGTCAGATATTCCACAGCGTCTCCAATCCATCCCTTCTCTCCCTGCTCATCCCCAGGCCCCCCCTCTGCTTAGGGTGCAAGTCCTAAAACTCCCAGAATTCCCCAGGCAGCATTGTGTTGGGGTGGGTGGGGAGCAGGATCTTGACCGGAATGGAAAAACCTGGGAAAAGGGGGGGGAACAAGATTAAGGGGCTGGCTGGGGAAAACTGGGAGTTGTAGGGCTTTATTCTGCCTAAATATGCGGAGGATTGCACCCTTAGCCAGCTCCCTCTCCCACCCTTCCCATGTACTCTTCCAACCAAGCCCCATCTCCCTCCTCCATGCCTCCCTCTCCTGCCCAGGGTTAGCCCGCAATCCTAGGCACAATTACATGGGAGTAAACCCCATTGAATTCAGTGGCGCTTACTTCCAATTAAACATGCATAGGATTGCACTGCTAATTTCTAAAGCAAGAGATGCAGAGTTTAATTTTTTTTAAATATATTATTTCATTAATTTTAGCATTTAGCCACCAACCAACAAAATTGGCTTCAATCAACTTCACCTAGGTAGCCTTTCATCCTTATTTAACACCCACCAGACACACACAAGCTTCCTTCAACCCAATCTTTTCAGTTCCAAATCCCTCTTAAAACTGGGAAAAAGAATGCATCATTGCAGATCTTAAGAATCTTTGTTACACATCCAATAACGATTCGAACCTCTCTCTACACACAAGGCAAAGAGACAGATCAAGTAAGGGGGAAGAACGCAAACAGGGAAAAGAAGTAAAGGAGTGGAAGACAGAGGGAGGGTAGAGTAAATAGATATGAAATATAGAGAGCCAGCATGGCATAGTGATTGGAGTGTTGGAACGGGACTCCGGGGATCAGGGTTCTAGTCCCCACTGAGGTATGAAGCTCATTGGGTGACTTTGGGCCAGTGACTCTCAGCCTAACCTACCTCACAAAGTTGTTGTGGCCACCTGGCCTCACCCCCTTGCCACGCAGAAGCACATAGGGGGTCACTTATGAATTGCCCAAAAAAAAGGCCAAAAGAAGGCAGTGATTTGCATAAAAATTGCATCTGCTATTTTTCATATATACACGCAAACTTAGATTAAATAGCCAGTGCGGAGCAGTGTTGCAGTGGAACTCAAGAGATCCGGGTTCTAGTCCCCACTCGGCCATGAAGCTCACTGGGTGACTTTGGGCCAGTCACGGACTCTCAGCCTAACCTACCTCACAAGGTTGTTGTGGGGATAAAATGGAGAGGATTACGTAAGCCACCTTGGGTTCCTTGCAGGAAAAAAAAGGCAGGATATAAATATAATCACTAAAATAAATACTCAATCCAGCCAGCCTCACATCTTGTCCTAAAAGCCCACCAAAACCCAGTTTGTAGGTCCGTCTGAATGCACTCTGCACATGCCCAGGCGCACCCTTACTATATGGATGCAAGTGTGACTGCTTCCCTCTCCACCATCCGTCCACCCAAGCTCGCCTTCGCCTCACCCGCAAGTCCAGAGGCCCGGGCGACACAACCTGCCTCTCCGCCATGGCCACCGCTGCTACTCCCACGTGGAAAGGAAACAGTCTCCAGTTATCTGGAGAAAAACCCGCCTTCTTCAAGAGGATTGGCCAATCAATAGTAAACTTCCGCCTCGGTAGCGGGAGCTTCGGACCAATGGCTGAAAGAGCTCCGCCCCCTCGAAGCCGCTTTAGCCAATCACGCAGGGCCAAGGCTAAGATTTGTTTAAGGTGGGGGGGAAAAGGTTTCTCGACAACTTCCGCCTCTTTAAAGGAGCCGTGCCAGTTACTAGGGAAATAACCAATAGAGCTCAAAAGCCCGCCTCCTGCGGAGAACTCTTGGCCAATGAGGCAACGGGGTTGGGTCTCCCGGTTAGGGCAGTGGGTTAATCAGAAACAGGGAAAACGCGACAGACTCATAATGCTGAATCTTGAGGCGATCCCCGCCTCCCCCTGAATCCAATAGCCAATCAGAGCTTGAAATTGGCCACGCGGGAAAATTTTGGCCCAATCAGTAGCCTTTTTCTAGTCCTTTACAACTCCCATTGATTAAAAAAAAGTTTTGGGTTGAGATTCAGCCTGATGCAGCCTTGCATCATGCCCTGCAGACTACAACTCCCAGCATCCCCCAGCCAGCCATGCTGTAGTCATCCAACACATCTGGAGGGCACCAGTTTCGGGGAGGCTGGCTGAACTGATGGAGCCCAATTTTACAAGTAAGGAACCTAAGAAGAGCCCTGCTGGGTCAGACCCAGGGTCCATCCGGTCCAGCGTTCTGTTCACACAGCAGCCAACCAGCTGCCCACAGGATCCCACACGCAGGACATGAGTGCAACAGCACCCTACCGCCCATGTTCCCCAGCAACTGGAGTATGCAGGCATACTGCCTCTGATGTTGGAGGTAGCATATAGCCATTGATAGCCCTTTCCACCATGAATTTGTCCAATCCCCTCTTAAAGCCATCCCAACTGATGGCCATCACGACATCTTGCGGAAGTGAATTCCATAGTTTTAACTTGTGAAGGACTTCCTTTTCTCTGTCCTGAATCTCCCACCAATCAGCTTCATGGGATGACCCCACTGGGTTCTAGCATTATGAGAGAGGGAGAAAAATGTATCCCTGTCCACTTTCTCTACACCAGGCATCATTCTGTACACCTCTATCATGTCTCCCCTTACTCGCCTCTTCCCTGGGCTAAACAATCCCAGCTGTTGTAGCCTTTCCTCATAGGGGAATTGCTCCAGCCCCTTGATCATTTTAGTTGCCCTCTTCTGCACTTTTTCCAACTCTACTGAATGTCCTTTTTGAGGTGCAGTGACCAGAACTGTACACAATATTCTAAGTGCAGTCGCCCATTGATTTGTATAAGGGCAGTATTTGTATAAGGGCAGTATTATTTTCAATTCTTGGCAGTTTTATTTTTATTTTCCTTTCCTAATTATGCCTAACATGGGATTTGCCTTTTTCACAGTAGCTGCATGTTGGGTTGACATTTTCATCAAACTGTCCACCACAACCCCAGATCTCTTTCTTGGTCAGTCACCACTAGCTCAGATCAGCTTATGCTTGAAGTTGGAATTTTTTGCCCCACGTGCATCACTTTACACTTGCTTACATTGAACCACATTTGCCATTTTGATGCCCATTCTCCCAGTCTGGAGAGATCCTTTTGCAGCTCCTCGCATCGCAATCCCTTTTTGTTTTCACCACCCGAAATAATTCAGTCTTCTTAGCAAACTTGGCAACTTCACTGCTCACTCCTAATTCCAGATCATTTATCAACAAGTTGAAAAGCATTGGTTCCAATACAGATCCCTGTGAGACCCCACTATTTACATCCCTCCATTGGGAGAATGGAGTAGGAGCTTCTAAGGAGCTATGCTAGCTGGGGATGCTGGGAGTTGTAGTCCAACACACCTAGAGAGCACCAAGGAATTATTTTTAAATTGAGATGGAAATTGGGGTTCATTCCCTCCTACCCCCCGCCCTGGTTAAGATGATCGAGGAAAGCGTTTTTAGTATGTGGGGTGTTTTTTGTTAATTCATATTAGGACAATATGCCTTTGTTAGGCCAACTCAAGGGTCACAAAAATGTGCAAGTGTTCGAGGTCTCCAGATCTCTTCATTTATTTATTTATTTATTATATTTATACCCCGCCTTTTTTCCTGCAAGGAACCCAAGGCGGCTTACATAATCCTCCTCCTCCTCTCCATTTTATCCTCACAACAACCCTGTGAGGCAGGTTAGGCTGAGAGTCAGTGACTGGCCCAAAGTCACCCAGTGAGTTTCATGGCCGAGCGGGGATTAGAAAACGGATCTCCCGAGTCCCAGTCCAACACTCTCACCACTACGCCACACTGGCTTCATCAAGCAAGATGTTACCAAAAAAACAGGTTGTGGGGAGAGGAGAAAAATAAAAGGCTGAGTTTGATTGATTGATTGATTGATTGATGTTGAAGTCATGAAGTCTGCATGGCCAGTCTTAAGATGAAATGCGGGAGGAAGGTGGAAGCATTCAAATTAGGCTGAACCAGGTGATGTGACTGTCCCAGGTTGTGCCTCAGGCTGCTGGGGCATGCTGGGAGTTGTAAGCCTTTTCTCTGTCTAAACATGCATGGGATTGCACCTTAAGAGTCTTGTGGCACCCTGAAGGCTAACAAATTTTTTCTGGCATGAGCTTTCGTGGACACGCGTGGACAGCGTCCACGAAAGCTTTTCCCAGAATACATTTGTTCGGCGCCACAAGACTCCGTACCGTCATTGTTTTGCACTGAGGCACCCGAGCATAGTTACAGCATAGCTGGGCCAGATCTGAGTGGCATGTTTCGCAGAGCCCTGGGCGGCCTTGCTCTTGGTTCTCCTTGCCAGGGCTTCCAGCAGGGAGAACAATGAGCAGGTAGAAATGGGAAAGCCCAGCTGAGAATGCCTGGGAAGGATTCCCTGGGGGGGGGTGAGGGGGAGTCCCCAAGCTCTGGCACACTGTCTTATGCGGAACAATAGGCAAGTGATGTCACCCCCCAGAATGGAAACTAGTTAAAAGCCTGAGAGAGAGAGACAATGGGATTCTAGGCATGCCTTCCCCTCGCCTCCCCCTTCCCAGGAATCTGGATCGCTATTGTTCCAAACACTGGCTTTGCTGCCAGGAATCCCACCCCCTCTCACCGCCCAGCTGTCACCCCCCCCCCAGCTCCATTGTGTCAGTGCCCCCAACCCCGCCCCACATTTTTCTCCCCTCCCCGACCCCATCTCCACAATTACGATGGGTCCTTAGTGCAGTTTAGACGGATCTAGCCAATTTTCTCCATTCTGCTGGGGGGTTTTTTTTTCCTTCTTTTGATGAGTTTGTCTTCTACTATGTAAAACTATGTAGAGAGAGACTTTTAAAATTAGTTTTATACACAAAAGTATACAGGGAATTAGACGAACAAGCAAATATAAAACAAGTAAACACATAGGCAACTGCATGAAAGTCCTTTTCCAAAGAGAAGAAATCTCAAGGCAAAACAAAACAAAACAAAAACAACCGTAGAGGGAGTCTACTTGAGGCAGAGGGTGAGAAGAAGTCCAGGCTTGGAATACGGTGTATAGTTCTGGTCAATGCACCTCAAAAAGGATATTATAGAATTGGAAAAGGTGCCGAAAAGGGCAGCTGAAATGATCAAGCGGCTGGAGCAACACCCCTGTGAAGAAAGGTTACATCTGGGATTGTTTCGCTTAGAAGAAAGGCGAGTAAGGAGAGACGTGATAGAGGTGTACAAAATTACGCATGGTGTAGAGCAGTGTTCTCCAACCTTGGGTCCCCAGATGTTTTTGGTCTACAACTCCCAGCATGCCCCAGCCAGCTACGTAGAGAAAGAGGATAGAGAGGCACTTTTCTCCCTCTCTCATAATACTAGAACTCAATGGGGGTCATCCCATGAAGCTGAGGGGTGGGAGATTCAAGGCAGACCAAATGAAGGACTTCTTGACACAGCACAGAGCTAAACTATGGAATTCCCTTCCACAGGATGTCGCGATGGCCGCCAACTTGGGTGGCTTTCAAAGGGGATTGGGCAAGTCACTGGAGGAGAAGGCTGTCAATTGGGCAAGTAACTGGAGGAGAAGGCTGTCAATGGCTCTCACTGGAGGAGAAGGCTGTCAATAGTCCTGATGGCTATATGCTACCTCCAGTATCAGGGGCAGTGTCCAGTGTGCCTATGTACGCCAGTTGCCGGGGAACATGGGCAGGAGGGTGCTGTTGCATTCATGTCCTGCTTGTGGGTTTCCTGTGGGCACCTGATTGGCCACTGTGTGAACAGAATGCTGGACTAGGTGGACCCTGGGTCTGTTCCAGCATCAGGGCTCTTATGTAAGCCAGATTGCCCCCCAGGAATATTCTTCCTGGGACAGTGGAAGCAAATTAGTCATGTGTCCCGTCCGTCCGTCCCCGCCACACCACTCCTGATAAAAGAACCGGTTACATTTAGGAAGTATATTGTGATGTCTGATGAGTTGTGACCAAATGATCAGGGTCAGGAAGGTGGTTTTTTGGTCCGTTGGTCCTTGGTCCATCTATGATGATGAAGATAAGCCCAACTTCACAGCCAAGGGGGTCTAGGTTGGCCCCTTCTCTGTTGTTTCTCTGCCAGAGTTTTTTTTTATCTAGCCAGACTTTTGGCATGTAAACAGACTAGTCTGTTCTGGAAGGGTTTTTTTAACTGGTGCTGTTTATTTCTTTTATTGTTGTGTTTTTAATTGTGGTTTTAATTTATTTGGAGTGGTGGTGGTTCTGTTTTCATTAAGATGTTGCTTAAATCTGTATTTTATTGTTAGCCGCCTTGAGTGCCCCTTTTTGGCCGGAAAGGTGGGATATAAATGAATGAAATAAAAAATGAGGCACTGGACAAAAGTCTATTAAAAAGATGAAGAGATCTGTTATGCAATCTGTGGCGGACCGAACTTGGTCCGTTGCGCGGGTTCGGCACCTGAAGAGTTAACCGGCACCTAAATCATGCCCTGTATGCGGCTGTCAAAACCTTTACTTTCAGCCCTGAGTGAAATTGACAAGGAATCCCCTTAGAAACATAGGGAAGCCACAAGCTAGTCAGTTACAAAAGAGTTTAATGGAGCAGAACTAATAGACTACAGGAATTTCACAGTATAAACAGAACAGTCAATACAGATAAGAGAACAGAAGTATTCAATTTGCTTTCTAGGTAGGCTTTGCTCAAATGCAGAATATTACCTGACACCAGAGACTCTGACTCTGGATTCTAGCGTAGCGGTTTGCTTTGCCGATGGCCGGGCGTCCTGCCCGGGGTTGGAAGTTGCTTGGCCCTAGCCGGAGCTAGCGACCTGACCTGTGCAAGCCTGCACTGTGTTCCCAACAACCCTTTGTTCTGTGGCACATATCTTTTCTACCTTCCCTCGCCCCCTCCCCGCCCTTGATGATCAGGTGGGCTGGTCCCGCCCCGCGGGGTGGTGGAGCCTTTCGGGTGCTGGCATCTCCTGGGTACTTTGGGGTACTTTGCAGCTCTTTGAGACTGCGCCCCCCCCCCACCTCCGGAATGGTATGCGCTTCTTTGAGGGAAGTGTAAATGTGCCCCATTGAAGGTATGCAGATGTGGCAGATGTGGCTTGTGAATAACGGGTCTGCCCAGAATTGTGTCTCCTGTGCCCCGGGTGGGGATTATGCAGACAGAGGGGTGACAGCGGAAAAGGGGAAAACATGTCAGGGTTCAATATGTCAGGGTTCAGCAGTGTACTCAGGCTTTCTCTCCACACAATCTAAAAAAATAATAATAAATAAAATCCAAGGGGTTCCCCATTTCTTTTGGAGTATCAGGATGATGCCTGGCAGAGGCAGTATTAGGGGGTGGCCCAATAGGACTGGAGCCCAGAATCTTTCATTTGGAGCCCTGAATCTCTGGGAGGCCCTCTGCCCCACCACCCTCTATTTGAAGGACTGTCCTCTATTTGAAGGACTGTCCTGTCCAATTCCGGTTTAAAGATAAAAGAACCGTAAGAATTGTTGCCCATTGACAGTGCCTGAAAAGCAGGCAGGCTTACAGGTCACCTCGTACTATGAGATGTATTGTATTTCTATTTAAATTATTTATTATTTTTTCTTATTTATATTATCTCTGGTCTGTGACCGAAATAAAATTTATCTATCTTATTTATATGATGATGATGATGATGATGATGATTTTTATAATGTTTATTATTATTATTATTATTATTATTATTATTATTATTATTATTTCCTGCCTTTTTTCCTGCAAGGAACCCGAGGCAGCTTACATAATCCTCCTCCTCCTCTCCATTTTATCCTCACAACAACCCTGTGAGGTTGGTTATTTATTTATTTATTTATTTGCCGTATTTATTATAGTGGAAGACCGACAACCTGGTCTTCTGCGCGGGTTCAATGCTAAGGGGATAGCGAGCCCTGGGGCAGGGCCTTCTCCGAGGTCCCCAGCGCCTCACCCTTAGCCCAGAACAAAGGGATAACTTATAGCCACAAAAGTATCTTTTAGAAAACAAGTTTATTTTGAATGGTTGGTCAAGATGCTGGAGCTGGCAGAGATGGCCAAACTTACATCACTAATTAGAGAAAGGACAACATCTGCATTTATTATTGAGTGGAAACCTCTAATTGACTTTTTGCAGAGACTGGAAAATAATGATTTGTTTGTTTGTGGATTTATGGAATAATAAGTGAATCTGGGACAATGGGAAGAAAGAGATTTCTCATTTGGATTATCAAGTAAGAAAAATTATTGTTACCTGTATTTGCTGTAGAAGAAAAATCGGTGGTCTATTTTGTTTTGTTAATTGTTATATGTTTGATATTATGTGTCTATTTTATATAGAAATAAAAAAATTGGACAACCAAAGAAAACAAGTTTATTTACAAAATTACCTTCACAAACCCAGACCCACGCCAGCAATACAGCTTATCAGTACGGTACAAAGTAGCAAGCAAGAGGTCTCAAGGACACCGTGATTTCAGGGCTCTCAGCTAGTTAGTTCAGCTCAGGCCCCGGCAGAGGCCCGGTCAACCGCACGCGGCTAGCTGGGTTCCCGGCGGAGGCCCGGTCTGCCCAAGCGGCTAGCTGGGTTCCCGGCGGAGGCCCGGTCTACCCAAGCGGCTTGTGAGTGATTTCAGCTTGGTTTCCCGGGGGTCCGGTCAACCCAAGCGGCCAGTGATTTCAGCTAGCTGGAGCGCGCCGGGTGCTGCTACCCGGGGTTGCCGATCCTTCGTTCCCTTACCCCAGGCATGGGCAAGATTGCTGACAGAGACCAGTTCCCTTGCGCAGGGTGTTTTATACCTTGGTGTTTCAGGTAGCCCCTCCCTCCGTGATCAGGTGGGTTGACACCCTCCCTGAGGGCCTTTTGGGTCAGGTGGGGTGATGCTCTCCCCCCCCCCCCCCGTGGGGGAAGCCACTTGCTTAATGGTCCCATCCTATGGTGTTGAGTGGCCATTTCTTAGGGGTGCCGAAGTGTCTGCTCTGGCGAGGTATTCAAGTCTTATGTAGATGGGGCTGATATGCGAGAGCATTGACAAACCTGGGGATGCTTCCTGCCTTCCCCCCTGGGGTGATTCTATGCAGATGTTGTTTGTCCCCTTTGGCATCTGTGGAGACTGGCTGTCTCCCCCCCCTGGGTCTCCTTCCCCCCACCTTGGTGAGTGTGTGTGTGTCAGGCAGGGGGCTTAGGTTGGCTTTCTCCACAATTATATTTATACCCCGCCTTTTTTCCTGCAAGGAACCCAAGGTGGCATACATAATCCTCCTCCTCCTACTCCATTTTATCCTCACAACAACCCTGTGAGGTAGGTTAGGCTGAGAGTCAGTGACTGGCCCAAAGTCACCCAATGAGCTTCATGGCGAGTGGGGACTAGAACCCAGATCTCCCGAATCCCAGTCCAACGCTCTCCCCACTACGCCACACTGGCTATTTATTTTTATTTTTTTTTATTTAAATTTTTAATTTTTCACATCTTACAATTACTAATGAATACAATAACAACAAAAAAATACAACATAAACATTGTGCACCCCCCCCACCTCTTGGGACCAAGTTATATTTCTCACCCCAAATTTTTTTTTTTTTTTTTTTTTGTATATATACAAGATATTATTCTATATTCCAAAAATATAACAAATCTTGACAAGGTTTGTTCCCCCTCCCCTTTACCAACACATAATCCAAAAATTTACCCCAAATGTTCACAAAGGTGTCTTTCTCCAATTGTCCTTTTTGACACTTAATATTACAAGTTAATTTATCATTTAACGCGACATCCCATACCTCTGCATACCATTCATTAATTGAAAACACATGTTGAACTGGCTATTTAAATTATAGTACTGTAATGATTTCTAAATTTGCAAGCTAAGCAGGGTCAGGCCTGGTTATTACTTGGATGGGAGACCCCTCCTCCAGTTTCCTGCATTGAGCAGGGGGTTGGACTCGATGGCCTTGTAGGCCCCTTCCAAGTCTACGACCTATGAATCTATACATGAAAAATAGCAGATGCAAATTTTATGCAAATCACTGCCTCCTTTTGTACTTCTTTTTGGGTGGGGGAGCAATTCATAAGTGACCCCCTATGTGCTTCTGTGCAGCAAGGGGGTGAGACCAGGTGGCTTATGAGTCTTAGGGTGCAATCCTATGAACGTTTGGACAGGAGAAAAGGTCCTACAACTCCCAGCATTCCCCAGCCAGCATGGCTGGCTGGGGAATGCTGGGAGCTGTTGGACCTTTCCCCCCCCCTGTCTAAACATGTATAGGATTGCCCCCTTCTTCTTTCTATCCGTCCGCGCAGGCCGCTTCGTACGCCGTGGTGGTTCTGAGGCGGAACCTTTAAGTGTGAACACACCCAAAATGTGTACCGGGGAGCCAGGCATGGCTGTGCTTCTATGCTTGGAATTAAACATACCAAGTGGCAAACGGGTTTGCAGCCTCGTCACGCGTGAAATGGCCTTGTGTTTGTACAACATCCTCTCTCCGATCTTTTCCTGCTCTGTTTAGCCGTGGCTCTGGAACTATAGCCAGGCCCATACTGATGGACAAGCCAAGGACCGCACGGAATCCCATTGTCTCATGCCCAGTCTCCTGTTTCCGTTCTGGAGGCCTTTGGTTCACCTGCCTATTGTTTTGAAGGCACAGGGGCATGTAGCCAGGACCGCTCCCCCTCCCGTAAGCTGGGGACTCCCTCAAGCTGGCTCTCTCTCTCTCTCTCTTTTTTATGGATTCTGTGCCAATTACATTCTCAGCTGGGTTTCCTGAACTCCCTTCCTATTATCCGCACAGCTGGAATTCTGCCACTGAAAAGTCATCAGCCCAGGAAGGGAAGGAAATGGCCGGTTTGGGGATGCCAGATAATTGGCTTGTAGGAGGTAGTGACGGCTATGGATGGATGAGTCCAACGTTCAGGTTTAGAGGGGCAGTGAAGCCTAGTGGTGGGTGTAGAGTACTGAAAACCAGAACTTCTGGGTTCTGGGAGGGAGGACATGGGGAGATCTGATGGGTGTAGAAGAGGATAAAGGGCATGACCCGGCACTCCTGGATCCTGTCCCAAGCTCCATGATGGAACCAGTATCAGGCAGGATGCCTGTGTACACCAGTTGCTGGGGAACATGGGCGGGAGGGTGCTGTTGCACTCATGTCCTGCTTGTGGGCTTCCCATGGGCAGCCAGTTGGCTGCTGTGTGAACAGAATGCTGGACAAGATGGACCCCTGGTCTGATCCAGCCGGGCAATTCTTATGTTCTTAACCAACGAGCAACGGGTTCAGGAGTCCAGGAGGCAGGGCAGCATCTCTAGTGGTTAGAGCAAGGGGAACGTGATTGTGATGATGGACTGTGGTGCCTTCTGCACTGCAGCTCACCTGGTGGGTTCTTGCAACAGCAAAGACAGTCTGAGGAGCAATGAGCTTAGGGGACAGGACAGCCAGATAGCCGTGCCTAGTGGTCACAGTGGGAAGGAGAGAAACCCAAATCTTTGCCAGGCCCCTTCCTCACGAAGCTGCATCCAGAGTTCTGCCTCCCCCACATTCCCATCAGCCCCAGAACCTCACACCTCCTCGTTGCCCCTCTTTCCAAGGCCCCGTCCCTCCGCCCCCCCGACTCTCTTCCTTTCAGAAATCGGTTCGGAGAAGAGAAGCAGAGGCCGCTTCTCCTGAGAGGTCCGTCCAGAGAGCTGTTCTCCCTCTGGTTCCGGAAGGGAAGCCGGGTGCTGTCGGAACTCGGTCCTCGCACAGAAGCAGCCGTATTCGCTCGGCACATTTGGGCAGGCAACAGACGCGGGGAGGCAGAGTGCGGGCGGGCGGCTCCCAGGCAGGAGACAAAGAGGGACCAAGGAGCAGGTGTGAGGGGGAAACCAGAGCCGGGCGGTAATCCAGGGCAGGGCCCAGCGCCAGTGCCAGGCACCGTGCCAGGGGCATGCCACCTTCCGGGCTATTAACCTCATCCAGGCCAGGCCGTAGCCCTAGCGACGGGCCTCTCTCTGTGCTTTTATTATTATCATTATTATTTTTCCATTGTCCGCACTCTTCCCTCTGCCGTTGCTTTATCTTTCTCTCCCTGCCTCCCGCCCCTTGCTTTCTTCGCCTTCCATGACACGCTCCGTTGTTCCCCTGTGGTATTCCCGCCGCAAATGTCAGCCCCTTGCCCGCACCCCTCTCCACCACCACCCCGGCGGCCGCCGTTGTCACCCGATCTAGCAGTGACGTGCACAATAGCCCTTGGCCCAGAACAAAAGGCAAGGACGGCTCTGACCTTCGCGCCCGTCTCCAGCCCTTATATAGCAACTGCCCCGCTCCACAAAGACTCCTTATTATAGCCACGGGCCGCCAAGCCCTCCCAGGGAGACGGGAATAGAACCCAGGAGTCCGGCCTCCCAGCATGCCCTGCTCTTAACCCAGCTGCCCAAAGGACCAGAGAAGCCCGAGTTCCCATCAAGCCCATCAGCTGGGCGGCAGTCCAATCTCCGAGGTCTGCAGAAAACCCGGGTTCAGACCGCAAGACGGGCTGACGGACCAGGACCAAACGAGGCTGTCCGGGGGCCGAGAAGCACAGAGCCATCAGGACTCTAGTAGCCATTGATAGCCTTCTCCTCCATGGATTTGTCCAATCCCCTTTGAAAGCCCCCCAGATTGGTGGCCATCACTACATCTTGTGGCAGAGAATCCCCTAGTTTGACTATGCTTCATGTTTTTGAAACTTCTCACGGGGTTTAATTCAGAAAAGGCAAACAGGAACCAAGGCTCAAATCTACCAGGAAGCTCTTACCCATGATCCCAGAGACACCTGGGCCCCCAAGTGGTTACAAAATAGCGAAAGGAAAGCACTTGGCACATGCTCAGAGGTATGCCCTGCTCGACAATCGTTACACGTCTGCCCAGAATCGAGGCCTGATATTGAAAATAGGTTGTTGGGGGGGGGGCAAGCCCAGGGGGAGCTGGGCTCAAGATAGGACAGGCGCTTCTCTCCCCCAGAAAAATCTCATCCGAACTCCAAATCCAAACTTCCAGGTTTTGCTATCCATTTATTTTTGGCAGTTTTGCAAAAGTTGAAATGGGGGGGGGGGGAACGATATCAGTTCTGTTGTTGTGATTATTTAATCCAGTGTTCTCCAACCTTGGGCCCCCAGATGTTTTGGCCTACAACTCCCAGCATGCCCCAGCCAGCAGAGCTGGCTGGGGCATGCTGGGAGTTGTAGGCCAAAAACATCTGGGGGCCCAAGGTTGGAGAACACTGATTTAATCATTAACAAAAACGGTCTCCTGGCCAGAAAGGTTTGGAAATTACTGCAAACTGTATCTGGAATTGCACATTGAGCTTTCGCTAATGGGTGGTTTATAGACATGTAATAAATAAATTTAAAAAGCACACATTTGAATGCCATCCAGGTACAAGTCTAGATCCTGTTAGCAGTAATTCACAAGGCCATCTGGACAGGAGATACATCTTTGCTGTCTAGGAAAAAAAAACCCTCAAACTTGCTCCAAATACCTTACCAGGGGAAAGGGACACACACACGGTCTATGTTTATTGTTTAGTAGCCCCCCTCAAAATAAAAGCCCCTTAACGTGCAATCCTATGCATGTTTAGAGAGAGAAAAGGCCTACAACTCAGGGAATGCTGGGAGTTGTAGGACTTTCTCTCTCTCTAAACAGGCCTAGGATTGCAGCTGTCGCATCATACTGGAAAATGAGAAGGCACGCACCTCTCTGAGCAAGTGCAAAGTGCCCTTGCCGTGGCTTGGGTTCAGCTTGTACGGGCGGGCCTCGACCCTGCGACTGTCCTGTTAATAAATGAAGCCCTCGTCTGGCGGTAGCGCTCTCTGCCCAGGCCTCTGCACTGTCACGGCCCACCTTTCTCTACCTCTTCCCATCACTTTGCGGCGGCCGCCCCCAACCTGGTGCCGCTGCTGCCCCCGCCCCCCTGGTCTGCCCACCATGGCCATGCTGGCTGGAGATGATGGGAGTTGTGATCCAACACGCCTGGACCCTCTCCTTCAGGTCCGTCCCAGCCGGTGGCCCGAGGCCTCTGGAGGAAGAGTGTGATAAGTACCCACAATCCTTCTCTCTCCCTTGCCCTCAGAAGTGCGGAGGCCCTGCTTCTGCCTCCTTCGAGCGGCTCTCCAAACCGTGCCTGCTTCGATTTAACCCCGCCCCACCTTCCTACTTGCGAGTAGGTCCTTATTGCGGCTCCTGGAGGGGGGGGTTGGGGTGGCGGCGGCAGCTTGGGCCGCTGTGCCCTCGTCCTTGTCGTCTCCTCCTGGGTCATCTGTCGGGAAACGGCACGTCTGCCTGGCCCCCCTCCACGGGCGGGCCGCTCTTTCCCCCCCCGTGGTTGATCCGGGTCAGTCCCTGCCTCTTTGGCCTGGCCCCCGTCCCTGCGTCCTTGGTGCCGTGGGGACACCCCTGAGTGCCCCCCCCCACTGTACAAATGTGGGATTCGACCAGGGATGTTGAAGAGTCCTTGGTCTCGAGTCACGAGTCGAGTCACGAGTCTTTGGACCCGAGTCTCGAGTCCGAGTCCTTGGTCCAAAATGGTGACTCACGAGTCACGAGTCATGAGTCACTCCCAAAGCTGACTCCACGAGTCCCTATTAAAATCAATGGGGGGTTTTCCCAACAAAATAAGGCTACTTCACACTCAGAGCAGCCACACAGAGTAATCTCAGGTCCTTCTTCTGCCTCTCCCAAGTACGCAACACATCAATCAAAATAAATCTCGACACACTGTTGGGGCTGCACTCCTGGTAGCCGTCCATAGTGGCCGAGCAGCGGCGGGCCTAGCTTCCATGCGCTCTTCGCCGGCAATCACGCTCCTCTCCACTCCTTCTGGCACAGCCCAGGGATGTTGAAGAGTCCTTGGTCTCGAGTCCCGAGTCGAGTCTCGAGTCCCATTAAAAATATTGGGATCCGAGTCGAGTCAGAGGGGGGACTCAGTCTGACTCAAGAGTCGAGTCCTCGAGTCTGAGTCCCCATCCCTGGATTCGACCCCCTCAAACCAGCCTCCAGCCTTGTGACCAGAACCCAGTGATTGTCTCTCAGCCTCAGTTCTCCGGCTGAACCATGGGACCAGTGGGTGGCACACCTTTGAAAGTGAGGGCCCACCTGGGTTTGGATCCGCAACGCTTTTTGCTTTACTTTAAAACAGCCGTAGGGGGCTTTCGTTTTCATCCGTTGTGGGCGGCACTGGGGGCAGCGGCTGTATTTAACCTCTCCATATCATTTTTTCCTGCTATTAGACCCACGGGGTGTGTGTGTGTGTTGGGGGTGGGATACTTGTATCATACCTGTATAATTTTTGTTTTCTTATCGCAGCTTCCTGGGAGTGATTTGGACTGGGAAACCAGCCCCGGTGGGAGGAAGCACGGCATGGGGCTACCCAAGGTTGTTAATCCAAATGGACCAAAAACTCTCCACTTTGGTTTCGTGTGCTTACGGGAGTGCAGTTTGCACCAACGAATCTCAGTTAATGGGCAGAGAAGAGAAAGCCACAAGAGACAGTAATGAAAGGTTATCCTGGGAAGATGTTCCCTTTTAGTTGGTCTCCTCTTTTCCTCATGTTTAATGCTCAAGGGAAAAGAACCCGGGGCTCCAGAGCAGCGTTCTCCAACCTCGGGTCCCCAGATGTTTTTGGCCTACAACTCCCAGCATGCCCCAGCCAGCGTAGCTGGCTGGGGCATGCTGGGAGTTGTAGGCCAAAAACATCTGGGGACCCGAGGTAGGAGAACACTGCTCTAGATGGAGCCCAGTAATACCTTCAAAGCCACACACACACACCCCAAACTTGTGAGATTGCCCCGAAGTCCCATTGAAACCAATGGGACTTAATTGTGCACTGGGTCTATATAAGGTTTTGCTTTCTCGCTGTGTTCGTGGGGGGGGGGCTGAGGAAGGCAAGAAACTATGGCGTAAGGGTGCGGGAAGGCGTGGTGTCGGGGAAGAAGCTCGGTGAGAGAGAACGGAGTGTTTTGCGGAGAGAGCTGTGGGGACACTCCTAGGTTACATCAAATCATGTATGCTGTCCATCTGTCTCTATCTCTCAGCTCCCCCGAGACTCTCCCCGCCCCCCCCACTGGAATCTCGTCCCTGTTGTTCCAAGATATTTTGATGTCCCGTCCCCCCCGCCTCTCCCTGAACCTGTTCTTATTCTTCATACCACAACAATGACGACTGGTTCCAATTGTTCCAGGGCATGCACGGGAGAGATCGGGGTGGGGGGGGGAGGAGGAGGAATGGGTCTGTGTGTCCATATGAGGCTGGCCAGGGGGAGGGGGTGGGGGGGATCAGGGGGTTTATAACAAGGGCTGTGGCCAAGCACCCTGCTTAGAAACCACCCCCCCATCTGTGCTGGTCTCAGGTAAGGCCCAGGTCCAGCTATCCAGACTCGCCTTCCTCCCCAATCCTGCGCACCCGCATCTTGGGGTGGGGAGCTGGAACGGAGGGCACCGTCCAAAGGGGGTGTGTGTGATTCGGTGCGGTGACGGTGCCCGTCTCCCGTTTGCCTGCTCCTGAGAGTTGGGGTTCTGCGTGTGCGAATATCGGGGCAGAGGGTTGGTATAGGAATGCGTATCGTGTAATGGGCATTCATGTGCCTGCCGGTTGCACGGTGCGCCAAAGGAGCCACACGTCCGGCCCTGTGCGGGGAATGATGTCGCAAGCACAAGACATCTGGGTGTATTTCGATACACAACAATGGATACGTTAGTAGGGGCGAGAGCACACACCACCACCCCCAATGCATGCCTGGCGCACCTGAGGGCAGGCAAGGTGGATGGTGGCGCATGTGCAGAGGAGGTGAGCGGCGCGAGCGCTCGCAAGCGATCCGGTTGGGCAAATCTGTGAAGCGTACGTGACGGTCTCTAAACACGCGCGGGTCTGCCTGAGCGCGCGCCTGTTCTATCATTGTGCCAAAAAAATGGGGTTCTGTTGTTGTGGGTCTTGCATGTCGGGGGCGGGGAGATTTGCACATGCGGCGGTGTTTGCAAATAAGCATGCATCCTGCGCAGGGCTTGTGAAAATGTCACGCATAGGGGAAAAAATGTGTCGTGTGCATACAGTGGTCTGGGAGGTGTGCACGAGTGGAACCTTGTCTCTGGGTTGGTGTCTCAGTATGCAAGGGGTGAGTTTGTAGCGGGGTCTATGCCCACAGGTGCATGTCCCACCAGTGAATTGAATGTGAGTGGATTTCCCTTTTGTAAATCCTGTCATTCACTGTGGTCCTAGTGGTTATTTAACATTCAAATATCTAGGGAAAGCCAGTGTGGCGTAGTGGTGAGAGTGTTGGACTGGGACTTGGGAGACCCGGGTTCTAGTCCCCGCTCAGCCATGAAGCTCGCAGGGGGACTTTGGGCCGGTCACTGACTCTCAGCCTCACCTACCTCACAGGGTTGTTGTGAGGATAAAACGGAGAGGAGGAGGAGGAGGATTATGTAAGCCGCCTTGGGTTCCTTGCAGGAAAAAAGGCGGGCTATAAATATAATAAATAAATCAATGGGGAGTCAAATGCAAACCACCTGCACATCTCTCTTCCTTCTCAGGAAGGACTCGGAATTTTGCGCACCAGCTTTCTCCAACCTGCTGCCCGGCAGATGTGTTGGGCTTCAACTCCCAGCACCCCCCCCTTTCTCTTCCTGCCCAAGTATTTCCAATAGGCTGCAAACGTGAACACCCCCGCCAGGTCTCCCAACCCTGGAATCTCCCAGCCCACTACGAACTAGAACATTAATTGAATCATGTTAGACCTCAGGCTTGAAACTCGGAGGCCGGAACTGTTGGGGTTTTCGGCTGCCCACGTGCAAATCTGAGAATCCGCTGCAAGAATTCCCACAGGCCTATTTGTAAAGTGGAAGGTTTTCCTCCCAGATTTGCTATGGGGGGGGGGCAGGTGTGTGTATGATGAATAATGTGGCACCAGAGAGCGAATCCTGGAAGGTGTTTATATTATTGTGATGGAGAACGAACGCGATTCTTGCGCTCGCCGTGAGAGCCGCTTGTTTTCAGGCTGGAAGGGGGGGAAATGGGATGGTGGTTAGCCGGTTGTGCGGGGACTTTTGTCTGGAGAACAGATAGCGGGGAAGACTCCGCGTTAGGGAAAGCTGCTTCAGTCGAAGTCCGTGTAACTGAAATAATAGCATAATCTGCCCCTGTTATCCTTGCCCCTTCCTCTGTCGCCTCCCTGGAGTTGAATTTTAGATTGCAAGCTCTTTGGGGCAGGGAGCTTGGACTTCATCAAGCGCCAGTGCATGCTGACGGCATGACATGCAATAAAACCACCATCATCACAGTGTTCTGTGTACCCACCACCTCATGTCTTCTCTCATTAGGGTGTGTTCGAAACATAATGATAGAAATGTTATACAGTATGTGTTTGCGACTGGGGTGGTGGTGGTGGAAGAAACCGCTGTGCATTTGGTCTTGATTCTGCGCCTCTTTCCAACAGGAGTCCGGCCCGAGGTGTCACCTGATTGTAGATCTCCTGTGAAATTCTAGGAAAAGAAAAAAAGGTAATAATAGAGAGTGTTCGTCTAGGTGCAGCCACTTCTGGGGTGCAAGGCAGCTGAAAATACCTTTTTATCTAGTGTCCAGTTGCAGCCTCTTCTAGGGTGGGGCATAGGAACTGTATTTCTAAGCTGTGCGATTTCTCTAAAGCAGTGTTCTCCAACCTGGGGTCCCCAGATGTTTTTGGCCTACAGCTCCCAGCATGCTGGGAGTTGTAGGCCAAAAACATCTGGGGACCCCAGGTTGGAGAACACTGCTCTAAAGCCTGCACAGTGGTTAGGCGTGGTGCAGTCCTCCTGTTGTCCACTTGGGGGCAGCAGCACCATCGCTTCCCATTTGGAGAGATGCCCCCCCCCCTGGTGGGCAGTTTGTGAACTACACATTGTATAATGGCTCCTCCATGGAGATGCACGTCTGATGCTTCCCCTAGTTGCCTGTTGGTGAATGGCACCGTTCCCAACTGTCACCCCACCCCACCCCAACGTCACGGGTTCGAATCCTGCAGTGGGTTGCTGAGCACATGCTCCAATGTCACTGTCTGGTGTGTGTGTGTGTGTGTGTGTAACTCCCTGGGAATGTTTCCCTCCACCTCCAGCCATGTCTTCGGATGCTGAGATGGCCGAGTTTGGCCCGGCCGCCCCTTACCTGCGCATGACTGAAAAGTTAAGGATCGAAGCGCAAAACCGGCCTTTCGACATGAAGAAGGACGTGTTCGTGCCGGATGACAAGGAGGAGTTTGCCAAGGCCAAGATCGTTTCCAGAGAGGGTGGCAAAGTCACCGCGGAAACAGATAAGGGCAAGGTGATCCCCCTCCCCGCTAGGCCTCTCTTTGCCCCATGCCGTGGTCTAATATCCCCCCCCCTTTCAAAGTATTTAGGGGGGAACACTACTCCGTAGCATCTCTCCCACAAGTTGTCCTCCAAATCCAAAGGAAACTTCTGGAACCTCCCAAACACTTGGATTCCTCCCACACACACATGTCCACAATGTTTCAAGTATCCCGCTCTGCCTTCACTTCGGCCCCACATTATGCCCCCGGTCCCAGCTGCGATACCCTCATTATCTTTCCGTAGGGAGTTCAATTCCCCCCCACTCCATAGCCCTAATTTATTAAGTTTTTGGAGCGAGGGGGTGAGGAGGAAGAGGAGGAGGAGCCCTGTCCTGGTGGTAGACCTCTCCCGCTTAGAGGTGGAATGGTTGGCTCTTTGCAGACGGTGACGGTGAAAGAAGACCAGATCATGCAGCAGAATCCGCCCAAGTTCGACAAGATCGAAGACATGGCCATGCTCACGTTCCTGCATGAACCCGCTGTCCTCCACAACCTGAAGGAGCGTTACGCTGCCTGGATGATCTACGTAAGCCCGGGTGGTGGTGGTGATGGTACGGGGGCCTTCACGTAGCCGCTAGGGTTATTCCTTCCACACTCCAGCAACCGGAACATTGTCCGGGTTCCACAGACATTGGAACTAACATTGTGCGTTAGTGTGGATTCAGCCAGTCTGCAATCACATCTTGCAGGAGTACATAGACATCGACAGGAAGAGCCCTGCTGGATCAGACCAAAGGTCTGTCTAGCCCAGCACTTTGTTTCCGACGGCGGACAGGTGCCTCTGGCCAGCTCGCAAGTGGGGCATAATTGATCATTCAGTCTCCTGAGAATCTCAGCTCCCTTTTGCAACGTCCCCCTCAAGTTTCTCGCCCTTCAGGCGCTGAGGTAGGGCGCATTCTCCACAGACATAACGGACAGTGAGAAAATCATCTCTCTCCTTCCTCTTCTCCTCCAGACCTATTCCGGGCTTTTCTGTGTGACTGTAAACCCCTACAAGTGGTTGCCAGTCTACAACGCAGAAGTGGTGGCCGCCTATCGGGGGAAGAAACGAAGCGAGGCGCCTCCCCACATCTTCTCCATCTCTGACAGCGCCTATCAGAACATGCTGACAGGTAAAGAAGTGGTGTGTGTTGGGAGAAACTGGGGCCATGGATTTGTGGCAAGGAAGATGGGGTGGCAAGAGTTTGGGGGCCAAAATGCCGTTGTATTCTCTATTGACTACAGCTCTTTATCACCTAGTAGCCAGAGAGGTCTCTAGGTGGTTCATAAAATAAACTGTATTGTAAAGACTTTTCTTTCTTTCTTTCTTTCTTTCCCTTCCTTCCTTCTTTTTTGCTTGCTATTTCTTCATGTTTCTTCCCCTTCTTTCGTGCCTTTCATTTTTTCTTTTCTTCCTTCTTGCTTACATGCTTTCTCCTTCCTCTTCTAATCTTCCTTTCACCCTCTCTTTTTCTGTTTAGATCGGGAAAACCAGTCTATTCTGATCACGTAAGTTTCAACCTCTTTTCCTGCCTGTCCCTGCCGGGCCTTTGGAATGCCGTGCACATCCATCCTCTTATCTAAGGCTTCTTCTTGGTCCATGGAGTCTAGAACATCTTTTGACCATCTCTGTTGAAACCCACCTATTCTATCCCAAATGCTTTCCTGCCTCTCGTTTGCCCCGTTCTGTCTCCTGACGGGTAGTCACAATTGCCCCTCACCTGGTCCCTTGCAGAGAGTAGTAAGAACTGGCTCCAGGTGTCTGACTGGGCATGGAAACTCTACAAAATTGTTGGTGTGCCTTTTTTGTGTGTGTGTGTGACTCAACCCCCCAAATTTTGGCTGACTCGCATTTGTTGACTTCTTTGCAGTAATGTAGCTCCTTTGCAACACAGTGGGATGACACAGCTACTGTAGGAATGTGTTACCTGTATTTTTAACGACAGCTACAATATATTAGACAACATAGCTGGCCCCCCCACTAGGAAACATATTATACGGCGCAGCCGGCCCTACCATTAGGTGACAGATTAGATTATATCACCGGAGCTACAGTTAGGCAGAGTGAAGTGGTTGATTTGGGGTGCCACAAAAATGCACCAAATCTGTTACTTAGTTATATTATTATTATTATTATTATTATTATTATTATTATTATTATTATTATTATTATTATTATTATTATTATTATTATATTTTTACTGCCAGGAAGTGGGATAGATGGTTGAGGGATTCTTTGCCTCAGCTGCCAGGGCCGTTTGGCTGGCCTTGGATAATACACACCTTGACTCGCACAGGGAGGGGTCACCATTGCCTGCTCTGCCACAGGTAGCAAAATGTTTTGGGCCGGCCCTACTGGACAAATTTAGTGCATTGCTTTGCATCCCTTGTGAACCACCTTGAGGGCCTTCCTGTGGAGGCAGAAAGGCGGGACCGGAATGTCTTAACGAACAAAACTGTCTTCCCTCCATCCGCCAAAGCATCTGACATGTGGTAGCGTGGGCCCGCTTGGCAACCTTGCGTCTCTACCCACAGCGGAGAATCCGGCGCAGGAAAGACGGTGAACACCAAGAGAGTCATCCAGTACTTTGCTGTGATCGCTGCCATTGGCGACCGTTTCAAGAAAGAACAGGCCGCAGCTACTGGGAAGGTGAGCACTTCGTCCGGCTCTAGGTCAAGTCTGAGAGCCAGGCTACTCGTTACACCAGGTGTCCCCAACCTGGCGCCCTCCCGATGTCTTGGACTACAACACCCACCCCACCCCCAGCAACTCCCAGATGGGAGTTGTAGTCCAAGACATCGGAAGGGCGTCAAGTTGGGGAAAACTGAGTTACACCACCCACATTAAAACCGCCTGGCTGCGGGAGCTTCAGACTGGATGGCCTGGAGTCATGCGGGGATGGAAGGAGGGGCCGCCATTGTCCATCTTTCTCCTTCTGGTGTTGATCACCCGTCCTCTTTCTCCTCACGGGTCGTCTTTCCCGCTCTCCCCCCGCCCCCCTGCCTGCCTCCAAACTGCTGGGGAAGCTCGTTTTAACTTTTCCCATTGCCTGCAGGGGACGCTGGAAGATCAAATCATCCAGGCCAACCCTGCCTTGGAGGCCTTCGGCAACGCCAAGACCGTGAGGAACGACAATTCGTCCCGATTTGTAAGTGTCGCTCAGTCAGAAACTTGAGTCTGGAAGGTGGGAGGGGAGACACTCTTTGATATGTCAAAGGTCATCCCTTGCCTCCACCCTCCTGTCTGCCCCTCCCATTCCAACCTCATTTCTCCTTTCTCCCTCAGGGTAAATTCATCCGGATCCATTTTGGGGCGACGGGGAAGCTGGCATCAGCTGACATAGAGACCTGTGAGCACCGACTACCTATACTTACAGAACATTTCTTTCACACTTGTTCACCCCCCTGGCCATCCCTCTCAACTGCTCCGTCTTCTTCTCTTGGCATTTCTTAGACCTTCTTGAGAAATCCCGGGTCATCTTCCAGCTCAAATCTGAGAGGAACTACCATATCTTCTACCAGATTTTGTCCAACAAGAAGCCAGAGCTCTTGGGTGAGCCTTTCCTGATGAGTTATTCCAAAGGACCTTCAACTCTGGCCTGGCCAGAGATCTTGCCTTTAACATCTTTAAGTAAATATTAGCCTTCTGCAATTGATCTGAGGTGCAGCCCTTCCACCACCACCGGCTGGGTTGAGTACCCAAATGTCATGGGTCTGACATGCTAACATATGTTGAGGCCTGAAATGGGGTGGGTGGGTGTTGGGTTCCTAAAAGCTGTGTTTATTCCAGGTTGACCTCTCCCCTGTCTTGTTGGGTTGAGTTGGTGTTTCCCTTTGAGTTGTAATTAGTTTGAGTTGGATCTACTCTACTTGGGTTGGGTTGAATTGAGTCTTCCTTCACCAGCTTCTATACGTTGTGGTGGGATCCTTCCAACCGTGGTAAGGCTGAACTGGCAGCCACTAAGACTTGCTGGGGTACCTCCTACCTTAACTTGACCTTGCCCAAGCTAGCTTGAGTTCCATCTTCGCTTTGATGAGTTGTACTAATCTGGGGTCATGCTTGTTGTATGGCAATGGAAGAATCATTTGGTAAGGGATGTTCTTCTATTTGCCTTAATTCCTGCCCTGATAAGCTATCCCAACTCCTCTTTTTCCAGACATGATGCTGGTCACCAACAACCCATACGACTATGCCTTCATCTCCCAAGGAGAGACCACGGTGCCATCTATTGACGATGCTGAGGAACTGTTAGCAACTGATGTGAGTACTGCAGACACGGCATGATATTCTAAGTTGAACGACGACTCGACTCGTGAATGACCCGCCTCTGTCGCTGCTCGCTTGGTCCGTACAAACCTCCCTTCCGTTTCTCCAAACCACAGAGCGCCTTTGACATCTTAGGCTTCACCCAGGAGGAGAAAAACTCCATCTACAAGTTGACGGGAGCCATCATGCACTACGGAAATATGAAATTCAAGCAGAAGCAGCGTGAAGAACAGGCCGAGCCTGACGGCACCGAAGGTGGGAAAGGGCGTTGTTTCTTCATTGCCGAGCACAATTGCAGGCAAAGAAATGGAAGCTCACTAGGCAGGAATGGATGCTGTATCCCATGGGCGTGCAGAGGATACCTGTTGGACAATTTCTGGTGGCCCACTCACATCAGCCGAGTGTTGGGATCCTTGCCAAAAAAAAGCCTGGACTAGGTGGAACCCGGATCTGATCCAGCAAACTGGCCAAAGATCTCCTGATCCCTTAAGCCAGGGGTGCCGAACCTCAGACCCAGGGACTAAATCCAGCCCTATGAGGTCCCCCAACGGCCACACCCCCATTTATTTATTTATTATATTTTATACCCCGCCTTTTTTCCTGCAAGGAACCCAAGGTGGCTTGCATAATCCTCCTCCTCTCCATTTTTATCCCTACAACAACCCTGTGAGGTAGGTCAGTCTGAGAGTCAGTGACTGCCCCCAAAGTCACCCAGTGAGCTCCATGTCCACATGGGGACTGGAACCCAGATCTCCCGCATCCTGGTCCAACACGCTCACCACTAGGCCACGCCGGCGCTCACCACCAGTCCCCCCTCCCCCCGCAAGTGTTTGTTGGTTTCCCAGCTTTTGTACAGTTCTTTCCTCATTCTAAAAGGCTGAACTGCCTCTCCCAAGGTTTTGTTACCAGCCGTAAGAGCTTTCCGCTAAAACAGGCTGGTCTTTTTTGGAATGTTGGCCCCACCCCTTTTGCCTTTGGTGCCGCCCACCACCCGGATGTGGCCCCTGAGAGCTTTTCCAAAATGGAATTTGGCCCCTCAGCCTCTAAGAGGCTCAACACCCCTGCCTTAAACAGCTTAGCCCGTTCCCCCTTGCTTCCCCCTATGTGTGGAACCGCTTCCCCTGAAAGTGTATGTGGTACCACCTCCCTCCCTTCCTTCAGATCCCTCCTCAAGGTCCTCCTTTCCCATCTGGCCTTTGGCATACTTTATTCACCCACATTCCCCTCATTTCCGACTCGTCTGCCATCATTACTGCCCCACGGCATGGCTTCATCGGGCGGTTTTTCCCCCTCTGCATTTACAGAAGCCGACAAGTCGGCCTACCTGATGAGTCTGAACTCAGCCGACCTCCTCAAGGGACTCTGCCACCCAAGGGTCAAAGTGGGCAACGAATACGTCACCAAAGGGCAAAATGTCCAGCAGGTAAGAATCTGGTCCGTAGGGATACTGCGGGCCGGGGAGGTAGGACTAATCTTCCCAA
This sequence comes from Shinisaurus crocodilurus, assembly GCA_021292165.1. Lineage (NCBI taxonomy): Eukaryota > Metazoa > Chordata > Lepidosauria > Squamata > Shinisauridae > Shinisaurus > Shinisaurus crocodilurus. Next base: position 295,629,520 of record CM037877.1, on the reverse strand, counting down.
GCTCTTGAAATGAGAAGTAGGGTGGCTGTGTGTCCTCTTTTACAAAGGGCAGTCCTCCATTTTAAGGGCTGCCAGAGGACCATCCTCGGTTTGAAGGTGTCCTCTGTTTGAAGAGATGTCCAGTCCAATTCTGGTTTAAAGATAAAGAGCCGCTAGAACAGTTGACCCTCAACAGGGAGTCCCTGGGCAGCAGTCTCAAGAGGCCACACACAGGTCACCTGGCCAGTCTTCCCCGCTATGCAAAGCATAACTTCTATTTAAATTATAATAATATTTTCTAAATTTGCATATAAGCATATGCAGATTTTATGGAAACGGGCATCCTCTTTTGTCCTCTGTTTTGGTGATGCATTTCCGGGGGTGGGGTGGGGGGGTTAGGGTTCATTAGCAGCCACCCTAGAAAGGAGCCCAATTTTGAAATTTAGCACCGTCTTGCAACTAGGATGTGAAATTTCAGGTTTTTCAAGATGCTGAAGGTTACTTTAAAACACACACATGGACACCTCGATTTCCTCCTCTCCCATCCTAGAGTTTCCTTACAACTTTACTTGAAAACCTAGCGAAGGAACAAGGCGCATCTCTTTCTACTCCTAACCTGCTCCCCTTTCTCAAACAGGTGTCTTATTCTACTGGGGCCCTGGCCAAGTCCGTCTATGAGAGAATGTTCAGCTGGATGGTCATGAGAATCAACACCACGCTGGAAACCAAGCTGCCGCGACAATATTTCATTGGGGTGTTGGACATCGCTGGTTTTGAGATCTTCGATGTGAGTGGTTCCTCCTTAGATATCTATTAGCATGGTTTATTGGATAGATGGATGGATGGTCCTGGTGGACACTGGTGGACAAGATGGCCTCAAGATGACAAAAGGCCACCTTGTCCAGTTTCATCCATCCATCCATGGACCTATGCAAAATAGACCATGGACTAGTTTCTAAGAGAGCTCCCTGTGAAGACTATCAGTCTTTGACAGGGCTCCCTGCACAAAAGACTAGTCTTCAAGAGGTATTCCCTGCCAGGAAGGCTACGGCTCACGGACCCTTCATTTTATTCCCACCCCACCCCTTCCGCCCTAGTACAACAGCTTTGAGCAACTCTGCATCAACTTCACGAACGAGAAGCTGCAGCAGTTCTTCAACCACCACATGTTCGTGCTGGAGCAAGAAGAGTACAAGAAGGAGGGCATCGAGTGGGTCTTCATCGACTTCGGCATGGACCTGCAGGCCTGCATCGACCTCATCGAGAAGGTACATCATTCTCTCCCACATGTACCTTCCCTTCTTTTATGCCTAATGTAGCACAATCGCCTCCCGGAATGTGCAGAGCTGCCTGTGGGGGTGGGGAGTGCTCCACCTGGGATCATGTAGAGCAGGGATGGGGAACCTCTGGTCCCTTTCACGGGCTGCTTTTATTTATTTATTTATTTATTTATTTATTATGAATAAATAAATGCTTCTGGTGTTTCTGAGGGTGTTTCTGAGGAATGCCACCGCTCCTAGTGAGTTACCCAGTGGTGTTTCCTCTTCAGTAGGTAGAATCATAGAAAAGTAGAGTTGGAAGGGGCCTACCAGGCCAACCCCCTGCTCAACGCAGGAATCCAGGTCAAAGCATCCCTGACAGATGGCTGTCCAGCCGCACCTTGAATGCCTCCAGAGTGGGAGAGCCCACCACCTCCCTAGGTAGTTGGTTCCATGGTCTTACTGTGTCTTGTCTCCTCTTCCACAGCCAATGGGCATAATGTCCATCCTAGAGGAGGAGTGCATGTTCCCCAAGGCCTCAGACATGACTTTCAAGGCCAAGCTGTACGACAACCACCTGGGCAAGTCGGCCAACTTTGGGAAACCACGGAACATCAAAGGCAAACCAGAGGCCCATTTCTCCCTCATGCATTACGCCGGCACCGTGGATTACAACATCGTTGGCTGGCTGCAGAAGAACAAGGACCCCCTCAACGAGACGGTGGTGGGGCTCTACCAGAAATCGGCGCTCAAGCTCCTGGCGAATCTTTTCGCCAACTATGCCGGAGCAGATGCACGTAAGGGAGAGAACGGGAGGAGGGGGTAAGGTGGGCGTCTTCGAAATTCGAAAGCATCTGCGCACATTGTGGATGCAGAAATTAAAAAACAAAACAGTTTGCCCATCACAGGCAGCCCCCTCCAATGCACTCCTTGGGCACTTCAGAGGGGCTGTCAAAAAGTGAAAACTGGCCGTCAAGCCGGAGATCGCGATCTCTGGTGGGGTAAAAAGGTTAGGGGGGGGGGAAGCCACGGTGAGCAAAAAAGCACTCATGATCACAGCAGCGGGGAGCAGCCACGTCGGTCCTGCCACGGAGTCCCCAGGGATACTGCGGGAAGACCGAGGGGGGAGGAGAGGGGGCAAACAACCCGCGGTGAGCCCGATTGTCTGTCAGGCGCGCCATGGGTTGTTTGGCCAACAACCAACCCACCGTGGCTTATTGCCAGGGTGGGTTAGCGTGGCGTGTGAACGCGCCCATTGTAATCCTACCAACTCCAGTCCAGTCCATGAGCTGGGGGCAGAACACAAAGGCCTCCGCTTTGAGTCATCAACCATAATTCCCGACCCTGGTGTCCTCCAGATGTTTTGGATTTTAACTCCCATCAGCCCCAACAAGCATGGCCAACAGTTGGGAATGCTGGGTGCTGTCGTTCAAAACATCTGGAAGACACCGGGTTGGGGAAGGCGGTGCTATGGTGGGGTGTAGGCAGTGCGCCTTAACAGATAGCATTGGACCGAACTGGGTTCAAATCCCTGCTCAGCCACGAAGCGAACGTGGTGCCCTCAGGATAGCCATTTTCTCTTTCTGAAGCCTAACCTACCTCACAGGGTTGTTGTGAGGTTAAATGGGGCACAGCAAATTATGTTTGCCACCCTGAGCTCGCGGAAGAATTAACAGGGAGGAGGAGCCAGAGCCGCTCTGTTAAGAGCCGATTAAAAGACCTCTTCTTCTGAGACCCCGGAGAGCTCCTGCCAGTCGGAATAGACAGTTTTGGGCTGGGCGGACAACCAGTCTGAGATGCTACAAAAGAAAACTTCTGGTGTCTCCCTGATCCAGACATGCAGGAATACATTTCTAAATAAATGCTCACCAAGCCTTCCCCAATGTGGCGGCCTCCAGTTGTGTTGGACTATAACTACCATTGTCCGTGGCCCTGCTGGCTGGGGATGATGGCAGTTGCTGTCAGACACATCTGGAGTCCACCGCATTGGGGACCGGCTGTTCTGACCTATTAGGCCGGAACCTGATCCCCATGTCTCTCTGTCTGTCTCCCCCCCACACCCCCAATAGCTCTTGAAACTGGCAAGAAAGGCACCCACAAGAAGAAGGGGTCGTCATTCCAGACCGTATCTGCTTTGCACAGGGTAAGGAGAAACCAAGGACTGCTTGGGAGTGGGGGACCCCAGCCCCCTTTGGTGTCTGCTCTTGGCCGTTGCTCCCTCTGGCTGCCCCCGCTTCCTTCCTCTGAGGGCCGTGCCACTTCCTCGCACACCGTCCGCCGGCCTCAGCCCCAGAACAGGAAGGGCTTCTTTGCTGCGACGGGCCATTGACTCCCTTCGGTTTGCCCCGTTTCCTGGAGAGGCTCTTGTCCTGTCACCCATCCTGCCAGTGCCCCCAGAAAGAAATGGGGCGGCAGGAACAGTGGGGTAACTGTACGTGGTCAGAGGTGGGGCTTTTCATGAAAGGTCTCGCTGATGCCCATTGCTTCCATCCCCGGAGCTTCCCTTCGGTGGGGACCCCTGAAAGGTTTCACAATTAGGACCACGATGGCTACTGCATCTTCTTTCACCCGCTAAGTGATCTCTCTGTCTTCGTCCTCCTCTTGGTTCTTTATGGTTTCCAACACCCTTTTCTCATTCACCTACCTGGCTTGCTCCCTTCCTTTCTCATTCTGTCAAACATCCACTTCTCCTTTTCTCTGTTTCCCTTCCTTCCCTGTTTATCCATCAACCGCATCTGCCCACCTGCCCTCTTCCTATCCTGTCTACATGTTTCACTCCATCCCTTTCTGTCCAGCTGACTCTGTACCACCTGCCTTGTTTCCCCGTTTCCAACCATCTCGACGCACCCGCCCTTTTATCTTCTCCCCTAGGAGAACCTCAACAAGCTGATGACCAACCTGCGCTCCACTCACCCCCACTTTGTGCGTTGCATCATCCCCAACGAGACCAAGTCTCCAGGTGAGACCCCAGGTCCCGCCCTTGAGTTGTGCCATGGGCTCCTGTTGTCATTTATTTGTCCCCGAAACAGGAGGAAATTAGGATTCCAAGCATCCTTCCCTAACATCTCTGGTCAAAGGAATCAGAGCTGAGAGAACACCCTCAAATTTCCCAGGCCGGTCAGAATTCAAGGTCAGAAGGACCATTAATACCAATTGGCGCCGCCAGGGCCGGACCTTGGGGCACAGGTCCGGGGGCTCCCCACAGTCTAGAGCAGGGCTCTCCAACCTTGGGTCCCCAGATGTTGCTGGACTACAGCTCCAGAATCCCTTGCCATTAGCCATGCTGGTTTAGAGCAGTGTTCTCCAACCTTGGGTCCCCAGATGTTTTTGGCCTATAACTCCCAGCATGCCCCAGCCAGTTATGCTGGCTGGGGCATGCTGGGAGTTGTAGGCCAAAAACATCTGGGGACCCAAGGTTGGAGAACACTGGTCTAGAGGGTCCCCAAATGACACGGGCAATGTCACCTTTCAGCTTTCGTCTTGCCTACGGCCCTCTCAGACTGGGCAGCACCACTGTTAATGCAGCTCTGTAGTCCCGTACATCCAGGGCTTTTTTTCTGGTGGAACTCACCAGAACTGAGTTCCAGCACCTTTTCTTCTATTAATTGCATTACAATTTAATCGTCATCTACTCCCGAGGAAATGTAATCCAAGAGTTCCGGTACCCTTTCCTCCAGAAAAAAAGCACTGCGTACTACATCTTTACACCAGCCTTCCCCAATCTGATGCCCTCCCTGGTGCCAAGGACCGTGCTGGCTGGGGGATGATGGGAGTTGTAGTCCGCCCCATCCAGACGGCACCCAGGTTGGGGAAGCCTGCCTTATTATTCCCTTCTTGTGCCTCCGACGTGATATTGACCGATCCCTTCCTTTCACATGCATCCTCTTCCGCTCCTTCTCTCCCAACTTCTTCCGCAGGTATGATGGACAACGCCTTGGTCATGCACCAGCTACGCTGTAACGGGGTACTGGAAGGGATCCGGATTTGTAGGAAGGGATTCCCCAACCGGATCCTCTACGGGGACTTCAGGCAAAGGTGGGCTTGTCCCTCAATTGAGGGGGGTGTCTAATGATGCTTCAGGGAAGCCCCCTGGAACAATGGGACAATGTTTAAGGCAATCTCCTGCACAGCAGCTGGGCGCCAGGGTTACAGTCATGCCTTGGATTGAGAGCATAATTCGTTCCGGAAAGGTGCTTGTAATCCAAAACACTCTTATATCAAAACGAAATCCCCCAAAATAAATTTGTACAGAGATTTTTAATTTAAGCCGTACTACAGTACTTGTATTGCAAGACGTCGCTTGTATATCAAATCAAAAAAATTTAAATAAATATTTAAAAATTTGCTTGTCTTGCAAAACGCTCTCAAACCAAGTTACTTGTAATCCAAGGTATTACTGTACATTAACTCTGCTCAGGGGGTTCGTCACTTATTCTCCGGATGGCCACGGCAAGGAATAAGGTGCTATGGAGAGCACAGAAGGCCCATCCTGCATCCCCCTGGCCATTCCTACCCGACCCCCTTCTATGGCTTCTGGGATTCCACCAGGCATGGGACCACATTTTTCCAAGCTTATCTTCACAATCACAAGGACTAGAAACTTGGTTTTAAAAGAAGGGAGAGGGAGAGGGAGGAAGTGGAGTCCCTCAGGGTTCTGAGTTCCGTGCCACCATGCAGTCATGAAATATACACGGCCCTGGGCTTGGATGGGGGTAGCGGCCAGCATTAAGAGCGAAGACATGGCGAAGGGAAGCTGTCAAAGATATCTAATGCCCTTACCTTTCTTGTTCCCAGATACCGCATCCTGAACCCGTCCGCCATCCCCGAGGGCCAGTTCATCGACAGCAGGAAGGGGGCCGAGAAGCTGTTGGGCTCCCTGGATATCGACCACAACCAGTACAAATTCGGGCATACCAAGGTGAGAGGAAGGTGGAGCCAGAACAAGCCACTCCCCCAGGAAAAGGACCAGGGTCGTCAGTCATTTCCCTAGCTTGGGTCTTCTCACGTTGGGCACTAGGGGGCGCAGATACCTTTGGGAGGGAAAAATGGTCTCTCTTTCTGCTGCTGCTGCTCAGGTGTTCTTCAAGGCCGGTCTCCTGGGGTTGCTGGAGGAGATGAGAGACGAACGGCTCTCCCGCATCATCACCCGCATTCAGGCCCAGTCCCGTGGTGTCCTCGCCAGAATAGAAGTCAGGAAGATCATGGAACGGAAGTAGGTGCCTTAGCAGGCGCTCCAGCATTTATTTATTATTTATTATATTTATACCCCGCCTTTTTTCCTGCAAGGAACCCAAGGCGGCTTACATACGCTGCCGCCTCCTCTCCATTTTATCCTCACAACAACCCTGTGAGGTGGGTTAGGCTGAGAGTCAGTGACTGGCCCAAAGTCACCCAGTGAGTTTCATGGCCGAGCAGGGACTAGAACTCGGATCTCCCGAGTCCAACACTCTCACCACTGCGCCACACTGGCTCATTTGTGGGTGTAATTATAGAAGCTCTCTTCTTCTAAAACTGCCATCATTTGAATGCCATATTGGTATCCCATAAGGAGCAGGGTCTTTTCGGTGGTACCTCTGGAAAGCTCTTCTGTGGGTTGTTCGTTTGGCCAAACCTCCTGTGGTTCCTGCTGGCTTTGTTATATATTTCAGATGTCATGCGACATTTACCCAAGGTAAATGTCGCATGACATTAACTCCACTCAATTTTTTCAGGGGACCTGTTTCCCGTTGTGCTTCCCTAACTGCCTCCTAAAGTGGGCATACTTCGTGGCTGCGCTTGGCTCACCCCCGAGGCATGTAACAGGGCACTGCCTTGGTATTCACCCAGTTCTTAAAGGAGGGAAAGGGTCCAATTCAGAATTAAGGCAGCTTCATCCATCCTGAGATTTTACCAGCGCCTACTACCAAGTCTATCTGCCCGGTCTTAAGGGCTAGAAACCTTATGAAAGGGGAGATTCTTGTGAAGCTGAATTATTCTCCACCTCCAACATCAAATTACTTACAAGAGGATATTGTAGAGTTGGAAAAGGTGCAGAAAGAGGCAATCCAAATGATCAAGGGGCTGGAGCAACTCCCCTATGAGGAAAGGTTACAACATCACTGGGACTGTTTAGCTTAGAAAAGAGTTGAGTGAGGGGAGACATGATAGAGGTGTACAAAACTATGCATGGTGTGGGGAAAGTGGAGCGGGAGGCATTTTCCTCCCTCTCTCATAATACTAGAACCCAACGGGGTCATCCCATGAGGCTGATTGGTGGGAGATTCAAGGCAGATCAAAGGAAGTCCTTCTTCACACACCGCATACTTAAACTATGGAATTCACTACCACAAAATTTAGTGATGGGCACTGTGAAGAAAAGAGCCTCTGGGGGTTCCTACACACACACTCACACGCCTGCACACACACACCTCCTCATGTGTAAACCAGGTAATCCCGGCTGGGGGCTGGGAGGAGGCAAAATGTGCATAAGTATCTGATAAAGCATGGCGCCTGAAAGTCCTGAAAAGCTGGTTTAGTCTACAGTGACCCGGCTTTCATATGCAAGATGCAAAAGCCCACTAGTCATGAGTCACCCCTCCTCCCTGCCTGACCAGGTGAAGTTCATCCTGATTGGCTAGAGGCAGCGGAGCTACAGAAAGGAGGAGGGGAGGGGGGAAGGTATATGGCCAAGGTGTGGCTTTTGTCTGTGCAAGCTGCGCGGAGGTCCAAGCCTTCGGGCTGGCCTCAGGATCCAGCCCCAGGTAGCTCCTGGTGAAATTAGCTGAATGAGGGCTTTGGCAAAGGCAAGCCCGGAGGAGGGCTACCATCTCGGACCTTAGGGTAGGTGTTGTAGTCTCCTCGGTGGTAGGGCTGTGCTGAAACCAACCCTGAAGGGAACTGGCCCCCAGGTAACTAGTGTGTGCCTGGGAGATATAAGTGAAGGCGCGTGAGTGACAGCAGAGCCTCGCGTGTGCTGGATGGGAGATTTAAAATCCTGTCTGTGCATAGAGGCCCATTATTCCACACACAGATCTTCCAGATCTCACCCCCCTCTGCACAGCGTGCAGCGTGTCGGTTTGAAGCTGCCAGCCAGCTTGCCTGTAATCCGACTCCAGCTTCTAGCTTCCCCGGTCTGCAGACTAATCTAAGTAGCAAGGAAAAACTCTGTAACACCACAGGTCTATTTCTACCTGTTTATTCACTTAGGAAGTAAAGTTCTACAGAGTATACATTTCCTAGTTACAGTCCATGTGCAGAGTACAATGCATAGCAAGCATTAATTCCAGTGGAGTAGGTTGAGCTTCACTCCACTTCAGCAAAGACGTTACATTGTTGCAAAGTCCAGCAAGCAATAGCCAGAAGAGAGAAAGAATAGAGAAAGCAGTCCTGCTCTTCTCTAAAATGGCTTCAGACAGAAAAACAAGTTAGCACGTCATCAGAACATACAAACCATGTGACTAGCTCATAATGATCCCAGGACCTAGCTTTCCCATGAGAAAGAACACGGGAAAGTAGAAAGACACAACACACTTCTTTACCGCCATTCTGTTCCTCTCCATGTGTAAACACTGTGCTACAGCTGGTCAATGTGATTCATATCACAACAATAAGGAATCAGCTTTTATCAGGGCCGGCGCTACCGCTAGGCCAACTAGGCTGTTGCCTAGGGCGCGTAACGGAAGAGGGTGCAGAACGCTGCGCTCCTCTTCGCTGCCGGCACGCTCCTGCCCTGCCCGCCCGCCCGCCTCACCGAGAAAGCCAGGTCAGTGCGGGGGATCGCACCCGGAGTAGTGGTGGGGCCGAGCCTGGGCTCCTCCCCCCCACCTTGCCTCGCCTCCGCGCCGCCTCCCCCCCACCTCGCTTCGCCTCGCCTCTGCGCCGCCTCCCCCCCGCGCCGCCTCCCCTCGCTTCGTCTCCGCGCCGCCTCCCCCTCCCGACACCTACCTTCTCCGCGCTGTTTCCGGAGCCCCGCCCGCGCTCTGTTTTGGCGGGAGGAACCAGGGCAACAGGGCTTAAACAGCCCTGTTGCTCTGGTTTCCCCCGGCCAAAAACAGAGCGCGGGGGTCCCTTTTCGGAGGAGGCGTGGGAAGGTAGGTGGGGGGCGGGGGCGGCAGCGGCAGCGTGCGGGGGGGGTCCGGTGGCGGCGGCGGCGGCGGCGGGAGGTTGCAGAGCAGGGCTGCTTTCCGGAGGGCCCCCCCCACGGCACGAGAGGGGGGGGCGCTAAATATAATTTAGCCTAGGGCGCCAAACTGCCCTGCACCGGTCCTGGCTTTTATTGTTTTGTAGCTCTATTGTTTGTACCAAAGTGTCTCTCTACCTTTCTCCTTCCCTCATTTCCCACCCTTTTGTTGTAATATGCTACCTGAATAAACCTTCTTGGTTTTTTTACCACACATGGTGTTTGTAGTTGCTCTGTTGGTTCAGCAGCTAAATCCAGGTTATAGTCAAGGGCAAGTCCCTGAACAGAGATTCAAGTAGGATTGCAGAGCTGAGGCTGGCAGTCTGGCACCTTGAGATCTCTGGGGGTCTTGGGTCCTTTGGATAGGAAAGGGTGGGGGTGTGGCAGGCCAGCCAGCCCCCCTTCCTCCACAGGCACCAATTTGGATGGCTTTAAACCAGGATCAGACAAATTCACGGATGATAAGGCTATTAATGGCTACTAGGCCTGATGGCTCTATGCTACCTCTAATATCAGAGGCAGTACGCCTATGTACACCAGTGAGAGGGTGCTGTTGCACTCATGTCCTGCTTGTGGGATCCTGTGGGCAGCTGGTTTCATAGATTTCATAGATCACAGAGTTGGAAGGAGCCTACAAGGCCATCGAGTCCAACCCCCTGCTCAATGCAGGAAACTAGAGGAGGGGGTCTCCCATCCAAGTAATAACCAGGCCTGACCCTGCTTAGCTTTCCACACTCAGACAAGCTGAGCCAGCGTGAGCCACATAAAGACCTGGCCACTGTGTGAACAGAATGCTGGACTAGGTGGACCCTTGGTCTGATCCAGCAGGGCTCGTCTTATGTTAAGAATGGTCTTATTTTATTTATTTTATTGTATTTATTTACATTTATTAATCGCCCATCTGGCCAGCAACCGGCCACCCTGGGCAATGTACATAGGATAAAAACAAGATAAAATACATTTAAAACAGTATAAAATTTTTCTAAAAATCTTAACCCACCCCATATTCCCGGTTTTTAATGAGCGGCGGAAGCTCAGCAGAGAGGGGGCATGGCGGAGGTCACTCGGGAGAGAGTTCCACAGTATGGGGGCCGCCACAGAAAAGGCCCTCTTCCTCGTCCCCACCAGTCTAGCTGCTCTGGCTGAAGGGACAAGGAGAAGGCCGTCTGTGGCAGATCTTGTTGAGCGGCCTACTTGATGTTGCTGGAGACGCTCCTTGAACATAAGAACATAAGAAGAGCCCTGCTGGATCAGGCCAAGGGTCCATCTAGTCCAGCATTCTGCTCACAGTGACCAACCAGCTGCCTGCGGGATTCCACAAGCAGGACATGAGTGCAACAGCACCCTCCTGCCCATGTTCCCCAGCAACTGGTGTACAAGGGCATACTGCCTCTGATACTGGAAGATGCATATAGCCATCGGGACTAGTAGCCATTGATAGCCTTCTCCTCCTCCATGAATTTGTCCAATCCCCTCTTAAAGCCATCCCAACTGGTGGCCATCACCAAATCTTGTGGTAGCGAATTCCATTTAATGTGCTTAAATTCTTTGTTTGTGTGTGATGCAATTGTGAAATCACAGAATAAAGACAGCCTCACTTACAGGGACGAATGTGGCTGCGCTATCCTCCTGTTTTCAGGTGGAACGTTTGCTCAACGAAGTGCAGTCTTTCACTGACCTTTTCTGTGTCCTGTACACTGATGTTTTCTTTTGCTCTCCTCCTTTTCTTTTGCAGGGAGTCACTGCTTGTGATTCAGTACAACATCCGGTCCTTCATGGTAGTGAAGAACTGGCCTTGGATGAGGCTTTTCTTCAAGATCAAACCATTGCTGAAGAGTGCAGAGACTGAGAAGGAGATGTTAGCCATGAAGGAAGAGTTTAACAAGCTGAAAGAGGCCCTGGAGAAGTCAGAGGCTCGGCGGAAAGAGTTAGAAGAGAAGATGGTCTCCCTACTGCAGGAGAAGAACGACCTCCAGTTGCAAGTTCAGGCAGTAAGTGATGGGGTGCCCTTGAAGCCCCGCCTGCATGAGCACACAGGGGTTCAAATTTGGATCATGTCGAGCCTCCCAGGGACAAGAGAAGTTTTGTCTGAGCTTCTCTACGTCTGAAAAACTCAGCACTGAGAGCAAAACAAACTTGGGTGGATAAAGTCTTGGGTGTCTCAATCTTCCCATCTTTTAAAAAAAAAAAAACCTCCTTAGGAACAAGACAATCTCGCAGATGCTGAAGAACGCTGTGACCAGCTGATCAAGAACAAAATCCAGCTGGAGGCCAAAGTCAAGGAACAGACGGAGCGTCTGGAAGATGAAGAGGAGATGAACGCTGAGCTGACGGCCAAGAAACGGAAGCTGGAGGATGAGTGTTCGGAGCTCAAGAAGGACATTGATGACCTGGAGTTGACCCTGGCGAAGGTGGAGAAAGAGAAGCACGCCACGGAGAACAAGGTAAGGATGGAGGGAGGGAGGCTACGTTTGAGGCAAGCCCAAAATTGCCTTCGCCAAGTAGTCCAAGGAGTTTTGTTGGCATCAGTTGGATTGGATGAGGATTGGACAGATGGGTTGTCCTTGGAAGTGTTAAATTGAGTGGACCCAAAGTTTGCTTTGGAAGCCTCCAATGCTCATGTAGGGTGCAATCCTATGCATGTTTAGACAGAAAAAAAAGTCCTACAACTCTCAGCATTCCCCAGCCAGCTATGCTATGATTAGTCGATCCGGCTGGTGGGTCCGAGGTTCAACATCCCTGCTATAAACTATAATGTGACTGTAGGTTAAGAACCTCACAGAGGAGATGGCTGGCCTGGACGAGATAATTGTCAGGCTGACCAAGGAAAAGAAGGCTCTCCAGGAGGCGCACCAGCAAGCCCTGGATGACCTGCAAGCTGAGGAAGATAAAGTCAACACCCTGACTAAAGCCAAGGTCAAGTTGGAGCAACAGGTGGATGATGTAAGTACACCAACCCTGGTACTGGCATGCTGGACGGGTTGCATTTTTAATGGTTTCACTGGAGAAGCTGGGGGTCTTTGGTTGGAAAGGAACCTTGGTTGCTCTTAGGAGTAGCAAGTTCTTGCTTAGCTTCCGGGCTCAAGGTCTTCCTTCCTTTGCTCAACAGCTGGAGGGCTCCTTGGAGCAAGAGAAGAAGATCCGAATGGACCTGGAACGGGCTAAGAGGAAGCTGGAAGGAGACTTGAAGCTGACCCAAGAGAGCATCATGGATCTGGAGAATGACAAGCAGCAGCTGGACGAGAAGCTGAAAAAGTAGGGTGCTAATGTTGTATCACTAACTCCCCATCTCCTGCCCGTTATGGGGACGCATGACGCTTTCTGCTGCTCCATGGCTGGGTCCAAACAGCCTTGTCTTGTCTTCCACAGGAAAGACTTTGAGCTCAATGCCCTGAACGCCAGAATTGAAGATGAGCAATCCTTGAGCATCCAGCTGCAGAAGAAGCTCAAAGAGCTACAGGTGAAAGGCTGACGGCAGGGATGTATGGGTGTTTATATCGTCCCTGATTTTAAAACCTGGACCGAAACAGCATTTTTGGATAGTGTCTAATTCAGCCTTTCCCAACCTGATGCTCTCCAGGTGTGTTAGACGGTAGCTCCCATAATGCCCAGCCAGCATGGCCATTGGCCATACTGGCTGGGCATTATGGGAGTTGCCGTCCAACACATCTGGAGGGCATCAGCCAGGTTGGGAAAGGCTGGTTTAGCTGGTCCTAATGGCTATTACTTTTCTAGAAGCAAGCAGGGATGTTGAAGAGTCCTTGGTCTCGAGTCACGAGTCGAGTCACGAGTCTTTGGACCCGAGTCTCGAGTCCGAGTCCGAGTCCTTGGTCCAAAATGGTGACTCCCGAGTCCTGAGTCACTCCCAAAACTGACTCCACGAGTCCCTATTAAAATCAATGGGGTTTTTCCCCAACAAAATAAGGCTACTTCAGATGTGTGGCTTAAATAAATTCTAGGCACAAGTGTGCCTTTTTATTTCAAAACTCTGCCACTGATTTTGACAAGAACAGACCAGGCAGACAAACCCAAAATAACCAGGCAGGCAGAGGAGGCAGGGAACCCCAAAGCAGGCAGGCAGAGGCAGCCAAACCCAAAATGTCTGAAAGGTTGCATTTTAGGAAAATGATTTTAAAAAATAAAATCTTCGCTGGCGATCGCACTTCTCTCCACTCCTTCTGGCACAGCCCAGGGATGTTGAAGAGTCCTTGGTCTCGAGTCCAGAGTCGAGTCTCGAGTCCCATTAAAAATATTGGGACTCGAGTCCGAGTCGAGTCAGAGGGGGGACTCAGTCCGACTCACGAGTCGAGTCCCCGAGTCCGAGTCCCCATCCCTGGAAGCAAGGTTTCTTCTCCCTTACCAAAAACATCACTTTCTTGCAACTGAGATATTATTATCCTTGAGATCCCCATGCAAGCTTTTTAGGAACTGGATCAACCTCTGGCCTTTGGAAAGGAAGATGTCAGTTTCATTCGCAAAGTATGCTTTTTTAGATGCTACTAAAGGAACGGCTTCCCGCCTTCTCTCTTTCTCTCTCTCTCTCTGGTGCAGGCACGGATCGAAGAGCTGGAAGAGGAGCTGGAGGCCGAGCGCACATCCCGGGCCAAAGTGGAGAAGCAGCGCTCCGAGCTTTCGCGGGAGCTGGAAGAGATCAGCGAGCGGCTGGAGGAGGCCGGCGGCGCCACTTCGGTGCAGATCGAGCTGAACAAGAAGCGGGAGGCCGAGTTCCAGAAGATGCGGCGCGACCTGGAGGAGGCCACGCTCCACCACGAGGCCACGGCGGCCACGCTCCGCAAGAAGCACGCCGACTCGGCAGCGGAGCTGGGCGAGCAGATCGACAACCTGCAGCGCGTGAAGCAGAAGCTGGAGAAAGAGAAGAGCGAGCTGAAGCTGGAGCTGGACGACGTCACCTCCAACATGGAGCAGCTGCTGAAATCCAAGGTGCCACGTGGGTGTGGGGGAGGCGGAGCTACATTTGGGGCAGAACAAGGAAGAATGGGGGAAGCCAAAATTTGAGGGTAGAGCACAAGTCAGCAGTGGGATCAATGTTTGGAGAAGGGAGCAGGAGACATTGAAAGAGTGGATTTGGGGAGGGGGGGGGGAAGGATACAAACTTGGGGAGGGGTTAAAGTTTGGAGCCAGCACCCTTCATCCCAAAATTAAACTATCCCTCTGCCTGGCTGGGTTCTCCTTCTCTTTCTCTTCTTCATTCTTAAATGTTTTCCTGGAGTTTTCCTTCCTTCCTTCCTTCCATCTCCCTATTCCTACTTCATTTTGCTGTCCCTCTTCTCATCCAACGTCTTTCTCTTCTTCATTTCCCCCCTTTCCTATAACCATCTAAATACCGGTTGTCAGGGCCGGTGCTACCATTAGGCCAACTAGGCAGCTGCCTAGGGCGCCGGGCTAAAGAGGGCACCAGAAATAGGGAGAAAGGGCTCAAGTGGGAAGCGGGGGGGGGGGCACTAAATATCTGATCTTGCCTAGGGCACCAAACTGCCTTGCACCGGCCCTGCCGGTTGTCTGGCGCTGGCCAGTCCCATCCTTTTTGATTTCATCACCAACCTCCCTCTCATTGTTGGATTTCAGGCCAACCTGGAGAAAATGTGCCGCACCTTTGAAGACCAGATGAACGAGCACCGGGCCAAGTCCGAAGAGACACAGCGACTGGCCCACGACCTCACCACGCAGCGAGCCAAGCTGCAGACGGAGAATGGTGAGGTGGTGGTGGGGGGCATCTGACCCAATCCTCCCTTCCTGCTCATCCATAGGAACATTGGAAGCTGCCTTGTACCCAGTCAAACCCTTGGTTCACCTAGCCCGGTATCGTTGACTGGCAGCAGCTCTTCAGGGTTTCAAATGGTGTGTGTGTGTGTCTTTCCCAGCCCTGCCTGGAGATGCTGGGAATTGAACCTGGGACTTTCTGCATGTAGAGCCATGTGCTCTGCCACTGAGCTCTTTTCCTGCAGCCAGCTCTTCTCCATAGTTTTCTAATTTGCCCCTTACCCATGACTTCTTCCTTACTCACATCCATCCCAAACTCCCATCCATCTATACCAGAGGTGCAAAAAGTGCAGACTGTCTGCAGGCGGGACGGACCCCCAAGTGTGGCTGGGGGCCCACGGACCCCCAGCATCTGCTGCTGGTGCTGGAAAAGGGGGCGGGGAGGAAACACATGCTCCAAGAACAGGCTCTATGATTCCTGCCATAGAAGCCTTGTTCCTAGAGTGTCCCTGGAGCATTCTTAGAAGTGGTGCTTGAAGGTTCCTACCGGCTTCTTAGGACGCTTTGGGGATGTTCTAGGAACGAGGCTTCTATGGCAGAAATCCACAGAGCCTGAGTGGATTTTCTTCTCTTTTTTGAAGATCGGGGTGGGGTGGCTGGGGCAGGGCGGGGGTTTCGAATCCTTGATGCTGTGACGTGGAATGGATGCTGTTGCTGCAGGAGCAAGATCTATTGCTGCTGGTGTGTGGTGTGTGTGTGTGTGTGTGTGCGTGTGAGTGGGGTGTGAATTTGTGTGCACAAAGACGTCATGTGCGACCCCCTCCATCCCAATAGGCACGCGATGCGGCCCTTGGGGCCAAACAGGTGGTGCACCCCTGGTCTGTACCGGGGAGGCTGGTGTGACTCCTGTGTCAGTGGGGCTCCTTATCCATGTTGGAGGATTTGGAAAGGAGTCGGTCCTATACTGGTTAGGACGAAGCAGAGTTCCCCCCCCCCTTATGCGCACCCCGGTTATTGAAACTGGTTATCACCAGGTGGGTTGCTAAACCCTGCTAAAAGGCTCTTTAAAGGAATGGATTGTCCATACAAGGTTTAAAACTAATAAAGACATTTATTGGTTTTACTTACAGTCCGTTTATTCATATATGCAGGATACATACAGGCAGATTATAGTCTTGGGTGTTAAGAGGCCGCTTCATTGGAGATCACTGGCTGGAAGCTGGCTCAGACCGTGCGTGCGTCCATCAGGTTGGAGAGGCAGACAGACAGAGAGAGAGAGAGAGGGAGAGAAAGAGAGAGAGCTGGCCACAGAGAGGCCGGAAGTAGGGAGGAGGGGTTACAAAACATGCACCCTGCGGATTTTATTTATTACATTTATCAATCGCCCATCTGGCCGGTCACCCGGCCACCCTGGGCGATCACCCGGCCACCCTGGGCGATTGTTCAATCAACCCTTTCCTCCCGCTCTAACTAGTGGTTACATTACCTCATTGATTTAAGCAGGTCATATTACAATTTCCATCAATCCGTTGCAGCTTTTACTCTGAGCTTTATAGGAGCTATCCATGGCGCTCCATGGTGGTGAACCTATTTTGGGAAGGTAGTACAGCACCATGGATAGCTCCTATAAAGCTCGGAATAAAAGCTTCAATGGATAAGGAGCCCCACTGACTCCAGTCTCCCCGGTCTATACTTCCATTCCTCCATAGCAGTGTTCTCCAACCTTGGGTCCCCAGAGGTTTTTGGCCTACAACTCCCAGCATGCCCCAGCCAGCTATACTTCCATTCCCCAATAGCAGTGTTCTCCAACCTTGGGTCCCCAGAGGTTTTTGGCCTACAACTCCCAGCATGCCCCAGCCAGCTATGCTCCATAGCTATCCTTCCCTCTTTCCATACCTGGCTTCCACTATTCTTTCAAAATGGTTGTCCCTATAGTCTTCAGTCATTTCCACACTGGAAATATGTATTTTTTTAATCCTTCCCCAAAATCAAATACATACATAGCCTGAGCCAGCCTTCGTGCCCTCAAATCTCCCCAACATGAAAAATGTATTTTTAAAAAATCTGCTGACAACCAATTTCTATAAAACCCAGTCTGCAAGATCTTGGATGGATCCTTGATGGCCTCCATTTAGAAAATTTGTACTGAGGGGAAATCCACGGGGATAGAGGGGGCAGGTGGTCAGTGGAATCCCTTTGCAGCCTGTTCAAAATGGCGGCCGACTTGGAGGAAAATGAGACCCATAAAAACCTCTGCCTCAGAGGTAATGGGATGTTCCCAGAGATTCCTCCACCCCAAAGTGACGGACTATTCTGCTTCCTAGGGGAATTATCCCGCCAGTTGGATGAGAAGGAGGCCTTGATAAACCAGCTCACACGAGGGAAGTTGACTTACACCCAACAGTTGGAAGACCTGAAGAGGCAACTGGAGGAAGAAGCCAAGGCAAGAGACACAGGGAGGTTGTGAGTCGGGGGGTTTGAGGGAATCGTGGGAGTCCAGAGAGCAGATGAGAACCAGGTCAGGTCAGGTCAGGATTGAGAGCCCCTGAGAATGCCTGTTTATTCCGGTCCCCTTAGGCTAAGAACGCCTTGGCGCATGCGCTCCAGTCGGCCCGCCACGACTGCGACCTGCTGAGGGAGCAGTACGAGGAGGAGACGGAGGCCAAAGCAGAGCTTCAGCGCCTCCTCTCCAAGGCCAACTCCGAGGTGGCACAGTGGAGGACCAAGTACGAGACCGACGCCATCCAGAGGACAGAGGAGCTGGAGGAGGCCAAGTAAGTGCCCTCATCTGCCGCCATCACACCTCACGGCCGGACCAACCACGTCCCTGTTGCTTCACCCATCTCCAACGTTTTCCCGTTACAGGCTCTGTTCACCCCTCACCTTTTCCCTCCACCACTTTTGGGATTCCTGTCTTTCTTTCCCTCAGCCCGTCTTTCTTTTTACCTCCCCCTCCCTTTCTTGCTTCTGTCACCTCCACGCTCCCCAATTCTCACCTTCATTCCCCCAGCGAGCCAGAGGAGTCGTGGTTACGCTTGAGTTCACCCACAAAGCAGCAGTGGTCTAGTGGCGCCGGGGTTCACAGGGCCGAAACGCCGAGACTTTCCGATTGGCGGGGGCGATGACATCATCTGCCACCCCCACCCAGGCTTCTCTGTTCTCTCTCAGCTTTGCTGCCCAGCCTTCCCAGTAGCTGTGGAAAAATGGATTTTCCCAGCAACAATATATCCTTGCAAACTATCCCGGTTGTAATGCGAAGAATGTTGGGGCGGCTTGGTCTTGAATGGTCAGTTAAGGCCCAATAGCTTTAGGAACGCGGGAAGCTGCCTTATACTGAGTCAGAGACCCTTGGTCCATCTCGCCCAGTATTGTGGACACTGACCGGCAGCCATGGCTCTCCAGGGTTTCAGGCAGGATTCTTTCCAAGCCCTACCAGGAGAAGCCGGGGATCGAACCTGGGACCTTGTGCATGCAAAGCACGTGCTCTGTCACACTGAGCTATGGTCCCTCCCTACAGCACTTGGTAATCCGAGGTGGTCACCATATACAAGCCTGTGGCTCACGCTGGCTCAGCTTGTCTGAGCGTGGAAAGCTAAGCAGGGTCAGGCCTGGTTATTCCTTGGATGGGAGACCCCTCCTCTAGTTTCCTGCATTGAGCAGGGGGGTTGGACTCGATAGCCTTGTAGGCTCCTTCCAACTCTAGGATCTATGAAATCTATGAAATCCAAGTATTAACCAGGCCCAACCCTGCTTAGCTTCCGAGATCAGGCTGTTCAGGGCTGTTCTATGGATCCTTGATGGCCTCCATTTACAAAAGCTCTGCTCCCGATGGAGGTGGAAACTGCTAGAACTGCTTTGTCGATACGGATCAACACCGCTGCCCGAATTTTTGGACTCTCCTTGGGGGCATGGCTATGGGGACTGTCACGATGAGGGCCCGCGCTTCAAAATTCACCACTGCAAAGCAGAATGGGCAGGCCCCTTCCTCCCCCCCCCTCTTTTTTAGCCCTGGAGGTGCCCTCCCCTTCCTTCCTTGGCAGGTGACTCACTCTCGCCCCCTTCCGGTGTGTCAGGAAGAAGCTGGCGCAGCGGCTGCAGGACGCCGAGGAGGCGGTGGAAGCCGTGAACGCCAAGTGCTCCTCGCTGGAGAAGACCAAGCACCGGCTGCAGAACGAGATCGAGGACCTCATGGTGGACGTGGAGCGCTCGAACGCGGCCGCGGCCGCCCTGGACAAGAAGCAGAGGAACTTCGACAAAGTATGACGGGAAAAGCAGAGGGAAGAACGGGGAATGGTGGGCGGGAAGCACGGATCACGTCGTCACGGGCACTCTGGCTCCACCTAAAGGTGATGCTGAGCCGTGCAGGAGGTGTCTGCAAACGTGGTCACAGTGGGCCTGCTCAAGTCAGAGAAAGACATTTGGGGCCTCCCTCATGGGACAAGGTCAGAATGGCTTCGTGGGAGAGAAAGCTCAAAACCCGTTCGTGTGGGACAGTGGTTCCCAATCTTGGGTCCCCAGATGTTGCTGTCTACAGCTCCCAGCATACCCAGCCAGCATGGCTAATGGCAAGGGATGCTGGGAGCTGTAGTCCAGCAATATCTGGGGACCCAAGGTTGGGAACCACTGGTGTAGGAAAAGTCCCAAGTTCAGTTTTCGTCTTCCCCTCAGCTGGAGGATCTCGGGTAGCAAGGCTGGGACGAGTTTGTGCTTGGGATCCTGGAGAAATTGGATCTTGTCACTTGCCTCATCCAGTATAACACCTATCTTTTATATAGGCTACAGTGGTACATCCCATGCCCCGATCCCAGCATGGGAACAGGTGGCCAGTCCCAGTTCCCAGCCTTGTCAGAACAGCCAGAAAAATAGACTGTGTTTCTCTCCCCTAGCAAACTTTCAAGCCTGTATATCAGGGGTGCAGAACCTCTTTCAGCCCAAGGGCCGAATTCCATTTCGGAGAAACTCTCGGGGGCCGCATTCCAGTGATGGGCGGGGCCAAAGGCAAAGGGGGTGGGGCCAAAATACCAGCATCTTTTAGCTTCAAGCTCTTCCTGCCAGTCACTCAGCCTTAGAAGAGGCATTTCAACCTTTTAGAATGCGGGAAAAACTGCACAAAAGCCGGGAAACCGCCAAACTATTCGCAGTTGGGGGAAGGGGGTGGGGGCGGGGGAAGGGGGTGGGGCCATCTGGGGAACACTGGAGGGCCCGACCAGGGCCCTAAGCAAGCTGGATTTGGCCCGCCGGGCTGAGCTACAACACCCCTGCTCTATAGACTTGCTTACTCTGAAAACAGCAGCCGTGGAACCCTGTAAAAGCCATCCAAACCCAACCTTTATTCTCTGTTTCCACTCATTGACGAACCCAGCTCCTGTCCGAGTGGAAGCAGAAGTACGAAGAGTCCCAGACCGAGCTGGAGTCGTCGCAGAAGGAGGCCCGCTCGCTCAGCACCGAGCTCTTCAAGCTGAAGAACGCCTACGAGGAGTCGCTGGAGCACCTGGAGACCTTCAAGAGGGAGAACAAGAACTTGCAGGGTGAGTCTTTCCCCCTCAGCAGACGAGGCCTCCTCAGCGGGCCGTTGTGCCCTGAATGAGCCCCGTCCCCCCTGGGAGGTGAGTTGACTCTCGGCCTTTTCTTCCTTCTGGTAGAGGAGATTTCGGATCTCACAGAGCAACTTGGGGCCAGTGGCAAGAGCATCCATGAGCTTGAAAAAGTGCGGAAGCAGCTAGAAGCAGAGAAGATGGAGTTACAGGCGGCTCTGGAGGAGGCTGAGGTGAGTAGGGCCATCAACCACAATCCCACAGCACCCCCTCACCAAATCCTTCACCACGTGGTTTTCCGTTTACCTAGCGATTTAGCATTCTTCCTGTCCTTCCTGTCTCCTCTCATTTCTTCACATTTCTTTCTTCCTCCCCTCACGTTCCTTCACCTCCTTCCTGTCTCCTCTCATTACCTCACATTTCTTTCTTCTTCCCCTCACGTTCCTTCACCTCCCTCCCAACCTTCAGCTAAATGGTGAAGGGAAGGCAGGAGATACAAGCTCCACCACTCGGGCCAAAAGAAACGTCACCGACTTGAGCAAAATCTCCACCCCACCTGCTGCCAGACAGGAAAATAGCCTGTCCACAAGTGGCCACATAAGCGCTGACGTTGCCTGAACAATGAAACACAGAACGAATAGATGCTTATTTTTCTACAAACATGGTTTGTGTGTTTTTATAAATAAACTGAGTCAGACACGGCAGTGTATCAGCACTATTCCCACCATGCCTGGCAGCCTTTAAAAAAATTTTTTTTTTTAAAGAGAAAGCTATTGGCAGATGGCATTGTTTATTTTCCACAGGAATGTTGGGTGAATTTATTGTGACAGAGTTCCCCGAAGCATAGGAGTGTGTGTAGTAAATATAATATTTCCCTCTCAAGTAAAAATTGTTGTACTCCCATACAACTTTCTTCAGTTAAGCATTCACTGGCTCTGCCATTTTGTTCTCTCCTTCTACCCATAATTCCCTGACGGCAGGCCTCTCTGGAGCACGAGGAAGGCAAGATCCTCCGGGCCCAGCTGGAGTTCAGCCAGATCAAGGCTGAGATTGAGCGCAAGCTGGCCGAGAAGGACGAGGAGATGGAGCAGGCCAAGCGGAACCACTTGAGGATGGTGGACTCGCTTCAGGCTTCCCTGGACGCCGAGACCCGCAGCCGCAACGAGGCGCTGAGGGTCAAGAAGAAGATGGAGGGCGACCTCAACGAGATGGAGATCCAGCTCAGTCATGCCAACCGCATAGCGGCTGAGGCCCAGAAACAAGTCAAAACTTTACAGGGATACCTCAAGGTACCTCCAGGAACTGTGGTTTGGGCGTCCTTTCTGCCTTCCCCCGCCCGTACGGCATGGCACTGTGGGAGTGCCACTGTTAGTTTTACCTCATCTCTCCCCTTCGTCCTGGCTTTCCCTTTCCTTTCCAGGACACCCAGATACAACTGGATGATGCTGTCCGAGTCAACGAGGACCTGAAAGAAAACATTGCCATTGTGGAGCGGAGGAACAATCTCCTTCAGGCTGAGCTGGAGGAGTTGCGTGCTGTGGTGGAACAGACTGAACGGGCGCGTAAACTGGCTGAGCAGGAACTGATAGAAGCCAGTGAAAGGGTCCAGCTCCTCCACACACAGGTAAGTGGAGATTCAGATGCAAGACAGCTTACGCTCTTCAGCCTCGCGGATTGCGTGCAGCCTGGAGATAGAAAATGTCGCCCTCAAACATCCTTTGGCAGAATTATCTACAGCTTTATATATCCACCGATGCAAGGGTGTTGAACCCCAGGCCTCTGGACCCACTCTGGCCCTCTGAGGTTTGCCGGTTGGCTGCACCCACTTCCCTAGGCCCACCCCCTTTCCTCCAACCACTGATGGTTTGGTGGTTTCCCGACTTTTGCACTTTCCCCCCATTCTAAAAGGTTGAAATGCCTCTCCTAAGGTTGACATATTGGCAATAACAGAGCTTTAAGCTCAAATACGCTGGTACTTTTTGATATCTGGCCCCTCCCTTTGCCTTCAGTCTGACCCCCTTTTGCTTTTGGCCCCGCCCAAGGCTGGAATGTGGCCCATGAGAGATCCTCCAAAACTGAATTAGGCCCTCAGGCTGTTCATCACCCCTGCTCTAATGGCTTTCTAGAACATTCTGAGAGGCAGTGTGGCATAGTGGTTAGAGTGTTGGACTGGGACTTGGGAGATCCGGGTTCTAGTCCCCGCTCGGCCATGAAGCTCACTGGGTGACTTTGGGCCAGTCACTGACTCTCAGCCTAGCTTACCTCACCGGGTTGTTGTGAGGATAAAATAGAGGGGGGGGAGGAGCATTATGTAAGCCGCCTTGGGTTCCTTGCAGGAAAAAAGGCGGGATATAAATATAATAAATGAATTCTCAACAGAGATCACTGTTTACCTCAGAACGTCCTTGAGACGCTGCCAAATGTTTACTACTGAATTTATCATTGGCCAGTAGCGGAGGTGGGGGGGGCTGTCAGCCACAGGCCAGAGTAAAGAAATTATTTCTTACGTAGTAGATTCTGACTAGGTTCAGACAACACGATAACCCACACTCAAGGGTTCAGTATGGGTTGAGTGGGTTGTCGTTGAAACGTGGGTTATCGTGTTGTCTGAACCCAACTGCACTAACAAGCCATCGCTTGTTAACCACAAACAACCCATGAAGAGAACCCATGGTTTGTTGCTGGGTTGTGAACTCTAGGTTGTTCACCACGGTTTCTTATCTTGGCTGGGTTCATACAACACGATAACCCATGTTTCAACAACAACCCACGGTTCAATGACAACCCGCACTCAACCCTCGAGCGTGGATTGTGATGTCTGAACCCAGTCTACACAGCAGCACTGCCTCAGGCTGACAAAGGAACATCTGGATTGTGGGGAAGGCAGGGACCGGCATTCAACAAGGAAGCAGAACCTGGCAAACGATTCCCCAAGAAATGGTCTGGCTGGATATTCTGGCCTGGTGTACAGGATGGACTTCCAGCTACCGGAGCATTCCAGAAAGGGTGGGACCAGGGAAGTGCAGGATTTGTTAGGCCAGAAAGGGTGGGACCAGGGAAGTGCAGGATTTGTTAGGATGGTCAAATGATTTGGGGGTGTGTGTTTCTAGGTGACAAGCAGGAGGCTAGAAAGAATTGTATGAATGATCACCTCAGAATAATCACCTCAGGCTAAAAGGCTGAGGGAGGCAGAGTGAAACAATCCCACCCTGCTCTTTCCTCAGGGAATTTAAGAAGCAATCCTATGCAAGCTGAGTCAGAAAAGAGGCCTAAAACTCCCAGCATGCCCCAGCCAGCATAGCTGGCTGGGGCATGCTGGGAGTTGTAGGCTTTTTTTCTGTCTCAGCTTGCATGGGATTGCGCCTTTAGTGAGCTCTCTCAAGGACCACAAGGCTTCTATGATACAGTCTCAGCCCTCTCTGCAATTGATCTAGGTCTAGACCTAAAATAAAAATCCCTGGCATATTTCCTATGTATTTATTTATTTATTTATTTATTTATTTTGCGCAATACAGAACACCAGCCTCATCAACCAGAAGAAGAAGATGGAGGCTGACCTCTCCCAGCTGCAAACAGAAGTGGAGGAGGCCGTTCAGGAGTGCAGGAACGCCGAGGAGAAGGCCAAGAAAGCTATCACCGACGTGAGTGAAAGAGGAGAGATCTTCGTTTCTAAGGAAGCATCAGTGCCACCCTGGGGTTATCTTGAAAGGGCTGGCTCTGGCTGGCTGCATTCAAACAAACAAAGAGCAAAAGCATCTTAGTTACTTATGTATAATTTAGTTCGGAGTGGATGCCTTAATTGTGCACTATAATATAATTTCCCCCCCCATGAAGAGGAACAGAGTTGGTGAAGTTAATGTGAGTGAAGGAATTCTCCTTTCCTTTGGTGTACGGAGAGGAAGTAACATCCTCTCTCTGGTGGACAGAGGCATGCTGGGCGTAAAGAAGGAGTAGCCCATAAAATCCATGGGAATGTAGAAGTTATGGCTATCAATGGCTACCAGTCATGATGGCTATATATTGCCTCCAGTATCGGGCAGTGTGCCTTTGTATACCAGTTGCTGGGGAAACAAGGGAAAACTCACTATTGCGTTCATGTCCCGCTTGTGGGCTTCTCGTTAGGCGCATTAGGTCATTGTGGGAACATTGTAGGTAGGCCTTTGGTCTGATCCAGATTCTAGACCCCACTCGGCCATGAAGCTCACTGGGTGACTTTGGGCCAGTCACTGACTGTCAGCCTAACCTACTTCACAGGGTTGTTGTGCGGATAGAAATGGAGGAGGTGGTGGGTTATGTAAGCCGCCTTGAGAGTCTCGCGGGATATAAATATAATTAAATAAAATATATAAATAAAATATAATTAAAAGGCGGGATATAAATATAATTAAATAAATAAATAAAAAAATCTTATTTTCTTATGTTTGTGTTCTTAATAAGCAGTTAATCAGTTTGGGGTATAGTTAGATAATAAGGAGTACAGACTCTTGCTGCTTTCATCCCTTCTCTCAGTGAAAGAAAGAGGAGTTAAAGCGTTTGCCAAACTGAAATAATTCTCTCTCTCTCTCTCCGAACACTGGCCTGCGTTTCTCTGTCGCCTGCTACTCGGGTTTGCAGGCGGCCATGATGGCGGAGGAGCTGAAGAAGGAGCAGGACACCAGCGCGCACCTGGAGAGGATGAAGAAGAACATGGAGCAGACCATCAAGGACCTGCAGCTGCGGCTGGACGAGGCCGAGCAGCTGGCCCTCAAGGGGGGCAAGAAGCAGCTCCAGAAGCTGGAGGCCCGCGTGCGGGAGCTGGAGAACGAGCTGGAGTCGGAGCAGAAGCGCAGCGCGGAGAGCGTCAAGGGCATGCGCAAGTGCGAGCGGCGCATCAAGGAGCTCTCCTACCAGGTGTGGTGGTGCTCGGAGAACCTCATTCCTCCCGGGACGGGATCGGTTCTGAACCGAGAGCTTTGCGGACAGTTGACTGGTTGCTGTCCAGCCGTCATTTTAGCAGGCGCCGAGGCGCCTGGTTTGCCTCGGCTATTTGAAAATCGATCTGGTTTGTTTGAGTTCATGCACGGTCCAGCCTAACCACCAAGATATTTCCACCAGAGACGAGTTGCATCCAGAACACAGTGACCCTGCCCCTGCCCCTGTCACCCCACACGGTCTCTAGACAATCAAGTGGCTTGGTTCAAGATGTTCTGCCATAGAATAACCTGGAACCAGGACAATGATCTTGTATAACCTAGAGTTCTGTAAATGAACAGATCGTGCAAAATCAGTTGCTCCAAAATCTAGTAAGTGATGCATCACGGTCAATGGCTACTGGTCATGATGGTTATATATTACCTCTAGTATTGGAGACAGCATGTCTCTGTACACCAGTCATTGGGGAACGCAAGTGGGGTCATGTCCTGGAAGTGTTTATGGGCTTCCCACAGGCAGCTGGTTGGCCACTCTGTGAACAGGATGCTGGACTAGATAGGCCTTTGGGCTAATCCAGCCACGGCCCTTTTTATTTCTTGGTTTTGAAATAATATGGCACATTGTAAACAGTCAAGAACCCAGGCACCATTTTGTTCCTGAAAACGGAACAAAAGTGTGTCCTATTTAAAACATATGTCTAACATTCATTGATAAATGTAACTTATTATTATCAGCCAAACACAGCAGGAAACCAATCTCTGGTTCTCTGTGTTCATGGGAGACTTCTGAAACAGGCACATGGTGTTCAAGGCAAATTGGGTGGGGGGGGGGCGGATTGCTTTGGAACAAAGCAATTGGTGTCCATCCCCCCATTTTGGAGTCTAGAACACTGGGTCTCCATCAGGGTTCCAGAGCATGGTGGCATGCACTGTTCTGAAGCAATGACTCGCAGAGGAGTTTCAAAACATGACCACCATCATTTAAGTCTAGAACCGTTCAAAAAAGAACTAAGACTCACAGCTGTGAGGAGGCGGCGGCAAAGATGTAAACACAGTGCCGTGAACCAGTTTTCTAGCTCAGGTAGATGGATTCTGACCTCTTTTTCTCCCTCCCTCTCTCTTTTGTCTCATAGACTGAGGAGGATAGAAAGAATCTTATACGCCTGCAAGACCTGGTGGATAAGCTCCAGCTGAAGGTGAAAGCTTACAAGAGACAGGCAGAAGAAGCGGTGAGTAGCCAATGTGTTAGACTGCCCCTTTTCCTAGGCATCTTCCAGAACTTTCCGTGATATGCCCCTTCGAAATCAACATGGTCTACACGGGGGATTCACTCTGCACCTCACTTTTGCCCCTCAATTCCCTTCATTACTCCCGCATGCATACCTAAAAAAATTGACATGTGGGTGATTACTTCCTGGCTTCTAGGCAACCACAGAGAGTACTTCCTGTGCCACATGCCGCCTGCCTAGATTTCCCCCCTCATCCTCCACATACCTTGAAATATTATCTTATTTGTTATTTATGCCTTGCCCCGTGGCCTAACAAGCCTCCCTCATGGCACCTAAACGCTATAAACAACGACAGAAGCAAATGAAAATCCAATATCCAATTCCATTAGAATCAGAACTCACAAACGGCGTAAAATCAAACAGAGCGGCATGTCAACGGAAAGGAAGATGGCAGATTGAAAACAGCCCGACTCTTAAAATCAACCATCACCCCACCAAACGCCTGCTGACACAGGAAAAGGGTGGGGGGGGGTTGGGGTGTGTGTCAGTTTTCTACAAGTCAGAATGTTCATCGAACATCTCCAAAGTTTTTTTTTTAACCTTTTGGGAATGCAGCAGGAGACAGCTCCACCGATTAACAACGGGATTTCCTCATACTCCTCATGTGGTGTGCAGGACCGCCCCCATATGAATCACAGGGCATAGTCTTGAAGGCTCATGGCGCAGAAGCGAAGCAAGTTTACATCTGGATGTGCCGTTAATTCAGATGTGTCCGTGCACTTGAAGCCTGCAGTAACACCTTCCCTAACCGGCACATAGCTTTGCAGTCCTTACAATTTGAACCCAGGGGAGATTAGTAGTCTGGGGGACAGAGTTATAGGCCTTCCCCCTGCTGTGGGGAAGCCCCCCCTGCTGTGGGGAAGCCCCCCCACCGGAGAATGGAGTGGATGGACCTCTTAATCGGGGCTAAAGGGGGGCACTGTGGTAGAGGCCATGCCTAGGGGTGCCAACGGGGGTGGCTTCACTCAATCAGGGCGGGCAGAATACGTGTCCAGCTCTGACAGCTGCGTACGTTTGCTTGAAGCATCTGCTGTATCAAACCAAGGACTATTTCGACTCATTCAAAGCCGGGTCTGTTTGCTAGTTAAAACTTAATTTGCCTGGGAGAACAAAAACGTCTTTGCCTAGTAGTGGAAAAGCTAACAGTGTGAGCACCAGGCAAGACTCCCAGGGCGTGGAGTTCCACAAAGGGGCACCACTACCAAGAAGGCCCTCTTTCTTCAGGCACCACCTGCCTACCTCAGAGGACCAGGCCACCCAGAGAAGGGCCTCCCAAAGTGTCCTCGATGCATGGGCACGCCGATACGTCAGCAGGGGCTCCTCAATGTAATTTCAAAAAATTAACCTGCCTCCTGTCAAGAGCACTACTTAACTCATGATGCACAGCAGCTGTACCAGGGCTAGAGATGTGAGGACCTGGGGAAAAAACGGAAAATTAGGGGGGGGGGGTTCCCCCCAAAATACTGTTTCCCCCCCAAATACTGTTTCCCCCACCCAAATTTTTCCATTTTTCCCCCGGGCCTTCACATCTCTAACTAGGGCTGGCCCAAGACATTTTGCTGCCCACGGCAAAGTACAAAATGGCGCCCTCCCCCAATTCCATTTCAGCTGGCAGTTGAATCTTATCTTGACACTAGCAATGGCACAGTGTCTTCCTGAGGGCAGCAGGCTAGCTTAGGAGGTGCAGGACAGGCCCCATGGCGCTCTGTCCTCCAGCAAATTCCAGTCACTCCTCCCCACAGCTGAGGCGACTGCCTCGCTCTGCCTCGTGGAAGGGCCAGCCCTGCTCCAAAGCCTCAAGCCCAAATACAAAGAGTGTCGTCGTCCGTGTCCCCCCCCCCCCGCGCGTTTTAACCCATCTCCTCTTCGTCTCCCCTCTCCCCTCAGGAGGAGCAGGCCAACAGCAACCTGGCCAAGTTCAGGAAGGTTCAGCACGAGCTGGACGAAGCCGAGGAACGGGCGGACATCGCGGAGTCCCAGGTCAACAAGCTGAGGGCCAAGAGCCGGGATATTGGGGCGAAGGTGAGAACCCCCCTGAAGTGCTACCCCGCCTAGTCTAGACACCCCTGTGTAATTTCAGTTCCTTCCTGTCCCCCTATGCATTTCTCCTCTGATGCCTTCCTTTCTCTCTCTCTCTCTCTCTCTCTCTCTCCCCATTCCCTTGCAGAAAGGTCTGAATGAGTAGCTCCTTTTGAAGATCAAATGCCCCCGTCCTCCTCTACAAGCACACACCGAACTCCACTCCTAAAAGGAGCTGGAGACACTTTGCCCCGCCTCCCACGCTCTGTATATCGGCACCACTCCCAAAGTGTAGAATAAAGGCCATCAAACAGCCGTCGGCTCTGTGTCCGTGTGTAGACCGGCTTTTCCCCAAGCCGGTGCCGTCCAGATGTGTTGGACTCATCATCACCATCATCCGCAGCCAGCATGGCCAATGGCTGGGATAGATGCACGGATGTGTGGATATCATGTCCTGCCTTTGGGCTCCTCCGTTGGGCATCTAGTTGACCGCCATGGAAATAGGATACTGGACTAGAGAGGCCTTTGGTCTGCTCCAGCATGGCCCTGAGCACGCTCAGTCCTCACTGGGTTGGTTTGGTGAGAGGCTGCCCCCTTGGGTTTTCTTTTATAAAGCTTCTTCATTCCCCCCCCTTTTTTTTTTGCACTTCTGAAAATTTGGGGGTTCACCTGAGCATGCTGCTACCTCCCTCTTGTTTCACAGCTGCCCTGGTGTGTCTACATAACACCTCTGAGTTCGTGATACTATATACACTCGGGACCTGCAACAAAATGTTGCAGCGTTGAGTGTTCCTGTTTGGGGCTCCAACCAGCCATGCTCCTTTCCAGGACACTTCGTTCCATTCCATCCCACCCACTCCCTAATCTTTTCCTAAAGATTGTTTGTACTCCCCCCTAAGCTCGCCGAGACCTCCCGTCTCATACAGCGGTGGTGCCGTTTCGGCGGCATAAGCGACAGCACTCGGAGAATGCGTTCGCCATTAGCATGTAAGGTGATGATTTATGATGTGTACAGCACCATCAACATGCAGGGTGCCTGACAAAGCACAAAAGGGCAGGTCTCTGCCCCGGGGAGGTTACAATCTCTATGTTACAGCCCTTCTTCTCCCCATAGGACCTTTTACTGCCCCACCCCCACCCCCATTTCCACCCGCAGCTGAGCATCAATTCGGAAGAAGGAGGCCAAGTTCCCTTTTGTCCAACTTGTTCCAGAGTTGGCTTAGGGTCCTCCTCCTTTCTGATTGTAACTCCCTGTACAGCTGCTGCCACCTGGTGTTTTTGGCCTGGTAGTAGTCAATTCGGCCTAATCTCGCCCTTTGTAAGGAAGAGAGGCTTCCCTAAAGCCAAGACAGACTGTGTGGATTCTGTGTGGGGCAGCGAGTCGCTTCCACAGGACTTGAGACTTTTCATGGTTTAACTGGAGAAGGAGTTCGAAATGGAGCTGGGATGCATTTGGGACGCGGGCGGAGAGGGAATATCGGAAGTTGCCTTTTGCCTCGGCAGACCCTCGGTCCGCCCTCCACCCTATTTTTCACACTGACTGGTAGCGGCTCTCCAGCGTTTCAGGCAGGATCCTGCAGCTGAGCAGGATGGGAAATGTAGTCCCTGGGTCCCAAGCAAACGAGCATCATCAGTAATATTTATTATTATTATCATCATCATCATCGATTTGTTCGTATTATTGCTCGGATAGGACAGCCCGCTTTCAGTGTTCCAAAAGCTTCGGAGACATGGCTTGCTTGGAATTCGTAATGACAACCCTGCTAGGTAGACCGAGCCGCCATAGATATTAGAAATGGCATTATAGCAGGTCACACTGTTTGCCCATCTAGTCCAGGACTCTCTCTACTCGGACCAGAGTGAATTCTGCTGCCCCTGGGGCAGAGAACTTTCTCATCACCTACTACATGATGATGATGATGATGATGATGATGATGATGATGATGATGATATTAAACTGGAGATGCTGGGGATTGAACCTGGGACCTTCTGTATGCAAAGCAGGGGCTCTCCCCCTGGGCTACATTTCCTCTGTCACTAGGGGGAATCTCCTGGCTTGAATTTGCTTGCAAATATTCAAATACACATCTCATTCCAAAGTATTAGCAATCATGGATACTGTTAGATTTGGGGGGGGGGGGGACGACGCCAAAAGTCTTGTGGCACCTCACAGACTAACAAACGTGTGGCATAAGTGTTTAGAGGGTTAGTTGTTTTGTTAGATTGAGGAATTTTAGTGTGTGGGGAGGGGAACAAGATGCAAAAGTGCATGACATTCCTGCCTTGAAATCCATCAGCGGCGATTTAAGCAGCATAGGTGTTGTTTTTTTTAAAGTATCCTTCCAAAAGGCTGGCCCAAGGCATTTTGCCGGCTGAGGCAAAAGACAAGATGTTACCTCCCACTCACCATTCTATGTGTCGCCCAGCCCTGTTTTGGAGTATGCACCCACATGTCACAGCATGCGCCGTCTTACATGGGGCATTCCCTGCTGTGTGACAGAAGAGAAGGGCGGGGGATGCCTCTTCCAAGATGGAACCCGTCGTTCACAGTTCTTTCGAGCACTCATATTACAGATAATTTGACCTTTGTATTTTATTTTATTTTAAATCTGCTGCCTGATTTTAATCAGGGGCACCTTATTAATCAGTCCAAAGCATTTTAAATCAATTAGGGCTTCTCTACACGAGGCATTTATTGCACACTCATGATTCGTCACTCACGGTAGTTTGAGGGTCCTTTACACGACGTCGTCATCCTCTGGGGCCTCTCCTGTGTTTTCCAAGCAATTCCGTGGCTTTTTTAAGAGCAAGGAAAGAGTGGTATTATCTGGAAATGGTGGAATGAACCAGAACGAGGAGCTCGTGTGTTTTCGCAATTCGGCTGTACTGCAGCGCCCCCTTCTGGTTGTGTAATGGAACATCTAGAAAGGCAGAGAAAGTGGGGGGGACACATGTAAAGGAGCTGATCTTAATCCAGCAAAGAATCCGGAAGCAGAAGCGGGTTAAAAGCCCCATGCCTTTAATCTGCTTCAGCCTTCCCTGAAGGGGGTTGGACTCAATGGCTTTACAGGGCCCTTCCAACTCTTACTATTCTGTGACCTGGGCAGGCCTTCCAGCTGCATTGCTATACATCCTGGGATGATGGGAGTTGTAGTCCCATACATCTAGAGCAGTGCTCTCCAACCTTGGGTCCCCAGATGTTTTTGGCCTACAACTCCCAGCATGCCCCAGCCAGCGTCTGGGGACCCAAGGTTGGAGAACACTGCTCTAGAGGGCTCCCAGCCTTGGGAAGTCTGATCTAATTGATTAATTGAGTGAGGGTCACCTAGGAAAACGCTTATCTCGTTGGAGAGAGACAACTGGCTATCCCGAGCGGAAGGCTCCCATCAGAATTTGCTGCCCATGCAGAAGGAAATGGGGAGGCTGGTGTGTCACCTGACAAACAAAAGGCGGATTAAAATATGCATATGTGCAAATGAGATTAGACCAGGCTGGTAGGTGCCTAAACGGGATCACAGGCATTTAAATCCGATATTGAAGGAGATTAGAGGAGATGAAAGCACGCAGATGTAGAGATTAGGCTGGCTTATGCCAGATCTCTTGATTAAACTGATTAAAATAGGTCGGTGCTATTAAAATAGACTTAGAAGGATTAGAGGGGGGCAAGGCACTTACAGATTTTTAAAATAAAAACACACATACAGGGAAGGGGGCGATTCCTGAGCAAGTCCATTGGACTTCCTGAATAAGCCAAGAAATTTGCTCTGAGACATTCCTATCTGGAAAGATGTCGAATAATTCCTTGCGCTCTAGAGTTGCTCTTCTGCAACAAAAAAAAGGAGCCACATCTGGCTCTTCCAGAACACTGCACGGAGAAGAAGAAAGAGAAATGGTGAGCGAA
Organism: Shinisaurus crocodilurus; assembly: GCA_021292165.1. Lineage (NCBI taxonomy): Eukaryota > Metazoa > Chordata > Lepidosauria > Squamata > Shinisauridae > Shinisaurus > Shinisaurus crocodilurus. The sequence continues at coordinate 295,596,750 of CM037877.1, read as the reverse complement.
TAGCTCCATGTTGCTCAAGTGAGCGAGCCAAGCTGCGTTCTGCATGGAAAAGCAGGAGGGCTTTCGAGGTAGCTAGAAACCACACACCCCTCATCTCTGCTGCTTCTCCTTATCCATCAGTACCCCACAGACCGGGGGAAGTTACCCCCAGGTAATTTCCACATTGTGGCATGTAACTGTGGAGAAAAAGCGTCAAGAGCTTCCTGCACCACACACACACACACACACACACACACGTGTAAACAAGTATAATCCCAGCTGGAGGTTGGGAATCCCATGCAAATGTACATAGCTTCCTCTGATGGCGCCTCAGAGTCTCCCATGGCAGTTCATGCCTTGGTGCCACAGCTATTTGCATGCAAATGCCCCAAGCACTCTATTCATGAGCAAAGGGCCACCCCCTCCCCTAGCCCAGATGAAGTTCATCCTGATTGGCCAAAGACAGCTGGGCTACTGAAAGGAGGGGTGGGGGGGAATCTATACTGCTGCTGTGGCTTCTGGTTTGTGTTGTTGTCTGCACGCTTCTTCACGCGGAGGAGGGCTTTTGCTAAGGCAAACCCTGAGAAGACTAACCCCTAGGCAAAGAAGAGTAAGTGCCGCCTAGGTATTTATACGGTAAAGGAACTAGTTTTTGTTGTTTTATAGCTCTACTTGTATGTACCAAAGTGTCTCCCCACCTTTCTCCCTCTTCCCTCATTCCCCACCTTTCATTGTAATCTGTTTACCTTAAATAAACTTTCCTGGTTTTACCCCCACACGGGGTGTGTGGTCTCTCTGTGGTTCAGTGCTAAATCCAGTGTATAGACCAAGGGCAAGGCCCTGAGAGAATCAGGTCAAGACGGCAATGCTAAGGCTGGCAGTTTTGCACCTTTGATCTCAACAGTTTTCTACAGCTTTATAAATCCTCTTACATTTACCCTCGCTACAACCCTTTGAGGTAGTTTAGGCGGAGAGATGGTGACTTCCCCATTGAGGTTTGCGATCGAGAAGGGAATTTGAACCCCGGACTCTCATGATCAAAGCCGTGACTCCTTGCACACTGCATTTTGCTGGTTCCCTTTCCTTCCGGCATTTCCTCTAGAAACTCTGCCCCATTCTTTTCTTCCTAGCAACACCACACACACACTCACTCACACACACCAGACCTTCTTGTACTTTGCTCCTGGCATTTATCTCCCTTCTAGTTCCGGCTTGTGGCTCACGCTGGCTCAGCTTGTCTGAGCGTGGAAAGCTAAGCAGGGACAGGCCTGGTTGTTACTTGGATGGGAGACCCCTCCTCTAGTTTCCTGCACTGAGCAGGGGGTTGGACTCGATGGCCTTGTAGGCCCCTTCCAGCTCTATGATCTATGCATCCTTTAAATATAATGCTGACTCTGTCTAATATTCTTCAGTCACCTAGATCTGTATATGTGGCAGAAGAACAACAACATATAGCAGCTCCACTGGCAAACATAGTAGGGGCAACATAAAAAGAGCTGCTAGATCGAATAGACTAAAGGTCCATATAATCCAGCATCCTGTTTCCCACACTGGCCAATCGGTTGCCTCCAGGAAACCCACAAGCAGATCATAAATGCAAAGTCCCTCTCCCACTGCTCCTCTGCCTTTGGTATTCAGAGGTGCGCAGCCCCCGCACACGACTAATGGCTGCCAACAGACCTGTCCTTCATTACTTCCTTTCAGCTGGTGGCAGTGAATCCCGTAAACTAAACATGTCTTGTTGTGTGAAGGATTTGTTCAGTCCGTTCACCCTGAATTTACTGAGAATCGATTTCTTTGGGCTACCCTGTGTTCTAATTATATGAGGGGGCGTGGCGTGTGAGCAGTTCCCTTTGCGCATACATGGTGGTCACACCAAGCCAAACACTTACCTCTTACAAACGCACCGATAGACACCCGTTTAGGTGGGAGTCCGCAACTTTTCAAGCTGCCCTGAGTTGTACATCAAGCAGCATGGGAAAGGATCTCATTCTCCGTTCCCTGTCCAGAGGCGGGATAACTCTGGGATTACTGGAAACAACCAACAAGGGACAGTCACCACCTTCATGCTCTACTGACGAGCTTCCCAGTAGCACCTGGCTGTCCACTGCTGGAAACAGATTGCTGGGCTAGGTGGACATTTGGTCTGATCCAGCAGGGCTCTTCTGCTAGGCTTACTTATCAATGTGTACATGGTGCCCCCATCAAGAACTTCCGCTCCTGCGAGATACGATCCACAGACGGGCTATCGGGTGGAACGCAGGAAGCTGCCTTATGCTGAGTCAGACGACTGGGCCCTCTAGCTCAGTCTTGTCAACACTGACTGGCAGCCGTGGCTCTCCAGGGTTTCAGGCAGGATTTTTTTCTGCCCTACCTGGAGATGCCGGGAATCAAACCTGGGACCTTCTGCATGCAAAGCCGGGGCTCTACCACTGAGCCACAGCCGCTCTCTGGAGCCCTCCAGATGTTTTGGATGGCAAGTCCCATCATCCATGACCACTGACCATGCTGCCTGGGGCTGATGGGATGTGTAGTCCAATGCATCTGGAGGGCGCCGGGGGTCGCCTGACCCTGGCTTAATCCTTAAGCCCTGGATAGCATCCTGGTTCCTGGATGGCATTCTGGGCTTACATCAGTCATCCAAGCAAGCATAGTGCTCCCCAAGTTGTAGAGCAGGGGGTCCCCCAACCTGGCACCCGCAGGCACCTCCAATCACCCTACCCACTTAAAAAAAAAAAAATCAATAAAAAATGGGGAAATGTTAGGGCGCCAGGTTCTCCTTCCTGTTCCTGGACCTGCCACTGATCAGCTGTTCAGCAGACAGGGAGAGAAAGCAAGGCAAAGGGTTAGAGGGGAGAGAAAGAACAAGGCTGGAGGCCAAGAGCGGGGAGGGAGGAAGAGCGAGGTGGAGAGAAAGAGCGAGGCTAGGGAGGGAGAGAGAAGGAGAAGGCTAGGCACAGGGAAGGGAGAGAAATAGCGAGGAAAGGGGCTTGGGGAGAGAAATGGCGAGGCTGGGAGTGGTGAGAGCGCGAGCGCGAGAGAGAGAGCAAAGGGGAACGGTCCGTGTGGACGGAAGAAGATTGGGTGGGCCAGGAAGCCACTCTTTCCAGTTCCCCCTCCCTCCCTCCCAGCCTCTAGCCTCGCTATTTCCCACCCACGCACCCCGCACCCCTTGACTAGCCAGGCCCCCCACGGCAGCCATGATGCGACTAGCCACATCCCAATGGGAGCCATTTTGTGGTGGTGCCCACAGCGCGGCCTCTCAAATTCCTAAATGTGCCCATGGGGCCACAAAAAAAAAAAAAAAAAAGGCTGGGGAGCCCCGTTGAGGACGATGGCAGCCTCACGCGGGGAGGCGACACTCACATCCCGGTCCCTCGGTCTTGCCGAACTCGTCCGGGTTCTGCGGCACCACGACCCGGTCTTCCTTCGCCGACGCCATCTGCCAAGTCCCAACAATTCAACTTGTAAGCGGGACAGGTCTGGCCGCCCTCCTCTTAGGGTGCAATCTTGTGCAAGTTGAGAGAGAGAAAAGGCCTACAGCTCCCAGCATGCCCCAGCCAGCTCTGCAGGCTTGGGCGGGCTGGGAGCTGTAGGCCTTTTCTCTCTCTCAACTTGCATATAGGATTGCACCTTTAATAGCTCTTTCCTTGCTCCTAGAACTTAATGCATCAAGGGTGGTGGGAGATATCGGTGGAAGGAAGCTGACGTGACGGGGAGGCGCGGGTTCTAAATGCAGACCTCGTTAGCCTTGGCAGAAAGATAACAGCCTCATCACCGAAACATTTATTGTCCACTTAAAAGTGCATTAAAACTTTGATCAGCATCGACGAGATAATGAATTTGAATCTCCCCCCCCCCCACACACACTTTTTAATCAGCCTTGCTCTCTCAAACGGATCAAACGTCAATACAGCTGGGAACCGGGGGGGGGGGGCTCTCTTTCCAGCCTGCGCGATGAAGCGCTCTGTGGGACTCAAAAGCTTTGCCTGTTCTGACGCCGAAGAAAGGAAAAGTCCCACACACCACCTGTATTGGACCTCGTTTCCTCTATGACCAATTTAGCATCCTTGGGGGGGGGGATAAATAACAAAGGGGAGCAGAGCTATCAATGGAGGTATTTCCCCACTCCAGGCAGGAAACCTCTCTGTGCCTTCAAAATGCTTCTCTTTTCCCAAGAGAAAAGCTCTGTGTCTCTCTCTCTCCAATCTCTGGCATTTCTCCCCACCCTACCTCTCTCTCTCTCTCTCTCTCTCTCTCTCTCTCTCCCACACACACACACACACACACACACACACACACACCTTGATAAAGTCCTAATGCTAAAAGTACCTGATCGCCTTTGTGTGGGCGGCCCAGAACCCCAATTCTCTGTGCCTCTTCTTGTTTGAAACTGAGATTAGGAACTGGTGCATCTCCTTGGCTGCTGGGAGCTTTTGAGAGAGGGACACAGGAGACAGCTGTGGGGTGGGAAGGAAAGGGTACTGAGGGCGGTTTCTGTCCTTGTTAACCCTTTGCACGCCCATCCATCCATCCATTCATCCATCCATTTATTAATAAATATCTAATCCACCAAATAACTAACGTTCGCTGGGCAGATTACAAACTTATTCTAAACTTATTCTATGGAACTCGAAGCGGAAGAAGGATTGTCTGCTTACCTGCTACAACAGGGGTCCTCACCTGCAAAAAGGGGAAATAAGATTGAAAGGGTGGACCCCCCCACACACAAAACCCCCAAGCCCATGCCCACCTTAAAAAAATTGGTGACCACCCCGCTTCCTCAGTCATATTCTACCCTGCTCCCCTGAATATGTGGCTTTGTTGGACCTGTATTCTTTAATGCCCCTTTTATACTCCAACATGCCCAAAGCCACTGAGAATTTAGGGGTGGGGCGGGGGGGGGGGAGGAACAGGGATAAGGACAAGCGCCCACCCTAAGCTGCCTAGGCAGGAGGTGTGGCTGACTAAATAAGCATTGTTGTGAAGTTTCAAAATGGAAGGGCGTGATTCATGTTTGCCGCTGGTGGCGGGGGTGGGAGGAAGAAATCCTATGGGGGGGGCTTGTCCCTCAGCATCCCACCTGTCACCCACCCACACGCCAAAATTGCGCTAATGACATTACCAGAGACTTTCGGTCCAGCAGGTGCACCAAATCTCTGGGAACTTAAAAAAAAAACCTGTTTCGTTCCACCCTCAAAGAAGACAGTTGTCTCTCTGTTATCCTCCCCCCCTCTTTCCCTCTCCCCCCCCCCCGCTTCCCACCTCTTCTGTAGACTGTGGGATGGACATATGAGGGTATGAGGCATCGTGTCCCCAGTGATGGGCACGTGTCCTCGATCTGGGGCGGAGCTGAGCACTAAAGTGAACAGGGGCAGTGGAGGCAGCGGTGGGATATTTGGGGGCCTAGGACCAATTTGCAGAGCCCTGACTTAGCACAATGCAGTTCTTTGGGGGTACTGGGCAGGGAGAGGTAATTGTGGGGTACTGCAAGGACGTGAGGGCCGTGTGGGTCAGGGATGAGGAGCCGTCTCAGCCAAGCAGGGGGTGGGGTAGGCCGGATTGGTGTTGGGGGAGTGAAGGCCAGTTTGGAGGAACAGATGCACTGTTCAGTGGTGTCATTCGGTTGGGGACTCGGAACTGAAAGGCGATGGGGAAGGTGGATATGTGAGTCAGAATGAGAGGATTTCTCAAAATAGGGGAAGAGGTATACAACAGCAGATGAACAGAATCCAGATTCTGTTGCAAATGGCACTAGACTTTGATTACACAGACATATTTCCGCGCGTGCGCACACACAGACACACAGACAGACAGACACACACTCTTTTGTTGCGGGGGGGGCGCGTTCCCCCAAATCCCCGGAATGTATCACTTCTTTCGGGATAACAGTTGCACTCCTGTTTGGGTATCCACTTTATCCTGACTAAGTGGACATTATGTTCGGGGAACAAAGCCAAATTTAATTCCTTCTAGTGGCTCTTGCTCATGCGCCTTCCTTTCCGCCTGATGGAGGAGACAAGGCCGGGAGATAATTAACTCTCCCAACGCCCCACGCTCCCCAGCCAACCGCCCCCCCCCCCCGCTATTCCCTGATTCTTTTTGTCTCAATATAGTAAGGCCAGGATTCCAGAAGCGAGCCAGGGCTGGGAGTCTGTCAACAGCAGCTGGGTGTGAAGACAGATATTTCCCAGAGACAGGAGAATGCAACACTCCCAGATAACGAACCAAGGATCCCACCCCAGCCCGCCTGCTCCCCATGTCTGCCCCCCCAACTCCCATTTCGCTGGCCTCGCTCAATTTCAACCCCAAAGCTCCCCCAAATCCCATCCTGGTTGAGGGGGCAATCGGCTTGTCCTTTTTAAACATTCCTTCTGTGTAGCAGACGGACCGCACAAGAGGTCTTTGGGCCTCGGACAGTTCCCAGCCTTGCTCGATCGCTGCAACCGAGGGATGTGCAGCAAATGGCCGGATGTGTAAAGTGGGTGGGTGAGTCACTCACTGGTGGTGAGGGAAATGCACGCACCCTGTTCATGCTCAGAGATGCCCTTGCCTTCATCGTTGGCTCAAGTGCTGTTGAGTTGTGGTTGCTGAAGAGGAGAGCCTAAGCAAAATTAAGCTCTCGGTCATCCCTGGTCACCCCTGGTCATCCCTGTATACCTCCGAATGTGAGGAACAGCCCTAAATTGAACCTAATGTTTGAAAGTAACCATTTGTCCCTTTTTAGCCCTAGAATCTTGTTCCCATGTTTTCTGTTCAACAGGATCAGAGGCGGTGTCAGGGGGTGGCCCACTAGGGCTGGAGCCCCGAATCTTTCATTTGGAGCCCAGCATCTCTGGGAGGCCCTCTGCCCCACCACCCTGCTGTCCAGGGGCACTTGCTGAAATCAAGCTACAGGGGCCCTGAGGATCTCTGTGGCATCGGATCCCCCTGGATGAGCTGGCTTTTGGCCCACATGTGCTTCACCTCCTGCTGCCCCCACCCCTTGAATCTTTCTGCCTGAAGTTTTTTTTTCTGGAATCAAATGCCCTGTCCATAGATCCCTTTTTACAAATAGGGGTGTTCTTAGGAGACAGGGTCCTTTACAGACACACACACACACACTTTAGAGCATACGTAAATCAGCATATGCAAATTTGTGCTTTTTTTTTTTGCTTTTTTGCTTTTTTCTTTTTTTGTGGGCCTGAGCCCAGGATTTTTCCGGTACCTCCCAGGCACCTCCCCTGATCTGGATACTTCTCCTAGAGTCCATTCAACCAAAGGTGCATGAGGAAAGGGCCTTAGCGCAAGAGAAGAGCGCCTGCTTTGCATGCGGAAAGTCCCGGGTTCAATTCCCAAAATCTCCAGTTAAGGGCTGGAAAAGGCTCCAGTCTGAAAGACGGCCTGAGCCATTGTCAGTTAGTCTATGTCAAGGGTAAGCAACTTTGGGAAGTCCGGGGGGGAGGGGGCATTTTTGCCATCTCCAGACACACACACCCCGCCCCCAAGCTGCACTCCTGCCACCACTGACCCACAGAATGTGGCAGCGGTACAAAATTAAAAATCACCAATTTTCAGTGGCAAACTGCTACAGAAAACTTCAGTGGCCGTATTTAGCTCGAAAGCACGCTAAATTGGGCCACTGTCGCATTCCGCATTGCTTTGTTGCCAATTTTCAGCAGCAAATCAGTTATTTTTTTATTTGTGCTGCCACCGTATGTTGCCCACCCCTAGTGTATGTAGATAATCCTGAGCTTGATGGACCAACGGTCTGTCTCAGTATAAGGCAGCTTTCTGTGACCAAGAACAGCCTCCCCCCCAACCTGGTGCCCTCCAGATGTATTAGACTACAACTCACATCATGCCCAGCCAGCCTTCCCCAACCTCAGTGGACTGCAGCTCTACCATCCGTAGTCAGCATGGCCTTGCTGGCTGGCAATGATGGGAGTTGTAATCCAACCCATCTGGAGAACGCCATGTTGGACGAGGCTGACCTACAGCAATGCCGAACACCTGCCAGTTTGTCTTATAGTGCAGGGACAGGCAGAAGGTAAATTGGGATCCACTGGTAGATCTTTGGATGATTTGCAGTAGCTCCACAAAAGGTTTCTGAATCCCGAGTGTTTTGCAACAGCAGCAACTAAGGCAGGACTAAGGCAGGGCTCTCCAACCTTGGGTCCCCAGATGTTGCTGGACCACAGCTCCCAGAATCCCTTGCCATTAGCCATGCTGGCTGGGTATGCTGGGAGCTGTAGGCCAGCAACATCTGGGGACCCAAGGTTGGAGAGCCCTGGGCTAAGGGGTTCTCTACATGAGGCTTTTAACCTGTCACTTTCCCGAAGCCCCTGCTTCTGGATTCTTTGTGAGATTAAGATCAGCTCCTTTACACGTGTTTTTCCCTGGCGGTTTTCTTTCTCTGCCTTTCTACATGTTCTATTACACAAACACTAGGTGGCGGTGCGGTATAGCAGAATGGCACAAATATACAAGGGTTTCATGCTGCCATTCACTGATAATACCACACTTTCCTTGATCTTAAAAAAAAAAAAAAGCAAAAAAAAAAAGCCCCGAAAATGGTTGCAAACAACGGGAGAGGCCCTGGACAATGATGACATCATGTAAAACACCCGTAAAGTGCTGTGATTGAGGAATCACAAGAGCACAATAAATGCCTGCTCTTCTCCCCACAAAATTGGACTGCTATGATCGAGAAAGCTGGGGAGAAAACCAGGAGTGGATTTTGGTGTGATGCTGGACTGCGTGAGCTGAGTTCTGGTGCCTGAAAACAAATTACTGAGCTGAACATGCTCTTAGAGCAGTGTTCTCCAACCTTGGGTCCCCAGATGTTTTTGGCCTACAACTCCCAGCATGCCCCAGCCAGCGTAGCTGGCTGGGGCATGCTGGGAGTTGTAGGCCAAAAACATCTGGGGACCCAAGGTTGGAGAACACTGTCTTAGAGGCACTCTTGTTCAGATGTGTTGGCCTATGGGAGCTGGCTGGGGTGATGAGAGTTGTAGTCTAACACATCTGGAGAGTGCCAGTTTGGGGAAAGCTGTTATCAGCGGACCTTGGGGAATATAGATAGATAGATAGATAGATAGATCTATAAAAAGCAGGTTATGCCAGCAAGCTTGAAATCTGTCCACCTCCATTATATGCCACATCACAGAGGAAAGGTCAGTTGATGCTGAATGGAGTTTAGTGGCAGTGCACCTCCTGTAGAGGAAACAGTAGGGAAAGCTTTGCTACCTCTCAGCCCTGCTCCTAAGTTTCCTGGAAGCATCTGGCTGTCCACCGTTGGAAACAGAATGCTGGACTTGGTGGACCTTTGGTCTGATCCAGCCGGGCTCTTCTTATAATAAAGCAGCCCGCTAAGAGCTTGGTCAATGTCTCGCTTTTGCTGCATGTCTGGAAACCGGCAAGACACGACGCATGGCGGATGGGCTGCACAGCCAACTTACTGGTGCATTACATTTCCATTTCTCTCTGTTCTTCCAAGGATACCCGCACACACAGACACAGACACAGACACAGACACACACACCATTTTCTTCTCACAGCAACTCTGTGAGCTAGGTTTGGCTGAAAAATAGTGACCGGCTCAAGCACATAATGAGCTTCGTGGTTGAATGGGGACTTGAAGCGGAGTCTCCCAACCAAGTTCTAGTCCGGCCTCGAACACGACTGTGTTGGCTCAACAGGTCACCAGTTGCGCAGGCCTACAGTTAAACTCTCAGCGAACCACTTTCGGACGCCTCCTGCAATCTTATCTTCAGCTGCAAGGCAGAGCACAACGGCTTGGAAATTGTTACCAGCTCCTGTGCTTAAGATGGTAGAACCGCAGAATACCCCCACACCGCTCTGACATGGAAAATTCTAATGCATATTTCTTCCTCTGTTTCCCCTCTTCTCATCCGTGTTGAATTTTAGACTGTAAACCCCTCAGAACAGAGACCCATCCTCTTGTACTTGTACAGCGCCATGCAGACTGACGGCACTATAATTGCTTCTAATAGCCAACTTGCGCAGGGCGTGCCAATCATTTCGAAGAGCAAACACCACAGACACACACACGAGAGGTCTCTGCATGCGCAGTGGAACCCCGAGGTATGCAGAAGCATGTAACATTCAAAATTAAGTCACCAAAAGGGGGCAACCTTACCCACTCCCCCACAAAGGAAAACTGATTCTGCGTATTTGTGTGAGTGCCGCACTAAAGTCCAACGCTACTGTGTTTTCTGTTGCAGGCCCCCCTTATATTCTGATAACAACAAGCACCTTTTGTTGAGTTCATTTGCTATTGTTGTGCCCAAATCCCGATTACCCCACGGTCCAGCTTCATGTTGCAATGATAATATTTGGAGTGTGTGTGTGTGTGTGTGTGTGTGTGTGTGTGTGTGTGTGTGTTTCTGTTCCAGTCAAACGGTTCTTTTCCACACCCACCAGCAATTCTAATGGAGGAAGGGATGTTATGCTGGAAACCAACCGCACAAAGATTTCAGAATCTCTATGTTACCAATGCAATGTGCAACCAGGCCACAGGGAAAATGTTATTGCTGAGTATTACTGCACTGCAGCAGTAACATGTGAATTGAGCATGTGCAGAGTGCCTTTCTGTCACCGTTTTCACAGCGATCCGGATCCCCTCCCCCAAATTACGATTCGCAGGTTCTCTGGGGAAAGCTCTTGCAGTTAAACTGCGATTAAAACTTTCCAAACCAGTTTAAATTCATGGTGTAGACCTCAGCTTCCCCAATTGGCGCTCTTCAGATGTAGTGGACTACAAACCCCATCGTGAAGGCAGTTGTGGTTCACCACTCCTGAGTAGCACTGGGTTGGGGAAGGCAGGATGTAGAGTCTGTTTGGCCGGGGTGGATAGAAGCTAGATCTCCAGAAATTTTGTACTTCAACTCCCAGCATTCCTGACCGTTGGCCATGCTGGCAGGGCTTCTGGGAGTTGAAGTCCAAAACATATGGAGATCTACCTTTTGCCCACCCCTGCTGTGGACTAACACAACACTGTTTGGGGCGGGGGGATTGGCTTGGATATTGCCATTCACTCAAGCTTGTTTTATCATGGCTGAGCCTGAGAATTCTTTCAACCCCGTGTCTGAAGAGAGCCTCTGAGCATGCGTGATGTGCCTTTCCCTCACCTCTGAGTCTCAATAGGAAGCCCCCAAGATGGCTTGGGAAGTGGGGAACAGCATACCTGAGGACAGGAGGAATCAGAACTACCACAGATACAAGTCCAGGATGTGCTCTGTGCTGCTGCTGCTGCTGCTGCTTCTTTTAATCTACATTCTTCTCCACCAGGAAAGTTGAGCCCATGATCATAGAATCATAGAAAAGTAGAGTTGGAAGGGGCCTACAAGGCCATCGAGTCCAATCCCCCGCTCATGCAGGAATCCAGGTCAAAGCATCCCCGACAGATGGCTGTCCAGCTGCACCTTGAATGCCTCCAGAGTGGGAGAGCCCCACACCTCCCTAGGTAGTTGGTTCCATTGTCTTATTGCTCTGAAGTCAGGAAATTTTTCCTGATGTTTAGGTGGAATCTGGATTCCTGTAACTTGAGCCCATTATTCCGTGTCCTGCAAACTGGGATGATCGAGAAGAGATCCTGGCCCTCCTCTGTGTGACAACCCTTCAAAGTACTGGAAGAGTGCGATCATATCTCCCCTCAGTTTCCTCTTCTGAAGGCTAAACATGCCCAGTTCTTTCAGTCTCTCCTATAGGGCCTTGTTTCCAGTCCCTTATCATCCTTGTTGTCCCTCCTCTGAGCCCTCTCCAGTTTGTCTACGTCCTTCTTAAAGTGTGGTGCCCAGAACTGACACAGTATCAAGATGAGGCCTAACCAGTGCTGAGTCAAGGGGAATTATCACTTCTCGCGATTTGGAAGCTAACTTCTATGAATGCAGCCCAAAATAGCATTTGCCTTCTTTGCAGTCACTCGCATTGCTGGCTCATATTCAGTTTGTGTCTACCACAATTCCAAGATCCTTCTCACTTGTGGTATTGTTGAGCAAGTGTCCCCCCATTCTGTAACTCTGCATTTGGTTTCCTTTCCCTAGGTGCAGCACTGGCATTTATCCCTATTAAATTTCATTCTGTTGTTTTCGACCCAGCGCTCCAGCCTATCGAGGTCACTTTGAATTTTGTTTCTGTCTTCCAGAGTATTAGCTGTTCCACCCAACTTTGTGTCATCTGCAATTTGATAAGCATTCCCTGCACCTCCTCATCCAAGTCATTAATTAAAATGTTGAAGAGCACTGGGCCCAGGACTGAGCCCTGTGGTACCCCGCTCGTTACCTCTCCCCAGTTTGAGAAGGAACCATTGATAAGCACTCTTTGAGTCCGATTCTGTAGCCAATCATAATGAGCTGCGCAAATTACGATGTATTCTGCTCCCACAATCCACAGGGGGCGGGTCAAGGAGTTGTGTGGAAAAGCAAAGGCCCATTCCCTGACCACGGAAGAACCTTCTCTGCCACCCACAATTCTATTATCTCATCAGCGGTGAGGACCAGGACCTTGCCCCTTGAAACGATGGAAGCCAAGATGCCCTGAATTTTGCAGCCACAAGCTACAATCACAGAGCCAGAGAATATGCAAAGGGCCGCTGAAGCACGGGGCTTGCTCTTTTTAGAAATTCGTGAAGGACCGCCACCGGTCCTTTTCTGCAAAAATGGGAGCGCCGCGGCTGTTTTGACAGCTCAAGGCTCCTGCTTGCGATCCCCGGTTCAGTTCAGGTCATGAACAGTGGATTTCAGCACTGAGTCAAAGTGAAACTGTGCTTCAGCCTAAACTTTTTTAGCAACTTTTATTGAATAGTAAACAAGACAAATTGGAAAGGGAGATAAGGGAATTGAATTTGACAAGAGGAGGTATCTTGTTACACACAGCCAGAACTACAACACAAAAAAGAACCTAAGCTATTCTAAGCTAACACTGAAGAACCTAACCTAGTCTAAAAACTAGCAGCTTGAACGAACTTACAGAACTGTACGCAGGTGCTCTGCTTGGGGGTTGAACGTCCGGGCTGGCCTGAGCCGGTGACCCACTCCATGCTTCTTTGCACCTTGCTTCCAACAACCTCCAGAAACCTTGGCGGCTCCTTTTACCCCCCTCTCTTGCCCCCCTCTCGATCCCCCGACCCCTCCCTCTGCTGACAGGATGGGGGGGGTGCAGAGGTTTTCGGTGCCACCTTGCCCATAGCCCATCACAGGTACTCAGAAGGGCAACTGAGGGTGCTTGGTAAACCATTGAGGGTGCTTAGGGGGGAAACCATCTGAATGTAAATATGTTGCAGACTGAGCTCTCCTGCCTCGGGCGGAGATTATGCAGCTGAATGCGGGGGGGGGGGCAAAGAGTGTGTGTGTTCTGTCAGGCTTTCTCTCCACTTAAACCAGAGTTTCTCAACCTTGGGTCCCCAGATGTTTTTGGCCTACAACTCCCAGCATGCCCCAGCCAGCTATGCTGGCTGGGGCATGCTGGGAGTTGTAGGCCAAAAACATCTGGGGACCCAAGGTTGAGAAACACTGACTTAAACCAAGCACTGCAACCTTGCACCCCACCCCCAGCTGCCCTCTGAGCTGGCCGGCCCGCTCAGCACCTCAATTCAGCCAGCTACCCATTTCTCCCACCTAAACGGCATCTTCTTCGCTCTGGCCTCCTGCTACGGGCCCTGCTGACTCCTCTCCTGTGCTACTTTCCCCCCGCCTTGGGCTATAACAAAAGAGAGGGCCTAGGAAATGATCCCCAAGCATCC